>OU612047.1:155564491-156829888 GCA_914767935.1 Coremacera marginata | reverse complement strand
TATAAAGTATAAAGTATAAAGTATAAAGTATAAAGTATAAAGTATAAAGTATAAAGTATAAAGTATAAAGTATAAGTATAAAGTATAAAGTATAAAGTATAAAGTATAAAGTATAAAGTATAAAGTATAAAGTATAAGTAAAGTATAAAGTATAAAGTATAAAGTATAAAGTATAAAGTATAAAGTATAAAGTATAAAGTATAAAGTATAAAGTATAAAGTATAAAGTATAAAGTATAAAGTATAAAGTATAAAGTATAAAGTATAAAGTATAAAGTATAAAGTATAAAGTATAAAGTATAAAGTATAAAGTATAAAAGTATAAAGTATAAAGTATAAAGTATAAAGTATAAAGTATAAAGTATAAAGTATAAAGTATAAAGTATAAAGTATAAAGTATAAAGTATAAAGTATAAAGTATAAAGTATAAAGTATAAAGTATAAAGTATAAAGTATAAAGTATAAAGTATAAAGTATAAAGTATAAAGTATAAAGTATAAAGTATAAAGTATAAAAGTATAAAGTATAAAGTATAAAGTATAAAGTATAAAGTATAAAGTATAAAGTATAAAGTATAAAGTATAAAGTATAAAGTATAAAGTATAAAGTATAAAGTATAAAGTATAAAGTATAAAGTATAAAGTATAAAGTATAAAGTATAAAGTATAAAGTATAAAGTATAAAGTATAAAGTATAAAGTATAAAGTATAAAGTATAAAGTATAAAGTATAAAGTATAAAGTATAAAGTATAAAGTATAAAGTATAAAGTATAAAGTATAAAGTATAAAGTATAAAGTATAAAGTATAAAGTATAAAGTATAAAGTATAAAGTATAAAGTATAAAGTATAAAGTATAAAGTATAAAGTATAAAGTATAAAGTATAAAGTATAAAGTATAAAGTATAAAGTATAAAGTATAAAGTATAAAGTATAAAGTATAAAGTATAAAGTATAAAGTATAAAGTATAAAGTATAAAGTATAAAGTATAAAGTATAAAGTATAAAGTATAAAGTATTATACAATTGCATAATTAATTTTTATTTAATTTGAAAAAATGACTTTTTTGAAAAATTAAATTTATTTATTTAAAAATTGTAACAGTCAAAGATTTGAATAAAAACACCATAAATTAGGTGATTTACCTATTATTAATACATTTTCTTAGTTTGAGCAGAGAAAAAATATTAGTTAAAATCAAGAAATTTTTCTGAAGACTCCGGCAAAAAGTCATTTAATTGTTATTTCATAGCCCATAATGCACTCAAGTTGCCATACTGAAGTCTCAATAAAAAATAGTTTGTCCAATTTTTGTAACTACACGCTCATTCTCCTTTAGCCCTCTCAACCGCGCATCATACAAAGCGAAAATTTAAACTGATAAGCGGAAAATTTTCGTGTTATTTTTTATTATATTGCTATCTCTTTTTTTTTATTTAAATGAAATAAAAAAACTTGAAATTCGTGCTGCTGCATTGAAACATGTTTAATTTTGAATATATTTTATATTGCCCGTTTTTTTTTTGTTCTTATAAATTGTTATTTTTGTTTTTTGCCCTGTTTGATACACAGTTTATGTTGTGTAAACTGTTTGTTTACAAAGTGTCTGCAGCACGCCTTTGTTCAATATTTACAAAAACATTTAAATCATTTTAAATTCCACATAAAAACCAACATCCTTTGCGATGATGACATGGAAGGAATTTTCGCTGTATTTTTATATACTTTCTTTTTCTATTTTTTTTTTTTTTTTTTTTGTGCGTTTTTGTTTTTGCAGACTGATTGAGATACTACGTATATTTTTATCGAAAAAATTCATTTTTTTTTTTTGTTAACTGAAAACTGAAATAATTTTTTTAATCGGAAAAATTGATCGATCTGCTTGTTTTAAACATTCTGTGTATTTGATCCAAAAAATGCAATATTCAGAAAAAAAAAGTTTCCCCTCTTTTTGTATTTGGTACAATTCCTGAAAATAGTTTTGAGCATAAAAACGCGCATATAAAAAAACAGCATAAAAATTATGCAATTTCTGTTTGAATTTTTGTACAAAAAGTTCTTTTAGCACTTTCTTAAGGATTTAAGGCAAAACCTTAAACTAAGCTTTATTATCTTAACCAACATTTTTTCTAACGCCACAAATTAGCCTTATTTATGCAAGCCTTTGCATAACGTACAACTTTAATACCGAAAACCGAGTTTCTACAAAAAATTTTTACTTTGTTGAGTCAAATAAATTCGACTACTTAAGTATTTACTCTAGTGTAGTTTGAAAAAAAAAAAAAAAAAACTTACACAGCATCGCATTTACGCTAGTAGTTTTTTCCAGTTAATCGCATAAAATTGCTTAATTTAATGAAATTCTTGTTAGGTGAACCATCTAGCAAGGCGAACAACAACATCGACAAACAACGAAGTCACCGGGCCAAAGGATTTAATGAGCTGCTGCACGCTAACTTGTAACCCAAATAATTACTCGTTGCTTTTAACTTTTTCACTTAGCTCGTTGTTTTTCTCCATTTTTTTTTTTTTTTTTTTTTTTTGTTTTTTGTTCTTACTTACCTGTGTCTCTTACAAAAGTGAAAACTACGCAAACAAAAACAACAGTGAAAAACAGGATTCTAACAACTGCAACTCGCTTTTATAGCGACGAGCAAAGGAGTACTAGAAAACATGCACTTTTGCACCTTAAGTACGAGTAATAAAGTCATTAACCGTTAGAGAAAGTCAGTCAGTAAGTTAGTCGGTGAACGTTCAGGCGTTCAGTTGGTCGCACTAGTTAAAACAAGCTGAATATGCCTGACCAAAGAGTCAGGCTAGTGGTTTGGTTGCTGATATTGTTTGTTATAGCTTGTTGTTGTTGGCTATTGAAGACCGCTACACAGTTTGAATTCATTGAACCCGTTGACTCAAATGCATTTTGCACGCAATAACGAGCGGACTGGCAACTCTACCCATGCTTAATTAGGTCAATGCATTAGAGACTTCAGCCTGGAGGAGCTCAATTACTGCAATTTGCACTTTATGCACTTATTTTTGTTGTTTATTTAATAAAATACAAAACGAAATATAGAAAATTAAAAAACATTTTAAGCATAGCTAGTGTAGCTAGCTACAAGGTTTTAGAAAAAAGTAATAATTTGTTATAATAGCAATCGTTTGTATAACATACAATGAGCTCATAAATAGTGATCAAAAGGGATGCATATTAAATCACAAATCATCTGCAGTTGTTTAGAATATTTTATTAAAATTTGCATGAAAAGCATAGAATTTAAAATTCAGCTAAATTCAGCTGGAGTTTTTAACAATTAAAACAATAATTATTTAAATTTTTTTATCCATATAGATATTTTAAATACCTTGAAATAAAAATGCTCGTAGTTCTGCATAGTTTTAATTTCCTAGGAGTACCTAGGAGTATTTTGCTGTTTTAAAATCGAAAAAAGACAATGACATTTTTTTCACAATTGATTTTTAAAGATTTTTATCCATTTTGCCCTCTAAGACCTTGCAGTGACCTTGAAAAATTTTTGTTATGAAATTTTTTTTTTACATTCGTAGAGTTGATAGTAATATTAGACAGAACTTTATGTACGCAGTCTTAGTTTGGAATTTTTTGATGCAACAATACCGAAAAATTAAATTGAGTAATTGAATTATTTTTAAATAAAAAAGAACGGTCCAACAAAAGCCATGTTTCTCAGCATGCTGAATTCGAGAATATAATTTTTGACATGGTTTTTGGACCTTGGATTTTTTGCTGGCCGTTCTGACAAAGAATGTTCTACTTCTAAATTCTCCATGTACCTTTCAATTAAAATTCGCACAAAATAGCTGTTATTTATTTTTTGACGTAAATGCAGTCATTTTTGTTAAGATTCTTTTTATTGCGTTCGCGCTCAAAACCAATATTCTAAGCCATCCAATATTTTGTTTATAATTGATATGTTTTGTAACTTGTAATTTCATGCAATTCTATGGGCCAAAGAGTCGAACAATTTTATGCAAAATAGAGAATACCATGAAAACGCAATGACACAAAAAACCAAAACTAAATTGTATATAAAAACATTTCTTATCACATCACATCACAATGGTTCGAATGAAATCAAAACGAACTGCATAAAAGATAACAGACACGATAGAAAAAACCTTGTTCACAATCAAAAAAATAAAAGTTTTCCAATTTAATAGATTACATCAGTGTGCTTAAGGGAGCAGTCTACTGTAAATGAACCAAAAATTGTTTTAAATCAACCTAAAAAATATTGTCACCAAAGGATTCCTTAAAATGTAAACTATTTTCTGATTTTCTTACTTTTGTAAGCAAGCACTAGGCAGGTGAAGGTGCTGATTATGGAACTTTAATCACTTTTTACTTTATCGTTTTTTTATATATTTGTACAAGATTGGGAGGAATATAGAGCTATCCTGTGTGAGTTTTTTAATACACTTGGGAAAAAGTTCATAGCGGCAGGTGACTACAATGCAAGGCATATGTTTGGTGTTCCCGATTACTAAATCCCAAAGGAAAACTACTTTTCTCTGCCTTAATAAATAGAACAAATAATTTAGATTTTATATCTTTGGGTCAGCGAACTAATTGGACTTCTGACCCTTAAAATATACCTGTTCTCATGAGCTATGGAATGTGTAAAAACACTGATCGACAATCAGGTACAGTAGAAACTAGTTTCATTTTATCTTCTGATTACTCCTTCGTTATATTACACCTACAAAGTCAAGTTCAACCAATGAAGAAGTCATGTGGACTAACTTCAAATCAAACAAACTGGCTGAAATACCAACAGTACATTAGTAGTTAGTTAGAGCTCAAATCCTCAGTTAAAGGCGAGTATGAGATTGACTCAACTATTTGGAGCTTCAGTAATATTCTTATCTCAGCGGCTGGATATGCAATTCATGTAATCCAAGAAACCAAGAACCAACTCTAAAAGCACCCTCAAAAGAAATAGAAGAGCTTCTTAGAGAAAAACTAGATCAAAGAAGAGAATGGCAACAAAGAGATCATCACAAAATTTCCTTTCAACTATCAGAAGACTAAAAGATTTAGTAAATTAGAAAACTGAATTAGAAAAAAAATTTAAGGCTCTATATGCAAAAGTTAAGTCCAACAGAAGCAACCAATTATTCCTAATAGAAGGCAAATAAAAATATACAGATTCCAAAAGAATGCGGTGGGCCTTAGAAGGCAAAAAATGGAAGATAGGGAGAAGTAGTAAGGATTGGAGATTCGGCAGGGTACAGAAGCTAAGATACCCCTCGCGGCCGTATTGAAGTATATTCAAAGTCTTTCGCCGTCTATAAAGTCTTTATGTATGATCTGCAAAAATGCTTTATTAAATTTTACCCTTAGCTGCCACATAGAGTAATTTTTAGACTGCTCATTATGCTAAAGAATATATGTGCAAAATTTGGTTGGTATGTGCAAATTCATACCAACGGTGTAAAACAGTTTCATTTCAAAGTAAAGTGACATGCCCCCCATTCAATTCTGCCCAATTTTCTAGACTACTGACTGGTAATTATTCCAAAAAATATTTGTGGAAAATTTGTAACAAGTCGGACAAAGGCTATGGAAGGAGTTCGACTAAAATTAAAGCTGTAAGCCCCTGTCTAATTTTGCCCAATTTTTTAAACTAACCACTGCTCATTATTTGAAAGAATATGTTTGCAAAATTTGGTTGAAGTCAGCTAAAACGGTGTAGAAGGAGTTTCATTGAAATAAAAGTGTCACTCCCCCCATGTATAATTCCGCCCACTTTTAAAAACTACGACTACTCTTAAAGGTAAAGAATATATTTGCAAAAATTTGGTTGATATGAGACAAATGGAAGGAGTTCGATAAGAATTAAATTGACACGCCTCTTGTCCAATCCTACCCACTTTTGAGGACTTAAAACTTTTCATGGAACTAAAGAATATATGTGTGAAATTTGGTTGAAATCGGAAATGGAAATAGATTAAATATAAAATGACACTCTTTCCGTCTAGTGCCGCCCACTTTTATATATAACGGACTAATCATTATGCCAAATAATATGTATGCAAAATTTGTTTGAAGTCGAACAAACGATGTAGAGGGACTTCGACTAGAACTAAATTTACACGCCCCTTGTGAATCCCAACCACTATTGTAGGCTTAAAACTTCTCATTATACTAAAGAATATATGTACTTTGAAGTAGTCAAGGAGTTTGTACACCTTGGCACCGCCATTAATAACAACAACGAAGTCAGCCTGGAGATTAAGCGAAGAACAATAATTGCTAATACGAGTAGGTGCTACTACGGGGTAAGTAAGCAATACAGTTCCAGAGCCCTCTCACGATCGACAAAACTAATACTCTACAAGACGCTCGTTCTACCTGTGCTGCTTTATGGCGCTGAGGCATGGGTAGTTTTACAGACTGACGCAGCTGCTCTGAAGGTGTTTGAGAGAAAAGTTGTTCGCAAAATCTTCGGTCCTGCTCGAGTCGGCGATGACTATCACATCCGAATGAACCACGAGCTGTATGAGCTCTACGAAGACATTGACGTAGTTCGGCGTATAGCTGTGCAGCGACTAAGCTGGCTGGGTCATGTCCATCGTATGGACGACGAAGCTCCAGCGAAAAAAGTGCTCGAGGCGAGGGTCGTTGCTCAACGACGACAAGGGAAGTCATGCCTCTGATGGATGGACCAGGCCGAGGAAGCCCTAACCACACTAGGTGTATCCGATTGGAGAAAAGTATCCGATCCGCGTGCAAATCAGAGGCGCTTAGCGAGAGCTGATGAGGTAGGCCGAAAGCCGAACACAAGTTGTTATGGACACCTTAGTAAGTAAGTATGTAATACATGTACGAATTTTATAGAGTTTTCTTTTCTAAAAAAAAATTTTACCCTCAAGAATGGTAATATTTTTATGGTGTTACTCCCATCCCTAAAATATGGCAACATTTATTGTGCTAGAAAAGAATAGCAATAGCTACCCTGGATATCAGCTGATGCTGTTAACAAAAAAAACAGTCCATAAAACAGTCCACTGCGTCCTACGTGCGTTTTACAAATTACAATTACTGCGTCCAAAATTTGTAAAAACTTCTTGCTATTAAAATCAGCTGTTTTACAGGGTGGCACGCCACACCGTCATATTATAGAGTGTAGAAAGTGGAACACTTTTGCACTGGCAGAGTGTAACAATTTTCACAAAAGAACGCAATACCCCATTAAGGTTTAGCCTACTTTTAAGAAAAGAACAAAATATCTTGACAGCCCTAGCTTAGTGCTGAATAAGTGTAACATTTTTTCGAGAAAAGAAAACGCTATTAGTTGAAATCGAGCAAACCGTGCAGACGGAGCTAGTTTAAAAATGAAATTCCACGCTCCCTGTCTAGTACTGCCCATTTTTAAAAACTTAAGACGCTTAATTTACGAAGGGTTATATGTGCAAAATTTTGTTGAAGTCAGTTGCACGGTGTAACAGAAGTTCGATTGAAAGTAAAATGCCACACACACTTTTCTTATCTGAAAAATCCACATTATACCAAAGAATATATGTGCAAATTTTGCTTAGGTAGAACAAACGATGAGGGTGGAATTTGAGTGCATACAGACTTGATGATATTCAATATTATGTATTTACGAAGGTTTTTCTATTTTGATGACGTCACTTCGTATGGAAGGTAATGGGAGTTTTCATTACATTTTGCCAAATTTAATAGCGAGAATTTATATTATAATCAAAGTTTATGTGTAAAATTTCAAGACATTTCTTTAATTTTTGTGGATTTTTAAGAGATTTTACTTTTAAAATAAAGCCACTTTGTACGGGAGGTAGGCGTGGTTTCATCCGATTGTGCCACAGACCATAGTGATGGTTTATATTGAACGTCAAAGCCAGAGCCTTGCACGAACGTTCGTTCGTTGGTTCGTAGAAAACAATAAAAATATTTTGTTCCTTCGTAGAGAAATAAAATAAATATTTTGTTCGTTCGTTTGTTCGTAGAAAATAGATGTTTTTTGTATGGGAACCCAAAGAAGGGTGGTAGATAGGGGGTTGGTGTGTTCAGCCGAAATATATTAAAAAAAAAGCAAGCTCATATATTTGACCCATCCAGGAGTCCAGGTACGGCCGATATAAACTATTTTCGATAGTTTTTGTGTTTTTTGTTTTGGGACCCAAAAAAGGGCAGCAGATATAGGGTAGATGTGTTCGAAAGAAATGTTAAGAGGCTACAAATAATAGGACCAGTTTATATATTTAACCCCTCTTGGAGTTTATCTACGGCCGATATAAACTATTATAAACAGTTTCTTTTTATAGGAACCCAAAGAAGGGTAGCAGGTAGGGGTAGGTAGGTTAGGTGTGTTCGGAAAAAATGTTGAAAGGTAAAAAAATAATAGAACCAGCTCATATATTTGACCCCTCTAGGAGTTCAGCTACGGCCAATATAAACTATTTTCGATAGTTTTTATGTTTTTTGTTTTGGGACCCAAGAAGGGTAGCAGATAGAGGGTAGGTGTGTTGGGAAGAAATATTGGCGGGCAAAAAATAATAGGACCAGCTTATATATTTGACTCCTCTAGGAGTTCAGCTACGGCCGATATTAACTATTTTCGACAGATTTTGTGTTTTTTGTTGGGGGACCCAAAGAAGGGTAGCAGGGTAGATAGGGGGTAGGTGTGTTTGGAAAAAATGTTAAGAAGCAAAAAATAATAGGTCCAGCTCATATATTAAGCCCCTCTAGCAGTCCAGCTACGGCCGATATTAATTATTATCGACAGTTTTTTTTTATTACGTTCGTTCGTTCGTTCGTTCGCAGAAAATAGATGTTCGTTCTTTCATTCGTAGAAAATAGATGCTCGTTCGTTCGTTCATAGATAATTGATGTTCATTCGTTGGTTCGTAGAAAATAGTTGTTCTTTCGTTCGCAGAAAATCGAAATTAAAATTTTGTTTGTCAAACAAACGAAAATATTATGTTCGTATATTATGACTCTGGTCAAAGCTCATGTGCAAAATTTCAAGATATTTCTTTAATTATTGCAGATTTTATTTGTAAAATTAATTACGACCTTCTTTCATAAGTTTTAAGTTATGTGTTTATATAACTCCAATAATTTTTCAATTATTAAAGGTTATATTTCTATCGAGCTCCAGGTCAATGTTGCTTTCCGAAAAAAACAACTGAAGGAAAAACAACTAACAGCAACAATACCCTTATAGAGTACCAATCACATAGCAGACTAGACAGCTGTTTCGTTGGCCGCTACGCCAACTCATCAGTAGCCTTTTTTCGTGATTCTTGCTGTGATCCACTTAGCTCTTCATTTTCTACTTGCTTCACGAACGCAATTAGTAAATTACCCTGAAATGCATGCAGGAATACAAAATGATATGAAAGCAGCTTCAAGTTCTTCTAATTTGTGAAGCATAGAAATATAACCTTTAATAATTTAAAAATTAATGGAGTTATATAAACACATAACTTAAAAATTATTGCAGACTTTTAAAACATTTTACCTTTGAAATAAAGTCACTTTGTACGGGAGGTAGGCGTGGTTTTTACCCGACTTTGTCAAATATCATAGCGATGTTTTATATTTAATATCAAAGCATATGTGCAAAATTTCATGAAAATTCTTTCTTTTTTGTGGATTTTTAAGAGATTTTACGGTTAAAATGAAGTCACTTTGTATGGGAGGTTGGCGTGGTTTTCATCGGATTTGGCTTATTCTCGAGGATGATCTCCAGGTTTTAGAAAAAAACTTTTATTTTGAATTTCATCGCGATTACTTTAAAATTGCGGCTATAGTCGTGATCACAGACTGACAGACAGACGGACACACGAAAATCGACTCAGGCGGTGATGCTGACCAAAAATATATTTACTTCTCTATACCTACCACGCCTCCTTATTGGCGTTACAAGCGGAATGACGCATTACGCCTTGGGGTATATATATTTTTGTTGTTTTTTCCTTAAAAATATAATAATTAATCTGAATTTATTCCCCAAGAAAAACTTATATTAAAGGCCCCTAGTTTTGCTTACACGCTGCAGTAGATGTCCCCTTAAACTTATTTTCAATGCAAATATGTTGAATGCAAAATGGTTGCGCCATAGTACGTTCACTTTTTTTAGGCAAACAAAACGAGACATAATTTTTTTTTTAATATATTTTTTGGCATGCTTAAATTTGTATCAGATTTTTACAGATATTGTAAGCAATTTCATGTTTCACATGAAATTTGCTAGTATTTGAAATAAACGACGCCATTTCATGTCGCTTTAATGGTTATCAACAACAAATTTTCTTGTTGCGATTTCTATTTTTTTTTTGCCGCTTTTTGTGCAACTGCAACTGAAGTAAAATTTGAATGCAACAAAAACTAGACAGTTTTTTGCAATCAATACTATTAAATAAATGCAATTAAAATAATTTTGCAAAGCAATTGAAAAAATGTGGCAACTGTATGTAAGGTTTTGACTTTTTGCAGAACAACTTAAAAAAAAACTTGGTAAAGTGGAAATAGTTGATATTTTTCTGTGGCGTAGTGTTTGTTTTTTTTTTTCTTCTTTGCAAAAGTTTTTATTCATAAAATGCTTCTCTAAGCCAATAATAACAGTAAGAATATTCTCAGAAATTTATGATCACTGCCCAGCATTTATCGTTAAAAGTTTTTTGATGATTGTAAAATTTTCCTACAACTCTTAACATAAACAAATTCTACAAATTTTAATATATCGTTATAGCTGTTAGTCTTTTGTGGCTCGAAATTTTTTTTTTTTTAACTTAATACAACAACAATAAATAAGCTAACATTGTAAGCTACCCACTAAATATTCCAGCATCTTAACAAATATTTATGATGGCTATAATTTAAGAAACTTGCATAAATACAGGGAAAAACTCTGCCTGACTAGCTGGCGAAATATATTTAAGTAAGCACAGCTAAAACCGAAAGTTGAGCTGCTGCTGTAAAGCTTTTATCGCAGCCGCAAATGCTGCAGAAATTACGTGGTGCAAGTCGAGTTGTTGTTGTTGTTGTTGTTGCAATAATGCATGCTTGTGTGCCTTATGCTGCGCCAGTTGAGAAAACTTTTAAGTACACCCAAATTGTAGGCAACAACAACATTTTAAGCAGCACTCTTCTAGAGCCTTAAGAAGTTTGTGCTGAGCTTTTAAGCTACCAATAAATGTTATTTACATGTTTTAAATACTGCTATAGTGCGCATAATTAAGTCAAAATTAATACTTGGTACATCATGACGTATGCGTGCTTTTAATTAGTTTATGTAGAGCTTTAAGTGAGTGTAACGAAAACTTATATAATAAGGTGTGTTTCATATATATAACGCCACTTCGAAATTTTAAATATTTTTCTAACGGCCAGCTTAGACAAAAGAGAATGTTTTGCGAATTTGGTCATCTATGCACAACAACAGTAGTGAGCAAGACCAAAGTCTATTCTAATAACGATACATTGTTTATTGCTAAATATTACTTTTAATGCCGTTTCTTTTTTATAACGCCACTTGCAATTATTCCTTCTGCTGCGTTTGAAGTGCAGAGATTAATAAAATTGTGTTGTTAGTTTTCAAGACCTTAACATTAGGAAAAAATTTAGACCGGAATGTCTCGTGCAACCCAACCTACTTGCGAAAAAATGGGAAAAATAAAAATTCTTAAAGAAGAAGGCTATGGAATTCAGGAAATCGGGCGTAGAATTAATCGCAGCCATAGAGTGATTCAACATTTTTTCAACAGACCTCAAAATGACGGCAAAACAAAATGTTTGGGCAAAAAAAAAATCCTCTTACCGTGATCAGCGGAAAATAATCCGGGCTGTGAGCAACACTACACACAGCTTAAAAGAGTTGCGGAGTTTTGTTGCTGAAAAAGTTTCCCGAACATCAGTGTAAACATATCCGTAGTGAACTTAGGAAGTGTGTTTCTGCTCTTGCTAGCAAACATAAGAGAACGAGCTTGGAATTTGCAAGAAAGAACATAGGAACAAATTGACTATCAGTCAGCTTTTCAATAATGTTTTAAAAAAGGGTCCCACGTTGAAGTTTAATTTTGACATGTAATTTTTCCCGATGAGATAAATGGAATCTTGATGGCCAGGATGGATTTTGACATTATTTATTCGACATACGCCGTGAACCACTTCCGTTTTCAAAAAGAAGTTTTGGTGAAGATAATGTCATGGTGTGGGGTGGTTTTTCTGAAATTGAAAGTTCAAGCATGAAGAGCGCTGACTACACTCGTGTGCTGGAGAGCAGTTTGACTCGACTTTTGGAAAAAAAAACGGAGAGACACAACTAGCTTTCCAGCAAGATAATGCGGCAATCTACGTAAATCAAGATGGTTTCAGGCCAATAACATTGATTTATTGGAGTAGCCGGCGTACTATTCAGATTGTAATCCCATCTAGAATTTATGGGGAGTACTTCTACGCCAGGTGTATAAAAATAACAGACAATTTGACAACGTGAGAGAAATCAGTCATTTTCGAAGAATGGAGTAAAATTAATTCAAACACATTAAAAAAATGAATTGCAAGTATGCCAATTCGCATTTACAATATTATTGGAGCCAATGGAACAGTAATTTAATATATATTTATTTTTTTTTATAAGTTCAATGAAAATAGTTTTTTCATTTTGAAATGGCGTTATAAATATGAGACAGTATCAAAAGTGATTTTCAGCCAATCACTCCAATAAACAATTGCTGTGTTTTTTACCAAGCAAGCTGTAAAAAAACGCCCGCTTATCATAGAAATACTCGCTGAAATAACACAGGAAACTAATAGTGGCTTCAAGTTTAGCGAGCAAACGAAAAAAAGTGCTTCCAAGTCATTTCTCAATTATTGTGTACTTTTTCTTTGAGGGTGGCAACTGTGACTTCGGATTTGTTTTGTTTATATTTTTTGTTTACATTTTTGACAAATCAGACAATGCTTCCAAGTTTAAAGAAACATTCTTAAGCAACTTAGCAGTCGTTTTTTGACTACTCGCTTGGTAAAAAACACAGCAAATGTACCGTTATTAGAAAAGAGTTTTTTGCTCACTATTGTTGTTGTGCATAGATGACCAAATTCTTAAAACATTATCTGTTGCTTAAACTGGGCGTTACAAAAATATTTCAAATTTCGCAGTGGCGTTATATTTATGAAACATACCTTAATTGCAAAATAGTGATAAAATGTTGCGCCAAAATTTACAACAACAGCAACAATAATACTTCAAGTCATTTATTTTTATCAAAAGCTGCTTTGGCATAGAAAAACTAAGAAATTCGCCCAAGTTAAGTCCACAAAAATTTAAGTAGCTAACTATAAAGTTTTTGCAAGTTTCTGTTGAGCTTTAAAGCCAACAATCAACATTTTTTTATATATTTGTAATAAACGCGGTACTGCATATAATTAAGTCGAAATTTATGCTATGCACATCATGGCGTATGCGTAATTTTAATTATTTTTTAAAGCACTAAAATCGTGTGTTTTGGTCTGAAATTACTTTTGAAAATGTTGCTTGAATTAAAAACTTAAGCTATAACTGCAAAATAGTGCAAAAATGAATACAAAAATACAACAACAACAGCAATTATAACAGTGCAAGTCATTTATTCTTATTAAAAGCAGCTGCGGTATAGAACAAGATACAAATTTTTGCGCACTAATTTGGCTTAATACGTTTTTGATGGCTTGTAGGGCGGAAAATTGTTGCAGCCATAGGAAGCTGCTATTGTTAATGCATGCATGCATATGTGTTACTAAAAATATGTGTATGTGTGTGTATCTTCGACAGTGTTTAGCAAAAATTTCAATGCCAATAAACACTTATTTAAACTTAATGTTTGTTGCTACTTTCTTATTGCTTGTTGTTTCTGCCTTTGCTAATCTGCAAACTTTCTTGCTTGTATGGCAACGCTACCAAGAATTTATATATGCCAAGCTGCATGCAGTCATCAGACAGGCAAGCAGGCACTTCATTTATTCAAAGCACAAGAAACCAAGCACAAAACATGCACAAAGAAAACCAAGCAGCTATAGTTACTACCCAGAGCTGCAACTTAAGTAAGGCCAAAGGATTTAAGGATATTAATATAGATTACATGGAAACAATTATCTCAGGGTTTCATCAGCATTTAAAGTTTGCAAATTATGCAAGCCGAGCGGGTGGCATGGCAGAGCGCCATGTATGAGCGTTGCCAAGACAGCAAAACCAGACAACCGCTGGCACAGTAGAACATATAGCTAAATACTTAGTGAGTCATTTTAGCTTTTTATAAAGTTTCTAACAATTTTTGCGCAAAAAAATCCAACACCACAGTGCATTAACTTCTTGTAAACTTTTACTGCTCTGACTGTTTATAGCTAATGGTGCTTGTTTCAGTCGCTTATATGTACACACACATGCATACACATTAGTGCTGTAGTAAATAAAATTCCGAGACAAAATGCTGAAAAAATAAAAATAAATATTAACAGTCAGTGGCAGCATATTAAACATGCAATGCGTTGCTCTACGCTCTTCAATAATGCTAAAGATGCTGCTGCCATGCGTTGCAATGCAATCGACAGCGAGACATGGCTGGCAACAGCAACAACCTGGCACCAAACCGATATGTTTGTTCAGGGGGACGAGGTCAAGTAGCAGTAAGAAGCTGGTGCTTGCCAGACGCCAGTTACTGTGACGCTGACTTTTTCGTAAACATGCATTGGCTATAATGAACTGGCAGCAATATTTTTATTTTTATGTTTTTTGTGCATTTATGTTTACATGTCCTGCAAAAAATATTTACCTTGCGCTGCTACTGCAACTTTTTTTTTTTTTTTTCTCTAATTTTTCTTTGGCATTGTTTTTGAGGTTGTGGCTGATGCTGCTGCTGTTGCATTGTTTGTCTGCTGCTGTCGTCTATGTATGCGCTGAGGTTGTGACCAAAATCTTAAACGCAGACAAGTAGACGTTGTTTGTGTGTCTCGAAGTAGCGTTTAGCGGTGAACTGAATTATGTGCAATGAAGGTCACCGCATGCGGGTTTGAATTTTATTGTCATGGCTTGAAAATGTTCCATTTTACAGTAAAATATGCAGTAACTTCGCAAAAATGCACAGAGGGGGTTTAATATGCTGCTGCCACAAAATTTAACACAACTTCTTTCGGCTTCGTTAAAAGAGGGAGTTCAAGTGCAAAAGCACTTTTTATATACATTTATTTGTAAAAATATTACCGCTACATACATTTTATTGAATTTTAATTATATTCTAAAGATTTCTGTGAACATTTGATGCAAAAACAGCAAATAAAATTAGAAAAACTTTAAAAAATGCACAAACTTTGAGTCGTGCACATTCAAAATGGTTCCATCATTTTTAGTTTCTTATTGCAAATTTAAAAACTAGAGCAAATTATTTTCTGATTTTTTTTTTTTTTTTTTTGGAAATTTACAATAACGCCTTACAGCGCCGTTTTGTGTGAGAGTCTTTTTCGCAAATTTTTTCAAGCAAAAGTAACGTTTTTGTTCACTTTTCGGGGTAGTTCTTTGATACCGTCACAATATTCATGTCAAATATTTTAAAGAAGTTATTGATAAGCTTTTGAGATTGTTTAATTTTTTAAAATTTGGCTTAATAAAAATGGGAAAAATGAAAGTGTTATCCCTTCATTAAGGTAATTGGTTCCTTTGTAGAATATCCAATTATACACATAAAAAAAAAACAAGTAGGAATGGGGGGAGGGGAAGGGGCACTGCCGACCAAAGTCAAAACTTAAAGCTATGTAATAACATATCTGATATGAATTTCTGAAGTAGCTAGAGTCGGCAAATCAGACGCGTTCATCTTTTTTATGCGTTATTGAATGCTATATTTTAATGGTTTTTTATAAACATTTGTAACACAATTACTTTGGTTGGGTAACCGTTAATTAGCTCGGTAATCGGTTGGTAATCGCTCCGGTTATCGGCCATCGGTTGATAGTTCTTCGGTAATCGGTTCGTTATAGCTTCGGTAATCAGTTGGTTATCGCTTTGGTAATCGGTAACTGCTTGATAATCGCTTCGGTAATCAGTTGGTAATCACTTCGGTAATTGGTAATCTGTTGGTAATCACTTCGGTTACCGGTTGGTTATCGGTTCGGTAATCGGTAAGCGGCTGGAATCGCTTCGGTAATTAGTTCCGTAAGTGGTTGGGAATCACTTCGGTTATCGACTATAGGTTCAGTAATCGACTAGTAATTGCTTCGGTAATCTGTTGGTAATCGCTTCAGTAATCGAAAACCGGTTGGTACTCTCTTCGATAATCGTTTGATAATCGCATTGGTAATTGGTAATCGGTTGGCAATCGCTTTTGTAATCGGTAATGGGTTGGTTATAGCTTCGGTAACCGGTTGGTAATCACTTTGGTAATCAGTAATGGGTAGGTAATCGCTTCGGTAATTGGTAATCGGTTTCGTAATCGGTAATGGATTGGTAATACCTTCGGTTCTTGATAGGTAATTGCTTCAATAATCGGTAATTAGTGCGGAAAACGGTTCGTTATCGCCTCGGTAAACGGTAATTAGTTCGGTAATCAGTTGGTAACCGCTTCGGTAATTGGCCTGGTAATAGGTAATCGGTTCGGTAATCATTTCGGTATACTAATGGCTTCATTTTGTATTCCTATCCGATCAATCAATTCGTTCAAAACAGTGTTCGTTCGTGTTTTTGAAATTTGTAATTCGAACAGAATCAAACAACGATAACAGCTGATCAGCCAACGAACGATGCCGTAGTACAGTTACATATTTGCAATATATATTTCAATATATATAAAAGAATGGTTATATATTTTTGCAATATATATAAAAGAATGGTTAAAAAATTAAAAATTCTGAACCTAAAGGTAAATAAATTTGAAATATATAAATATATACAGTGTTTGAAGGCTGTGAAGCACTTGAAATACATAAAATAACAATAAAAACTACAATAGCTGCATACATTTTATATTGTTATGTCAAAAGCAAACACACAATCACTGAAAACAAAAATAATGAAAAGCAAGTCCTCAAACCACTTAATTGCTCAAAGTTTATGTATTGAATACACAAACCGGACAAAACCAAAAATCACTGCCGACCAAGCACTGCAAAACCAAAATAAGAAACGAAGCAACATAATAAAAACATCTTTGAAGTAAGTAGACAAAATACAGAAAACTTCCCTAGTGTTTGATATGGCAGTGCCACATTTGACAACTGCTTGTGTATAACAGTTTGAGTGTACATATCAAACAAAAGCTTGACGAATGAGCCAACGATAAGCTTCGTTCGAAATACATATTTCCGCTTGAATTCAACATCGTTCGCATAGCCATCGTTCGTTGAATGCTTCGTTAGGAATACAAAATAAGGCTATAAGATTTACATAACAACCATCAATCGTTTAAATACCATTCATCAAGTGAATATACCCTGATTCTCTGCTGTAGCAGTTTAAAGCTGCAAGCGAATAAATGTAAACAACAGATCGTGTAACGCAAGAGAATAAATTTTTATTTGTTCTCTGTTCTCTTTTCATACACTTTTGCACTGAGGTGAGCTTGCGATCAACGCGTTGTTTCAGTTATTTCTCTGAGTGCTTAATCAACTACACGAATACTCAGGAATCTGCTGCAGTGACCTGAATAAGAATCAGATATGTTGGTTTTTCCCCGCAATCAGCGTTACCATATGGGCAGTTAATCCTGTTTTGGGCAGTATTTTGAGGAGGTAGACAGGATCATATTTCTCCCAGGATTTGGGCAGGTTTTTTTCTTAATCCAGTTTTTTAATTTTCGTTGAATAAAAAAAATAGAAATTTTATGTTTATAAATTATATGTAAGTACTTATATAAAAGTAGCAAATAAAATTGCTACTACTTTTTACATCCTTTCAAAAATTTGATCATGTGGCAGCGCTTTTCCTGTCATTGTTGCTGTCATCGTTTTTGTTTATTTCTTTTCGCTAGTCTTTTGCAAATTACAAATGGACAAATACTTAACAAAACCTGATAAGATAAGGAAATTGTCGTTTATTTAATGTTTTAACTTAATTTTTAAATTTTTAGACTCTAGTCACAGTTAAAAAAGTTTGACTTTGACAATGCTTTTCTTAAATGTGTAGAACTTTTAGCACCTTCAACTGTTTTAAATAAAAAATATATCTCTATTTTAAGTTTGTGTACTTTTCTTCCTAATGTAATTTAATATGAAGAAAGGCAAGAAGTGAATGATGAATGGCACGAGCTGCGCCACTTAAGTTTCATAGATTTAAATCTTATAAATGAAAAGAATATTGAAACTTTTTGGAAAGTAGTATTTGATCAAAAACGTGTAGATAATTCCGAAGTCTTTCCATTACTAAAAAAACTTGTTGATGCTATTTTATCGATTCCAGTAGCAACAGTAAATGTTGAACGGATTTTATCTCAAATAAATAATAACAAAACGAAAATAAGAAATAAATTAGAAATTCCCACCTTGTGTGGGATTCTTCGTACAAAAGATTTTTTAAGAAAAAATTATAAGAATTGTACAAATTTCGAAACGTCAGCAGAAATGATGAAGAAGTTTGGGAAAATTGCTCATGAAAAATAAATAAATATTTTAATTATATAATTTTAATAATCTCAACAATGTGAATTAATTGCTTTAAATATAATTTATTTAAGGGGACATGACACCTTCCAAAAAATTTTTGAATGACTTAAAACGCGTATAAGTTGAATAAAAATATGATATAGTTTTGAAAAATTAAACATATATTTTGAGGTTAAAAAAATTACACAAAAAATTTTTTTTTAATTTTTTAATCACATATATGGCTACTGGAATTTTTTTAAAAAACTCATTGCGGGCTTGATAAAATAAAAACTACTCAACCGATCGTACTGGAATTTTAAGTACGAAAAAACACTTTTTTCGAAAAAAACACCGCTACTTCGTAATTTTTCGACAAACATTTTTTCTTCTAGTACATTCCACGGTGGTTTTGATGTTGATGAAGACCCCGTTTTTTGTTTTGTGTTCAGATATTGCAGTGAGCCGCATCACGCTCACAGTGATTTTTTGATGTTTGTTAAAAAAATTCCAGTAGCCATATACATGTGTGATTAAAAATATTTAGAAAAATTTTTATTGTGTATTGTTTTAACCTAAAAATAGGTGTGTCATCTTTTAAAATAATATCTTTTTTTTTAGTAAACTAATACGTATTTTAATACATTAAAAAAATGTTTGAAGGTGGCATGTCCCTTTTATTTATTTTTGTTAAATTTAATACATTCTTAGAATGTGATTCTGTGATTTGAATAGTCATCAGAAATGATTAAGGAGTTTGGAAAAATTCTTTATGAAAAAAAAATGTAACTATATATCGCACACTAAATACAAAACAGTCACAACTCAAAATTTGTAAATTTCTAGGTGAAGCCAAAATCAATTTTGTATTTGATGGAGCTCCTTACAAAGCAATGAGACAAAATTTTGTTTTTTAACTATAGAGAAAGAAGATGTGTACAAAATGTATTTGATGTGCTACATTCAATGTATATGATCACTACAAATAGTTTAAAATTACAAAGTAACTATTTGTAAATTTTGAGTTGTGACTATTTTGTATTTAGTATGCGACATGTTCAATGATCTCAACATTGCGAATGAATTGCTTTAAAAACTTATTATTTAATTTATTTTTGTTAATTTTATTACATACCTAATAAGAAAGTGATATTTCTGTAAAATTATGACTTACCTTAAATAAAATATTAAAAATATTATAATAAAAAAATTTTAAAATATTTGTTTTTAGTCCTTTTATGAGAGCAGTATTTTCTCTAAAAATACAGGATTTTTTTTTTAAATTACAGGATTTTCAAAAAAACATATGGCAATGCTGCCCGCAATAAACTTTATGTTATTCTTAATGCATAGTCAGTTTGATATTGGATAGAGGTGCAATCAAACGCATTTATTTATGATAAAAATAATATTTACAAAATATATTTCATTCTGAATGGATATTGATGTAGTGAGTAACACTAAAAACTGTACACCTTTACAATACAATACAATATTACGTACAATATTGAACCATACATTAAACACAAAAGCTGTCGAAAATAGTTTATATCGGCTGTAGCTGAACTCCTAGAGGGGTCAAATATATGAGTTGGCCCTATTATTTTTTGGCCCTCAACAATTCTTCCGAACACACCTACCCCCCTATCAACCACCCTTCTTTGGGTCCCAATACAAAAAACATTCGAGATTGTAAGAGATTGTAAGATCAGGTATGAGCAAAGCAGAAAGGGATAGAGGAAATTTTTTATTCTATAGCAAGAGAATATATTCAGAGAGGCGAAAAGCATACTCATGCAGGGTTCTAATCAGCATAGGACCTACTTGAGCCGGAGTAAATAATAAGTCCTATTATAACTTAATTTGAATATATTTTCGGTTCAAAACTAGGTTAAAATCAAACTTTTATATCATCGTTGGGCGTGCAATAACCGGTTATAGTTAAATTTTATTAATTGTTTAACTTTTTGAACTGACATATTTATGGATACAATTTTAACTGGGTGGTATTTTGGGCGAAACTGACTTCATAATTTAACTTATTAAATGTTTTTTGTGCAACGCTTTCTTTTTGCCAACTACATAAAAACACTCAAAAAAGTATTAAATTCATTAATTTCACTTGTAAAACTTGCATTGTTGAGAACAAATTATGAGTTTTGATGAAATAAAATTGTGAATTTTTTTGCATATAATTTTCTCAATATTTTTTAATGGAAATATGTAATTTTACGTTTTATTTTTTTTTCTTTAATGAAAAACTTAAAATAATCAATGCTAATGCTTTGGCTGCATCCAGTCACGTCTACTCTGCCATGACTCTGGCTCATTTTGAATGCTTTACAAACCAAAGCTATACAAACTCTGACCAATGATGTTAAGCTCACTCACTCACATAACACACAAGAGCATAAACATCTATAACTGCATGTGAAAATGTTAACCTTAACTGCCCGCTCGACCGCCCTGAATTGAATAAATATTTAATTTACTTAATTGCAGCTTTATTGCTTGTTGCACAAGAACAAGAAGTCGACGCTAGCCTGATTTAGCGTCTTAAACAGCATTTCTAATCAATTATAATTGATTAAATTGAACACCGGTCTTTGTGGTCGCCTAGGTTGGGTTGGTCACTACTCCTCTGGAATAAGTGAAAATTGTTGCTAAGGGTAGTAAACGGATTTAAGTGCTTGCTGGGGTCACGTGCCGATTGAACGAACATGACAGGCGCTGCAGCAGCAATATTAAAGAAAACAACTACAGCAAAAGTAACAACAAACTAAGCTCTTACTTAAACCTTTGCGGCTTTAAAATCATTCGCTACCCACTAAATCTGATTTCAACATTTAAATACACTCACCCACCCAGTCGGCAATGACAGTAGTTGGAAGCGCTACTAGCAGGCCTTCATATGGATTTCGAAGTGCTTCCACACTCATATCCAAGTATACGCTCTTTTTTATATGAAACGAGAAAATTTTTCAGGCCTTCCGCTCTCCCTGCTTTAAAGAGGCCTGCTATAAGCACTCCTTTAGAATGGCTTAAAGAAGAGGTTAACCAAAATGAGTTGGTGTAGCGGCCAACGAAACAGCTGTTAGTCTGCTGTATGATTGCCACTCTATATAAAGGGTATTGTTGTTGTTGTTGGTTGTTTTCTTCAGAAAGCAACATAGACCTTGAGCTCGAAAATATAACTCTTAATTAATAAATGAAAAATTATTAGAGTTATAATAATTACACAAAAACTTATGAAAAGAGGTCGAATAAATTTACAAATTAACCAAAATAGTTAAAAAAATAATTTTTTTATTTCTTTTTACATACACCTACCTATTTATTCTGTGATTTGATTTTATTTTACATATTTTTGTGAGACAAGAATATTTCTAGTCATAACGTTGATTATTATTCAGTATTTTTGAGCTAATATATATTTTAACTTTTAGCGAAAAAGTAACCCTGAAATATAAGCAGAACCAGTTTTTGTAAGAAAAATATATTTGTTGTACTGCCCTGGGTAGACCTCATAGAAGTGCTCGCAGAAGCAGCGAGGAAGTCATGTGTCTTACCGCCAAAAATAGCAGTAAATGCACGCCTTCCTTAGAAGAGGCCTAGCTTCATTGCCTATTGGGCAAATGCAAGCAATGCACACTGCATACTCACATACAAACTTCAAAGTGTATATTTTTGATGCATTTGGGTGTGTGTGCGTGTATGTTTATGCAACAGCGTCTTGCTTAAGAACTCACTCAGTCACTCACTCACTCATTCAATCACTTACCTGTGCACGCATACAGTTACATTTACAAAACTGCATCAAGCAAATTCATTGTAATTTGAGCATTCAAGCAGAAATTTGCATTCGTATGTGTGTGTGCATTTATTGTAATTTTTGGCATGCTACAATGTTGTTGTTGTTGTTGTTTTTGTAGCAACAAATTCATTCGATTAAAAAAGGTAACATTGTCCATTCATCACACAAACAAACACATACATATAAAACTACTTACATGCATACAAAATCGTGTTACTTAAAGTGGAAATCCTTGTGTTGCACTACTGTGCTTTATTTGTGCAACTTCATAGTCTTATGTGACGTGTATGTGTGCGTTTGTGTGTGTGTGTGTAATCATGCATGCCTCTCATATTAACAATAAACCTTGTTTGCTTTGGCTGCCGAAATGGAAACAGCGGGGAGAAGAGCTGCACTGATTGGAACAAGTGTTATTTAATTAGCTTAAATCAAATTATGCAGGGGCGTTTGTTGTAGGTCCTCATACAGGTCGAAGGATATGTAAAAACGTGTTTCCCTAAATTAAGTGTCTGGACGCTTAAGACTGAGGCAGAAACACGTCGAGTCTTGCAAAATTGGAACGAAGAAAAGGCGTGGCAATTGTAAGTACAAAATAAGTGCAGAACATTCTAAAAACTTCGCTTTTGACTTAAAATTTATTGAAATTCCAAAAACAATTTTAGCAAAAACAACAGCAACAAAAAACAAATTACTTTAGCAAAACAAAAAAATTTGCACAAAAGTAAAAAACTACAAATGCAGCTGTACGTTAAATATTGGAGCTGCTATAAATAGATTCTTTTAATTTCTATATATACACTGATTTGAGAAAATTTTTGAATAAACAGCCAATATTGAATTAAAAGCTTTTAAAAACTTTAAAAGATTTGGTTTCTTAAGGAAAACAAAAAAAAAAAAACACAATTCCAATTGTTTCGTAAATGTAGACGTAGATGTAGATGTAGAGCATCTACATAGTAGAAATGTAGATGTAGAGCATTTTTTTTTTGTTTTTGATATATTTGGTCATCAATTTGTTGTTGTTGTTCATTTTTCATGTTGGATAAAAATAGATGTATTTCAATTTTATGTTTAATAAAAGGAAATAAATATTTCGAAAACATATGAATTTATTATACTTTTCTGCTGTTTTCCTTCTTGCATTTATTTTGCTACTTTGTGAGTTGTGAAATATATATATATATATATGTTTCATTCGCCATATAATTGATATTTTAGCATTTAATGTAGCTTTGTGCGATGAATATTACAGGTCACAGGTAAACCAAAAAAAGTGATCCAAAAATTTGCATGTGCTTGAAAAAATTTGCGACAAAAATCCCCATACAAACCGTGCTGTAAAACGTAGTTCTACGTCAAAAAATGCCATCTCTCTTAAGAAAACTTTTTTGGAAAAAAGAAAATTCAAATAATTAAATCAAAACTTAAGAAAACAGAACACATTCAAACATTACAAAAAAAAAAAAATTATGTTGTTATTATATTTTGAACTACCAAAAAACTTAAATTGAAAATATTATGAATATTTTGAACGGCCATTGAGAAATTATTGAAGAAAAGTTGCATAATTGCAAATATTTAACCGACTATTTAGATCCTCCAAACATTTTGAATCCTCAAAAATATTTAATTAAAGAGAAAACTTTTAAAAATTTTTCATTTAAGAATTTAATAAGCAAAAAGAACGCTTAAAAACATTTTTTGATGAAAATTAAATATTTGCAAAATTTTATCTTAATTCTGCTTTTATTAAAATTTTTTTAAAAATTTCACATTTTTTCTAAATTAAACAACTTCAATTTTAGATTTTCTTTCAAAATTTTTTAAAATTTAACTAAACACAATGATTTAAATGGTAAAGAAATTTAAGTTCAAACAAAATTTTTTTTTTAATAACATAGGTACTTTTAGAAATTTTAAAATTGTTCAGAAAATTCGGAAACCTTTTCTAATTTTAATTAGTACAAAAAAAAAATCGTCAAAAAATGTTTGACAAAACAATGCTTGTCCAAAAATTCTTTAAAGATTTAAATAAAATACAAAAATATTTCAACATTTAAATTAATATTTCTGGAATAATTAAATATTTTCACTATTACAAAACCTCGATACTGTCACCCAGAGATAAAAATAAGGAAAACTTCATGTTTTCCAAAATTATTTCAGATATTCTTTTTTTTTGCAAACGCAGTTTTGCAACGCAGTGCTGCAAGGTGTTTATGAAAAAAGTCCCCATTTATGCACACGAAATAGTTGTTTTCTTTATTTGTAAGTCTTATTTTCAGCGTTTTTCTCGCTGTTTTTAAATTTATCAATAAAAGCTTTTAAAAATAAAACTAACTTTGCCGACTTCATTTTTCAATATAAAATAAAAAACAAAGAACTCCTGCCGATTTTACATTAATATTCGGAAAAAATATCTAAGATCCAGTCATCAACTTCAAAACAATTTTTATAAATCTTCAAATATTTTTTTTTTTTTTATCTTTTTAAGCAATGTTCTGAGGATTGGGTAACTATTAACTTTTGCTACAATATGTCTGCTCTCAGCTACCAAAGCTTTTTTTTACGTAAATCGGATTCCGAAATCGGAAAGATTGCGAATTGCTTGTTACGATTTCGTTAAAAATATTTTTCGTTAAAAATATTGCGAAATCGTAACGAGAATCGTATAAAGAGGTTGACACAACTTCGTAACGAAATGTCGTAACGATTTCGTAACGAGTCCTCACGAAAATGTTACGAAAAAGTTACGATTTCGTTCAGACAGTTCGAAAAAAAGGAAATTTTACTCGAATAGTTACGAATTAGTCGGAATTTCAACATAGTCGTCAACTATGCTTTTGAACTATGGAATTGAAACTGATTTTTAATATACAATCTCCTTGGAGATGAATTCCAATATAATGATTATGACTCTTATAAGCAAAATTAATAATTCACTTGGCCAAAAAAATTTTTCAACAATTAAGCGAAGCTTTCAAGAAAATTAACATCATTATCACAGTCTCATTTAGTCTCATTTGTGTTATTTCTTTATACTTTCTGGACCCTAAGGGGGTGAGGGGGTTTGAACACCTAAAATCCCCCCTTGTCTACGGGCCTGTACAGTACAAATGATTTTTACTTGATCTTCTACACATTGCGGCATTAAACTGAACCTTAGTTTGGGCAACAAAAGTTTATGTTTGTTGTTTATGATTGTTATAGGGTGCGTCGGCCATATGTGTCAGTCATTATAGGGTGCGCCTACCATGAAATTTTAACAATAATATGATTATATCAAACATTTGATAACAAAACAGACTCTATCTTTGGAAATGGATAGGCGGTATCCATGCGGACATTTATTAATGTATTTGTAAAGCGATATTATAAATTATTTAAATGTTAGTATCATTTAATTTTAACGGGTTATAGTAGCGGGGTGTTAATATTTTAACGGGATATTATAGTGATGGCGTGTTATAGTGGCAGGAATTGAATTTCTATAATACGGCGTCTAAAGTTAGTTGAAAACTTTATCTTGATTATTATATTTTTAAGAATACTAGTGTGTTTAATGTGTGAAACGTGATACAATCAGCATTGTATTCAATCAATGAGTCTTAATTCAACCACATATTTTGTGGTTTGAATTGCTATTCATAAAAGCCCCATTTCTGATTTTAAGTCTAAGGATTCAGTCTATTAAAAAAAAATTGTATGTAATGTAAAGCCCCATTTCTGATTTTGAGACTAAGAATTCAGTCTATTAAAAAAAATTGTTTCTTAACTAAGCCAACGCTCAGACAATACCCCCTTTAGATGCGAAAGCATTGCGTTAATTCGGAAGACGGGAGATAATTAGTTGGAGGGTGGAAAGATGGAGTAGTGATGCTGAAGATTTGCTTTAAACTAACACAGATCAAAACTGCCGGGGAACACGCTCACAGGGAGATTATTCCACAATCGTACTGTGCGACAAAAAAACGAATTATCTCGGAAATGCGAGGTTATATGGGGCTATAAAAATAGCTTAAGGCGGTCTTCTCATTGAGCAACTTTTTTTTTTTACTTTTTTTTGCATTTATTTATAGCTTGAGTAGTTGTGAATATGCCCCTAAAAGGATTTTTAGAAATTCGAAATACTTTAGAAGATACAGCCTTTTTTGTGAAGCAAGGTCTTCGTCAAAATGAGCTATAAAAAAATTACTTCAAACTTTAAACGCGTTTATCTCGAACCCACGTTTTTCGAACTGGCGGCCATGATATCTCCAGTTCAACTGAACCGATTTTCATGAAACAAAGTGGAATCGACGCAGAATTGTCATCATTCTCGGGTGAACCTCGACCATAATTTTAAAAAATTTTTTACTATTTTTTTTTACACTAAACTACAAAAAAAAAAACCCGATATTGAAATTTTTTTTTTTGAATGGCCGCCATTTTGTCAAAAAAATCACAAAATTAAGCTTGAGGTTCACCCGAGAATTACATCTATACTGATTATAACCCCGTTTTTCTTTTTCATTTCAGACGCTCCGGAGACCCGGAATCGTGGCCGCCGTGACGACACCTTTTTTTTTCACCACCAACTTTGAAGTCTCATTACTTTTTGAACAGCCCACGTATCGAGGCAAAAAAAATTTTTTTATTTACTTTGAACCTTTTGTAATACAATAAATAAAAAAAGTTTTCAATTATTCTTTGCGTTTTCAAATAAGAATTTTTTTAAAAAGGGTCCAAAAAACGGGTTTTGAATGAGAAGACCGTCTTAATTCAATATTTTATCAAATAGTTTAACTAGCCCGACTTTCTATTACTATTAATTGTTTATACTAAAGCTAATAATGTCAAATATTGATGTTTTTTAATTTATTTATTTGTTGCAATGTAATGTTGAATTTTTCTTGTTTTTCTGCATGTGCAAAAATTAATTAGCTTTTTGGATTATCCACTCCTGAGCAAGTAACATAGATTCGACCATTGGAAAAACACGGTTCTTCCAAATTTCTGCCTGCTGTTTTTAAGAACTATCCTTGAGTATAAATTTTTAATCTAATATTAGGATTATCAAACAAATTCCACACCTATTGTCTAGTCTAGCCCATGATACAATGATAAGGTAGCGCCGCTTCGCTGAGTGCTCTCACGCGTCAACGAAGAGTGAATAATGAGAAGCAACATATTTGTCAAAACAACGAATTTCGTAGAAATTGCAAATGAAGAAAATATTTTATGTTTCCAAGTTGCAAACAGTGCGGTCGCGGGTGTTAAATTTGTGCTAATTTGAGTGAAAATATTATAAAAAAAGTGTAAAAAAACTATAAAATGTGAAAGAAGTCTTAAAATTGCAAAAAAAAACCTGTAACAGTTTTAACCTAAAAACAACTGCGAAACGTGAGCATAAAGAAATTCGCGGTGAGCAGCTGATTTTGACATCAATCTAGCTTTATTCTGCTTTCTACTCCATTCCTCTCCGAGTTGACCCTACCTTATAATTCTGCCATGGTCTAGCCTACTTTTTGCATGTTCCTTGGAACAGACCCACTATGGGTGCTTAAAATAAAGTAGCACGCCCCTTTTTCTACTTCCACCCACTTATTTAGACTACGGGCTGCTTATTGTCAAAGAATATATAGATTTATAGATTTGTTGTGTTTAACGTTGACACCTGCCGTAAAGGCTTAAGTCAGCGTTGTTCCATAACAATTGGGACCGATACAAAGCGTCGGTCAGCGCCCCTTTGAGGATTCAAAGGTACCAAAATAGCCCCATGTTGTGATGACACTTCGCAACCCTTGGTGAGCGTGGAGGCCTATCTAAAACCTCTTCCATACTAAGGGGTATGGCGCTCGGTTTGAGAGTGCAAACCACACCGAGCTAGATAGCTCTGCCAGCGATATGGGTGGTAAACCACAGCCACCACGAAGACTCCCCGAAGCGCCAGCCCAATCTAGTCAGCCCAGTTTATGCCAGCAGAAGCCAGACATACACCAGGGGCCGCTGACTGCCCGTGGTACCAGTTTTAAAGTCCTTGGTCAGACCTCGTAGCTTACACCCCAGCTACTCCCAGTTTTAGCCCATCACAGCTCTGGACTGGTCACCTATCAAAGACTAGATACTTAAATCAAAGAATATATGTTCCAAATTTGGTTGAAATTAAGCAAACGGTGAAGTACAATGAAGTCAAATTTTATACGACCTCTTGCCTAATCTCGACACTTTATACACGTTATACCAAAAAATATATGTACAAAATTTGGTAATAGACACAAACACATTGTGGATTGCGATTTGGATTAAAACTATACGCCCCTTGCCTAACCCCGGCCACTTTTAAAGACATGAGATAACATTATTTCAAATAATATATGAGCAAAATTTGGTTGAAATCGGACAAATAGCTTAGAAGGAGTTCGGGTACATACACATAAGGTGATATTCAGGTTCTTACATACTGTTTCTATATCTGAGTTCTTGGAAATTGTAGCTACATTTGGACAATTACTAATTCTTGGCTTAAGCTTATTATTTAAAGAAAAAATTAAAATGACCCCTTAACATTCACGTCAGTTCAATACAAAGACAAATAGAAAAATATCCCAAAGAAACGGAAAATATTCCTGAAGAAGAGTCACAAAAATATCTCTGAAGAAACTAAAAAAAGGACCAGCTCTATAATATAATTTTTTGTTTTTTTAAAAGATGCCACCAAACTCTTTGAGAAAAAGAACTGTCCAACCCTTGTGTCGTATGTTGTTTGAAGTACAACTTTTAACAGCGTCCTTCAAAAACTTCTTTATTAAATGGCAATCAATTAAATATAATAAAATAAAACTTTTTGAAAATCGGATGCTACAAATAAATATTTGCATTCATACATACTTATATAGTTTATAAACTGTCAATGCACAGTAGTGCTTAAATTTAAAACAACAACAACAACAACAGAAACACACAAGAGTAACAGCAAAAGCTTCCAATTAATGGTCGAATAACGAAAACTTTTCCAATTGAATGATTGCGAAAACTTTCTGTGCTGAATTCCTCTCAGAACTATTGTTAATTCAAGAGTTGCTGAGTTTCTGTGCACTCTAAGTAATGCGAACACAACTGAACGAACGAACGAACGAAAGAACAGTTGCAGTCGCCATGTTCGTGCAAGAGTGCATGTACCTTGACACACACATATTCACATCAACACTCACATGTACACCCACAACTGCACTCATGCTCACACTCTTGCATTTACACAAATGCTTTGTATTGCAAATTATGCTTGAATTGAAAATCGCTCTTGTGTTAAATTAAAGCGCAGAACTTGAAGTCCTTTGAAGGGCCAAAGAATGCAGCAATCTAGGCCATTTTAAGCAGTCTTTTGACCTGCTGCTGCTGCTCTTGTTTTTGTTGTTGCATTAGTTGAGTTGCACAATTGCACAAAAGTGCATAAAAGTGTAAATATTGAATTGGCAAATGTAAACTAAAGTCAAAGGATAAAATGCAAAGGATGCAAATTGTATGAATTGCATGAATATCAATGTTATAAGAAAAAAAAAAAAACAAAAAAAAATCGCTTTTAACTGCATTGATGGTTTGGTTACATTTGATTATACTGATCGTATTAAGATGTAAGAATAATACGTACAGGAACAAAGACGAGTTATGTTTTCAAATTTATTGCAATATATTCAGCACATTTTGTGTAAGAAAAAGTTATTCTTACGTATCTGCATGCCTAACTACAAAAATTTTATTTTTAAAAAATTATCGACTAGTGGAATCGTTGGTATCTCTCTAACAGACTTGTTTAGAAAAGTTCAGCATGAACAATTAGAGAGAAAAAAATTGCAAGTACCAGTGGCTTGTTTTAGGATAATGGATTTGCTTATGTCAAAAGCATTTTCTAAAATTAAAGGCTAAAAAATTTCAAAAGCGCCTAATTTCAGCCGCAAAATTTTTTAAAATGCTTGCAGCAGTGTGATAAAACTCACCCTTTTAAACATATTTTCATGTAAACATGTTGTGAATTATAACAGAACATAGCATGTCAATATAAATCTTGCTGAGTATAGGGCTGGTAGTGAAGTCTTGTCTATTTTTGTTAGAGACACACATCTCCATACTCGTAAATTTTTGTGTGTACATGAATTGTTTTTACAGTATGAGCGGGCAGTTTTTTAGTGATAGTAGCTTACTCTGCCAGGTTACGAGTAGCATCATTGATGCGCCTGCTTGTCTAAAGCCAGTAAAAAGGAGAATGGTAACGTATAAGGTGCATAGAGACGAAACATGTTTTACATGTACTAGTCATATCTTATCCGTGTAAAAAAGAGCGTACATTAGAGCCCGGCTGCATATAGCACACGCCTGTGAATGAAATAGCATTTGTTCAGTTAAATTTGTTAATACGGGTAAAGTCTAACCCACGAAGATGAGGAGACCTGATATATCTCCAACAACATCAAGACCGAAATAAAGGGTCTCATGTAATAGCTTAACCTGTTGAGGTACGGAAAATTCATTATAAAAAATACCCTTGAGGTACAAAGAAAAAAAAATTCAAAAGTATTTCTCTATTTTTTTATTATTATTTATTTTTATTATATCATTATTTTTTACCATTATTTTTTATCATTATAATTATTATATCATTATTTTTATTACATCAAATCTAAATGGGTTGAATTTTGTTCCAACTTACCACAAAGGTTTATTTTTCAATGGTTTAAATTTGGTCCCATAGTACTTCAAAGAGTTAAGAGACATATAATCCCTGATAATCCCTAAAACACCAGCCATGCACGCTTTAGTGCATAAACTGTACACGGACTGTTATAAAAGTTCATATCTGAACTTTTTATCTCTTTGTAGGAGGTGTTCATGAGCCTTATCACCAGTGAAAAGTTAGACCAAAATCTGTATCCTAAATTTTGACCTTAGCCCATCTTTTGAATTTGTCGTAAGCCTCAATCCAAAAAGCTTTAATTTGCCGGAAATGTTAAAAATGCCAAAATCGATTGGTTCGATTAGATTCGCACTTCGGCCCAAATTTCGGTATAACCCTTTTTTACTGAAAAAAAAAACAAATGAACCGAGTGAGATGAATGAGAATGAGCTGAACCGAGTATTTCACTTCTAGGTCATTTTACGGTATGAAGAACAATGGAAAGCAATTTGGGGAACAAAGAGAAAATCATCCTTTTACCATCAGGCATCACATGTCAAAAAACCATAATGAGAACTTTTGTTTTGGAGTTAGTTTTGGGGTGTGGAGTTCTGATTTTCATACAAAAACCACTTTTTTCACACTTCGGTCTGAGTTCCAATACCAAGGACAATACATCCGGGCTTGAGCAAGCCATTAATCGATTTTCCACATTTCCAAATTTGATTTTTAAGCAAAAATTCAGAATAAGAACTTTTCATCTCTCATTCTTTTTTTAATTTTTAACTGTAAAAAACATATTTTGCTTAGCCGAGCATTTCACTTCTAGGTCATTTACGGTATGAAGGGCAATTTATAGAAATTTTAGAGGGTTTCGTCCCCACCAGTAGATGGCAAATGAAAGTGCGCCAACTGCTGGTAGCCGAATTGGAATTATTTGCGAACGTTACGGAATCGATTATTTACTAGCAGGCCACAGTAGTCCACGGCTTCGCCACAGATTGTTTTATATCAATAATGAGCGTTAACACGTTTTTGTTGCTCTTTGAATGAGTGTGGAGAGAGATAGAGCGCAAAAAGTTCATATAAAAAAATTTTAAAAACGCTTAAAGTGTTCAATCGTCATGCGTTCAGAAATAAACAAATTTTGATCTTTCTGTAATGTGTTTATCCGCTCTCACTCTGAATGTTTTTTGCGGTTTTCATTGAAAGCAACAACAAAAGCTTTTGATCGCCGTTCAAACAATCACCATGGGACAAAGGTCCTTAATACAATGCATGTCAAAAAAGAAATCTGTTTTTTTTTTTTTTGAAGAGAAAAAGAAACATAACGTATATCGAATATATCGATTAGTTATAGATCAGCCAAAACAAGGTTCAGGCAATACAAATGATGGAAACACAGCAAGAGATTCTTCTCAAACCCTGAAGGAGCATCTGAAATAACAGGAGTTGACTTAAACCTTATTTCCAAGTTTAAAATAATTATCGAAGTGCTTGCATGCAATGAACAAATTGTCGCGAAAAAATTTGGTGATTACGCTAAGGAAACTGCAAAAATATATGCAACGAAATACGAGAGATGTAATTAAATATCATTAAGTACCACTTGAAGATCTATCGGAAGAAGCTCGGAAAAAAAGGAACGAGAACACAACACCAGAAAAATCAAACGCTATTGCATAAATGAAGATATTTTTAATATATTATTCTCAACGTCAGATTCGCTCATCTCTAGCATGCGACATCAATGTGGAAAGTGGAACACCTGAACTTAGATAAAGAAGCGAAAGAGCTACTACAGGACGAAAATAATTTAGAATTGAGTACAGAATATTTGCAAGCAATATTCTAACCAAATAAATAATAATTAAAACGTGTTTTTTCTTGTTTTAGTAAGATATATATAATATTAGAAAAAAAAAAATTAATAAACAAAAAATGTTCCTATGTAAAAAATCATATATATAATTTATAATGAAATGTTTTATTTATTATCATATGACATTTTTTTTATAAATAGCGAAGATTAAAAAATAATTATAGCATAATTTCATACTAAGAGTTCAAAATTGAAAAAGTTCAACTTTGACCTTGAATTTCTCAATAAGTACTCAATCGATTTTAACAAAATTTTAAACACAACATATTCAAGGAATTATCTGTCAGTTAAAATCAGAAAAAAAGACTCAAATATCTCAATCGGTTCAAGAGTTAGACAATTTTGGCCAATGAAAACCTATTCTGAGCCACTGTGCGGCGTTAAAATGGCTGTGTTGTTGCTTTCAATGGAAAACAGTTAAGAAACAGGAAGAGTGAGCGTAGATCAACACATTGTAGAGCAATCAAAAACGGTGATCGTTCGAACTACGTTAAAATTTTTTTTGTTGTTGCTTTCAATGTGAGAGTAAGAGTGGACGACCACATTGTAGAGCAATCGAAATTTACTGATTTTTTAATGCTGTACAGAACAATAATTAGCATTCAAAACGGTGTTGCGTGGTAGAGAGCATACGAAAATATCAAACGTTGATCTCTTTAACATTTTGATTTTTGATCCGTCAGACGACAATGATGTGATTGCTGATCACCTTGATGAAAAATCTCTTCCGACTTCGCCCAACTCTTGAAAATATTTCGTTTTTCCGAACTATCTAAATCGCCTGTTTTACTTGCTTTGTCAATATATTTGATACGGTAGGACCAAGGGAGATGCTCCTAGGGTCTAACGGATTTCAACTATTCACGGATTCATTACACATTTATAACTCTATTTGAGTACCTTTCTGATGAATTTTTTTTATGATCGGCCAACCTTTGTATGTACCTCCCATACAAAATCAAGTAAAAAATTAATATATATAGGTCCAAGAAAGGTACCCCTGGGATCTAACAGGTTTCAACCATTTTCAGTACACATTTATAACTCTATTTGAGTACCTTTCTGAAGAATTGTAATTAAGATCGACAACCTTTGTGTGTACCTCCCATACAAAAGCACGTTAAAAAATTAATATATCATAGTCCCAAAGGAGCTGCCCCTAGGGACTGGCCGATTTCAAGCATTTGTGAAATTTTTTGAAATTAGCTTAAACTAACCAAGCATACCAAGCATTGCATTATTATAGGAGCACTCCTACTTTTGTACAGCTTTTTTATGGGATCAAAGTACTGTGTGCTGGTAGATTTTTAATGCTGTTGGTGTATTTTATAAAATATTTTAAAGTTTTTAGCGCTAGAAACTTATAAAAACTTAAAAATTGAATAATTTTAAAATTAAATGTTCAGCAAAAAGCCAATATTAAGCAACTTTATTAATTTTCTCACTCACAGTTTGCTTGAAAATTCACTTCAAATTTAATAGTTATAGTATCTATTAAATTTTTTTTTTTAATTTTACCCAAAATCTGTCAATGTGGCTTATAAGAATAAAAAACTAACAAGTTTTTATAACTTTTGTTGTTTCTTCATTTCTTATTAACACACAACCATATAACGAACATTGGACAAACTTCGTTAATTATTTTCTTGAAAAAAAAAATCGAATGAATCCTTCAGATAAAACTTTCTCGCCATAAAACCAACATTTCAAAGTTTGTTGTCGTTTTTCTTGTTGCAGCTATTTTACTGCAACCAACCGCTCAAAATTGTTGCATGCAACAAATACGTTTTATTTAACGCCATGATGCCTTAACAACAAAAATAACACAACAACAACAGAAAAACTTAATAAAAATTTTTAAGAAAAAACTTTATAAATATCTCAACAGGCCACAAAATGACTACGAATAGTAAGGAAACAAGTAGTAGACGTGAAAAAGACTTCATTGAGTAGGGAAAAAATATCAAGCAAGACAGCCATGAAAACCATGAAAACTAAAATAGACGCCAACGCCACGGAAAACTTAATCTTAACTTTTGAGTAAAACTACTTTGCATGAATTTTTTTTTTTTAGCTTTATTTTTGCGTGTTTTCGTGGCTCGTTAGTTGTACCAGGCGTGAAAGTGGTTATTTTATTTACCTCACAAAGCAGTTGTTGGCACTATTAGAGTCAAAAAATAAAACTTAAATGCTTAATTGTAACGGCCTAAACGTTGATACAATTTTGTTGAATTCAACATAGTAATTTGTAATTTATTATTGGCACTAATTAAAAAAAGTAGCTAATATAATGAATAAAAAATATCTTTAAATAAGATCACAGTCAATACAACTTCTCTTAGCATCGGTTCCTTCGAGTTCATGATACTTATCCATTGCAAATATAGTAAAAATAATCATTTGCATTCAATGACAAATCGTATCTTATACTTTGAAGATAGTTTTAGAAAATATCTCAGATAGTCAACAGTCAATCATAAATTGCAAAGTTTTAACTCATTTTAGAAATGGAAAACTAAATTTTTAAACCTGTTTAAGGTAGATGTGTGAACTTTTGGTCTGTGTTAAGTTGGAACCTACGCTTTCTACAAATGTTGGGTGCTGCAAGATACAGCGAGCGTTAACTCAGAGCAGAAATAAAAATCATTACCTTAGTCTTACCCTAGGTAGTGATTTCTAGCACGAACAGTGCTCAGGACAGGTGTATGTTTACGCTGCGACCTTGACTGACTGAATGAAACCTCAACTGGAAGCACGTCAAACGCACCTCAAGCATAAACACGTTTTATACATAAAACATATACTTTGACAGAATGTTTTTCAAAACTAAGCCAAAACTTTTTGCATAAAGAACTTTTAGAGTTTACTTAAAAATAACCGAAACGACCTGACGTGGTCAGCAGTGTTTATCCGTCACAGTTCGCTTCAGTTAGGTTTGGTTACCTCTTAGTACGTTATCAGATATGCAAGGACATCTATTTTATGTGTCAACCCATCACCTTTGACTGGGAGTTATAAAGTCCTATCTTTTCGCTCACAATCCTTTATAGCTTCCTGTATTTGTGCACAGCACTCTTCTAGCCTTAATTAATTATCTCTGTTTGCGCATTAAACTTACATTCCCTGGGCTAGTTATAAAATTGCAAACATGATCATAAAGTTTTAATTAAATTTTACTAGCCATAGAACAAACGTAGAAATTCCATCAAATATTAAATTTATATCCCAAAGAAAGTAATTTATTATTTAGCTAGCAACTTGTAAAGCGCTGGTCGTAGCGCACTGTTATCCTTTGCTCCAGTGCTCCTCACTGGCAGCCAAGTGCCAATCCATAATAATTTACTACCAAACTACTACAAGCTACTACTTTGTTATTAACAACAACTCCCTAGAACTACAAACAAACTCATGATCAACTGCAAGTTTGCAGCAACTGGAGACCTCGAACGTGCACTTGAAAATTAAGAACACATTAAAATAAGCACTCAACAAGCTGGCTATACAAACACCAGAGAGTCAGGGACATCGTTTAGCTGCGTTAAGCTGTGCGCAAAAAGAAAAAGACAAGAAAAACTAGAGATGGTTGACAAAAAAAACAAACAAAAAATAACTGTAAATGACAAACAATTTATCACATTTGCACGTTCGCAGTACAGAGTTAATGAAATGTCAAGCTTGTTTGGAGCTCTTCATATTCCGTCCGGACTTCTGCGTGGTTTTTATTTATGACTCGCTTTTTGTTTTATTTTATTTGTTTGTTTTTTTTTTGCATTTCGTCGTTGTTCGACAGAGCAGAACAGGAGTATTCAATTAAAATGGGTGACTGGATAGATGGGTTAGTTGACAGTAATGTGCCGGTGGGAAATGTGGCCAAATGTGACTCTCTTCCAGCTAGTTAAACATTATTAAACTTTTTAAAATTAAAAGCTTATGAATTAAATTTAGTTTATTTTTAGAGGGCTATATAAAGCAGGATATACTCTTACTCTTACTCTTACTCTTACTCTTACTCTTACTCTTACTCTTACTCTTACTCTTACTCTTACTCTTACTCTTACTCTTACTCTTACTCTTACTCTTACTCTTACTCTTACTCTTACTCTTACTCTTACTCTTACTCTTACTCTTACTCTTACTCTTACTCTTACTCTTACTCTTACTCTTACTCTTACTCTTACTCTTACTCTTACTCTTACTCTTACTCTTACTCTTACTCTTACTCTTACTCTTACTCTTACTCTTACTCTTACTCTTACTCTTACTCTTACTCTTACTCTTACTCTTACTCTTACTCTTACTCTTACTCTTACTCTTACTCTTACTCTTACTCTTACTCTTACTCTTACTCTTACTCTTACTCTTACTCTTACTCTTACTCTTACTCTTACTCTTACTCTTACTCTTACTCTTACTCTTACTCTTACTCTTACTCTTACTCTTACTCTTACTCTTACTCTTACTCTTACTCTTACTCTTACTCTTACTCTTACTCTTACTCTTACTCTTACTCTTACTCTTACTCTTACTCTTACTCTTACTCTTACTCTTACTCTTACTCTTACTCTTACTCTTACTCTTACTCTTACTCTTACTCTTACTCTTACTCTTACTCTTACTCTTACTCTTACTCTTACTCTTACTCTTACTCTTACTCTTACTCTTACTCTTACTCTTACTCTTACTCTTACTCTTACTCTTACTCTTACTCTTACTCTTACTCTTACTCTTACTCTTACTCTTACTCTTACTCTTACTCTTACTCTTACTCTTACTCTTACTCTTACTCTTACTCTTACTCTTACTCTTACTCTTACTCTTACTCTTACTCTTACTCTTACTCTTACTCTTACTCTTACTCTTACTCTTACTCTTACTCTAACTCTTACTCTTACTCTTACTCTTACTCTTACTCTTACTCTTACTCTTACTCTTACTCTTACTCTTACTCTTACTCTTACTCTTACTCTTACTCTTACTCTTACTCTTACTCTTACTTTTACTCTTACTCTTACTCTTACTCTTACTCTTACTCTTACTCTGACTTGATCCTGGATTGGATTGGCCATTTCATGATATAAGTAGACATGTAGACTTGACAATATCTATTTTTTCATAGCGGCGACCATCAATTGTCAAAATCAATACAAAATATTAACTTGTCATCTATTTTCTGCTGATTCACTTTCTCGTTTTCGTTGCGTTTTTGACAAGTTATGATCGGCAAAGGAACTGCCAGTCTTACCTATAGATTATTACATCATTGGCCATTTTAGCCCTAGAAAGTACAATGACAGAGCTTCTTATGATCAATTGAAGTGTTAAGTGTGTTATTTAATTGATTGTACGCAAACGACCGAGAACTTCACCCACAAGTTGTTTGCTGAATCCGAACGATTCATATTCTTAAAACGCATTGCATGTTTTACTGCTATGAGTTTTTCCATTGTCTTCAAAACTATTTCTATTAAAAAAATTATATGTCAAATAGGATTTAAACCCTTAGACACTTACTTTAATAATTACGCTACGACTGTCACAACAGGTACTTACAAGCAATTTGAATAACAAGGAGAGGGGTATATAAATTAAAAATTTCCCTCAATCATTATTAAAAGGGTGTAATGTTGGTCCCAATACAATCACACGCATACATATACTCGCATGCACACATAAAGGCTCACTCTCGCCAAAAAAAATGTCACATAAAACGAAACGCAATGTAAGAGCTACAGAATAACTGCAATGGCGAAACTGCGTCCACTGCTGCCTCAATTAATTATGCTACAAACAAAAAACAAACACATATGACTGCAGCGCAAAAAAAAACCCAGGCACACGCATGCATACAAATGCATATAAGCCTGCAAACAATCAACGTGGCGCGTACTCCCAAAGGACGCAATACAATGGCGCTCATTTACAGTTTCAGTTACTAATGAATTTATATGCGTTATTACAATAGCAATAAAAACAAAAATAACAGTAAAAACAACAACAACAACAACAACAATACCAACAATTGCAAAAACCAACAATTACAAAAGACAAACAATAACTTAAAATGCAATGAAGAAACGGTAAAGTTAAATTTTACAGCACTGCAGCAGAAGAGGGAATTAGTTTAGTTGGGTGAGAGGAACATAGAGAAAGAGTAAAATGGTATAGAGTAAAAAGGAAAGGCAGCTTAGGCTGGTCGGAGCAAGCAAGTAAATTTTATAACTATGAAATAATATGGCAGTAAAAATTAACAATAATAGCAACAACACAAACAACAAACAAAAGTTATTAACAAACATCAACAGCAACAAACAGCTTAACATCCTTGCAACACACACACACACACATTTACACGCTGCTATGTAGGAATGTATGTACATGCCAGACAGGGACTTCAATATTAAACGAATAAATAAAGCAACCAGCTTGGCAGAAAAGTTGGAATAATTAACAGCAGTTTGAACGAGCAGCAGTTGCTGAAAGTAACGATTAAAGCGAATACTGAATAGATTGTGCAAAACAGTTAATCGTAGTTACGTAACAATAACTTACGAGAAAATTAGTTATAAATAAGTTGTTTATATAAATAATAAATGAACAAATATAAAGTAGCATGCAATCACTAAACTTTTTTTAAGGAGGTATTACAATAATTTCAGTAGAAGCATGGTGGCCCACTCCATTCAAATTTGGTCGGGTTGATCATGGTATGAATCACTCTCAAAATTTATGAAATGATCTACTTGTGGACCACTCTTATTGTGAGCATTACTTATATGTGGGCTGTTAAAATATTCCGATTGCCATTTGAACGTACTAGCGGATCGGTCCATTACCAACGCTAACAAAATATTCTCGATGTAAAAGAATTACAAAGCGTTCTATTTGATAAACGATCTTAAGACCTGTTAAACGTCTTTCATCAATCGATCAATCATAGATATGTTTTTCAAAACTAGGCAAAACATTCAATCGAATGGACGCCTAAGAAGTCTTTAGCGTATATGTACGTAGTTTGTTGCACAGCCTCCTCTGATGGTCGAGATAGAACAAAAAAGATTGCACTGCGTTAGTTGTGTATTATTTTGCACAAATTTGTGCCGATTTAGCCTTTTCGTCTGTCCGTGCCGCTACAAAAGGTAGGGTACTACTATAGTGGCTTCTGTGACTGAAAAGGTTAAAGCTCTCTAGAGAACGCATCTTCACCCTAGGATGGGCAACACTCTGTGAGGCGGTAACATAACCTACTAGGCCAAAGTAGACCCATGTAAAGAAAATCGCAGATTTGGTCTGTTATATTAAATTTTTTGGCAGGTATGATGTTGAATTCATTTGTAGTTTCTCGCGTTTGGTACGTAGTCTTGGAATGTATATGTTTGTTTATACAGTTGGATGTTCAAAAAAGTAAAAATAAAAAAATGGTTTACAAACGCAGATTTTATTAATAAATATATATAAAACAATGTCTGGTATAATGTGCGGTTGTTTGCCTTTTTGGAAAAATGCTGGAACGAAAAACAATGGCGAGCCCAAATGCATCGACTGTTAGGCAAGAGACAATGTTTGGCGAAAACTAACGCGCAACAAAAAACGTCTTTCTTTACTTAGGTCCAGTAGGTAATTTTCGATGTTGAGGTAGTAAAAACTAAAATTTCTACTGCGAACTGAGTCTGATCAACGAAATTTTTGGTTTTTGTGCTCATGAAGCATCACCGCTACAAGTCATGAAGTTTCAGATCGATGCGTTAAAAAATATTAACGATATACATGTTTAAACTAGAAATGGGACTAATAAGGCCCAGTTGCTCATCCTAGGGTTAATTATCGCTTATCACCCTCAAGATTTTTGGTCGTTGATATAAAAAGTTTTTGTTATAAAAACACAAAATTATATAAAATTGAAAAACTGTTTATTATCTTTCTAAAGGGCTTCAAACGTGAACATCGAGCTTATCTTGATGAATCTATGATTTTTCAAAAGTTAGATAATAAGAAAAAGGACACGTAAGCTTAGCGCAGGCGTAGTCATTTTCTCATATTAGTCCCATGTTAGACATGCCGATATGACGACGATTTCTCTCACCGATTTTCAGTTTGTGGACGCAGCAACGGAAGAGAAGGCGAACATTAAAATCGTCCAAAAAATCGTTCGTACCAGCGATTTTGCGACGATTTATCGTTCTTACTCTTTCACTCACATAAAAAAATAGTGAAACAGCAAGCAAACATCGTTCGGCAAAATCGTCGTGTCTAAAGCAATGAACGACGAAACAGCGAAACAAAAGAAAAGATAATAAAATCGGTGAAAGAATATCGGTATATCTAACATGGGACTAAGACGGCGAAAACGAACCGATCTTACAACACGGAAATATGCCGTATACGTAAAGTTTGGAATAAGGGAATTAAACAAAAAAAAAGAAGTTATTTGAATGTATTGGTACTACAATGCCAAGGCGTCGCAAAAGTGGTACGGTTACTTTGAAATAATTTCGCCTTATTTTTATATGAAAAACTATGCCAATGTTAGTGAAATGGTACGGTTTCGTTTCACAAAACTCGTTACGTTTATTTTTCTTAGAGGGTATCGTTTTTTTTTTCCTCCATTGTGAATAAATTTGAATGATTCGCAAGAAGTTAAAAAAAAATCTTGACATTTTTTTACTCATATTAATATGTTATTTTGTATGAAGATTTAATTCTGAAAGCTTAAGCAAAGCGGAGGTGGCCAACCCGTAATTTAAGATTAATTGATGCGCTTAAAATGAAATGGCTGATATACTATATATTGACCGAATAGATAGCATGCTGCTTGAGGTGCGAAGGGCCGCGGGGTTCAAATCCTGATGCCATTCCGCGCAATTATTTATTTTTGTCTAGAATAAAATAAAAAAAAATGCTATAAATTTATAAAAACCTTATCTTACCGTCATTTAAGAAGGCATAGGACGCTTATAGAAATTACTTAGTCTCTAACAAGCTTCTGTGAAGCTTGTCGGAAGCTTAATGTATGCTCAATGTAAGTAGGGTCATATAGTCTAAATTCTGGTTTTTGATTAATTCTTCCATTTGAAATAATTTTTAAAAATTTATTAACATAAACAATTTTAGATGCCAGAACATTTCTGTGAAAGAATGCTAAATATTTACTAAGGCATGCAATATTTCAACATAAAATATAGTCTGTATCTTTAATACTTTCTCAAAACGTTTGATTTAAAATCTTGCTATTTATATTTATAGGTTCTGCTTCAACATTGCCTTTACATTATTAAAACCACAGAAATCTGCTTTTGAGTCGTCATAAGAAAATCGAGTAATCGAATTTTAGGCTTACATAATTTTTCCATATTAAATTTTAACAGAAACTTGAACCAACTCACACCACGATTTCAGGCCAAGGGCTGCATTAATATTCCTTTAGCTGCTATAGTGTGATGAGATTGTTTTCAAACAACAGCAGCAATAACAACAACAACAACGTTATCATCACTAGAAGATTAATTAAAAGTACAACACAATAATTTATGCATTTTACAAAACTAAAACCAGTTACCACAACGAACAATACCTGTTTCAGTGCCGGAGTTTGTGTAGCTGTCTGCAGCAAGGTACGATTTCATTTATCTAACTTACAAGTTACCTTGAAATCTGTTATCGATACATGTGTGTGCAGCTGGAGAAGGAGGAGGCAACAATGGGTATTTATAATAAGCAAAGTTAAAGGTTTGTATAGTATATGTAGGTAAACAAAAAACACGTTAAGGCTAAAAGCATAAAAGTAAAAATTCAAAGGATACGCATACGTGTGGGGTCTGCAGTAATAGACAACGCATTCTTCGGCATGTTTGGACATTATTTTATCAGTTACCATAAATTTTCATAAAATATTACAGCAGAAGTTGAAAAATGTACTTTTTATTTGTAGCCAGAAAAACGTGTTACATGTTAGAGTAACGCAAAATATGCCAAACCTTGACCTAATGTATTGACACTTATTTTTACTTTATTGTTATTTTAATGATATAAATAATTGTGTTTTTTTTATGTCTTCAATGCACAATTATGCAATAAACAATATAAAATAATTAGCTATTTATAATGCGCTGCACGTTTTCTCTTGGTCATGTACGACCAAACAATAGCTGCTAAATAGGCAGTTTTGCTGATGCACCGAGAGCATTAAAGGACATTTACATATATATATGCATGGTGGTACACATATACAAATTTTACTAGACAAATTATATCATGCATTATGCATATTAATAAGTTGTTGTCCATACACTCAGAAAAATAAAATCGAGATTCTTTGTTATGGCTAATAATGAACTCTTTTAACAGAAATGGTACGTTTTCAGGGTTTAAAAAATTCCCTAAAATAAAAATGTAGACGAGACTATATGTCAACACAAATAATAAAAATAATAATAATAATAATAATAATAATAATAATAATAATAATAATAATAATAATAATAATAATAATAATAATAATAATAATAATAATAATAATAATAATAATAATAATAATAATAATAATAATAATAATAATAATAATAATAATAATAATAAAATAATAATAATAATAATAATAATAATAATAATAATAATAATAATAATAATAATAATAATAATAATAATACTAATAATAGTACTAATAATAATAATAATTATATTAATAATAATGATAATAATAATAATAATAATAATAATACTAATAATAGTACTAATAATAATAATAATAATAATAATAATAATAATAATAATAATAATAATAATAATAATAATAATAATAATAATAATAATAATAATAATAATAATAATAATAATAATAATAATAATAATAATAATAATAATAATAATAATAATAATAATAATAATAATAATAATAATAATAATAATAATAATAATAATAATAATAATAATAACAATAATAATAATAATAATAATAATAATAATAATAATAATAATAATAATAATAATAATAATAATAATAATAATAATAACAATAATAATAATAATAATAATAATAATAATTAAAATAATAATAATAATAATAATAATAATAATAATAATAATAATAATAATAATAATAATAATAATAATAATAATAATAATAATAATAATAATAATAATAATAATAATAATAATAATAATAAAATAATAATAATAATAATAATAATAATAATAATAATAATAATAATAATAATAATAATAATAATAATAATAATAATAATAATAATAATAATAATAAAAATAATAATAATAATAATAATAATAATAATAATAATAATAAAAATAATAATAATAATAATAATAATAATAATAATAATAATAATAATAATAATAATAATAATAATAATAATAATAATAATAATAATAATAATAATAATAATAATAATAATAATAATAATAATAATAATAACAATAATAATATAAATAAAAATAATAATAATAATAATAATAATAATAATAATAATAATAATAATAATAATAATAATAATAATAATAATAATAATAATAATAATAATAATAAAAATAATAATAATAATAATAATAATAATAATAATAATAATAATAATAATAATAATAATACATAATAATAATAATAATAATAATAATAATAATAATAATAATAACAATAATAATATAAATAAAAATAATAATAATAATAATAATAATAATAATAATAATAATAATAATAATAATAATAATAATAATAATAATAATAATAATAATAATAATAATAATAATAATAAAAATATAATAACAAAAATTACTGTGCTAAAAATTGTAAATCTTGGTCTCTATATTCCCTGTAGGAAAATCAACTAATTAAAAAGTAGTTGATAAAGTAGTTTTTGTCAACCACAACTAGTTGAAATTCTGACTTTTTTCCATAGAACGAACTAACATATTTTGTATGGTGATGTCCGCTAAATAAGTCAATTGACTTTCGTCTGCATATATTTTCAACTACTTGTTAAATTAGTTATATTTTTAATTACTTTAAAATAACCAATTGAAAACTATTACTGATGGCCTAAAGTTAATAATATTTAATGAAATAACATGGTTAAATATATATAAACTTGTAATCTAATAAAAATTTGCAATTAAAAGATGTCAAAATCAGAGTAGTTGCCGCCTTAATATAATTCAAAGTAGTTTATCAATCACTTGTTTTTAAGTAGTATTTTAATTACTTCATATATAATGCAATAAAAACTATTTAGAATTGGAGTTGATGCCGCCTTAATATAATGCAAAGTAGTTCATATACAAGTTTATTTTAAATTAGTTTTTTAATTAGTTGTTTTTAAAAACAAGTTAGTTTGTTCCTATAGGGTTATTTCTTTGCTTTCTTGTGTGGATCATGTTAATAGTATTGTAAAGAAAGTATATTACGTCTTGCATAATCTAAGAATGTCTGCTAGTGTGACTCGAGTTAATATTAGGCTTAAGTTGGTAATTCAACTTATTCTGCCTGTGATAACCAACTCTGAGGTAGTATACAGCAAACTTGACTCTTCCTCACAGTTAAAGCTTCAAAGTGCATTTAATTATGCCACGCGCTATGTATATGGCCTTCGTAAATTTGATCGCCTGTCTAGTTTCCGAAATGCAGTATTTGGATGTGACTTGATTTCTTATTTAAATGCCAGGAATTGTATGTACCTGCATAAGTTGATACATGAGAAAACACCAGGATGTCTTTATGAAAAACTCCAATTTTGCAAGTCCAGAAGAAGCCATGTTTTAATAGTTCCGAGGCATAGCTCGTTAATATCTTCTCACCTGTTTTTCATCAACGCTGTTAGGTTGTGGAATGCTCTACCACGAAAATCACTGGGAGAGATTCTTTTAGGCAGTCTATTTTATCTTACTTCTCTACTCTTTAGTATCTCTAGTCTCCCTCTATAATGATTCTGTTTACTTTCTTTTTTTTTCTAAACTTTACTTTTCTTCACTTTTAAATCTGTTTAATTTAAAGTTTGCATTAAAAGATTATTGTATTAGAGCTAAGGTCATTTATATTTGATTTCAAATAAGTTGTTATAACTGTTAGATTTAAGTAAGTTAATTGTTTAATGTTTTATGTCGTACTATAAAAGAGCATAGCTCTTAGTGTACTTATATATACTTGATTTGCATAAGTTAGAACTCATTTACGCACTCAATACGCACAACTGAGCTGGTGCGTAGGAAAATCGGCATACTCGCACTCGAGAGGGTCGTGTTCAATTCCTGCAGCTATCACTTTAAAATTAAATAAAATTAATAATTTTTATAAACTCTTTATTACTTAATATGCACAAATTACAGCTAACTTGAACTTGAATAGAATTTTTTTATTTATTCAATTCACAAAAAATGTTAGTTTTAATTACAAAATGTTCCCTTTTGTTGCAAAAATAATTGTTTTTTTCTTTTAAAGATATGGATATGGTTATGAAGATATGGGTTTGATATGGAAAAAAAAATTACTTGCTGCTAAGAAAAGTAAAATTTTGTTCAAAGTTTAGTAAATTTTCTTTGATTTTAAAATGTTTTTGCTCAATGTACGACATATAAATTTAACACATGTTTATCAACATTGAGCTGGAGAAGACAGAGAAATGAGCAAAATTTGATAGAATATAAATTATTTTTAAATCCAAGTGATGCAAGGTTGCTGACTTGGTTTTTATCTTGTGGTATGATATCATGACATATCCATGAGATAAAAATTTAATGTAAACGCCACATATACAAAACTGTCGATTAAAATAAACTGTTTTGAATTTATGTAAAATGTGTGTAAATTAATGAATATAAACAGGCCAAAGAGATGAGATAAATAAGCTAAAATATTTGAGTTTTAAGGTGAAGTTGCTGTTGTTTGAGCTGTACACAATGAAGAAATTATCTATTTATCCTTAAAAAACTGTGTTCTTTATTTTATTTCATCATTTTTTGTCGGAATTTCTTAAAAACATTTTTTAATGGTGCTTCAAGTGTTGCCCCCTTCATTAACTTTCGCTTGCAAATTAAAACTTTTCAAACAGCTCGAATCCGACATGCTTCGCACGCTAAATGAAACTCAAGCGCATATATGTGACGCTCAATAGCGCACACTTAGAACTCAAGATGACATCGAAGCGCAGCAGACAGTTTTGGAACATATAAAAATCCAAAAAAAAACACACACACAGCATAAACACACATTATGTGGCAAGGACAACAATGCGAACAAAAATGACAGGATATTGCAAGTTGACGATGCGCAAAGAACACAAACATCCATCTACAGAAAAAAGAAAAATAATTATTACCAGTGTTGCGCTTGTTGAGTGTAACACGAAGAGTAGTAGTAAAACGCTAAGCTGCAACAAAGTCAAACAGAGGAAAAATCAAATTCAGTTGAGAGTTGATGCCAAGCAAAGCGCTCTTGACATTTTTAATTAAAAATTTTTAAAAACATTCTTCCAGTTGTTGCATTTACATTTTTTGCTGTAGCATGGATATTTAACTAAATAGTTGCGCACTTCAGAGTTTTTATGTAAGCAATACTCACTGATAAGTCTGCTAAAAACTATCTAAATTGTTCACTGAAGTTAAGGGGAGTATATGACGCTTAAAACGTGTACTTATGAGTGGTAAGAATGATATTTTTTTACTAAGCTGGAAGAAAATGGGTGGAATAGAAAATAAAGAACAATGAGAACTGAAGGAAATATTTTTAAGCATATGACTATCCAGAAAAATACTCCAAAGATAGATATTTAACAATATATAAAAATCAAATAAGATCAAAGGAATGATCAAAATTTGTTTCACAAGTGTTTCTCTTTTACTGGAGGGCCACATTAGCGAAAAAAATAATACATGCACAAAAAAAAGTGAGGGGGTCATAATTCCCCATTCAAAAATTCGCACAATTCAAAATCCCTCTTTAACAAAACTCCCTCTTTACGAAATTTTCCTTTACAAAATTCTGATTTCCACAATTTTACACTGAGATTTTCTAATTTCATTTTTTTTTTTCTTTTTTAGAAAATTGTTAAAAAGATTTTTGTGACATCAATAGGAGGGAAGCTATGTGTAGGAGGAAATTTTTAAGGGAAAATTTAAAGAAAGGGAAATTCTGTTTAAGGGAAGTTTTGACCTCAATCCAAAAAAGAAATTGTCATGTATAAAATAAGACTAAAATCAGTGGTGCATCGAACCTGATTTCAATGCAACTCCAATACGGATTTCCATTATGTTGGCAGCACTAATAAATCATGTTTTATTATTATTTTTGTGCTTATTAAATGTATTGAAATGTATTCTATTTGTGTGTAATGTCTTTTGTCTATCCCCTGTAGAAAAATCAACTAATTTAAAAGTAGTTGATAAAGTAGTTTTTTGTCAACCACAACTAGTTGAAATTCTGACTTTTTCCCATAGAACGAACTAACTTATTTTGTATGGTGATGTCCGCTAAATAAGTCAATTGACTTTCGTCTGCATATATGTATTTTCAACTACTTGTTAAATTAGTTACATTTAAATTATTTTTTAATTGCTTTTAAATAACCAATTGAAAACTATTACTGATGGCCTAAGGTTAATAATATTTGATGAAATAACTTGGTTAAATATATATAAACTTGTAATCTAATAAACATTTGCAATTAAAACATGTCATCATCAGAGTAGTTGCCGCCTTAATATAATTAAAAGTAGTTCATATACTGGTTTATTTTAAACTAGTTTTTTAATTAGTTGTTTTTAAAAACAAGTTAGTTAGTTCCTATAGGGTCTTTTTGTGCTAGGTACATACAATATTTTTAATCTTTTTTATTATCATAACTCGATTGCAATGCCGATGTAAACTATTTTGTTTGTAACCGATTTAATTTTACTGACTATTGAAAGATTGTTTGGAAAATAATTAAAAAAATATTTCACCGAAAATTAAGTAAGAACTGTAAGTCAAATAATTGAAAAAAATAAATAAAAAAAAATATATATATACGTATATACGTTCTTCCGTGTTGTCAAATTTATATAAAATAAAAATAATGAAAAAATGTAATAAGCGTCGTTAATCGTTAAACATTGTTATTGTTATAAAAACATTTTCAAAAATGGATGACAGAGTTATATTAACAATAATAGTTATCATACTGGTCATAGTAATAATTATAATAATATAAATAAATAAAAATAAACATCATACTGAAATAAGAATAAAAGAAATCAAAGAAATAAGTTAAAACAGAAGAGATAATAAAGAGCGCTGCTCTAAATACAAGCCTAAGAAATAGAAGGTCAGAAATAGTGGAAAATAAGAAGAATGGGAAATAATGTGGAGTTAAAATAAAGAAAATAATATAAGCCTTCAAATCTAGATCGGAATCGAAAATCAGACGGGAAAGAAAGAAGAAACCAAAGTTAAAAAGCTGAGAATGGTGGAAAACAGCAGAGAAGAGCACAAAAGCAAACACAGTGAAGAAAATTGCATTAAAAAAAGGAAGAAAAGGAGGAAAAGATCAAAGAAATTCAATGCACAATACAGCATGCTAAGTGTTAAAAAAAGATGATCGTGCCGATGCAAAAGAAGTTGATTTTGAAAATATTTTTAGTAGATTGATTATAGAATAAAGGAGAGATTCATTAAATTGCAATAGAAACTAATCCTAAAATGTTGTTATTAAACTTATATACCTACTAATTAGGCATAGGTAACTCAGCGCAGCTTTGCGTTATTGAGTTAAAGCACTTAAGTGCGTTATTGCGCTGATTGGCCTTGAAAGAACTTTGACCGAGTTTCTTATGATCAATTCTTTGTGTGTGTTGTGAAATATTTGAACACAAATGATCGAGAACTGGACCTACATCGTTTATGCCGGCTCCGAACGGCTTATGTTCTCAATAAGCTTTTCTTGGCAGTTCTTTCTCTCTGAGATTTGCCATTGTCTGCAGTGAGGTAAGGGCCTAACAGAAAAATTAATTCAATTGAATAAACTTTGTGTCAGGTGGGGCTCGAACCAGGGTTCTCTGACGTATGACAACAAGAATACAAAAAATATAATATTGCTTCGTCGATTCGACGAAGTATAACCATCCAGGGTTAAAGTAACGCACTAGTGCAGCAATAAAAAAAAACGCATGCTTTTTATGTATTCAAACGTGCTCGATTTCCAAAGTGCAAGCAAACTTAAATCTAACTTCAAACTTCCAACTTGTTTTATATGGTAAACCAGAAACGTATATGTATCTGTTTGATTGCTGTATCAAGCCTGCACAAAGTAAAGTTTGACTGAATGCTTGAAGTTGGCTAAGTTTGCTAATTTGGCTCTATGAGATAAGACCTCAAACTCAAAAAACGAAATAAGACCCCAATCGTTTCTATATAAAACGAAACGTTAATAATAATGGTGTTATTTCGTAAATTGGGGTCTTATTTCATTTTTGAAAGTGGGTCTTTTTTGACAATGAAAAAGCTCAAAAATTTCAAAACCAAACGATGATCTTTACATATTGTGGGGGCTTATTTTATTTTTAGTTTGATACCTAAACAATTTTTGGTGTCTTTAAACTAATATTGGGGTATTATTTCAACGACTTGGGACCTAGATTCATGCAGCTTTATTTCATTATGAAACAAAGCCTATTTTTGGGACTTTATTTCATATTTGTGTTGGGACCTTTTATTATAAAGACATGCGTAGTGTATATTGTAAGGGGGTTTTCTTGTAAGCTGAGGTATGACTCAGTCACTCCAGGATCAGGCGAAGGACCCTCGAACCTTCGTCAAATGAAAAGACTTGAGATGATTTAAATTCAGCTGCAATGTGTTTTATTTGAAGACAAAATGAATTTTTTGCAGTGTATAATTTTATTTACAAATATGAGTCTTTTCCTTATAATACACAGCAAATAATATTGTGATGTTAACAGCTTGGCAATCTGTTAAGATCGTCGTTTCTGCCCTCGGTGTCTTCTCTCGTATATTCTAAAACTCGGGTTTATTTGATGTGTACGAAGTTCGGGTGTATTCAGTGCTTGGTAACTTCGGATGTGCTTGGTATTTCGGAGTTCGGATATGTTTGGTGTTGTAGCGTTCGGGTATATTCGGTGCTTACGAAATTCTGGTGTCTCCGGTGTTTCGTAACTTCGGGTGCGCTCAATATTTCGAAGTTTGGATATGTTCGATGTTGTGTAGAGTTAGAAAACGAAGCGAGTCACGCTACGCGCAGGGCTGGGCTACGTATTCAGTTTACAGAAGATACCTTGACTGGGTAATGTAAGAAATGTTATTTAAGTCAACTTCCAAAATTAATACCGTTTTAAGCCTATAATAATAACATGATAAGGTTTGAACGTTCGACTAGCCGAAGCCGACGTTTGGAATCCGAATGTAATTAATAATAAAATAAGATAAGGTTCAGGCCATGATACAATTATAAGGTAAGGTACAATTATAAGGCAATTCAAATGGCTACTCAAACAACAAGTTTTGCAACAACAAAGCTGTGAGAACGCTAAACGTCAAATGAAAAAGGCAAGAAAAACAATAAGAAAACTAAAATTTTACCAGCCGATTTTGACATACAAGTTCCTTTTTACTCCAACTTGAGCCTACCTTATAATTCTGCCATGGGTTCAGGCGTTCCACCAACCGAAGCCGACGTTCGGAATCCGACTACAAGTAATAATAAAATTAGATAACATTCGGACATTCGATCGACCGAAGCCGACATTTGGAATCCGACTACAAATAGTAAAATACGATTAGGTTCGTATGTTCGACCGACCAAAACTGACGTTAGGAATCCGACTACAAGTTTGGTTCAAATGTTTGATCGACCGAATCCGACGTTTGTAATCCGACTACAAAATAATATTAGAACATAAGATTCGGGTGTTTGACTGCATATAATGATAAAAATAATACAAACTTAAACTACGACGATGTATCGAATGATCCACCTTTCAGTAGCTCATTCCCCAAAAGTAAACTCGTGGCCAAGTAATATGGTAGAGACACTACGTCTTCCACTCGACCATCCAAGACGATCAAAGACACTGCGTCTTCTAAAACGATCGACCTTTTTAGTTTGGCAAACCCGTTGCACTTAAGTAAACTTCAGCAATAACCTCTTGTGAAGCTTAAGCGCTCCGCGTAGGCGAATGTAATTTACTTGTTTCGCTGGCAGCGGTGGCTGCTTCTGTATCACACTTACTGTGAAACCTTAACAAGAGCGGCAGCGTTGTTTATCTGTCACAAAATCGTCATGCTAATATTAATTGTATGGAGCAAACCATAATAACGCGACGGCAACGCTGAGCGGTTGGAAAATCCAATTTTGAAGAGCGTTAGCAAGTGAAGTTTGCTACAGAAGCAAAGAAAATGTTGCCATTTTTGTGAAAAATATTAACATATGTTGACGATAAATATTTACTTGCACAAATGGAGGTAAGTAATTAATTAATAATTAAAATTAGCTTGTGTTTAATTTCATTTTGTACTAATTACAGAAACATTTGACATAAGGTCGCCGCTCTTATTTAGGGAAGACAATTCAGCGTTAACGCCAAGTGGCTAGTAACGCGCCGCTCAACGCTCTTGTTTAGGTTTCACAGTTAGATGTAGTCAATGTATGCTTAGTAGTATTTGTTGCTTCTTGGTGGTTGGGGTTGCTGTTCTTGATATTGTTGTTGTTGTTTCACATTGTTTGTTGTAAATATGTAGGCTGCTGTGATATCACGTCTAGCGTAGCTTTGTAACGCAAATCGCCGTTGCAATATTTCTCAATCAAGATCAAGCTCTTTTTAAATGAATTTATGAATTTTAAGGTTATGAAACATATACCAATACCTTCGCTAAATGAAACATATACCAATAGGACATTGACTTCATTGCGTATTCAATGCGCTACTCAGTCCAACATACACAAAAAAATGTACCTTATAACTCGACGTGCTATCCAACTTAAAATCTCACTGAGCTGCATAAAGTTCTTTTCATACAGAAATCAAAGCTTTTCAAAATGCGCCATGACTCAATTGCGTTAACGCATTTCGCCAAAATTGTAAATTACTTTCGCATTCGTGTATCAGCACTGAATTTTTGCTGCGTTAACCATATCTACTGTAAATACCTACTAGTGCGTAGAGAAGGAAAATTATATTGATTTGTTTATCTTGATTTTTGGCAAAACTCTATAATATATAATATACATGTAATAAAAAAATAGTCTATTAACCTGCTTTCTAAGTTTTACTATTTGAAATTAAAAAAAGACACAGTTACTATAGTATCGTAAGTGTAGACGGAGATTTTTTTTTATTTTTATTTGATATTGACGATAAATTTGTTGTTATTGCTTTTTATGTTGGATAAAAATTAAGGTAATTCAATATTATGTTTAATAAATCGAAATAAAACTTTTGAAAAAATATGAATTAACTATTTTTAAAAGTAAAAGCAGTAAAGAATTTATATATATTTTAAATTAAATTGGAAATTTAAATTTTAGCAAACAAAATATTTTTTTAATATGCTATTCTAGCATGAAGCATACAACAACATAAGGAGCTACTCAAACATTTCATGCATGATTTTTCTTACACGAAAATGTGAAGTAATTTTAAGATTAAACTATTTTGTGACTTTACAAAGAAATGGCAAAATATAACGTTATATATTCGTTTTATTTGCCATATAACTGATATTTTTGCATATACTTTATCTTTGTAAGATGAATATCAAAGGCTGTTGATATACCCCAAAAAGTGAACCAAAAACTTGCATGTGCTTAAAAACAATTTGCGACAAAGACCCCCATACAAAATGCACTGTAAGACGTATTTATACGTCAAAATCGTATTGAACTATTGAACAATCCAATATTATGTGAAAAAACCTGTTCAAAAGTTTATTGAACAGGACGTTCTCAAAAATTTGTTTACAGCTGTAAATAGTAAGAGGTCTTTGAACCGTCTGTATTTGTTGTTTAAAAAATTATATTGATTGAATGATTAATTGCACCACATTGATTACAATTTCCTATCCCTTCAAATTCATTCATCATATAATTGAACTTGTGATATTGAACAGATCTGTTAAATTCCTTTGAATCGTGGTTATCATGTCAACGTTTTAAATTAATTTCAATAAAATATACCGCAAAAAAAAAAAGTTTAAACATAACATTCAAGCCGCTCTTTTGTTGTGTATAAAAAGTTGATCGTAATTAAAAGGCTTCGAAATCTAGGCAGTATTTGACACAGCAATTGTTGAAGCATACTTTTACAACAACACACGGCTAGCTACTCATTTTAAAAAATGTGGTCACTTGTTGTAGTTGACCACAAAGTGTGTAATTTTGCATGTAAAATGAATGTAAAATAAGTGGCAGCAAATTGCAGCGATGTCCCCGCATCGCAGCACAGACCGCTGTTTGTCATGTTAGGCCAACAACAACACAAGCAGCGGAATGCGGCGGACGATTTAACACATAAGAGCAGCTATTCAAATAATTAAAAAAAAAAAATAAAAATACATAAAAAGAAAAATCATTTAACACATGAGGTCACGTAATGCACACACAGACACACACTCGCACCACACTCAAATAAGCTGCTGAAAATATTTAATTGAGTGCACAAATTTGAAGTGTAATTTTTAACTGAAGTGCAAGTGTGTAATTTTCTGTTGATAAATTTGCACGCGCTTTTGTAAATAGCAGTGAGTTTATTTATTATTTTATTTTAACTGAGCACACTTGAAATTATTTAAAATCAGCGTGGCAAATATTAAAAAATCGAAGTGATTGTTTAATTTACTGCATGAAATTACTGTGCTACAAATTACTGTCTTACAACAAATTGGATTAATTTGAAGCACGTTCATAAAGCGAGCAACATAAAAATAACAACATACATAAAACGAAACCAGCAAAAGAAACACCCACAAAGACCTGAGCGAGCGCACATTAAGTATCAACGTGGTAGGGTGGATGTTATTCATCCCTCTACTGTAATCAACTCAATAAATTGGTTATTTCGCCACAAAACTCGGGGGAATTAAAAATCCCCGACTAATGCTTTTATGGCGACAGGCAGGCATAAGCTGCGTTGAGGTCATCAAAAATGTGTTCATGGAGTTGACCTAACATGATTTTGGGAAACTTTTATGCAACTTGCAATTCTTACAAATTCAGTCACTCTTCCATTTGTAAGCGGCGAAATCCTGCCAAGCTTTAGTGAAAATCTCTGTTATACTTATATTCCTTATCTTGCATTTACTTAAATAGTGTTGAGTCAGCAATGGATCCACCTATAGGCTGGTGCGTTTACATGTCGCAATTACATTTGGCGCACGTGTCACAAACACTACTTTGTCACAGTCTGATTAAAATCAGTTTGATTGGGAGTGGGTTGCACTGTAGTTTCGTGTTTATCAGCTAACAGACCATCTTGTGATTGTCCTCTTTTTTCCCCTTTTTTTGGGGCAACATAATAACAAGCGGCAGTAATTTTCTGCCTATAAAGATTTTTATGTCTCAATCTTGTCACCATTGAGCATCTTCATATGCTGCTTGCTACTGACAATTTGTTTCTGCCTTTATATTCGGTAATTTCTGGCTTATTTTCTCTTGTGTCGTCATATTTCCTTAATTAACTTTCAAATTTTTTTCTTTGTTTTTGCTATTTTGTTTTTTTTTTTTATTCTTTTCGTAAACTCCTTCCAAGATATTTTGAAATTGTGCGGTATTTTGAAGGTCTAATTTTAATTAGAAAAATAAGTCTCGTCTGGTTATTAATATTAAATCATTTTTTGACGTAGAATTACATATTATAACACGGTTTTTCGCAAGTTTTTTCAAGCACATGTAACTTCTTAGCTCACTTTTTAGGGTATACCTACAGCCTTTAATAGTCATCGCACAAAGATAAAATATATGTCAAAATATCAGTTACAGGGCGAATAAAATGAATATATATATCTTTGAGTTTTGTCACTTCTTTAATAAAGTAACAAAACAGCAATGTTTGTGAATTGGTTTCTCAATTTGTTTACTTATTCATATTCATGCATATAATTTGCATTTCATGTGAATTTTTCATTTAATAAAAAATGATTTAAAGCTGAAAAAAAAATTATAGACAAAAATGTTATTGGAAATTTATTTTTTGTTACAAGTAATTAAAAAGATAGCATAAAAATATATACAAAAAACTTTAAAAAAATGTTATACATAAGAAATCTAACGCTTTGAGTTTTTAACTAATTTTTTTATATTTTCTTTTTTTGAAATATTTTATTTCTACAAAAGACCTAAAACCGTAATGAATCTAGTATACTTAATTGCTTAACGTTGTTATATGGTAAATATTTCGTGTTTTCGTGTCAAATGTAAAATGTCAAATTGTACTTTTTCTAATCCCCGAAGAAGACTTAAGTCTAAATATCGGACAACAAAATAAAAACAAAAGAAAATTAAAAAAATTGTTTTTTTTTCTTTTTTTTTCTACGGCCAAAGCCCAAAATACGACAACTACAATAAACGTCATATTTATTAAATTTCAACATAAAAATAATTGTAATCAAATTTTATATATTAAATTAAAAATAAAAATTAATATGAAAATGAAGACCAAAATCAGAAAATTCAGCAAAAGCAGAATCGAAATCAATATCAAGATGAAAAAGGAAATTAAAATCAAAAGCGGAAACAAAAACAAAATCAGAATCAAAATCAGCAATATTAACATCAATATCAATATTATTATCAACATCAATATCAAAATCAAAATAGAAATAGAACTGAAAATTGAAATCAAATTCACAATCAAAGTAAAATTTAAAATAAAAGTGAAGATAGAATTCAAAAGCAAAAGGAGAATCAAAGTTAAGTAGAAAGGAAATCAAAAGCTGAAGCCAAAGCAAAATCAAAATCAGAATCAAAATCAATTATATCAATATTAATATTATTATCAATATCAAAACCAAAATAGAAATGAAAACTGAAATCAAACTCACAATCAAAGTAAAAATGAAAATGAAAATCGAATTCAAAAGCAGAAGCAGAATCAAAATCAAATTCAAGTCAAAATGAAAATTCAAAAACAGAAGTAAGCACAAAATCAAAATCGGAATCAAAAACAGAATGAAAATCATTAATATAAATATCAATATCATTATCAATATCAATATCAAAATAAAAACAAAAATAAAAATATAAATCAAATTCACAATCAAAGTAAAAATAAAAATGAAAATGAAAATGAAAGTGAAGAACGAATTCAAAAGCAAGAGCAGAATCAAAATCAATATCGAAATCAAAATCGAAATCAGAATCAAAATCAATAATATCAATATTCATATTATTATTAATATCAATATCAAAATCAAAATTGAAATCAAATTCACAATCAAAGTAAAGATGAAAATAAAAATGAAAGTGAAGATAGAATTCAAAAGCAAAATCAGAAACAAAATCAAAATGAAAATTAAAATCAAAGTAAATAGGAAAATAGAAAGCCGAAGCAAAAACAAAATCAAAATCAATATCGGAATCAAAATCAGAATCAAAATCAATAATATCAATATCAGTATCAATATCAATATCTATATCAATATCAATATCAATATCAATATCAATATCAATATCAATATCAATATCAATATCAATATCAATATCAATATCAATATCAATATCAATATCAATATCAATATCAATATCAATATCAATATCAATATCAATATCAATATCAATATCAATATCAATATCAATATCAATATCAATATCAATATCAATATCAATATCAATATCAATATCAATATCAATATCAATATCAATATCAATATCAATATCAATATCAATATCAATATCAATATCAATATCATATCAATATCAATATCAATATCAATATCAATATCAATATCAATATCAATATCAATATCAATATCAATATCAATATCAATATCAATATCAATATCAATATCAATATCAATATCAATATCAATAGCAATATCAATATCAATATCAATATCAATATCAATATCAATATCAATATCAATATCAATATCAATATCAATATCAATATCAATATCAATATCAATATCAATATCAATATCAATATCAATATCAATATCAATATCAATATCAATATCAATTGAAATGAAATTTGAAATCAAATTCACAATCAAAGTAAAAATTAAAATGAAAGTGAAAGTGAAGTGAAAGTCAAAAGCAAACACAATATCAAAATCAGAATCAAAAACTTACTTAACTTACAAGCAGTTAACTGTTAGTTAGGGGAGAGGTGTGTACCTTGGTCCGGATTTCACTTTTTTCAATATAATAAATTTTGCAAAAGATTATCTTCAGTTATTCTTTTATATCATTTTTCTCATATGTTTGCCGCATTAAATGACGAGTCAATTGTATTTCTACCTCTTACCAATTAATAGAAAAGCTACTTTTTCCATACCAATCTGAAACGGTCCAAGGTACACAATGCAAGTGTACCTTGGTCCTTTGGTAAGTGTACCTTGGACCGTATAAATTAAAAAAAATAAATTTATAAAATGTAAGAAATTAAGACTATTCATTTAATTGCATGAGTAGAAGTTTTATTTTTTTATGAAAAGAAAAACAAATAAATAATTTATTTGAAAATTATTCAAAATAAGGTTACAAAAAAGATCGTAGGTTAAATAAAAATGGTCCAATTTTCAATGGACAAGGAATAATAATGAACTTTTTGTTATAAAAGAAAAAATATTAATCTGTTTACATGAAAATTCCATTATTTTATGAAACACTGGTAAGAAATAATGAATAAATGAAATATACCTATAAGTTTTAAGTAAATAATAATGCTTAAAATGGAAAGTATTTAAATCTTCCTTTTTGCTCGGCGCAAAAGACTTGAGACGGACGAATCACTGTCTGTGCTAAAATCCCCATCAGGCTCAATAAGAACCTCATCCCGAATCTGGACCTTTTCTTTAGAAACTCTTTTCGGCATGGTTCTAAGTACTGGAGAAATATTTTCTTCATCTTGTGAAGATGAGGATTCGTAGATCAGCTTCTTTTTATTTTTTTTGGCAGCTGGTTTTTTTTTATTTATTTCCAATCTAGCAGCATCTTCTAGTTCTTCTTTCTCAGGTGTGTCTGTTAAAATTCGCGTTTTCCCTAATTTTCGGCCGCCTTTTCCCCGCTTCCGTGGATTAGCTTTCGGAAATGGCCGTATTTCCTGAGGAGAGACCAAAATGTTAGAAAAGCCTGGAACTCCATTTGATGAAGAAAACGCAGAACTGGATGTTGATGAAATTACTTCGGCAAAATCACCACTTTGATTCATATTTGGCTGTTCATTAAATGGCCGGTCTGTAACATACGATGATAAGAACTCATCATCGCCAAAAACGCTTTCATTGAGGGGCCATATTCCACTTACTTCAAAGCCCTTACATATATTTTGGATGGAAAATGCTTTAGGGTATGCCTTTCCAATGACATGTGCGACTTCATAGATAGTTAATGGCTTGCCAGGGTTAGTCAACATCCATTCATTCACTGCTTGGTTGTAGAATGTCTTATATGGACCGAAAACAGTTCTATCTAAAGGCTGAAGCTTATGAGATGAATGTGGGGGCATTGTCAGCAAAATTACATAATTTTTTTTAGCTTCCAGAATGACATTGACTGAAATATGTGAATCGTGGTTATCCATTATTATGAGAACTTTATCATCTTCCGTGGGCTTCACAAAAGCTATGAAATGCTTTAAAAACACCAAAAATAAAGCTTCATTCGACCAACCACTTGGATTTGCGCCTCCAATCGTTCCTGAAGGAGCTCCTATGATCATATGATCTTTGAAGTGGACCCTCGGAAAAATAAGCATTGGAGGCTCATGGTTTCCCACCGCATTAACAGCTGCAATCATTGTGACATTAAGTCCCCTCTCGCCCGATGTTACACTGCCAATTTGCTTCTGCCCCCTTTGTGCCAAAATTTTTCCGGTTTCGTCAATATTATAAATACGGTTAGGTCTAAACTTATAACGATCCAAACATTCTTTGTAGTTTTTGAAAATGGCCTCAACATTCGTTTTATTAAAGCTAGTGGCTCTAGATAAGCTGGTAGCTTCTGGCGTCCGTAAAGCGATGGTCTGATGGCGACGGAGAAACAATTTGAGCCAATCTTTTCCAGCTTTTTTTTGCATAAACCAGTTTTCAGGAAATTTTTTGCCATTTTTCTCAGCAAACTGGAAAGCTAATTTCTGCAATTCTGCTTTTGGAAGTCCGTAATGCAATTTCGAGGCAGTTAAAACATACTCGACTAAGGCTTCTTCTTCTTCCAACGTAAATACTTGTCGGGTATTTAGTCTACTTTCATACACAAAATCTGTGTTCGCGGAAGCTCCATGTTTTTTTATTTGCCTTATCAAGGTCGAAATGTTGTTAGTTTTTGCTGCGCTGTATACAGTTTTACCGCTTGCCACGTCTTTCACAGCATTCTTTAAGGCTTCACTATCCACCGGTGGTCGTGTGGCTCCCGTTTTACTTCTTGGCATTTTGCTAAAACAGTACAAAATAAGAAACAGTAAGCCAATACTTATCATATATGTGTACCTTGGACCGGTCCATGGTACACTTGTAAGCGTAGGACCGAGGTACACCTTCTGCTTGTTTTACAAAATATAAACAACAATATCATATTTTGAATGTAAACAGAAGTAGAACTCATGCTACATTTAGAAAAACAGTAAACTTACCAAGCTTTATTTGCCGAATTGCAAAATTGTGACGTTGTTCTGCACAAAAACTTTCGATATCGCCTCAAAAAAAAAAACTTTTACGCAAAAAAAAAAAATTTCCGTTTTTTCTCACACGTCCGTACAGCTCGACACTCTGAAGCAAACTAAATTCAAGCAACAGAGTGAGTGGAAAATTCCATAGAAGAACATACGCATGTATGTGTTGTAGTTGAGCGGCAATCTACACTCGGACCGAGGTACAATCGGTCCAAGGTACACACCTCTCCCCTACTGTTAGTTAACTGTTCAAAAAATGTTTTGGATACTGTTCAAAATTTCAGTTCACAAATAATCCAATCTTTTGGGTTGTAGTTTGTGGCTATTGTTTTATGTTGACAAATTTTTCTTATTTTTTTACTCTCAATTTTCCGCATAAATCTTTCTCACGCGTTCCATATCCTGCGGTCGTTCAGCCATTTTATTAATAAACCAATGCCGCCTGAAAAAAAAATTCCATTTAACTTGAAATTTATTAAAATTCTTTTTCAATTGCCAAAAGCAATTTATGTACAGAGAATGTTGAAGCGAGAAAAATAAAAGAAAAATTCTTAGTAGCAAATTAAAAAGTATCAACATAGCAACAAAAAAGCCTTGCGAGGAATTGAACCCAAAAACTGAAAAATTTGTGCATCCCTGTGTATCAAAGCAAAGCTTTTGCAGATTTATAGAACTTAATATATTGCTGTGCTTGCATAAGCTTTGTTGACCAGCAGCAAGCTTCGAACTCTCTAAACAATTAAGTAGGATATTTTCAGCGAGACTTGCAGAGAATGTCCTGCGGCGCAAACAAGTTGCCGATTGTAGGAAATAAAAAACATTAAAAAAAATACAGAAAAAAGAACATATAAAATGTTGCTCAGCTGTTGCCACTATTTCAGTGCGTTTTACATAATATTCAGTATGACTTCTTTTGCTGCAAGTTTTGCTACTTTTTTTTTCTTTTTTTATTGCTTGCGCCATTTTGGTGTTTTATAAAACAAAATTTAAAAAATGTAGAAGCAGTTCAGCTACGCAATGGCAGCAACAGTCACAGCAGTAGCAGCAGCAGCAGTAGCAGCTTAGTTGGTCCAGCTTTTGGAATTGCCTTTAGGAGTTTTTGTAACAAAAGTTCACTATTTGAATTTTTTTATTATTTTATTTTGTTTTGTTTTTACAGTTTCTCTATGCAAGAAAATAAATGAAATTTTCTTTTGCGCAAAAGTCGAGCAAAACAAACGTTAAATTCCAATTGAAAATTTGTGAAATAGCCTTTAGGCAAAAAGTGCGGAATGTGAGTGAGTGAATAAAGAACAAAAAAATTTACTCAAGGCAACGCATGAAGCAGACAGCGAAAATGGTAGTAAAAGCAACTAAACAAAAATTTAATTTTGTTTTTATTGTTTGAATAGATTTTGTGTACTGGACGTTCTGTCTGTAGAAAACTAAAAACTGGCGCACTAATTATACGGAAACTATCTCAAGTTGTAAGATCTACTCATCAAAAATAAAAAACCACAACTAAAACTAAAATATCCGCCATTTTGTACCGGACATCCTGCCTTAACGCACTCCCCCCACACACACACACACAAAATAATTAAAGGGAAAAAAATTCACACTTCCGTTTAATTCGAAGGCCAACCGAGTGCTAACGACAGCAGAGTCTAGATTCTAAGCCATCGGCGTGCGGTTGACAGCAGGATGAAAAGAAAATGAAAATTCAAACCAGTCTGAGAATAGTGGACACAAAATGCGAAACAGTTTTGTGGTTTCACTGCAGTCGCCGGTTTTGGAAAAACTTTTCAAATTAAAAGCAAAAACAACTAAAACAACGAAAACAAAAAATGTTGGTTCAGTATTTTTGTAATTTGTTTTATTTATTCTCTATCAGAGGCGCCACAAACGCCACATGACGCTGGCCGGTACGAGACGACATTTTTGACAAAAAGTGAACACAGCAGGCGGCCAGTGCTAGTGCTGCAGTGAGAGAAATACTTTGCAGATTTATCTAATTTTGATATTTTATTGGTGAATTTTTTGGATTTTGGTGATTTTGGGTGATGATTATAATTATTTTAATGACTTCACTTTAACTTTTTTTATAATTATTCTGATTTTGATTTTTATTTTGATATTGACTTTGATTTAGATATTGATTTTAAGGTCTTGATTCTGATTTTTATTTTGCTATTGATTTTAATTTTGATTCTGTTTTTGATTTTGATCCTGCTTTTGCTTCTGGATTTGATTTTCACTTTCGTTATCATTTTAATTTTCAGCTTGATTTTGAATTTGATTTTGATTGTGAATTTCATTTTGATTTAAATATTACTTTTAATTCTGATTCTGAATTTGATTTTGATTAAGACTTTCACTTTCTTTTTGATTTTTACTTTAATTTTTAATTTGACTCTGATTTTTGATATTGCCTCAAATTTCGATTTTCGTTTCCATCTTGATTTTTATTTTGATCTGATTTTTATTCGATTTTTATTTGATTTTGATTTTAAATTAAAATTTGATTTTGATATTGACTTTGATTTTGATATTGATTTTGGGTTTTCGATTCTGATTTTGTATTGATTTTTGTGTTGATTTTGATTCTGATTTAGATTTTTATTTTGGTTTTTAAATTGATACTGATTTTGATTTTGAATTCGGTTTTGATTCTGCTTTTGTTTTTGTTTTTGTTTTCCCTTTCATTTTCATTTTAATTTTATTTTGAAATGGATTTCAATTTTGATTTTTATTCTGATTTCGGTTTTGATATTGGTATTGACCCTTAGTAATAAAGAAATTCTACGTCGATTCTTTCTTAAACTTTTTTTTTTTTTTTTTTTTTTTATTGAGATATAAATAGAAAGGAAATACAATTGCTAATTTCTCCCGCGAAGCCTAAGGCTTGTATGCAGGATATAAAAATATGCAGAAGTAAATAAATACATTATTTTAAATTTTACATTTCATTTTATCTTCTACGTTTTGAGTACATTATTGTTCGCTTCATTGCGATTTAATCAAATATTTTTTAACTAAAGACTTGAGTTTAAATTTATTTCGAATACTCGTAATCTCTACTGGCATTGAGTTGTAGGTGCTTGCTAGTTGTACGTTTAGGGTGCTCTTTCCGTGTTTATTGTTGAATCTCGGTATTTTAAATCTGCCTTCTGCCCGTCTTCTTGTGTTATGCCGATGATCCACTGGTTCCAGAAAGTTTTCATTATGAAATTCATTTATTATTGTTGATTTGTAGATATTTTTTACGTTAAAAATGTTGTGCTGTTTACAAAAGAGTTTTAATTTATCATAACTGTTGTTGTTTTGAGAGTGTTCGATAATAGCGTTGTTTGGGGTTTGGATTTGGGTATTATTTGTGTTGGTTGCTGTATTTTTCATTAAAATTTTGATTAGTCTGTTTTGTGTTTGTTGTAAGATCTTGCAGTATGTCGCGTTTCCATATGCTGTTATTCCGTGTCGAAGGTAGGATTCTGCTAACGAAAAATATGTTCAAAATGTATGGAGCAACAAGGGGAAAAGTGAAAGCAGTCCTCGCACACACTGCATTTCATATGTTTGCCAGTTATTGGCAGTTTGCACTGAGCACAATTTTTGTTTTGTTCACTTGTCATTTTTTTTTTTCACTTGTCTCTCACTCTCGCTCAAATAAGGAACCGGCAAATTATTATTTTTTTGTTTTTACTTATATGATCTTGCGCGCAACTAATCGACACGTCCGTTCGCAACGAAGGCTGAATTATTAATATTAATATATTAACTCGACTCGCGTAGCTCGCTAAAAGTTGAGTTTAAGATAGATTCAACTTGAAATTTTTTTAATACTGTGAAATTTGTAATCAATAAGTGCAATTGATTTTGATTCTGATTCTGATTTTGATTTGATATTGATATTGATATTGATATTGATATTGATATTGATATTGATATTGATATTGATATTGATATTGATATTGATATTGATATTGATATTGATATTGATATTGATATTGATATTGATATTGATATTGATATTGATATTGATATTGATATTGATATTGATATTGATATTGATATTGATATTGATATTGATATTGATATTGATATTGATATTGATATTGATATTGATATTGATATTGATATTGATATTGATATTGATATTGATATTGATATTGATATTGATATTGATATTGATATTGATATTGATATTGATATTGATATTGATATTGATATTGATATTGATATTGATATTGATATTGATATTGATATTGATATTGATATTGATATTGATATTGATATTGATATTGATATTGATATTGATATTGATATTGATATTGATATTGATATTGATATTGATATTGATATTGATATTGATATTGATATTGATATTGATATTGATATTGATATTGATATTGATATTGATATTGATATTGATATTGATATTGATATTGATATTGATATTGATATTGATATTGATATTGATATTGATATTGATATTGATATTGATATTGATATTGATATTGATATTGATATTGATATTGATATTGATATTGATATTGATATTGATATTGATATTGATATTGATATTGATATTGATATTGATATTGATATTGATATTGATATTGATATTGATATTGATATTGATATTGATATTGATATTGATATTGATATTGATATTGATATTGATATTGATATTGATATTGATATTGATATTGATATTGATATTGATATTGATATTGATATTGATATTGATATTGATATTGATATTGATATTGATATTGATATTGATATTGATATTGATATTGATATTGATATTGATATTGATATTAATATTGATATTGATATTGATATTGATATTGATATTGATATTGATATTGATATTGATATTGATATTGATATTGATATTGATATTGATATTGATATTGATATTGATATTGATATTGATATTGATATTGATATTGATATTGATATTGATATTGATATTAATATTGATATTGATATTGATATTGATATTGATATTGATATTGATATTGATATTGATATTGATATTGGTAATGATATCGACTCTGGTGTTGTTTTGTTTCTGCTCTTGGTAGTGTTGGTCGTGGCTCAGTGGGTAGAGTGTGTGGCCTATATGCCAAAGAGCACTGGTTCTTATCCCACCTGCCACCTAAAGTTTTTTCAATTGAAATAATTTCTCTGTTCGGCCTTCACCTCTTTGCAGGCAATGGCAAACCTAAGAGAGTAAAAACTGCCATGAAAACTTCTTGATAACATAAGCCGATCGGAGTCGGCATAGAACATGTAGGTCCAGTTCTCGATCATTTGTGTTCAAACATTTCACAACACACACAACACAATTGATCATAAGAAGCTCATTCATAGTCCTTTCACAAGGGCTGAAATGGCCATTTTCGTTCGTTCGTTGGTTAATTTTCATTTATATTTGATTTTGAATTTGTTTTCGATTTTTATTTCTATTTTGATTTTGATATTGATTTTGATTTCGTTTCTGATTTTAGTTATGATTTTTAATTTTGATTTTTCTTTTTCTTCTGATGTTCACTTTAATTTTAACTTTGACTTTGAATTTGATTTCGATTTTCATTTTAGCTTTGGTTTTGATATTGATTTTGATTTTGATTTTGATTTTGATTTTGATTTTGGTTTTGATTTTGATTTTGATTTTGATTTTGATTTTGATTTTGATTTTGATTTTGATTTTGATTTTGATTTTGATTTTGATTTTGATTTTGATTTTGATTTTGATTTTGATTTTGATTTTGATTTTGATTTTGATTTTGATTTTGATTTTGATTTTGATTTTGATTTTGATTTTGATTTTGATTTTGATTTTGACTTTGATTTTGATTTTGATTTTGATTTTGATTTTGATTTTGATTTTGATTTTGATTTTGATTTTGATTTTGATTTTGATTTTGATTTTGATTTTGATTTTGGTTTTGATTTTGATTTTGATTTTGATTTTGATTTTGATTTTGATTTTGATTTTGATTTTGATTTTGATTTTGATTTTGATTTTGATTTTGATTTTGATTTTGATTTTGATTTTGATTTTGATTTTGATTTTGATTTTGATTTTGATTTTGATTTTGATTTTGATTTTGATTTTGATTTTGATTTTGATTTTGATTTTGATTTTGATTTTGATTTTGATTTTGATTTTGATTTTGATTTTGATTTTAATATTGATTTTGATTTTGATTTTGATTCTGATTTGTTTTTGCTTTTGCTTTTGATTTTCACTTTCATTTTCATTTTGATTTTGAATTCGATTTAAATTTTGATATTGATTTTAGTTTTGGTTTGATTTTGATATTGATTTTGCATCAGATTTTGATTCTGATTTTGATTTTAATTTCGATTTTAGTTTTGATTTTGATTTTGACTCGGATTAAAATTTTTTTAGCAAATTTTTTTATGACAGAATATAGTTAAAAAATCTATTTAAATCTAAAAATCAAGCATTTTCTAATAAACCTAGAGAGAATAATAGAAAACGTATAGTGTAAAAAATATTCGAAAATAACAAATAATCAGACTCGAAAAAATCGGATTTTCAAATATATTTAGAATAACTGAACTGAATTTCGAATAACCGAAATTAGAGAACGCGGAAAATTAATAAAAATCTAATTTTCTGAATACCCTAAATGCGAGTTTGACAACTTTGCTTTCATTGTCATTTATTGTCATTCATTGCCAAACGTCATATATTGTCATTCTTTGTCATCCCCTGTTAGTCACTCTCATTTAATGCCTTCCATTGTCTTTCACTGTCAAAAATTGTCATGCATTGTAAATCATTGTTATTTATTCCTGTATTTTGTATCACGAAAAGGCGCTCTAACGATAAGCAAGGCGCGAGAAGCAATATTATCTACCTTACAAAACTTTATTACATCTTGTGTCTTGTTTGTCGTTGGTGTGCTTTTTAGTAATACAGAATAACGGGGTTATTTTCATTCATTGTCACTCAATTTTAAACATTGTCATTCAATTCATTCATTTAAAAAACAACGAATATTTCTTTGTCTTTCATTCTCATTCATTGCCATTGATTGTCATTCGTTGTTATTCCCTGCTACCCATTGTCATTCATTATTATTCAATTGCAATCATTTAAAACTTTCACAAAATTTTTCTCTGTGTTCTGTGTTGTACATTGTCAACATTTTTTCATATTTTTCAGCCTTTGTTAGATTTGGCGACTCTGTCGCATTGTCGCATCCATCAACACTTTCTGCGCTCTTTCCTCCGGCAACACTTAAATTTATCACTTCGCTGCATGTGGTCGGCGCTAAAGTAATTTTATTCTTTTTATCTCTCATTCTTTTTTTTATTGTCTCATGAATGCTAAATGTCAAAATTGCAGCATGGTGTAAATTTCTGCAAGGTCACAATGTCTCCCCTTGGCAGACATTCTTTGCTCCATTTCGTGGTTTTGTGGTTTTAACTCTTCACAGCATTTTAAATATAATGGTACAAAAGGATTATATTTATCACAAAACTGAGTGACGGAAGCCCATTCATAAAAATTTTTAATAGATCTTTTAAGGAATCTCCATGCCGTCTAGCAGCTTTGCTTTGAGCTTTAAGTAGAGTTCCAGTGTTTCGGTTTTTTGAGTAGCTATATTTTTTTAATTTATTTCTGATGCTGGTATTACGCCCTTACAACGGTTGCAAGTAATATACACCTGACTTGTTGCTACCCGCATCTCCAACCAACTCAATTCAACCTCAGCTACAACCACTGCAAATCGCATTAAATCTTGACAATGCGAAGAAATCGCATCAAAAAGTTTCTTCCTTAATATACACTAACTCTGTCCAAGCTTAACTCGCCGGAAACCCAATAAGGAACAGTCCAACAAGCTGCTTATGAGTGCGAATAGAGCAAAAAAAAGAAAAACAAAAAAGGACACGTGATGCGTAACCATGTTTCAGTGCTTGTGATTTTCCTGATCTTTATTTAGTTCGTTAATTTATTTATTTTACTTTGCTGCTGCTTCGTGTAGCTACGCTTTTCTTAATTTATCTCTCATTTTTACGCCATTTTGTATTTGTCGAAGGTCATTACAGAACTTCCCGGCTTCACATCCGCTTGTGGTGCGTTAGATTGTGGCGCACCTGCAGGCGGGTGTCGAGTTAATGGCGAGCAGTGGTTAAGACAACGCGACTCGACTCAACTCGACGCCACTGGAGCCGAACGGTAAACATCTTAAATTGAGGGCCCAGACTGCGGGTTCATTACATGGGATTTCCTCTGCGTTGATGTGGTGTTGCGTTGGTGGGTTGGTTTCGCTTTAATAAAATTTGTAATTTTATCTCTGCAAGATTCTTGATTCTACTTTTTTTTTTCTATTTTTTTTGTGCTGTATTTATTTTGTTTCGCTGTAAATTTCTTGAGGTTTTATTGAGATTGTATTTAATTTGTTGTTGATTTTTGTTTTTGTTTTCTTGTCTTGTTGTTTAAGTTGCACTGGTTTATTGTTAAGGAGTTTCTTTTTGGAGTTTTCATAACAAATATTTGAATGAGCTAATATATTTGAGAATAATTAAATTTTCAATTAAATAAAATATTTGCTTAAGCAAGCAAAAAATAGCGAAAATTGGTTGGAAGTGCTTAAAAACGTGAAAGGTATAATTAAAAATTATGTTTTTCTTAGATTTAGATATATCATATATAAAGAAGCATATCAAGTAATATCTGGGAACTTACCAGATTAACAAACATCTTTTATTTGTATAAGCAAATTTATTTCAAATTAAAGAACATCGATGCAATAAAAAATATTATGTATCAATTTGTTTTTTAGAGAATAATAAACATACTAACTAACCATACCTCTACTGGAAATAAAGCTGAGTACTAGAGGGAAAAACTCAAGCCACATGCGCTTTTAGGCCAAAACACGGTCATAGAATAGAACATGACTAAATTACATAATAACTCTTTAAATAACAGTTTACGCTATTGTATTGTTTGAGCAATTTTATGCACAAAAAAAAAGACAATTTTTTCCCATAAACAATTTTGGCCTTGGAATGACCAAATTAAGTTTATTTCAAGTTTACCATTTTTGAAAGTATTGATTTTTAGGGACGTGCTTTAACGCGTGACAGCGTTTTAAAACAAGTTAATTGAAAAGCCATTTAACTTTCCTTTAGTTTCGAGATATTCAGGAACTGTTTTATAGTCCAGGGGACTGTTGCAACAAGTGGACCACACACGTGCTACACCCAGACGCACAGCGTTACCACTAAACAAAATAGCGCCCCGCCCAACGACTTAGCTCTGCACACGAACTAACTTCATGCTACTTGAATTTAGTCTCACGATATAAATATTGCCAACAATATAAAGTATGATTTTAACGTCCCTATCGGAAATTTTGAAGTGCTTTCTTAAAAAGCAAGTAAAAAGGGCTTCACTCTGCCTACGAATAGTGCTTTTGAGTAGTGATTTGCTCTCGCTACGCATTGAGCTTTAAAGAATCGCTTTACTTTCACAATTTTCCCAAATTTTACTATTCGTAGATCTTGTCGTTCCTGTCGTACTAGTTCGATATATTTATTTCTTTTATGACTACTTGTCATTACTCATCACTAGAATGCGCGGGAATTTTAATTTGTGAAAATTTTCCAGCAAAATAGTGAAAAATAGTGAAAGATAAGAAACGTTTATAAGCTGTTTTAAAGTAATATTTTTATAAAAATAATACAATGAGTAGGAAGTGGTGCGGTTATTCAAAACGCAATTTTAAAAGATTAGTTTGGGCAAAAATATATACTATAAAAAATGAAGTTGCACTTGTAGGTGCAAACAAAGAAGGCGCAACAGTAGCAGAAAATTGAAGTGGGCATAGTAGGACAGACTATATGCAAAGTGCTGTAGAAAATGAAACACCACAAGTTTTACCAGATTTCAGCCATGGCGGTGTGGATTCCATACAAAGTGCCAATAGTGAAAATATAGAATGCGAAAGAACAATACAAATTTCGTCAGAAAATGGCATTCAAAAAGAAATTCGGAAATGAGTAGTGCAATTTAAAGTTTGGCGAGACGCGAGTGATGCCATTTTGCGAATTTTACAAAGAGTGAGCTTAAAAGTGCCCTCTTCAACAAAAATTTTATTTTCAAGGGCGCAAAATAATACCACTATTTGCACGCGTGAAGTCAGTCTGGGAAACTACTTACACTATGGACTAGAGAGAATTATTTGTCAGGGTTTGAAGTTGTTGTTAGCAGAAGATATTGAAATTTTAGAAGTAGATATTGGAATAGACGGATTACCCTTATACAAAAGCACTGCAATAGCCTTTTCTTACCTTTTCATACCTTTTCATACCTTTTCTTATTGGAGCATATCTTGGCAACAGGAAACCTGAAGATATTAATGATTTTCTGCTGGACTTTGTTTTGGAGATGGAGAGTATAAGTGAAAGAGGTGTTATCGTCAACGTTTAAACGGTTTTTATTGAATTGCGTTCATTTGTTTGTGATGTTCCATTTGGAACATCTACCATGAAGCTAAAATAACAATCGGCTGCATAATGAAAAAACTGTTGGGTTTGATTTGGAATGGGAAAATGTTCGTATGTAACATGACGTCTGATAAAAAATTAGAAATAAATAAAAGATTCATGTCGTACAAGGCATTCATTCCAAAAAAATTTAATAGATAGAATCGTTCTTTTGATGATATTTATAGTTGGAAGGCTGTGGAGTTCCGTATCACCTTTTGAAACAATAACTAAGCGCTTTTTTTAATCACTTTCCGTAGCGAGAACTAAGCGCATTTTTCCTATCGAGAGCAAAGTGCTTTTTTAAATCACTTTTCATAGCGAGAGAAAAGCGCTTTTTTAAATCACTTTTCGTAGCGAGATCAAAGGTTCTTCCCAATGACATGCCAATATTAAAAAAATCACTATTAAAAGCAAGAACAAAGCGCTATTGTGATTTTTAAAGTGCTTTGAAAGTAGTTTCGAAGTGCTTTGTTTCCTAAAGGGGTATTTCTCAAATGATGACAGGGGAATATTAGAAAAACTTAAGGAACAACATTTGAATGTCACTGATTTTAATATCAAAATATGATTTCAAATTATAAAATTACTCTATTAACTTGCTTACTATATTCTAGTATTGATTGCATTTCTTTAAATTCGGAAATATTAATAATATACACTGAGAAAAAATTAATAGTTTAATCACCTAAGTCTGCTTGGATAAAGAGAAATTGTATGGACATTATAAATTTATGCTTATTCACGCAAGGAACTTATTGTTTAATCATTGCTTTGAAAGCACATCGATACACTGCCAAAAAAAAAAAAACAATTTGATTCACCTAAGTCAAGTATATAATATATTACCCAATATTGTAGGTAAGCCACCGAAACTTTGGCATTTTATCATAATGATATGAACATAATTTATCAAACTAAAGCATCGATTTACATAAAATAAAACCTTTGGAACAAGTCTAGTTTAATAAATAGACTAAATTTCAAAAAGATACTTTGTATAAGGCATGGTTGAATTATAATTGTATTATGCGTACAAGGTAGTTTTTTTTCGAAGATTATAATGCTGTTAAAAAAAAAGGCCAATATCTCCCCTGTGGCCCTAACAACCCCTTGAAATTCAGCAAGTTCATTGAAGTAGACTTAAGCAAACCCTTTTTTCTTTATTACGCAATTAAACTTCTCTTCCACTTTTATTAAGTGGTATTATCTAAGTGCTTGGGTAATTCAAACTTTTTCCTGTATATTTTATTTTATACTACGACAAAATTTTTTGTTGAAAACTTGAACATCATTTTAGGCAGATTAAGCAAGCACGCTAATATAAATATTCAAAGCCGAAATGTAAAAATTACCATATATTTAGTTAATTTATCGCCTATATATAAATTAGCAAGTTAACATGTAGTTTTAAGTGTTACCTTTACAAACTTAGCCGTTTTGATGAAGAAATTGGGAGGCTGAAAACTGCCAAAGCCAGCTTATAAATTATATTAGTTTTTTTGTTAATCTAACATACGCTTTTTTCTCAATGTCACTTAAAAATCTCTTAAATCTCTTAAAAATCCACAAAAGTTAAAGAAATACCTTGAAATTTTGCATGTAAGCTGTGATTTTCAATATAAATTTTTGCTCATAGTTTTGTTCATATGGTTGCTGTCGGTAACTAAACAAAAACTGAGCGTGGTCAAACTATAACTACGACCACTTTTTCAAAAATAATTAAAACTTACTGCTTTGCTGATTCGAGTACGGTATAGATGAGACAAACTTGCACTGACGCGAAGGTTATAGGCATAGTACAAATAACTTACAGTAGGTGGGCGTGGCACCTTTCAATTATTCCAAATTTTGCGATATCTAATAGCTTTATAATTATAGGTCGCACAGCCTAGGCATTCGGTATTCAAACTCAATTTACTCGTGCCGTTTCACTGGTAACATTTGAGGGGCGTTGGACGAGGGGCGTGGTAGTTTTTCAGCAGTCATATCTTTCGGTATAATTTTCGAACTATAAGTCAGGGCAGGAGCTTCGAGATCTTATTTGGAACTTCTGGACCAAATTCAACGTTGTGCTATATATATGATAGGATATGAAAACATTTTATCTCCTCTCTGTTCTCTTGGGCATCGGCGCAATGTTGCTTGCCTAAGCCTTTTGTATAGGTTCTACCATGGGAAGTGTTCAAGGGAGGTACTTGGCTTGACGCCACCAGTTCGTGTCTTTCCTAGGTCTACTCTGGCAGCTTTTCAAGCCCATCCCTTTATGATTGCATCGGTGCCCAATGGAACCTCGCACTACCGAGATAATACGTTTTATAATCGCACAGTAAGGTTGTGGAATAATCTCCCTGTGAGCTTGTTCCCCGGCAGTTTTTATCTGTGTAATTTTAAAACAAATTTTCACCGTCACTACTCCATCTTTCCAATCTTCAACTAACTATCACCCGTCTTCCGAATTAACGCAATGCTTTCGCATTTAAAGGGGGCATCCCCTGAGCGTTGGTTAAGTTAAAAAAAAATAGATTAACACAAATTTTTGAGGTACAAATTATATATTAATAAATAGAGGAGAAAAGAAGAAAAGGAATAGAAACAAAAAGAGAAATAAAGTTGTTGAGAGTACAGATCTGGTTTTTTAACAACAAAAATAACGTTTTAAGAAAAGTGATTCAAAACTGGTAGTGATTTGCTATCCATACATTAAATTACGCTGGGTAAACTATTCCATAATCTAACGGGATTAACGAAAAAAAACCTGGTTGAGTTCAGGTACTTCCAGTTAGGTACTATAATAATAATATTACATCTGGTCGACCGGCAAAAATGTAGTTTTTCAAAAAGATACCGTGGAGTATTCGAATGAATAAGTTTATGCAAAAAGAAGCAATTACGAGCATTAAGCTCAGAATACGTTATAATAGGAATTATAAGTTGCAACACAAGCTTGCGCCTGGTTTTAGAGAAGTAAACTCAGCTGTCATTTTAAGGTTTCGCAGAGAAAAGTAGATGGTGCGCACTATGCTATTAATGTGATCCGTGCATATTAAGATCGAGTTGTTTACTAACAGGTCATTCAATAAGTTCGTAGGATAAGTAAGAAAAAAACAAAATTTTGATAAAACACGATTATATTATTCAACATAGTTGCCTTCGAGAGCGATACCACGAGTATAGCGATTTTCTAACTTTTCGATACCACTTTTAAAGTACGATGTCTCTTTTTCGTCAAAATAGGCCTCAGTTTCAACGATTACTTCATCATTGGATTTGAATTTCTTTCCAGCAAGCATACTCTTGATATCTAAAAAAACAGGAAAAAGTCGCTTGGGGCTAAATCTGAAGAATACGGTGGGTTGGTAAGCAATTCGAAGCTCAATTCATTCAATTTTGCCGTCGTTTTCATCGATTTGTGACACGGCGCATTGTCTTGGTGAAAGAACACTTTTTTCTTTTGCAAATGTGGCCGTTTCTTGGCAATTTCAGCCTTCAATCGATCCAAAAGTGCGCAGTAATAGTCGCTGTTGATGGTGGTTCCTTTTTGGAGATAGTCGATGAATATTACACCTTTCGCATCCCAAACTACAGGCGCCATCACCCTACAAGCCGACTGTTGGGTCTTTGCTCGGCAGTACATAAGTCCTCAGTGCGTTTAATTTCAGACAATTTTTCATTAAATAAAAATATTAAAATAAAACACTATACAATTTATAGCATAATCTTTGCGCAAAGGCTTAGGAAAAAATAAAAGTTGAAAAATTCTCAAGAGGGAACGCTGTAGGCGCACATTTCGTTTTAAGTTCAATTCGGACGTTTTCGTAAATTTCCGTGTTGCAGTGTAGAGATTTTAAGGCCACCAAATTTACGACAAATAGCACCTTATCTCCAAAATAGGCACAACTCAAAATTTTATACTTTTTGGGAGTGGCGAATAACTACTTTGGTTTTGAAGAGATACCATATAACACAAAGGAATTAAAAGACTTTTTTTTGCGTTAAAGAGAATGAAGACGAGTAAAAATTTTTGATTATCTCTGAAAATGATTTCTACGAGGATTTTTATATTAAAAAGCCAATATTTGTAAGCTCCCAACAAACAAAATGATCGTACATTTCATTCATTAGCAATTATTAGTAGCGATTCATTTATAATATCGCGAGTGGGAGAAATTCCTCCTTCGTTAATGAATCATCAAAACCGAAAAAAAGCAATTCGTTAACGAGTCGCCAAAACTATAAAAACTAATTCGTTAACAAGTCGCCAAAACTATAAAAAGCATTTCTTTAACGAGTTTTTCAAGCTAAAAAAAGCAATTCCATATCGAATCATATAAATCACATATAAGATAAAAAAAAAAACAAAAATACAAACTGATTTCAAGCTTACCACGTCAAGAATTGAAACCATGTCATCTGAATGTTAGTGCGGCACCTTACCCACTCGGCTATTTCAGATGCTGAATAAAGCTTGCTTAATTTGCTTGATAATAAAAGCCAGCATTCACGGACATGGGTTCAAACCACAACTTGGTCCAAAAAAAAATTTTTTTATGTTATTAAGGCATTTTTTTTAAGATTTGGCTTTTCAAAAGTTCGAAATTCATTTTTTAACCAACTTTTTTTCGGCTTCGTTATACATTAGTCAAAACCGAAAAAAGCCATTCGTTAACGAGTCGCCAAAACTATGAAAAAGCAATTCGTTGACGAGTCGCCAAAACTGAAAAAAGCAATTCGTTAACGAGTCGCCAAAACTGAAAAAAGCAATTCGTTAACGAGCCACTAAAACTATAAAAAGCAATTCGTTAACGAGTCGCCAAAACAACAAAAAGCAATTTGTTAACGAGAACTTATTCATATAAAAATCTTGCACAAATTATAAATGGAAATTATTTATATAAAGAATAAGCACGAAATAACATAACAGAAGAAAAAATATATCACAAAATTTTTTTCATATAAAAGTTTATGGAAATTTATGTTTGTCTTTTTTTACTTAAAATTAAAAAAAAAAAAAAACATAAAATTTAAAAAAACAAATATTCGCTTAAATGACGTGTTAACAATAGAAACTTAATAAAAAAAAATGTTCTTAAAAAAATTTGTATATTGAAAAGTCGGAAAAAATAGTTTTTTGTTTCAAAACATCTTAAATGGAGTTTAGGAAAGTCATGATTTCAATCTGTGCTTTCTTTAAGCATCAAGCCAACCTCTAATGAAGTCGGTATGAAACTATTCGAAAAGTTAAGAAAAAACGATTCGCAAACGATTCGTTAACGAATCACCCCTCACCACAATGTTTATTGGGCTTTGACTTGTGTCTCTTTTGTAGATATGGTGCAATTGTAGATATGGTAAAAATATATTACTAAGGTTAACATCTTGGCTTATGAAAAAAAGCATAGTTTTCATACCCTTTTATACTGCCGGCCTAATACGCCCAATTTTCAGGGGAGAAGCTCGAAGCAAAGGGAGGCGCACCGGGTGTTAGCTATACTCTATATAAAAATCTTGGCAAAAACTTTTGTTTGATTCTATGATGACAAAAAATGTATCAACTCATCCTTGAAATTCGTCAATATGAAAAACATTGTTCGCATCAACGCATCAACCCTAGGTTAAAGAGATAATTTTTTTGTCAGTATAGAGTTAACAAAAGTTTCTACCAAGGTTATTTTTTTGTGTGTATTTAACACTAAAAAAATGCATTGCTATTTAATTCATTCTAAATCTCTATCTACATAACTCAACTTTTTTATTATAACAATAAAATCACATGACTTTTTTATTACTTTTAATGCTTCTCAGTATCTTATATAATTTTTTTTTTTATAGTGCTATATATCAAAATTTAATTTCTCACACCCATATACCATAAATTCCGCTTTAACACAACAACTGCATTTTTTGCACTTTTCTTCCTTTTTTTTCTTTTATTTTGTTAAATTTTCCGTCATTTTTTAATTATTTCCCTTAAAATAACTTTTCATTTCCCTTTCGACTCATTCGCACTTGAGTTACTACCAACTTGAGTCAATTCCCTTCAAGCTTGAGCAACTAATAAGATATAAATAAGAATATGAACAAGTGAAAAGAACATAAAAATAAGAAAAGGAATGTGTCTGACTTTGAGATTTTTGTTCAAATTGAATAATTTATGTATTTAAGCAGCAACTTCCAGCTATTTCCGGTCTCACTTTTAACGTCATTTATATGCGCTTTCATTGAGTTTCGCCATTGCTTCTACTCGCAATTCGCACGCTTATGATGAATGACCAGGCGGCACTCTCAGCATTGGCGGGTATCAGACCAACGGAAGCTTGCAAGTTTAAGTCATGGGCCACGGCGGAGACGACGACCAAGGTTTATGGTCCATCGTTTGCTTTGTTTGGTGTTGTTTCTTCTGCTTCGGCTGCTGCTGCTGCTGTTGCGTCGTCTTCAACATTTTCTCATTTATGCATCTACATCTACGTCGACACTCGGCAAACATGGAGTCTATTTACTTCCGGTTGTTTGTTCAAAAGCGGAAAATTAATTCCATCTTGGTATGTTTCCGTTTATCTTGTGCCTTATTTTTTTCTTCACTACTACTTTTGCACTTCTTTTGTACTTGTTTCATTGCTTTTTATTTTGCAGCTATGCTTTTTGTATTACTTGTTTTTCTTGCGTGTTCTTTTTTTTTTTTTTCTTTGTGTGTTGTAGTTGATTCTTTTGTTGCCGCTGCTTGTTTTCATTGTATTTGTGTTTACAATGTTTCTTAAAATTGGTTGCCCATGAGTTTGTTGCTTTTGTTGTAGTTTAGAGACTACTTGTTTGTTTGTTCCGTGCTGTTTGTTGATGTAGCCATGTTTGTAGTTCTTATTGTTGTTGCTGTTTCCCTTACAAAATAGAGGAACTAAATAACTTATGCATTCTATAAATACTGGTGGGGAGAAAAAAAAAGCAATATATAAGCCCCATGCAGAGGGTGTTTCCAAGTTCTAAGTTGAGTTGTCGTTGGTGTTTTTGTTGTTGTTATAGAGTACTACACCGGATGTTGCCCATCATAATTTTGCTACATAGCCATTTGTCTTTTGTAAAAATGGTTTTTACTAACATGTTTTTAATACTTTTTGCATTAAAGATGGAAGTTTTTATTTCTAATATTGACGATTTTGAAACATAGATTAGAAACTACTGTAATAGTTTCATAAGACCCTTGAGTCAACATTTTGTTTAAGCTACTTGAAGATTTTTAAAAATATTTTCTCAAAAATCTATCAAAATCTATGTATGAACATTGTTTGTTCGAAACCTGAGTTCCAATTAAAACTTTTTTATTTGAAAAATATTTTTTCTCTTAAACTTTTCGAAGCAATGCACCGACTTTTTTAAAAGAGAATTCATTGAATTTGTACAGTTTTTAGATCTTCAATAGACCGAATTGAAAACCATGGACATTCAGTCGGACGAACGCTACAAGCACATAATTTATCTTTTAAGCGATATAAATGAATCATTCTTATTTTTTTTTTTTATTTTTTGGCAGTGGCTATCTTTTTTTTCTGTGAAAACTTCTTTAGGCGCGTTGAGCACTCTTTGGTAGAGAGCAAAACTATAGATTCGCAATATCATCACGCTGTTAAAGATATCATCACGCTGTTAGCTTAACAGAAATTATTACTGTTTATTCCTTTTAGGGATTGCCCAGCAGTGACCAAGCCGAAGACAAAAGCGATTACCGAACTGAATACTGATTACCAGGACGATTACCAAACCGGTTACCAACAAAATCCGAACTAATTACCGATTACCGAAGCGATTCCCAAACGATTACCGAACCAATTACCGATTATCGCAGCGATTACTGATGCGATTTGCCACCGATTACCGAAGCTATTACCAACCAAATACCGATTACCGAAGCGGCTACCAACCGTTTACCGAAGCGATTGCCAACCGATTACCGAAGTGATTGCCAATCGATTACCATTTATCGAAGGGATTGCCAACCCATTACCGTTTATCGAAGCGATTACCAACCGATTACCGATTTCCAAAGCGACTACCAACCGATAACCGATCCGAAGCGATTACCGATGACACAAAACGATTATCAAACGATTACAGAAGCGATTATCAAAGCGATTACCAACCAATTACCGATTACCTGATTAAAGTAATTGTGTAAGAAATATAATATACGTAAACACTAAAAAATATCAGTTAATACAAACAATTCAGCCAAATTTTTTTTCTGTTTTTTTTTTTGTTAATTAAAATTGTGTTAGTCCACTCATAGTCCACACATTTTAAATGTTTTTAATATAACAAAAAAATAGATATCGTCACATGCACAAGCATATTCATGAAAAATATAAGTATTTTATTTTAAACTGAAAAAAGAAATCATTTCATTTCCGATTTTTGTGACGCACTCATTCAGAGTTCATAAAAAAAAAAACGAAAATTTGTCGAGAAGTATATAATATTTCAATTCGTTAGTAAAGATACATCCAAATATAAGAATGCACATTAACAGAATATTGCATAAAAAATATGTACAAGAATTTTCATAAAAATTCTCAAAAAAAAAAACATTTTACAGAATAGAGCATCAAGAAAAATGTCCAAGGATTTTTATAAAACTCACTGTTTTATACTTAATTATCAAAATATCTGGTAATATTCATATTATTTAGCTTCGTGCAGCCATGAGTGCGACATCGTAATGAATGGGACAGTGAAAAAGTTTATTTCTCATACTAGCAATACTTGAATTTGAACTCTCATAGAACTTTCTCGTTGCTGGCTCATTTTTGATCAAAGTGAAATTTATTTTACTTTTATTTTTTTCGGTCAAAAATATCAGGCAATTGCATTTTTTTCATAGGTACTTTATCGACTAAAAAACTATTGATAGCATAGTTCAAATATACATCGTTTTGCCGTTGCCGTTCTGAAGGCAATTAAAAAAACTTTAGTCCCTTTTCTCTTGAGGCGAATGTTTTCCAGCCAAAATCATTTGGCATAGACAGGAATAGGTTATAATCAGTTGGTGTCAGGTCCGTACTAGAAGGTGGCTGCATAAAAGCTCCCGAAGCTTTTGGCGAGTCACTTTTGCTGTGTGTGGCCTGGTGTTGTCCTGATGGAACACAATCCGTCACCTACTGACCAAAGCTGGCCGCTTCTGGGCTATTGTTTCCTTCAGACGGTCCAACTACGCAGGTACAGGTACAGGTCTGAATTGAGTACAGGTCTGAATTAAGAATTTTGCCATAGAAGATCAGTTCATAGTAAATGATTCCGTGTCAGGTACACCAAACACAGTAAAACTTTTCCTGACCGTCAAATCCTGGCTTGGCCACCGATTGCTCCGGCATACCACGATGCGACCACGATCGTTTTCACTTGATGTTGTCGTAAGTGACCCACTTTCATAACCATTCACCAACCGCTTCAGAAATAGGAGATTTTTTGCAATTCAGCAGCGATACGCAGTTGGAATTCTGTTCATTGTTTTGCGTAATTTCGTGTTGCATCCATCCATGTTTTTGCTTGTTTTTGTGTTCAGCCTCATTCGCGGTTCCACACGGATTTTTTGCGCAATTTTTAGCTCCTGTGCAATGGAAACAGTACTTACATAATATTCGCGCTTGCGTTTTTGCCTTTAAAATATGAAACATATTAAAAACTGTTACATATCGCAAATTTTCTTTTTACTTGTGTCCATCTTTGAGCAGTCACATAACTATTTGAGAAGTTTTTTAGTAGGTATTCTTATCTTTCTAACGCCATAACACGAGATACAGATTACTAAAGCTGTCTATTGGCAAAATATTGCATTTCGTAGTAAAACGCCTGATATATGGAACGCCTGAAAGTTCAAAATTTTTTCATCGAGTAAAGGAGGGAATGCATGTAGTAACCTCTTTATTTTTTAGCATGCAAAATGATTTCCTAAATAAGCTCATTTGAAAAAATATACACACCTTAAAAGTGAGTGTCCTTTTGCTATGACTGGGACAATGTTTTGCCATGAATGGGAAAGTGTTTTGTCATGAATGGGACAGTACTTTTAGCGTGTAGGATCGTTCCGAAATAAGCTCGTGCTAAAAAAAATATTAACAGCGAAAAAATTACGTCCGTTTGTCATGAATGGGACAAATTTTTCGTCATGAATGGGACACTTGAAAAATTTGTTTTCAACTTGGACGTAATTTTTATGGTTTAATAACATGTTTTGTGTACATTTTTTGTGGTTGCATGTTAACCCATTAAGCCCTGCGGGTGTGAAAACGCACCACGAAAAGACACAATTCTAAAAAGCCAAAGCTAAGATTCAGTAAAAGATATCAACCATCTTACGTTTGCATTAAGGAGCATAGGGATGAAATTTTTAGATTCTTGACATGTTTCGTCATAAAATGTCGTCTACCTATACTTAACTGAAGTCAAAAATTGTGAATTTTCAATTTACAAAAAAAAAAAATTCCAGTAGTAATTTAGAGGGTCCAAAACGACACCTAAGGGTCCAAAAAGGCCCCTACGGTGTTCTAATAAGAAAGGGTGTTGTGTGCGTGGCAGTGAGTGTTTGCTGTGAATGACTGAAGTACTCCACACAAAAAGTTTTAACCTCCTGCGCCCACGGGCTTGAGAACCGGGCTAAATGGATTAATGAGTGACATTTTAGCCATTATTTTTTAAAAAAAAATCACAATTTTTCTTTTATTTATTAGTCGCGAACGACTCAATGTTTTTCGTGTCTTCAATGGAAATTGCCTCTTATATATATATATATATATATTTTTATCACATTAGAAACATACAAAATTTAAATTTTCAATCCTTTTCCAGAAAAAATGTCAAAAACAAACGAAATATCTTCAAGCATAAATTCCTTGAAATAATGAAAAAAAAAATGAAAAATCAAAGCGGTCATTAACTTTAGGATTCTTAAGTTAAGCTTTGTTGATGATCATGTGCTAATTTAAACAGAATTTTTTTCAGTACCGGCATTTATTATGTACCAAATGATTCACATAAGAAATCTAAATAATCGTTCAAAATCTCATAAAAATTAAATAAATATTGATGACATTTCAACAATATGGCATACATATGTTTGATCTTGGAAATTTTTTCAAGTTTTTTTCTAAAAATCGAACATCTCTTCGGACGCATTTTTTTATACTTCATCCAATCAATATACATCTCACAGCATTTTTGACATTATTTGTGAAATTTTTCAGATGTCCCACTCATGACAACATTAATTTTTTTTTTTTTTTTTTTTTGAGACCTAATCTAATCTTCGTCCGAACCTAATCGTATCTTCGGACGGATTTTTTTATATTACGCCCAATCAATATAATTCCTTCTGCACTTTCAGCATAATTTGGAAAACTTTTCCAGGTGTCCCACTCATTATGACATTTTTTTTAAAAAACCTAAAAACCGAAGATCTATTCAGACGGATTTTTTTTTTTTTTTTTTTGTTACTACACCCAATTTATACATCTTTTTGCAAATGTAGCTTAAGCCTGTAGCTTTACAACGGTATTAATAACGGAGAGTTATAAGCCAAAAAAACTAAAATATCCCACACATGGCGAATTATTTAGCTATTTCACAAAATTTTGATATCTGGCAATCTTCAGTTGCGAACTGCCTACTAAATATAACCCAGCCGAAGATTGCCAGAGATAAAAATTATTAATTTTTATTAAAAATTTTAAAATAAATTCAACAAATTTTATATTAAAATTAAAAAGATGTGCTTCAAGGACCTTTGCAAATATATCAAAAAAATATATAGAACTCACAACTTTCCTTTTGATGTCAAAAAAAAAAATCTGCAACATAAATATTGACAGCAACAACAAGAACTTAGTTACAACAATTAAAGAACCACACATTTGCCTGAACATAAATAGAGACAACAAAATAATTAGTTTACAACATCAAGATGAAAACCGAATTGATTAATATAATTAATGGTGGCGTGGAAAAATAATAATGCGCATCCTAAGTAGGTGACATGATGATTAAGTTTTCCATGCACAACTATTGGAGTAGGTAGGCAACAAATACAACAAAAACAAAAACAATACTGGCTACATATGTACAACCAATTTCATCACAATCCCCATCACTACCACTGTCACTACTTATGGCGCCCTATTATATTTATTTCGGTGCGTATGTGTGGGTTAGTTGTGGTGTTAGTTGAGGTGGTGCCGACAGCTACGGGGTGTAACAAACAGAGTGTTGTAGGCGTTTAATGGGAGCCACCATTTTGTGGTATAGCTTACAAATGACATTTAGTAAGATTTTCGTGGCAATCAGTAGTTAATCAAGTGAAAGCAATTCACACACAAACACATTCAAACACACACACACGCTCACTCATACTTTGCTACATTAATATATGGTAATTATAAATAGCAGGTGAACGCGTTACTTTATGTATTGTTTGTGTTGAGTATGAGTCGTAGTGTGTGTGTGTGTGTCAAAGTCTGTCTGTCTGACTCATTGTGTACATACCCTATAGGAACAAACTAACTTGTTTTTAAAAACAACTAATTAAAAAACTAATTTAAAATAAACCAGTATATGAACTACTTTTAATTATATTAAGGCGGCAACTACTCTGATGTTGACATGTTTTAATTGCAAATTTTTATTAGATTACAAGTTTATATTTAACCATGTTATTTCATCAAATATTATTAACTTTAGGCCATCAGTAATAGTTTTCAATTAGTTATTTAAAAGCAATTCAAAAAATAATTTAAATGTAACTAATTTAACAAGTAGTTGAAAATATATGCAGACGAAAGTCAATTGACTTATTTAGCGGACATCACCATACAAAATAAGTTAGTTCGTTCTATGGAAAAAAGTCAGAATTTCAACTAGTTGTGGTTGACAAAAAACTACTTTATCAACTACTTTTAAATTAGTTGATTTTCCTACTGGGAAGTTAAAGTTATTTATACACAACCACACACACAGACAGATATGACAATACCAAGCAGCGTAGAGAGCACTACAAACTAATTAGAGGTTATGTATTTAACTTATTAGTGCCTGTTTAAAAAGTAATTTACGCCAAGCCTTCGATTTGCGGTCACGTGTGACTCTTACATGACTTTTTATAATTAATGATATAATAACAATAATAAATTTTATGACTTAACAGTTTAGCAGTATTAAAAGCTATTGAGGTCAATTGTACTCGTATGCATGCAGCGTTGATATTGGAGATGATGTCAAAAATTAAATATGGTACATTATGTAAAGTATAGCCTGACCAATTAAGTTGCATAATATGACCCAGAGAATGCAATTCGGTTAAAATTTGCAATGAGTTGGTGAAAAAATGCGCCAATTTGAGATGAGATTGACAGTAAAGAAATTAAATATGACCTAAAAACATGAAACGTTAATTTTTCATAACGAACTTAACGAAATGGAAATACATGTTCATCGATTTGTTTCGCACGCCTTAAATGAGGATGAATTTTTTGGAAAAAAAAAAAACGAATCTGTATGCTCAACATCCTTCATGTTTTTCTGAATTATCTCCAAGTGACTTCTTTCTGCGAATTCAAATCTATCAGGTTTTATGGCCTTATTACACAATTTCAAAAACCCGTTACGAGGGTCCATTCTAGTGAGTCCGAAAAAATACTTAAAAACACATTTATGGTTTTGAGTATTGGCAATAATAATAATTATAATTATTATAATTATTATATACTAGCTCAATACCCGGCTTAGCTCGTGAGTTGATATAAATAATTTTCGATTTTATTCGTCGATTTGAAAAAACTTTTCACAAACTTTAGAAGGAATTTTGTGTGCATCTTTCAAACCGGTAACTTCGGCGAAATGAGAAAAATGTAGCTTCAAAGTCTGAAAATTTGGAGAAAAAGTTAAGGAAATTGTGACTTGTGTGTACATGCCGCCGATCGCTTGCAAAAATTTATTTTCTAGTTTTATATCGTATTCGATAGATTGAACATTTTTGAAAACAAATCAGAGCAAAAACGAATTTTCGGCAATTCGCGAGGATACTAAATAAAAATTAAATAAGCTTGAAAATAGAAATTGAAATGCTAAAACAACGCCAACTTACGACGCAACTGACTTGCGCATGTGTTGATGCGTACTCATATACCACAGAATTCTGCATCAGCTGTCCTGATTTGCGAAAAAAGAAAGTGGAATATAAATTCACATAAAGAAGAAAAGAAGATATTTATCACCCTTCGCGCTTTGCTACTCTTTACTGAATTTTGAAGTACAGCGCCCTCTGGGGTTCAAGATATAGCAAAATACATAGCACCAAAAGACTCACCGCACCCGAAAACCACTTATAAAAACCATACTTATCGGATGAGTTGTTTTGGGTGTTTTGCGGTATTTGTACAACAGCGCCCTATGGTTTTGGAGATAGAATAAAAAAATAAATAATATATATTATTATTTAGCCGAAATACAAATTTATATCTAAATCGCATGAGCAGTTTTTGAGTGTTTCACGATTTCTTAAGTGATTTGTTCTACAGCACAATCTGGTGTTTAAGATAGCGCAAAAAAAAAGTCCAAAATACCCACCGTATCCGAAAACTCCTATGTACAAATGTTCACGCAAATCGGATGTACAGGTAGGAGTTTTTCGAGATTTTTAAAACATTTGTACTGCAGTGCTCTCTGGTGTTCAATATAGAACAAAATAGATAAGTCATAAAAACTACCGTACCCGAAAACCCCTAAATACAAATTTTCATGTAAATCGGATGAATAGTTTCGGAGATGAACTACAATAACAAAATTCGTAGAACCCGATCACAGCGCCACCTACCGGGTCCAATTGGGAATCTGAACCATTCAGGGATCCACTTAAGCACACACAAAAATGTTCATCAAAATCGGTGCAGCCTTGTAGGAACAGTTTAATAACATGCACACGTACAAATTGTAAAACAATGCCCTCTAGTTTCAAGAAAGAGCAAAAAAAAGTGCACCAAAACCCTTGCCGTACTCGAAAATTACTATTTACAAATTTTCATCCAAGCCAAATGAGCAGTTTTGGAGTTTATTTCGATTTCCCAATATTTGTACTAAAGTGCCCTCTAGTGTTCAAAATAGCACAAGATAAGATAAGATAAGATAAGTTCAAAACACTCACCGTATCAGAAAACCCCTATTTTCCAATTTTCATACAAACCGGATGGACGGCTTAGGAGTTTTTCGAGGTTTTTCAAAATATTTGTACTACAGCGCCCCCTGGTTTTCGGGAGAGAAAAGAGTAGATAAGTCAAAAAAAAACTCAGCGTGTCTGAGACCCTCTACATACAAAATTTCATTCAGATCAGATGAACGGTTTTAGACTTTTTCGACTTTTTTAAAATATTTGTACTACAGCGCCCCGTGGTGTTCGAGATAGAACAGAGTAGATAAGTCAAAAAAACTCAGCATGTTCGAGAACCTCTACACACAAATTTTCATGCAAATCGGATGAACGGTTGTTGACTTTTTCGACGTTTTTTAAAATATTTGTACTACAGCTCCCTCTGGTGTTCAAGATAAAACCTAGTTTATAGGTCATGAAAACTCACCGTTTCTGAAAATCTCCATATACCAACTTTCAAGCAAATGGGATAAGCGACTTAGGAGTTTTTTGACGTTTTTTAAAATGTTTGTACTACAGCGCCCTCTGATGTTCAAGATAGCACAAAAAAATTAAGCTCAAAACACTCACCGTATCAGAAAACTCCTAGATTCCATTTTCATGCAAATCGGATGCACGGTGTAGTAGTTTTTCGAGGTTTTTAAAAATATTTGTACTACTGCGCCCTCTGGTGTTTCAGATAGAACAGTGTAGATAAGTTATAAAAACTCACCGTATCCGAAAAACTCTACGTACAAATTTTTATGCAAATCGGATGAACGGTTTCGGAGATAAGCTAAAAAAAAAATGCCTGGATCCCGATCGCAGCGCCCCCTACAGGGTCCAACATTTTTTACTGAAAAAAAAAGTTGCCTATGTTATGACCGCGGATATAAGGAACCTAGATTTCAAGTTTCATTTAAATCCATCCAGTGGTTTTCGCGTGATGCTTTAACAGACAGACAGACAGACAGGCAGACAGACAAAAATTTTAAAAATGCGATTTTCGGGCTCAGCGTCATTCAAAACGTCCATCGCAGAAGGAATTTCAAAAAAATATTTCATATTTTATATATATATAGATTAGTTATATATTATAATTATTATTATTGCACTTTACTATAATTTGTAAACTATCTCCCATCGGGGGCTTTGAACTCACGTCATCATTGAAGTGAAAGTAGTAAGCGTTGCTTGAATCAAAAAAAAAAATGTATCACAAAAGTTGTATTTTAAGGCTTTGCTTACCGAAAAAGTAACCCTGAATCATAAAGCTTTTGAATCTTAACAATCTGGAAATTAAGACGGATGATATTGAAATTTAACACAGCATGGCTTAAAATTAAAATTTAATATTCACCATAGTATCAGGTTGATTCCAAAGGTATAGAATATCGAATTGATATTTGAATTGTATTAAAATGTTGTACAAAATATTTTTAATAGTTTTGTATTCTATTAAAAAACAATATTAAATTTCTACTTTTTGTATGAAAAATCTTTTTATTAGATTTAAATACTTTTTGTATTGAAATTAAATACCTTTTGTTTCAATAGTTCGCTCGTTTTAAAATTTATTGCAAGACTTATAACGTCTTACCCTTGCCATCTTACTTGCCAGAAAGTTACTACACTCAAAGATATATTTGTTCATATTAACAAATTCCTATGTTGAATTGATAAATTTTTTGTCAGTATAGAGGCAACGAAAACTTTTGTTAATTTGATTTAAAGTGAAAAGCTTTAATTATATTGGCAAAATTTTGTTTTGTTTATTTGATATTTGATGTTTTTTTGATATTTGACAAAACTGTTTCGTTTGCATTATTAATTTGATAAAAGATTTTGTCAATGTGAACAAAGTATATTTCAATATGAAAAATAGTTTGTTGAATACAAACAATTATACAAAAATGTTTCGTTGTTCTGTTAAAAATATTTTTTTTATTTCAAGCAATATATTTTGTTGGTTTTACAAAAAATTTTTGATATCTATATTTTTCTGTTTTACAAAATTATATTAAAACTTTAATGACAAATGACAAGATATTTTTACAAAAATAAAATGGTCTTCTGACACAAATATATTAACTGTTTTTATAGGAAAAAGCTTAGAGCCACAAACTAACTCCTCAAATTTTAAACTTCAAAGAACTATTATCTTGTCAAAAATTGCCTGAAAAATTCACTGATGATTCACAACTAATAGTAAAGAACAAAAAGTATTTTGCAGTTATAAAAGTTTAGAAAAGCATTTTTAAATTAACTACAAAAGGCGATTTAATATGTTAATAGACCCAAATTACTTTTTAAAGAACCAATATTTCATGTGAGCTCTTATAAAAAATCAATACTTTGTAAAGATTTGAGGTGTACAAATCGAACATAATATGGCAATGGCAGAAGCACATTTTGATGGTTATATTGCAAAACATGCAATCGTTGACGTGATACTACAACCACTGAGGTACGGTGACATGGGAGAGCACTTTCCCTAATATTCCCCTCAAATGGAAATATTGTGATTCACTACACTTTTAACAAGTTTTCCGTTAAAACAGTAAAATAGAATTGTACAGCTTAAATGTTGTCTTTTTGAATGGGAGATAGGCGTACTTTTCATTATATTTTGTCAAATATCAAAGTTTGGGTTTATATTTCATATCAAAGACTAGGTGCAAAATATCAAGTCTACATAAATTTTTCTGAAATTTGAAGAGACTTTTTCAATTTTCAAAGAGATTTTTTTAAATTCTCGAACTAAAATTTGAACTTAATCCGTATTTTCTAGACATAAGCTTATAAATCCAATTTCATTACGATAGCTTTAAGGCTGTAATCGTGACAACAAGACAGACGCGTATGCCCCTTACGCAGTGCGCGTGGTTCCATAGGCTAGCGAGGGGCGAGGGGCAAGGGGAAGCTTTCCCTAGAAATCAGAAAAACTATAATTGAAAACTTTAACTATAACTTAAACTATAACTTCAGAAAAACACAGGTTTTTTTACTTTAAATTCAAGTTTTTCCACTTCAAATTCAACTCTCCAGTTAATGAAACTTTTCACAAATTAAATTTCAGACTTATAAAAAAATACCCCCTTGGCTGATATCCTGGCTACGCCAATGTTGTGGTTAATTAAATAAAAATTAATAATTTTTCAAACTTATTTCTATGTGAATGTATTATTTTTTTTTTACTGCATGCACAGTGTGAGATTTTATCAATCTAGGAGGACAAAAGTAAAAAACAAAACCACCAAAAAATTAATTTTTTTTTCTTGAAAATAAAGCTAGTACACACATAAGGCCATGCCAAAAGTTTGAAAATGATTGCTTCATCAGATATATCTACAACAGCAGTCGTAAAATGGTGCTTTTTGTGTTTTTCAAAATTATTCTTAAGCCTCAAGATAGTAGTTTTTGTATTCAGTGCGCTGATTAAAGTTGTTAACTTTTAATATGTAGAATTATTCAAAATAAAATAAGTCGCTTAATAAATCTGAGTTTAATTTAAATTAGCGATGGAAAATACATCATAAATAAGGAAAGATAAAATCAGCTAACACTTTGATGGACTGCCAAAAAGTTTGTATGCATACGTATGCATATAAATTGAATTCTTTATTTAGTTTCACTCTTATGCAACTTTATGATGTCAAATAAAAAATGACAAAAGCCCAAGACCATCAATTTAAGCTGATAATGCATACTAAGTTACTATCTAAATTCAATGTCTGTATACTAAAGTCAAAAATCTTGGACAAATTTGAAATCCAATCATTGAAATCATGGCTTTATTTAATTTTTTTTTTTATTAAATATCAAACTCTTCAAAAGATTAAAATGTTTCTTAATAAAGCGAGGAATAAAATTTAGGCTGGACCACTCTAGGACTAAATCAAGAACCAAGACATACAAGGAAATATTGCATAAAGGTTTGATAACTTCGGATCCTGTGGTTAGCTCATATATAACAAAAGCAAACTATAATCCAACACCACTTGATAATGCATAACTACAGTGAGTTATGGAACTTATAAAATTACCAAGCACTGAATCAGAGTCAGAGTTAAACAAAAGAATAGAAGAAAGTGTGCGAAATTCCACAAGCAAAAAATCAAATTCTGAATAACTATTACTTTGTTTATTCTTATATTTTAACAGCTTTTTGATAGAAAATTAAAAGGTTTTTCTTTGGAAAACTAATTCTCTGCAAGTTCTTCTAAATAGGACTTAATTACAATAACAGAGAAGACACACAATTTTGTGTTGTTCTAATTCAATTTAGTCTTTCAAAGTCAAAACAGAGAGCGTAAATTTTCCTTTATAGGCAACTCAATAAAACACCCTGTAATTAAGATGGTGTTTGAGATAGACCCCAGTTCCGGAAAAAATTAGAGTTTTGTCCGACTAGATTGGTCAAATCGCACACTGTGCAATGGAAAGAGTTAAACTTGAAATGCAAAAAGTTGATTTGTAATAAGTTAAATTTAAAATGTAAAAGGTTCAATTGGAATTAAAAAAAACACACGGTATTTTATTACAGAACAAAAATAACAAAATAAAAAACAATTTCTCCTCCAAGTGCTGTCAACTCTTAAAATATTAGCCCGTTGGTCACTTGATTGTTGATGACACCGTTTAGAGTCATCTGTCTAAGCGTCTGGCTACAATTTATAACAAAAACAACGTGCAGACAAGTTGCCGAAATTGAGTCAAACGATCTGAAGCAGAGCTAAAAGAGCGTCAGTGTTTAAAAGTCTTAGACAGCTTTTGACAAGCCACCGACATTGTTGCAATTTCCACAAAGTACAAACATGCAATATAGACAGACAGAATACGCGCGCACACGCACACACAGACACACTTATAGATACGTGCATGTTTTGTGTGGCTGTCATGCAACAGCCTGTAAAACATTTTGATAGAAAATCCTGCGCAGGATACGAGAACGAAGCTGCAATGTCTAGGATAAGCAACAACAACAGCAGCGGCAGCCAAAACAACATGTACAACAAACAACAACAATAACGAAAAACAGACAGCAAACAAGCCAGGAACATTGCTCAAGCGCGCATCATGAGCACAAGGCTGCAATCATGAAAAGGATACAAGTAGCATCCAAGCAGCAGAAACAAAAACAGCACAACAAAAGCAACAGTAAAAACATCAACAACAACAACATGTCTGTTGACTTTGCTCTTTCTTTGCCTGGCTGCTGAATTAAATTTCTCGCCTGGCAATCCTTTCATTCGCCATCTTTTTCAACTTTTTTATTTGTTTTATTTATTTTTTATTTTTTGCTTTAGTCTTTTATTAAGACAGCCACGCTAGGTTAGTCTAGGCTAAAGATTCCTTTGGCTTTGGCGCTACTTTACGTTGTCACTCTCTAGCTAGTTGTCTGTCTGTCTGTCTGTGAAATTTCCTTTTTATTCATTAAACTCCTAAGAACGCTCGTTTGTTTACAAGCATCCTTTTAGAAAAATTTGTTTGTTTGCGCTCTCAAAGAGCTGCTGCTGCTTGTCTTCGCTGTTAAAAAAAAAAAAAAAAATTAAAATCAAAAAACCTTTTAGAGATCTTTTGATATATAATTACGTAAACACGTGTAGAAACTGTTTAAAAACTGACTGTGTGCTACCTGTCTGGGCGTTAAAAAGAATAACTAAGTTGATTTAATCAACTAAGTTAATTTAGTTACGTGGAAGGAACGTGCAAGGAAGTTAAATTAAAAAAAAAAATTAAAATTTAAAGACAAAGGCTACAAAAAACATGAGCAGGCTTTGGCTAAATGTTGATAATATATATGAAACCAGAAAATAAATGTTTATATATTTAGTAATTATCCAAGAAATCTTAGCTGGGAATTTTTTTTTTTTTTTTTTGGGGTTTTATAAAAACGAAGGAATTAAATTTTCCCAACATTTTATTAAGGCAATACTAGAATTTTTCGTTTATAACGAAGCTTAAAGCACTTTTTTTGAGTACTGAAACTTCCAAGTGTAACTTGAAAATATCTAGAAATGGATTTGTTACAAATTATATTGTTACTCAAATCAATGAACATGTTGATTTTTAAAGTTTTTTTTCTGGAAAGAAAATGGTTATTCTTATAAATGGCAAATTATGACCCTTGATATTAAGTACTCGATTCTGAGAAAACTGTTGGTAGTAAATTTCATTACAATAACGGTGATATCTCTTTATTAAAAATATCTTGTAAAAAATCTTGATGTATCCTTATTATAAACCGATACAGAGTGATATTTCTTTTCGAAAAAATATTTTACATATACGTCTGTCTCGTAGCCAAGGAGGAATTTTCGGGGCTTAGACCCCTCCTCCCCCATAGTTACATGAAAGTATGAAGACATATTACAAATGAGACTATTAAAAAAAAGACGTGATATTTATCTTTCCACGAAAAATTGTTAAAATGATGTAAATTTTCTTGTAAAACCGAAAAGATGCCATTTTGAAAACAAATTTACTAAAATTGCTTGAACAATGACAACTTTTTCGACTAAAGAAGAGTTTAATTTTGCTTATAAAGTTTTCAATAATTTTATAAGGCTTATATATATTTTTGATCAGCATCACCCCCTGAGTCAATTTCCGTCTGTCCTTCTGTGATCACGATTACAGCCGTATTTTAAAGTAATCGCGATGAAATTTAAAACATATGCTTCTTTCTAAAAAATGGAGATCTAGTTCAAGAATGAGCCAAATCGGTTGAAAATCACGCCTACCTCTGATACAGAGTGACTTTATTTTTACAGTTAAATCTCTTAAAAATCCACAAAAATTAAAGAAATGCCATAAAATTTGGCACATAAGCTTTGATCTTCAATATAAATCCTAACCATGGAATTTAAAAAAATCAGATGAAAACCACGCCTACCTCCCATACAAAGTGGCCTTACATTAACCGTAAAATCTCTTAAAAATCTGCTCAAATTAAAAAAAGGTCTATAAATTTTCCACATAAGCTTTATATTTAAAATAAACCATCTCTATGCTATTTGGCGAAATCAGATAAAAACCACGCCTACTTCCCATACAGAGTGGCTTTATTTTGAACTAAACTCTCTTAAAAATCCAGAAAAATTAAAGAAATGTCTTGAATTTTTGCACAAGAGCTTTGAAATATTATATTACATTTGGCAAAATTGGATGAAAACCACGCCTACCTCCGATACAAAGTGATGTCATAAAAATAGGAAAACTTTTGTTATTATATAAGACTGAATGTCATCGTGTATATCGTGGTTAAAAACTTCGAATATACTTCAATATGGCCGCGGGGGGTATTTTAGCTTCGGTATCCTACCGAAGCTCCATTCCTTACGAGTTTATTTTTTTTTGTATGTTTGCGAACTCTTGTAATTTTGAGATTCTGACAACGGATTTGATTTCGAATCTGATAGCACTGTCTTAAAACTCAAAATGGTAGATAGGGCTGTAACCTAATTTTTTTGTATTTTCACGAATTCTTATTCAAACCATTCAGCAACCCATTTTTACCTAGCATTCGCCTCAGCATTGATATCGTAAAAATAAAAAATATGTAGGTGGCAACTCTATCCCTATCTTTAATTTTTTTATTTCATTTATCGTTCCTACTAATTTACAGTCAAACAGGTGCTGATGCTCTTGGTATAAGCAAAGATAATATGCTTATGGCTCTCTGGGGATATTTTAAGGGAGGTCTTAGGCGAACGATGTATCGAAGTATCAGTCTTATTTCCATTGCATATAAGGTTCGCTCAAGCGTACTGTGTGAAAGATTAAAGCCGATTACAAAAACACTGATTGAACCTTATCATTGTGGCTTACGACCTGGAAAATCCACCATAGACCAGATTTTCACGCTACGACAAATCCTGAAAAAACCCCACTAAAACCAAATTAACACACATCATCTATTTGTCGATTATAAATAGAGTTTCTGAATACCCGAGGAGTTTCGACTCCTGGGAGAATGGGAATTTTTTATTCTTTTCCCGGGAACTCCCGGGATGCCGGGATAATTTTTCTTGCATCCTGTATTGCCATGAAAAAGCTTAAGCCCTTATGATACTTCATTTTTTGTCCATTTTTAAAATCTGAAAATAAGTGGCGCATGGGCAGGACAGACATATTTTGTAAGAAAAGGATAAACGTAGATACTTTGTTATTTCCAGTGTTTTTCAGAGCAGCTGCATTTAATAAATTAATGTTAGCTACACACATTACTTCCAATTCAGCATCCATTTTTCTTAAATAGTTTAGCTTACTCTAAAAATGTCAAAATATATCACAGTAAATATATAATCGAAACCTAACGACGAACGACTTGAGAGAAATATCAAAAACAATGCATTGAAAATGCAGTCCGTCCCACATTTTTTTCTCCAATTCGTACTATATGCGTACTAACTCATACCAATTAAATCTATGCATTCATTCAATTTAAACTGCTCTAGTTTCATTTTCAATGACAAAAATTAGCAATTTAATGAAGTATCATACAGGCTTAACTCTGTGTCATAGGGCTACTTCTAATACCTTCTTGTATTGTAATTTTAAACGTCTGAACTATCTGTCACTGTATTATGAAATGTCTCAGATCTGTATCAATGAGTGTTGGCTTCAGAGTGATGTTAAAGCCAAATTTAGTTCCCTTGTACAATCTATGAAATATCACTTTGAAATACATGTGCACCTTCGTACGTTAAGAATGAAAATTATCACTTGTCCTGGGTTTACTCAGTAGGGGCTTAGTAGCTTTAAAAAAGGAATAAACTTTATAAAACATGGAAAAAAACCAACGCCTGGCAACTGGGAATTATACAGATTAGCCAGAAAAGAGGCTGTTTTTAAAACAAGACAGGCAAAAACGCAATACTTTGGAAATCAATTGAAACTCTCTCTCTCTCTCTCTTCCATCTAAAACCCTGTCGAACAAAATAACAAAACTTGGGTTACGAAATCTTATTTCCAGTGAGTTTAATCTAAATCCTGATAATCTTTCGTAATCTCGTAAATCGTAAATAATTTCGTAAAGCTGTTACTGCCACATATCTCACGCACATTACAAATCATTGCTTTGTATCATCATTATTCCCTTATTTATGGAAAATTGCTTTCATACAACCAGTTGCAAAAAGGCAGAACCATACTGGGGCTAATAATTTAAGGCCTATAAGTATTTTGTCTCCATTAGCTAAGGTATGTGAGAAACTTATGGCTCAACAAATCAGTTTCGGTCCGGTTTTCAAGCAGGACATGGATGTTCTTCGTCAGTTTTTAAAGTGATTGATGATATAAGACCAGATCATGATGCAGGTTTTATGACGTTGCTATGCCTACTTGACTTTCCAAGGCTTTTGATAAAGTCAACTCTACCTATCAAGAGTCAAAAGCTTAGGTGTTTTTTTGATTTCTGTAATAAAGCTTTTAATTTAATTTCTATTTACTTGTCTAATAGGTTACAACGCGTTAAAGTTGGACAAAAAAGAGCAGGTTATAAATTAATTTCTAGTGGTGTCCCACATGACCCTATACTTGACCCACTGCTTTTCTCTATTTTTGTCAACGATATATTCAGTGCCTGTAATTATGCATCTGTATCCAAATCCTATGTCTTGCCTATGTGTAAAAATAAAAATTGTGTTGATGTTGTCGCTGATCTGTTTATTGGACAGAATAAGCTAGCTGTGGTGTCCAAGATAAAAAAATCTGGATTTCTACATTAACTTATCTTTATCCTGTGTAGACCACGTAAATAGTAGAGAACAAAAAGTATATTTTATACTACGTAATTTAAGAATGTCGTCTAATGTTGAGAAAAAAGCTTGTGTTAAATTGAAACAATAAACCTAGTGTAATTTATAAGATGGCTTTGGCAGCTTTCAGTCTCCCAAGTATTTCATCAAAACGCCTAAGTTTTACATGTTAACTTGCCAATTTTTATTTTTGTGATAAATTATACAAGTATTTGGTAATTTATACATTATTAAAAAAAAATTGAATTTCGAATATATAACTTTTTTTCGGGTTTTGGTTTTTTTCCTTTTTTTGAAGCCGCCTCTCGTTCTGTGATTTGCTTTGCTTGAATAAAATTGGCAACTACACAAATTTTTCTTTTATAAACACCGTTTTTCTTAGAAATACGTGGCCTCTCGGCTTCTCTCCGCTGCTTGCATTTATTATAACAATACCATTAAATTAAATTAAATATCAAATAAAAAAATTTTACCTTCGCTTGCCGTGGAGATTTGAACCCACACCCACCGATACCACCGATTAAGAAGTCACTACACTACGCATCGAGCCAAACTTCTTCGTTACGCAGAATGATTGATTCAATATTAATTACAACTGAAGCTATGCTGCAGCATATCACAATAATCTATTAATAGATTTTTGTTGTATGGCTATCAACCGATTAATGAAATGTAATAAAATTTACTGGTGTGAATATTAACGTGTGTTTTTTAATTATCTTTATGTTCTTTTTAAATTTAAAAGCTATTTTATTACAAGAAAAACTATTAAATTATCAAATGTATTCTTCTCTCGTGTGTCTAACGACGCACCTGTGTTTTTTTTTTTTTTGCAGAAAATAGCTCAAATTATTCATAAGCCATCCATGCTATTTTTTTTTTTTAATTTATATTTTTGGATTTTGAGCTTAGGTTAATCAAATATTTTTTTTTGGCTGGATAACGAAGTATGTGCTTTCAAAGCAATGTATTAAACAATAAATTGCTTAGGTGAATAAGCATAAGTTTATAATTCCCATACAATTCTCTTTACCCAAGCTGACTTAGGTGATTTAACTATTGCTTAACTCCTGTTACTCCTGTCAGTATTAACGTAGGTTAGTATTACAACTTATTTTGCCAGTAATAACGTATCTATATGTAGTTTTTAGTAGGCTTGACTCATCCTCTCAACTAAAATTGCAAATTGCGTTATGCTACTCGTTATGTATATGGTCTGAGAAAATTTGACCACCTCTCAACCTTTAGAGAAGCTATACTTGGTTGTGACATAATAACCCACCTTAATGCACTATATCTATATAGTAAATATAAATGAAAAACTTAAGTTTTGTATATCTAGAAGAAGTCTTGTTCCGAGACACTGTTCGTTAGCTTCGTCTAACTGATTCTAAGTGGAATCAGTTGGAGAGGTGTTTTCAGACAATCTATCCTATCTCTCCTTTCTTCTACTGAATCTTTTTATCCACTTAACGTTTTTGCGACTTTTTTTTTTTTTGTATCATAGTCAGTTTCAATGATTTATTTTATCTTAGTTCTTGAAATTTTTATTAGGCACTGTAATTTTTTTTTGTTTTTGTTGCTGTTATAATTTAATGTAATTTAATCTGGTTCGTAAGAAATTAATCTCTTTACCGATTTTTAACTGATTTTCTTCATAAAAAATGTCGTTTATATATAAATAACAATCCCATCGAATCAACAACAAAATCCGGAACTGCAACAGGAACAATTTTTTTCCCGTTATCTCGAAAATTTTTAATCTCGGACATAAAGGGTCCGCCAAAAAACTTTTTTTTTTTAAATGCAAAAAAAAAACTACCGAATATTTTCTCAAATTTCTTTTTTTATTTGAATGTACAATCCTTCCGGTTAATAATGGAAAATAATTTCATTCAAATGGCTGCCTCGGCTGGCCATGCAGTAGCCTACACGATCGGTCCAATTTTTAAGCACATTATCGATTGTGTGCAGCTGTATTTCACCAATGGCTTCACGAATATTGTCCTTTAAAGCGTCAATTGTCTCTGGCTTGTCGGCGTAACACTTATCTTTGAGGCCAAACGACATCAGCTCTGCGGCTGATTATGCGATCTTCAAAAACAGGGCGCAAAACATCGAGTGTAGCTTCGGCTGTGTGGCACGTAGGGTCGTCCTGTTGAAACCAAATGTTGCCAATATCCTCCTCTTCAAACAACAAACAACAACATGGCCCGATAACGATGGCCATTGACTGTAACGGCCACTCCTTGCTCATTTTCGAAGAAAAATGGCCCAATTATGCCTCTGGACCAAAATCCGCACCAAAAAGTGACTCGTTTTAGGTGCATCAGCTTTTCAATGTATGCGTGCGGGTTTTCTGTGCCCCAAATGCGACAATTTTGCTTGTTTACATACCCGCCAAGATCAAAATAAGCTTCATCTGAAAAGATGATTTTTTTGGCAAAATCGGCATCTTCTGTAAGTCGATCGCAGGCAATATTTCCCAGCGTTGTTCAAGCGTATACACACCCATATTCGTTCAGCGGAAGGATAAAACTAATTATCTGTCAAATCAGACATGTGCTAAGTGTTACCATTCACGAAATAAGCACTAGTTGAAAAAAAAACGTTAGATGGCGGACCTTTAGTATAAATATTGAATAAATAGAATATTTTTTCTGGAATTTTGTATTGTATTTCCTTTGAGATGCTATCTCTCTCTCTCTCGCTCTCTCTCTCTCTCTCTCTGTCTCTATCCCTTTCTCTTTATCTCTAACAATATAAATCTTTCTTATTCTAGAAGAGAAAGAGTGTTATTTGAGTTTTATCTTATAAAAATTTTTTTAGTTCTAATATCATAATCATTCTCATAAGATAAAATTTTAGCTCTTAACTTAGTTTTAAAATTTTTTGTTAACAACTAAACAAAAATTTTAGAAAAACTGTCAGTCACCTGCCAGCAAAACAACAGTATTCGCCAACTTTTTAATGCGCTTTCTTATTTAAATGTCACATGCTGCGGCTAACGATGCGACACAAGTTTTTTCGCAACATATCATATAAAACTCCAAAACAAACAAAGTGAACCAGCCGCATGCTCAGCTAACTTCCGGTTAAAAATAAAGCAACATTCGCCTAACAACAGCGAGCAGCGTGCAAGAATCTACTAGCGTATACTTTTCTTTACTTTTTTCTATGCTGCGCACACTGAAAAAAGGTGCAAAATGCTACAAATTATGTAAATAAGTGTTGCAAAACGAAAACGTTTTAAATTTACGCTCATTAATCTTGTGCTAAATGGGCGCAACACTGGGCGGTTGGGTTGCAACTGTTGCTGTAGCTACTGCTTGATGATGATGATGATGATGATGATGCGGACGCGAGTGTCCTTTAAGTAAGACTTGTGATCATGTAAAGTATATATGTGTGTGTGTGTGTTTTTGGCTGCTATGCATATAAATATTTAAGCGTCTATTTGTGCGGAAGTGTTAATGCGCGAACAGGCCGCTGCAAATTATCAGCAACAATATGGCGGCAACAAAAGCACATTAACAGCAGCAGCAGCAGCAGCAAAGTAATAGCAACAAATACGATAACAAAGCAAAATAACAACCAACAAACAAACATTGTACATATTTGGACCCTGACAAGCGGCAGTGAACGTTTTAAGAAACACATAATTATGAACGCTCAAAGCAATGCAAGGCAAAAAAAGGCAAGAGAAAAAAATAAATAAACTACACTTCCGTTAAAAATGTTGCCAAAGTTGGTTTTTGTACTTGGCGCGATCTGTGTGAGTCTGCTACGTACCTTAAATTTGAAGCTACGTACAGGCCGCATTCAACTACTGATGTGCTAAAGTTGCCCATTTTAAGGGCATCCGCAGCATAACTTCATAGTTGCTGTTGGCTCAGCAGTAGTTATTTTTGTTGTTTTCTGTTATTGTTGCTGTCAACAGCTACAGCATAAAATGCGATAAGGTTCTGTTATTATCATAAAAAAAAAGATGAAAAAGTTAAAAGCGGAAACACAGACGCTGAGGTGACAACAGCGAAAATGAAGACAGAACAGTTAACAGTAGCGTGCAATGCAGCAGCATTGGCTCAAAGCACGCAGCCGGGTAAAAATAAAAATAAAAAAGCCTGTCATGGCATAAAGCAAAACATTTAAGAGTGCATAAAAAGCTCAAGCAAAGCGGAAGTTAGCACTGAGCAAGCGGAGACAAAATTAATGATGAACAATACAAAATGAAGTTGCAAACGGAAGAAAATTAAAAGAATATTATGCTTAAAGAAATAATACAAAAAATATTCAGTAATGAAAATTCATGTTGCAGGATGTCTCTAAATGGGTATGCAGTGCAACAGTTAGAACCGCTTGGGTATCGTTTAAAATCTTCAACATGAGTGCGAGATTTTAATTTGTTGAACTTCTTTAAAATTTGCAATTATCTACCAATTTTAGTATTTTCTTAAGTTCTGGTACACGGGTCTTTTACGAAAAAATAACAACGTCAAATGATTTTGTAGTAATATTTTGAATACTTTTTTATTAAAAGTATTTGCCACCATTTGCGTTCCAGCACAACCGAACTCTGTTGGGGCAACAGACAATCGCAGGACACATCACATCCATTGGAAAATTGCCCACTGTCCGAACAAGTGCGCGCTTCAAACATTCCAGAATGGGGTGGCGAGTGTGTGACGAACCTTTTCCGTGCCGAGGTATCACTCACCGGTGTCCAGGGTTCGATCACAAACAAAGTAAGTAATTATGCAGTAGTTTAAGTTCGATTTCTTATTTGTATTATTTCTTTTAAGTTTATATTAACATTTCACTTTGATTTCGTTATAATCGCAATTAAGGTCTAAGATTTATGTTTTAAATTTAATAGAGTTTATGTCAAACAAATGCCAAGAGAGTCTTTCATGTTTAAAATTAATAAAGTATATATCAAACAAATGGCAAGAGAATATTTCATGTATAGTAAAGGTAACCTCAACTGGTGATCCGTTGGTGTAGTCCTGGCGTCCTGGGTTTTCCCGTGTCGTGAACGGCGATGTATTCGTGCCTCCTCGTAGGGCATCTCTATGCGCGATCTGCCCGTCTCTTCGATGGGACGAACGGCATGTCCTGGAGGCATGCGTATTTAAGCGCAAGGATGCAGGGTTGGATCAGTAGTAGTGAGTTAAGTCTTACCACGCATCGGTCCGTCAGCTCCACGCATGAAAAGACTTAGAAATAGGTAGGAGTGCTTGGATCTAGGTCAGAAGCTAATTAATTTGCTTTTGACTTACCAGTTGGACTGCCGCCGCAGGAATGAATTTTAATTTCTTGCTAATAGTTTAAGTCACCCCGGCTTGGCTGTATATCGAGTGCATTGTAAATTATTGCAAAAGCTGTTCTTGGCATCAGGGATGATATTTGGGGGGTTTTCATTGCTTTTTTGAGCCCTTTTTCATTTCAAAAGCCCCGAAGCCCTTTTGATTCATTATAGGCCCTTATGAAAAATTCTCCTAAAAAAATATTATCTAAGTAGTGTATTACATCGATGTACAAAATTTAAATTTTTTATAAAATGATTTTGAATCGATCTCAATATAATAAAATATGTTAAATATTTTGAATTATAGCTATAGAAAAACAAAAAACTTGAATAGTTCTCCTCAATTTTGTTTTTAGTCTTAAGCTATATTTAAGCTTTATTTAAGCTATACAAGCCTACGCAGGTACGTTTTTGATAGATTTCAGAAAAAAAAATCTATTTAAACTGAAGAAAATGTTTGAAAAACTGATGTTCTTCTATTTAATATAAAGCCACCATGTTAGTATTATGCAGAAGAACCACTACTTTGGCATCTACAGGAAAATTCCTTACAAGCATTTGGTATCTACTATAATGGAGGAAGTATGAAGATTTCTGCACACCCTCCAAAAGAATGTCTAAATTTTCGAATCGATTTTACTTATAATAATATCCCGAAGTAATTCTATAGGTTTAAGAATGGAATTTTGAGGTGGACAGCATCAAGCACGATACATTCCTTACAGCATTTTATCATGCATGTAGATGAAAAAGCGAACCCGTTAAAAAGACTCCATTGTAGTCTTAAGTAGCCTTAACCGATTAAGTATTTAATGTCGTTAACTTTCAATGAACTTTCACCCTTTTTTTTTATTTTGTCTGTACCAAAAATAATTTCCGACGTATGATATCCTATATGGGCATTTCCACAAAAAAGTCCACTGTGACCCAAATATTAAAAGTTATTAAAAACTTATTATTTTATGATACTATCTTAGAAAAATCTTTACATTTTATTCTTTTAAGCGATTTATACAAAAATTTATTTACCATGATGATCAAATCGTCTGTTTTCCAAATGTAGTTTTTCTTTTTAGTAAATGTTTCGAAAAGTTTTTATTTTAGTAAAAATTGAACACATTGGCTAAATATAATGACAAATGGTTGAAGTAAGGAGCGTTAAATATATTAAATTTGTTTTTTAATTACTAAATTATAATTACTTAACTACTCAAAAATATAACGTATCTCCTCAGATTATGATCAAAAAATAAAAAAGTACTGAAGATATTTTAATCAAACAAAATACATTATAATGTAACATTATTTCATAAGATTCTAAAACTAGTTGCATCATAAAACTGTGACAGATTTCGCAGAATTCTGATTTTCTATTATAGACACGAAAACTACTTCTATTTTTGTTTATTTTTTTTAACCCAGACTATGCCAGCTATAAGCTTTTGCACTAATTAAAGTGCGACCTTAGAGCTTCAATGTAAACTAAAAAGAAAATGCAAATTTGTTTTACTTTGTCTTTTTTTCACCTGTTTTCACTTGGAAGTACCCATATAAAACTGCACGCTCTTTCAGAGTATGGCGTCGGAATTTATCTAAATAAATTCTTAAGAAGTAATAAACAATTATTTGCATAAAAATTCGTTTTTTTCCACCTTTAATTAGTTTTGATTTAACTAATTTTGTTGCTCAAGGCTCTATATTCTAAAATTTGATAACACTCATGAAATTATTCTTTATTATATTCCGCCATTCCTTAATATGTTTTCTTGGTGGAACTGATTTTATTTTGGTATTATGCCCAGTTCGTGTCGCATCTTTGATTCGTCTTTTTACAAGTCTTAACGCAGACTCTTTGTTAAATTTATCAATCATATCTTTCTGAAATTCTTATTTATATAACCAACGACTCGAAAGAAGACTCCTATGACTCTTTATCGAAGAATATATCAATCCGATTTGCGGTTTCCTGTGGAAATGCTTTGCTATTATTATTTGTATTATTTAACTTATTAAATAAATGGCCTTGTTGCAAATACTTTTTGAGATTTTTTTGATTATTTTTTGACATATTTTTGACTTTTCCAATGAGAAATTAACTTTATGTATAGATTATTTTTTGACATATTTTTGACGTTTAAAATCAATGCACAAGCTTTTTTTCTAAAATGCAATGGGACCTCTGTATATGAAATCAAATCTATTTAAAAGAAAGACTTAAGTAATATTACTCTGACCCACAATTTCTGATTCTGAAAGTTGATCATTTAAACTAAAATGTGATATTTTTGTGACAATCAGTTATACTTCCCTAATTAGGTCAAAATAGTGAAATAAAAAAAAAAAAATCTGTAAAACTTTGAAAGCAGTCAATTCGAAATCTATTTGGATGTATCTGGTCATCGCAGAATATTCAAACAGAAAGTCTTTAATATTGAATTACCACTAAGGGCCCCATTCTTGTCAAAAATTACCTATTTTTGTATAAATTTTGGCCCAATATAAATAAAAATATTATCCCTGCATGGCATACGACTGTGGCTTAGATTTTCACCACGCACAGTGTTGGTAACTGAAAAAGTTATAACAGGTGGCTGCTGTTTACACGTCCACTCTTATTCGTGTAACTTATGCTTAGGCACATGTGTTGACTTATTTAAGTTTTCGGCAATCATTGATGCAATTATAATAATATTGTATTTACCTCATATAAATAATATGAATAAATAATGAAGTTCATGTATAATGAAAACGAGGTCAGCAACTTTCATCCTCACAAGCGTGTGGCAAGAGGACATTCTATATAAAAAATTACGCAATAATTGTTTACCCAAATTTGTATGAAAAATTACTGTGTGATTTTTCATCTGTTCTTTTTTTTTTGGCGATTTTTCATTTGGGCGATTTTTCATTCCACCCAATTTATGAGGAAAAGTCTTACTCTTTTTATTGATTTTCGCAATTGAATTTTTTTAAAACACTATTAAAAATTCTCAGTTTGGACAATTTCCCAAAAAATTTTAGGTAAAAATCAAAAATTTTACTCTCGAAACTTCAATAAATTCAATAAAAAAATTAAAGACCTTTGCAGCTTTCTCTTTTGGGTATTTAAAAAAAAACGACACATTCAAAAATAATTTAAAAAAAAAACGATTTTCGTGCCAAACCTTCTCAGGCCGAGGTATCACTCGCCGGTGTCCAGGGTTCGAACACAAAATTTATTATAAGTTATGTGCACGATTGTCGTTGTTTAGTTTATTCTTTTATTTAGCAACATACTTAATTTAATTCATTTTTTTTGTACTCACTTAACCTATGTGCACATTAACTCATGTTATAAAAATATCTTAACTTAAAATACTTATGATGACTGCGTATGTGGCTGATGTCCGGCGGAGTGTTTCCCTGTTTTCTATCCTGGGCATCATGTAGAGAATTTCAAATGGTGTCAAGCAGTGATTGTGCTCAAAATTCAGAGCTAAAAAATTCAGGGTTAAAAAAGTCAAAAGTGCCGTAATACAAGCACAGGTTTAGGAAAGGAAACTGTCATTCAAAAGCGGCGTAACGTAGGAAAAGGTTTTAGAAAAGGGTTACGTCATCCAAAAGCATCGTAACGTAGGCACAGGTGTTAGGAAAATATTATGTTGTCCAAGAGTAGTGTAACACAAGGGAAAAGACTTAGGAATATTTGCGTTGGGAAAAAACGGCGCAACGCGAGGAGGGAATTAGAATCTAATGAGTTAAAGCTGGCTTACCAGTTCGATTGCCTCCGCAAGAATGAATTTTAATTCTGAGTCTGTTGCCGAAGGCTATATTCACTAACCGCGTTCAGCAAGTTTTTGCGAAAATTAAAATAATGTTAATCAAGTTGAAGAGCGTGCAGCAAGTCTCTCTCACTGAGCGGAGAGCGCAAGATCTTCATATAAAAAAAAACGTGCAAAACTTGCTGAAGGTGGTCAGTGAATCCAGTCTAAGCCACCCCAGATCTCGTCGGATTTCTGAAATTCTGAACAACAACAACAACAACAACCTTGCTGAATTTTTCGATCACATTTTACACAAATCAGTAAAAATAAAATAGAATGTGAATGTATGACGAACATTTTATTAACATATTTGTAGCTTTTACTCATTAATAAATCATTACATTTAAAAATGTAGTTAAATTTATTGATTTGAGATAGTATAAAACGTAAAAATAGTAAATAAAATTTGATAACTTAACGAAAAAAAACCAAATTGCCATTTCAACCATTGCAAGGACTTTGACCGAGCTTTTTCTGATCAATTATTTGATAACTGGATTACATAAGTTCTTATAAATAGTTTGAGAATTATCTTTCAAATGCAACGTAAATTTTTAATGATTAAAAACGATCAGTAAACGACCAAGAACATTTGTCAAATGTAAGCAACATATTTGCGGCGGATTTAGTGTTATTTTGGGTTTTATTTCTGCGAGTTTTATAATTTTTTGGAACTGGTCTGTCCTTTTTGTACTGTTGGAAATGTATTTATAGATGTCAGGGACTATCGATGCAACATATAATGGAATTTTAAGGCATTCATATGATACGTTTGCATGATTCATAATGCAAACGAATGACAAATACGTTTAAAGTTAATTATATTTAGACAGTTCCTTGATATCATCAAACCTGCGTGACCGATTAGATTTTCTTCTTTTTTTTTTTTGAAATGAATACTTCCTCTTTTAAAACTTCAATCAAAATGCCATATAAAAGTCTAACATCTGCAGCTTGAACTTTGAGCAATGTTAGTAAAGAATACCAAATGTCTTTGTTTTTTGCAAAACACACTATTGTAACATACTTAAGTTTTTGTTTTTGGAATCATCAGTGGATTCGTCCGCACAATTTCGGACAAGCATGAATTTCAACTGTTGTCTAAAAAGAAGAGTATAAATAATAATAAAACCTATAAAAGAATTTTGCTACAATAATTATTTAGTTTCTTACGTTTTTTAATTAGAAATTTATCCGTATCTAAAAATTCTTCATCCAAAATCGGCTCTAATTCAAACACAAAGAAAATTAGTAATAGCAAGACAGTAATAAAGACAATGCTGTTTTTATTTTTTTTTTTTTTTTTTAACATTGTCTCACAACTGCCTTCAATTTTCTTTTTTTATTCCATTTTTTCCATCCATATACATAAAGAAATGCATGTGAAATCGGAAATCGAATTGAATTTTTCTGAAATTGTAACATTTTGAAGAATTTTTGCCAAATATCGGATCATCGATTTCAAGTCTGAAAATCGTAACAATTTCGATATATCGGACCATTTGGCATTACTAGCAACAGCTGTTTTGTTGTATTAGTTTGCATATATTTCCACCACAGTTTAGTGTTGATAATCGGTTGAAGTGAAGTCAGCTGGTTGTCGTACACTCATTCGAACAAAACAGTGATGATATAAGTATATGCTAATTATAACTCAAAGTTAGCGCAATAGATCAATGGAAAATAATAATTTCATACAGAAATATCTAATAATGGTAGTATCTCATGGTACACGCTGAAATATATTAGGCCTTCGCAAACATAATTTGCAGGAAGTATAATATGTTTCTGCATGTTTCTTGGAAACAAGTAATCATAATTGGTTCCACATATAATATAATTAATTAATGCAATTTTTCTTTATATATATATTTGCATCTTGACATTATTTAATTGTACCTTAGCACTTGTTGTTTGAATTTAAAAACAGTTTAATTTGTTTTAAAGAAAATATGTTTTCATATAAATATATTCTAATTATAAATGGACTGAGAACACTTTTAGTCTATTCCTATTTGTTTGCTTGGAAATATAATTTAGTCAAGAATAACATTAAATATTCACAGACAAATATATATTAATTGGATAATACATCATTTAATTGCAGTCAAGCAATTATTTTCAAAACGATAATTAAGAACAACATAATATATTTACCGATGATTAGACTATATTTACTTGGAAACATATTTTAGCAAAAGAAATGCCAAAAGTTTTTCACTGTGATTACAAAATATTTGCTTAGAAGTAATTGTTGGTTTGAAGCAAACAAAATATGTTTGGAAAACAGTAAATAAGTTTTTCTCGGATTTAATTATGTTGAGAAGTAACCATATTATGTTTATCCGACATTACAATAATTTTTATAAGCACACATTTTCTAGTTGGAAAAAACATAATATGGTTGGAGCACCCACTTTTGCCAGATAAGCACCCGCTTTATCAGCAAAGTTGCTTCAAAACTCACCTATTTTTACTGCTGAACCGCCTTATTTTTCTTTTATTTTGTTTTTTATTTTATTAATTTGAAAACACAAGCACTTTTAATTTAAACAAACATTTTCAGAAATACTTTTCACAAGAGCTAAACTTTTTAACACGTTTTTTTGGCGCGGCTGCTTAAAACTTAAAATGACGCGAAGATTTCCGCTATTTTTTGTGCAAGTGCAAAAGAAACAGATATATGTGTGTCTAGGCGAAACACATAAAAGAAAGGAGTTCTGTTTGTTTTAAATTTGCAGAGTTCAGTTAATTTTGAGTTTAACAGTGATGCAAATATATTTTTATTGGGTAGAAACACACAATTCTATTTTTCACAAGCATATTAATGTAGACGTCAGTTTCTTAGCTAAGGCAATTATATTAATGTTGGACACAACTAATATCTTCTCATATCGAAAAATAATGCTATTGAAGGAAAGTTCTTAATCATTAGGTGGTTCCCTCTGAATATTTTGTTTTTGAAACCAAACATATATAAACACATTTTTTTTTCTCTGCGTGTAAGTATGATAATAAGATTTTATACAATATTTCGTAAAGTTTAAATTCAGGTAGGACTTTCACCTTTACATTTTGTTTAGGTAAATTTTCAGATTCTTGTTTTTGTGTATGCATGGTAAGTTGTAAGAGCCCACCTCCTTCATTGGTGGGTAAACTTTTCCCACATTAACTTTCTTGGGGTCTCTGGTATCCAGAACATTGATATTGTTCAAGGGTTTTGGGGTCGTGGCCTTGAATTGGTTAATGCTGAGGAAGTGCGAAAAAGCTGTAGTAGCTGAACTCTATTGTTATTGCATGTAAATATTATTTATTTTACTGGTATTTACAGATTTCCTATAGCCACGGAAAATCCTGGCTACAGGCCTTCTGTAATATTATGTTAGCTTCCATATGTATGTGGCGACCGTGGCCATGGCACAGTGGGTAGAGTGCGTTGCCCATACGCCAGAGAACCCTGGTTTAATTCCCACTTGACACAGAAAGTTTTTTCCAACTAAATTAATTTTTCTGTTCGGCCGTCATCTCTCTGCAGACAATGGCAAGCTTAAAAAAGTAAAAAACTGCATGAAAAGCTTCTTGAGAACGTAAGCCGTTCGGGGTCGGCATAAAAAATGTAGGTTCAGTTCTCGATCATTTGTGTCAAACATTTCACATTTCAAACAAACACACACAACACAATTGATCATAAGAAGCTCAGTCCAAGTCCTTTCAAGGGCTGAAATGGCCATTTCATTTTTTCCCCCCTATATGTATAAAAGTATAGACGTCCTCATTTCCATGGTCCTACATTATTCGAGTATGTCCTAGGAAAAAGTTAAAGCGAGAAACATTTTTTCGATAGCAAAGCGCGTTCGAGTCTTGTTTGTATTTATCAAAATCAAAAGTACCTGAGAATTTGAAAAGAGTTCACTAGACAAGTCATGCTAATTTACTTCTAACAAATTACATTTCGCTGACACATGAAAATTTTATCGTTTTTATTAGATATATCACAGTTTTGCTTCTCCTCTAATCCCAAGAGCTGTAAATAAGTGTTCGCCCACTTAATCTAGACATAATAAGTAAATTGGATTTTTCAAATTTAATCAGAATTTTAAATTGTGCATAACATATGAATTTCATATAATGAACTCAGACGTTTAGACATAACATGCAACATGTCAACAACAAAACCACGTTTGTGTCCTTCTTCTATGATTATGCCCATCAAACGACTCACATCATCGACCTCTGCCACATATTGTGGTAAAAAAGACAACCTTTCTTATAGACAACAATATGCCACATATTACAAAATATTCTATCTCCCCCCTTTCCCCCCTCAGCAATTTGTCTTCATTAGCAGCGTACTCATTATGACAGCAAATGAAATGAGAATATCTCATAAAATATTCAATTCATTTTGCTTTCATATTTTTGCTGTCAGCCGTTAGATGTTAGTTACACTGTAAATTGTCATTTTCAACGTCATGATGACAACAGATACGAGTTCAAATGTCACAGTCAAAACAATGGCTGCTACAGGCATCCCCAGAGAATTTTACTATTGTTAAATTAGATTTGCATGACATTGGAAGGACCTGAGCTATTTTTCTGCTACTTAAAGAAGAAGGAGAAAAGAAAGTGTGAAAGAAAGGAAATACGAACATATGCTTGCTTGTGTAAAAAGTCATTTATGGTGACTTTAGAACCAAAGTTATTATTTTACTAGCTCACATTCCCGGTTAACTCAGTATTTTAAATACAATAAATAAATAAATTCAGTACTCATTATCACGTTTTTAAAGACCAGCATAATGTGAAAAATTTGCATGCGAGAATTTTTTGGCTATGAATCTAGAAATATAGGCGTTACACTTAATTAAACAGGGGGTTACCCACACAAGAAACACATAAAAGGTTGCTATGTTTTCTGCTTACCTGGTAGCTGAATCAGAAATGTAGGAATTGCTAGTCTTAACAGTGCTAACGTTAACAGTGATGGCATTAGCAAAGGTGACAATATAACACTGCTGACGTTAACATTACTAACGTCACCATTGCTAACGTCAACATTGCTGATGTTAACATTGCTGACGTTAAGATTGTTAACATTAACATTTTTGACGTTAGCATTGCTGATGTTAGTAGTGCTGACGCGAATACTTAACTTTTACCCATACCAAAAATTGAAGGGTATTTTATGCTTACCCCTAAAGAAGTTTTCGCTTCAAAAAACTCTGGCGGTTAAATTTTTATTTTTTAAGCCCCTCTCCAAATAAATATATTTGCTCATAGCACAGAATTCGTCTTATTTATTGACATTTTAATGAAATCAATATATGTACGTCCATTGATTTTTTTATTGGCTTTCATGCTTTTGTTGCCATTATTTCATAATCATTTAATATTAACTTCCTTTGAGTGACCAAGACATTATTATTATTATTATTTTGCATTAGTATGCATTATGAATGGAGAACAATTTAAACAAAAAAAAAAAAATATCAACACCTAGAATTATGAAATGAAATCAAATAAAAATTACGTATACGCCTCGATGATCACTTAATGCATGAATATTTTATATAATATTTATGATCTTTGCTTGAACTGCTAGAGTGTTTATATGACCTTGTTTTGGTGTGTAAGAAAGTGTATTTGTATGTGTCGCTTAAGTGTATTTATGTGCTTTTCATGTTCAACGTACGTCTGTCAATTATTTCGCATTTTCAGTGACGTGGAACATCAAAAGCTGCTTTTAGCCACTCTCCTCACTGCCGCTGACCAAAATGCTGCTTCACTGCCTTGTTGGTTTTTTTTTTTTTTGTTTTGATGCTGTTTCATTATTGGACCCTCCTATAATAGAAGTCATAATAATACAAAAAACATCAACAACAACAACTGCTTTAAGTTCATTACAAGAGAAATTTTGTTACGTTTGTCATTACGTTTATGTCATTTTTTTATGCTTTAACAAATGTTGTTGTTTTATTATGCTTATTTATGCTCTGTTGTTGTTGTTGTTGTTGTTGATGTTTTTGTTGCCGTTGTTACACATGAATATATAATGCAAAATGTGCTTTTAAATAACTGAAGCGTTGTCCAATTTTACGGCATGTTTTTTTTTACTGTCTAAGCAATTTTATGCAGGTATTTGAGTTTAAGTCTGCCTGTGTCTGTACGCTTTGTTTTATTTATTTTATGTCTGCATACAAATTCTGCTTATATTTATGTAGCCTGCCGAAATGTTAAAATAATTTTTTGGTTTTTATTGAATTTCGTCTGAATGCGACATAAATTTTTGTTCTCTTACGTACATTTGTTTTGCATATACTTTTGGTTATTATTTTGTATAAGCAGTGTTTTAGGCGCTGACTTTGACATTTGGTTATATGTACATTTTGGCGCATACATTTTATTTTTTTCTTTTTAATTTTCTTCTTGTGCTGTGTTGTCTGTGTGTCATTTATTTGATTTGGTGTATTTGTTTTTTTTTTTTGTACTTTTTTTCATTTTTATTACTCCCTCGTTGCAGCGGGTTCTTTTCACTAATTGAAATTAGAAAAATTTTCATTTGCATTGTAAAAAAGTTTTTATGCTTAATTAGAGGTAAGAAATTTTAATGAATTTGTAGCGTTTCGTTGAAGACAATTAAATAAAGTGAGCGCTTTACAAACAAGTTGTTCGTGGTCGAATTTTGAAAATGACCACTCTATGCATTTTGTACAAACAAGCAAGAATCAAAAATATCACTGTCAAACAAACAAACTTGGAACATAACACTTCAGCATACTTTGAAGACGCCGAATTTGATGGCTTTAACTGTTTTGTAAACCTTCGGCCCAGTTTTGGGAAATTGGAGTTTCAAGGCCAGGTGCTTGTTAATGCAGTTTTTGTTAGAAAAACTTTTTTATTAGCTTTAGCGGTTTCATGTATTCTGGTGAAACATTGGCACTTTCCTGGGAAATACTTTCGTAGAACAATTTAACCCTCAAAACTAAACCTTTAGGGTTCAAATTCACCCCATAATTAAAAAAAAGCTGGTGTTTAGCATAAAAGTTTTGTTTGAAATAAAAATTAAGCTTTTTAAGCAATAAATGAACCGATTTATAGGTGCCCAATATGATCCCAAAAGCAATAAAGTCAAGGTCTCTTTCTTTTGGGACGGTAACAATGGACGATGCAACATCAATACTATTGATGTATATCTAAAATTGATGTGGAAATTTTTATTTCCAGGCAAGCTCCAAAAGTACTGGGTCGATTTTAATGAAATAAGTTTTAAAATGTAATATTTGTGCTACAAGACAGCACAGAGATACTTTTTTTTCGAAATTTTAATAAAAAGTACGTTTAATTAAAGTTAAGTTAAAGTTAAGTGCGTGTTAAGTTTTTAAAGAAATACTCCCCAATACCAAGAATTGCTTGATTGTTTCTATCCACGTGTTTGTGTTGCGAGAATTTCAATAAACTCCATGTTGTTCTCTACTATTCTCTTTTTTCGCTCAGCCAGCACAGCACAACATAATAAACAGTTGAGCCATGCGCAAGGCGAAAAGAGAGAAACATATAAATGCAGTGCTGAGCTTGTTTTATATTTCGTTTGACATGCATTGTCTTAAAGGCTAATGTCACACGGTGATCATTTGAACGGCGTTTTAAAGTTTTTGTTAGAGGAAACGTGTCAATATAGAGCGTTACTATATTGATAAAAAAAATCGTCCGTGCCAAAAATACTAAAATTTCCAACTTTTCGTATTTATTTTTTTAAAAATTTCAAAAAAGGTTTTTAACGCATACCTTGTCCCAACAATTGCAAACACATAAAAAAAATCAGCCAAATCGGTCGAGTATCGTTCTCGAGTATTGAAGGGTCATATATGCTCCAATTAGTTTTTATTTATATAGATTTTTGTTTTTTTTTTTTTGTAAAAATTTTTTTGAACTCGAAATGAAATCAAAAGAATTTTTATTTATTAAATATTAAATTTTTACAATTAATGTGAAACTTAACTTTTAACAGTGTACAGCTTAATCTTCTTGTAAATTATATTGAATTTTTTTTTTTTGCGTTTGTTTTCATTTCTTTCTGAAAAACCTAATGCGTAATGTTTTGTGGTAGTTTTATTCTAAAAAAAATTGGATCATTTTTTCAAATGTCCTGATCACCAAACTAAATATATTATTTTTTATAAATTACATAAACTTGGACTCTATTAATATTCCCCATTGACCTTTGAATAATATAATTTTGAGTTTAAACTATAATTGTTTTGATATGCTTTTTCTATTCATTACTTTTTTTAATTTATTAATTGACCCTTCTTTAAGTTTATCTTCTAAGATTTTGCCTTCTTGCATTTTTATTATTAAAGTTTGTTATCTTCTGACTTTTGTTTATTTTTCTTATATTGATATTGATGGCTTTAATATCCTTCAGCTTTAATGTTTACCACTCCAGAGCCAATAATCGTTCTATTTCTCTGCTGACCTTATTACAAGTCACACTTGAAATTATTTAAAAAAAAAAAATCCGAAGCCCAGAGCTTTAAAGCGTAAAAAGCAATTAAATGATGGTAAATGAAAGCAAACCTTGATCGTTTAGTCAATATTTGGCACAAAAACTATTGCTGCCCCACAAGGGGTGTAGCCAAGATGTCAGCCAGGTGGGGGAGGAAATTACTTTTTATATACGTAGTTATATAAATATACAAATTCTAATTCTATGGAAAATTTTATACAAAAAAATATACAAAAATCTCAAAGTGTATGAGATACTACTTCATCAGAAACTTTAGTTGGAAGCTCAAAAGCGGATGGAGGCAGCATATTTTATTCTAGACTACGCTCATTCTGATTCAGCTTTCTGTTTCGATTGATTGTAGAATTGGACCAAGAAGAATTTTTCTGTCACAATTTGCACTTCCCACCAGATAACTCTTCTATACCTATTACAAATTTTTCTTAAGAACAAATTTGTGCACAAAAGTAACAAATAATAATAATTAGTTCTAAAAAATAGCATCCAATTGAACAGCTGATTTTATTTTTTTAGTAATGTGAATTGTGTTGCTGGATATTTGACTACTTGATAACCAATATATATATGTATTTATCAGTGTGACCTGACGATAAAGGTTCTTCAATTCAGATGCAACATTTTACATTTAAAATTTAACTTTTCAGAAATCTTTTATATCCCAAATTGACCTTTTTCCAGTTAAAAAAAAAATTTTACAAATCGAACTCAACTTTTTAAGCTACGACTTCAACCTTAAGAGGTTTTTATTTATATTTCCACCTGTTTTTTTAAAATATAATACATTATCAGTTTCTGTGCTTGTGCCCTGCTTCCGAATTGTACAAGAATGCAATCATTTTGTATTGCAGTCAGTGACTTCATAGCTAATGACTTCAAGTTTTGATTGAAATCTTGAAATCATTTTTGATTGCAATGACTTCTACACAAGAAGTCCTAAAATCGTTTTGAGTTATTGAATGCATTTAAAACAATTGAAGTCATTAATGACTTCATTAAATTCTATATCGCAGTCAGGACTGTAAAACTAAATTGATTGCATTCATTAATTCTTTTGAAAATATTGCAATCACTGTAAAAATTATTGAAGTCTTTAAAGTTGATTTAAAGTACTTGAAGTCATATGATTGCAATCTTTCAAAATAAATGAAATCATGACCGAGAAAAATCATTAAAGCAACGATATATATTTTCTTAGCTTAATCTCTACCGCAAACCGTAATCGTTCCGTAAACAATTTCAAAAGCTAATATGTAACAAAAAACAACTCAATTCAAAAACACAACGAAATTAGCAAAAAAAATGCAAATTTTAATGCAAAAAAAAATTGTGTACCTTTTATTAGTGTAAAAATATAAGACCTTTTATACAACTTGAATTTTGAAAATTTTTTTCATTTTTTTTTTTAAATGACTTCAAAAATTTTTGTATGCAATAAAAGAATTCGATTGACTTCACATTATTGCAACATTTCAGTGTTTAAAAATATGATTTCAACTGACTTCAAATTATTTTAATAACTTCAAATCGATTTCAATTAAATGCAATCAATGACTGCCAAGGACCACGGCTAGAATCATAGTGAATGAATCAAAAGACTTCAATATAATTTTTAGGAATTGATTTCGAAGTCATGACTTTAAAATTATTGCTAATTTTCCAATCAAATTTTGTTGAAATTTAATGCATTTTTTATGGAGGTGAGCTTGGTGAATATGTCGCAATGGTGAGTTTGGTGAATATGACGACATTGTTGCTCGTGTTGCTGTTGTCGGAACAGAATTATTTCTATTTTGGTTGGCGACAGATATTGCTTCTTTTAATTGCTTAGAAAACATGTCAAAAGCTTTTTTATTTAATTTGGCTTTGCTTCTGGGAAAGCTTTTTGTTGAGTCGCTTTCGAAATAATCAAATAGCCGTCGATATGACTACATTTTAGTCTTACGTCGTGTAGTAAAGCCATTGTCGTCAATCTGTTGCATACATATTGTCAATAATTAACATTATAATAGTCAGTGACATAAAATAATTTACTGTTGCTTATTATTGTAAGCTTTAGGTACCAGAAATAATATTTTTCTGTTAACTGCTGCTGGTTAGGGTAACACTTAAAATGTCATTCATAAAATTTGTAACTTTATGAAAAGTAAGTTTTTATAGTTTATTTTAAAATTTTATAAAAAAATTGACAGAAATTTCTCACAAAGAGAGAACTGAACAAATGATTCTAAATATTATTAAATAATTCCTAATATGGATTTTCCTTTTGTAACCATAATATATCTTAACTAATTAGATAACCTAACTTGTACCTAAAAAAACTAAATTTTTATTCAGCTTTATGAAGCACCTCATCTATAAAAATTGTTTGAAATAAATAATAAAATTAAAGAAATAAGGAAAATAAATTATTCCTTATTATTAAAAAATTCTCATGATTTTACACATCTGTCTTTTTTATAGCTTTTATAAAGAAGCCTTTTTGTATGAAAAAACATAAATGTGTTCGCTTTCAATGTATTTTAAATAATTGAAAAAATTAAAATAAGATTCTTTTAAGATCCATTTTTTTTTAATTAGTGAAGTTTTTATTATCTTTCGACTTTAATATTATCATATTAATAATAAAAGCGAAATATTAAAAAGTGTAGTCCAAGGAATTATTTAAAAGAGAAAATGACTATATTAAATTTATTTATTTACTTTATCACTATTTAAGTGAAGCATTTTTTAAGCTTTAAGCCAAAATATAAAAGCCTAAATAAAACTATGTCTGACAAAGTTTGAATTTAAAGCTTTGAAAAGGCTAGATTTGCTATTTGAATTTGAAGTGGGAAAAACTTGAATTTGAAATTATTAACTTGTATAGTTAAAGTTTTTTATGAACTTTTCATATCAGTCAAATATGTTGTTATAAAATCGTAGCATATTAAACATTTTTTACAAAATTGTTTTAATTTTTCTAACATGGTATTTAGAGGGCAGCTTTCACCTTCCTCTACCCACCTCGCTACGCCCATGCTGCCCCAATTAATGCTTAACATCACGGTACATTCTGAGCTCCGAACACACCCCCTGCGACGTAGCCACGTGTTTACCTTTCAACTTGGCCATCAATTTGGTTGCTGTCAATAGCAGCACTTTTGGGCTCAAACTGCCAACAAACTTTTTTCATTTATATGTTTGCGTTTTTTTTTTTTTTTTCTATACTTCAACCTTTAACATCGTCTCCTTTTTCATGGTGCTGCATTACTGCAGCGTTAGCACCAAAAAATCCACACTGACAAACTTTGTTTATGGCTTACAAAAGTTGGGACACTTTGTTAGCTGACAAAAATTCATTGAGGCAAAGGTGATAGTTGGATGTTGGTTGGTTTGCACGATGGTTGCAACAGCAACTAATATTTGCATTCAATTAAATTCAAAAATCCAACACCGAGCAGTATTGTACAGCTTAATCGTGTCGCATTGTTCACAAACTACAGTGGGCTGATTTAGTAGAAAATTGGATCAAAATGTTTCCCAGTTAATGTTTTAAAAAATATCTAGAAAAAAAAAATACAAATTCGATAGTATCATTAGTGCAGAGGTGAAATTTTTTGTTTGATTTATTTAATGATGCATTTGTTGTCGGCGGCCGTGGCGTAGTGGGTAGAGTGTGTAACTCTTACGCCAGAGAACCCAGGTTCGAATCCTCCATCAGACACAGAAAGTTTTTTCAATTGAATTAATTTTTCTGTTCGGCCGTCACCTCTCTTCAGACAATGGCAAGCCTCAGAGAGTTAAAACTGCCATGAAAAGCTTCTTGAGAAAATAACCTGTTCGGAGTCGGCGTAAAACATGTAGGTCCAGTTCTCGATGATTTGTGTGCAAACATTTCACATCGCACACAACACAATTGGTCATAAGAAGCTCGGTCAAAGTCCTTTCAAGGGCTGAGATGGCCATTTCGTTTTTTTCGAATTTGTTGTTATTGTTCATTTTTATGTTAAAAGTAAATGTAATTCAATATTATGTTTAATAAATTGAAATAAATATTTCGTAAAAATATTATTATTTTTCCTGCAGTACAAAACTTATACAGTGTGGCCTAATTTGGATTGAATAATTTGAAATGCTTATAACTCTTTTAATTTAAAAGTGGGTTTTTTCTGTTTCTTCCAGATAATAAAGAAGTTTATAAAATTTTACAATGTCATCATAATTAGTAGAAGAACGAGTAAAAATTGTTGAATTTTATTATGTTTTCGGATGATCAATTTTTACAACAGAAAAAAGATACCGACAGCATTTTTATACTGCGACAGCTCCCAGTGTAAGTATGATAAGAAACTTAATAAATCAATTTTGAGGATCAGAGTGCATTAGATGATGAATTACGAACAATCGTTGCTCCACCTGTTCGCACTGAACAAGCTGTGAATACTGTACAATAAAGTATCAGCTCGTATCCATCAGTATTTACTCGTCAACGTGCATTTTTTGAACAATCTCATTATGAGCTATGAAGCACGTTTTCATTTAAATTGATATGTCAATGAAAGGAATTGCCGAATTTGGCGTACGGAGCATCTGAGAGCAGTGCATCAGCGACAATTACACCCTCTCAGATGCAATGTTTGATATGGAAATATAGCTGATAGAGTTATCGATCCATATTTTTTCAAAGATGAAACTGAGCATTTAGAAATCGTCTCTGAGGCGAAATGCCGGACCATATTGGAAAATTGCTTACGTCCAGTAGTTTTCAATAATCGAGACATATGATCCGAGCAAAATGGAGCTACAGCTCATACCGCTGGAGAGACAATGACGTTAACTGCCTGCAGGAAAAGGTCAGCCTTTCAGAGGATTTTTCTCACTTTGTCAAAAAAAATTTTATAATTTATACTTTTAATTAAAAAAATTAAAAAAAAAACTCTTAAAACAAAAAAATTATAAGCATTATAACCTTTGCTAGAGAAATATTGCTCGAATAACAAAGAAATTTTTGCCAAAACTAGAAAACAGTAAAATTATATTGAAAATGAAAACAGTAAAATTATATTGAAAGGCGTGGTGGGGGCTTGGGGGAGGATTTTAACCGAATTTTTTTTGAAACTTATTTTAAGGGGTGAAATTGAGTAATTTTAAAAATATAAGCACAAGGTTTTTTTTTAATAATTTCGACGACATGTTTTGCTTCAAATTGACACATTATTTATATATTGGCTTTTCCGAACGTAGACACATTTATTTATGATTTTATGATGACTTTAATAGAAATAATTTTTGTTGAATGATCACAAAAAAATTTAGTTCCACACATGATCCAAAAGTTTAGTTCCACACAGTTACTGAGAAATATTCGTAAAATGATGCATTTGAACAAACGACACGACACGTTGCGTTCGTGATTTTGGCACGAACCAAACCAACAACCATAACAACAACTTAAACAGCTATAGAAGTATTGAAATACTAATGTATTGAGAATACTGAAGTATTTTAGGCATGATTTTTCATGATGCATGATTTTATTTACGAAAATGTGAACATATCTTTTTTTATATTTTGCTATTTTGTGATTTCATTGCAGAAGTGACGAAATCCAAAATGAAATACTCCTCTTATTAGCCGTGTAAATGATATTTTGGCATATATTTTATCTTTGTACGATGCATATTAAAGGCTGTACGTATACCCCAAATAGTGACAAGAGCGTTGCATGTGCTGTGAAAAATTTGCAAAAAATACACCCATACAAACCACGCTGTAACACATTATTCTACGTCAAAATATACAGATGAAGAATAAATTTATTTTGAATTTTCAAATTATCTTTATCATGACTAAAATAGTTCATATCAAAAAAAGGAAATTTTATAGAATTTTTTTGCTCTTCAAGTTAATATTTTTTATTACTCTCATTATTAAACTCACTTTAATTAAAATTTTTCTAGTTTAAAAATGAAAGCAATTATAAATCAACTTATTTAAGAAATTTTCTAAAATTTTTAATTTTATCCGCACACTGCAGCTCATTCGTTAAAAAATCAAAAGTCAACATTATCCCCAGTTTACATACGATTTCATCTATTATCCTAGCATACATATGTCATGTTTTTATGCACTCTTCCACTTATTTATGCATCAAATTTTGACGTAAATATCAGCTCTTTCACTCACAGCCGCACACTCACTCACTCTCCCCACTTACTGACATGTGGAGCTACCACATAATTGTTGGTAATTTTTCACTTTCGGTGCAAACAAATTATTTTCTGACTCGTATTTACACTTGTTCAAACATGTAGCAGCAGGATTTGGCAAGCGTCAAGCGGCTAGGATAACAAAATATATGAATGCCTTCAGCGGTGCATCATTGTATAATGAGCTGCAAAGCATTGAAACCACTTGCCATCACTTTCCGAATCCTGCCCCGTTTGTCCACCTGTCCCCGCGTCTATTCACAGTGTTGTTGATAATTCTGCTTCACACACTTAATTTTTCGAATGCTCAAAATTGCACAAAATTTAGTAGACGGTGTAAATATTAAATATGTATCCAGTGTCAGCAACAGACGATTAAAAATCAAACTCCGGAAGCTGACTACTTGAGCAGCAGCAGCAACAACAACAACAACAACAGCTGAAAAAGTTATTTAGTTAGTTTGAGTGAGCGCAAAGTTTAGAATTTGCGGATTTGTATAGGTAGCTGCGTACATATTTATGCTCCGTCTATCTATGTGTGGGTGTTGAAGCTTTTTGTTTGTGTTGTTGATGGAAAAAGTTTGATTCTAAATTTGTTTAAACAAAATTTTGCACTGAAGCAAATGATCAAAATTAATTGTTAAATAGACAATATATGAGAATTATTAATGTGAATTGAATTTGTTTATCGCTCGAATAGAGTATTAATTTCCTTGTGTATGAGTGTGTGTGTGTGTGTGTGTGTGTGTGTGTGTGTGTGTGTGTGTGTGTGTGTGTTTGTGACAGCGCTTGTTTATTTGCGCAAAATTCAACAATAACGAAATTTCTGATAGTTTTCCAATAAAGCTTTTAACAAGCTTAAATATGTTTAGGAAATTCATCAAAATACGCTGAAACTGTCCGACAAAAATTATGAAATCAAATTTGTTTATTTTTTTATTAAATTTTTGGGTGAAAACCTAAAATGTATTTGAAGTGATAATAATTAAAATTTGGAGATATTAGATCTGTTCTCAATTGTATTCACCATAGAAAATCAAAGAGTGCTTTACATCAGATAGCAAAGATTTTATTTAAGTGGGCTAGGTTACAAATTTAAAACAAAACAAGTTTTTTTTCATAGAAGGTAAAAAGATATCGTTTTTAAACTTTGCACATATATTTATTAACATTTAAAGAATACAAAAAATTTTTGAAAAAGTTTTTGACGTTATATTGTTTTTTTCTTTAAATGCCGAAAATTGACGGTGTACAGGATATCGGCAGTCTGGAACATCTGAGGGGAAAAAAAACCAAGTTAATCCTTGTTTAAGTGGCTACCGCCTGATCTACGATAATTTTTTCGGCCGAAAAAAAAACAAAATGGCGGCCATTTGAAAAAGCCGATTTTCTACGTTACATTATCGACCGCCATTTTTTTTTTTTAGGCGAAAAAAAATTATCTTAGTTCCTAAAAATGATCATAAAAAAGTATTCTATCATAATTAACTAATATTTCATACAGAAAAAAATTCAATAAAATTTTTCAAACTAAACCGAAGAAATATGCTTCCAAAATAAATACTTTTTCTATAATTCTATCAGCTGTTGCAAGCTCTAGCCAAGTCTTTTTGCAGTTGATTTATTGATTTATTTACTTTTTTTATTTATTGTATTACAAAAGGTTCAAAGTAAATAAAAAAATTGTTTTTGCCTCGATACGTGGGCTGTTCAAAAAGTAATGAGACTTCAAAGTTGGTGGTGAAAAAAAAGGTGCCGTCACGGCGGCCACGATTCCGGGTCTCCGGAGCGTCTGAAATGAAAAAAAAACGGGGTTATAATCAGTATAGATGTAATTCTCGGGTGAACCTCAAGCTTCATTTTGTGATTTTTTTTGACAAAATGGAGGCCATTCAAAAAAAAAATTTCAATTTCGGGTTTTTTTTTTGTAGTTTAGTGTAAAAAAAAATAGTAAAAAATTTTTTAAAATTATGGTCGAGGTTCACCCGAGAATGGTGACAATTCTGCGTCGATTCCACTTTGTTTCATGAAAATCGGTTCAGTTGAACTGGAGATATCATGGCCGCCAGTTCGAAAAACGTGGGTTCGAGATAAACGCGTTTAAAGTTTGAAGTAATTTTTTTATAGCTGATTTTGACGAAGACCTTGCTTCACAAAAAAGGCTGTATCTTCTAAAGTATTTCGAATTTCTAAAAATCCTTTTAGAGGCATATTCACAACTACCCACGCTATAAATAAATGCAAAAAAAAGTCAAAAAAAAAAAAGTTGCTCAATGAGAGGACCGCCTTAAGTGGTACTTAAGAGCATGAGATAACATCAGATATTGAAGCCATAACCATGATTGTAGATAATAAAAATATAAAATTTTTTGGAGTGTCGAAAAATTACAACTTTTCAAAAAAAAAGTTCATATTTTTTTATGATAGGCATATTTTCTGACCTACAAAGAGTAGCGTAGATATAAGCGAAAGGTCGATTTCAGTGGTCTTTAAACCTAAGTATCTTCTGGAGCATACATGGTACCATAGGGATCTCTTGACAAGTTGTTATTTATGCGTTTATGAACAGGTTTGCATCAAAAAATTAGCTCCCAATTTGTTTGGATTTCAGGAAAAAAAGTCTAGCAATGATATATATAAACCCTCGGGCGCAGTCAAATGTTATGTCGAAGACAAAAACAAGACGCAGAAAAAATTATTTATGCGTAGTTTTGAAAAATATATGAAGCCCATGGAGATTTTTTGCATCCATACATTTCGTTCCACTCTAATGTCTACATATCAGAGACCTGCATCAAGTACTTGAAAATTCACTTGATTTGAACTTGAAAAAATCAAGCAAAGCAAGCTTCGTATCAAACTAATCAATCGCAAGCTTTACTGCTCTGCTGCGCACAAAATCTTGAAGTGCTTGAAATTTTCGAGAAAATACTTGAAAACATTGATATGTTCGGCAAAAGCTTATAAGCTTGCAAGTATCCAAATAGTTCAAATTGGGAAAGCTCTGTAATCGTGTCGACAGACGTACAGACGGACAGATGGACACACGGAATCGACTCAAGAGGTGATGCTGATCAAATATATATATATTTTTCTATACCTGCCACGCCTCCTTCTTGGCGTTACAAATGGAATGACAAAGTTAATATACCCCTTACGCAGTACGCGTTGGGGTATAATAAGCCTTAATCGGAGCCTTGCACGAACGTTCGTTCGTTCGTTCGTTGAAAATAGGTGTTAGTTCGATCGTTCGTTTGTTCGTTCGTACGCAGAAAATTTATATTCGTTCGTTCGTTCGTAGAAAATAGTTGTTCGTTCGTTTGTTCGTAGAAAATTGATGTTCGTTCATAGAATGAAGATGTTCGTTCGTTCGTTCGTAGAAAATGCATTTTCGTTCGTTCGTAGAAATAGATGTTTTTTGTATGGGGACCCAAAGAAGGGTGGTAGTTAGGGGGTAGATGTGTTGGAGAGAAATGTTGAGGGGTAAAAAATAATAGGACCAGCTCATATATTTGACCCCTCTAGGAGTTCAACTACGCAGCTGTTCAAAGAACAGTGGCAGATAGGGGATAGGTGTGCTCGCAACAAATATTAAGGGGCAAAAAATAATAGGACCATTTTATATAGTTTACCTCTCTAGATGTTCAGCTACGACCGATATAAACTATCATATTTTCGACAGTTTTTGTGTTTTTTGTATGAAGACCCAAAGAAGGGTGGCAGATAGGGGTTAGGCGTGTTGGGAAAAAATATTGAGAGGTAAAAAATAATAGGACTAGCTTATATATTTTACCCCTCTAGAAGTTCAGCTACGTGCGATATAAACTATTTTCGACAGTTTTTATGTTTCTTGTATGGGGACCCAAAGAAGGGTGGCACCTAGGGGAAAGGCGTGTTCGGAAGAAATGTTTAAGGACAAAAAATAATAAGACCAGCTCATATTCTTGACCTCTCAAGAATCAGCTACGGCCGATATAAACTGTTGTCGACAGTTTCTATGATTTTTGTATTGGGACCCAAAGAATGGTGGCATATAGGGGTTAAGTGTGTTCGGATGAAATGTTGAAGGGCAAAAAATAATAGGGCCAGCTAATATACTTGACCCCTCTAGAAGTACAGCTACGTCCGATATAAACTATGTTCGACAGTTTTTATTTTTTTTTTTTTTTTTGTTTGGGGACCCAAAGAAGGGTGGCAGATAGGGGGTAATGTGTTGCAAAGAAATGTTTAGAGGCAAAAAATAACAGGACCAGCTCATATATTTAATCCCTCTAGGAGTCCAGCTACGGCCGATATAAACTATTTTCGACAGTTCGACAGGCCGATATAAACATAAAGTTTTGTTCGTTCGTTCGTTCGTTCGTTCGTTCGGCGAAAATAGATATTCGTTCGTTCGTTCGTAGAAAATGCGTGTTCGTTTGTTCGTTCGTACAAAATTCATGTGCGTTCGTTCATTCGCAGAAAATTGATTTTAGTTCGTAGAAAATTGCTGTTCGTTTGTAGAAAACTTACGTTCATTCGTTCGTTCGTAGAAATTAGTTGTTCGTTCGTTCGTTTGTAGAAAATAGTTGTTAGTTCGTTCGTTGAAAATTGAAACTAAAACTTTGTTCGTTCGTTCACTCGCAGAATTTTTTCTACGAACGAACGAACGAACGATCAAATGGAAATATTATGTTCGTGAAAGCAGGTGCTACTGTGGTACAATGTAGTAGAAATAACACAAAATAGTAGTTTTTGATATTATCTGGCTTATCATGTCTCTGCAATAAGCCCTGTAATAAAAAATAATAAATTAAAATTTTCTGTCCCCAATTTTATTTTAATTTTTTTTTTCCGGACTAAATATTTCCTTCTTTGTTTATAAATAACAATTACATAAAATTACAAAACATTTTAGCACCTCATTAAAAGTGTCGCTTAATTAGTGTCGTTAAATAATCTGGAATATTTTAGGTTAAGTTCAGTTCATCGCCTCATAAAATACACTAAAACGTTTAGTTTTCAAAGAAAGCGCGCCACCATAATTTATGCTAATGAATGTTATTAAGCTGGTAGCACTATAAGAAATATACAAGTACTGGTGTGGCCTCAAGGACTCTTATGCTAATTCATGAGCATGGGTTAAACTTCCGGTTAACTGTTGTTAACTGTGCATTTATTCAAATTCATACAAATAACTGCCAAGCAGCAAAAAAAAAATGTGCTTTAGTTTTTTTTTTTTTTTTTGTTTGCTTAAATATTTTAGCTGATTTACCAAGTTATGCCGACTGCTTTTAGTTGGCTTCATAGTTGGCTTCAGTTGTTGTTGTTGTTGTTGTTGTTGTGACTGATGTCTTGGTGTACTTAAACCTTGCGCCTAGCTGCAAGCCAAATTTTATTGCCTCACTTGCTGGTAGTGCGCAAAAACTTGACTCACCTTTGCCAGGTTCTCGCTGCTATATGACGAGGCGTTGACTGGCGTTACACTTATTATCATTTTGAGCTGTGAAAAGAAGCTTTCTGCTTGACTGTCATAATAATAAACCATAAAAAGTCATGGAAAATTTCAGTGGATTTGTAGCGGAAAAATTTGCATTAGTCGAAAGTCAGGCGGCATGAAAATGTGTATGTTTTTTTTATGCTTCTACATGGTTGGACTCTTTACAACGTTACACTCTGATACTACTTACTTGGAATGTCTTGGCAATGTCCTTGGTATGTTGTACTGCTTTATTGTGTGCACACTTTTATAGCTAAGAGTGAAATTCAAAGAAATACAAAACTCAAAATTTTAAATAACAAACATTCTATGAAAAAGAAGCCTTAATTATGGCAAGTCGACTTTTAGGATTAAAGAATTCGTATTAATTTTTTGGCAAAAGGCTTGACTAAGAGAGTATTTGAAGAATTTTTCGCAGCAATGAATATTGTTGGAGTGGCAGATATGAGGAAATGTTGCGTTGTCTCAATTCAAGGTATCTCATTTAATTAAATATGGGTTTGAAACATTTTAAGCTGCTTATTTTGTTATGCAAACATAGAAAAAAAAACAACTTAACTAAAGAAATTCTAGTGAGTAAAATTCTTGGAATAAACTTTTATTTAATCTTATTTCAAAGTTACTTACAGGAACAAAAACAATTAATGCTAATTTTGGTTTTAACGGACAACTTGTTTGAATAAATTCAATTCTAAAAATTGTTCATATTTATATAACTCCCTTAAGGCCTACCAAAATATCTACAAGTTTAAATAATATCCTTGAGAAATTAAGTTTTAAATAAAATTTCATATTCAAGCCTATTGCATGATATTATTTTTACAAGATAAGCGTCAAGCAGCAACAACTAACTGGCTAATGTTGCCAATTTAACAAGCTATAATAATACTAATATTTTTATACTCTTTGTGGTTAGCATAAATAATGCTAACCATTACAATCCGTTTCCATGACATTAAACAGCTAAGGACAGCAAATCTTTGTTAGCCAAGAAATAAAAATAAAAACAAAAACATAAAAATAAAAAACAGCCTTGCTTATGATATCATAAAACAGTTGCAAGCATTTGATCATACAGAACTTTGACTTTATTTTCGCTGCCAAGTTCGGCATAAAAATGGAGCAACGTTTGCAACATGAACCAGACTATTTATGGCTGCTACAGCAAAACAACAAAAGACAAAACGTTTTAGAAAAACAACAACAAAATAAAAATTTTAAAAACAACTATTTTTTTCTTACAACATAAAAACTAACAACTGCCCCAAAGAACTGCACTTTATTTTAGCCAAATTGGCGCATGTCCTTGCAGCGTACATTAACAATAATAAACTAGCAGCAAAAGCAAAAACAAAAACTAAAAACAGACAAACCTAAAGCGGAAATGCTTGTGCTTAAGCTTTAATAATAAAAAAAAAAAATATACAATAAAATATATATACATATATAGGATATATAAAGCACGTTCCAAACTGAGTGCAGCCATTTTAAAATAATTTATTTTGTCTTATAAATGAATGCATTCGTTCTTGAAATGTTTCTGAAATATTGTTGTTGTTACTGCTGCAGCTGCTATTGGGCTCTTCATAGACTGCAGCTACTTAATATTGAGCTAGCATGTCCTTTTGTATATTCTTACAACACTTGTTATAACCTTAAGCTGAGCTTTCTTGATATTTTTGTTGTTGTTGTCGTTATGCATTTTGTTGTTGCTGTTATTTTTTCTAAAATACTCTATTGACATTGTAAATTATACCATAACAGCTGGCGTCGTGTTGTTCTTGTCAATAGGTGCCAATACTGGTTGAACGTCCTCGACCTGCATTCGTTGTCGCTTAATCCGGCACAGAATGTTGATCCACAGGAATCCACAGACACCTACATAGATAACTCGGAATCTTGGTGCAATAAATAAGAAATTTAACGACTGGGCCGGCAGCCAAAAGAAGCACGAGCTCAAAAATGTTGTCACGAATTTCTCGCGTAACTCCAACAGCGGATCGGCTGCACCCTCCATTAAGGACATGCCTATGTGAGACAACCAAACAAAAAAAAAAGTAAAAGCATAGGAAACATGATAAAAAAAAAAAAAACACACAGCTTAAGAACTATGTGCATCATTAGCGGAATTGATGTGTTCATGCTTACCTGTGTAGAAGACAGTCAACAAAATAGGAGACAATAGAAACTGGTCCATCAGCAGCTTTTTAACGATAAAGGGTCGCGTGGTGCCTGGAAAGATGCGATCCAGCCATTTGTACCTTTTTTTTCAGTTGATTGATTTTGGAAAGAAGTCAAAGTAATAAATTAGATGCTTGATTGGAGAGAGAGTCAAAAATGAGAGACATGAGTGGCAAAAAAAGTTACAGTCACTCACAAAAGTATTCGGAATTTGTTATAATTTTTTAAATTCCAAAATATAAGTAAAAGAAAATATTTAACTAAAATCTTTAGTTTGTTTTCAACGAAATTATAATATACGTAGTAAAAAGGTAACATTTTTCTTATAACAACAACAACAAAATATAATTTAAACGCAAATTACGCGAATTTCATTACACTTAAGTATTCGAAATTTGATAGTTTTATGATCATTACGGTAAATATGGTATCGCGTTATCGAAACTAAAATTTGAATGAATATGTGTGGGAAATTTGGTTGTAGTCGGACAAAGGCTAAAAAAGAAGTTAAATTTAATTAAAGTGCCACGCCCCTCTCTAATTTCGTCTAAAATTCTTAACTATGGACTACTCCTGGCTCCAAAGAATATATTTGCAAGTCAGAAAAATGATATAGAGGAGTTCAATTAAAACTACAGTGCCACGCAACTTGCCGCTTTCCGCCCGATTTTCTAGACTAATTACACAGTGTTACAAAATGAGAAAAATTCAAAAACCTTGACTCGAGACATAGTAGAGGTAGAAGGTATGCTTGAATATAAGATAACTGCGTACTTAGTTTTTTAATATACCCTCAAAATCGGGATTTGTGGTCAAAAAACCGATTTTAAGTAGATATATGTATAGTTTGGTATGAAACTCCGGTATATCTAGCTTGATTTTAAGATTTTAAAAAAAAGAAGAAAAACAGGTCTTAAAAATGGTGTACAGACTATTTTCATACCGAATGAATTGACAAAGTTACAGGTAAAATAATTTAAAAATTTCTCGTTTTTTATTAATTTCGTTCAACTTTAACATTGTTTTGTTAACAAATTTTGTTTTGTGGCACCATTAATTTTTGAAGGATTCTAAGAGCTTCTTTAATTTTGCGCTCAACAAGCTATTATTTAATTCAATCGGCTGCAATACAAATGCACTATCGCCAATTTTGCTAAGCGGTGCTTCAAGTTTTGTAATAAAGAGGGTAACTGCGTTATCAAAAGTTACCAAACAAACAGAAAATAGAGCGATTCTGTGTCAATGTTAATGTTAGTGTGTTAAATACTTATACATTGCATTCTGATCTTAACAACAATATGATAAAAAGTTTGTTTATTGCTACCACTCAAACATTAAATTGATAGCAATAAATTCTGATTTACGTAAATTAAAGTTTTGTGCTCTGGTATTGATGAGGAATATAAAAAATAGCCAAATATTCAAAATTAATGCATAATATAAATTAGATCCGTAGACAAGTAGGGGCGTCAGGGGTTTTCAGAGTTTAATTCCTCCCCATAGAGTACAGAAAGTATAAAAAAATTATACAAATGTGACTTTTAAAATCAAAAATTCATAAGTTCAAATTTGCTCGAAGAAGTAAATGTTATAATTTTCATTATAAATTTTAAAAATTCCTTCTTTTTTTTCTTTTTATTTTTCCCCATACCCAAAGAACCCTGACCTTGAACCCATAGAGTTCAGAAAGTATGAAAAAATAAAGCAAATGTGACTTTTATAACCAAAACTTTAAAATAATAAAATTGAGATAAATAATTTAAACAAACTTTAAATAATTCGCTTGTACTACGAAAAATTGTTTGGCCAAACTCTGCTTATAAAGGTAACAATAATAATATTATATAATTATGAATTAAACGAAAACAAAATGAAATGGCCATTTCGGCCCTTGAAAGGCCTTTGACCGAGCTTCTTATGATCAATTGTGTTGTGTGTGCTGCAGAAAACTGCAACGAGTCTATGATTCGAACGAATGACTATAAATCATCCATCAAAAACCGAATGCGAGTGCGTGCGGTTTCGTACAACAACCACCACTTCCACGCGAAGCATTCTCATAACAGCGATGAGCGACGAGTGCCGCCGCTTTGGCTCATTGCTCATAAGAATGCCGCTCAATGATTCCATGATTCTATAGTCATTCCATATGATTCTAGAGTCATTAAGGGAAATCGCATGCTGACATATTTTATTATAGATATAATATATAAATTTATTATTATATACATATTATACTAGCGGACTCAGCAAATTTATGAAAATAAATCTTAAAATAGTATTAAAAAAATATTTACATGCATATACTTATTAAAAAAAATTTAAAATATTATTGATAGAAATTAGTGAAAAGTTGTGAAAATATTACTGAAAAAAATATCAAAAATTTTTGGAAAAATTTTTTAAGAATTATTAAAACATTAAATAAAATTGTTTCGAAATTAATGAAAAACTATAACAATCGTTTTATATATTATTAAAAATATAATAATTAAAAAATTCCGTCAAAAGTTCTAAATATATAAATACATACATAAAAAATTATTGATTTACATATTAAAATATTTTCAACAAAAACAACTTGGTTTAATGGGCAGGTTTAATTAGCATTTATATGATATTTATAATTAGCATTCTATTAAAATAAATGGAAGTTATATACACTATTACAGCTTTAAAAAGCGGCAATGCTGTTTATTTTGGATTGCCGCTTTCCTTATGGCATCCCTTAGCATAAAGGTGCTCAGCAATTCATCATTGCAAGTGTGAAAGTAAGTTGAAAAATTGATTAAAAACAATACAGTAACAACAAGGAACAAATAATAGACAACATACAAGTATAAAGTAAGTTTGCTACAATTAAATTCTTTGAACTAGCGATCCCCAACTTAAAAGCTGGCTTATATATCTTAATCAACACGTAAAACACAAAACAAAAGTAAAACAAGGAAAACGCACGCCATTACTGAAGTGCACGCAAATCATTCAATGACTCTAGACTCTAGAGTAATTGAGGGTGCTTAGAATCATATGCTTAGAATTCAGCAGTCTTTCTAATGAGCGATGAGTGAAAGCAGCGGCACTCGTCGCTCATTGTTGTTATGAGAATGCTTCGCGTGGAAGCACGCACGCACTCGCACTCGGTTTTTGACGCGTGATTTAGAATCGTAAAAAAACTATTCGCTGCAGGCCTCTGGTGTGTTGTGAAATGTTTGAACACAAATGATTGAGAACTGGACCTACATGTTTTATGCCGACTCCGAACGGTTTATGTTCTCAAAAAGCTTTTCATGGCAGTTTTTACTCTCTGAGGCTTGCCGTTGTCTGCAGAGAGGTGACGGCTGAACTGACAAATAAATTCAATTGAAAAAACTTTCTGTGTCAGTTGGGACTCGAACCAGGGTTCTCTAGCGTATGGGTCACACACTCTACCCACTGCGCCATGGCCGGTATATATTATACAAATTATTTTAGAAAGTTTTTGTTTTAAATTTCCATTGTTGACTTTAGAGCTTTCAATACTCAAAATCTATCGGATATCCGAAAAAAATGTATTAGAAATTTAACCGCGAAGGATTATGATAACGATGGACTTCGCCAGAACTTCCTTACCTTACCTTCCTTACCGCGACTGTTTGGTTGAGATGAGAAACTACAGAGTGGTACATGGAAGTGTCTGAAATAATCCGATTGACAACAAATTGTAACTCGAACAGGGAAAAACTAAAAAACCAAGAATTATTGCGTCTTAATTCGTACAGCATGAAATACATGAACTGGATCATCTGTTGTATGGCCAACAGTTTCTATATGGAGGTTCTTTGATGAAATGTTACTATTTTCAGCGGCGCCTGCTTCTTCTTCATTCATTTTAACAGTGTTTAACATTGTTTTAATAAAAAACGCTATAATAAATATTTCAGTGCCACCAGTTTAGTGTTTTAAAAACTGTCTGACTAAATACTTTAAAGTAGTTTTTATTAATTAATTTCAATTACAATCTTAAATCAACACAATACACAAAAAGAAAAAGTTTTGTTGAGATAAAAATTGTGTTGACATATAAAATGTCTACAAACGCACGTGTGGGCTTCTGTAGCAAGACTGATTTAAGTTAATGCCGGCACGTTTTATTGTTGTCTTTTTTTTAATCACAGTACAGGTTTCTGTACAAACCCTGTAGTAAAATCAACTAATTTAAAAATAGTTGAAAAAGTAGATTTTTGTCGAAGTTGTTTGAACGAACTAACATATTTTGTATGGTGATGTCCGCTAAATAAGTCAATTGACTTTCGTCTGCATATATTTTCAACTACTTGTTAAACTAGTTAAACTTAAATTATTTTTTTAATTACTTTAAAATAATCAATTGAAAACTATTTAATATTCCACTTACTGAAGATGAATTTAAGAGCATAAAAATTTTAAATTTCTGTACATCAAAGAGATCATTTATTTGACTGTTTTGAAAAATACAAAAATACATAAATCATTTAGTCATGAGGTGTTTGTTGAATGGTTAAGCAATGCATCGATTTCCGTACGGAGTCCAAATTGTGCAATTTTTGCTAAACAGTACCAGTTTGTAATTTGAATATCTTAAATAATAAAGAATTTTTAATCGCTTCACAGGGTTTAGAGGCAGTTTTTTAGTTCTAAAGTGTGTTTGCCACGTCTGTCTTGCAGCTCAATGTCGTAAATAAAAAAATATGTCTTTTTGAAACAAAATGTTAGTGAAGCCTAAAGTTAATATTATTTGATGAAATAACATGTTTAAATATTAATAAACTTGTAATCTAATAAAAATTTGCAATTAAAACATGTCCAAGTCAGAGTAGTTGCCGCCTTAATATAATTCAAAGTAGTTTATCAACCACTTGTTTTTAAGTAGTATTTCAATTACTTCATTTATAATGCAATAAAAACTATTTAGAATTGAAGTGGATTCCGCCTTAAAAGTACTTCATATACTAGTTTTTTTTAACCTAGTTTTTTAATTAGTTGTTTTTAAAAACAAGTTAGTTTGTTCCTATAGGGAAGTTAGTGAGTTTAGTAACAGCAACAAAATTTTACGAACATAATTATCGTACGTATGTTTTAAAGTAGATATATACTGTTTGATGAAATGAGATGATGGATCGGCTGATTTAACGGAACGTGTTTGGCAACTATTTAAGCATTGCTTTATTCTCAAAACTAATGCCATAAAAAACTTAATAAATCATGATGATCTCTCTTTATTATTATTTAGAATTTTTTAAATCAAAACCTCCCATTAAAAAACCTGGTTGCGGGCTTCATATAATTAATAAAATATAAGCTAAACGAAAAAGTTAAACGAACCATGTGTAGAGCGTTGGTGCAGCAATTATAGTGCCCATGAAAGCGTACCGACCTATTGTTTGATAATCAATCGCTTCCTTTTGCGGCAGCTCCGCCTGCATAATAAATAGAATATTTTCGGTGTGTTCTTTTAAACATAGATTTTACTAACTTAAATATGTTGATATTTATGAAATTTACCAATAAACGTTTGCTTATATACTGCTGTGAAAATTCAGCACCCACATAAAGTGACCCATAGATGGCGCTATTGGTAATAAAAGGATGCTTTTTAAACAAGCCACGTGCTATATTAAAAACTTTCGACATTTTTGCGTTTGAGTTAACAAAGAGATATCTTAAAAAGAACAACTTTTAATTAGTAAAATTGCTAATTAATTAGTAAAAGTTTAATTTAATTTTAATTCAGCTTTTTCTCTTTGTTTTTTTTTTTTTTTTTTGAGTTTATTTTTATGTATTAAATTCAACTTCTGTTGTTCTTCACAAATTAACGTATAACCAAAACATTTCACATCAACCGTCAGCCGAATACTACTGCTGTCAGCAGCTAGAAGCAACCCAACAAGCCATGATACTGACTAAAACAGCAAAATGGAGCAAAAAAGTGAAGTATCTGATTTGCTGGTATGCAAACGATCTGAAAAAATTATTAAAATTGTTCAAAATATTATTTTTAAGTTACATAGGTGTGCAAAACTTGTCGAATATTTATCGGTATTTCTTTTGTTTTACTTTAACAGGTTCTACAGAACAGGCTAAATAGCAAACACAATCGAGCATTATACTAATACTATAATTGAATATAATATTTGGTTGAAAACCAAAACAGAGATCTGAATTCAGGATAAAATGGAAACAATAACTAAGACAAGATAAGCAACTAGTAGGTAGATAAGAAAAGATTTTAAAAAAATACTACAATGAGGCTTTATCAAATTCATAATCGCACTCCAATAATCGAAACTCCAACGCAATAGCTTAAAACTTGATAAGCAATTCAATTATAAACAGAATGTTTTTAGATTGATGGGCAAGTCACGAAACATTGATAAGACAATAGAAATACTAAATGTTATATTATAAAGATAAAAATACTAGGTCGCTAAGGTAAGCTAAGGTATTTGTATGTTCAAACTTTAACCATCAATGAACCCTGAAAATTTTTTTAAATATTGCAATAAAAAATATCAAATTGCCACAGCACTGGGGAAAATACCCGTAATTCTCATCCAATCAGTGTGAGTTTATGAGAAATGTATTTATTTTAAAGTTATACATCTTTTGGCGAGTTGCGGGAAGAAATGTTTGTACCGTGCAGTGTAACCAACTAGTCTAAAACCAGTCTGCATACTAGTTGAAAATTGAGCAGTACAAGTCGTCTTTTTTTTCATATACCTAACTAGTATGTTTAACATGGCGATGTTAATATCAATTGCCCTATTCTGAACAGTTGAAAGTTTAGTTTGTTAAATTCTAGTTAGTTTTGACTAGTCTCAAATCATAAAATTATTTGTTGCCAAATCAAAAAATCATATGTTGCCAAATTTAAACAAGTTTATAGTTTAACCTTTTCTAAGTGGTTGACAAAAGGTAATGTTTCAATTAGTACACAAGTAGTCATGTTAAACCAATATTTCAACTAGTACAACCAGTTTCAACTTTGGTGAGATTGGCTGCGTTTTTTGACATCATCTGAAAAAGTGTTCACTATTTTAAAAACTATTTGGCTTTTACTAGTTGAGAAAGGGGTAAGATCTGATAATATTTAAATTAGATGCGTTTGGTTAGTTTTGCAACAGGTTTATTGTGACTTCCAATAAACTAGTTAAGTTCCAACTATTTTGCACCTAGTTAATTATGGCAAAATATCAACTAGTTTGTTTTGAACTAGTATAAAATAGTGCTCTTGATTAACTGCTGTTTAGTCTTACACTGCAGGTTATATTCTTAAAGAATTCTTTAATTTAAACCAATTTAAATTATTATTTAATACAAAACTAATCGGCCGATCGTAGTCGTAGCTACATGGCTATCGTTTATTGCTATTGTAGCCGTGGCGTAGTGGTTAGAGCGTGTGACTCTTACGAAGAGAACCCAGGTTCGAATCCTCCATCTGACACAGAACATTTTTTCAATTGAATTAATTTTTCTATTCGGCCGTCACCTCTCTGCAGACAATGGCAAACCTCAGAGAGTAAAAACTGCCATGAAAAACTTCTTGAGAACATAAGTCGTTCGGAGTCGGCGTAAAACATGTAGGGGCCAGTTCTCGATCATTTGTGTGTAAATATTTCACATCACACACAACACGATTGATCATAAGAAGCTAGGTCAAAGTCCTTTCAAAAGCTGAGATGGCCATTTCGCTTTTTTTTTTTAGAAGAGCCTATATCTATATCTATATCTATATCTATATCTATATCTATATCTATATCTATATCTATATCTATATCTATATCTATATCTATATCTATATATCTATATCTATATCTATATCTATATCTATATATCTATATCTATATCTATATCTATATCTATATCTATATCTATATCTATATCTATATCTATATCTATATCTATATCTATATCTATATCTATATCTATATCTATATCTATATCTATATCTATATCTATATCTATATCTATATCTATATCTATATCTATATCTATATCTATATCTATATCTATATCTATATCTATATCTATATCTATATCTATATCTATATCTATATCTATATCTATATCTATATCTATATCTATATCTATATCTATATCTATATCTATATCTATATCTATATCTATATCTATATCTATATCTATATCTATATCTATATCTATATCTATATCTATATCTATATCTATATCTATATCTATATCTATATCTATATCTATATCTATATCTATATCTATATCTATATCTATATCTATATCTATATCTATATCTATATCTATATCTATATCTATATCTATATCTATATCTATATCTATATCTATATCTATATCTATATCTATATCTATATCTATATCTATATCTATATCTATATCTATATCTATATCTATATCTATATCTATATCTATATCTATATCTATATCTATATCTATATCTATATCTATATCTATATCTATATCTATATCTATATCTATATCTATATCTATATCTATATCTATATCTATATCTATATCTATATCTATATCTATATCTATATCTATATCTATATCTATATCTATATCTATATCTATATCTATATCTATATCTATATCTATATCTATATCTATATCTATATCTATATCTATATCTATATCTATATCTATATCTATATCTATATCTATATCTATATCTATATCTATATCTATATCTATATCTATATCTATATCTATATCTATATCTATATCTATATCTATATCTATATCTATATCTATATCTATATCTATATCTATATCTATATCTATATCTATATCTATATCTATATCTATATCTATATCTATATCTATATCTATATCTATATCTATATCTATATCTATATCTATATCTATATCTATATCTATATCTATATCTATATCTATATCTATATCTATATCTATATCTATATCTATATCTATATCTATATCTATATCTATATCTATATCTATATCTATATCTATATCTATATCTATATCTATATCTATATCTATATCTATATCTATATCTATATCTATATCTATATCTATATCTATATCTATATCTATATCTATATCTATATCTATATCTATATCTATATCTATATCTATATCTATATCTATATCTATATCTATATCTATATCTATATCTATATCTATATCTATATCTATATCTATATCTATATCTATATCTATATCTATATCTATATCTATATCTATATCTATATCTATATCTATATCTATATCTATATCTATATCTATATCTATATCTATATCTATATCTATATCTATATCTATATCTATATCTATATCTATATCTATATCTATATCTATATCTATATCTATATCTATATCTATATCTATATCTATATCTATATCTATATCTATATCTATATCTATATCTATATCTATATCTATATCTATATCTATATCTATATCTATATCTATATCTATATCTATATCTATATCTATATCTATATCTATATCTATATCTATATCTATATCTATATCTATATCTATATCTATATCTATATCTATATCTATATCTATATCTATATCTATATCTATATCTATATCTATATCTATATCTATATCTATATCTATATCTATATCTATATCTATATCTATATCTATATCTATATCTATATCTATATATATATCTATATCTATATCTATATCTATATCTATATCTATATCTATATCTATATCTATATCTATATCTTTGTATATGCTTATCTGTATCTATATCTCATTAGATATATGGCCAAAAGCGTGTTTTTCTCTGCTGTCACTCATGCTTAAATTCTCTCTTTTTACGCAGGTTCGCGTGTGTTTCCAGTCTTTTTCGTCAGTCCATGATATAATTAGACAGGTAGCATTTACAACTGACTATTTTCTCAGAGCTTCTCACAGTGTCGCGTATGTTGAAAAGAGTCCAAAAATAGTTCATGTTGGAATTTTTAAAAACTAAGTGATCTGAAATATAGACAGGAATTTTATAATTTTGGATTATTTAATCCAAAGGATTGTGAAAGGATGATAAAAGGATTTCACAATATCAGTTCAGTTGCTGAAATGCCATTCCGCCTAATGTGGTTCTGATATGTCATGCATTTTCATTTTCACATTTTAGACTCTAGATTCTAAAACAGATCGTAAATTTCAGTACCATGAATATGCACATTTTTTTATGCATATATTTCACATGATATAGGCGTCAATATTTGTATTAAAAGTCATAGGAAAATAAAAAAATCTGTTACATGAAGAAATGATTGTACATCCTAAAAAAAACCACAGTAATAAGAAAAAACTAAAAACAATTTCTTTTATTGTATTAAATTTTTTTGTATTTTTAAAGAATACTTTTTAAGTATTCATCTTAAATTTGATTGTTATGAGCAATTTTCTGGATCATGATTTTGGAAAAATGCAAAAATTTGTATGGGGGAAAAACAATCATTCTCAATATTTTTTTTTTAATCTTTATATGATATTAATGGAAGCTTTCTTAATATTTTCCCGAAAAGTTTGGCTACGTCAGCTAAAAACTTAAGACGTTATAGGCAATTTTCTGGAACATGCTTCGGCTAAAAGACAAAACGAAAAATGCACATAATATGGGTTTTTTCAAATTTATCAAAAAGATGGCCATGTATTTTTTTTTTTTTTGCATACGAAATTTTTTTTTTTGCTATAAAATAATCATGCTTACCATAATATATTGATCTGGGATAATTTTTTGGGGAAATATACCAAATTACCCAATGTTGGCAGTGGTTATATGGGAGGAAGGCGTATTAGTCCGCCGATTTGAATTTAAATTTTACACCAACTAATTTTTGCTATAAAGTTATTTTGCGTACCAAATTTTATTGATCTGGAATAAATTTTGGGGAAATATGCCAGATTACTGATTTCGGTTATATGGGAGACGAGCGTGTCAGATAACGGACATAAAACTATATCTGCAAATTTTTATTGTTCTGGTATAATTTTTTGGGGACGCATACCATATTACCGATTGCGGTTACATAGGCGATAAGCGTGTTAGTCTGACGATTTGATTAATTTTTACACAATAATTTTTAATTTTTATACAGCTATGGGTATAAAATTTTGTTGATCTGAGATAATTTTTAGAGGAAATCTACTAGCTTAACCGATTGGTTTTATGAGAGGTGGGCGTATTAGGCGGCCGATTTAGTTTATTCTTACACCATAAATTTTTTGCTATAAAATAATTGTACCTACTAAATTTTATTGTTTTGGGATAATTTTTTTGGAAAATATACCAGATTACCGATTTTGTTTATATGGGAGATGAACGTGCTAGTCAATCGATTTGGTTCATTTTTACACCAACTATTTTTTTGTGACCAGAAAAAACCCATGTAGTTAAATTTTTTTTTTTTTAGTGTTCTGGGATAATTTTTTGTGAAAGAAAATATAGCAGGGGCCGTATCGTCGCTTCCGTGAACGTGCAACTCGTCACGTAAAATTATGTTAACTGAATGCAATTCAATGACGAGTTGAAGATGATTCCGTGACGAGTTGTACGTTCACAGAAGCGGCGATTCGGCGCCAGATTATCGATTTCGGTTATATGGGAGGTGTTCTTTTCATTTCAACGAAATTTTGTGTGAATAATTCTCCTGTCGTAAAACTTATTTCCACGAAATTTCATGATCCTGCGACAACTCCCTCTATTTTTGTTCGCGGCTTATATGGAGCTGCGATACTCTGCATTGTGCTGTTGATATTATTATTTTCAGCAAGAATTTTCCTCACATAAGCAACAACATCTAACTAGATATCTTGCCAATATTACAAGATATAGTAATAATATTTTTATACTCTTTGTGGCCAGCATAAATAATGATAACCATTACAATCCGTTTCCATGACATTAAACAGCTAAGAACTGAAAATCTTTGCTGGCCAAGAAATAAAAATTAAAACATAAAAATAAAAAACAGCCTTGTTTATACATGTATATCATAAAACAGTTGCAGGCAAGACACAAGACTTTGACTTTATTTTCTCTGCCAAGTTCGGCATAAAAATGGAGCAACATTTGCAACATGAACCAGACTATTTATAGCTGTTACAGCAAGACAACAAAAGACAAAACATTAAAAATAAAAACAAAATAACAATAAAAAATACAATTTTACTCAATATAAAAACTAACAATTGCCCCAAAGAACTGCACTTTATTTTAGCCAAATTGGCGCATGTCCTTGGAGTGTACAAAAACAATAATAAAATAGCAGCAGCAGCAGCAGCAACAACAGACAAGCCTAAAGCGAAAAATATTATGCTTCAGCTTAACTACTAAAAAAGATAGCAGCTTAAAAATAACAGTTTTTAGAAAATATGCAATAGAAATAAATATAATAGGACAAAAGAACGGTCCAAGCTGAATGCAGCAATTTTTAAATAATTTATTTTCTCTTATATTTTAATGCATTCGTTCTTGAAATATTTGCTTGTTGTAGTTGTTGTTGTTGTTGTTGTTGCTGCCGCTGTTGTAGGGCTCTTCATTGACTGCAGCCATTTAAGATTGAGCTAGCATGTCCTTTGTTTGTTGTTGCAATGCTTATAATGCCCTTTAGCTGCACTTTCTTGTCATTGCCATTGTTGTCGTTGTTCATTTTGTTTTTGTTGTTGTTGTTGTTATTTTTGCTAAAAGACTCTATTAACATTATAAATTATTCCATGACAGCTGCCGGCGTGCTGTTGTTATTGTCGCTAGGTGCCAATGCTAGTTGAACGTCCTCGACCTGTATTCGTTGTCGCTTAATCCAGCACAGGATATTGACCCAAAGGAAACCGCAGACACCCATGTAGATGACACGGAATCTTGGTGCAATAAATAAAAAGTTCAATGACTGAGCTGGCAGCCAGAAAGTACACGAACTCAAAAATGTTGACACGAATTTCTCGCGTAACTCCAATAGCGGATCAGCTGCACCCTCCATTAAGGACATGCCTATTAGAGACAAAAAAAAAGGATAAAAAATCATGCAACTTTAGAATTATGTGCATCATTAGCGGAATTAGTATCTTCACATTATTGGCCGACCAGCTGGAAGAAACTTACCTGTGTAAAAGACAGTCAGCAAAAAAGTAGACAAAACGAACTGGTCTAGGATCAGCTTCTTAACGATAATGGGTCGCGTGGTGCCCGGAAAGGTGCGGTCCAGCCATTTGTACCTTTTTTCCCCCAGTAGATTGGTATGAAAAGAAGTCAAAATAATAAATTAGCTGCCTGTTTACTGGATTAAAATGTGGCTTAAAGTAAGATTGAGGATTTACTTGGGCTGACAGCGAGCAGGTTTTAGCTAGCAAAATAGTGTATTTGTGCTTTAGTGTGCAAAATTATTATTTAATATTAAAACTTATTTTAAATTAATTTTTCTCTTAAGAACTCATAAAAATCTTGATTTAATAAAGTGATTCAATAACGTTGCATAAATTTCGTAAAACATAAAATTTATAAAACAGAAACTTAATAAAAAAAATTGTATCTATAGTAGATTGGGTTTAAAAAAAAGTTTGAAAAGTGCACCTTTATTTTAAAAATGACCAAAAGACAACTCCAAAAACAAAAAAAATGTAGACCCCCCATAACCAGTACTACATTTTCTTCTCAGTGCTTTTGTACTTCTGAAGTTATATTCAACTGGTAAGCCCTGCTACCTCGATTTACCCTCCTCTGAACCCAATTTTTTTACACTTAGTATCATAGGAAAAACGTCTAATTTTTATGTAAGTATTTTTTGCGAGTATTTTAGATCCTTCCTTTACATATATCATAAAAATTTTAAATAAAAAATCTCTCCCGCATTGACCTCTATAGAGGTCATATATATGAACTGGTCCTATTGGTTTTTTACTCTTAAACAAATTTTCTCTAAGCTATCTATCTGTCACCATTCTGTGGGTCCCCATACAAAAAACACAAAAACTATTGTTTATAGTTTATATCTCTCCCAACATGACCCCTAGAAAGGTCAAATATATAAACTGGTCCTATTATTTTTTGCCTTAACATTTCTTTTGAACACACTTACCAAAAAACCACAAGAAGTTAGTTAATATCTCCCCCGAACTGATCCCAAAAGGGGTCAAATATGCTGATTCTATTGCTGATTCTATTGTTTTTTACCCTTCAACATTTCTTCTGAACACACCTAACCACTATCTGCCACCCTTCTGGGGTTCCAATACAAAAAACACAAGACTACCGACTTGATAGAGAAGTTAAATGTATGAGCTGCTGCTATTACTTTTTAACTTTTAATATTTCTTCTGAACACACCTGACCCCTATTTGCCACCCTTCTGGGGGTTTCAATACAAAAAAGGCAAAAAACATATCTCTGCTGAACTGATTCCTAGAGGGGTCAAAAATATGAGTTGGCTTTGTTATTTTTTACCCACCAACATATTTATTGAACACACCTTCCCAAAATCTGCCACGCCTATGAGCACGCTTGTTGTAATTGTTTGCATTTTAATGTGAATTTGATTTTAGTAGAATTTTTTGAAATAACTCACATAACGCTTCGTCATGACATAATTTTAACTGCTTTTTAAATTTACAAACAATTTTTAAACATAAATAAAAGTTGGCAACTCTGCATTTTGCTAAGCAGTGCTTTAAGCTTTGTACTCAAGAGAGTAACTGCGCTATCTAATGCAACACAACAAAACGAAAACAAAGCAATTCTGCGGCAAGTTCAGTGTTGCAGTCGAAAGCATGGCTTGCCAAATTAACTGCCAGATGGCGGGACTTTTCCCCGTTTTTCGGGATTTTTTGACTTCAACGAGTTGGCGAAGAAAACAGTGATCAAAAAGTAGAAAATGGAGAGCTAGTAATTAAATATTTTGAAAATTTTTAAAATCGATTTTTAGAGAACAAAATATAGTGTCTCTTATTGTAAACTTATTTTAAAAACTTTTAGAAAACAAAATATAGCATCTCTTATTCACGGTTAAAAATCTTGAATTAAAGTTTAGTATATATGACGACACCGAAATTGTATTCAAATTTAAGCCACGCCAAATACTAAAACTAAGTTTTATTCCCGCATGGGCTTAAATTGCAATACCCGATGTGGATTAAAAACCTTATTTCAAGTAGTATTCGATAAACCATAGCGGACTTAAAACAAAACTGCAAAAATTTATACTATAAATTTTAAACTAACTCCTATTGTAGATTTCGAAATCACCTCATCATTGAAATGAAAGTAGTACATGTTGCTTGTGCGCCAACATCAAATAAAAAGCTTTGTTAACCGAAAAAGTAACTCTGAATCATAAGACTTTTGAATCTTAACAATCTAAAAATTAAGACGGAAAGTACTGGAATATAATACAAAATGGCTTAAAATAAAATAATGCATGTTATATATAATCTAATATCATGGCTATCTGAATTCAAAATCTATTCCAATTGTACTAGTTTTTGAAACCAATTTTATTAATTTTTAGTCATTTGTATTAAATTTTTAATCCGTTGGTGCTAAAGTTCAAATTTTATTCCAACTTTATTAATTTTAAGTACAGTTTTGACTAAAAAAATTGCTTGTCTTTTGAAAAGTATTAATTTTTTTCTAATTCTTATAAAAAATGGTAAAAAAACATTATTTTAACCATTGGTTTAAAAATTACTCCAAGATTTTTAACTGTGTTGTTAACTCATTTTAACAGATTTGACACCAAATATGGTTGAAAAATCTTTAAAATTTTTAGTTTTACGTCTACTCTTTGAACAACAAACTGCATTGGTTATTTTCACACAATATTTCTTAGTCCAAATGAAAAAATCTGAATCTAGTGTAGAAAAGTGTTAATTTTAGAGCGTGTTATATGTCATTGATTTAACGTTGAAGCTTTGTTAAACACAGGGAAAAAAGATTGAAAGATTTTTTAAGAGTTATAAATATGTTTAAAAATTTATATGAAATCGCAATGTTGAAGTACCCATAACAATAAAATATGTAGATATATAAAATAAAATATTATACGTATATGCAATGATAGCAAAGATAAAGAAGTTAATCTTGGATATTTTGTCCGAAATCTTATATGAAATCGACTGTATTTTACGCTTTCTTTAAACAGATGTTTAACTACAAACTTCTATCTATCCGAAAGTCATTCAAAAAGTGTCCGGCCTAGCATAGAACAACAAATTTTTTTGATGAAAATATTATTTAGATTTTTTGAACTTTCAGCTGTTTTTGCAGGCATTTGCTATCGCATTGTGATAGAATTTTTGCATTTAAAAAAGAAAACGCCGTCACAAATTAAAGTTGAGCTAGACGAAGCTTACGGATACTCTGCGTCCTCATATTCCACCGTAAAAACATGGCTGATTGAGTGCAAGCGTAGTCTTAGGAGCTTGGTTGATGAAAATTGTTCGGGACGGTTTAAAACTGCAACCACCGTTGGAAACAGTGAAAAGGCGCAACAAATGGTTTTTGACGATCGCCGAATCAAAGTCAGGGAGCTTGTTGATACTATGAGCCTATAGCAGGAAGCAGTTTAGAAAAAAGATTAAGATTTAAGCATGTCAAAGCTCTCCGCGCGTTGGTTGATTGGTGTTTGCTCAATCTAGACTATTGTAACTATTGGAATCATTGTTGCTAAAACTTGAGTTCATCACTAAATTCCTAAAGCTAAACAAGAGTCAAAACAGTGGGCTGAGAGAGACTTACCTGCTCTAAAGAATGCAATGAACAGAAAAAGCCATGGCTACTGGTTTTTGGAATACATAAAGGCGTATTACTTAATCGACTACATAAAAGGGTTAAATCGACTACTCTAGGATGACAGGGAGCAGTATGGACAAATTGAAAGCCGTAATCACTGAAAATTGTCCCAACTTCAAAAAGCAAAAAGTAGTGTTCATTAAGTCAACGCACTGGTCCCGGCCAAATTTACGACTTGCGATTCAAATTGATTAACCACGCCCTTTATTCACTAGATCTGGCCCAAGTGGCTATTATTTGTTATTTGTTTGGAAGAAAGGTGGCGGCCGTGGCGTAGTGGGTAGAGTGTGTGACTCTTACGCCAGAGAGCCCAGGTTCGAATCCTCCATCTGACACAGAAAACTTTTTCAATTGAATTAATTTTTCTGTACGGCCGTCACCTCTCTGCAGACAAACCTCAGAGAGTAAAAACTGCGATGAAAAGCTTCTTGAGAACATAAGCCGTTCGGAGTCGGCGTAAAACATGTAGGTCCGGTTCTCGATCATTTGTGTGGAAACATTTCACATCACACACAACACAACTGATCATAAGAAGCTCGGTCAAAGTCCTTTCTAGGGCTGAAATGGCCAGTTCGTTTTTTTTTTTTTTTTTTTGGAAGGAAGAAATTTTCAGCATATGACGGCAGAATTTCAGCCGTAAGCGACTATTTTAGAGACCAGACTATTTTAGAGTCAGTCACTATTTGGAGGGGTTAATTGAAGTATCGCTGGCAAAAGTGTATAGAGCTTAAAGAAGATTGCGTTGAAAATTAAAACAAAAAAACATTTAAAAAAAAAACGTGCTTTTTTGTAAGGCCAAACATTTTTTTAAGCGACCCACGTTTATAATTAGCCTAAATAACAATCTGTCCCTTTTATTTTTAATTTTTATATATTTTTACATCAAGAACTGACTACAGTGTAACTAGCAGAGCTGAAGATTGCAATCATTTGGAGCTGCATTCTTTGATGTCGCAATCATTGACAAAATTTTTTATTGCAGTATTTATTCAATTTCATGAATAAGACAAAGATTCAAGAAAATTATGTCCCCAATCATTTTGAATAGTTTTGATTTATTAATCATTTTGTGCAATCATAACTTGATTTCATTTTCCCCATTACCAATCAATGTTGGTTTAACTTCTGAATGCGTTCAAGTAACACAAATTTAAAAGTTTATTCTGAATCCGGTTTCCGTTTCGTTTCACCACGCCCAGATTTTCAGATATTAACCTAAATATGGGAGTAAAATAGCTATGATTCTCTCGTGTGGCTGACGACGCATCTGTGTTTTTTTTTTCGTTTTTTTGGATAGGAATTCTCAATAACAATTATTTCAATATTCACTCTGCGTTTCACAAGGCCTCACAAATACATGGCTGTAATTTTTTCGCATTTTTCTCAATAATTGAAATAATGAATTAAAAAAAAAAGAACTGAAGTTCCAGCCGACTTGAAAGGACTTCAACGCAACCTATTGCCACATAAATGAGTGCGAGTCTGCAATCAAACTATGACAAATAATTGCGAATTTCAAATGTTCAAGTCAGAAGTACAGACTGAGAATTATATATTGCAATCAATTTGAACAAAATCAAAAAGACTTAAAACTTAAAACGTGAAATGATTGCTATCTGACACAGCTCTGGTAACTAGATACTATAAAATAGACAAAGGTAACGCAGTACAAAGTTCTGTGCTGATACACCAATTTACGCCAAGCTTACTGCATCAGCAAAATGAGTTAGCGCAATTGCGCCATGAGATAGTTTGAAATGCAGATTCCTGCATAAACATAACTTTATTCAGCGTTTTGATATTTTGAGTTAAATAACTTTCCGAGAACTAGACATATTTTTTGGGTGTGGTGGTTTTGGCAGTGCATTGCATTATGCGGCGAATAAGCGCAGTTTTACCTTACTAAGAATAATTACAGCTAATCACATTACAGTCTAATAGCACCATGTTTTATCTAAAGAAGGTTATTGGTGAAAAAAATGATTAAAAAGAGCTAAGTCAATGGTAACTAGAGAGAGAAAGTCAATAAGAAATCAATACTTAGCATTTCTAAATAAAGCGCAGAGCTCAGCATTCATCAAAAATTAGCAAACCTTAATTTCAAACATGCAGTCAAGCTATTCGTTCTGTACCAGCTGTACACGTTTCTGGACTGGCCAACACGTTAGAAGTTTAAAGTGAATTCTGCAGGCCTTTTGAAATCTAACACGTTTTAATAAACAAAAAAAAAGAACGAGCACGAAATTATTTGTATAATTTCGTTTGTGCGTTACTTTTAATGAAATAAGTGTATCAGCGCAATAACGCAGTTAACTCAATAACGCTTGAACACAATAAGGTAATGCAACGCTGCGTTACCCATGTCTACAACAAAATTCAAACTCTTACACTGAATCAGAAAATCAAACAATTGGTCCAAGGAATGATTCTTTGATTCAATGAAGCTCTGTTCATTGGTCCAAAGAAAAAATTCTTTGATGTAATTAACTTTTTCTTACTCCTAAGGAACGCATTTTTAATTGAATGTTCGAGTATATATATATATAATATATAAGAACTTTTTCTTTTATATTAATTAAGTTTTTGGTTCAGATAAATGCAAATTACTGAATTGCATTGAAATAAAAAATCAAATGCAACATTTAACAAAACCAATTCAACTTTTTACACTTCAAATTAAATTTTTTACAGTGGATTTTGAAGTGTTAAAAGACAAATTTGATATCTAAAAAGAAACATTTGTAGTGTAAAAAGTTCTATTTAATTTTAAAAAATTTGCATTTGAAGTGTTAAATGTCAAAACCTGTAATTTTTGTAGTGGTGGAAACTGAAGCCTAAAAATAAGGAAAATGGGAAGTTTTTTTGTATGCACAAAAGGGGCATTTTTTCACAAGCAAATAGCAACACTGCTTGCCAATGATAACAAAAGCTACTATCGACGAGCTGCACAAGGCAGTGGGAAAGCTTAAAGCTTTTTAGCTGCATTATAGGCAACTTTGCTGAAATGGTGTGGATAATAAAAAAAAACTAAAAGTTCTGTGCATCAAAATGTGCAGCATAACTGGAAGCACTGATAAAAGTGACAGCGACAAGTGTCAAAATTTCAGACAACAATAACAAAAAAAAATCCAAAAACTGTCATAAAGAGCGAAAATCTATATGTATGAGCACAATAAATCGAGCAAGTTGTTGAACATAAGCGTGCATAATAAATGCTTGTAAATTGTGTGCAGAGATGTAAACAACTAAGTGATAAAAAGTTTGTTTATCACTACCACTCAAACGATAAATTGATAACCATTGAATTTGATTTAGGCAAACCCTATTATTGTGCTTTGGTGCTGGTGACGAAAATATAAATAAACACTTAATCAAAAAAGAACGCAATTAATATGAAATATAGCCAAAAATAATCAAACTTAATGCATAATTTAAATAATAAAACATAAACTAAACAGAACAAAAAAAAAAGTTAAACGAACCATGTGTAGAGTGTTGGTGCATAAATCATCGTGCCCATGACAGCGTACCGACCTATTGTTGGATAATCGATTGCTTCCTTTTGCGGCAGCTCCGCCTGCATGAGGAGAAGGACATTTTCGATGTGTTCTTTTTGGCATAGATTTAAATGATTTGTATTTCACAAATACAGCTGCATAAAAACTAACTTAAATATGAATATATTTTTAAAATTTACCAGTAAACGTTTGCTAATATACTGCTGTGAAAACTCAGCACCCACATAAAGTGACCCATAGATGGCGCTATTCGTGAGAAAAGGATGTTTTTTAAACAAGCCACGTGCTGTATTTAAAAACTTCAACATTTTTTTTTTTTTTGTTTAAGCTAACTAAGAGATTAAAACTGAAAACGAACAGCTTTTATTAAGAGCTGAATTTAAATCAACGTTATTTTTTCTTTTTTTTTTTATATATATATTATATACAACTTCCGTTGCTCTGCACAGTTTCAACGTATAACCGAAACATTGCACATCAACCGTCAACCGAATACTGCTGCCTTCAGCAGCTGGAAGCCAAGCTGTATGTTGGTATTTGTGTGTTTATGCAGAGAGTTACTAAGAGAGAGTGAGAACAATTTAACTAAAGCTTAAGTGTCTGCAATAAAACAATAAAAATAAATTTTTTTTCGTTCGATCTGGCATATATTTGGTTATAATCAGTCTCTCCCTGCACTAAGAAAAAAAAAAAATAAGTGAGATCATACAAGTTGACTTTTGTGGGGCGAAAAAATTAGCTGATTTGAAAAATTACAGTGAATCAAAAAAGTTTAGGCTCAGGCATTGTTTTCGAAGAACTTTAAACAACTTATTGTTGTAGTTAGTATCATTCAGCTCAATTTTATTAACCGACTTCAAAAAGGAGGAGGTTCTCAAGTTCGTCGGTTTCTCGGTTTCTCTGTTTCTCTGTTTTTATTTTTTTTTTTTTTTTTTTTTAAAATGTATGTACATCGATAACTCCTTAACCATATGCCTGATTGCCATAATTTTTGTGAAACAGATAGATATGATAAGCATGAAGGTGCCCGTAAAAAAGTGGGCGGTATTCGATAACTGGGCGTGGCAATAATAGATCTCGCAATATTAAATACTACTGTATCTCGAATAATATTGACACTAGGGTACTGCAATTTAGTGTAGGGGTAGGCACAATTAATATAAACTACGGTAAAGAAAATGGGCGTAATTCGACAAATGGGAGTGGCAATATTAGAAAAACAGTGTAACTTGAATAATTTTGAGGCTAGAGAACTGCAATTTAGTATAGGGGTAGGCATTATTATTACAAATTATCGTCAATAAAGTGGGCGTTATTCGACAAATGGGCGTGTCAATATTATAAAAACACTGTATCTCGAATAATATGGACACTAGGGTACTGAAATTAAATGTAGTGGTAGGCACAGTTAATGCAAATTACGGTCATGAAAATGGGCATTATTTGACAAATGGGCGTGGCAATATTAGAAAAAGAGTATATCTCAAATAATATTTATACTATGGTACTGCAATTTGGTATAGGGGTAGGCATTATTAGTAAAAATTACGGGGAAGAACGTGGGCGGAGTTCGACTACTGGGCGTGGCAATATTAGAAAAACAGTGTATCTCGAATAATATTGACACTAGGGCACTGAAATTTATTGTAGTACAGGGGTAGGCAGAATTATTAAAAATTATGGTCAATAAAGTAGGCGTTATTCGATAAATAGGCGTGGCAATACTAGATAAACACTATCGCAGTTAATATTGACGCTGGGGTACTGAAATAAAGTTCAGGGGTAGGCACAATTATTGGAAATAACGCCTCAGAAAGTGGGCGCTTATGTAACAAAGGGGCGTGGCAATATTAGAAAAACACTTTATCTCGAATAATATTGACACTAGGGTAATAAAACTCGTTACAAGAATGGGTATAATAATTTCATAACATTTGATATCTAATTTAAATTTAAGAGGCAGATATTTGAAATAACCAACAAACTTTCAGATTTTAATAGAACAAATTTTTTTGGAACAATTTTATTTATGCTGTTTATACACTTTTTTCGAAAATTTATCATATTCTCTAAAAAGGAAGAAATAAAAATTTAAAAAAAAAAAAAACAACCGACTACAAAATCACTACAAAGTAAAAAATAATTTTAAAAATACTTTTCCTTTAAATTTCTTGGTCATATTTGATAATTTATTTGAACATATTACTATATATGAAATCTTATTATCTTAATTTTTTTCTTATTTGTTTTATTATCATAAATATATTAATTTCTTGATGAATACAAATGCTTTGAAGTTGGCGCTTCTGATTAAAAGTCTGATTATATTAGCGCCAACCTTAAAAGCTTTTGTATTCATCAAGAAATTAATATATTTATGATAATAAAACAAATAAGAAAAAAATTAAGATAATAAGATTTCATATATAATAATATGTTTAAATAAATTATCAAATATGACCAAGAAATTTAAAGGAAAAGTATTTTTAAAATTATTTTTTACTTTGTAGTGATTTTGTAGTCGGTTGTTTTTTTTGTTTTAAAAATTTTTTCAAAATACACAAAAAATCTTCTTTTACTTCACACAAAACCTGAAATATAAGCGAAAAAAGAAAAAAAAACCATATCAAAAAAGTTTTGGCACGTGCTCTGCGTATGTCTTTGCAAATATATCGGTTATCTTTTAAGTCTCCGTGATATATTCCGTTTCTCTGCATATTATTATTGTGCAGCCATTCAATTATCAATTGATTTAAGTTAGTGTTGATCTTGATTTCGTGATAGATTGAGCAAAATGGGCAGCGAAACATAGATTGACGTTCGTAAACTAATAACCAGGTTGACGTTCGTAAACTAATAATAAATCTTTACGTGCAGAAAAAGTCGTATCGCGAAATCGGTAATATAGTAAAGAGGTCTAAGAATTATTCCTAATAAAACTTCGACGCTTTAAAACACACATTTTGAGTCCTTTAACGATTGAATATAAAAATTTTTTAAATAAGAACTCTATACGTTGTGTACACGCTGAAAAATAATAGGCCTGCCCAAAGATAATTTGCAGGAAGCATAATATGTTTCTTGGAAACAAGTTATCATAATTGGTTCCACATATAATATGATTAATTAATGCAATTTTCCTTTATATATATATATTTGCATCTTAACATTATTTAATTGTACCTTAGCACTTGTTGTTTGAATTTAAAAACAGTATAATTTGTTTTTAAGAAAATATGTTTCCATATAAATATATTATAATTATAAATGGACTGAGAACACTTTTGGTCTATTCCTATTTGTTTGCTTGGAAATATAATTAAGTCAAGAATAACAGTAAATATTCACGGACAAGTATGTATATATTAGTTGGAGAATACATAATTTAATTGCAGTCAAGTAATTATTTTCAAAACGATAACTAACAACAACATAATATATTTACCGATAATTACACTGTATTTACTTGGAAACATATTTCAGCAAAAGAAATGCCAAAAGTTTTTCACTGTGATTACAAAATATTTGCTTAGAAGTAATTGTTGGTTTGAAGCAAACAAAATATGTTTCGAAAACAGTAAATAAGTTTTTCTCGGATTTAATTATGTTGAGAAGTAACCATTTTATGTTTATCCGATATTACAATAATTGCCAGCTCACCACAACTCACCTATTTTTACTGCTGAACCACCTTATTTTTCTATTATTTTGTTTTTTATTTCATTAATACATTTTCAGAAACACTTTTTACAAGAGCCAAACTTTTCAACACGTTTGACGCCAAGACTTGGCAACTGTTAAAAGCAAGCGCATAAAGCAATAAGGTTTCCGCTATTTTTCGTGCAAGTGCAAAAGAAACAGATATATGTATGTCTAGGCGAAACACATTAAAGAAAGGAGTTCTGTTTGTTTTAAATTTGCAGAGTTCTGTTCTTTTTGAGTTTAACAGTGATGCAAATATATTTTTATTGGGTAGAAACACACAATTCTATTTTGTCGCAAGTATATTAATGTAGACGTTAGTTTTTTAGCTAAGGCAATTATATCGAAAAATAATGCTATTGAAGGAAAGTTCTTACCTAAAAATTAAATTACAGTTGAAAACATTACAGTTGAAAAAATATGTCCAAAAATAAATATTGGTCTATTTCTAACTATCCATTTCCAATTCCATTTAGATATAAAAACATTTATATAGTCTGATACAAAATGGGTTTATTTTAAAATACTCTTTTTTGTTTTAAAAGAATTTAATTTTTTCTTTCAAAGAAAAATTTCTTTTTAATATAAAAATAAAAATTCTTGGCGCTGAAATAAGTAAAAGTTTCTCTAAAATTAAGTAAGTTTTCTATGCTTTTAGCATGTTTTTCTCAGTGTAGGCACATTTTTACCTAATGGCTTATGGATCAAAAAATCACAGCTGTTAAACTGAAAATCTTAATTTTGTGTTTTTATATTGACTTGTTTAAATATATATATACAGGGTGACCCGCAATTGAGTGCAACTATTTACAGTGGTGAAAGGTTATGTCGAGTTGAGCAAAAAATCGTATGATAGAGGGGATCTATTTTCACATTCTTAGGAGCTACAAGGTTAAATAATATTTCACGACTTTGATCCACGTTATTGTTTGTAGCAGAAAAACTAACTTACATAAAACTTATTGTGATAGTTTTCATATAAAGTTTCATTATAAAGGTAATGAAATCACCTTTCCAACGGTATACCAACAAATCCTATCAACTGAACCGTTACCGATCTGTGGTCGTGGGAAGATGAAATCAATCGATTGAAACAACCAAATTTCAATTTTGAGTGCAAATTTCTAAGAATTTCACGCGATAAATGAAATTTTTTTTATCATCAATTTTGTAATTTTTTAAATTTTCTTTTCAATGACACCAAAAACATAAGCCTATCTTAAAAAATAAAAAAGTTGGCTGTACTAAAAAAATTATACTATTAGAAAACAATGATATTATCTACTGCTTAACTAATTGTACTGTCATTATTTATCATTATTTTCTAATAGGTATAATTTCTTTAGTACAGCCAACTTTTTTATTTTTAGAGATATGTTTATGTTTTTGGTGTCATTAAAAAAAGAATTGAATAAATTGGAAAATTGATCCTAAAAGCAAATTTAATTTATTACGCGAAATTCTGAGAAATTTGCACTCAAATTTGAAATTTGATAGTTTCAATCGATTAATTTTATCTTCACACACAGCATACCGTTAGAAAGGTGATTTCATTGCCCTTGTAATGAGTTATCAAAATAAGTTTTTCCTAAGTTAGTTTTTCTGCTAGAAACAATAACGTGAATCAAGGTCGTGAAATATTAATTATCCTTGTAGCTCCTAAGAATGCAAAAATAGACCCCCTCTCCCCTTCCATACGATTTTTTACTCAGCTCGACATAACCTTTCACCACCTTAAATTGTTGCACTCAATTGCGGGAGACCCTGTATACATATTTTTCTAACTTTAAAAATCTTAAAAAAGAAGTGAATTTTATACAAATATGTTTATGTTACTTTGATCTACTTTTAATATTATAAGTATTAAAAATCAATTTAAGTCAATCAAAACATAATTTTTGCGGGGAAAAACTAACTCTTTTGAAAATAATCCTCTGAAAACAATAAACTTTATAAATAGTTATAAACAATGTAACAACAACTCAACCATATTTTGTCTAAATCTGACAGAATATCTATAAAACTATGACGAAAGAACTCTTTAAAAATTTCACTTTACACAAGCTTCTAAAGTTTCTCCACATTCCTTTACAAAAAGAAAAAAAAAACAAAAAAAAATAAATTCACTAACATTCTTGTTTGATTTCCATCACTTCAGAGCGGAAGATGAAAGAAGCAACGCACTATGGCAAATACAAAAGTATGTAAGTCAGCATTCATCCTTCCTTCCTGACATAGGTACTCCTTGCTGTGAGCACCTGGTTGAGTAATAGTTGAGTAAAATCCAGTTCAACTCGGGCGTCAAAGTGATGCGAGTAGAGTTCAGAGTCGCATAAGATTAGAATAAAGAATTTGCACTTTGGCAGCACTGTTAACCGAAGAACTTCCTTCCGCTTGTCGAATGCCAGCACAAGCAAAAGTTCTGACGTGTCTGTGTATGAATGTGTGTGTATGTGTGTGTGTTGCCAAAGTCTCATGTACATGGAAACCGTAACTTGAACCTTTTACAAAGTGGAAAAGTTATTCATGCATTATTGATAATGACGCAGGTTAGAGGCAAATTATTATTTAAGCAAAGGAAACGGAAGGATGCTTGTACCGAAGAACTTGTAAATAAATAACTTTAGACTGCTGTAGACAGGAATAACTAACTCTAGAAATAAAGCATAACCCTGTATGTTGGACTATATTAGGACAAATACACAAAAGCTACTAGACAGAGGTGCGCGCAGACCATGGCAAATTTAATTTGAATACAAAAAGAGCGTTTCCGATGGATATTCGAAATCCTTAAGATACTATGACAATATCTATGGCCGCAACACGCACACAAACAAATACAATGATGCAAACTTAAGGTAACTTCTAAATTTTAAGTAATGCATAAGAAGAGGAAAAACAACAAAAAAGTTCTCAGACGTTGGTTGAATCCCTCTACCAGTTGTATGGGAAAGTTTTTGTCTACTCTTGAAGTCATGTGCTCGAATTGACTGTCGACACACACATGCATTCATGAGACATTCTTAAGAAAAGGTGAAAATTCACAAGAAATCGTCGTTGGTAGCAATAAGAAAAAGCATAGCATGACAACTATTCATGTTGCTTTAAAATATTTATAATGAACACATGCGAGAAGTTGCAAAATATAGCTGCTTCTTCCTTACTTCCTTGGTACTGCAATAAAATATTTTATGGCTATTGAATTTTTTAGTTTGCTGCGTAGAAATGTTCTGAATTCTGACAGCAGGAGTTTGAAACGTTGAAGTCCTGTTGAAGCTGACTAATGTTGTGTGTGTTTGTGTGTGTGTGTGTTTGTGTGTAGGATAATTTTAAAAACTTTTTAATTTGATTAAAATTGTTCTATGTTACAATGTCAACGAATTATTATTGCCTTCATCATGCTGTCTGCGTGCAAAGATTGCATTTACACAAACACTTTAATTGACCCAAATTCCAAACATCCACTTATTACTATCTGGGCTAAGTTCATTCACCATCAACCATTAACGGAGAGTTGTTTTGTTGTTTTTGTATTGTTTTGTTCTGTTATTTTTTTTTCAGCTTATCGCTTATCACAGCAATCAAAATCAATTTAAATCAATTTAATGCAAACGAAAAGTTGTATTACAGCGCACATGACGCATATTTTTGGCCGACAGTGTACTCTACACATAAAGTAGACATTATTGTGTTTAAAAAAGCTTAAAAGCAACCACGCACAGTGGATCGTTCAGTACAAGCTAGGTGGCAAATTTATTTGTGAACTTCAATGAGTGTTAGAAAGACATCCTGGAATAACTTAATAAAAGTAAAGGCAATTTTCCAATGTGCCTTGAGCAGAGCATGCCATGGTAGCATAATCTAGGTAGGAGCAATTTTTGCAGTGCTTTGTTTGCTCTGACCACCTGTGTCAAAGTCCAAAGCAAACAAATGAAGTTTGGTGCTTATCGTATTTTGTCAACCATGTACTTAGTAGCATTAGTGGTCAGCTACTCTCCTTATTGATCCTACCTAGATTGTTCTACCATGAAGCAGCTATAAGAACACAGATGGAAATGTTACTATAGAACACTGCTCGGAATCTCTTGGCAGCGTAGCCACCGTGGCCACCGGACGTATTTAATGCCGTTGTTATGCTAAGCAAAACATGTTTGGGGAGCTTTTTTGTTCTTAGTGTTTAAAGTGAGGTACACATTATCGATCATGAGTGACACTCATGCTCAAATTGTCTCTTTTTTCGCAGGTTCGCGTGTGTGGCCACTCTTTTTCGTCAGTCAACAGTCAGCCACAAAAATATCTGTGGTTGAATAACAGTCAGCGGCCATATTTGTTTTTGACTGCTAGTGTGTACTGACCATCTTCAGTTAAGCATAAATTTTACAGCGCAAGCATGGAAGCGGAGGCCGATTTCTTAAAAGAATTTATATGATGTTATCACAGGTTGTGATTTTTACAACTTTTTCCCAAAAAGTCTTTAAAATAAGAGAATAAGAAACTTTTATTATGAAAAATTTATTATTTATCATCAAAACTAAAAGTTATTGAATGAGAGTTATTTATTACTTTTAATTTTAATAATAGCTAATTTTGGATAGCTTCCACGAAGAGTGTAAAAAAGACTGTTATTCTTAAAAATATTTTATAAAAGTACAAATAGACGCGAATAAAAAAATTATGAAATCACAATAAAATTTTTTTTATTATTTCTTTTATATATTACTAGCTTATACCCGGCGCGCTTCGCTGCGCTCAGCGCTTATCCCCTAAAAGAGGGTGTAGCTTAAGTGAAGCCATACTTATATAGTAAGTTCGTACCGAGTTTTATTGATGTGTGACTTATTTCGAAAACTATTCCGACTATTTGGGGTGCCGAAAAAGTACCACGCCCCTGGACCATCGCCCATAAAATGTTACCAGTGGAACGGCATGTGTAAATTGAGGTCGAATACTGAATTCCGAGACTGTGCAACCTACAAAAAAAAACCAAAACTGGTCGATATCGAAAATTTTTGGTGTATTTAAGGAGCCTTTTACGGTCGGCACCAGACTTCAAAGGAACCCTCTCAAGGCTTTGGTATAAAAATTGGCTTAGCGGTTTCGGAGTCCTTAAGTGATATACACATATACCCACATACGTATATACATTAAGTCGCCTCACGCTCCTTAGAAAAAAAAGTTGCTTAGTCCGGGTCTTCAAAATAATCCATGGCTTATGTTACGATGATCCCCAAAAAATTTCGACTAAAAATATTGCCTGGTATAGTAGTTAAAAAAAAACAAACGGTCAGAAATAAGAGTAATGAAAAAGTTCTTTTGCATCAAAAATCTTCAATTTTTTCCGTTGGACCAAAGATAATGCGAATTTTTATGGATTGGTTTAACTTTTTTCATATTATTTTCACTAAAATTCAAATTAATTTTTTCCCATACTACTTTTAGTCAAATAATTTGTAAAATGTTAAAAAATGTGTACATTTTATTGTAATTTCATTCAATTTAATTCTTCACTTTACACTATATTTTATCATGAATAGATAATTTATTTGACCAAAAGTAACATGGCAAGACGAAATAACTATTAAGTCTGACCGTTTGTTATTAAGAACATAAGAAGATCGGTCAATGTCCTTTCAAGGATTGAAATGGCCATTTCGATTTTGTTTTTTTTTATTTCAAACTATTCCAGCTACTGTCGAAATATTTGGGGGATCATCATAACAAAAAGCGGTATTTTGAGCAACCGACCCAAAAACACCTTTTTTTTTGTGAGGAACTCTAGTATACAAACAAACATTTAGGCATGGCAACATTTATATGTATAGTGACCGCCACTTGGTCTTATTGCACCTACAATGTCCTACATATCAAGTTTCACTATCAAAACATGTACAGCTCAGAAATTACAATGATTTCTGAAAAGTCGGCGTAGATAAAGTGCGACTTTTACTGTAAATTTTGATTTATATACTTTCACGGATTTGTGGGCGTGACAAAATTTATATAAAAAGTGACCGCCACTTGGACTTATAGCATCTGCATACCAAGTTTGACTATCAAAACGTTCACATCTCAGGAATTTAAATTATTTCTAACCGATAGCCCTGGCAGCTAGTGCTTACTTAGTTATAATTGTTAAATTGTAATTAACTATAATACATACATAAATAAATAAATTAAATAAAATGATTGCTGAAGAGTGGGCACAGATATAGTGCTACCATGCACATTTTTGGCAAAGCTGTCGAGAGTAAGCATATGAACTTAATTACCAAATTTTAGTATTTAACGATGAGAATTGTCTGATTTATAGAAGTTCTATTGATTTGTGGGTAAAAAAAGTGGCGGCCGTGGCGTAGTGGGTAGAGTGTGTGGTCCATATGGGATAGAACCCTGGTTCGAATTCCACCTGACACAGAAAGTTTTTTCAATTGAATTCATTTTTCAGTTCGGCCGTCACCTCTCTGCTGACAATGACAAACCTCAGAGAGTAAAAACTGCAATGAAAAGCTTCTTGAGAACATAAGCCGTTCGGAATCGGCATAAAACTTTAAGGTCCAGTTCTCGATCATTTCAATTCATCATAAGAAGCTCGGTCAAAAACCTTTCAAGGGCTGAAATTGGCCATTTCGCGTTACTTTTTTTTATTTGCGGGTGGTACAAGTTGGCGTGGCAAATTTTATATATATATATTGACCGCCACTTAGAGCACCTGCGTATGAAGTGTTACTATCAAAACGCGTACAACGCAGGAATTAGCATGATTTCGAAAAAGTGGGCGTAGATATGGTGCGACCACGCCCATTTAACAGTTTAACAGTTGCCGATAGTGACCTTATGTACAAAATTACCAATTCTTAGTCTTCTACAAAGCATTTTTACTGATTTGTGGGCGGTTAAAGTGGACGTAACAACATTTGTATATACATAGTGACTGTCACTTGGATCCATAGCACCTGCATACTAAGATTTCCTATCAAACCGTGTACAACTCAGGAATAAGCATGATTTCGAGAAAGTGGGTGTAGATATAGTGCGGCCATGCCCATTTTTTGTGCATTGGCCGACAGTAATCAAATAAACTAAATTACCAAATCCTAGTCTTCTATTTTTTTACTGATTTGTGGGCGTTGAAAGTGGACGTGACAACATTTATATATACATAGTGACTGCCACTGGGATCCATAGTACCTGCACACTTAGATAATGATTAAAACTAAATTACCAAATCTTAGTCTTCTACGGCAAAAGCCGTCTGATATAAAGCATTTTTACTGATTTGTGGGCAGTAAAAGTGGGCGTGACAACGTTTATATTTACATAGTGACTGCCACTTGGACCCATAGCACCTGCATACCAAGATTGACTATCAAAACGTGTACAACTCAGGAATAAGCAAGATTTCGATAAAGTGGGCGTTGATATAGTGCGGCTATGCCCATTTTTTGTGCATTGGCCGACAGTAACCATACGAACTAAATTACCAAATCTTAGTCTTCTACCGCAAAGGCCGTCTGATATAAAGTATTTTTACTGATTTGTGGGCGGTAAAAGTGGGCGTGACAACGTTTATATTTACATAGTAACTGCCACTTGGACCCATAGCACCTGCATTCCAAGATTCACTATCAAAACGTGCACTACTCAGGAATAAGCATGATTTCGATCAAATGGGCGTAGATATAGTGCGGCCATGCCCATTTTTTGTGGATTGGCCGACAGTAACCATACGAACTGAATTACCAAATCTTAGTCTTCTACGGCAAAAGCCTTCTGATATAAAGCATTTTTACTGATTTGTGGGCGGTAAAAGTGGGCGTGACAACGTTTATATTTACATAGTGACTGCCACTTGGACCCATAGCACCTGCATTCCAAGATTGACTATCAAAACGTGTACAGCTCAGGAATAAGAAAGATTTCGATAAAGTGGGCGTAGATATAGTGCGGCCATGCCCATTTTTTGTACATTGGCGGACAGTGACCATACGAACTAAATTACCAAATCTTAGTCTTCTACGGCAAAAGACGTCTGATATAAAGCATTTTTACTGATTTGTGGGCGGTAAAAGTGGGCGTGACAACATTAACATTTACATAGTGACTTCCATTTGGATCCATAGCAACTGCATACCAAGATTCACTATCAAAACTTGAACATCTCAGGAATTACAATGATTTCTTTAAAGTGGGCGTAGATATAGTGTGACCACGCCCATTTTTTGCACAGTCACCGGAAGTAACCATCTGAACGAAATTACTAAATTTTAGTTTTATATGATTAAAACCGTTTGATATAAAGCATTTTTTTTGGTTTGTGGGCGATAGAGCCAAATTGGGTTGTATGGGAGGTACCACGCCCCCTTGTCCAATCAACACCAAACTTCACAGGAACACTTCCCGAATGTTGCTTCAGTATCCCTAAAAATTGCATAAAGTTTGGTTCGGTGGTTTTGGAGTCTATACGTGATATACACACATATCCACATACACACATACCCACATACCCACATACATACATTCATTTTTATATATATAGATAGATTATTATATGTTCATTAAATATTATTATGTTAATATTGCAAATTTTATTATGTTTATTATTATCTAAATTATGTATGCATATAAAACAGAGTTCCATTACATTAATAAAATACTAAATGACAACGTGAATTAATGTCACTACAAAATCTTTATTCCCTATGCCATATATAATTTAGAAAACTTATACGGCTTATACCATTTTTAAAGGTTTTGCCCATTTGCATGAAATACCTTAATATTTTACACAATATGTAACAGGTCATTCAATAAGTTCATAGGGTAAGTAAGAAAAAAACAAAATTTTGATAAAACTCGATTATATTATTCAACATAGTTGCCTTCGAGAGCGTTATAACCAGTATAGTGATTTTCCAACTTTACGATATTCCTCAGTTTTAGCGATTACTTCACCATTGGACTTGAATTTCTTTCGAGCAAGCATTATCTTGAAATCTGAAAACAGAAAAAAGTCACTGGAAGCTAAATTTGGAGAATGCGGTGGGTGGGTAAGCAATTCGAAGCCCAATTCGTTCAATTTTGCCATCGTTTTCATTGATTTGTGACACAGTGCATTGTCTTGCTGAAGCAACACTTTTTTCTTTTGCAAATGTGGCCGTTTCTTGGCGATTTCAGCCTTCAATCGATCCATAAGTGCACAGTAATAGTCGCTGTTGATGGTGGTTCCTTTTTGGAGATAGTCGATGAATATTACACCTTTCGCATCCCAAAATACAGGAGCCATCACCTTACAAGCCGACTGTTGGGTCTTTGCTCGCTTTGGATTCGGTTCGTCGACTGCTGTCCACTCAGCAACTTAACAGCATGAAGTTCGTACAACAACTGATCGTATCGAATGAACAAACAAACGCAACCTTACAGCATGAAGGTCACGCAGCGACTGATCGTATTATTTTATTCAGTGTAATAAGTTCTCACCTCGACTAAAAAGCTTTTTCAATTGAATAGGCGTGTGAAAGCTATCCGCCCATGGGCGGCCTTTTGCGTACTCCTGTACTAAATAAAAATCATATGAAAAAAAATCTAGGAACGCCAGCTATGTATCATCCTATGGACTTTTTGAACGTACTGTTAATATGTCGGCAAGCAAACATTTTCATTTAAAAAATAAATTTAGAAAGAGTACAAAACATTTTTCTTACATTTGTGAACTGTACTCACTTTATTCCTGCACCAAATTTTTTCATTTAACTTTAACAAAATTTTAATTAAATACTAAATATATATACCTATTAACATTTTTTTCTGCATTTTTAATAAAGCCTTGCTTAGAGAAAGTTTACCGTACAACAAAATAAATATCAATTAAACTATATTAAACTTGCAAACTATGAAAACAATGTTGGCTTACATGATTAAAAACGCTGAGTTTCTTAAGTATCAAATGTAAACAAATATAGCAGAACTACGCATCGTTTCCTTATTCTTTTATTCATTTCGGTGTACAAACACAGCGAAAGCTTTTTTGCAGCGACAGAATTTATTTACATTTTTGAAAAAGCTCTTAGCTCGCGAGCCAATGATGTTCGTAGCTGCTTTAAAGATTAATATACAATTTTTTTTAGAAAAAAGTTTCAGTTTACTTTACAGTTTACTTTTTTGATTAAAAATTTAAAAAAGGAATAACTTTTATTTCTAAAAGAAAAAGTTATCTCTTAACTTATATTTTTAACCGACTTCAAAAAGGAGGAGGTTCTCAAGTCGGTTTCTGTTTTTTTTTTTTTTAAATGTAAACCATGTGCCTGATTGCCATAATTTTTAGTGAACAGATAGATATCATAAGCATGGAGGTGCCCGTAAAAAAGTGGGCGGTATTCGAGAACTGGGCGTGGCAATACTAGATCTCGCAATACTAGACACTACTGTATCTTGAATAATATTGACACAAGGGTACTGAAATTTAGTGTAGGGGTAGGTACAATAATAACAAGTTACCGTCAAGAAAATGGGCGTCATTCGACAAATGGGCGTGGCGATATTAGAAAAACATTGTATCTTGAATAATTTTGAGACTAGAGTACTGCAATTTAGTATAGGGGTAGGCATTATTATTACAAATTATGGTCAAGAAAGTGGGCGTTATTCGACAAATGGGCGTGGCAATATTAGAAAAACGCTGTATCTCGAATAATACTAACACTAGTGTACTACAATTTAGTATAGGGGTGGGCATTATTATTACAAATTATGGTCAAGAAAATGGGCGTTATTTGAGAAATGGGCGTGGCAATATTAGAAAAAGAGTATATCTCACATAACATTGATACTATAGTACTTCAATTTGGTATAGGGGTAGGCATTATTAGTACAAATTATGGTCAATAAAGTGGGCGGTATACGACTACTGGGCGTGGCAATATTAGAAAAACAGTGGATCTTGAAAAATTTTGAGACAAGAGTACTGCAATTTAGTACAGGGATGGGCATTATTATTACAAATTATGGTGAATAAAATGGGCGTTATTTGATAAATGGGCGTGGCAATATTAGAAAAAGCGTATATCTCGCATAATATTGATACTATGGTACTACAATTTGGTATAGGGGTAGGCATTATTAGTACAAATTACGGTCAATAAAGTGGGCGGTAGTCGACGACTGGGCGTGGAAATATAAGAAAAACAATGTTTCTCGACTAATATTGACACTAGAGCACTGAAATTTATTATAGTTGTAGGCAGAATTTTTACAAATTACTGTCAATAAAGAAGGCGTTATTTGACAAATGGGCGTGGCAATACTAGATTTCGCAATACTAGATACTAATGTATCTCGAATAATATGGACATTAGGGTAATGAAATTTAGTGTAGGGGTAGGCACAATTATTACAAATTACCGTCAAGAAAATGCGAGTTTTTCGACAAATGGGCGTGGCAATATTTGAAAAATAGTATACCTCGAATAATATTGACACTAGGACACTGAAATTTATTGTAGTGCAGGGGTAGGCAGAATTATTAAAAATTACGGTCAATAAAGTAGACGTTATTCGATAAATGGGCGTGGCAATACTAGATAAACACTATCTCAGATAATATTCACTATTATCAATTAACACTATCTCGCTGGGGTACTGAAATGAAGTACAGGGGTAGGCACAATTATTGGAAACAACGCTCAAGAAAGTGGGCGCTTATTTAACAAAGGGGAATGGCAATATTAGAAAAACACTATATCTCGAATAATATTGACACTCGGGTAATAGAACTCGTTAAAAGAATGGATATAATAATTTCACTACACGTGACATCTAATTTTAATTTAAGAGAGAGATATTTGAAATAACCAACAAACTTTCAGAATTTAAGGCGGTCTTCTCATTCAAAACCCGTTTTTGGACCCTTTTTAAAAAAATTCTTAGTTGAAAACGCAAAGAATAATTGAAAACTGTTTTTATTTATTGTATTACAAAAGGTTCAAAGTAAATAAAACAATTTTTTTTGCCTCGATACGTGGGCTGTTCAAAAAGTAATGAGACTTCAAAGTTGGTGGTGAAAAAAAAAGGTGTCGTCACGGCGGCCACGATTCCGGGTCTCCGGAGCGTCTGAAATGAAAAAAAAAACGGGGTTATAATCAGTATAGATGTAATTCTCGGGTGAACCTCAAGCTTAATTTTGTGATTTTTTTTGACAAAATGGCGGCCATTCAAAAAAAAAAATTCAATTTCGGGTTTTTTTTTTGTAGTTTAGTGTAAAAAAAAAAATAGTAAAAAATTTTTAAAATTATGGTCGCGGTTCACCCGAGAATGGTGACAATTCTGCATCGATTCCACTTTGTTTCATGAAAATCGGTTCAGTTGAACTGGAGATATCATGGCCGCCAGTTCGAAAAACGTGGGTTCGAGATAAACGCGTTTAAAGTTTGAAGTAATTTTTTTATAGCTCATTTTGACGAAGACCTTGCTTCACAAAAAAGGCTGTATCTTCTAAAGTATTTCGAATCCTTTTAGGGGCACATTCACAACTACCCAAGCTATAAATAAATGCAAAAAAAAAAGTCAAAAAAAAAAAAGTTGCTCAATGAGAAGACCGCCTTAATAGAACAAATTTTTTCAGAACAATTGTTTTTTTTCAAAACACATAAATTGTTTATACACTTTTTTCGAAAATTTATCATATTCTCTAAAAAGGAAGATATAAAAACTTTTAAAAACAAAAACAACCGACTACAAAATCACTATAAAGTAAAAAATAATTTTAAAAATACTTTTCCTTATAATTTCTTGGTCATATTTGATAATTTATTTAAACATATTAGTATATATGAAATCTTATTATCTTAATTTTTTTTCGTTTTTGTTTTATTATCATAAATATATACATTTCGCCATGAATTTCTTTGAAATTAAATGCCACCATCAGCGCAGTCAAAATCGGGAAGTTCCTCTCTCCCCCATTGTTACTAAACCAGGTTTCACCCAAGGTGGTTCTTTATCGTGCGACTTTTTTAACCTAATCATGGAGAAGATCATTCGAGCTGCTGATCTGAGACAAAGCGGTACAATATTCTATAAGAGTGTTATGCTGCAAGCGTATGCCGATGATATTGATATCATTGGCCATAACACACGCGAAGTGAGTGCATCATTCTCAAAATTAGAAAAGCAGTCGAGTCGCATGGGTTCTGCAGTAAACGCAGATAAGACGAAATATGTGGTGTCAACGTCACTGTTGACAACACCTTCTTCGAGGTGGTGAAGGACTTTGTCTACCTCGGTTCCAGCATTAACTCCACCAACGCTATCAGTAGAGAGATAAAACGAGGGATAACTCTTGCCAATAGGTGTTACATTGGGCTCAGTGTGTAATTAAGAAGCAGAGCCCTCTCTCCCCCTGTTATATGCCCCTCCTGTTATATGCAGCACAAACGTGGACGTTGAGCAGCTCTGATGAAAAGACTTTGGGAGCGTTGGAGAGAAAGATCCTTCGTAAAATCTACGAACCAATCTGCGTCAATGGCGAGTACCGAATACGATGGAACGATAAGCTGTATGAGCTATACGATGGCATCGACATTGTAAAGCGCATAAAAATCGAGCGGCTTCACTGGCTAAGTCATGTTGAGCGGATGGAAGACGACGCTCCAGCGAAGAAAATATTCGATTCGGTACCCAGCGGCGGACAACGCAGAAGAGGACGACCGCATCTCCATTGGAGAGACCAAGTGGAGGACAACCTGACGAAACTTGGAGCTTCCAACTAGCGCCAGCAAGCGCAAAATAGAAATGGCTGGCGCAATTTCTTACAACAGGCGGAAACCGACTTACGCTGGTAGATGACATCTAAGTAAGTAAGTCATCTTTGCGGTTTCTTGTCTTCATATTGACTGTTCGCTTAAAATGAAACGTAACAATACTGTGCTAAATCGTCTGACATTTTTTAATTTGTCAAAAATTTATTCAATGTTGTCAGTTCAGCAAACATTTGTTAGTCTTGCCATAATTTTTAAATGTTTTTCACTTGGGTATTGCTATGATTTTGGTTAGTATTCAATTCTGGAAGGTTTTTTTTTTAACTCTAATATAGAATTATATGCTGTTACCCAAAATAATTCCACTCAAAAATTATTTAATCAGTATTTCTGCAAAATATGCAGTTTATATAAGCGCTTTTTTAAATATTGCCAATGACTTAAATTATTGTTAGTCACAAAAAATAATTTGAGTTCATTGTACGTTTTGTTTTATGATCAAAATAGCATCAATTTCATATAAACACACATATACATATTATGAAAAAATAATCAAAATAATAAAAAATAATAATCTAAGTGCAGTGGCCACCACAAAAGAGTTTTATTTCTTTTTTTTTTTTTTTTTTGTTCGTATCTTAAATAAAAACTGTCAGCAACGCTATTATCCGTGCGGCCGTTTATGAATTATAATCGAGTTAAATTATGCTGAACGTGTAACGCTTCACAAAGTTTTGTCAGCATGTGAAATATATTAAGGAAAATAATAAAAAAGATTTTGTCCCTGTTTTTTATTATTTTTTGTGTTATTTTAAGCGTATAAAAATGATTTTGTTTTTTGCCACACAAGACCGTATGTTGCTCTTTTTGTTAATGTTATTGTGTTAGAAATAAGCTTTCAGTGGTTAGAACTTTTTAGTTAAATATGATGTACAACAAAAAGTAATCGAATTGAAGTATTCAATTTCAAAGAATTTTAAGACGAAATTTGGCTTACGTAAGGCGATTTTAAAAAAATAATATAAAAAATCAAAAAATACTCGTATAAAAGATTGTTCAACCCTCGTATAGCCACCAAAAATTTCACACTTTTGAGAAAATAATTAAATAATTCGAAATTAACTCTTTATCCACTTACAACAACAAGTAAAGTAACAATGAAGTACTGACGACTGTGATGTAGCATTCTTTGCATATGAAACTTCAATGAAATTTTATTAAGTTACCAACAGTGTTTGGCGGCCGCTACAGCACGCCTTACGAACTTGTCCAATTTGTCTAAAAATAATTCCATGGCTCTTCACGCACCACTGGCAGCCATTGTTGCCAAAGCGCAAAACTTAGCATTTTGCTACGAGTATTGACAACGTTGCAGCAGCGGCTGGCTCTTTATGTGCGCCATTAGCACCTGCTAGCTATGAAAAAAATATTAGAACAAAAAATAATGTCCCAACGGAAGCGGATCTGCGCCATATGCATTGAACAGGCAAGTGTTTCATGCTGCACTACAACAGCAACAGTTTGTGACTCGTTTGTGACTCTTTTGGGCCTTATTTGCCAGTTCAAGCAGCTAGCCTGTTCTTTCTCTGCTTCTACTTCTACTTCTCTTTGTTTTTGCATTTGGTATTTTTTTTTTTTTTTGTTCATTTCATTGCAATGAGCTTAAATTAAATTTCACACATTGGTTTGAGAAATTAAAATGTCACCGGAAGATGTTGTACTTCCGCCTGCCAATTTCTACACCTTGGCAGCTAGCTTAGACAAGTAAAAGTTTATTCTACTTCTTCCTTTTCTGCTACCTCCGTAGCCATACTCAGGTTCTTTGCAGCTGCAAAAAATTTTCAAGAACTTGGAAAATTAAATGAAAACTTTTGCGCCAGACGCTGCTGTTCAGGTCGATGGAATCTTTGCTAATTTCTTTAATGAATTTTGACAGAATTATTTTGCACAAAGTTTCCTTTTTTTTTTTATTTTCTCTCAACAATTTTAATTAAGAACATTGCAAGTAGAGACATTTGTGCCAAGCAATCAAATAATAACAAATTCTGAATAGTAAAAGGAAAGTTTTACACATAATTATGTGGCTACAGGAGGAAATTAAAAACTTATAAATAGAAAAAAAAGCAAGAATAATTGAAGTTGCACTAATGTAAGAGTTATTGATAAAATGCAGCCAATTGCATTAAGGAACATTTTGAGGAATGGAAAAAATCTTTTTAGTAGTTGAACTAAGGTAAAAAATTTATAAAAAATTAGAAAAATTGTTCAAAAAGAAACCTATATACTATATATAAAACTGTTACAGAAAAAAATCTGTACATGAAATGACGTGGAGTCCAAAAAGTCTGTCCGTCTGTCCGTTAAAGCATCACGCGAAAACCATTGGATAGATTTAAATAAAACTTGACATCTAGGTTTCTTATATACCTGGAGTAGGTCTCTGAATGGGTGATTCTATGTTAAGAGGCTTCCCCTTCGAGATATGGCACTTTTTCCACTTTTTTGAAGATTTTTCGAGGATTTTTCTATATATTTAAATTTTATGTTGTTCCATATCTCGAAAGGGTAGCAAAATAGGTAAAAACTAAAAATTTTTTGGGGGTTGCTAAGGGAGGAAGCATTCTTGAGACACACGAATAGGGGGGTCTAAGTGCCCCCATTCGCCATATTTTTAGGGGTGAACGTCAAAACACGTGTTAAACTGCCCACTGTAAGTCAAATTGTAAGTCAAACACATGTTTCGGCCCCTCCCTAAAAATATGCCGAATGAAGGCACATAGACCCCCCTATTCGTGTGTCTCAAGAATGCTTCCTCCCTTAGCAACCCCCAAAAAATGGTTAGTTTTTACCTATTTTGCTACCCTTTCGAGATTATTATTATTATTATTATTATTAATTATTAATTAAATTAGTATAATAAGAACAGGTTCTTTTACTATACAAAGAATATAATTTAGAAATAAATATTACAGATTACATATTATAAAAATTAAACAATAAACATGAATCATTTTGGATTTTGAGCATAAGTTATTTTAAATTATAATTAAAAGAAATCTACTATTATTATTATTATAAATATTATTTAATATAGCTTTTAAATATATGCACTGTAAAGGCTGAAGATAGACAGTATTATAAATAAGACAGAAAAGAATCAGATGAAAGAGGACTGAGGGAAAGAGTGAAGTTAAGAAAGATAACTGGTTACAATAACAAAAACTTCATAGTTAAGTTTACATTTTAAATAAAGCTTGCCTAAATCTTCCAATTCCATTAATGGATCTTAAATGGTTTGGTAAAGAATTCCACAATCGAATGGCGTTAATGAAAAATAATCTCGTCGAATTAAGGGATTTAATATTAGGTACTATAAGCACATAACTTCGAACTGACTGGGAAAATTGTAATTTTTCAAATAGGTATAGAGGAATTTTTAACCAAATCAGCTTATATAGAAAGATACAAGTCCTGGCGTTAAGGTAACTAGACAAGTCACAGCCAAGAATTGAATTCTTGTACTGTGAAATATGATCGAATTTCCGAATGCCATGGACATATCTCGTAGCGTGATTGAATGCTACATGTACTTCATGCTCAGAGTGTGAATCTAATTTGCTATATATAAGTTCAGAGTACGTTATAATAGGTAGTATCAACTGTACCACAAGCTTACGCCTGGTTTCTAAGGGCGTAAAGTCGGCAGACATTCTAAGGTTCCTAAGGCAACAGTATATTTTACGGATAATGCTGTTAACATGATCGGTGCACGTTAGTGTTGAGTTTATATGGAATCCTAGACTTACAAGATTGGTAACAAGTTTAAGTTTTTTATCACCTATAAACAAGTCAGGGATATTATCAAAAAATATTTTAGATGCCGAGATTGGTAGAACGTAATATTTAAGTGCATTAAGCTGCAAACCGTTTCTTATAGACCACTGGTTAATATCTTGGAGATCTTCATTAAGTCTACAACTCAAGTCCTCCAGGAGACCGGTTCTACGGGAAAGATGTAATTGAACATCATCTGCATATGCATGCATAGATGCATGTTTACAAGTTGAGAAAATGTCATTGATAAAAACGGAGAACAACAATGGGCCAAGAATTGAACCTTGTGGTACTCCACTTCGTACCAATTTAAATTAAGAACACCTATCACCAACCCTAACTCTTTGGAATCTATTTGACAAATAGCTTCTCAAGAGACTTACAGCATTATCACAGAAGCCATACCAGCACTTTAGTTTTTGACAAAGTAAGAAGTGATTTACAGTGTCGAAAGCCTTAGAAAAGTCGAGCATGCAGAGAAGAGTAATCAGCCCCTCGTCATATGATTTTCGTATATCGTCCAAGACTTTCATAGTAGCAGTGGAATAGCTATGGCCGACTCGAAAGCCATATTGTAGGGGAGATAGCATATTATTAGTGTTCAAAAAAATTGAAATTTGATCTGCCATAATCGCTTCACATACCTTAGAGAGCGAGGACAAAATACTAATTGGCCTGAATTCGTTGGCTTCCACTGCAGTTGATTTTTTAGCAATAGGGACTACCTTTGCAATTTTCCAGGAATGAGGAAAAGAAGACGTTGTAAAACAGTGGTTAATGATGTGGGTTAACGGACTAAGAACGTAGGGTATAATTAGCTTGATAAATCTTATAGAGATGCCATCCTCTCCAATAGCATTTGATTTAATTTTCATAATGTACTTGCCCACATCATTCTCACTTACTGCAAAAAATTGGAATTGTGGTTCAACAATGACATCGACTATATTTATGTTTCCTTGAGAAGAATTGCTGGAGAGAAATAAATTGTTAAGAACATCAGGATCCACTTTACAATCAGAGCTAGATTTTTTCCCAATGCCTAGGTTTTTAAGATTCCTCCACAGTACTTTGGATGGGAGCGATGTGTTTAGCTTAGCAGAACAGTAGTTGCGCTTCGATTGCTTAATAACCAAAACTGAAGCATTTCTGGCAATCCTGTAATTTTCCCAGTTTTCAGACGACGGGATTTTTTTCCAGCGACTATGCATTTTGTTTCGTTTTTTAATAGCATTTTTGACATTAGTATTAAACCAAGGACAAGAAGTATTTTTTATAACAGTAGTTCTAGTGGGAACATGATTTACAAAAAGATTATTAAGGATATTAGAGAAGGCTTCTACTTTTTTATATATGGAGATATGGAACAACATAAAATTTAAATATATTTGCTTATATATATATATATATATATATATATATGTGCTTCTTTCCTTTTTATCCAGTAAAAACTGCTCTTACAAATTAAGGGCTTTTTCGCAAAAAACAAATTGAGAAGAAAAATGGAATCGGAGTAAAAATTTAAAAAAAAAAAAAAATGCCCATCTCAGCCCTTGAAAGAACTTTGACCAAGCTTCTTATGATCAATTGTGTTGTATGTGATGCGCAATGTTTGCACACAAATTATCGAGAACTGGACCTACGTGTTTTATGCCGACTCCGAACGGCTATGTTCTCAAGAAGCTTTTCAAGGCAGTTTTTACTCTCTGAGGTTTGCCATTAGCTGCAGAGAGGTGACGGCCGAACAGAAAAATAAATTCAATTGAAAAAATTTTCTGAGTCAAATGGAGGATTCGAACCTGGGTTCTCCGTCGTAAAAGTCACACACTCTACCCACTACGCCACGGCCGCCACGGGTAAAAATTTAAGATACATTAAAATAACGTATGAAAGAACTCTTGACCCTTAAAATTTCTGCATGTGGCAAATATAATTCAATCTCATAATTAAAATATCATCTGCCTATAATGGAAATGCATTTCTCTATTAAATCTATTTAATATTTAAAATATTTTAATAATTTTTTTTAAGCTTAATTAATTTTGAAATTTTTCCGTTTCAAAACTTTAAAACTCTTACTTAGTACAATGCATTTTTGAACATATCAGTGTTATCTGAAGCAAGAAAAAAATTATCAGGAATTAAAAATTTGGACTTTCGCTGCAGTTACTCTGCTGTTTTTAATATATATATATATATTTAATTAAATTCTTTTTTCTCTGAAATGTCAATAAAAGTACTTTATAAAAATAATTGAAAACCCGTTAGGTTGCATTTACATTTTAGAATATTTTTTTAAGAAAGGTTCATAATATCTAATGTTTTCTCAAAAAATGGTGCATAAGTTGTTAAATTCAAAATTGTAGCTTTGACTCTCCTTCATTTGACATTATACCTTTATTAGCAAAAGTTGGTACAGTTTTACACAAAATTAAATTGTTTCTCTACTGTCTATTATAATAAAACTCATTTTCTATTTAAAATTCTCTACTTCGAGTCCCCGCCTGCCCCTTCCAGCCCATCCTATTGTACAAATCTTTGTTTTGTAAAGATAAGACGTCTGGCCGATGGCTCTAAAACTAGGGCCTCTTTCTGCAAGGATGAAAACGGAAATCTAATGACAGATATCCAGAGTATACTGACGTTATGGAGGGAACACTTCTCTAGTCGTCTGAATGGCAATGATGACAACAATCCCGCCAATAGAGATGATATCCCGGAAACCCCAATTATGGATGACAGCGTTGAAATTCCGCTGCCTAATCAAGACTATAATGAAGTCTTGACAGCAATAACACGGCTTAAGAACAACAAAGACGCAAAAGCCGATGGTCTGCCCGCTGAGCTGTTTAAGAACGGAGGCTAAGCTCTATTTAAATGCATTCACGAGCTTCTATGCAGAATATGGTCGGAAGAATGCATTCCAAACGATTGGAACCTCAATGTACTCTGCCCAATCCACAAGAAAGGCGATCCCACTATTTGTGACAGCTATCGTGGGATAAGCCTCCTAAATATCGCCTATAAGGTCCTTTCGAGCGTATTATGTGAAAGACTGAAGCCCATCGTAAGCCAACTGATTGGGCCTTATCAGTGTGGCTTCAGACGTGGAAAATCTACCACCGACCAGATATTTACGCTACGACAAATCTTGGAAAAGACCATAGAGAAGCAAATCGACACCCACCACCTTTTTGTCGACTATAAAGCCGTTTTTGACAGTCCAATAAGGAATCACCTATACTCCACCATGTCTGAATTAGGTATACCTGCAAAATTAATCCGTCTATGCAGGATGACACTGAGCAACACCAGCAGTGCAGTAAAATTGGGAAGGAACTCTCACCATTTGTTACCAAACGAGGTTTCAAACAAGGTGATTCTTTATAGTGCGACTTTTTTAACCTAATCATGTAGAAGATCATTCGAGCTGCTGATCTGAGACAAAGCGGAACAATATTCTATAAGAATGTTATGCTGCTAGCGTATGCCGATGATATTGATATCATTGGCCATAACACACGCGAAGTCAGTGCAGCATTCTCCAAATTAGATAAAGAGTCGAGTCGCATGGGTCTTGCAGTAAACGCAGATAAGACGAAGTATCTGGTGTCAACAAACAAACAGTCACAGCGTATTGGCACCCACGTCACTGTTGACAACACCTCCTTCGAGGTTGTGAAGGACTTCGGCTACCTCGGTTCTAGCATTAACTCCACCAACGATATCAGTAGAGAGATAACACGAAGGATAACTCTTGCCAACATATGTTTCTTTGGGCTCAGTAGGCAATTGAGAAGCAGAGCCCTCTCTCGACGATCAAAAGACACGCTCTATATGCCCGTGCTGTTATATGCAGCACAAACCAGGACGTTGAGCAGCTCTGATGAAAAGATTTTGGGAGCGTTCGAGAGAAAGTTCGAGAGTAAAATCTACGGACGAATCTGCGTCAATGGCGAGTACCGAATACGAAGAAATGATGAGCTATACGCTGACATTGACATAGTTAAGAGCATACAAATCGAGCGGCTTCGCTGGCTAGGTGATGTTAAGCGGATGGAAGACGACGCTTCAGCGAAGAAAATATTCGATTCGGTATCGGACAATTATAATAATAATATATTCGGACAACGCAGAAGAGGACGACCGCATCTCCGTTGGAGGGACCAAGTGGAGGACAACCTGACGAAACTTGGAGCTTCCAACTGTTGCCAGCAAGCACAAAACAGAAATGGCTGGCGCAATTTCTTACAACAGGCGGAAACCGGCTTACGGCTGCAGACACCATCTAAGTAATTAAGTAATCATGGCGTATGAGTAACATTTAATTCAAAATAAAAGCACATGCACAGGTTCATATTTTCGAAAGAATAAAAATATTCAAAATGACTTTTTATAAAATCAGAGTCCCATATCACGGAAAAACAGGTTGTAACCACTGAAATACTAGAGTGAATATAAAACAAAAGCACTGAAACAATTTTTTTATTGAGTAATATTTTAACACTGATTTAGCTTATTTTGAATTATATCTTCTTTTTTACTTTTTCAAACGAATAAGTTATAAGATGATGCATTAACAGTTCAATAAGTATGTTCTTTTTAGCTGGCATCCTTACGAAGGTAGAGACATTTTTTTTTAACAGCAATAAAAATCACATCTAAACTTGTGAAATTAATAAATTAATAAATTTTTCAAAAAAAAAAAGCTCGATTGCAAAAAATTATTTATGAACAAACTGATTTAGAAATCTACTTCGGATTCATAAGGTTTAAAAATTTCAAATTTTACAACAACTTGGAATGTTCTCAATAATATTTAATTTTGTTTTTTATCACATTTTTATATCACAAAGAACACAGCAAGTTATTACGGGGGGGAAAAAAAAGAAAAGCAGTGTAGAATATTCTTTAAACAAAAAAATTATGCAATAATTGTCATTCCCTTCTTGTTTTCTTATCATCAACTCACTTTGACTGGCTGTAACTTTTATCAAAAGAACAACGATTTTCGTAAATTTTTTTTTTTTCATCTTACTTTTTTGCTGATTTGAACTATTTGCATAACATAATCGACGCAGAATATCTAACTTAAGGATATCACGTGGAATTAACTTTTTTTTTTTATTCTTTTATACTAACTATATAGATAGCATCGAAAGCAGGCAGAGAAAGAAATTATGTAAAAGAATTATGCGTTCAGCAGGTGTTGCAGTAGCAGCAGTGTCCGTAGTAAAAAGTTTTTCATTTCAACGCAATAATAAAAGTTTTTGCCAAAGAAAAAAAGAGTTTTCCCTCAAAGGATAATAACAAAATTAAAACTTACGCACGAATAAACAATTATGCAAAAAGGAATGCCAATAACTGACAATGAGTCTAAAAGGACAACGCATGTTGCCGACTGCTGCTACAAAAAACAAAAGAAAAAAAACTAAAGCGATTAGCATGAAGACAACTTTATTAAGTCTAGCAAAATACTTAAATTAACTGTCAACATGGTATTAAAACTTTACCCTTAACTTCATTTAATTAACTTCTACGTTTTACGAAAAAAAAAATAACTAAACTTTTTTGACTCTTGAAATGTGTCAACGAATATATTTTTTAATTAGTATTTTTTTTTATTTTTTCCTTAATTAGACATATTCGCGAAAGTGTGCGATAACTTTGACAGCTTGTAATTACCAACGAACCAACAACGGACAACAATTGTTGACAACAGAAAGAATACAGACTGGGACGAAGACAGAACACTCGAAATAAGAACAAGAACGCAAAAGCAGAATCATTAGCAAAACAGTCCACAAGAGCGTAGAGATCACAGCTCTGGAGGCGTCAAAACTCGTATAATGTCATTAGAAGCCACAATCGCCAGAACCGTATCTCTAAAAAGTAACAATAGCAGCAGGGACTGTAGCCGCAGCAACACCAAGAAAACGATTTGCCAAGAGCAGCAACAACAACAACAAGAACAAGAAAACCAAGAACAGCAACATCATCAACAACATCAGCATTCCACGAGTATTCAACGAGTGCCAAACAAAAAAACGCCCTCCAGCGGTCAAGAACACCAACAAAACAACAACAACAACAAGCAAATTTCTCCTCCGCACACAAACTACGATTGCAGCAGCAACAGCTACAACTCCCACCGCTGTCAGTCCGTAAAATCAGTAACAACACCTTCGCCCTGTCACTTGCTGGTCGAGCAAATCATCTACACGGTCGGCGAACTCGAGCATACGCTGATTGAGGACCATCAAAACGATTTTGAGCTGCGAGTGGCACTTGAACGTCAAACGGAAAAAGTTCATGACCTGCGGTCATCGCTGGCAATGGAGAAGCAACGCAACAAACGTCTCGTTCATCTGATACGTGGCGTTGATTCGTCCTCCTCGACGGATGAAGATGCGCAGCAGCATCTGAACGGCGTTGGTGCTAGCTACATAAATGGCAGCCGCTGGCACTCAAGATCATCGATGGATGCTTTTGAGTCAATTAGTCCACTTTTAATGCAACAGAGGTAAGTGTGCGCGTTCGGCAATGCAGGACATGTTGGTTGGAAATAAAATTAAGCCAATTAAAGCTGTTCTTAGATGGCTCGGTTGGTAAATGGAGGGGTTGGGGAGAGGGAGAGAGAGAGAGAGAGAGAGAATAGAGTGAAAGAAAGTAGCAATGTTCAACGCTGTTAATGGGCGCCTTGAAGGATTTTTTTTGGCTAGCGATTAAAATATCTGGGAAAAAGTAGTCAAAAGCAGCTAAGATAGAATTATTGCATCAAACGCTCTGCAATTTTACTCTTCAGGGGTTGAGATACCTTAAGACAGGGTGAAATTAGTCATGTTTATTAAATTTTTTTTTTAAGTTGATAACATAATTTGGATAATTTTTTTATTCCCCTATCTTTTTAGTATGCCTTTGAACTGTTGTTGTGTTGTATCATGGTTTTATTTTCACGCATTTGTGTTGCGAGAGTTTCAATTAACTTCATGTTGCTCTCTACTCTTCTCTTTTTCTACTCAGCTGCACATGATACAATAATTACAGGTAATATAAATAGAATTGACATAGTGGTCAAAAGTGGCCACATATTGCCAAAATGAGGATGACAAATAACGGTGTGACTTTTTTAACATAAAAAGGGATTTTTCTTAAAAGTGGCAAAACTATTTTTTAAAACGACACAATTTAAAGATTCGACTTATTTGATAAGTTTTACATTGTTTTAAAAAGAAAATAAAAGAAGGGACCCCTTCTAGACATAAAATAAAAGAAGGGAATAACCCTTTAACATGATTTTATTGAACCAGGTATGTTTTATGAATATCCGAATGTGTCATCTTGCGCAGTTTTTTTTTTCATAAAAATAGGCATATATCAGTAAGCAATTACACTAGAGCAACGGTGGGTCGGAAGGTTGTAACGGAAGGATTTAAAATGGGTCGCGACTCGATCTTAAAATTACACTGTACAGCACGAAAAAAAACCCGTGGGGTTTAATGACGTTTTTTATGTTTTCGAGGCCGTTGAAACCGAATATGAATTCAGTTTTTTTGGGTCACGCAAGGTTCTCCCTGGAGGCGGGTCCAGAGTAAGCTCTAAGCCTCTACAATTAATGAAATCAATATTTTCCTTTTCGGGTAGGGCAGGAGAGGGTTAAAATGTATGACCAACCTCCATTGTTTTTCCAAGGGGAACATTTTTTCCTTAGGACCTATTCCATTTGACCTCTCCTGAGGGGGGCTCCCATACAATGCACCCTAACCCCATACAGTTAATGAAATTGATATTTACCTCTTTAGGGAGGGCAAGAGAGGGTTAATATGTATGACTGGCATTCATTTTATTCCAAAGAGGAACACTTTTTTTTTGACTAATTCCCTCCGGCCTCTCCTTCGTGGGGCTCCCATACAATGCATCCTAGCCCCCTGCAGTTAATTAAATCAATATTTACGCTCTTCAGAAGGGGTGGAGAGGGGTAATATGTAAGACCGACCCCAATTACTTTTTAGAGTGGAACATTTCTCTCCTCGCGACTTTTTCCCTCCGACCTCCCCCTTTGGGGGCTCCCATACAATGAACTCTACTGTTAATGAAATCAATATTTTCCCTCTTGGGATGGGTAGGAGAGGGTTAATATGTAAGACCGATCTCCATTACTTTTTCGAGTGTAACTCCCTCCGACCCCTCCTTAGGGGTGGAGGGCTCCCATATAATGTTTTGGCAAGCCCTAAAAACTTTTTATTTTTCAAAATTTATTTTTCTTTTTTAAACTCTTTATATGTCAAAATTTATATTTCCATTTTAAAATCTTTATTGTCAATTTTGCTTTTTTGTTTTTTTTTTAATCCCACATCGTACATATAAAACACATTCAACCAATAATGTAATTATTTTATTTAATATAGTTTCGAGAAACATTTTCAAAAAACATACTTAAGAAGAAGTTGGTGTGAAAATATTTGTTAAAAATAAAAACTCCCTTTTTATTTTTGTTTCGGTGTACATCACTTGCTTTTGACATTATATCAGTGATGACCAAACGCACACAACTTAAACTGTTTGTGTAACGTTTAAAGCTTCTCACTGAAAGAAATAGAACGTTAAAGTATTTTGAAAGCTTTCTGAAAGCTTTATGTACAAAAATAATAAAATATGTAAAAATAGACGCGAATAGAAAAATTACGAAATCACAATCTAATTTTTTATCATTTCTTTTAGATATTATTATTATATGTTTATTATTATATTACTATTGCAAATATTATTATTATCTATATAATGTATACATATAAAACAGAGTTGGATTACATTACATTAATAAGTTACTAAATTACAAGTTAATGTTACTACAAAATCTATGTTCCCTGTGTCATATATATTTTAGAATTTATTATAAGTTTTTCCATGAGTATATGGTATTGAAAATTTATTATAAAAAATGTTGACAGGTGATAAACTTATACGGCGTATACCATTTATAAGAGTGTTGCCCATTTGCATGAAACCTCTTAATATTTTACACTATATGTCAAGAAATGTCCAAAGCAGCCGACCTTCATCTTCGTTTTATAAAGGCATTCATACTTCTAGATGAATATCTACCTATGCAATCCTCTTGGGCAAGCAATTATTTTCATTTAAAAAATAAATTTAGAAAGATTACAGAATATTATTTTTTACATTTGTGAATTGTACTAACCTTATTCTTTCTCCTAATTTCTTCATTTAACATCTACAAAATTTAAATAAAATATTAAATATATATACCTAGTAACATTTTTCGACATTTTTAATAAGGCCTTGTTTAAACAAAATTTACCGTAAAACAAAATAAATATAAAATAAACTATTTTAAACTATGAAAACAATGATGGCTTACATAAATAAAAAATGGTGCGTTTCTTAAGTATCAAATGTAAACAAACATAATAGAAATCCGCATCGCTTCCTTATTTTATTCCTTTCGATGTACAAACACAACGTAATTATTTTAAAATCCAGCGAACAAAGTGACGTGACCCTGCCTGCTTCGAGTCTGCCTACAGACTGAAAGTTTTTTTGCAGTGGCAGAATTTATATACGTATACTTTTTTGAAAAGCTCTTAGCTCGCGAGCTGATTATGTGCGTAACTACATTATATGCACACCGCTCGACAGCGCAGTCGCTATTTATAGCACCTGTAATTATTTTGCACATGGTATCATGATTTACAAGGTGGGAGTGACAGTTCTGTTGGCGATTTGGAGTTGTCAAAAACGCATTGAAAAAGAGAAAATGAAGAAGCAGCAAAAAAGATGCTAAGTTTGACTTTGTTTTGATTTGACAACTCCCGATCGCCGCTCGTGAGAAAAAATGTAGTTGTCAAGGCCACCTTGCAAATTATTGAATCATGATTCTGCCATGAGCTAGCACAGCACAAGTTGCAAAACAAAACAAAACAAAAGATATAATGTTTTTTATTCCGTTTGACAAGCATTGTCTTAGGGACTGAGGGCACACGGTGATCGTTTGAACGGTGTTCAAAAGTTTCTGTTACTTTCAATGGAAACTGTCAAAAAACAGTGAGAGTGAGAGCGGATGAACACCCTAGTAGGAAAATTGATTATCCTTAGATGGCTTCTTGGCACATCCAAGAACAAATCTTTTTTTGTATGAAACCGCTACGTAGGGGATATTAATCCCTTCGTCACTTCTTCAAGCAAGAAGTAAGAAGTGATTAGTCAAGAATCCGAGTACCTTTTTTTGGCAATGAAGAAAGGATATGGATGTCGATGTCGATGTCGATATGGATATTGATTTTTTCCCATTTTGTTTTCGTTTTCCACTTTTGTTTTCTATTTCACCCTACACTATGCTGCAAAGTAATTTTTAATTGGTGTAAGTTAAACAATTTTCATTTATTTATTTATAGAAATATTATAATAGCTTGTAAGTTATTTTGTATTGCTTTGACTTCGTAAACTTAAAGACGGTACGTGTATCATCGATAAAATCTTTGACGCTGTAACCCTCCGCTGATGCTTTTAAAGAATAGAAAAAAAAAGAATTACTTATAAATACTGAAATAATTCTTACGTTTTTAACAGGTTTTTAGCATACAAAGCATCTTGCAAGGCAGTCAAAGATTTGAGGCTCTACATTTTGCAGATCAAGTGATGGTAATTGTGAATTTACATATTTATCCATATTTGCGCACATTTTTGTATTAAGGTCGTTCAGTTTTTGTTCGAAATTTATCGGGTTTTACATATTAACCCTCTCCGACCCTCCCTCAGGGAGGAAATATTGATTTACTTAACAAAAGGGTGATAAAGGGTTGCCTCTCCATGTAGCACGAAAACCTAGGATGCCCCGAAAATTCTGACCTCAGATTCGGATTAAGCGGACCCAAAACCTTTAGAAGTCGTTGAGAAATCCCTTGAGATTTTCAAAAACTACAATTTTGTTGTACTGTGAATTATATTGTTAAAATTATATTTTCATACAATCCTTAATCAAAAGTGGGGCGCCTCGAAGTTTATCATACACCTATGGTGTAATGGACTTTTTTGTTTAGAATTGAACGTAGAATCAGAAAATAAGTGTCCTTTAAAAAAATTTAACAGCTCTAATATATGTATAAGTGGTAAAAGTAGGTCTCAGGCAAATTGTCCTTCAGCCCAACAATCCCAGTGTACAATATAAACGGACAAAATTCAATAGCTTTCCAACGTGCTAGCTCTCCTACACCACGAGGCCTGCCAAAATCGCATGGTATAAGACCTTATAAGTTCAGGAGATTCTTAAGAACACCTCAGCGCAAGCTCTAGGAGGCTGAAAAGTAGTATACCATTCAGCTAGATCATCTTTTAAAGTGCGCGTCTCATTTGGTTTAATGTCAAATATTTCATGACCGATTTCTTCATGGATACATGTACGGAAATGTGAACATCCCATCCTACCTCTTCTCTTCTCTTTACTTTATTTCAGTGCCTTCTGCCCCAACTACTATGCCACCGGTTTCACTTCCAGTATCACCTGTTCCAGCAACAGTGCCTTCTGTCCCAACTATAGAGTCTCCTGGACCCCATAAACCACTTTCTATTGCCGCAAGTCGCCTTAAGTTAATTTTTGAAACCCATTCATTTCGTCTAAATTAAAATTCCAAAAAATCTGTGAGAATGTTTTATTTTAACTGACTCGAATAACTAACGCTTTAAATACTTTTAACTTGCACCAAATTTTAATTATTTTGATTAATAAAACTCGTGTTCACTTCAGAATAAATTTTTAACAACTAAAGCTCTGAAAAGCTGTTTCGCTTCGTTTTTTACTTTAGAATTTTTCACATTTTCTATCCAACACATCGCTTTGTAGCTGCCGTGTTCATCTACTAAGATATAAGTGCCTTTTTTTAATACTTGAGGCAATAAGAAAAGATTGATCGCTTTAGAGAAGTTCGCCTACTTTCCGACTGGGACATTGTAGAGCAGTGATGGGCACACTAATACTATTATATTTTCTGTAGTTTTGTGCTTGTGGTAGTCGCGTCTCGCTATCTTTTTTTTCGCTGCATAACAATCTAGCTTAAAGCATCAAGCAGCGTAGGCCGTTTAGAATGAAGTCTCAGCGCCAACTGATTGAGATAACTTTTCGTCGGGGTTTGTGTATGTGAGACACAAGAGCGAGTTTGTAAACAAGTCTCTAGAACGCGTGCCTCTACGCGCTCTACACTGTTGTAGACTCATGCGTCAACGAAGAGTGGATAATGAGAAGCAACATATATGTCAAAACGACGAATTTCGTAGAAATTGCAAATGAAGAAAATTTTTTATGTTTCCAATTTGCAAACAGTGCGGTCGCGGGTGTTAAATTTGTGCTAATTTGAGTGAAAATATTATAAAAAAATTGTAATAAAAACTATAAAATGTGAAAGAAGTCTTAAAATTGCAAAAAAAAACCTGTAACAGTTTTAACCTAAAAACAACTGCGAAAGGTGAGCATAAAGAAATTCGCGATGAACAGCTGATTTTGACATCAATGTAGCTTTATTCAGCTTTCTACTCCATTCGTCTCCAAGTCGACCTTACCTTATAATTCTGCCATGAATCTGTACAATTTTTAGCTAACAGCTATTTTGACAGTTCGAGCAAAGGCGGAAAAAGAGTGATTTTGGCAAGGAATAACAAAAAAAGTTAACACTCTTTATTGATAAAGAAATGAGAAGCCGCAAGCACGGCCGAGTCAAATGGCCGGCATTTGGGCAATATTATATTTCATCAATAACCTTCATATCTCTTATTTGTAATTGAATAAAAACTCACAGATATTTTAACAAAACAATGCGTTTTATTGAAAACAAAAGTCAGTGACTTTTGGGACACTCTATGAAAACCCCTTTATATACAATTTTTTATTGCGACTACTTTCATGACTGTACTATTTTTTATTGTTGAGCTGAATTTATTCCTTCTCATTAAGAAATTCCACCGTTTATTTCCCCTCCCTTCTCCCTTTCGACAATAGATACGATGAACTATCCATGTCGCACAAACAGTGTCGCAAACAGCTGATGAAAAAGGAAAAGCTACTCACGCAGGTGCGTGTCGAAAAAGAAGATATTCAAGGGCGCTACGATCATCTGATGGATGAGTATCGCGATGTACAAAAACGTTTCGAAGAACTATGCTGCCGTTATCTTAAATTGCAGGCAAAAAAGAATCAAGAGGTGGGTGACTTAAATTTTCAATCATGTTACTTAAATAAATACAAAAAAATGTATGCATTTTATTTCTCTTCTTTTTTCTGCACAAAAGATACAAAAACTAAGAGAAGCTTTAAGCTGTGCCAGCGATTGTGTGATCAGCGCTCAGCAGGTGATGGATGAACATGAGCACGAAAGTGATGCAACTTGTAATCAGGAATTTAGGCAAAATTTACAGTTATTCATTAAGGCGCTAAGACTCTGCGAATGGGTGCAAAGCGCACGTAGAGGATCGAGAAGTCGGCGTTAGCAACTCAACTGCACAAAAAAGCAGTTTTTATAACTTTTTAACTATAGAATATGTATGATCTATATCGGTATATATAAATGTATAGAATAGCTTTTTTTTAGCTTAGAGAATAAAAACAAAAACAAAAAGTTTGCAAATACAACATGTTTTTCGCATAAATACTGAAAGCTTGAAAAGTAAAACTTTATTTTAGTTTTCAATTTTTAGCTTTCAATTTATTGCACCAAAACTTGAAAAGCTTAAAATGATTTTTTTTTTTTTTGCCTCAAATAACTGCAAATAGCATGCTGCTTATTATTTAAAAGCACTTTTTATAGCTTTTAACTTAAACATAAGCTCATAAAAATTAACTCTTACCTTGTCTTGTGTCGTGATCCTTTGTGCATTTCCTGTAGTTGATGTCCTTGTTTTTATTTTACTTCTACTGTTGTCCTTTTGCGCATCCTTTTATGATGGATTTTAAAAATTCAAGACAGCAAAAAGTCTTTTTTAATTAGTTTTTCCCTAGTGAAATCGCACTCGACGCTTTAACATTTTATTTCCATTAAAAAGAGCTAAAAAAACAATACAGAACAACATAGTTTCTGGGAAGTGGAGTGGATTTAAAGAGGGTTTAACAAACTAGAAAGTCAAAAATAAAGCAAATAAAACAAAAATTAAAATCATTTTTATGACTTTACATTTCACTGTCAGCACCAGCAGCAGCAGCAGCATCGTTAAAAAACAAAGTACAGAGCAAAACATTCAAAAAAATTAAAACGTTTCTAACGGTATTTACAAGTTTGTACATTTTGCTAACTTGGCTTTTTTTTTGGGTACTTTTTTATATTCAAACATTTTTTTAAGTAACTCAAATGAGTGAGGGTTGAGTGCGATCATAGAGTGTCCGGCAAGAATTAATAGAAACAAACAATTAAATGCTGCTTAAGTTGCAAAAAGTTACAAAGTTTTAGGAAATATTATCTATTTTATATGCATACAGTGGTGCATATATTTTTATGATGCAAACAAAAACAAAATCACTTTAAGAGCGTGCTTCAAAAATGTAGCGTATAATATCAGAAACAATCAGACCATAAAATAGTTCGAATAGCTTCCACGTCCGTAAGTAGCCGTGAGTGACAACGAGTGACAGTAAGTGACCGTGAGCCAACGCAAGTTAACGCGAATCACCGTGAGTGAACGTGAGTCAATTGACGTGAAGCATATTACACACTGAAAGATTTTCATCATTTAAGTTGCTGTTTTTTCCGTATATAACTGCAGTGCAGTTTCTTATCTTTTTTCAAAGTAAGCCTTGCATTGATTTGAAAACGGCAAATGTAAATTTGAATCCAAAATTTGTTTTATTTTTAGTTCTGTAAATTTCCAATTAAATTACAAACTCTTCATACTATTCACATGTGGTTTATAGCTTACCTTTAAATCAAACTTTGAGAAACCTCGCGTGCTATGGGATTTGAATCCAAAAGTTCGCAGTTAGACTGCGACTGCTAAATAAAATCAGTGACTGTAAATCAGTGAGTAAAAATGAATGAGCGCTTTAAAGCTCACACTGAAAACAAAGTAGTGCTAAAGCGCTTTTTGCAGAAATCTTATGAGCCATTGGGTGTTTTTTTTTGGGCTTTGATTTATACTGCAAAATTAATTAAGTGTTTAGTGGACGGACAATCAAAAGCAAAGAGACCGACAGACAGATAATGTGAAACATAGATTACATAATGTGAATATAATGTGAAGTGTACAAATGGTACATGCAGGCGGACATGTCAAAAGGCAGGCAAATAGTGAAAAGTACCAAAATTGTTTAATCAAAATCAATATTATGTGGCCATGCCACTTTTAAATTATTAATGGCGGATTCACTGACCACCTTCAGGAAGTTTTGCTCGTTTTTTTTTATATGAAGTTTTTGTGCTCTATCTCCCTATCTATCTCTCCGCTCGGTGAGAGTGACTTGCTGCACGCTCTTTAACTTGATTAACATTGTTTTAATTTTCACAAAAACTTGCTGAAGGTGGTCAGTGAATCCGTCTTAAATCATTTCATTCTCGCATCCCCTGTAATTACTTTATATTGGCCATGCAAACTATTATGTCTCTTAATGCATAACTTTTTTCTACATTACCTCTTTCGGACACACCATGGCGCCATGCTGTTATTTTCTAAAAATAAAAAAAAATTACTCATAAATACTTCCAAACCTAAAATTTATTCCAGTGTAAAATCTCGCAACTTTTCGCCATGTATTCAAAGATCTCTGAAGCGTAAATTTTATCTGCTTGACGTTCGCTTGAACACTGAGCATTGATCGTTCTGTACGTGAGATGAATACATATTTTACTGCACTAACACAATCTCAAGTGTGCGAAGCTGCTCGACACTGATCTAAATCTATCATGAATTAAAATTTTGAATGAAGCTTTAGCTTTGACTATGTCGATGTTATTTTTATAAATACATTTCTCATAGAAATTCCAATCAAATATTTTGTTTCTTACTTTAGTTATCATTTGTCTATTATAACCATTTTGGAACATAATTAAATTATTGAAATTATTAAAAAAATTAATTCTAAAAAAAAGAAGTAATCAGTGGGAGGAGGGGGAGGGGGTGGTTGCTGATCGAAGTGAAAACTTAAAACTATGAAATAACATAGCTGTTGTGAATTTGCGAAGTAGCTAGAGTCTGTAAATCAGATGCATTTTACTTTTTTAACTCTTTTTATCAATTTATGCGTTATTGAATTATTAAACTCCTATTTTTTTATTGCTTATATAAAATATATTTTTTTTAACACAATCAATTTGGTTCAGTAATCGGTAATTGGCTCGGTGATCGCTTCGGTAATCAGTAATGGGTTGCAAATAGCTTCGGTTATCGGTTGGTGATAGCATCGTGATCGGTTGGTAATCGCTTCGGTAATTGGTAATCAGTTGGTAATCGTTACGGTAATCGGTAATGGGTTGGTAATCGCTTCGGTATTCGGTTGGTAATCGCTTCGCTAATCGGTAATTGGTTCGGTAATCGGTTGGTAATCGCTTCGATAATCGATAATTGGTTTAGTTTTCGGTTGGTAATCGCTTCGATAAACGGCACATTATTCAGTAATCGGTTGGTAATCGCTTTGGTAATTGATAATTGTTTCGGTAATCGGCTGATAATTGCTTCGTAATTGCTTCGGTAATCGGTATTTGGTTCGGTTAGCGGTAGTTGGTTCGGTAATCGGTTGGTTGTCGCTTCGGTAATTGGTTCGGTGATCGGTTAGTAATCGCTTCGGTAATCGGTTGGTAATAGCATCGGTAATTGTTTGGTAATCCCTTCGGTTATTGGTAATCAGTTGGTAATCGCTTCGGTAATCGGTAATCGGTTGGTTATTGCTTCGGTAATCGGTAATTGGTTTGGTAATCGGTTGGTAATCGATCCGGTAATCGGTAATTGGTTTGGTTTTCGGTTGGTAATCGCTTCGGTAATTGGTAACTGGTTCGGTTATCGGCTGGTAATCGATCCGGTAATTGTTTGGCAATTGCTTCGGTAATCGGTAGTTGGTTCGGTAATCGGTTGGTAGTCGCTTCGGTTATCGGCCTGGTAATCGGTTCGGTAATCGCTTTAGCGTTCGGCTTTGTCGATGATAGGTAAACCCTGAAAAGGAATGCTGTTTAGCAATAATTTCTGTTACGCTAACATGATGCTAACGTGATGATATTGCTAACAGCGTAATGATATCGCGAATCTAAGCTTTTGCTCTCCACCAAAAAGTGCTCATAGCGCCTAAAGCAGTTTTCACTTCAAAAAAACACTATTATTTCATAGCTTTAAGTTTTATTTCATAGCTTTAAGACTACGGTCGGCAGTGCTCCGACTGAATGTTTTCTTTAATTTTATTGTATTGAACTGTATCTGTATCCATCATTCTAAAAGTTAAATAAAAAATAGTTTTTTAAAATTTTATTTCATTTTTTATTGCTGATATTTGTATTATTGCATCTTGTGTTTCTTAACTTACACGCTAGTTCCTGCTTAATAATAAATTGCAAACGCTTACAGAACAATTTTTATTCATAACGTATTTTTTTCCATCTTTTCTAGCTGCTACTAATTCAGTGCTACTTCATAGTTAACATGAGCTTTTTTTATATATTTCTTGTGTTGATACTCTTGAATTTTGTTTTTTCTTAATTTTTATTCCTGTGCATTTTGGTGATTAATTTACAACAGCAATAAAAGCTTTTATTTTAACTACAGCTGTAATTCGTAGATTAATTAATGGCTTAAATTAAGTTAACTACAACGTTGTTTGGTGTGGGTGTGTGTGCATGTGTGGGTGGGTGTGTGTGTGTGTGTGTGTGTGTGTGATGCTTAAGTGTCTACATAACTACAGTGTGCTACTATCTAGCAAACAGGGTGTTTCAGCATAAAGTTGGAGAACTATAAAATAAGGCGTTTTATTGCAAAAGCTTTCAGTGCTAAAAACTGTTGGCGGGTTAAGTTTATAAAATGTTATAGCATATAAAAAAGGAACTCGTTATTGTTAGCGGCGTGGAAATTTTGTTTTTTTTTGTTTTTAAATACTTTTAAAAAAAACACCCTATCATTCGTTTGAGGCTATGAAGCAACAATTTTTTACAGGTGCTCGTTCTTGTGCTTTAATTATTTCAAATGTGTTGCAAAAGGCAAGAATTTTTTTTTCTCAGTGGCATTTTTCGTTTTGCCAGTGGAAGACCAAAAATCGTTGCGTTTTTTCATTTACTCCCTCTCAACTTGTTCTCAGTTGTAACATTTTAACTTTTTTATGACAGAATAACAGAAGTGTTGTTGGTGCAGCAGTAGCAGCAGCAACAATAGTTTTTGGAAGGGAAGCAAGCTTTTAAACGTAAGCAATAACTTTCTCACAGCTGCTGATCTACCGCTTGTCGCTTTGCTGCCTGTGCTTTAATGTTGCGCTTATCGCACTGTAATTAACAAGCAGCAGTTAAGAACGTTTGCTCTAAAATGGCGCATTAAAGAGCGGATACGAAAGGAAGTGCTGCCTGTTGCTTGAGCATTTATAATACGTGCACGACTACAGCTGTTGTTGTTGTTGTTTTGGTGCGTTGTTTACATTTGCATTAACATTTATTGCTTAACATTCCGCTCAGCCGCTGCTGCTGTTGTTTTTTTTTTTATATTAACATTGTTTTTTAATGTTATGTAATTAATGCGCTTTAACATTCATTTTTATTGTCTCTTTTTTGAGTTGCTTATTTAATTAACTGCTCAAGGCCATTTTTTAATTAAGTTGCAAGAATTAAATAAATATAATAAAATAAAAATTTTATAGCTGCAAAATTAACATACAGCACGATTTTTTTTAACAGATATTTCTATCAGATATTTCTATATTTCTTATATTTGATATATTTAGTTTGCTTGCCTTGTGTGTACTAGGGTGGACCTTGTGTCGATATTTTGGTAGATGAGGGCTCTATTCCGTGCCTTTTTGAAAAAAAATGACAATGCCGAAAAAAAAAATTAAAAAAAAAAAAAATTAGGGGTTGCGCACGAGCCGAGAAAAAGGTCCACTTTGCCAAAATTAGGGGGGAAATTGCCATAGGTCATCAGGGGTCACCCGTAGAGGGGAAGAATGTATTGCCGACCCCCATTTACTTTTTACCGCCAACATTTTCCCCCAAGACACCCACCCCCTATCTCCTCCGCTTAGGGGGGTCACCATACAAAAATGGAGGTTGCTCAGTATTTTCGAAAAACACCATAGGTCATCAGGGGTCACCCCTAGGGGGGCAAATATATGACCGACCCCCATTAACTTTTCATCCCCAACATCTTTTCCGAACAAACTTACCCTCTATCTCCACTCCTTGAGGGACTCCCCATACAAAAATACTGAAAATCTATGTATTTACAGTTGCACAATATCGAGATTTTTTTGATTTTTTTACAGAAATTCCACCAATATTCAAGAGTGGTCATTGTTTGGAAAGTCTTGAAAAATTTGAAACGCACACGTAGCAGATGCCCCCATTCATCAGTACCTGGCAGTAAAATATTGCAAAATACGTAGTAGTTATAAATAGCAGTTCATTCATCGATTGTTGTCATTCAACAAGTGCCGACGACCGCGAAAAGTAAATTGATTTTTCTCCCGTTTTTTAAAAGTTAAGATGACAACACAACTTAGATCGCGCGACGATATTTTTTTGATTGGTTATCCAAGCATGAATATTACGGGGAACAAATTACCGTCGAAGAAGCAAGTGCTAAGAATGCATTTCTTCAACATTCGCAAACGAAACATGTCGAAGAAAAATAATGCGGTTACAGTCGCGGACGCAGTGATGATTTTTTGGCGCCAAGCAGCTATTCCGACGAAAGCCAGAGGAGATGTTACAAGAAAAATAGCTGCGCTGCACGATGAGTGGGATGCTTTAAGAAAGTCATCTCACAGAAAGACTGAGTCCACTAGAGAAAAAGAGAATAAATTTTCTGATAGCTTGGATAATCTTTTCGACATCGCACACGCCAACGCCCTTGAGAAAATGACAAATACCGAAGACATTGAGTTTCTGCTAAAGCAAAGAGAAGATGGCCGGCCAGGAACTATGGGAGGTGTGGACGCTACTGATACTCGAACGAGGAAAAGAAAAGCTGAGCGCGAAGAACAAGAAGAGTTGCGACGCAAACGTGCAACGGAATCTAGTAGAGATCAGTTCGCTAAAGGCGGTAAGCTATTTCGCGCTTTGTGTGTTCGTCCAATGTTTATATTCAAATGAAATTCTTTCAATTGCAGTGGTTAAATTTTCAAGCAGTGATTCAAGCGATGATAATGGGAGACAGGACGAAAACTTCCCGGCAGAAGCTGGCCCATCAAATGTTGGTGACAGAAGAGGTTACAAACAATGTTTTACTGAACGAGTGCTATCAGCTTTGGACAAGTGCAAAGTGACTGACCGAGACGCGGTCGGCATTATGATAGCGGCGGCAGAAGCATTTGGACGCGATCCTCAACAATACACAATAAACCGTACGTCGCTTCGGAGATGTCGGCGTTCAAATCGAGAGAACATGCTGAGTTATGTGAAAGACAATCCAGAAGTAAGATCGCATAGATTTATTTGCTCTCATTCAGAATTCTTATTCTTCAACGCGTTTCATTTATCTCCAGCTTGTCGCAGCTAAATCCTTCGTAGTCCATTGGGATGGCAAAATGCTTTTGGATTTTGTGGGTACAAAGAAGGTGGACCGTCTACCGGTAATTGTCTCGTACGGAGAAAAAGAACAACTTCTTGGAGTTCCCAAAGTAGAAGATGGGAAAGGAAAAGGCCGGAGAATAGCAGATGCCGTTTATCAACTGTTGGCATCTTGGCATATGACACATCGAATACAAGGACTTTCTTTCGACACGACATCAACGAACAGTGGCCCATTCTCCGGAGCCGCAGTTGCTCTTGAGCGGCTGTTGGAGAGAGAAATCTTATATTTACCTTGCAGACACCACGTATACGAACTGGTGCTAAGGGAAGTTTTTGAGACAAAAATGGGAAAGACCAGTGCACCAGGCGTTCCTTGCTTTGACCGTTTCAAACAGGAATGGGACGCTGTAAAGGTTAAACCATTCCATTCTGGCTTGATAGACGATCAAGTCTATCAAGTCTATCAAGAAAAATTCCTGTGACAATGCAAGTCGGCATAAAGGAGTTTTGCTTAGATCAATTGAAGGAGAAACACCCTCGCAATGACTACAAAGAAATGCTACAATTAATTCTTTTGTTTCTGGGTGAAAAACTTGAGAATTACCATTTCCGACCTCCAGGACCCGTTTCCCATGCTCGATGGATGGCAAAAGCCATTTACAGCCTCAAGATGTTTTTGTTTCCGAGAACTTTTCACTTATCTGTATGTGAATTGAATGGTATTCGACACGTTTGTATTTTTGTGGTGCGACTTTACGTCAAGGCATGGTTTGGTTCTTCTCGAGCAGCTGAGGCGCCGAATCAAGATTGGAAGTTTTTGAAGGACATCGTCGAGTACAAGTCCGTTGACCAGGATTTATCTCGGGTAATGATAAAGAAATTTATCGGTCACCTATGGTATCTCGCCGATGAGCACATAGCCCTTGCCTTTTTCGATGACAAGGTTTCAAATGAGTTGAAGGCCAAAATGGCCCAAGCATTGCTAGAAAATGAGAATGACAAAGGTGAAGAAGATGAAGAAGACGAAGAAGGTGAAGAAGATGAAGAAGACGAAGAAGGTGAAGAAGATGAAGAAGACGACCCGGTTCCCCCAGCTCCTCGCGTCGTAATCAAAAGCACCAGCGTTAAAAAAATCGAGGTGAAATTCAAAGATGTGAATGAGGAATTCTTGGCTAAAGACTTGAGCAACTTCGTCTCTCATAATACCAAAAATTTATTTGTACGATTTGGAATATCGCAAGATTTCATTCTTGCAAATCCAGCAACCTGGAAATCTCGCGCAGACTATCAAGAAGGTCGTAGAATTGTAAATAACTTGCGCGTTGTGAACGACACTGCCGAAAGAGGAGTAAAAATGATACAAGATTATAATAGAATACTGTGTCAAGGCGAAGAAGAGAAACAGTATTTACTACATGTTATCGATTCTTACCGCAAGAAATACCCATCAGCGAACAAAAATATGTTAATTTGACTATATTATATTAAAAGTGCTTAGTAGTACTACTCAATTACAGCTTCTTTTATTTTTGTATGGGGAGTCCCTCAAGGAGTGGAGATAGAGGGTAAGTTTGTTCGGAAAAGATGTTGGGGATGAAAAGTTAATGGGGGTCGGTCATATATTTTGCCCCCCTAGGGGTGACCCCTGATGACCTATGATGTTTTTCGAAAATACTGAGCAACCTCCATTTTTGTATGGTGACCCCCCTAAGGGGAGGAGATAGGGGGTGGGTGTCTTGGGGGAAAATGTTGGCGGTAAAAAGTAAATGGGGGTCGGCCATACATTCTTCCCCTCTACGGGTGACCCCTGATGACCTATGGCAATTTCCCCCCTAATTTTGGCAAAGTGGACCTTTTTCTCGGCTCGTGCGCAACCCCTAATTTTTTTTTTTTAATTTTTTTTTTCGGCATTGTCATTTTTTTCCAAAAAGGCACGGAATAGAGCCCTCATCTACCAAAATATCGCAAAAATTTCATTTCAAGGTCCACCTTAGTGTGTACATAATTAATTAGCTTAAAATAATTTTAACTTAATATAATTTTCTTTTTTTCATTTAACATTTCTCCAGTTAATATTTAACTCATTTCATTTCAATAAAACTCTATATAAAGCTTTATTTGATAGTTTTAATTTAGTGTTTCTTTTTTTAGCTTAGTTAACATTTATAGGAAGCTTTATGGCGACTAGCATGTTAAACTTCTTCTTAAAGCTAAGTTTTAACTAATAATATTAGCTTTTATGTTTCGATATTTTTAATATTTTTATATATTTGTTTATTGCAACAAATTGAGGATCATTTTAACAAATTTTTAGCTGTTGTAAATATAAATTTTTGTTTTTAAATATTTTATTTAGAAAGCTGTCATAAGCTTCTAACTGCCATAGCTCTGCTTTGAGTGAAGCTTTGCTTTATTACCACGTTTTTAACCATAGTATATAATATAGCACCTACACAATTATACCTAACAATTTGCTACATTAAGGGTCAGTTTATAGTTGCTGGTTTAAAACCTAAAACATTTTAGTAAGTTAAGCCCGGATAAAGCTAACCAGAGTTTAAACCGGTATATACATACATAGATTTTATAAATAACACGAAAAAATCTATAAATATTTGTTGCATATGTAATATGTCTGTCAAAAATTCAAAAAAAAAAGAAACTGTTAATTCTTGAGCCGCTCACTTGTTGTATTTTTAAAAACTTGGGCGCACTTTAAATGTGAGCAGCATAATGCATAGAATACATTGACTACGACAACGACATTACGCCATCTGTCAAATTTGTTTTACATGTATTTCTTTTGGAGGTGAGTTTGGTAAATATGTTACAACGACATTTTCGCTCTTGTTAATGTCGTTGGTATCATGGTAGAATTATAAGGTAGGCTCAAGTTGGAGCAAAACGGAAGCCGTATGTCAAAATTGGCTGGTCGAATTTTAGTTTTCTTATTGTTGTTGCCTTTATCATTTGACGTTTAGCGTTCTCACAGCTTTGTTGTTGCAAAACTTGTGGTTTGAGCAACCATTTAAATGTGAGCCTACCTTATATTGGTCGGTATAGAATTATTTCTATTTTGACAGACGACAATTAATTGATTAGAGAGCATGTCAAAAGCTTTGTTCATTTAATAAATTGGCTTTGCGTGTGGGAAAGCTTTTTGTTGCGTTGCTTTCAAAGTAATCAAGTAGCCATAGGTGTGACCATGGTATGGTATTTTTTGACATACTGCCTTATTTTGACAAGTCTCATCATGGTTCTATGTTTGATTCTATGAAAATGTCAAAATAAGGCAGTCAATTTTTTTCTGACTTTCTGGATGAGAACACCTTATATTTATTCCACCATGGGTGTGACTACATTTATCTCTTTAGTCGTATAGTAAAGCCGTTGTCGTCATCGTAGTGTTCCATGCATAACAACAAAGAAAGCTCTGTACACGTGTGCATGTTCTATTATTCTCTTGGTCTCATTATTGTTCTCTGTAAAATAAAATACCGTTATCGCAGCATCATCACTATGATATGCAATTATAACTAAGTCAGTTTAATTCATTAACTCGGTGAAGTTGGGTGAAATTAAATTAAAAAATACATGTTTCAAAATACATAAGTGATATTGTTGCAGTTCATTCTGAAAAAAGTAGTAGTGCAACCAAGGTTGATTAATATAGGTAAAGTTACTTGAAAGAAGCTCTGTCCAACTGTCAGAATGAACGAAAGAAAATTAAGAAAAAAAAAACTAAACCACACAATTTTTAGCTAACAGCTACTTTTTATCCAACGACAGTTCGATTAAAGGTGAAAAAGAGTGCTTTTCACTCAAGTTAACCTATGTTAATCAATCTTTAGTGCACCTAAAATTCTTAAAGATAAGGTCACAACATATGAGCGGTTAGCTTTGCAAAAGCAATGCGCTTGTCACTCCGTTTGTTATGCTCATATACATGCGTGGTAACATGTGTATAGATAATGTTGTACAGTGGCCAACAAAAATCTACATACAGCATACAATTTTTGATTTCTACAAAATTTAAGAATTCTAACAAAAAGTTAAGATGTAGTTTTACTTTGAAACGATTACTTTGTAAAAAAACACACAACAACAAAAACTTTGATACAAAAAATTTATCGCGGCAAAAGTTTGCATACAGGTCTGTCGATTAGGAGAAGTGATAAATTTTGAATTATTTTTTTGCTTTATACTAAAATACGTACTTTTAAGCAAAACAAAGTTGTTTTCTAAGTTCTCTTGAAATCGGTCGTGCTCATATAATGGCAGCCCGAAACGAAATTTCAACTTTAATATGAAAATGTATTAAATTTATAAACGAGCCTATAGCAAAATTGTGAAAGGAGTAAAATTTTGTCAAGCCAGAGTAAAGAATTTTATAAAAAATTCATTCGGCTGTTTACATTGCAGTCTGCCTAAGAAATTTTCTCAGAGTTATTTGGGCACTTTCTAAAAAAATTCAAACAAAATTAGGAAATGAATGGTTTTAAAGTAGCTAATCGTATTGGCCTACTTTCTTGTCACTGACTATATATATTTTTGATCAGCAACACCACGCAAGTAGATTTAGCCATGTACATCTGTATATCTATGTATTATGACGATTACAGCAGTAATTTTGGGGCTATCCTTATGAATTTCGATGTATAAGCTTATATTTAAAATATAAATATCAAGTTCGAAAATAAGCCAAATCGTTTGAATCACACAAATCTCTCAAAACTCTTAATTTTTGCGATAAAAGGATATGTGTAACAATCAGACGATTTCTACATATAAGTGCAACTTTTCCCAGTGTCTGTCGCTTTGAGTGAACTTTCGTTTTCGTTGCTACGTAGACTCAAAACATACCTAAGAAGTAAAACTGGAGGAGAAAGGCTCAATGGTCTAGGTCTGCAAACTGTTCACAGGGATGTGGAAGTTACTATGAAGAAGATTTTATCTATAATGTCCCACAAAAAAGAAAAGGAAAATAGTCATTTGTACTCTAAAAACTATTTAAAGAATAAAAACAGTTTAACAAGTCTATAAATAAAAATATCAAATCGCCCAAAAAAATTTTTCTCAATGTGACCCTAAATGAATAAAAGCTTCCAAGAGGAGAGTCTGGATGCGTTTCGCCGCGCATAACTTCATGGGTCATTAGCCCTAAAGAAAAAAGACGCCTTACCAACGCAATGTAGACAAAGCAACTGTAATGAGCCAGATGACATTGTAGTATGACTGTTGAGATCTCGAGTCGAGCAAGTACAATTTTGTAAACAGTTCTGTATGTCAACAATGAATATTTTTTCTAATTATTGTAATATTTTGCAGGTATGTTGCTCCGACGAATCAACGTTTCAAGTTTTGATCGACAAAAATGCATTTGACCTACGGCGTGGTGCGGGTTAAACACCCAGTTAGTGTCATTGTTTGGTCTGTGATCTCGACGTGACGTGTTACTGCACTTCTAGCTGAAAAATAACATTACTGTTTTGTCCTGTTTTGTCCCCGGACATGAACCCCATAGTCGCCATAGTCGCCCATCGCCAAGCCAGTGATCTCCACCAAGCTGCTGTTGATTGAAACTCTTATCAAAAAATGGCATCACGACACGGAACTCCAACAGAATGCAAAATAGTGTATACAGAGCACGCACCGACGCATAGAAGCTATAATTGCAGCAAAAGGTGGCATCACTAAATACTGAGGTTAATTGTATTGGGGGTCTATCAATAACCATATTTCCTCCCTTAAATATTTCTGCATGAAAAAATTGTTCGAATAGAGTTAATTTGAGTTGAATTGAATTAATAGCGTAGAAGAAAAAACTAACTTTAAAAAAAAAAAATCTAAGATAAATGGATACTTTTTTATGGATACCAATTATTTCTTTGGCAAATGTAGTAAAACGACAAAAAAGCTAAAATATGAGTTCTGTCCTCATAACATGGCCACCCACTGCATAATTATGCAACTACAGCTAACTTCTTTACAAGATACCTTCGTTAATTAATTTCAAATTATATAGCTTTAAAAACATCTTGAATATCAAAAATTTCCTTTATGAATTTAATATAAAAAGTTTTGTTCTTCATAAGCTTTCATTTATACTAACTATAATTTTTAACTAGTATGCCTTTAAGTGTTTTTTTTTTCAATAAAAAACAAAAGAAAAATAAAGCAAATTTCAAATTTTAAACTTATAACTAACTAAATAAGAGCTATTATTTTGTTAAATATAGTCTTTTACGTTGTTCTCAAACTTGTGTATTTTACAATTTAAAAGTATGTATCTATTTTTTTATAATATTATACTATACTATATTATATTATAACGAATTTTAGCACATTTGTGAAAAACACATTTCTGCACAAATATGTCACGCTCAGTTTTAAGTAATTTTTTTCTTAGCAATTTGGAACAAACAACATCTGTGCTGAAAAGTAGCTATAAAACAACGTTTTCAATAATTTTTTTTAAAACATGCGCGTTTGTTCAGAATTAATTTTGTTCTGTGATTAACACATCTAAGCAGTTATATATAACGTTCAGTTTTTTATTATTTTGTTCAATATTTTTTGCATTTTTTTTACTACTTTTGTAAAAAATTATAATCAAACTCAAGTGTCTCTTTTTAATTTATCAATTGTAAAAATGTGTTTTTGTTTTTTTTTACAATTTTAAATTTATTACATTTTTTTTTTTTTAACAATCATAATTTTTGTTCTGTTTCGTTTGTTTTGGTTTTTGTTTTGGTTTTGATTTTTTTAAATTAATTATTTTCATGCTTAACACTACCAGAATGTTTTTCCTTTTACAATTTTTCTCTTTTGTTTTGTTTAAATTTCGTTTATAATTTGTATATATAAATTAATTTGCAGTTGTTTTGAAAGACAATAACGGGATAGATAGCAGGATTCTTTTGCATTTTTTGCGCTCTCTTTATACTTTGCTCTCTTTGCGCATTAAATGATTTTTGATGGAGATGGCTGGGCAAGCGCCTTCCAGTTAACTTTAACGCTAAGTTCACGCCCACTTTACATATATATGATGGAAGCTAGAATTTTTTTTTTTTTATTGACTTAAAGACTCTTTGTGATGTTATTGAAGAGACGACGTCCCCACCAGGACTCCAGATCAAAGGGTTTAAAGTCGCTGAGCACAGGGCTGGGTGGTTCAACGCAATAGATCGAGCTAGCATTTGGAGGCGGCGTTGCAGCAGGTGAGCTGCAAACTGATGAGCAGGCTGACGATGATGACGATGTCGACGACGACATAGATGACGATATGCAGGAAACAGTCGAGGAGGATGCTGTTAGGAGGCAAATAAAACAAGAGAACATTTAAAAAATTGATATTGAAAAAAATCATATTGTGATAATAATAATCTGTATGAAGTTAGACTCACCTGAGCTGCTGTTGTTGTTGGCGTCGACGTCACCATTTGTAATACATGTAATATCGTAGGGATTATGCGCGACTAAAATATTCCATGCTGAAATGAGAGAGAGAAAGAGAGAGAGAGAGAGAGAGAAATATGTGAGAAATGTGCTTTACAATAGAACGAAATATATTTAAAGGAGGATTCACTGACAGTATTGCCAGAATCTAGAAAAACTTAAATCTTCCCTTTCTGAAAATAGTTTCAATAAAAGGACAAAGTTCATTCGATAATTCTTTATTAATAACAAATAAAAGGCGTTAAAAAAATGGAACTCATTTAAATTGTCAAATTTCTATCTTAACCCTCCAATTAGCAAATTTTTTGAAAGCAAAAAATATTATTTTTGCGTTAGTTTAGGGTCATGTGTAGAGGATCTTAACAAAAAAAAAAACTATACGTGTTATGAGTATCGGGTTTTATAACAGTACGTTAAAAGTTCATAGGATGACACATAGATGGCGTTACTAGATTTTTTTCCGTATGATTTTTATTTAGTACCAACCTTCAAACGATACGTATAAAAATTTGGAAACAATCTGACAATTGAAACATAAGTTATAGCATTTTGTGTGCAACTATTGTTATTGGAAAAAAAAATGGAAAAAAGTGAATTTCGAGTTTTGATAAAGCATTTTTGATGAAAAAAAATACAGTGGAAACCAAACAATAAACATTATCCAGACTCTGCTCCATCGAGACAAATGGTAGAAAAGTAGATTGCTGAATTTAAACGTGGTCGTACCAGCACAAATGATGCAGAGCGCAGTGGACGCCCAAATCAGACTGTTATTCCACAAAACATCAAAAAAATCCACAAAATGGTTATGAACGATCGCAAATTGAAGTTGCACGAGCTAGCTCACATTATTAAGATATAAGATAGTAGTGTTTTTACCATTTTACACGAACATTTAGGTATGAGAAAGCTCTGTGCAAAGTGGGTGCCACTTGAGCTCACAGTCGACCAAAAACAACAACGAATTGATGCTTCAGAGGAGTGTTGTACGCTGTTAAACCTCAATAAAATCGAATTCTATCGTCGATATGTTACTATGGATGAAACATGGCTTCACTATTACACACCAGGATTCAAAAGGCATTCAGCTGAGTGGACAGAAGTCGACGAACCGAATCCAAAGCGAGCAAAGACCCAACAGTCGGCTTGTACGGTGATGGCGTCTGTATTTTGGAATGCGAAAGGAATAATATTCATCGACTTTCTCTAAAAAGCAACATCAACATCAACAGTGACTATTACTGTGCATTTTTGGATCGTTTGAAGGCTGAAATCGCCAAGAAACGGCCACATTTGCAAAAGAAAAAAGTGTTGCTTCACCAAGACAATGCAGCGTGTCACAAATCGATGAAAACGATGGCAAAATTAAATGCATTTGGCTTCGAATTGCTTACCCACCCACCGCATTCTCCAGATTTACCCCCCAGCGACTTATTCCTGTTTTCAGATCTCAAGAGAATTCTTGCTTGAAAGAAATTCAAATCCAATGATGAAGTAATCGCTAAAACTGAGGAAAATTTTGACGAGAAAGAGAAATCGTAATATAAAAGTGGTATCGAAAAGTTGGAAAATCTCTATACTCGTTGTATCGCTCTCGAAGGCAACTATGTTGAATAATATAATCAAGTTTTGTCAAAAATTTTTTTTTCTTACTTATCCTATGGACTTACTGAATGACCTGTTAGAGTCAAAATTTTGGGCCGACTCTAGGTGGTCTTGTGAAAAAATTCAAAAAAAAAAGCAAATGCCAACACAATTTCTACAATTTATTTCTAATAGTTTGTGTTTCAGAAGTGCAGCCTGGAAATTTACAGATCGTTTTAGCTGTGCGTGGCAAAAATTGCGAAAAATCTTCGACTCCATCATAACGAAAGCCTTTTGCACTGAACTCTTTTTTTTCAACAGCAGTACGTGAGCGTCCTGGAGTTTTCCGTAGCTAAGGATTTCGCTGTGTAAATGTGTAAACATGTGTTAAACGGATTTTGTTTTTTTCATTCATTATCCGTAGGGAGCTTACAATTCGGTATCCGATTTGGGCGAATAGTTTCCGAAGTACAAATTCCACGTGATCTGAGATATACGAGTAGTGGCAGCGAAGTATAATAATTGTCAAGATATACAGTGGTCGGCATAATAATTTTGACAAAGAGAAAATGCAAATATTCTTTGAGTTTTTGAAATAGTTTGAGAAAACCCGAATCAATATATTTTTATTTGCTTAAAATGTAAACAAATTTGTGTCAATTTTTTAAAAATAGCTTATAAGGATAGCATATTAAATAAAACTTAATTTCAAAGAAGGACAGTTTGACAGTTCAATTTTATGCAAAACTAAACTTAAATATTAGAAAAATAAATACTAACAAAAAATACTAACAAACTTAACAATTTGATAAAAAATATATCCGCAATTAGCTTCTATTACTTTTAAAGGCGTTTAGGTAGCGATTCCACAAGATTTTTCAAAATATCTGCTAGAATTTTCTCACAAAAATTTTTATTTCACATATCTCATTCCTTTCTCTTAATATAGGCCCACAAATTTTCTACAACATTTAAATCAAGTTTAAAACAACTACGCCAGTTCGATTCAAAAAGTTCATTATAAACTTGCTCTGGTGTCATGGTGCATTTAATGCAAAATAAATGACTCACCATTAAGATTTTCACCAGATGGAAATGCATGATCATTTAGGACATCCAAATATTTGTATTGGTTCATCGTTCCATCAATTGAAACCAAATCACCATGACCACAAGAGGAAATGCATCCCCAGAACATTATCGATCCGCCACCATGGCGATTTGCTTGCAAGACTGGAGCTATTTCTTTTCGTGTTTTCTTTGGAATTCGGACAAATCTCTTTTTAGGTGAGCCGTGATACTCAAACCTACTTTCATCAGTCCACAAAATTCGGTTTCAAAAGCTCATAGTCTCACATTGAAAATCTTTGGCAAATTTGGGTCGTTTAAATTTACTTACCGGCCTTATGTACGGTATTTTCCTAACGGAATATGTATCGAATTGGAATTATTTTTAACGTCTGCGAATTCTGCGTTTGCTAACTGGATTCTAAAAAAAAAATTCATCTGCAGTTCATGGCTTTTTAAAGTTAAGCCAGAGTTCTTTGCGAACTCCCGTACAATAAGCTGGTCTTCTTTTCGTGTTGTTTTACGTTTTCTGCCAGAACGTGGCAAATTTTTCACTGAATTCGTTTTTTTGTGCTTATTTATTTGATAGTGAACGGTTTGCTTTGACAAATGTAACTGGGAGCATATTTCTTTGACAGAAATACCACAATTATGCTTCTCTGCGATTGCATATCTCATTCCAATACTTAGTTCCGACTTTTTTCCATTTAAAAAAAAAAAAAATTAACAAATGCATTTGAAAAAAGTTGAATAATTATTAAATACTTTAATATTAATTACCAAATCGTAACTTGCATAAACGTCAAAATACTTTTGCCGCCAAGAAAATCTTTCTTTTTGCAATGAACGACTTACTACCTCGAAAAGCGTGGCTTACATGACTTCCTTTATTCAGATTTAAATTCCTCACACCATGTTTTTACAATAATTTATCACAATAAGAGAGAATCGTTTATCATTAGATTTTATTCAGAGAGCACGTGTGATGCCAGCTTTAGTCAAAATATTTACGCCAACCACAGTATTATGTGATTTTAAAATCTGACACAATATGCGACAATCGAACAATAACGTTTGCTGACGCTACAATGTCTGGTGAAGCAGCTTACACTACATTGTCCTCTACATCCCAATATACAGTGAATCAAAAAGTTTCGGCACAGAACTGTTCTCAAAGTTTGTATCTAAATAACTTTTTCCACCTAACGAAAAAAAAAAATATTATAGCATCATTTGAAAATTGAAAGTTTTTTTTTATTAACTGCAAAAATATTATTTATGTATTATGTTATTAAAAAACAAAAAAGTCACAATTTTACATAAAAAAAGCTTAGGCACATGCGTAAAAAATTTTAATTTATTTTTGGTTTTCATACATTTAATATTTTGTTAGGCCTCCTTTAGATAACTGCCTGTAAGCGCCTTTGCATACTCCCAACTAGGCATCAAGTCTGTTCGGGTGTTATATGTTCCCATTCTTGGCGAAGAGCCTCCTTCAGTGAATCTTTTGATGATATGCGATGGCTCCGATTTTTTTTTTTCTCCAATAATTGCTAAAAATGTTCAATAGCATTCATATCTGGCGACTTTGGAGGTGTTTTGAGTTGTTAGCAATGGTAAATAAGCCATTCCTATACAAAGTACGACGCAAAAATAGCTTCCCATTCATGCCCAACTTTTCAACACTAGGAAACAAATTGCCTTTCAAAATATTCAAATAAGAGCACTTATTCATTTTTTCATCTATAAGGACAAGATTTCCCACTCCAGAAGGCGCCATACACTCCCACACCATGACATTACCCCCGCCATGCTTAGCTGTTTTAATTACGTTTTCTTCTTTGAGCTCATTGTTTGGTTTCCGCCAAACTCTTTGTGCACCATCTGATCCAAAAAGGTTGAACTTCGATTCATCACTAAATATTACACTGTTCCAGAATGATTCCGATTGATGTACATGAAGTTTTGCAAACTCCAGCCTCTTTTTTCTTATTAATAGCCGAAATAAATGGTTGGCGCCGATGAACTCTTCCATGAAAACCAGCTCTATGTAGAGTATTGCGTATTGTTTGGGGATCGAAGTTTTTATTGAAGCTTTGCTGCTTTTCATTGCATAATTCACAGCCGAAATCTTAGCATTTTGGGCCATTGGAGCTTCTATAGTGCGCTCCTGGCTTGGTGTTAATATTTTTGGGCGTCCAGATCTGCTTTCGCGCTGTAGTTTTCCCATATTTATGTAATGTTTTATAATGTTTCGCACACTTGTATAGGGCCTCTGCACTATATCACCAATTTTGCGACAAGATTGTTGTTTAAATTTTATTAAATTTTATTACTCTTTAAAAACAAAACCCAAAAAATTATCCGTACGTCATAAGGAAACATAAATAAAATTAGTTTAACACATTCTTCAATAACGTGTATGAAACCCTTTTTCCAAAAAAACCTCCTTCAAACGTTGTGGCATTGATAAGGCTAATTAGTTGTGACGTCAAATCCGATTTTGTTCCATTCACCCATGATGACATATTTTAGCATTTGTTTGTTATTTTGCCGCCAACACACATAGCACCCCAAGCCATTATAGATCAGCCTCCATGTTTTACTGTAGCTTTTAAATTTTTTAACTGAAGAACAGTCTTTACTGTTCGCCAAACAAATCGTCTGCCATCGGACCTAAAAATATTATACTTATTTTTTTTTTTTTTTCTGTAAAAGTAACCGTTTTCCAAAAGTCGTCTGACTTTGTAATATTTTTCGTCTGACTTTTTAATTTTTTCGCATATTTCAAACGAAGCTTAGCATTTTTCTTGGCTATAAGAGGCTTTTTCCGAGGAACACATGCTTTAGACTGTACTGAATGCAAGAAATTTCGAATGGTTTGGGACTTACGGCAACGTTATGATATTTTTTAATATCATCGGCAATCTTTACAGCACTTATTTTGTGACATTCTTTAACCAGACATTCAATCTTTCGCTCCAAACGTTTGTCTAAGATTGTTTTTACGTTCTCTTCCTGCTGAAGTCTCGTACATTCCGCTTTATTTAAAGTTTTGAATCACATATTGAACTGAAGAACGAGGTTGGAAAATAGTTTTCAATATTTTTCCCATAGTTTTGCCATCGTTATGCAATGGAACGATATGCTTTTTTTATGTCAAAAAATTATGGAATTTTCTTATGACTGCTACTCATAATATATTTTTAGAAATGCACGCAACGAATAACACATTAAAACTAAATTTAAAGTAAAGAATGACGCTTAAATTTTACTCAGAAGGTAACGGTACTTAAAAAAACAATATACGAACAATAGACAGAGAGCGCTCTCTTCGTGTAATCACTGGTAATCATTGTATCATGATTCCACCTTTAATCAATTCAAAGAAAGTACAGCAACTTCTTGATACACTCTCATTGCGTGGGGAGAGAGACATAGCGTAAAAATTCTATATAAAAAAGCTTTGTGAGCATGCCGAAGGTCATCAGAGAGTCCGCCTTAAGCAAGCAAATTAAACAGATACTGTGCTTTGTTTTGTAATAAAATCTTAAAAAAAAAGCTTTGCCAAATATTAAGGTTAAATTTAAAAAAAAAAAACACAAAAAAGATCGTTGAAAAACAGCTGACGTCATCTTCACTAAATATTTTGTCCGCAAAAACTTGCATTTTATCCAAGCATTATTGTTTTGAAGAGTGAATAAAGTTCTGCTTTGCACTTAACTGGCTACATTGTAAATATTTAATGCACTGCATGTTTTCTTTAGTTTGGCAAATTATTTGACGTATAGCTATTTTTTTTTTTTTTTTTTGTTCTCCCTACTACTCTCCAACAACTGTTTGAAGCCATTTAAACTACTTTTTAAGCCTCATTCATGAATTTGCAAAGAGTTGCTCTCAAAGGATTATCTACAACATGTTTTCAGTTGTGAAAAGTGTCACGTGAAATAATAGAAACTTTTTGCAACCGCATCCCAGGCCGGCCCCATCAACCCATTCCGACCATTTGAGGCAAACACTTTAGCGTAAGTGGATTAGCAGGCTTTTATACTGGCTGACGTTGGGTTAAGAGCAGTTTGTTTAGGTGCGCTGCATACCCAGCTACTTGGTTCGCAATAAAAATTTGATAAAATTTTTAAAAATCACAAAAAAGTTCTTTCGTCTTTTAAGAAAAATCTGCGCTACAAAAAAGTAGCTAAGTTTTTTTTTGTAAATAAATTTAAGAAATTCATTTTGAATTTGCAATTAGTTGGCAACACTTAGCTGCCAACTCAAATTTCCTCAGAGAATGGCTACTAATTTACTGTCAAGCACAGTGTACACAAAAAAAAAGAAACAGCCAAAAGAGGAAAGAGACAAAAAACAAAGAAAAAGTAGTAAAACAAGAGCCAAAAATTTAATACGATTTCCAAACATGCTCATACGTTTTAAAAGGATTTTTGTGAAACACAACAGCTGTTTTCTAAGCACAAGCTCAAACATACACTCTCACACTCACACCCCTATCATCTACACTTACAACCACTATCCCAATAAGACAAACGAATTCGATGCTGATTCGAAACTAAACCGCATTCTCGAACAATTTATTCGTTAACGAATTTCGTGAGCGATTCATTCATTTCCCAACTCATTAATGAAACGTAAATTTAAAAAGAAAATCGTAAATTTAAAAAAAAAATCGTAAATTTAAAAAAAAAATCGTTAACTTAAAAAAAAAAGAATCATTATCGATGTTTCATATTTTATATCGAATCGAGATATTTGCCAAAACGTGACATTTCTTATGTTTGTTGAACTCCAAATTAACTTGCATTTCATGTAAACAAATTAAAAAATTATTATTTCTGATACTGGAGAGAAAAACAAAATCTTTGTTCAAGGAGTCCACAAAACACAAATAAATTCCAATACTCAATTATTGGGTTTATACATGTCATACCAAACTTTTTTGGATGGGAATAATGCTTTATTTTAATTAACTACTGAAATTACATCTTATTCAAAATATTGCCCATCGCTTGCTATCACTTTTTCCTTTTTGCTATCACCTTTCTGGCAGCAAATGAATTCCACGTTGGAAAAAGTCTTCGCCCTTTGAGGCCAAGCACGAATCAAGCCAATGTTTAATACCTTGATCAGAAACTAAGCGTATTCCAGTAAGGGCGTTTTACATCGAACGAAATAAATAGAAATCGAATGGCGCCAAGTCAGGTAAATATGGCGGGTTAAGTAAAACTTTCTAGCCACTATTCTCCAGGTAAATTTTGACAGGTATAGCAACGTGTGGTCGAATTATTGTCGTCACGCAAAATTATAGACTCGGGTCTGGCCGAATATTCCCGACGTTTTTCTGTTAATTGTCGCTTCAAACGAATTAAATGCTGTCGGTAAAGCTATCCCCTTATGATTTGACCTGATTTCAGCAACTCGTAGTGGATCGGTCCCTTCTGATTCCACCAAATATTGAGCATTACATTAGAACTGTGTATATTCGGCTTTGACATCAATGTTCCTGGTTGGTCAGGCTTCACATACGATTTCTTGCGCTTCGGGTTATCATAATGTATCCATTTGTCGTCGCCAGTAATAATTCGATGCAAAAACGACTTTCTTTTGTAGCGTTCGAGGTGCATTTCAGACATGCAAAATCGCATTTCGACATCTCTTGGCTTCAGCTCGTGTGGAAACCTAATTTCCTACCTTCTGGATGAACCCTAATGCTTTCGAACGCCTGAAAATGGTGACCTGTGTCACGCCTAGTGCTTTTGCGAGCTTCTCTTGTGATTGACACGAGTCTGTACTGAGAAGGGTCTCGGATTCTTCGTTTTCAAATTTTTCACTTAACCAGGGCGCTTTTTGTCCTTGATGTCTAAATCGGCACTTTCGAAGCGTTTAAGCCACTCAAAATTTTGTGTTTTACTAGAATAAGTGGAACTTTTTTGACACAAACCAAAACAATTGCTTTACGGTGTTGCAGTGACCCAACTAGTTCCAAAGTATTTGCGAGTTGAACCTATTTGTGCAAATGGATTTGTAAAAAAATCCAAGCTTTAGACATAAATCTACAAAACCCAAAAATTTCAATGACTCAACTAGTTCCAAACATATTAGAAGTGGAACCGTTTCGTCCAAGTGTAGCTATAGTCAAAAAATCGTAGATTTTTGCCCAAGGAGTCTACAAAACCCAATAAGTTCCAGTGAATTAACTAGTTCCAAAAATATCCCAAGTGGAACCTGATAGCCATTGATTTTTGTCCCAAGAGTCTCAAAACCTAAACAAATTTCTATTGAAAACTAATATAAAAAAATTCCATTGAAATGTAATGTAATTGAAATGCCCATAGAAACTCCTGTGACCCACCTTTGAGCTCTTTTTTTAATTCATTGCCATGTGCGGCTCATAAGTCAACATATGAGCATCATTAGTCATATGTGGTGGTAGTCATATATGTGGTAAATTAAGAGCGAATGGTTTAAAAATAAATATCCAAGGAAAATGGAAATTACGCCCCAAATTTTCAGCAGTTTTTCGTGCTTTATTTACAAATTTTTCGGGCATAATTTCAGTGGTCCAGATTCAATGTAAGATTGTGAAAATGTAAAAGAATAGATATATCTGAAAAGATTTCCTTCATTTTATTTGTTTTTGATGTTATTTCATGAGCAAGGAGTCTATAAATATTATGTCCGTATAAGATTCAAATGGTGTTCTTTTTATTATAAAATGATTTGCCCTCTTACGGAATGTTGTTTTTTACCTTCCGTATAAAGGTAAACTATTTAATCATAATGAGTTTAAACAATTTGGGCGTTAACAAAATGTCTGATTTTTTTTTTTTTGGGCCTAAATCCCAAGCTTATTTTTCAGGCTTTTCTACCTTTTCAAATATTTCAAAAAAGACCCTAAATTTATTGGCACAAATACTGCAAAAAAAGGCATAATCGCCAGAAAGTTCGGGCATTTTTCCCTAGAAATTAATGCCTGGAATTAATGTATGGAAAATTTCGGGCTATTTTGCCGTTTTTTTTTTCGGGCGTCAGTTTTTCGGGCGTAAGTTCTAGAAGCCGTCATATTTACATACACGCTCATGGGACGCGTGGCGTAGCATCTTATCATCTAAGCTCATATAGCATGTGATGTCATAACGCCCAAAAAATTTCGGCTATGGAATTTGTCATATCACCCAAACATTGCATTTGGAGGCTAAGATATTTTATTTTGGGCGAAGAATCATATGTCACAAAACCTAATGAATCCCAACGTTATAAAGTCTAAATCATGAAATGTCATAACCCCCAAAGCATGTCATTTTGAAAAAGTTTACAAAAAAATTGGTCACAATGTCCAAACGGAATGTCATATTACCCAGAGGGAGCAATTTGGACTTTATGACATTCTTTTTGATATACTTTTGGATTTTATGATATTCCAAATACTTTTGGTCAATATGACCGGAATTGGGGGCTCATGATATTTTCAATTATTTCTCACACTCTCTTAAATTTTACCAAGGCAACGATTTATTCTTAATAATAACTGTTTTGAGCTGTTTTGAACGGCTGCACGAAAATGCACAAAAAAAAAACGGAAAATCCAAGAAAAATAAATGAGAAAAGGTCCTACAATTTGGGGTATTATTTCATTGCGAAAAAGGGTCCAAATTTTATGAAATAAGACCCAAAATTAATGAAAAATAACCGCAGAAACAATAAAATAATACCCCAAAATTGTTCCTTAAAACTTGTAATCGGAGTCCATTGAGTTTAAATGGCTCTACAATTCCTATAGTCATGTTCATTTCGTACAAGTGAAATGTATCCACTTCATAAAAACATTAAATTTGACTAACTTTTTGCAAATATATACGTGTACGGTTTTTGTAAAGTGGAGGTTGGGAGTATTTTGCTTAAATTTAGGCGTTGTGACATTTTACTATTTGAGTTTTTTGACATCGGGCGCTTTATGGGACGCGTAAGCTAAATATTTTTTATCGTTCAAGTACATGAAATAGTTATATTATAATTTCCCCCCCCCCCCCCCCCCCGTACCTCCGTGGACCTTTCCCTACCTTAATTTTTTCCATATTAAAAAGTCAGCTTAATTATGAAATCGAAATCAAATTCGTTTTAGAATCGTTTTCGAATTTGATTCGAATCTGGCTCCATTTTGCTGTTTATTGTGATCATACAAAGGCACACACACACACACTTTTAGTCTTTAGTCATGTGAGCGCAAAAATAAAGAGTAGAAAAATAAAAAAAGTATCACAGCCAAAGTAACTCTTCTCTGTACAACCGAAAACAAAGACGAAAAATCCTTGCAAAAAGAGATGAATTCGATGCGAAAAACTACTTAAAATTGTGTTCACAGCTACTTCTTCTGTTACTACATACTACGATACGACGACGACGAACATTTTTGTTGCAGCTGCTGATCCTTCTTTTTCCTCAACATTTTTAGTCTGTTGTTTTTCACTCTGAGTTTTGAGAGTTGTTTTTACTCATGGTTTTTGCTTATGTGTGATGTTGTTCTTATTGTTGTTGTCGTTTTTGTTTTCGTTGCTCCAGTGTCAACTTTGCAAACTGATACTGATTGCAGTTAAGTGAAAATGGCATTAAGCTGCCATAAAAAGTAGTTTTTCAAAATTGTACTAGTTGCCATTGAAGCAGTAAGCACAGCAAAAGCGTGGGGAAGCGAAGCGAAGACAAAAATTCCACACATGCGTTCGTTCGTTCGTTCGCTAGCAACACATGTCCGTCGTTGGAGTGAAGGAAATTCAATATGCCTCGATAATGGGTTAAATATTTGACTGATTACAAAGTTTTTGTGAATTTAAAGTGGATTGTGAATTTAAAGTATTAGTGTGAAAGTAATATAGAGTTAGGGGATCTAATGAAATAAAAGAAAACTGCAAAATAAGCACTCAACCAAAAACGTAATTAAAATCAAAGAAAAAGTTATTGAATTAATCAATCATTAAAATTGATGCCGTGTACATTAGTTCATTACTTTTACGAATCCGTGTTTCTAAGTTTAAGAACCAGTTACTATGCGTATAAACTGTTCTTTAAAATTAAGAAAATTTTCATTATGACATTAAAAAACAATCTTGTTCCCAATGTAAAGTTTTGGTGGAGATATGAGATTAGTTTCCCGAGTGGTATCGATGAAATATTCTAGAGGAAATCATTGGGATCTTTCAGATGTGTTCTATACAAACAGATTCAAAGTCATTAATGGAACTGGTGTTGGTTGGTATTCAAATGAACAATTCTTGAATACAATAGCAATGGGAGATATGACGATAGTCTATCAAATAGAGATATTCTCTATCTTAAACATTGTCCGCTTAATAATTGAGAATAAAGGACAGAAAATCTACAGATGTCTACAGTGACAGTCAGGCTGTTCTAAACGCATTTTAGAGACCTGCCAATTTTCCCAAGACCGTAAGAAATCAGAACTGAATTGTGTCGCTAGGCATACTTAAGTTTGCCTTAGTTCCATTTTAAACATGCCGATACGATAACGATTTCTCTCACCGATTTTCCTTCCGTGAACGCGGGAGCCGAGAAGGCGTAAATAAAAATTGTTCAAAAAATCGTAGGTGCCCGCGATTTTGCGATGATTTATTGTTCTTACTTTTTCACTCATATGGACAAAGAGTGAAACAGCAAGCAAACATGGTTCGGTTAAATCGTCGTGTCTACAAGCAATGGACGACGAAATAGTGCAACAAAAGAAAAAATAAGAAAATCGGTGAAAGAATATCGGCATATTTAAGAGCCCGAACGAATCAAAGCGGGTGGCGGTTATCGGGCATCTCTTGGCGAAATCCGCTGAGAACCCTACCAGAAAAGGAGCGGTTGTCAGTTGTCGGATCAGCGTTGCTTTTCGGTGTGAATGCTTCATTTTGGAGAGTATTATTTCATATTTTATTTTGAACTTACATGAATGCCACACAGACACACAAAACGAAACGTCAGTTAATGAGAAAAACTAAAAAAATAGCACTGAAGACAGTTATTCCTTAGCAAAAATACAGCAACACTTACGCCATTCAAAGAGAGACCCGACAGCCGTCGGGGAAAAAATAAGATAGATTCTATTCTGGCATTTTTCCGTAGCGGATTTCTACGGCGATATCGTTTTTTTCGGCTGCATACATTTTCATGTATATTGTTGCACGGTGAATCCGACAACCGCCACCCGCTTTGGTTCTGTTAGGGCACTAACTTGAGACTGTGAAATTAAAAACACATTTATCCCCACATATAACAGAAACAACAAAATATAAAACCACACAGCTCCAAGCTCCAGCTTCAAGGTATATTTAACAAGGTAGTGGAGCGTTGGGTACCGCAGCTGTCAAACACATAGAATATTATAATTTGCAAATTTTGTTATTTTTTTTGCTTTTATTCGCAAAAACCTGGTTTGGACAGGTGTGGTACCCAGCACAAGAGAGAATTTTAACTACTAACACTACCTTGTCTTATTCTACCATGGCTCCAAGTTTGATTAATATAGGTTAAGTCACTTGAGAGAAAAGCACTCCTTTTCCGCTTTTGCTCGAACTGTCGGAGTAGCTGCTGGCTAAAAATTGTACAGATTCAGGTTTTTTTTTCTTGATTTCTTTTCATCCATTCTGACACTTCAATCGAGTTTCTCTCAAGTGACTTAACCTATATTAATCCATGGCAGAATTATAAGGTAGGGTCGACTCAGAGAGGAATGGCGTAGAAAGCAGAATAAAGCTAGATTGGTGTCAAAATCAGCTGTTCACCGCGAATTTCTTTATGCTCACCTTTCGCAGTTGTTTTTGGGTTAAAACTGTTACAGGTTTTTTTTTCAATTTTAAGACTTCTTGCACATTTTATAGTTTTTATTACACTTTTTTTATAATATTTTCACTCAAATTAGCACAAATTTAACACTCGCGACAGCACTGTTTGCAAATTGGAAACATAAAATATTTTCTTCATTTGCAATTTCTACGAAATTCGTCGTTTTGACATATATGTTGCTTCTCATCATCCACTCTTCGTTGACGCGTGAGAGCACTCAGCGAAACGGCCCTACCTTATCATTGTATCATGTATTAATCAACCTTGCACAGCTCTATTGAACAACGTTGCTATGGGAGAGTAAAATGCGAGAGTGAAAAAAAAGCCAAAAGCTTTAATAGTGCTATGTGGCAGAGAGTATAAATTATCTAGAGATTGCATCAACTCTGCTAAGTCTAGAAAATAAATAACTCTGACTGCTGATGTTGGCAACTTTACAATAGGCTTGTGATAAACAGTTCCGGAGACGGAACGGACATGGAACGTTTCCTTTTGAGAGCGGAACTAGTTTATTTAAACATGTCCGCGGAACTATCTAGTTCCTTTGTTATGATAATCCGTTTTTCTTTCATAGTCATTCGCAAAATTGGCTGGTTTAGACAATTATGGGTACTAAGAAGAGAGTGCGATCAGCCCTGCGACAACCTTATAAATCAACCTTGCTAGTTGCTTTATTTATTTTTTATTTATCTGTTTGAGCTGGTTGTTTGTTGAACTGTAGAGGAAATTTGTAATACTCTAAGTATAAGTTTACCACAACGGTCTGACTAGTCTTAAGCCAAATTGTTTCAAATTTTTATTTTTTCCAGTGTTTTTATTTCAAAATAAGGAAATTAAGGAAAAAATTCATAATATATTCAAAAAAGAAACTTTAAAAATTTGCTAAAAAATTACATATAGTTCAACCGTTAAGTAACAAAATTGTAGAATAAGAAAATATATAAAAAATTATCTGATAGTTCCGCGGGCAGTTTCGCGAACAGTTCCATTATGTTATTTTATAACATAATAAGCATGTCCGCGGAACTATCAGTTCCGACAGCTCTCTGTATTAGAGGAAAGGTAACAAAAGGTGCTAAGTATCATTTCATGATTGTACTCTTTCTTATGTTACAAGCAAAAATAACCGATATATCATATCCGCTATTATTTCATTCATTCTCCCTCACAAACATTATCGTTTTACTTGTCGCCGCTCAAATAATTCATCCAAGCAGTAATGTGTGTGCGGTAAGTGCGAAAGAGATGTCGGCTTATGTTGCTCATTAGAAAAAATTTCAGTTCAATTGGAACTGTTTGGACATGATCAAATTGTACAGAAGGAACGATTGGAACTATGTCCGGGAGTGAACATAGTTCCATGAACTATGCATGTCCGGAACGACCCAACTCTACTTTGCAATGCCTTGCTGTGATCTTCAATGTACCAAAACCAGCCGTTAGTCGTCGTCTCAAAGCAATGAAAAGCGAAAAAACTCAATCGATGGGTTCGGCATAAGCTTCCACCGAAAGAAACAAAATGTTTAGACTTCAGGTAGTTTCTGCATTGCAGATGCGGCATAAGGTGGAACCGTTTTCGGAAGAGAATTGTCACTTGAGACAGAAAATGTATCTTATATGATAAAACGAAACGTTCAGAACAATGGTTGGATCGCGAAGAAGCTCCCAACTACCATGCAAGTGTGGAACTGTACTCTAAGAAGGTCATGGTGACTGCTTGGTGGACTTCTGAAGGCGTCGTTCACTATTCTTTTTTAAGTCCAGGCGAAACGACATTTGCGGAATCCTACTATGCCCAATTGGACGATATGCACGCAAAATGGCGCTTAAAACAGTCCTCTCTGGTGAATAGGCATGGACGAATTCTGTTACACGATAACGCACGACCGCATGTAACCCGTTTTATCGTGTAAAAACTACAAGAGTTGCAGTACGAAGTTTTGGCTCACCCTCCATATTCTCCAGACCTGTAACCATTCCTTGTTAATACAAGAACAGCGCTACTCCGAACAAAACGCTGTAATTGCGTTCTTTCAAGAATTTTTGGAGCAAAAAACTGCAAGTTTTTTTCAAAATGGAATTTTTAATTTACCAGCACGCACTTTATTACAGATTACTACGAGTTTTTACATGATTGTTACAGAAAAGATAAGAGAAAGACGGAACTTTTCTAAGATCTTGTTATTTTTTTTGTTCTTCTAATGCAATAAAATTACTCCCGAATATATCAAAAAAATATTACATTCTATTTCAAATCAATTACTTAAGTTATAAAATCGAAAAATGAAATAGAAAATATTATCTAGAAAAATATTGGGCTAACTTGATTTGCCCTTTGATATGCAATCTTTTTTTTTTAACTTAATTTTGTTTTATTTAATCAGATTTAAAAAAAATTGTTAGCTTAGTTTTATTTTAATCTTAATTTATTAAAATTTTATCTTTATTTTAAGTATAAAAATATAAACTTTTTATATCAGGTTTATTTACGTTTCTATGTCTTAAGATAACCAACCATATGAATTAAAGCACAATTATTTTTAAAACATGCTTAAATTTGCACTCGCTGCACAAAGTTATCAGCAGATTGTTTACTACAAACAAGCTTAAGAACGGCATTACTTTGCATCATTGCAGCTTTATATAATCCCATCAAGATATGAGTTTATTGACCCATGATTTGCATAATTGTGCAACCTCGCGGGACTTTGACTTTTATTTAGTATTTGTTCAAGAATTCGAAGTTGTAATTTTTGGGTGGTATAATAAAATCATAAAAAATGCAGACGATTTTTAATTAAATTTTATACGGAATTTAATTTACTTTTCAATTCAAACGCCATTGTTTCTATTAAAAAAAAAACGTTGCCAAGCAGCGCGCTTTGTTGCCTCAATTTCGCTTCCACTTAGCCAGTTTTTTAGCTATTTTAAGCCCCCGTTTTTACTACTAATTGCACCGCACAAATCATCTTTGTTTTATCTTCAAAAAACACTGTTTCCATCAGCTTAAACAAGCAACAAGAACAACAACAGCAATAAAAGCAACACTTGTAGGGAAAAGCAACAATTTTTGAAAATAATGAAAATTCGCTCATTTGGAAAATTTCGCTAAACGTTTACAAAATCCGCTCGGATTAAAAGTTGCTCCTTCAGTTATTATTTTTGCGCAAGTTATTCTCACTCCTTTCTTTGTTGCTCGGTAGCATTGAGCGAAAAGCTGTTTGGCAGCGTGTACTGGCGTTTTTTATGTTGCATATGTCGATAATGCAGTGCGTGTTGATTTAAAACTTTAATTTTAAGCTCTATTTTAAGCGAGTTGAAGTTGTTGGTTCTGTTGATTTTTCTGTTACAATGTGCAGGAATTTATTCACGCATGTGTGCTGGCTTGTTTTTCATAGAAATTGAAAAGTTTCACAATTTTTAATTGACACTAAGTTTGGGTGAAAGTGGGGGGAGCAGAGGGGAATTGAAAACTCCTTTTATCACGTGGAATAGACACAAATTACATATAAAACTGTTATTTAACTGGTGTGTTGTTCTATAACAGTGTTAAAGAGTATAAATTAGAGAGAGAGAGAGATAGAAAGTGAAATGCAGTTCACCTCTCTCTATCAACATTTGAATATCCCAACGCGTACTACGTAAGGGCTATATTAACTTTGTCATTCCGTTTGTAACGACAATAAGGTGACGTGGCAGGTATAGAAAAGTATATATATTTTTGATCGGCATCACCACCTGAGTTGATTTCCGTGTGTCGGTCTGTCTGTCTGTCCGTCTGTGATCACGATTACAGCCGTAATTTTAAAGTTATCGCAATGAAATTCGATATACAGCCATGGACACAAATAGCACAAATGTCAACTTATTTTTTAAACGTTTCGTTTGAACCTAATAATGCATTCATTATCTGTAGTTATAGTTTTTTGAGACTCCAGTGTGATGTTGTTTAAAACTCCGAGAGAGATGTACCGTTACTTACTTTTATTTGCTCAGGCCATCTCTTTCTGTATAGGCATGCACGATCTGCTATGGTCATATAAATAGCACACATGTTAGTTGGTGAATAAAAGTTAACAAAATCGGGTGTTTGTAAAAATTTTAGAGTTTTATTCAGTTAATTTCGCCGATTCTAAATAAAGTGGGTCGTGGAAAACATTGCACCACGGAAAAAAGGTCTATAATTCACGAACTAAGTCGAAAATGCAAAAAACCATCTGAAATCGCGGATATTCTCAAAATTTCGCAAAACCACCACTTCTACTGATAGACTTACAGTTCGCAATAGTAAGGCTGATCATTTCAAGTCAGCAAAGCAAATTATGAGGGAAATAAATGAAGAAAATGTTTCAAGAAAACTAGTATTTCGAAGACTACATGAAGCTAATCTTTATGGACGCATTAGCCGAAGAAATCCGCTCTTAACAAAAAAAAATTTAGAGGATCGTTTAGCATTTGCAAGGGCTCATGTGAATAAAGAAGATCAATTTTTTAAGAACGTGCTCTGTAGGGTTGGACCAGATGGAAAAACTTTTGTTCGACGTCCCAAACGCCAAGATTTGAATCCGAAGTATACAAAAAAATCATTAAAGCATGGAGGAGGGAATTTAATGGCTTGGGAAGCTTTTTTCCTGGCACGGCGTTGGGCCAATTTTTCGTATACCGGGAATAATGGACAAAAATATGTATTTAGATATTCTTAATAACCAGATGGAATCATTTGCATTTGAGAATATGCCTATTAGGTGGACTTTTATGCACGATAATAATCCAAAACACACGGCAAAGGTTGTGATTGATGGGCTAAAAAAGGAAAAAATAAATATTTTGAATTGGCCGGCTTAAAGCCCAGACCTCAATCCCATAGAAAATTTATGGAATGATGTGAAGGTCAGCATAAGCAACCAAAATTTTTGAAATTAAGATGAGATATGGAGTGGAATTGAGAAGTCTTGGTACTCTATTCCGATGGATAGGGTCAGAAAGCTAGTGGAGAGTATGGGACGAAGATGTCAGGCTGTTTTGGACAATTCGGGATACAGTGCCAAGTACTAGTAAGCATATTCGTAAGCTCATTGTTAAATAAAAATAAATCACTTTGTTTTTTTTTTTCAGAAACAAAATTGTGCTATTTATACGTCCACCTCAGCTAAGTTGCAATTTGAGATTTTTCATTAATTTTCTAATTTTTAAATCGTAATTACAATGTTACTACTGATTTTATGTTTTTAATGTTTAAACTCAAATACCATGAAATAAATTCTTGTTGTCCTCTATGTATTTTATTTAAATTTATGTGAAACACCCTACATGTATTTTTGTGCTATTTATGTGTCCACGGCTGTATAAGCTTCATTTTGAAAAATGTAGATCAAGTTCAAGAATGAGCCAAATCGGATAAATACCACGCCTACCTACCATACAAAGTTTATATATATATATATATAAAGAATCTTTTAGAAATCCACAAAACTTAAAGAAATGCCTTGATATTTTGCACGTAAGTTTTGATTTTCAATATAAATCCCGACTATGAAATATGAAAAAATTGGATGAGAACTACGCCCACCTCCGTAAAATCTCTTAAAATTCTGCAAAAATTAAAGAAATGTCTTAAAATTTTGCACATAAGCTTTGATATTTGGCACAAACCATCTCTATGATATTTGGCAAAATCGGATGAAAACCACGCCTACTTCCCATACAAAGTGGCTTTATTGCAAACGTAAAATCTCTAAAAAATATACAAAAATTAAAGATGTATCTTGAAATTTTGCATATAAACTTTGATGTAGAAAAAGAAAAATCTCTATATTTGGCAAAATCCAATGAAAATCACTCTTACCTCCCATACAAAGTGACGTCATCGAAATAGAAAATCTTTCGTAAATATATAAAACTGAATGACATCGTGTCTGTACGCACTTAAATTCAACCCACATTGTTTATCCAACCCATACATAATCACCCATACACAATCTAAAAACCATACGTGGGGTCTTTTGACTAGAAAAGTGGGTGTGGCATTTTGAATAAAACTGAATGACATCGTGTCTGTACGCACTTAAATTCAACCCACATTGTTTATCCAACCCATACATAATCACCCATACACAATCTAAAAACCATACGTGGGGTCTTTTGACTAGAAAAGTGGGTGTGGCATTTTGCTTTTAATCGAACTTCTGGTACACCGTGTGTCTGACTTCCTCCAAATTTTACACACATAATCCTTGGTAATTTGAGCAGTCTTAAGTTTATAATATTGCGCGGAACTATACAAGGGGCGTGGCACTTTATTTTAAAGCTACCTCCATCTACACCGTTTGTCCCATTTCAACCATATTTCGTAAATATATTCTTTAGTATAATGAAAAGTTTCAAGCCTACAAAAGTGGAAATGATTGGACAAGGGGCGTGCCAATTTAATTCTAAACAAACTCCCTATATACCATTTATCCGATTCGAACCAAATTTTATAAAATATATTTTTTATCAAAAGGAGCGGTCCGTAGTTTATAAAAGTGGGCGGAGTTAGGCAGGAGGCATGATACTTTAATTTTAATAAAACTCCTTCTATACCGGTTTTCTGACTTCAACCAAATTTTGCAAATAAATATATTCATTGAAGTATGAGCTGCGATTAGTCTTAAAAAAATGGGCGGAATTAGACAGGGGCGTGCCACTTTAATTTAAATCGAACTCCTTTATCCGACTTCTTCTAAATTTTCAAAACATATTCTTTGGAATAATGAGCAGTTAGTCTAGAAAATTGGGCAGAATGGAACGGGGGGCGTGGTAATTCAAATGTAAATGAAATTATTTTACACCATTGGTATAAAATTGCACATACCAATCAAATTTTACATATCACACAAAAATTTTTGCAGATTATACAAACATAAACATTTTATAAACTGCTAAAGACTTCGAATATACTTCAACACGGCCGCGGGGGGGAAGGGGGGGATATTTTAGCTTCGATACCCTGGCGAAGCTCAATTCTTTACTAGTTTTGTTTGATTTCACCATGTTAAACGTGACAGTTATAAAACACCGGAAATGCTTGCATGGAAAATCAAAGAAAAAATTAAAAAAAGGGTACATTCATAGCTTTGAAGATATATGGATGTTTTTGTTGTAAGAATATCAGAAATTTTTTAAAATCAAATAAACGAAAAAATGTTTATTAAGTTAGTTTTGAAAATCGTTTTTCTTATAGGGGATAATTTTGCATTGCAAATTCGTTGACCTATATTTTCGAAGATATGATAGTGTTATAGTTTTAAAATAACGGTAATTTTTGAAAAATTTATTATACTTTAGAAAATTTACTATAAAATCTAACCTTACATATATTAAGCAAAACACTACCTATTGTAGGGTATCTCTGAAAAAAAATATATATATGAAAGGAAATTGCCCCTTTGTCATGAAAGGGCATGAAATGTGACAAAAAAAAAGACAAAAATAAATCTAAATATCCAGAGATAAAAACGGACAAAAAGACACCAAATACAAAATAACACAAATAAATGGCAACACTAACAAAAAAAGACAAATCTGTCAGGGAGGACAAAGGAAAGTAATAATATTAATAAAACTTTAACATTAAAAAGCAGTGAAAAAATTTAAAAAGGACAGTAAAAATATAGTAGAAACTTAAAATAGAGAAAAAATAATAAAATAAATGATGAAAATATGAAATGAAAATAGATGAAATTGTAAAATATGAGATAAAAGTTACACAATTTAATAAAAAAAAAAAATAAAAAAAAACCAAAAAAAATATTTACAATATCGCCACGAAATTCAAAATAAATTAAAACAAAAAACAAATAGATGGAACAATACAAAGAGATTTGGTGACAGAAAAAAAAACAAACAAAAGTGACACAAAATGCAAAAAAAAAACAATAGAAATGTCTTAAATAATATAATAAAACAAGTTAAAAAAACAAAAAACCAGCAAATACAAGAAGACAAAAATGGCACAAAGACATAATACCCATTAAAAAAAAAAGTTAAGTAAGGCAAAAAAATTAGAAAAAATTAAAAAAATTATACAAAAGACAAAAAAGCTAAATAGATATTTGTTCTAGTCATAGAATTTCACCATTTGACTTCCTATTTAATTTTTAAAATTTTTGTATTTTTTTGGTGATAAGTTCATATTTTTACGTATATACACATCAGTTCAAATTTCAATGAGACATAACAATGAAATAAAATATTTTAAAATAAATATATACATTTATTCAAATCTATGCGTTATCTTAACTAATCAATAACAACAAATGAATTTTTTATTAAAAAACTAGCTTAAAATAATCTTCAGTCAATAACTTTGATAAATATGACAGACAGACTGATATAAACCACATGCTGTGGCCTACATTAAGTTTTTTACACACGCAATAGCGAACAACTAACCAGAAATGCACACAATAATTCACCAAACTCGGCACAAACTAAAACGCACGTGCTTTTTTTATTTTTTTTTTTTGGTATTTAATGTATGTATGTTTGTACTAAAATGTATTATCTAACAAAATATGTATGTGTGTATATGACTTTGTTGTGATGAAATTATTTTGGCAAAATTTTAAAAAATTCAAAACTTTTCAATTTCATTCTCACTTCTGAATTCTTCTGAATGACGCATATATTTGTTTTGTTTACATAATATTAGCATTTCGCGCACGCATTGTTATGTAAATACTATCAGTGCTGCAGTGTTGGCAATAAAATACCAAAAATGTAATATTTTTGTTTATGACAGACAGTTGGTAGAATTATAACATGAGGTCAAAACTGTTTTTAATATATGTATGTATGTTACACAAGTAAAATAAATAACTTTAGCGCATATTTCATCCAAAGTTTTTTTTTTTTTGTAAAAATTCTAAATAATATTAATAATTTGTGAAAATTTAGTAATTTACGAAAAATGCCAAAAGCAACCCTGATATTAGCTACATTAAAGTTTTAAGCAACCACGATTGTCTGTTATTGCCTACTATATTATCCGGCATCACAAGACTCTGATTGACGTATACGAATTGTTGCGCTACGCTACACTCAAGCTCTCCACATAATCTCACAAAGGCAAAAAATATTTCAGTTGTGTTTGAGTGGCATTGGGAGCGGACGAGGTTGAGGTTTACACATACAAATTGTTGCAACAAATTCAACTTATGCCCCACAAATAAAATTGAGCATTTGTATCAACATTAACAACAGCAACAACTGAAGCAATTTATTTGCATTTATCTCGAGCGACGATTTTCCGTAGCTCGTTGCTAACTCATTAGTTTGCTTTTTAAAAATCATTTGGTTAGTTTTGGCGCATTTTTTAGTTTGTTTTTATTTTTTACATTCATTGCTTTTGCTTTAATTTATTTTTGCATATTTGTTTATTTTTTCAGTAGTTTTTTTAATGCAAATTGGCATTGCACGACGCGTCGCGACGTCACTTTATTTTGCACTCTACATGAAGTGGGAGCATCGATTAAGTTTGTTAAACGATAGAATACCAACATGAACTTTTCTTATAATATCTTCAAATCTTAAAAGTATTGGATGTTGGAAGTATAAAACCGAAAATGAATAAACTTTTAAAAAAAGCCTTCGGGATTTAAAAAAAAATACACTTTCTTAAATCTTTTTTGTTTTAGCTGTATTTTAATAAGACAAAACTCTTTTACATTATTAAAATATAACTATTCAAGATTTATCCCTGACATTTTGGTACAAAAATATTCGTCGATATGTTAGAAAAGTGCAATGCCGCGAAAGACAACGAAATTCGCGGGGAGCAAGATATCTGGAGGCTGGTTTATCTGAAAAAAAATTTTTTCGATTAAGTAAGGAGTTCTTGGGCGTTTGACAGTTCGATTTTTTTTTATACATTTTTTGAATTTATATCCTAAAACGAGCTCAATTTTGTAAAAAAATTATGAAAATTTTCATTCTACACCCGCCATTTTGTCAAACATTACTATTTTTCAGAAAGCAACGATTAATCGCCCAGAACTCTTTACTAAGCCGAAAAAAAAAATTTTTTTCAGAGGAACCAGTGTCCAGATATCTTGCTTACCGCAAATGTAATGCCTTTCGTAGCATTGCACTTTTCTACCTTATCGACTGATATTTTTGGACCAGGCATAATTCTGGAATAGTTATACTTTAATAATGTTAAAAGTTTTGGGCTAAAATAAAATACAGCTTCAAAAAAAATATTTTTAAGAAAGTGTTTTTTTTTTTAAAACTTCCTGAGGCCTTTAAACGATCTTTGTGTCCATTTGGCACTATTTATGAAATGAAAATTTGTAGATCTTTTTTATTTATGCTAAAATTAACTTTAGATTTTGGATAAGTGTAAAAACCATGTGTATATTTTTTAAAATAAATCCAAAAGATGCTGTAGGGGCCCGTAAATTTAAACATTATATTAAATAATTGAAGACATTTTTTAACTTTATTTTATCAAAGAGGGTCGAGAAAGCATTGAATACGAGGCACGGCTAGGACGACCATCAACATCAACTGATGAGTTACACGTCAACAAAATCAAAAAATTGGTGCTCCAAAATCGTCGATTGATAGTCCGAGACCTTACTGACCTTGTTGGAATATCGGGTTTGAATATCGGAAGCATCAGAAAAAATCTATTTTGAGTGACCGTTTGGGCCTCAGAAAAGTGAAATCTCGATTGGTGCCAAAAACGCGCAATTTCATGGAAAAACAGCGCCGCGTTTATATGTGTGAAACAATGCTTTCCGACTTTCAAGACCAAATGATATGCATCATAACTGGAGATTAGACTTGCGTGTACGCCTACAACCCGGAAACAGAAGATGAGCCGACGTCGAAAAAGTCACGTCAAAGCAAGTCATAAATCAAGGTCATGTTGACAGTTTTTTTCGATTACCGTGGTGTGGTGCATTACAAATTCCTTTCAACAGGCCAAACTGTCAACAAAGAATACTACTTGGATGTTATGAGTCGTTTGCATAATGGTGTGCTTCAAAAAAGACCAAATTTGTGAGGAGACAATTCTTGGTTTTTGCATCACGACAATGCACCGTCTCACACTGCACTCATAATTCGTGATCATTCCTCCAAAAACTCGACCCGAATCGTTCCGCAACCACCGTATTCACCTAACTTTAAACCATGTGACTTCTGGATATTCGCTAAACTCAAGAGACCGCTCCGTGGACACCGTTTTAAATCGATCAAAGAGATAGAAACCGAAACACAGAAGGAATTGAAGGCTATAGGGCTGAAGGACTTTGCAGCATGTTTTGAAAGTTGAAAAAAACGTTGGCACAGATGTATTGTATCTGGGGGGGGGGACTCTTTTGAGGGGGTGTAAATTAATTTAGAAGAATAAATACAGAATTTTTGTGAATTATAAAAGAATTTCTGATATTTTTTGCCCACAGTGTTTTTTTGTCTACTTCTTTCAGCTCAGATCATTTTGAAAAGACTGAATTTAACATTATACTAGAGCGTTCAAGATGCTGCCGGCCTAACAAAGAAGACACTCGAGTTTCGCCAAAATTATTGTTTATTCTTCCACATAACATAGTCCCCTTTCAGCTCAGTTATTTATTCCAACGATTTTCTAATATTGCGATGCCCTTTGAATAGTAAGATTTCTCAAGATCTCTAAACTACGCATCAATTTCCAATTCGACCTGTTTATTCTTTGCAAATCTCCTTCACTGGAGCCAACTTTTTAAGTTTGGGAACAGATAATAGTCGCGGAGGGCCAAATCTGGGGAATGAGGGGAATGAGGAAGCAGTTCGAAGCGTAACTCATGCAATTTGGCCATGGTTGCGATCTGTTTGTGAGCTGAATGGAGATGGAGCACTATCTTGCAAAAAGATGATTTTTTTTCTTCGATAATAGGGCCGTTTGTGTGCAATTTCATTCTTCAATTGAACCAATTAATTACCGAGTAATAGTCGCTATTGGTTGTATTTCCTTTTCTCAAATAGTCAAATAGTCAACACCATTCTGACCGCTTTTTGAGTCTTCGCTCGCTTTGGTGCACTTCCACTGGGACCTGCCCACTTTTTTGCTGATTTCTTCGATTTTGATGTAAAGTGGTAAAGCTTCATCCATGATCACTATTTTACGCAAAAAATAAGTCGGATTTTGTTGAAACATGTTTCCAAACCTTGTTGGAACACGTTCATGCTTTTGATTGATTGTTACCGAACGCGGCGCACATCTTGCAGTCAGCTTTCTCATAGCCTAATTTCCATGTAAAATTTAAATCACCGACCCACTTGATATGCCTACTGCTGCAGCTATCTGACGCACTTTCATTTTCGGATTGCCCAATACGAAATCATGGATTTTTTTCAATAGATTCTGGAGTGGTTACTGTTTTTGGTGCTCTCCCGGCGTGTTCGACTTTTTGATGATTCGAACTCTTTTGAACTCTACAATCGAATATTTTGCGGTTAAATACGGCGAAACAGATTCACCATAATATCTATCGAAATTTTCTTTTGTTTCTTTAGCACTTTTCTTATGCAAAAAGTTATGCTTAATCAAGGCACGAAATTCTTCGAATTTAGAACACTTTAACGTCTCTATTTATTGACAGATCGATCTGACATTTATGGTGTGTTCATATAAATGTTGCCACCCGCCAAGTAATCGAATGTATTTAAAGAGTGATGTTGGTGTCATCAATTGGAGACCAGCAGCATCTTGAACGCCCTAGAATATCAATATTCTTCGTAAACTGTAAATCTACAGATTGAAAGGGTACCTTATGCTATATGTTGACCGACTAATATTATTTTTGCTTTTAAATTGCTTGCTGCTACTGTTACGTTTTCTCCTCTCTGGCTATTTTTATGAAATTTTTTGTTTTTTTTTTTTTGTTGTCAAGGTATATGTTGCTTATCATACAAAGGGTTACCAACGCACTATATATGGAGTAAATCTATTTTTGCCGGTCAAGCTAATACATGCAGCTCTAATTTTATGTTCGCAAGAGAGAAAATATTATTGTCATTTATATTCTCCATTTTATTCACATGTCTCCTAATCATGCTGAATACTTTTGTCAGCAAGTTAATCGGCAGATAATTTTTTACATTCAAATCATATCAAATTTTTTTTTTTTCTATTTTGTTATTTTGAAAACGTCTATTTTCATTCGTTTCACATTTATTGTTTGATCAGCTCTCTTTTGCTCTCTAACTATAGCATTTTAAAATTAAGTGGAAAATTCCTAAGTTGCTACATAAGTGTTAGTTTTGTTATTTTTTTCATGCTGATTTTTAGTTATTTTGATAAATTGATATATTTTAAAGCCAACGTATATTTTAAAATAATTGCAAAAGTTAGTTTTCTGTCTAAAATTTTATAGAATTTTAAATAATCCATATAAAAATTTAGATTTTTTGAAAAATTTTTTATGAACCCAACTGAATTTTTTTAAATTAAAATAAAAAAAAAAATCAAAATTAAGTCACTTAAAGCAATCATTTAACCGGCGCTTTTACATATTTTTATTGGATTTTTCATAATACCAAAATGTTGCCATGCGAATTATACCAAATTCCCATAAAAAGCATCACCACAATCTGTCTGTTCTGCTCAGATTTTGCGAAAATGCATGCTTTTGCCTGTGCTTGAAGTGTGAAAGTGTGTCAAGTGAATAGTGGCAACTCCTGAAAGGTAATTGCTCAACAATGGACACCAAGTGGCTGACACTGACTGAATGTGTTGGAGTTGTTAGAGTTGCAACAGAGCCGAGAATTATTTATCACATTTTTAAAAGCTTTAAACGACGCTTTCATTACTTTTTTTTTAATTTTGAACGTCACTGTAGTTGCTAGAATGGATAAAGTTCTTGATGCATGAATAATTTTTTTTTAACCTTCCATAAATAAATTTATTAAAAAAAAATGTAATGACTACTTTTTTAACCTACTTTTTTTAACTTTAGACAGTCAGATTTTTGGCTTTTTTAGGAATATTAGAAGGTTTATTGCCTTTATGGACTTTATTCCTGAACTACTTTTAGTAAACTTTAATTTTTTTTCTTTTCTTTAAAAATATTGTAATTTTCATTTAATATAACCAAAACAAACTAATAAAATTTAATCAACAGCTACAACAACAACAACAATTTACTTTTTATTGCTTCTCTTTGAGTGTGCTTAATTGAGCACAATACTCATAACCAAGGGCGTCCCGGAGACATAGGAGGCAGCTTCCCCCGCGACTTGAGCAAAAGAAAATCTTATATTGCCAAAAACCAAAAAAAAAATCTATTCCACATTTGTTTCCTTAATTTACATACATTTTTAAAATATTTTTTGCAACCAAAATATAAAAGTTAAAGTATAAAAAGTAAAAATATTAAATTATTAATGTTTTTCTTAGATTTAAAATATAATAATCATGATTTAAATTGGATGATTTGTTTAAGAACAAAGAAACAAATAACAGATTTTAATATAAGGAGATATGGGCATTTTCACAGAAAAGTCTACCGCGAGCCAAAAATTTAAAGTTATTAAAAACTTATTATTAAATGATATTATCTCAAAGGAACATTTAAATTTTATAGATTTAAGCAATTTGAACATACATTCATTTACCATGATGATCAAATCGTCTGCACTGTTTCACAAATGTAATTTTTTTTATTTGATTTTTGATTTGAATTTTACTTTTTTTTATATTTTTTTTTTTAATATTATTTCGTACAAATCGTACGTAACACCAATTTGGAAATGTGCATATAACTTCTCAGTTTCTTTTATTTGGGCTTGTGACGAATGTCATTTTGATAATGCGGACACGGAGCTTCGTCGCAGCCCTAATCAAATTATTTCCTAAGAAATAAAAAAATAGTTTTAAAAAAAATCTTATTGCAATCGAGCTAATAAGTGTACTGCTACTCGTACATAGACTGAAAAGTGCCAGATTTTTACGTAAATAAGCGTTTTTTGGGCAAAAGAGCATTTATTTCTCAACATAGTTGCCATCGAGGGCGATGCACTTGGTATAGCGATTTTCCAACATTTCGATGCCCTTTATGTAGTACGAAACTTTCAAGCCTTCAAAGTGCGCCCCGGTTTTTGCGATTACTTCCTCGTTCAAACAGAATCTCTTTACCTGTAGCCAACGCTTTAGGCTTGCGACAGATAATAGTCGCAGGGGGCTAAGTCTGGAGAAAAAGATGAGTGAGCAACCAATTTGGCCATCGCTTTCAAGGACGTGTGATACCGTGATGGTGCAGAACTTTTTTCTTCGTCATATAGCGCAATTTTTCGTTTATTTCGTCGTTCAACTGATCCAATAAATCTGCAAAATACTCTTCTTTGACTGTTCTGCCCTTCTGCAGGTAATCAATGAAGATTATGCCATGCGCATTCCAAAAAAAAGAGGCCATAACCTTAACTAAACGACCGCTTTGGTAGGATGTCATGGTTTTCCAGTCACTCAGCATACTGCCTATTGGACTCAGGGCGTATTGTAATGAACTCATGTTTTGTCAATCATTAAAAAATTTCATTGCACCATCAACGCGCTGCAGTTTTTGGTAGACGGTCAGTAAACACGGCACCCAACGCGCCGATAGCTTTTTCATCTCCAAAAGATCGTGCAAAATGTATTCAATCCATTATTTTGAGGTATCTATGGCCTCAGCTAACTCGCACAACTTAATTTTACGTTTATTCAAAACGATTCGATGCAATTGCTTTACAATTACTGCATTCGACGACCAGCAGAAAAAATAACCAGCAGTCGAAAAAGGGTCGAACATTCACTTAAAATAATTTTTTTCCACAATTAAATTATAACCCAATTTCGAAGCCTAATTTCAATTTTGGTTTTGGGGTCTTTTATTTTGGGATGCGTTTTCGCAGAGCTAAAATGAAAAATAATTTTGGTGCTCATTAGTTTTTTCTGGGCAATTTTTTATTAATTTTTGGGTATTTTTTTCATAAAATTGTTGTTATTTATTTCCCATTAATATTATACACCAAATTGTCGGACCGTTTTCATTTATATTTGGAGCATTTTTGTGCTACCACTCGATTCAAGAATTATATTGAAAATATCAAATAGTAAAATCGAATTGTTTTTTCCTTCCTGCTTTGTTTTCTAAATAAAATACATAAAAAACAAAATACTGATGCAAATCTTTATTTGGAATGATAGTTCGGTCCCTACAACTCAATGAATAAAAATTATTTCCTTCAAATGTTGCCCGCGTCTAACTCTTAAATGGTTCATTCTGTAGGTCCAATTTTCAACAACTCTTTCGAACATATTGGCCGGTATTCCTTGAATAACACGAGTTATGTTGGTTTCCAAAGCATCAATAGTTTTGGGTTTGTCGACATAATAAAGTGATTTAAGATATCCCCAAAGAAAATATTCCAGTGGCGTCAAATCTCATGATCTTGGTGGACAATTAACAGGACCATTTCTTGAGCTGATGTTTTCATCGAACGTTTCCCTCAATAAAGCGCTTGTTTCTCCAGCTGTTTGGCATGTTGCGCCATTCTGTCGACCAGAAGTCGGCTACACCGACCAAAAATTCAATGATCATTGCACTGTAGCGAGCACCATTGACCGTAACACGGGCTCCATCCGCATTTTTGAAGAAACACGTTCCGATGATGCCTCTTCCCCCATAAACCACACCAAACAGTACATTTATCGGAATACATTGTAAGCTCTTGGATTGATCTGGTTTTGTTCATTGGCCCAAATACGGCAATTTTGCTTGTTTACGTAGCCGTTCAATCATAAATAAGCTCTTTTTTACACACAATTTTTCGATTTAATAATGGATCAATTTGAAGTTGCTGTAAGGTCCATAAGCCGACATTTAAACGTACACCAAGATCAGCTGACTTGAATTCTTGTGCGAGCTGTATTTTATAGGCCTTCAAACCTAGATCACGCCTTAAGAAACGCCACAATGATCCATAAGAGATGCCTAAAGCCTGTAAAAGCCTGAGCCTGGTGTTACGAATAGTGCGCTCAGTTGGACGCTCATAACGACCAAAATGATGTTGAAGAACTCTATAGCATTCTCTAGCTGATAAGTGATTTTGGTAGTAAGATTCCAAAATTAATAAACGTTGTTCAGGAGTTAGCCTATTCATGATTAAGTCGTATTGAATACTTGAACACAAACGTCATATGGACAAGCCATTTGACACATAACAGCTGTTAAAACAAGCCGGTGGAAAAAGGGGCAATCACCCATTATCTGTTAAGTATAGTACTCTGGAACATGTATTCTGATATTGCATTGTCACTTAAACATGATTAAATAAAAAAAAATAATTTTTCATATAATAATCACAGATAATTTTCATTTTGAGCACTACTTTTCTCAAATACGTGAACTTTCCTTATAGACCTTTTTTGCCTATACAGAAAATCCTGCGGACGCCCATGCTCATTAGAATAAAAATTCGTGTTGATTTGTTTGTTCGTAGACAAGCAAGAAACGCGTTCTCATAGAAAAACATGATTTTCAGATTTCATTGTTTGCTTTCCTCATCGAAAAAGAAGAGGTAGAAGAAGAAACAGCAGCAAGCGATTAATTGTTTACCAATTACGTAAAAAATGTCAACGATTTCTATCGTAACAGTAGCGTCGTTTTTTTTTTCGTACGTTTCAACGTTTTTTGTTTTCAATACTGTTGACTGTAATTTGCGTTCATTAGTTTGCAATGGCAATACTGACAGCTACTAAATTGATTTATTCACCACTCTTACAACATGCTACCTTGTGGAGACACTGTGGAGCACATTAAACAACAAGCATAAAAACTTTCATCATTGGTATGAGTATTATGAATACCTTAAAAACGCATTTTTTCACACTGTGTGCAAAAACTTTTTTCCCTTTTAATTCAACAGAACGTTATTCGTTACATGAACTGACAGAAATTAATTTGATCCATCCATCTATATATGCATAAATGCAAACAAAGAAATATGAGTGAAGGACACCGAGAAATATTTGCATCATGATTTACATGTTGCAACAGCAGCATTCTACACTTTAACTCCAAAAACGATGACAGCTGTGTGAACTAATTGATTGTTAAAGTCTCACCATTTCCAAGTTATTTGCAGTTGTGCGCGTGTTCTTTTTTTTATTGTGTTGACAATATTTAAATTTTTCAAATTTTTTTATGAATATGCAAGAAACGCGCGCATTTAAGGCGAGTTTATTGAGGTTGTACATTACAATAATTAATACAGTTCTTAGAAATTTTTGCTAGTTAATCTAGAGCATGGTGAAATTAAATAAGATAAAAGTGACGTTTACAAATTTTTCTACGCTCATGATGAAATTATATAAAGTAGACACGATTTTTTCACCTCCCTCAAAAAATGTTCGCTACACTTGTCACCATTCAGTTTTCTACAGTGTGCCTCGCTCTATCAAATTTTTTTGACAAGCGTAGCAAAATTTGTAAGCGTCATGTTTACCTTGTTTAAATTCACTATGTCTACGCTTGAGAAAAATTTTTTTATGAGAAAGGCAAAGTGTAGAGAAGTAAATGATTGGATATTTCTACTGGATTTTCAAACGATTTTGATAGAGAGAGGCGCACTGTAGGAAAGTAATTGGTGTCAAGCAAGGTTGATTTATAAGGTTGTCGCAGGGCTGATCGCACTCTCTTCTCAGTACCCATAATTGTCAAAACCAGCCAATTTTGCGAATGACTACGAAAGAAGAACGGACGATAAAAGAGAGCACTTGCAGATTTTCTATGAGCTGTCAACATCGATTTGACAATTATGGGTACTCGCTCTCTTCCTTGCGACAACCTTATAAATCAACCTTGGTGTCAAGTGTAGAGAAAACTTTTTTTAAATGTGAAAAAATCGCGTCTTATTTAATTTCACAAATTTGAAATTTAACACTCGTAATGCCGTTGTTATGCTAGGCAAACATGTTTAATGAGCTTTTTTGTTGGAAGTATTTAAGAGCACGAGAGAAAAACTTATTTCTTATTTTAAGCTTAGTATGCTGTAGGAACGAAAATTTTTGGGCATATAATTCTACACGCGGTGTAGAGTCCAAATTTTTGTGTGTTTGTCTGTTCGCTGTCAAAAAACTCAATGTACTTCTTATGGGAATTTTGTTTTCGCTTCTACAGCATATTGAGCTTTATGCGTAAAATACTAACAACAAAAAAACTCACCAAATATGTTTGCTTACACCGAAAAAAAAATAGACATGTTTTCAAATTTATCACAACGTTATCATTTTGAAATTGTATTTTTTCATATCAAATTTTTTAATTTTTAAATATTTACATATAAATTAATAACATTATGTTGCTTTTTTTGACAAAATTTGTTTTAAGCTATTTTTTGATCAAAAATTGTTTTTAAATTGAAAAATTTGTATTAAAGGGTCCGCCATCTAACGTTTTTTTTTCAACTAGTGCTTATTTCGTGAATGGTAACACTTAGCACATGTCTGATTTGACAGATAATTAGTTTTATCCTTCCGCTTAACGAATATGGTTGTGTATACGCTTCGCTGAGTGGGCCTGCGATCGACTTACAGAAGATGCCGATTTTGCCAAAAAAAAACATCTTTTCAGATGAAGCTCATTTTGATCTTGGCGGGTATGTAAACAAGCAAAATTATCGCATTTGGGGTACGCAAGCCCGCACGCATACATTGAAAAGTCGATGCACCCAAAACGAGTCACTGTTTGGTGGGGATTTTGGTCCAGAGGCATAATTAGGCCATTTTTCTTCGAAAATGAGCAAGGAGTGGCCGTTACAGTCAATGGCCATCGTTATCGGGTCATGTTGAACGAATTTTTGTTCACAAAAATTGAAGAGGAGGATATTGGCAACATTTGGTTTTAACAGGACGGCGCTGCGTGCCACACAGCCGAAGCTACACTCGATGTTTTGCGCCCTGTTTTTGAAGATCGCATTATCAGCCGCAGAGCTGATGTCGTTTGGCCACCTCGGAGCTGCGATTTGACACCGTTGGACTATTATTTGTGGGGTGCCCTTAAATATAAGTGTTACGCCGACAAGCCAGAGACAATTGACGCTTTAAAAGACAATATTCGTGAAGCCATTGGTGAAATACAGCTGCACACAATCGATAATGTGCTTAAAAATTGGACCGATCGTGTAGGCTACTGCATGGCCAGCCGAGGCAGCCATTTGAATGAAATTATTTTCCATTATTAACCGGAAGGATTGTACATTCAAATAAAAAAAGGAATTTGAGAAAATATTCAGTAGAGTTTTTTTCCATTTTCAAAAAAAAAAGTTATTTGGCGGATCCTTTAAATAAGTAAAAATATAATCGTTATAATATAATCATCCAGGATCAGAAACTGACCAAAAAAAAATTACCTAATGCCCTAAAAAAGCATTAAAACCCCCATAAAAATGGCCTCAAAACTAGAATGTGAATACATTTTTAATGTTTTCAATTAAAATACTTGCAACTGCATCGCGTTACAATAAATTGCCTTTCTTTTCAGTTATTAACCCTTGGTTAGTTGAGGTAATGAGTTACACTAGGGTGGAAGCAATATTACTGGAGCGAGATGTGGCAGTCAAGGGTTAATAACTGAAAAGTATTAAATTTATTTGTTTCTTTTAAAATTTTCAAAATGAGCATGATTATTCTTAAAATGAGCATGGGAAGGATATAGAAACTTAATAATTAACAGAAAAGGAGTTTTGTTAATACAGATCCGCATGGTATGAAAATAGGTTTTTAGTAATAACTTTTGATTGGAAAAGAATATTGCTATATTTTTTTGAAATAAATTATTTTTGAAGCTATACTCTTTTATAAAAATTATAAAAAGAACATTTATAAAAAAATTAATTTCATCAAAAAAATCGAAAGGGTTGTACCCTTGTTTTTTTATGATAGAAATAGTTAATAAATTTTTGTTTAAAACTGAATCAATTTTTGCTTATTAATATCATGCCATGTAAAAGGGAGTTTAAAATGCAATTTTTAATTTAAATTATTTTTACACCAAAAACAAATTTGAAGTAATTTTTTGAGGAAATATTGAATATTTTGGGCTTTTTTTGAAAAAAATATTAAAAATACAAATGTACAGTAATTGATATTGTTAAAATATTTTTTAGCAAGTACTTTTATTAAACTTTATAACAAAAAAAAAAAAATTGTGAAATATGTTGAAAACGAACGGAGTTATTTATATAGAAAATCATATTTTTAAATTTTCGATGGTTTTTTCTCATTCCTTCGGGCAAACAAGTTAAAAGCACAAAGTTATATAGAAGCCCTGGTTAATATAAACTTTTCCGATCAAATATTTACGCATACGGAAATTTGGAGAAAAATCAAAATTTTTGATACCCATATTGTGGTTTTCATCTCAAAAAAAAAAAAATTTTTTTTTAGAAAATAAATGCATATTTTAATTTAATTTTATCTATTTTAATTATTTTATCTATTATTTATTTTATCTATTGAAATTACCAACTTGTCCAAAATTTAAACAGAAATGTATAAATGCATCAAAAAAATAATTTTTTCGCATTCGGCGGCGATAATATAAACATAGTATTTTTTTTGGAATTTTCTTATCAATTATACAGTGTAAACGTTTTAAAAATTTCTTAATTTCCACTTCATTATTTGTGAATTGAAATTTTAGTAAATCATCTATTATATTTACAGATTCATGAATTGAATAATAATAATTATATAAATTACCAATCGGTGCATTAAAGATTAATTTTTGAGGTTCTATTGTTTTTAAATAATTATACAGTTCAATGAAACTTAAATTGTTTATAAAATTATTAAATATTTTTAAGCAATTTTTTATTAAAGTGGAATTAATATCAAAGAATCTAAAACTTGATGTCAACCAAAATGAAGTATTTAATATGTGATTCACTGGAGCAGTTGGATGTTCCTTTAAAAAGTCGATTATTTTGTCTCCCTTTCCTCTTTTTTTATGTTTTTCATTTTGCTGAGACGACTGGAAACTGCTAGAAGAAGTTTCATTACCATCATATATTTTGGATCTGCAGTCGAATCTATCAAAAAAGTCGATCTCCACTGTGCTTCCCTCCATCACTCCTGCTTGGGCTTCTTGCAAATCTTGTTGAAATTGAATACATCTAATTTCACCACCTGATATCCACGTTCTCCCGGCGAGGTTAAAATAGATGTACTTCCTGGATTCCTTTTCAAAATAGATTGCACTATTGACCCAATGCTGGATTGTGAATCGCCAACTTGGAAGGACTCTTCTAGAAAATCTTCTATCGACTTGTTCGTGGATATATCTAAAGAATCCACATCTGCAGGAATTATTGGAGTAGCTGCAATCGTGGACAATGTGGACGTGGTTGCCATGTTGTGCGATAATGAGGATGGTCCCGGTAAAAGATTTGCATAATTCTCTGCAATCCATTCTCCATCCTTCGTCTCTATATGGCATTCCGTATATATCGTGCACCACTCGCTGTTTAACACTTTTGTCACGAAATCCCTTGAGGAACATTTCCCGAATTCTTGTTTCTGGATTGCTAGTTGTTTTTGGACATATATTAATGAGTCCATCAGTTGATGTAAGTATTTCTTCACTGCAAATTCTTTCTGTTGTAGGGATAATGTTAGTAATCTCTGGAATATCTCCATCGATTCCAGTAAATAATTCGGAGTCCAAATTAACATTAAAATCGATAGGAGAGAAAGTACTCCAGTATCGTTGTAGGAAGCCTTCGTCATTTCCATTTGCACATCCCATTTTGTTTTCTTCTGTTGTTCCATCTTCTGATTTCTTTTTCTTTTCCTGCTCTTTTCCTTCTCTATTTGATCCACAATTGCTTGAGTTTGTGGGAGAACATCGTCGTTTTCGACTATTACCTCCTGACCTGGAGAAATTTCTATTTCGTTCTCCACATCTGAATTTATTGGGGAATTCGAATCCTCCACTACTGCTATTGGTGTCTTGAAAGTCATCTTTTTCTTCATCGACATGATTTTCTGGTGAATATTGATATGAACACTTAGTTGAAGATTTACTTAAAAAACTTTTAATTGAACTACTCGAACTAAACGAACACGAACTGTCACTACTGTTGCTGTTGTCCATTAAGAACTGAAAAACTTGGTTTAAATGTTGTTATTTATATCATTTTTAAATAAACACTCACACAACAAACATACACACAAACTGCACTATGCACAGTAAAAATAATAAAACATTTGAACGACGACGACGACGACGACACTCAGCCAATCAGAGCTCGACAACACAACAACGCCATTTTATCCATGCTGCTTCCGATCATGGCCTTTGGCCGAATATAAAAACTTAAAAATTAAAAAAAACAAAAAAAGGTAACTTTTAGAATTCTTTCAAATCAAATATAAATGAAAATGAAACAATTTCGAAAATGCGCTCCTTATGATATCGACTAAATACTGTTAAAAATTACAACAACAAAATTACAATGAAATTTATTTCTCCAATATGGATGCCATCATGTGTGGCTTTAAAATACTTTTTGTTTGATACCAAATTTGTATATATTTTTATGGAAAATAGTGAAATTGTGGCAAAAAAAACGAAATTTTCGCTGATTTTAAAACGTCATTTTGAAACCGTAAACTATCGAATGAGCACGTATAAAAAAATACGTCGACCTTAGATTTTTGTCCTCTATCATATATCCAACAATTATTCAAATCGGTGAGTGACACACCTGGGGACCTTTCCTTGTCAGTATAAAGTGTTCAAAATTTCAAATATTTTACTTACAATCATTTATATATTTTATGATTTCTTCATGCTGCGGTGTAATATTTTCCTCTTCTGTTTGCTTTGTATGCACTGTCGTCTTTTTTGTTGCCTGAAATACCGGTCGGGGTACACTGAAAAAAAAAAAATCAATATTAAACAAAAGGTTAAGACAATTTATATGGTAAGATTTATATGATTTCGGAAATTATTTTGAAAGTCAAATAAATTTTAAATTTAATTTTTATGTACACATAAATATTCTTTAAGGTTCTTTATTAATATTTAGTTGTAGGTAGTTTATGTTATTATGTTATTTTTTGTAGATTTTTGTAATGAACTTGCATTGTTGCATGTTTTTGATTTGTTTAATAAAACTAATTTTATATTTAAATTAAATTAAATATTTGAATTTAGTAAAAGTTTTTCTTAGCAATGCTTAAAGCTTTTTTATTATCAATAAATTAATTTTATCAAAATTTTATTTTTTTTTTTTTTAATTTATTTTACTATAGGGCGATTCCATTATCGCGGGTGCAACATTTAGACGCATTTAAAGGCACTTGCCGATAAAATAGAAAACATTTTTCATGAAAATATTCCTTGAAAGGCTACATTTTAACGTGTTCTCTTTTGATTTGTATTTAAAAATTAAAATTAAATAACTAAATAATCATGGGGCTGATTTAAAGTGCTATCGCGGATACAACGAAATTAGCCCTCACTTTCCAGATTGTAGTACAAAAACACAAAAGTCTGTTAATTGTTAAACATTTATTGTAATATGCGTTCATATTATAAAATAAGATAGATTCAGCATCAAAATTAATAAATTAAAATTAAAGAAAACAAAACTAAACAATAAATTATTCACCTAAAAAGCCATTTCGGGTGCAACGTCAAAGTATCGCGGGTGCAACGCGTCTTATTTCAGCTAAATATGAACTTCATATAGGCACATAAATTAATTAACAGGAAATCATCTTAATATATATTACTGTTCTTTACACTTAAGTTGGTTTTTAATATTATTTTTATACATCAGTTTACATTTCATCAATACATCAATACATTTTATTCAGTATCAGATAGATACTGAAGGGTCAGGTACATCAGGATACTAAGTTTCTTTGTGTACTGCACGAGAAAGAGGTTCCAAATCTTCATCATCCCAATAACTTTCGCTAACATTTTTCAAATATAAAGAAATGTTTTGATTGAATAGCTGGTATACTTTGTAGCCCTTCCCATTTATCATCTAATATCCATTCTGCAACTTGTTCTGATGATACGAATATAAGAAAAATGTTTTGTAGAGAGACTGCGTGCCAGGTCATAGAATTCCTGGGCACTGTTAATGATAGCTTTCGGAGACTTCACAGCGATCCACACTGATCTTTTGCTCCATGTGAGGCAGCAAAAAAATGTCCATTCGAGGTGAGTGAATCCGTGTTCTGTTTTGAGTGCCTTCATGCTTGCCATTACATACCGATTCTGGAATTGCGCTGCGCAATTATCGCTGAAGAGTTAAATAGATGTAATATTTTCATTGATTGATTTTATGTATTGAAAAATTTTCTGCACAAAGAGATGCACAGTGTATTTATTGTGATTTAATTCATCGCTTACTATGACCACTGAATGAAGTTTGTCCGTAGTCCAAATACAGCACGTAAATAGCGTAACTTGCCCATGAGACCAATGTGCTGATTGCATTTCATCTTGACTGATCAGTCCATAGTTTTCGGCAAAATCTATTTGAACAATAGCTTTCTCACTGGTCAGTTCTCGTTTTGTATTTTGAAAGTAATCGAAGTGAACATTTTTAACAAAGAAATTAAGCTTAAATTTTGCAGTGCCATCATGTAGTTCATCTACCGCTTCATCTAAAGGCTTACTAACTACGATTTGTTTTGGCTTTTGCTGCTTAAAAATCCAGGTCTTCCAATTAACACTGGGATTTGAATCTAGGGTTATATCCCAAATATTTGATTCTTTGCATGTATCGCAACTGTTCGACATGCAATTATCATCGACACTACACGATACTTGGTTCAGCAGTTCTCGGTGCGTTTTAGGAAAGTCTGGCACATGTTTCGAAATGGCCAGGAGAAAATTAATGTAATTTGAGTGTATTGTGCATACACAAACATTATGAGGAGTTTCGTTGATATGCAGAACGTGTGGAGGTCTCTCTTGATAAAAAATAGTCTTACCAACAAATGTTTCCGGGTAAGTGGTTTTAAAAAGTTCAAAGGCTTCACAGATACTCATAATCATTGTTTTTTTCTGAATTTTTAACTTCTTTCCTGTACTTGACTTTATTGACTTAAAATCTTTCTTTCCAGGCATTTGTCTGCTAATATCATCCCTCTCATAGAAATTTAAAATTTGTTTTTTTATGTCATTCGTTAGTTTACGAGGCCTAACTTTTGCGGAGTAATTTTTGTCAGATACATCAATTTGGAAATCAGTAGCTATTGTTTTTATAACATCCACTGCTTTAGTGGAACTAGCAGGCAAATTACGCTTCACTTTTGCCATTGCTTTTCCCAAAGTACGAGCACTGATGTAACTGTACCCTGTCCTTTGCATTTTATTCTCTTTACGACGGTTTCTAGTCGCACGCATTCTTTCTTTTGATCTGATTCTGGCCTGTGTTTTCAAATCTACATCTGCATCCATTTTCGTTTTCATTATTTTTCTGCGTTTTAAATCACGAGCCCTTTCTCGGCGGGCTCAGATGGTCAGCATAAAGTTCAGGATTTTCTTTAAGTTTCTCCGATATTTTTGTGAAACAGTCTCATTCCGCTGTTCTGCCATTTTAGTTGATCTTTCTATAAAAAGGTGTGAAAAATTGCATCATATGCATCTATTAAATATAAATCACTAATCACACACTATATATATTACCATCCAGGGCTTCATAAATCAATAAAATATAATATATGACACTATTACGACAAGTCTAAAAATGTTGCACCCGCAACATTTATGTTTCCCTTAGATTTCTTCTTACTTTCACAAAGTTTCAAAATGTTAGCGACTTATTTCTGCGAGAAAAACAAACTTTCATATTTTTTTATCGCGGGTGCAACAAGCTAACAATACCTTTTTGTAGTCAATAATGCTTAAAAAGGAATAACAAGTATTTAGATGTTTTTGCAGGAAAGCAAGGTTGATTTATAAGGTTGTCGCACTGCTGATCGCACTCTCTTCTCAGTGCCCATAATTGTCAAAACCAGCCAATTTTGCGAATGGCTACGAAAGAAGAACGGATGATAATAGAGAGCACTTGTAGATTTTCTATGAGCTGTCAACTTCGATTTGACAATTATGGGTACTCGCTCTCTCCCTTGCGACAACCTTATAAATCAACCTTGCAGGAAAGGAAACTTGAATGTTATCACTTAAAAATTTAACGATAAAATGGCTGCATTCCGCCAAGGCGAGCGCTATTGTAGCGATCGATCATTTTACGCTGGATTTCTCTGAATGCGTTGCTACGTCGAACGTCAGATCTGTTGACAACTGACGTTTGATGTAGTTTTTTCAATTGTTTTGCTTTGTTGAATTTAAAACCTAATTTCTTTCTGCGAAGAGGTTTACTTTATGCAAAACGTAGTGCTAGAGATACTAATGGATGATGGTCTTGATATGGCTATTAAGGAGCACATTTCGGACCTCATTCAAACATTGCAAGGAGCAAAGGATAGTTTAAATCATTAAAAATAGGACAAGCCACGAAAATTTGCATTTATTTTAAGGGTTTCATTTGAGTGTATGCAAATTCATGCAAATTGGAGCGCAAGCAGCTGTTAAATGACATAACTTGCAACTGTTGAGTAGAAGTAGCGTAATTTATTTCGCTACGTAAAATGCACATCGCTCGAGCATAGACAGCTGCCAGCGCTGTCAAAAGTGTAGCCATTCACCCGAATTTTCTTGAGCGCTCGCCTTGGCGGAATGCAGCCAATGTAAACACAAGCTGTCAAAATCAGCTGTTTTGCGCGAGTGCTACCAAGCATCAATTTTGAGTTTACACTAAACTTTTGAATGTCAATGTTGGTAAGGGCGACACAAATTTAAATATGATCTTAAGTCCACAAAAAATGTATTTTTATTAAATTTTGATGTTTTTTTTTCTATTGGCATCAAAAAATGTAATTAATACTGTGATTTCAAAATTAATGTCGAGAATTGTCTATAGCGGAATCGCCCTATACATTAATTTTCTTTTTTTTTTTTAAGCTCAATGCATAATGATAAACAAAATAAAGGCGGCTTTAAATTTAATATAAGCATTTTTGACAGTTTTCTAATATAATTTGTTGTCAAATAGCTTGCACTAAATTTAGAGCTGACTTTTATTTTGTTTATGATTATGGACCAATATAACTTAACTTTTTTTAAATTAACATCAATCAATAATTGATATAATTAGCACTCAAACAGATAAGCGGACAAAAAATTTTAAATAAAAACGCTGAAGTTCGATAAATTAAAGCAAATTTTAAGCTTAAAAATAAACAAACAAAATCTGTGCGGAAACAAGTTAAAATTCCTTTTATGCACTTCCTAGAATATTGTCCAAACTGTAAATAAATCCATAAGTATGTACGTACTTTTATCTTTATGATTCATTTGTGTATATAATGCACATCAAGTGAAACTTTAAAATAACTCCTTACAAATTAAACAAATGAACATTTAAAAAAATTAAAATAGCAACTGGAAGAAACGTGGTTTATGATAAGAAAAAAAAAAAAGTGAAACACTTAAGGGCCTTCAATAATCAGAAAGGTGCAGGCAACCTAGTCAAAGACATGTCTTAAAATACTTATTAAGCATCGTTTAGTTGCGCTGCACAGGCACCGAGAAAATCATCGTGTCTACTTTGTTTTTTTTCATTTTTGGGTATTTTCGATATTTTTTGGGCATTTTTGACATTTTTTTGACATTTTTTTTTAGCTAAAAGTTCGGAAATAATATTGATGACTGGCAGCTGATAGTGATTATTTGTAAAATATTGATATTTTGAGAAAACCAACGCAGCGACACATGTTTATTGGATATTTAAGAAAGTGTGTAGATAAACTAATCCGTATAAATGTCTTAAAGTAAATTTTGTAGATTTTTAAATTTAGTTTCTATTGCCACCTTGTGGTGAAAACTAAAATTAGAAACTGTTCCTTTAAGATTTTGGTGAGAACAGCTTTGTTTGTGGGCATCATAATAATATTCCACAAACCTTTACCAAAAAGCTTTGTTCACAACCAAAGCTTCATTATAGTGTGTGCAAGGAAGCTTAAAAAGCTTGCAGGACATTCCCACAGTATTGCCATTCACAATTTATTTTAACCTTCATAACACTACAACTTTTTTTTGCGCATTATAGAAACTTTTTCAAAAATTTATCTCTGATAAAAATTTTTTCCTACTTTTTCTACTGATGGGGATTTGAGAAATTGAAAAAAGTAAATGGGGACCACAAGAGAGTGGCAGATTGGGGGTAGGTTTGTTGAGAAGAAATTTTGAACAACAAAAAATAATAGAACTAGCTCATATATGACCTTTCTACGCATCAGTTCGGGATAAATCTATATATATAAAAATGAATGTATGTCTGTATGTCTGTTTGTGCTTTATAGGAGGCCAAACCACTGGACCGATTTTCCTGAAATTTTCACAGCGTCTTAATATGACTCTGGAAGGAATATTAGGCTATATAAAGTTGAGCTTGGACAAAGGGTCGTGGCCCCGCTCATATAACCCAAAACTTAAAATCGTCATATCTTCGGCATTTTTGGACATACGGAAATGATATTTGGTACATATAGTATTGGCATGAATAGAAATACGTACCACAAAAAAAAGTGGGCGGGACCACTCCCATTTTTGGAAAAATTAAAAACTGTAATATCTTCTAAACTACTGGACCGGTCGACATGAAATTTTCATAATAGACATTGTTACGAAATAATAAGTCCTTGGCTACATAATATTTTGATCAGGCGAAGGGGTGGTGCCACGCCCACACAACCGAAAACTTAAAATCCTCATATCTCAGTCAATAATTGGCATAGAATGATGATATTTGCTACATATCATGTTTTCTTAAAAAGGATTATATGCCATGTAAATAGTGGGCAGGCCACGCCCATTTCTTTGCTCTAGAAGCTACACCTCTACACCCATTTTCCTTACATTTTCACAGCATATAACTGTAGTTTAGGAATAATTTTTAGATGATTTTCGCCAAACACTGCCGGTTATTCCAGGTGCAACCCCAGCTGATGAGTTTAACGCATGTCTGAAAACATCCATCCTTTGGCAACACGTTCGTATACTAAAATTAACGACAAATATGCGTGTTCAGCTACAGCGCGATGCATCAGCTTCCCGATTTTCAAAACAGCTTCTGGATTTAGGAAACGGAAAAATGCCAACTGATCCAACAACAAACTGCATTACATTTCCACCTGACTTTTGCCAAATGGCACCATCCATTGAAGAACTAATCAATAATGTATTTCCCAACATAGAACACAATTTAAAAAACAAGGAATGGCTATGTGAACGAGCGTTACTTGTGGCCAAAAATATTGATGTTAACTTCATAAACAATGCTATTTTGAACAAAATCAACGAAGCAGCAAAAACGTACAAATCCATCGATACTGTAACGAGAGAAGAGGATGCTGTTAATTATCCTGTGGAGTTTTTGAATTTACTCGATGTGCCAGGATTTCCGCCACATGTGCTACAACTTAAAATTGGAGTACCTATTATTCTACTGCGTAACATCGATCTACCACGGCTTTGCAATGGAACTCGACTTGCAGTAAAAAAAATGCGAAATAATTTAATAGAAGCGACTATTATTACAGGAAAATATAAAGGAACAGATGTTCTTTTGCCACGCATTCCAATGATACCAACTGACTTATCATTCGATTTTAAACGATTGCAGTTTCCTGTTCGGTTAGCTTTTGCTATGAAAGTTAACAAAGCGCAAGGTCAATCTCTGCAAGTTTGCGGTTTAAATTTGGCAAATCCATGTTTCTCGCTTGGACAGCTTTATGTTGCATGTTCGCGTGTAGGAAAACCCACCGATTTATATATATATATATGCTCCGGATGGGCAAACTAAAAACATTGTATATCCTAAAGCATTGCAATAATTAATTCAGAATCAAATAAATAAATTTTTATTAATATCTAAATACTTTTTATTTTATCACTATAGGGGTAGCGAAGCACACCGCGTTCAGCTAGTATATACTACTAGCTTATACCCGGCGCGCTTCGCTGCGCTTAGCGCTTATTCCCTAAAAGAGGGCGTAGCTTCAGTGAAGCCATGCTTTTATAGTAAGTTCGTACCGAGTTTCATTGATGTGTGACTTATTTCGAAAGCTATACCGAAAATTTTGGGTGCGGAAAAAGTACCGCGCCCCTCGCCCAACACCCATAAAATGTTACCTGTGGAACGGCATGTGTAAATTGAGGTCGAGTACTAAATTCCGAGGCTGTGCGACCTATAATTCCAAAACTGTTTGATATCGAACATTTTAGGTGTATGTAAGGTGCCTTTTACGATCGGCACCAGACTTCACAGGAACCCTCTCAAGGCTTTGGTATAAAAATTGGCTTAGCGGTTTCGAACTCTTTACGTGATATACACATATACCCACATACGTATATACATTAAGTCGCCTCACGCTCTTTAGGAAAAAAAATTGTTCAGTCCGGTTCATCAAAATAAACCATGGCGTATGTTACGATGATCCCCAAAATATTTCGACGAAAAATATTGGCTGGTATGGTAGTTAAAAAAAAAAAACGGTCAGAAATAAGAGTTATGAAAAAGTTCTTTTGCATCAAAAAATCTTACATTTTTTCCGTTGGACCAAAGATAATGCGGATTTTTATGGATTGTCTTAACTTTTTCCACATTATTTTCACTAAAGTTCAAACGAATTTTTTCCTATACTACTTTAAGGCAAATAAATTGTAAAATGTAAAAAATGTGTACAGTTTTTTGTAATTTCATTCAATTTAGCTCTTCACTTTACACTATATTTTATCATCAATAGATAATTTATTTGACTAAAAGTAACATGGCACAACAAAATTTGATTTTTAATGAAAGTAATTAAAAAAAAAGTTAAAAAAATAATGAAAATCTGCATTATCTCTCGTCCGACTGTAAAAATTTAAAATTTATTGGTGCAGATTGGAAGACATTTTTCATTACTATTATTTCTGACCGTTTGTTATTTTTAACTAACACACCAGTAAATATTTTTATAAAAAACGCGATTTTTAGAGCATATTTCAAACCATTGCGTGGCATACTGGTTGAGGTGCGTGGCTTGAATGCCATAGAACCCAGGTTCGAATACCACCTGACTCGGAAAGTTTTTCAATTGAATTAATTTTTCTGTTCGGCCGTCAGCTCTCTGCAGACAATGACAAACCTCAGAGAATAAAAACTGCCATGAAAAGCTTCTTGAGAACATAAGCCGTTCGGAGTCGACATAAAACATGTAGGTCCAGTTCTCGATCATTTGTGTTCAAACATCCACAGCACTCACAACACAATTGATCATAAGAAGCTCGGTCAAAGTGCTTTCAAGGGCTGAAATTGGCCATTTCGTTTTGTTTTTTTTGTGGGTGGTACAAGTGGGCGTGGCAAATTTTGTATATATATATTGACTGCCACTTAGAAACCTGCATATCAAGTGTTATTATCAAACTTGTGCAACTCAGGAATAAGCATGATTTCGAAACTGTGGGCGTAGATATGGTGCGACCACGGCCATTTTTTAGCAGTTGCCGACAGTGACCATACGAACTAAATTACCAAATCTTAGTCTTCTACGGCAAAAGCCGTCTGATATAAAGCATTTTTACTGATTTGTGGGCAGTAAAAGTGGGCGTGACAACGTTTATATTTACATAGTGACTGCCACTTGGACCCATAGCACCTGCATACCAAGATTGACTATCAAAACGTGTACAACTCAGGAATATGCAAGATTTTGATGAAGTGGGCGTAGATATAGTGCGGCCATGCCCATTTTTTGTACATTGGCCGACAGTAACCATACGAACTAAATTGCCAAACCTTAATCTTCTACGGCAAAAGCCGTCTGATATAAAGCATTTTTACTAATTTGTGGGCGGTAAAAGTGGGCGTGACAACATTAATATTTACATAGTGACTGCCTCTTGGACCTTTAGCACCTGCATACCAAGATTCACTATGAAAACGTGTACATCTCAGGAATAAGCATGATTTCGTGGGCGTAGATATAGTGCGACCATGCCCATTTCTTGTACATTGGCCGAGAGTAATCATATAAACTAAATTATCAAATCTTAGTCTTCTACGGCAAATGCCGTCTGATATAAAGCATTTTTACTGATTTGTGGGCGGTAAAAGTGGGCGTGACAGCATTTATATTTACATAGTGACTGCCACTTGGACCCATAGCACCTGCATACCAAGATTGACTATCAAAACGTGTACAACTCAGGAATAAGCAAGATTTCGATAAAGTGGGCGTAGATATATTGCGGCCATGCCCATTTTTTGTACATTGGCCGACAGTAACCATACGAACTAAATTAGCAAATCTTAGTCTCCTACGGCAAAAGCTGTCTGATATAAAGCATTTTTACTGATTTGTGGGCGGAAAAAGTGGGCGTGACAACGTTTATATTTACATAGTGACTGCCACTTGTATCCATAGCACCTGCGTACCAAGATTCACTATCAAAACTTGAACATCTCAGGAATTAAAATGATTGCTGAAAAGTGGGTGTAAATCAGAGATCTGCAACGAGTCACGTTTTTGCGACTTATAGTGATTCATGCAAAACCGAGTTGTAGTGCGTGCACTTCAAACAAAAACCACCACTACTACTCGAAGCACTCTTGCTACAGAAAGAAAATCATAGTTCAATGTTTGATTCGTCAATCGAACGTCAAAGTCTACCAAATACTCTGCAACATCAAAGAACTTGTTATAAATCATACCGAAAACCCATAGCTCAAACAAAGGACTCATAGCTCAAGCTAAAGTCCCATAGTTCATTAGGAATGCGTGCGAATTTTTCCAGTCAAACGCAGTGGCTGTTTTTGAACTTACGCTCGCTGTTAGAAGAGAAGCAGGGTTACCATAGAATTTTTTATAACGAAATACATTTAATTGGATTTTAAGATGCAGTAAACACTTTTTTATAGAATTTCGCTGTGCGTTTCACGAAATGGTGTAAAAGTAAAATAACACACCTTGTATATAAAGGGAACTTCTCCAAAAGAAATAATAAAAATAAATTTCAATTTAATAAAGTTTGTTTATTTAAATTCAGCAAAATAATTATATAGGTAACTTCACGTATATTCACATAAAAAAAAGAAAATACATTATTTAAATATGATACTTTTGAAAATTATATATCATTTCTGTTCATAATATTTATATAATAATTTATTAACTTACTTATTTAGCTTTGTTCCGTTTAAAAAATGAGACACAATTCACTTCAACAAATTATAATAAAACAGAAGCGTTGACCTTCATTTCGTACCGTTATAGGAAGTGTTACCATATAGTCAATAGCATTAGAACAATTCAATAATAGCATTTATCAAACTAAAATTCTTAATTTATACCAGAGCTGGTAACCCTGAAAAACACATCATTCCTTTGAAGTGCTTGTGCATGTTGTTCACAACATGTTGTACTTATTGAAATGAAGTTAAAATCATACCGACTACGTTCGACTGTGAGTCAGAGTATGACTCTTGAAGCATTGGATTTAAGTTGCGTGTTATGAATGCTTCAACATTTTTGATAAGTCTGAATATGAAGTAGAAGCCAAATTAATGCGTATATACTCGAGTCAACTATGTTTATAATGACTTGCTGCAGATCTCTGGTGTAAATATAGTGTGACCACGCCCATTTTTTGTAAAGTCACCGAAAGTAACTATCTGAACAAAATTACCAAATCTTAGTTTTATATGATTAAACCCGTCTGATATATAGCATTTTTTTTGGTTTGTGGGCGATAGAGCCAATTTGGGTTGTATGGGAGGTACCACGCCCCCTTGTCCAATCAACACCAAACTTCACAGGAATGAAGATTCACAGAATGTTGATTCAGTCTCATTAAAAATTTCATAAAGTTTGGTTCGGTGGTTTTTGAGTCTATACGTGATATACACACATATCCACATACCCACATACCCACATACCCACATACATACATTCATTTTTATATATATAGATAATTGACAGTTCTTGTGTTTTTTATATGGGGACCACCAGAGGATGGCAGATAGGGAGTAAATTAAGAAAAAATGTTGAAGGACAAAAAAATTATAGCACCAGGCCGTATATTTAACCACACTACGGGTCAATTCGGGAGAGATATGAACTAGAGAACTGCATGAGTGGCTTCTCTAATACATATGAGCACTCGTTCAAAATGAATAAACAAAATGCGCATCGCTCATGAAGTAAACTTCACCAAGCTTGTATTCGCTACTGCAGTGCTTTAGAGACTCGCTGTAATTAATAGAGAAAGCTAAAAACATTCAGCCTCTCAAAGTTCCTCATTCGCCCTATTTGCTGAAAGTTGATCAACTATTAGCATGACTTAATAATTTAGCTAATCACAGTGAGTCATCTACGCAGTTTGCTACTGCGCTAATTTTAACTACGCTGATCATACTCTGCTGATGTTTATCGTGCACAAGAAATAAAAAGGCAAATAATTTCAAGAGACTATTGTCGTTAAATTTGAAATGTTGTTTATTATTAAGGAATAATTAACAGCAAGTTCATTGTTTTAATACAACATTTATAAAGATATTATATATATTTATAAAAATAAAAATTTATTACAAAAACTATTATTAATTAAAAAAAAAGTACTTCAATACAAATTTGTTGTTTGCCTGCCATTATATTTTAAAATTTTCTTGCACAAACGGCAACAAGCAATGTCTTTTATAATAGTTTCATCTTCTTTTGGGATTTGACTAAAAACTTTGCAAAGATCACTCTTAGCGTTGCTCTTATTTCTTAGTTGATAAACGCCGCTGGATATATTATTCATTATTTTTTGGTAGTTCGTTTTAATCGAGAAAAAATGCAAAGAAAACAATGTATATTTACAAATTCAGTCGTATTCATTGAATGTCACTGAATTCAATTACGAAGATCATTAAAATCAGATAAAAAAGAATCAGCCGCACATGATCTGCTTTTCCAATTTTTTCCCCAATAAAACATGCAGCGACAGTGGAAAGCAGAGCAACATGCAAATTTTGTTCGTTGATTCGCACAACTCTCAGCTGAATCGCGAAGCGGTTAAAATGTTCACTATATTCGCTATGTTTGTTCGTTGACTCGCACAACTCTCATCATAAGGATCGAAGCAAGTGCATTTTGTGGATCGGAGAGTGAGAGCATAGTTCGCACTCAACATATAAGCGAGTTAATGCAAAGCAAACACAATTTTTTGAGGATTGCGAATGATTGTGATAACAAAACGAAGTAGTGAAGATGGAGAGTGCGTTATAAAGCGAAATGCACGTTGCAGATCTCTGATATGAACTATAATCGACAGTTTTTGTGTTTTTTGTATGGGGACCCACAAGGGGTGGCAGAAAGGGCTTAAGTGTGTTCAGAATAAGTGTTGACGGGTAGAAAGTAACAGGAACAGCTCATATATTTGAACTCTGTAGGAATCAATTCGGTAGAGTTTTTTAATTCGAAAATTTGATAATTTATTCAAAAGAAGGTCGAAAAATGATTAACCGAAAAACTATAAAGCGTTAAAATAGTTAAATGAAAAAACCGAAACTAAGTGAATACCTCAATAATAACTTTGCATATGATACCATTATCATTTGGAATTTTAAATGGAGCATTGGTTTGACAATGTCCAGCAATCGAAAGCTCAGTACTACTTATTTAAAAACGACGATCGATGCGTTTTTTTGCGTTACTTACAGAAATTCTAATCAAGCATTTTTATTTGTTACACCCAGAGAAAAATACTCTCACCTGATCTAGGTTATTTTTAACTGACGAATTTGGTTAGGAGAGTCAACCACATCGTATTAACCTGATCTACGTTACTTTCACCTGACGAATGTGGTTTGCAGAAACATATGCTAAAAACAGCGGAAAGAAACAAAGCAGGTTTATAGGAAAAAAATAGTCCAGTAGCTGTCAAGTTTAGCTATAGTAATGCAGAATATGTAACCCGATGGTGTATGGTAATATAACTTGACGAATCAGGAAAAACATTATATCTGGCAATTGGTTAAATTTACCTTACTTCATTCGGTTCAACCACAAAAACTTCGGTTCAACCACAAAAATTAAGATTTCCTTAATATAACCACATTTGTCAGTTTCATTAAACTACAAAAACTAGTTAAATTGACCTGAATGGCATGTGGTAATCTTAACCTGACGATTCATGTTGGCAAATTTAAATCTGAAATTTACTTAAAATTTGGTTAAATTAACCAGATTTTTTTCTGGGTGTACTTTAGTTACCATAAGCTTATTGTATCATTTTTGTTATATAATGAAATGATTGAAATATGAATGATTTGATACATACTATAATTTAGAAATTAAAATAAGAAATACTGATATTGTATAACTTAAACTAAAATTTGCATAGCTTTAAGTTTTCATTTCGGTCGGTAGGGGTAGATTGCCTATTGTTTCATGTGGCTTAGTCATTAGGTTGATTCAAAAAAGGCTACTATTTTTTTTTCAAAATCCCCTCTGAAATAGATTCAGGGAGGTGAGACGAGATATGCCTGTAAAAACCAGAACCGTAAATGACTGAAACGTATCTTAAAGGAAATTGAACGTTCTACAAAAATGTCCCCTACTATTTTTTGATAAATACACTCTTTCAAAAGTTATTCAAATTCAAACTAAAATGTATGTTATAATTACACTTTTTTTCTCCAGTTTCCAGTGAAATCATTAAAGTTATCATTCAATAGTATAAAAATGTTCTTGAAAATTCTACGAATTGTGATTTCCTGTAAGAAAAATTTATTAAAAATATTCTTAAACTGTAGAGTTAAACAGTGTTAAGTTCTACATGCTTCATCACAGGCCTCGTAAATATTATTCAATACAATAGCTTCTTTCATTAATTCTTCCGAAAATAGTGGATTTTCCAGTCAAGTTACTTTTAAAGACTTGATAAACTTGTCAATTTTGATTTTTTAATGCTTTTTTTTTTAAGGATAACTTTAATGATTTTACCGGAAGCTGAAGAAAAAGCTGAAAAACTGAAGAAAAACTTTGTTTGTATTTGAATAACTTTTGAACGAGTAGATTTTTGAAAATTATAAGGGACATTTTTGAAGAACGTTCAAAAGTTCATTGTAGTGTTTGGATAAATCTCATTTATAATTTATTTTTTCATTTTAATTCATAATTTTCGATCTTCGAACATGCTTAAATTAAGATAATCACACATTTCCTCAGAGATGTATTTGTACTATATCTATTATTCACATAATCGACCAAAAATGTATGAAAATGTATTTGAAGCTTATAGTGGTAATCATTTTTAATTCTTATAAAAATTCTCTGTTACTTAGGCACATATTTTTCACAACAACTTGAACTAGAAACTCAAATTTATATTGGAATTTGCTATAAAAACACGAATAATTTTAATGTCGACAGACAGAAATCACTTTAAAACTTACGGTACACTTTACTGAATTGAAACTTACAACATATCAGACCAAAGTAGCCACACTAAGTGAGGTAGCAAGAAGCACATGTTGCCATATCTTAGCGTGTGTTACTCAAACAATTGATAAGTTAGGCAGGCAATAAAATGTCCGATGAACGAATAAATAAATAAATAAAATAAGAGTAGCATGAGTAGATTAAAAATTTAGATAAATACGGGTTAAGCAAACAACCGTAACGAACAACAATTTGGTGTGCAAAGATGCTAATTGAAAGCATTAAAAATGTTTTTATTTTATTTTAGTTTTATTTACATAATAAATAAAACACTATTTTATTTGTTTTTTTTTTTTTGTGTTTTTGTTACTTTGTATTTTATCAGTTCGTCTAAAGGTAGATATATGCTTGTGAGAGTATGTCTCGTGCTTATAAAACGCATTTAAACCGATTAAGTTATTTAGAATAAAGAACAAAAGAAAATTTCTTCTCAAACTGAATTTGAAAACTTTAAACTGTAAATTAAAAATTATTATTATTAATTGAAATTATTTATAATGTTTAATTTGAAAATTCTGAAAAATCCTTTTATAATTTTAAATATTTGCTTTATAAAATTTACATTAACTTTATTTATTGTTTATAAAATCATTTTAACTGCAGATATATTTTAAGAGATCATATATTTAAAGGTTTCCACCATAGTCTCAAAAAAGTTTTTCAAATTCTAACATCAGATTCTAAATCAGCAACCCTCTGTCTGCTATTGTTCTACTATTGTTTAATACTTACGTTTTCGATTACTACAACTATTTTCCACATTTTCCTTTTTTAAAACCTTGGTCTGTGGTCCTTATTCAAATCCTTGTCCAAGTACTTATCCAAATCCTTGCGCATGTCCTTGTCCAAGTCCATGACAAAATCCTTGACAAAATACTTATCCAAATACTTTTCCCTCTCCCCTTCCCCTCCGTTACTTTTCGTAGTACATTTCAAAACCCACTCCCCCCTTCAAAGTATGGTAACATGTTCGTTAACCTTCAATTCAGATAGTCAAACATGTAGGATGGTAATGTTTTCAAATGATGGGTATTTTTAATATGAATTTTTACGATTTTTTTTTCATTTTGGTAACGTTACAATATCCAAAACCCCTAATCGCCTCCGTTAGTTATCATAGTGATACTTTCAAAACCCCTTTGCTTCCTCTTCCCCCCTAAAGTGGTAACGTAGTTATTGAACCAGGCCCGTAGCCAGACCGCATTGATAGAGGGGACAAATACAAAACTTAATTTTTTACTATATTAATCAACTATAAATGATGTATTTCATATTTGAATTTTCAAAAACGCAAATTTTAAGTATATTTTTTTTATGATATTCAATGTAATATTCAAACGTATAGGAAACTTTTTAAGTGTATGTGGAGATAAAAAAGGTACTAAAAATTATGTTTAACATTAGTATCAAAAAACCTTATGTTTACTAACAATAAGATACCAAAAAAATAGTTGAAGCTTTCGTACTTACTTACTTACTTAGGTGGCCGGAACAACCCGTGTCCGGGTTTCGACCGACATCATCAGCTCTCGCCAGGCGCCTCTGTTTTGCGCGCGCCTTTTCCAATCGGATACACAAAGTGCGGTTAGGGCTTCGTCAGCCTGGTCTATCCATCGGAGGCATGGTCTCCCTCGTCGTCGTTGACCAGCGACCCTCGCCTCGAGCACCTTTTTCGCTGGAGCTTCTTCGTCCATACGATGGACATGACCCAGCCAGCGTAGTCGCTGCACAGTTATACGCCGAACTACGTCAATGTCTTCGTAGAGCTCATACAGCTCGTGGTTCATTCGGATGCGATAGTCATCGCCGACTCGAACAGGACCGAAGATTTTGCGAAGAACTTTTCTCTCGAACACCCCCAGAGCGGCTGCGAAACTACCCATGCCTCAGCTCCATAAAGCAGCACAGGTAGAATGAGCGTCTTGTAGAGTGTTAGTTTTGTCGATCGGGTGAGGGCTCCGGAACTTAGTTACTTACTGAGCCCGTATTAGCTATTAGCAATTATTGTTCTTCGCTTTATCTCCAGGCTGATTTCGTTGGTGGAATTAATGGCGGTGCCAAGGTATACAAACTCCTTCTTGACTACTTCAAAGTTATAGCTGCCGGATGAAACGTGGGAGTCTAAACGCCGCGCTCCCTTGTTTGTAGACAGCATATACTTTGTTTTACCCTCATTTATCGTCAAACCCACTTTGGCTGATTCCTTTTCGATAGCGGCGAAAGCAGCGGTAACATCTCTCTTGGTTCTGCCGACAATATCAATATCATCAGCGTACACAAGGAGCTGGACGCCTTTGTAGAAAATGGTGCCACTACGATGCACACCGGCCTTTCGTACGATCCCCTCCATGATGATGTTGAAGAGATCGCATGCCAGTGGATCGCCTTGCCTGAAACCTCTTTCGGTATTGAAGGTTTCGGAGAGGTCATTTCCTACCTTGACGGAGCTGCGTGTGTTGCTCAACGTCATTCTGCAAAGTCTAATCAACTTTGCAGGTATACCGAACTCAGACATTGTTGCGTATAGGCAATCCCTTCTCGGGCTATCGAACGCAGCTTTAAAATCGACTAAGAGATGGTGTGTGTCAATTTGATTTTCGTGGGTTTTCTCCAGGATTTGTCGTAGCGTGAAAATTTGGTCTATGGTTTACTTACCAGGTCGAAAGCCACACTGATAAGGTCCAATCAGTGTTTTTGTAATTGGCTTTAATCTTTCACACAGTACGCTTGAGAGAACCTTATATGCGATGGAAATAAGACTGATACCTCTATAACTAGCGCAGATTGTTGGGAAGCTTTCGTACAGCTGACTTATTAAATGCTTGCAAGAGTTCTTCATTCGGAAGTTCATCCAAATATTTGCTCTCACATGCTAATATGGTTAGGTTACTTTCGCGAGAAAAAGTCATGCCCCTTCTATATAGAGTTAAAATACGGCTAAGAAAACTAGAACTTGCTTCACACCGTGCTGAACTACATCCAAACGTGGCCACAGCTGCAAACACTAAATACGAATCTCGAAAAGCACTTCTTTGCTTGTATAGTTCAGAAAAGTAGTATTCTTCTTTTATGTCTTGAAAATATCGTTGTACACATGCTACTTCTTCCTTTGTCGGTACTGCGATGTTAAATTCTCTATTTAGATACTCTATTTTTTTATGTCAAAATCATTTATATTATCTTTAGCGCCAATAAGCTCGTTATTACAAAAAAATCGTTTTTCAAACTCGCTTAAAACTAAATCTATTATGGAAAAGCAAAGCCGTTTTAGTGACATATATGCCGTATCCTCAGTGTAAATGCCAGAGCTTTCTGTTAAAATGCAGTTATCAAGATTGCGATTGGGTTTCCTTTTTCTTTTTGGACTCTCACTTGAATTGATTGTACCCTCTTCATCTAGTAACCGCTTAGAGTCTTGTAATATAGTTTCGAATACTGCATCTGAGCGGTAGTCTTGAAGGCACTTAAAAGCGCTTTTAATAATGGGCAATGCACTTGCTAGTCCCTTATGTTTTTTTGCAAAAATGCATCAGTAGAACTTTCAAGATTTTGGTGTTTTCATTACCGTATACAGTCCACGACATTCTACTATTTCGTTCCCATCCAAAACACTCACTCGTATCAACATAGACAAATTCAGGGCATCTAACATTTTTTGAAAATGGTTGTAGACACATTCTATCATCTTAAGATGCCCTGACCATCTTTGCTCTAATAATCGGGATGTAGCAGTTCCCTTATAAAAATCCTTTATTTTGAAAGTGCCTAAGCACTTTGTGTATTATACGACAGTAGTCAAAAAACTGTCGGTTCTCAGGAACTTCGGATGCTACTGTGACTACAATGAGGTGAAGCTGATGATTAAAGCAATGAACATATGGTATTTTTCTATTTAGTTTTTTGTGAACCAAAACTTGAACGCCACCTTGTGAGCCAGACATGACACTGGCTCCATCGTAGCACTGGCTTAAAAGCTGGTTTGTATTAAGACCGTTTTTATTTAATACATCCAAAATTAATTCTGCACAATAATCAGCTTTCAATGAATCAGCTTCCTCGATACTTAAGAGGGATTCAGTAGGATTTCCATCTTTGACGTATCTGATGCAAATAGATATGGCTTCTTGATTATTTTTGTCTCGCGTTCCATCTACCATTATGATGTAAAATGCAGCATCGCTTGCTTTATCATTGAAACTGTATGCTGCTTTACGCACGAACTCATAAGCTTAATTACATCGTTTTGCATTTCTGAAGACAAGTACGAAGCATTTTTTGGAAAGATTTTGACGCTGATATTTTTGCAAGGTGTATGTAGGCAAAGAGCTTGAAATATTCCAGAATTTAAATGATTTTCCTTATCGTAAGAAGTACGTAGAGGCAACTCCTTTTTAACTATAAAACGTATAATATCAAAAATACTCCATACATAATAGCGGTGTTTTTCTAAAACTGACACGTTTACTAATTTAGAAACACTGATATTTTCATTAACGCGTAGGGATTGTTAAGTAAACTTAGCCACGTTTATTCGGTGCGCCTGTGAAGTCTCATGACTATAAGAGCCTTTACCTTTGTCCAGCACCTTCTTCCAACATTTATATCATTTTTCAACATTTATATTATGTGGGTAGGTGCTTAATGATGATTAACTCAAATGCTATTGGAATTGATGGAATGCCCATTAAGTTTATTAAACTAGTAATGCCTTTTGTCTTATCGCCATTAACCCATATAATAAACCACTGCTTAACTTGTTCCCGATTCCCTGATTTATGGAAGGCAGCCACGGTCTTGCCTGTGGCTAAATCTGCAACTACTTCTGTACCTAATGATTACAGGCCTATAAGTATATTGCCAGCATTGGGTAAGGTTTTTGAGCGTATCTTGGCCAATCAAATGTACGAATACCTAAACATAAATAAGTTACTGTCTCCTTTGCAGTCTGGGTTTAGAACTGGACACAGTTGTGCTACAGCTGCGATTAAAATTTTTGATGATATCAGAATTGCTTATGATCAGAACTTTCTGACGTTACTTTGCCTTGTCGATTTTTCGAAGGCATTTGATTCCGTTAATCATACAGTTCTCTGCTACAAGCTAAAAAATTTTTTTAAATTCAGCTCTAGTGCTGTGAATTTTATATCCAACTACCTTGAGGGTAGGATGCAACGGGTAAATGTTAGTAATAATTATTCATCACTAAAAGCAATTGTAACTGGAGTTCCTCAAGGATCTATCCTGGGTCCACTCCTATTTTCTGTGTTTATTAATGATGTCTTTTCTGTTTGTAAATACGCTACTGTTCATGCCTATGCCGACGACATACAACTCTATCTCTCGCGACCTACTGGACTCTTAGAGGACTTGACTTATAGACTGACCTCTGACTTTACATCGTTGAATAATTGGGCTGCTGCATACTCCCTCTTTATTAATCCTATAAAAACTAAAGTACTGCCTATAGCGAGATGTAACTCCTGCTTTATAGATATTCCACCTCTTTTCCTTGGGCCTGATAAACTTGAAGTAGTATATAAAGCGAAAAATCTAGGATTTATAATGAACTCAAAACTGACTTGCACTGACCACATTAACAAAACTATAGGAAAAATATACGGGACGTTACGATATCTACGTACTTCTTCGGATTTTTTGCCAACTGAAACTCGGCGCAGGCTTGTTATGCAATTAGTTATGCCACACATTACGTTCTCTGATGTTGTTTATAGTCAACTGGACTCCCAATCTTAGCATAAGCTTTTGGTAGCATTCAATAGCGCGGCTAGATATGTATACGGGATCAGTCGCTATGATCATATTTCGTTAAGGAGTAAGGGTATTCTGGGCTGTGGCTTCTTTGAATATTTGAACATCCGCAACATTCTGTTTCTACACAAGATTATGCACACTCAAAGTCCTCATTATCTTTTTGTCAAACTACAATTTTTTCAGTCGCAAAGGTCAACTAACCTTGTTGTGCCTAGAATTAACTATCTAAACAGTGGAAGGTTCTTTTTTATCAGCACCATCAGACTTTGGAATGAATTACCTAATTTTATTAAACAAATAACTGCACGAACCAGCTTTAAAAATGCCATCTTTAAATATTTCAATTCTTTAAATCTATAAATATATTCTTCTTTTTCTTTTCACAACTGCTCTTATACCTTGGCTTACCAAATTTTTACTTCACCTTTCTGTTTTCTTAACTTCATCTTTTCGTCGACTTTTTATTATATTCTATAATCTATAAAAAAAAAATAAAAAAAGAAAAAATAGTCTTAGCAAATATTACCCTATAAGCGTATAATTTTAACCTTTTGCCATTTCTATTTTGCAGTTTAAGCTTTCTTGTTGCTAAATTCAGTAGTTTTAAGTTAATGTAACCTTGCAGTATTAGAATTATTTTAATTTTAAGATTAATTGTTAAACCGATGTTATACCCATTGTGTACTATAAAAGACTAAGTCTTATTGTACCCCAAATCCAATAATAAATAATAATAAATTATATCCTGTGTATGAAAACGTTTCTTCCGGGATTTCCCTGACACCATAAACGCGGCAATAGTAGCAAAATGCTGCATCTTTTATTGGATGGTATTCCAACCAATTAAATTGCTCATACCATTGACTGCGAAAGCTTCTTCCATTTGATTTGGGGTACGACTTCAGCAAAATGCGATTGAATTCCTTGTCAATAAAATTTTGGGAATAGTTAAAGTGCATTTGTTCTGGTTTATTTATTAATGATGGCTCAGAAGCCACGAGTGCTTCGACACTTGTGTTTTTACTTAGCTTAGGTAGCCACTTTTGCATTCTTTAAAACTGTAACAGCAAAGTTAGGAAAATAAATAAAGTTAGCACTTTAGCGAAAGCATTAGAGATGGTATTAAAAATATCGATTTTCCTTAAGCCCAGCGTTGTTACTGGAACAGGGTTGTTATTGTTATGGAACAGGGATAACCAAATTTGGTTTGTTAACAAACTTTTGTGCTCTGAACAGTTATAAAAGTGAATAATATTTTTGTGCATTTTAAAGATTTTTGTAAGCATTTGTACATTTTAAGATTTTGATGATTGGCGAAGTTCAATTTTTGTTTACGTATACGTGTATTTAAAATATTGCTGATAATAAATATTTATATAAAACTGATTCAGTAGGGCTAGGGGGGCAAATGACATTGCTAGGGGGAGCATTGCCTAATTGCCTAAATATCATAAACATCAACCTTAATCGAGAAGATGACGAAAAATTATATGTTAAGTTTACGCAGCCTTTAAAAGCAATTTTTGGCGCTTTAGTTACGTGTTTAGAGTGTGTCAATCGGAAACTTTTCACTCTGATGATGAAATTTTGACAGTTGGTAGAGCAATTGTGAGGTGAATATAACTGTCAAAATTTGTAGTAGCCCCAGGACAATCAAAAAGTGAATTTTTGACACATCCAAAAAGTGAGAAAAAAAACATTACATTTATTTCCGCGCTGTATTTCGATTTTATTCGCTATTTTAATTTGTGAATTTCTTAATTAAATTATCGTTCTTTTAACGTAAAGATAAAACTGGAATAAATAAAAACTAATATAATTTTTAACTGTGAGTTTTTGTGAAAGGTGCATTTTTATGTGTTTAGGTCTGTGCGGTAAAGTTGATGATAAATTGTGGCTTTTAACGCGAGATGCTTTAGTTGTTCCTTTTATTTCCAGTTAAATATATTTTAAAGTAAATTGTGCTTTAAAAGTGTTGTTCCTTTTGTTTTAAGCGAGTACCAACCAAGGGCAATCCGAGTGCTGTGAAAATATTGCAAATGTAAGATAACAAAGAATGATGGCACACTCACGTGCATGGAAATGGAATCATCCGCTACAGCATACATCCGCTCCGCTGCCAAATGCAATGCCGCCAGCAGGTAAACATTCCGTCGGTCCGCAATTTCCACGTGATTGTTCAAAGCTGCCTTTGAAGCCGTCGTATATGTCTCTTCCAATCCAATCTGTCATGGCACTCGAATTACCCTTGATTCATAATTTAATTTATTGATACCCTTTACTAGCGTAGACGCGAATAACGTTGTGAGCAACATATAAATATAAATCAAAAATGGCTTTTTGCATATTACCATTAAAAATGCTCTAAAACACGACTGAAATGTTGAACGACAAAATTTGTAATTGTCTAAATTTCATCGTCCATTTGACACACCAAAAAAGACAAATTTATTTCAACACACACAAATTTTATTCAACTTGCTATTTTCTTTTCTTACCACGAGTGAAAAATTTCCTTTTGACACACACCCGTAGATATTAAACAAGTCGGAAAAACCTTAAAGTTTAAAGTTTAAAACGGTTTAAAGTTACGCAGCACATCTAAAATGCGTTTATAAATAAGACTGTTTGTATATATTCAATACACTTAAAAGACTCTGTTGTCTTGCATGTTGAGATTTAACGTGAATAAATACTCGTAAATAAGTAAAATAAAAAATTTGGCAACAAATTATTTTGAAAAGTGAAAGTGATGGCAACCAAAGTCTACACACCAATATATGAATATAAGTTGAAGGCGGCAAAAGGTGTTTGTGTTGAATTCGAGCACACAAACTCACCATTATTGTTAGTGTTGAGTTAAAATATGCGCATGCTTTAATTTTTTGTTTGCCGCTGTGCTGTTGATGTTAACTCAAAATAGAAAACTAAATGCTTCCGTCATTTGCAGTATTTGTGATGAAATAGTAGTTATGGCAGCGCACAGTGCATTTTTTGGCGCTTTATTTGTTATAAAATCGATGACTTTTAAGCAGTTTAAAAAATATGTTTGAGGTTACTTGACAGGGTAACATAATTTTTTTTTTTTTTTTTTTTTTAATGTGATCTTATTTATGTGCAGTTTTTTGCGATTAAAATTTAATTAATAAAGCCATATTTATAACTCTTTGGAAATTTATTTAATTTAATTAAAAATGCAACGAAGTTTTTTAAATTTTGCTTAGCATTTTAATTAGTTTTAACCAGTTTTCTAACGAAATTAAGAACATGCAAATATTACAATACTCATTTATAAAATATTTTAAGCCTCATAGAATTGATATTTAAAAAACTTATTAAGTTCTTTAATTAATTAATAAAATAATTAATATATATTTATAATTAATTTTGTTTTAAAAAGCTTTTTTAGATATTTTAAAAACTTACTGCATATTTTCAGGACTATTTTTCTCTGACCGTTTACCGCTTTCTTTTATCGTCTCGAATTTTTCATAGTTCTGTGTTAAACCTGAAAGTAAGACAAAAAAAAAGAAAAGTAAAGAAAATGTTTTGTATAAAAACTGTGTGAATGACTAATATGTTATATTCAATGTTTGAAAAAAAGTTTGGATGTTATCATCTTCAGAAGAACGGTAGAATATAAATATCTGCATAAGGTGAAAATTTTTTAAATCTATTACATGAGTTAAAAAAGAAAATATGTGTAATTTTTTTATAAATATCTTTTATTATTTACTGGCTCATCCGGGCCTGGTATTGCATTTAAACTATGGTTTATGAATGCAATGTAGCACGGTTAATATCCAACCCTAACCATATTTCTCGGTTAATATTTCTGCTAGTATCTAACTCTCTCAGCTGCTACGCGAGTCGTGCGAGAAAACTACCGCGAAAAGAGGAAGGAAGAGAGGCGCCTTTTTCAGACGCAAGAAAAGAGACCAGGAAAAGCGTGAGCGTGAGGAACTAGAGGTATACCAGAGCAAGAAGGATGCACGAAAATTCTATCAACAGGTTAAGCGTCTAACCCATGGTTTCAAGCCCGGAGCATCCACTTTGTATAGGCGAAAATGGAGATCTGAATACGGATACGCAGTGTGTGCTGAGATTGTGGAGACGGCACTTCTCCAATTTACTTACTGGCGACGATTCCATCAATGCCGCCCATGGAGAGCGCAGTTCAGAGCCACCAATCAACGATGACGGAGTGGAAGTATCACCACCTAGCCATGAAGAGGTTCGAGTTGCTATTCAACGACTCAAAAACAATAAAGTAGCGGGTGCTGACGGCCTGTCAGCTGAATTGTTAAAAACCGGCGGCGATGAATTGATAAGGCGCATGCATCAGCTCATCAGCGATTGGAACCTCAGCGTACTGTGCTCTATACTTAAGAAAGGAGACCAAACAATCTGCGCCAGTTATAGAGGTATCAGTCTTATTTCCATCGCATATAAGGTTCTCTCAAGCGTACTGAGTGAAAGATTAAAGTCAATTACAAAAACACTGATTGGATCTTATCAGTGTGGCTTTCGACCTGGAAAGTCCACCATAGACCAGATTTTCACGCTACGACAAATCCTGGAGAAACCCCACGAAAATCAAATTGACACACAACATCTCTTTGTCGATTTTAAAGCTGCGTTCGATAGCCCGAGAAGGGATTGCCTATACGCAACAATGTCTCAGTTCGGTATACCTGCAAAGTTGATTAGACTTTGCAGAATGACGTTGAGCAACACACGCAGCACCGTCAAGGTAGGAAATGACCTCTCCGAAACCTTCAATACCGAAAGAGATTTCAGGCAAGGCGATCCACTGTCTTGCGATCTCTTCAACATCATCATGGAGGGGATCGTACGAAAGGCCGGTGTGCATCGTAATGGCACCATTTTCTATAAAGGTGTCCAGCTCCTTGCGTACGTTGATGATATTGATATTGTTGGCAGAACCAAGAGGGATGTTACCGCTGCTTTCGCCGCTATCGAAAAGAAATCAGCCAAAGTGGGTTTGACGATAAATGAGGGTAAAACAAAGTATATGCTGTTTACAAACAAGGGAGCGCGGCGTTTAGACTCCCACGTTTCATCCGGCAGCTATAACTTTGAAGTAGTCAAGGAGTTTGTATACCTTGGCACCGCCATTAATACTAACAACGAAATCAGCCTGGATATAAACCGAAGAACAATTATTGCTAATAGATGCTACTACGGGCTCAGTAAGCAACTAAGTTCCAGAGCCCTCTCCCGACAGGATCGACAAAACTAACACTCTACAAGACGATCGTTCTACCCGTGCTGCTTTATGGCGCTGAGGCATGGGTAGTTTCGCAAACTGACGCAACCGCTCTGGGGGTGTTCGAGAGAAAAGTTCTTCGCAAAATCTTCGGTCCTGTTCGAGTCGGCGATGACTATCGCATCCGAATGAACCACGAGCTGTATGAGCTCTACGAAGACATTGACGTAGTTCGGCGTATAACTGTGCAGCGACTACAGTCATGTCCATCGTATGGACGACGAAGTTCCAGCGAAAAAGGTGCTTGAGGTGAGGGTCGCTGGTCAACGACGACGAGGGAGACCATGCCTCCGATGGATGGACCAGGCTGAGGAAGCCCTAACCGCACTTGGTGTATCTGATTGGAGAAGGCGCGCGCAAAGCAGAGGCGCCTGGCGAGAGCTGATGAGGTCGGTCGAAATCCGGACACGGGTTGTTACGGCCACCTAAGTAAGTAAGTAAGTAAAGTTCAGCAGAACCCTTAAAACTTTGTTGAAAAATTCGGAGGTATGGCTTGACCAACCCTTCCTTGATGAAGTAGAAGGGCAAAAAAGGCACAATATTGCTTTAAACACAAAAAGTGCAAATTTTAATGGTTTAAGTGATTTACAGAAAAGGAGAAGAACTGACAGTAAGTTTTGAAGTTTTTAGGCCATAATTTATTTATTTTATTTTTTAGACTTGGGCAAAGAAGACTCAGATGTTCTTGCTTTTTTTTTATTATTTTTTTATTATTATTTTTTTTTTTTTTTTTTTTGATCCTCTGATCTATACATTACAAGTTTGCGATCTGCAACCATTTAAAAAAAAAATAAGGATTTGTTAATAGAGGTTCAAGAAAAAGTATTAAAATATTAAAAAAAAAATTCAAAATGTTTCTTAACTTTAATTTGTAGATATGTAAGCAATCATATAAACATGTATGGTTAGTATGTTAATATTGAAATTCATAAATAAATTTTTTCTTAAAGAAAAAAAATTTTTTTTTGGTGAAAAAAATTAATGTATTCAAGAATATAAACCATTTCTCTTTTTTTTACCCTATGTATAATTTTGAGTGTGGTCATGTCCACCTTTTATTATATTTTTTGTTGTTTATGTGACCTTGCATGCAACTATTACCATATAAATTTCTTACAAGTTTAACTGTTTGGTACGCGTGTTACAAGGCGAATTGAAAATAAAATGTTATGACCCATGGTAGAATAAGAGAAGGTATATGCATTTCGGACTGCGCTCTCTTTCTCATAGCCAAAATTGTCAAAATCAATACAAATCACTTTTTTGTTTACATTTTTCCAATTAAAGGTTTCTCATCGTTTTCAGATTTCTATGAGCTATCAAATTCGTTTTGACAGTTATGGCAGTCTGCCTCTCCGAAATGCATCCACCTTCTATTATTCTACCATGTTATGACCCACAACTCTTCAAACAATTATGCTTAAGATGTCCAAATCTCAATTAATAAAGAAACTACAACAAATAATAAGCCATGCGCGCGTTTTTGCTAATTTTTTCCCAACGTGCGTTATGAGACGTTTACGTGAAGCAATTCGCCAAAAAATACCGCAGTTGTGGCAAAACAAATCATGGATTTTGCACCACGATAATGCACCATCGCACAATGCTCTTCTTATTCGTGACTTTTTGGCCAAAAACAACACGATAACCATCGAGCAGCCGGCAAATTCACCTGACCTGGCTGCTTGTGATTTTTTCCTGTTCGATCGAGTCAAAAAACCGCTTCGAGGAACGCGTTTCACCAGCAAAGAAGAGGTCATGGAAAAATCGGTGAACGCTCTGAAGGCCATACCAAAAACCGTGTTCCAGAAAGGTTTCCGTGACTGGATCAAGCGCTGGCACAAGTGCGTTGCAGCTGACGGGGACTACTTTGAAGGCGACAATATTAATTTGGATGAATAAACTCAAGGTTGATTTATAAGGTTGTCGCAGGGCTGATCGCACTCTCTTCTCAGTACCCATAATTGTCAAAATCAGCCAATTTTGCGAATGGCTACGAAAGAAAAACGGATGATAAAAGAAAGCACTTGCAGATTTTCTATGAGCTGTCAACTTCAATTTGACAATTATGGGTACTCGCTCTCTTCCTTGCGACAACCTTATAAATCAACCTTGAATAAACTTGTACTTTAATTTTTTTCAACAAATGAACCTTTCTTTTTGAACAAGGTGGTATAATATGAATAAGTTATAAACAAATACAAAATTGTGTGGATCAAACAAAACTATGAATAAAACAGAGGGAGTGGTACCAAATCTCAAGAGACAAAATCTCCACCATAGACAAAATTTTCAAGTTGTCAAAATATCACAGTAGAAAATATTCAAAGAGAAAATATCCAAAATATTAATATCAAAGCCAAAATCACCAAAACTAATTTTCTTATTTTATTGTTATAATTAAAATCTAAACACTTTGCATATATTTTTGTAAATATAAAAGAGGGCGTGTAAGCCCATTTTTGGTACAGTTACCGAAAGTAAACATACAAACTAAAATACCAAATTTTAGTCCTATGCAATCGAAACAGTCGAAAATATTGCATTTTTATTGATTTATGGACGGTAAAAGGGGCGTGGTTAAAACTAAGTATCCAATAACCAAATCTAGAAAACAAATAATGCACGATTTAAATTTGATCGAAAGCCGTTCGGGCGTTTAGGTTTGGCTTCAAAATTAAAAAATGGTTAAATTTTTAAAGTAATATTAAAATTGATATTTTTTATATTTTTTTTGAAGCGAAGCTTTTTACTCCTCGCATTTTTATTGATTTATGGACGGTAAAAGGGGCGTGGTTAAAACTAAGTATCCAATAACCAAATCTAGAAAACAAATAATGCACGATTTAAATTTGATCGAAAGCCGTTCGGGCGTTTAGGTTTGGATCCAAAATTAAAAAATGGTTAAATTTTTAAAGTAATATTAAAATTGATATTTTTTATTTTTTTTTTGAAGCGAAGCTTTTTACTCCTCGCATTTTTATTGATTTATGGACGGTAAAAGGGGCGTGGTTAAAACTAAGTATCCAATAACCAAATCTAGAAAACAACTAATGCACGATTTAAGTTTGATCGAAACCCGTTCGGGCGTTTAGATTTGGCTTCAAAATTAAAAAATGTTTAAATTTTTAAAGTAATATTAAAATTGATATTTTTTATTTTTTTTTTGAAGCGTAGCTTTTTACTCCTCGTTCTGTGATTTGCTTGGAGTGAAATCTGAAAAATTTTCGACAGATTTTTTCTTGGAAAAAAATGATGATGGTTTCTTTGTTGCTAGCGCTTATTACAACAAGAAAATTTAATACTTTAATATTAACTACTAAAAATATTTTATGTGCCGCCCGTGGGGATCGAACCCGCGTTCTCTTAAACGATAGTCCAATGCACTATACACTAGGCCACACAGACTTGTTAGAAACAGTTGTTAATTCAATACAAATTATAACAGAAGCTATGATGCAGTAGATCGTCACCATCTATCAATAGATAGAGGATTGTGTATTTGCTATGCTACAACTATCAAAAATTTGTCACAAGTTGTCTCCAGCATCGGTTTGTTTGTATTGTGAATGCGTTTGTGGTGCTGATGGCATAGAGTGTAAATTATGATCTATAGATTCCTTCAACTCTGCTAAATCTCTGCCATGTGTTAACAGAGTTATTTCACTTAAAAACATGAAGAAAAAAACTCTGTTAAACTCTGTTAACACATGCGTATATATATGCTGTTGGTACGAAGAAAATTAGCAATGCCCACAAGTGCGTTGACAAGTGCGTTTTTAAGTGTCAAAAAAATATATGATATCAATATATATAGAATTAACAACATAGAGTATAAATTATTATCTAGAGATTGCATCAACTATGCTAAATCTCTGGCATGTGTTAACAGAGGTTAACAGAGTTTTTTTCCTTCACGTTTTTAAGTAAAGTAACTCTGTCAACACATGCCAGAGATTTAGCAGAGTTGATGCAATCTCTATATAATAATTTACACTCTATGTTAACAAACGCATGCATGAGTCAGTCAAAACACATGTGCGTCGTTGGACACACGAGAGAAGCGAAGCTTTTTCGCAGTTACATAGATTTGATAACTTAATAATTTCTTCTTTTTAATAAATTAACTTTTAAATTCAAAAATTTAAAATAATATAAAATAAATTACATATATACAGAAAACATATTTACTGCTTATTTTTTTATTGTTGATTGTCAAATTTCCACGCCAATTACATATACGGGCATATAATGCCAGCGACTCTCCATTTTAACTCTCCACACATGGTTGTGAACTTGGCTGCACTGAACAAATTTTTTCCTTCAACAGCGTACTACTTAGCGAAAAAAACTCTCGAAAATTTTTCAGATTTCACTCCAAGCAAATCACAGAACGAGGTGATTTCTCGCTTTGCTTCAAAAATACATTTTAAAGAACGCACACGAAACAAAATTTAACAAACATTTTATATACCTTGCCGATGTCATGCATGCGTGTGTTAAATCCATATTTATTGATATCATCTATTTTTTTGATACTTAAAAACGCACTTGTGGGCATTGCTAATTTTTCTCGTACCAACAACACCACAAACGCATTCACAATGCAAACACACCGATGCTAGAGACACCTTGTGGCAAATAAAATCAAGTTTTTGTTGTAGCATAGCAAATACACAATCCTCTATCTATTGATAGATGGTGACGATCTACTGCAGCATAGCTTCTTTTATAATTAGGACTGAATTAACATCATTTCATTACAAGTCTTTGTTGCCTGGTGGATAGTGTAATCCACTCTCATTTAAGAGGACGCGGGTTCGATCCCCACGGGCGGACCAAAATATATTTTTAGTATTTAATATTGAAGTATTAAATTTTCTTGTAATAAGCGGTAGCAACAAATAAACCATCAAATTTCCAATTTCTGTCAAAAATTTTTCAGATTTCACTCCAAGCAAATCACAGAACAAGGAGTAAAAAACTTCGCTTCAAAAAACATGTGCAAGAAAAATAAAAAAAAAATCACTTTTAAATAACACAACACCATATAAATACTCTTTTAAAAATGCATTATTTTTTAAATTTACTTTTGTTATCAACTATAAAATTATTGGTATAGGTTTGGCTATTTATTACCACCCTGTAGGAAAATCAACTAATTTAAAAGTAGTTGATAAAGTAGTATTTTGTCAACCACAACTAGTTGAAATTCTGACTTTTTTCCATAGAACGAACTAACTTATTTTGTATGGTGATGTCCGCTAAATAAGTCAATTATTTATTTTCAACTACTTGTTAAATTAGTTACATTTAAATTATTTTTTTAATTGCTTTTATATAACCAATTGAAAACTATTACTGTTGGCCTAAAGTTAAAAATATTTGATGAAATAACATGGTTAAATATATATAAACTTGTAATCTAATAAAAATTTGCAATTAAAACATGTCAACATCAGAGTAGTTGCCGCCTTAATATTATTAGAAGTAGTTCATATACTGGTTTATTTTAAATTAGTTTTTTAATTAGTTGTTTTTAAAAACAAGTTAGTTTGTTCCTATAGGGCATTTATATAACTATTAAATATGTAGTAACAAATCACTACTCAACAGGGTAGCTCAACCCTAAACTGAAGCGATTTCAGTCAAACACCCTGTTAAAGATGAAGTTGAGATATCAATCAATCAGTTAAACTATAATTAATTTGCCAAAATTGAGAGTCTTTATGTATTATTAAATAATTTTTTGCAATTTAGTAAATTATTTCAATTGCGCATAAATATCTCAAAACAATTTAAAGCCGGTTGTTTGCCTTCGCTCTCAATATTTCACTCTCTCTCTCTCTCTCTCATCACCACTTCTCATTCTACTACGCTTTCTGCTACCTTTTTCACTTAGTCACATACTAAATCATAACACTCTGCCTCACCGTCTCCACCACCCTGAGCTATTGAACGAACGACCCAAGATGTGCCGTAGTGTGACATAACAGTTCGAATGTGCTTTAAATTCTTTATTGGCAACCTTTTCTTAGCCGTATTAAAGTTTGTTGCACTGCGTCGACCTTAACTCACCCACACACCATTTTTTTCCACCAATATTGTTACTAATACTAACCTCGCCTCGTTTTCGCCACAATTTTACTGGGACCCTTTGACACGGTATACATTTTTCTTTACAAACAAAATTTTTATTCTTATTTAGGCACTATTGATCAACAATAATTCTAGTTTTTTTTTTTATATTTTTCTTCCACAATTTGGACACAAAGCAAATAAATCACAGCTCATGAATTTTAAGCCAAATCGAAGATATATTCCAAAAATCTTCGAGAAGCAATTAATAGAGCACAGAATTAATTTTCTTAGCACGAATTTTTTAAAAATTTATTTATTTACAACGTTCCAACGTTCGAAATGGTTAATTTTTTTGTTTTGCTTTTTCGATTATGACACAAGAATTGTTTTCGAAAAAATATTGAATATTTTTAGACTTCAAAATATGCAATGAAAATGGAAAATTTGTCAGAATTCGTTGATGAAACGTGCGCGTAGCACAGAGTGGAAAAGCACCAGGAAAGAGAAAAACAAACCCGTAACGAAATGAACTGAACGACCGTGTGTGGACTGATGAAGGGAGTATAAGTATTGCTTCAAGTGAGATGCCGGCCAACATTTACTGCTGTTGCTGTTTGCTCCCCACGAATCTTGTAGCAGTAGAAACTAAACGGACAGACAGACATTTGTACTACGGATTGATAACTGCGGGAGCAGCAAAACATGTGCGAGAGCGCACATATAGTAGTAAAAATTCACAGTGTGCTTGGTGAAAAGTAGCATTAACTGATGAGAATGAATGTCAAAGGGGGGTTGATAAGAAAAATTGTACAAGAATAACAGCTGATACGCAGTTCTTGACAGCGGCACTGATAAGAATGTCAAATGGTGTGCATAGCGTTGCCACCTCGCTTGATCTAAATTTTTGCAGGTGTATATCGATAAGCACGGTGTTCACACTCGTCATATACTAGTGGTATTCAATGAACAACGTATTTGTGATGTAAACTGCGTATCCCAAGCAACAATTCTTAAGAGTTGAGCACTTTACGAAAAATTTTAGTTTTTAATTACGTCCTATAACTACCTTCAGCAAGAGCAATACGCTTACAGATTATTTACAGCAAAACTAGTTGTCTATAAGTGTTCTGTTCTCTTTCAAATTATCTCATAGTAGCTTTAAAGAGTTGTGTTATAAGAGCATTACTGCGAAGACGCTGCATCTTACAAGTCATTTCCTACAGACTTCTACAACACTTGAGCTATCAGAGCCAAGCTCTGAAGAGTTTTGCTTTATAGATTAAGTCTTATAGACATCTCAAAGGCTTTTATTTAAAGATGTCTGATCTGATCTGAGCAACGGTCTGACTAGAAGTCTACTCTGATAATAAGATGTTGGTTCTTATAATCGGGCAATTGCCCTAAACATAAGATTTAACTGTATTCATGTTCTAAGCCCTTTCTTGTAAATTTAGCATTTTTCAAAAGAAATGGGTTTTTATTTAATTAGCTTAAATTCCAGGGTACCTATATAATAAACGAACAGAATTATGTACAAATTATCTTAAATGAATTTGGTTCATTCATAAGAAAAATATTCCGAAAGAACCGAACAATTTCTAACTGCAATTTACGTACGGCAAACCTTGCACTTATGTAATGAAAGGGTTAATCCTGCTTGGCATAAATAAATGCTTTTTAAAAATGGTGGCCCTACAAAATTTCGCTTTCACTCATCTCGTAGAGACTCTTCTATGTGACTTACTAAAGTATATTAATTTTGTAGTAAGAGCTGTACTCTTGTCTGGAGACATCAACTCTTAAAACTGCGTTTAAGTGCATTTATTGAAAGTATAGTATAATTTGTTAATTAAATAAAACTTTTAATGTTGGTTTTTGCGAAAGGGTACAGCTTCTAACCAAGGTGCAATATGAGATTCTTTCATAAAGTTTCCACCGCAATGAAATTTATGCGTTTATATGATAAAATATTACACCACGCATATACAATATTATAGATATAATAATTTCCTACAAACATAATAAAAAATGGTACATCAAATTTTGTTATATTAAAATAGTGTTGGTAGTATTGTATATATACATAAATTCTTATAAAACTCTCTTATGAGTATATACATCTTAATTTTCTTAAAAGTATATATCTGCAAGTGATCTGTAAGCCTTATCTAAGACAATGTTTCTTAGAGTGTTGATCTTGTTTCAGAGCTCTAAGAGGCCGATAAAAGGGCGTTCTGAAAATTACAACTCACACTTATATAGTGCCAAAATGAGTTTAGAAGAGTTTTACAAGTATTTTATAGATTTCGTTTAGAGTTAATCGTAAGTGTATCAATCTTAATTATTTCTCTTCAAGAAGTCTTTAGAATAAAATAAAGATAGGAATTGTTGGTTGGGATGTGTAAGGGTAAGTTGTATGAATTTACTGCACATACGCTATTTACAGCACAAATACTGCGTTAATTGAATACCACTATTGTTTTTACGTGCAGATTTAACTCGGGGCTTACTCGTAGTTAACTCTGTATGTAAACTAGAGTTTAGTTGAGTTTCATTATATCCAAGTAAACTCCACGAAACTTGCTGGATCTAGCTGAGTTCTATCTGTCAAAATGCATTATGGCATTTATTACTAAAGAAATGGCTGGGAAAGTTTTTTAGAGTGTTCACGACACCTTGCTTTTAATAGAAATATTTAAAGAAAAGATAATGTGTATGTTTTGTATGATTTAAGCACAAAATTTCAATTTTTTTTTATTCATATCCATTGTGAAACACAAACTGTTTGCAAATAAATATGGCAAATGTGCAGTAAATTTGACAAGTCCAAGGTTGATTTATAAGGTTGTCGCAGGGCTGATCGCACTCTCTTCTCAGTACCCATAACTGTCAAAACCAACCAATTTTGCGAATGACTACAAAAGAAAAACGGATGATAAAAGAAAGCACTTGCACATTTTCTATGAGCTGTCAACTTCGATTTGACAATTATGGGTACTCGCTCTCTCCCTTGCGACAACCTTATAAATCAACCTTGGACAAGTTTAACTGAACTCGATGTTTTGCATGTAAACAGCATTGAGTTAGCGTCGCCATGTTTTTAACTCAACGAAAACCCTAACCCCGAGTTAACTCTGCATGTAAACACAGTAATATTCGTTATCTCGGTAAGATTAAGGGCCGTTCACATTATCAAATTCTTCGTCAAATCGTTGGTCAAACAGTTTGACCACGCACATGTTCATATTACAGTGAAACCTCGTTTATCGGGCACTCAATGAACCGGCTTCTCAATTATTCTGCGAACCAAATGGGTAAACTAAAAATGTTATTATGTATAATATTTCTTACGATGGATTCCTCGTCTCGACAAGTCAAATCATGTGTACTCGTATGGCAAAATTGTTGCGATGTCGAGATTCCATACAGTGATTGAATCGAATTCCCTGAATTTTTCTATCGATTCGTTCACATTCAACCACTTGCGACAAAAATGCGCATTCAATTCAGTCATTTAATTTGAATTTCACAATGTGGTCGATAACATCAAAAGAAATAAAGCGCAAACGCCACGTTGTTTTAACCATTGAAAAAAAATGGAATTAATCAAAGAATTGAAAAAAGTTGTTACAGCAGCTACTTTTAGCAGAATTTGCGGTGTACCACGACAAACTATAAGTGATCTTAAGAAAATCCAGAAGAAATAAAAAAATTCGCTTCGAAAATGAAATCGTTGGACTTGCATTCAAAACAGAGGAAAACCATTCGGCATGCTACAACAGCTCGATAAGACTTTATTTGTGGTTCATACAAAAACGAGCTGAAGAAATTCCGTTAAACAGACCAATTGTTCAAAACGGCTTTCTTTTCAATCAAAAAATTAATTTTGACAAAGACTTAAAGGTCAGTGCTGTATGGTTGCACATCTTCAAGAGTCGACATGGCATCAGAAAATTAAATAACTAAGGTGAAAAGCTGAGTGTCACTTCGGTTGCAGCTATCGACAAAAATTATTTTCAATGATTGATTGCCTCGATTTGACTCGTGATCAGGTCCTCAATGCTGACGAGACTGACTTGCATTACAATGCATTGCCGAAAAAAACCCTGGCTTCCATTTCGGAAACATATGCACCGGGGCTTAAAATGCAACAACAGCGCTTCGCCCTGATGCTATGTGCGAATGTTAGCGGTGAGTGCCAACTCCCATTAGTTTTGATCGGAATGGCAAAAAAAAACACTTTGATTTCAATATGATAATATGAATGCTTTGCCAGTGAACTATTTCGAACAAAAAGTGCATGGATGATCCAAAGTGAGTTGACATTTAGTGTGTATTTTGGTACACCTTTTGGTAATACCTTTCACAAGATATTTTCACTCAATAATTTCTGAAAATTTTCGTTCCGTACTTGCAACGGTTTCTACGATCGATAAATTGAACACAAAAGGCCGTACTTGTTTTGGATAACCCACCTAGCCATTCGCAAGAAGATATTTCGACCAGCCTTGATGGTAACATAAAATGTAGTTTTCTGCCATGAATCACTTAAACGGCCATACTCAAAGACATTTATCCGATTACTGATGAGCGAAGAGGAAATGTCTCTTCTAGATTTTTGGAAAAGATACAATTTGAAGCATGTTTTTGTAAACGTGACAGATTGTTGGGCGGATATGCCCAAAGATACACAAATATCAAAACAAAACCGTCAGTAACACAAACGACTAAATCTCATATTTTTGATCCAAGAAACGAAATGCATGAAATTCGAACCACAAATATTTTAAATTTGGACATTGAAGATATCATCGAGTGGCTGCACTGTGATGATGGTGACATTGTTTATCAGTTGTTAATGGACGAAAAAATATTCAATGAAGCAATGGCATCAGAAGAATTCTCAATTGACGATCAAAATAATGATGATGATGGTAGCGATTAACTGAATGAACCGAACCGAATGTGCCAGATAAATTAATTTTGAAGAAATAGGCTAAAGAGACAGTTGCAGATATTTCGAAGTTCATCGATTAGTATGAGCAATAAGTTGAAGCTAACTGTACAGAAACGATGCTTCTACGTCGTTTACGTGCTTTGGCTCAAAAGTAATTCGAAACTACCCTCAGACAATCATTTCTTAAAAAACAGCGTTTTTTAATAAAAACAATTGAATTATTTATACATGACCTCAATAAACTGGTGAATCTTGTGAATGAAGATACTAATGTTTCTTTTATTTAGACTTTTTAAAAGTAATTTCGTTCAACCGGCGTTTTTCGTTATCCGGCATAGGCTTGGTCCCATGCCCGCCGTATAAACAAGGTTCTACTGTATCAAATTTTTCGTCAAATTTCATTATTGTCTTGAACACCGAAGTGAAAACATTACGATGTCGAAACCAATAGTTGCAGCACTTGTTGATAACATTCTATTAGAAGAATCTGAAATTAAAAAAAGAGGAAGAAAACGGTTGTGAATGAAACGAACCTTTTTAAGTTCCCGACGATAAGTCCCCTTTTCCACACGGCAATTTTTCTTGCCAGCAAGTTTTCAATTCCCTTTTGAACTTACCAATTGCGTTTCCACACAGCAATTCTGAGCAATTTCTTGAGCAATTCTGATTTTACTTTGAAGAAAGCGCTAATAAAACTGTTTAATAAAAAATTAATAAAGTTTGAGGTAGTTTTAGTAGTCAATATTAAATTTTTATGCATTCACTGTTTTATTCAATGTTCATATCTATTTATCGATTTGTTTTCGAGCTATCGATTTTTTTAAGATAATTTCCTTTTTATAAGATCTTCTAAGAAAAGTACCTATATTTTTTTCAACAAACAACTGATACTGATGGTAATAATACCATTTTAAATATAGTATAATAAGATTTTATAAAAAATTTTATTAAACCAAAAATCCGTTCAGTATTTCATATTTTATAGCAGCTTGTATATTAAAGTAAAATATTTGATTACATTAAAGCGTAATTTTCTGAAAAATTACCATTAGTGCTATGAATTATGGAGAGTATATTATTGAAGCCTACAAATGTATCTATAATTTGACATAATATATATGTTTTTTTCTATTTATTATGGTATATTTTTATGATTTAATGATTTGCCCTTGTACGGAATGTCGTTGTTTTAAGAATATTTACTTAAGTTGTTCTAGTTTCTTACTCCATATATCCATTATAATAAACAACTGTGCCTTACGCAACATTGTAGCTCTAATATTTAAGTGATTTAATAGGATTTTGCAGCCCGTGATATGAAAAATGGATTTTAAAATATTAAATTCTATTGAAAAAAATAATTATATCCAGATAAATGTGTTTTGCCTTGTACGAGTTTTACATTCTAAGTCAATTATCGGCTTAGGAGGTCCAAATACATATAATAAAAATGTGGAAAAAAATATTGAATAAACTATCAGCTACCTAAAGTGTAATTATTCCAGAAATAGTTTTTATCTATACTATAATATAAAAGAACAAGGTGTTTTTGTTTGTTTCCAAAAAGCGGCTAAACGCCTAAAAATATTTCAATCATTTTTTCACCATTGGTTAGTTGTCATGCTCTGTAGTAACATAGGCTTTATATTTTTAGATACCCTACAGTCACCAATTTTTCTTCTATATAAAATCTATACCAAATGGTAAATATTTGATGAAGCGTCTTAAGACCTGAAACTTAAGCTTTATAAGTTTGGTTCTTTTTACCTAAATTTTTTAAGGAACAACCGCTATCTGTACGCCAGGTCGGGTATGTCTAGGACCACCCTACCAGTAAACAGGTTTCGTTATTAAAGAATAACTAATGCCTGTGTTTTATGTAATCACTTTTGCCTGTGTGTCTTAAAGGCAAACTATTTTTATAACCCTTAATCAATGTTAACTGCTTGTAGGTCGTAGTCAGGCAAAATTATTATTACATAAATTATATAAAAAAAATAAATGTCTCAACGTATCTTTTTCTACGTAGTTTTTCTGAACACTAATATTTAATCAGTTCAATTCATACCGTTATGCTTAGTTAAAATTTGAATTTGATGGTGAACGTATGAAGATAACGAGCTCAGTAAAACATTTGTGGTTTTTAGAACAAACTCCGAAGTACCGAAACCAGAAATTTGTAGGGCTTGCAGGGCTGTAAGATAATATTTTCGAGTCATATTTATGGATTTTCACATAATAAAGCATTTATGCATTCAATATGCGAAGCGATTACCAATCAATTACCGATTACCAACCGACTACCGATAATTGAATTGATTGCCAACCGATTACCGAAGCGATTACCAACCGATTACCAATTACCAAAGCGATTACCAACCGATTACCAATTACCGAAGCGATTTCTTATACATTCAATAACACATAAATTGGTAAAAAGAGTTAAAATAGTATAACGCGCCTGATTTTCCAACTCTAGCTACTTCGGAAATTCATAACAGCTATGTTATTTCATTGCTTAAAGTTTTCAATTCGGTCGACGGTCTCCCGTTTCCTACTTTTTTATCATTTTACCTTCAAGCTAAAGCAGTTGAAGAAGCTCAAACATTGTTTATTAGCAATGAAATAAAGGGTATATTTTTCAAAATTTTTTTAAAAGGAGACTAATACTCCAACTATATTATGAGCCATAGAAACTTCCCAGTATAGCAACATTGACTTTGGAAGATGGAATTATTTTGATCAAAAGTATCAAAGAAAATCACAGCGTTGTGTATAGCAATGCGAGTACGAATGTTTTCGGAATGTTTTATAAAGTATTGAAAAAAAAATGTTTGGTATGAAACTGAAATACTGAGTGGTTATGAAACCCAAAAAAAAAATTGGATGCAAGCGATATTTGACCTTTTAAATATGCGTCTTTCAGCAGTGCTGAAGTGGAATGCAGTATTTCGATATATAAGACAATACCGACAATAGATGGTTGTCTTATTTTGATAATCTTAAAATACGCATTGTAACTTACTGCAATGTAATGCAGTTGCAAGCATTTTTCTTAAAAGCAATTAAAAATATATAAATACTTTTAGTTTTTAGTGAATTTTATGGGATTTTTAGGGAATTTTTAATGATGTTTTATGGCATTAGGTAATTTTATTAAGGTATTTTTTTTGAGGTTTTTAAAGGGATCGGAATCCGAGCCCTGATTATAAATATGATAGTGAATATCTGTTTTCTATAAAATAAAAATAATATAAATAAATCTTTCCCTCTAATATATAAAAATAATTAAATAAAATTTTCTAAATCAATTAAGTCTACGGAAAAAATTTGACTGGTAAGATTATTCATAAGAATTATTTAGGCATTCAAAAACACTTTTCTACTTTATTTAATTTTGTTCTACTTTTCTACAGATTTGGCACATTTTTATAAAAAAATATTTTGGTTTCAAATTCATAAGCAAAACATCTGTTTCAAAAGCACCCATTAATAGCCTTCATATATCATTAATATTTACGACTTTTCAATCAATAGTTTTTAGTTAATTTTACTAGGAACTAAGATATTATACAGCTCCAAATACCTTGTTCCGAGCTAATTTCTTGTGAAAAATATTTGCGTTTTAAATAGAAAATAATTTATTTTATGTCTGCTGCAAAGCAAGATTAATAAACCATTTTCGTACTCATTTTACTCGAAATCTGGTAATTACCATAAACAAGACTAATTAAGATTCAAAAATAAATTTTTTTTTATTGTCAAATGAGGTAATAAAATGAAGTAAAATCATTATAGTGCAACAGCTGTGGATATTCACAGGCATAAATTTATAACTTGAATGTGGCAAATTGCCTGCATTACCTATCAGCTGTGACAATTAATTAGTTTGTATGCTATTTTGGTTTTTCCAAATCTTAAGCGTAATATAATCCTCATAAAGAGTATATAAATACACCAGTACCTGCTGTATAAAATCAGTTGCGAGGATATAACGATTTGCTTAACACATCCTGAAGGGGGCAATCAATACAAGAAGAAGAACGTATTGTATATTGCTCTAATATCGTTTTACTCCTCGCAACCAAATACGATGGAATCAACACAAACTCAAAACATTGAAATGATCAACTGTTTTAAAAGAATCACAATCGGTGAAGTCGAAATAACTCATACATCAAGTCATGAAGATGCAAAGGAAGTTATAGAGATACGTTACGGATCAAGTGGTTTTAAAGCTTTTTTGGAGAAGAGTAACAATGTTGCCTCAACACCACATTCAACATCATTATACTTGATTGAAATGCGACAGCGTAGAAAACGAAGCTTTAATAGAACAGTGCCGTATGTGCCAAATTCATCAATAAAAGCGCGCAAATCCTTAAAATTTTGACAAGAGAAGAAGAGCATTTGTATAAAAAAAAACTTGAAAATAAGATTTTCAACATTCGTTAAGTGTAAGCCTAAAATTTTATTCCAATGTAATTAAAAACAAAAATAATAACAATTATTAAAAAGTACTAATAAATAAATCATTAAAAATTTAAAAATATATGAGACAAAAATTTATTTTTTGTTTTTATTGTGTCACTTTAATTATGAAAATGCAATTAAAATTGTGTAAATGTTACAAAAATACTTGAAACTCTTCGATATATAAAATTAACAAAATAGTTCGTAATATATATATATATCTCACAGAAAACCAAAGTTTATATACGAAAAATAAAAGTGACCAAATAGAATGAACAAAATAAGTTCGTATAATGCTTATAAACGATATCTAGAAGTGACCAAAAATCAAAACATCTACAGATAAAAAAAAAAACATTCACTGAGTCACTTTGCGAAATTACTATAAAAAATTTGTTTTTAAGTTTTTCTACATAATTATTGCGAACATTTGTACAATTTCACGATTCGTGATTGTTTTTATGGCCTTCTATCTATAGCGAACTAAACCATTTTATTTCGTTAGAGGAAAAGAAACAAAAGTCATGTTATTTTCCAATATCTAAATCAAATTTGGATGCGATTAACAGTGCAAAAAATCAATTTCACAGCTAGATGGCATTGTGATCGTATCAAGAGCTGGATTTTGTTTTGTATGCAAATCGTATTTGGATACTAGGAAAACACTGCTATTGTAAGTATGAAATGATTCATTTTTATCGAACAATTTACATCAAGTTTGAGTTATAAAAATATACATATTCGATTTTCATTTATGGTTTTACAAAAGACAGACAAAAATGGGATTTTTGGACTCCACGTATGTGTCAAAATGTGCAGTGCAAAGAGAATTTCAAGAAGCTATTTCATGTACAGATTTTTTTTTTTTTTTTTTTTTTTGTTACAATTTTAAATAATTATAGATATAAAAACACAGTAGAAGAAACTAAAATAATAAGATTTCCAATATAATAGTACCTATGCATAAATTAATTATCAAATTTGACCAAGATTTATTACTAATTATTTATTACTTTTGAGTGATTTTTAAATCGGTATTTTTTTTTTTTTAAGTTTTTCCCGATATATTCAAGAATTTTTAAGTCTGCTCAGTTTATTTTATGTAAATAGATCAGGGAACTCTATACCAGGGATGTTAACAACACAGTAATTACTGTTTTTTAACGTAATTTGACAGCTTATACAGTAGGACAGTAATTTTTTGAGAAATATAAAAAATTATATGAAACAATTTTAAAATGTAAACTTTAAATGCGTTCATTGGAACCGGGCTTCATTGTGTGTCAAATCTAAGTCTGGAATTAGTTTCTGCAGCTAGTTTAACACTTTTTGTACCACAATTTTGTATGTATCTATTTCCACCAAATGGTGTCTTTTGACACCTATGCGTTTGAATGCAAATAAATAAGGAAATAATTATTAATATATATATATATAATTACACATAATTGTACATTGTACCATTACTAACTTAATAAAATTTCAGTCATCATATTCAAAAATGTATCAACTCTATCATTGAGAAAAATCACTCACAGGCAGTCCAAAGTCTTCTGTTAACCATTATTCCAGAATTTTTTTTTTCTCTTCTTCAAGGCTGCAATGAATATATTGCAGCTCCTTTCACTATTGCTGATTCAGTTTATGGTTCATCATTTTTATAGCTACAGGATTCCATGGGTTTCACGTTTTAGTAGGAACCTCCTTTCTTCTAGTTTGCTTAATTCGTCTTTCTAGGAATCATTCAAATATAAAAAATTAAATAATCTCATAAAAATAGAAGTTGGCAAAACAGTTAAGAACCATTTTCTACTGTATTTCTCAACCGATTTTGATGATTTTGTTCTTAAATGAATCAGAGTAGGGAGAATGCACCAAATAATTTTGAAAGAAAAATGCTAGGGGAATACCCGACGTCGTTGGGGGGTGTTATGGCGAAGAAGTCGAATGTCGACCACTGAAGTACTTTATTATAATCACTCCTATTTACACACCTAAAACGGCAACTTGAAAAATTATACACGACTGTATTTTAGAATTGATTTCACTGCGAAGGCAATACCTAAACTCCAAAACAACATCTTAAGATTACTTTTAGCGCTTATCACTTCAATGATCTGCAATGAAATGCAAAATTCCAAACAACAACAGATTATAAAAGTTAGAACAGAAATTTTGATATATGCCAAATGCTTTTGATATTATGTGCAAAACTATTTAAAATTTGAAAATGTTGTAAAATCATTAAGGTGTCGAAAGACACTTTATGGTAGAAATAGGTATACTAGGTACGTATATTTAGTTCTAGAATGAGCTGAAGACTGAATGAATGCCAAGACATGAATTAAAAAAAAAATTATAAAACTTAGAAAACAAATTAAAGTTTTAATCTTAAAACGGGCCTTTTGACACCTTTCGTAGACATAACGTTAACATGGATGTAGGTACTTTTGTTTTTTTTTTTTTTTGTAAATTTGAAATGCATTACAAAAATTTAAATACATTTCATCTGAAATTACTCTCCAAAAACCGGACTTTCGAACAGACCCCGGCTATTTTTAGCAATTCTTGGACTTTCAAGAGTTCTAATTACTTAATTTGCAACCATCGTGTTATTCAGGGTGGACACGGAGTATCCCAGATACTTTAACAAATCTATACATATGTGACTTGCTCTAATATACATGCATTTTCTTGGTTTTTTATTTGTTTTAGTTTTACAGTAATTCTACAGTAATTTTTGTTCCAACTCAAAGTAATTTTTTTCCTAAAACAGTAATTTTTATGCCTAACACAGTAATTTCACAAAATTATGTGAACACCACTGCTCTATACGCAGGTCTACGTTGTGACTTGAATCTCGTTACTATTATATTTATTGCGTAGTCTTATCGTCTATTTATCGATATATCGCTCTTGTGCTCATCTAGCTATCTTGTAATGTTTAAACTGAAATGTCAAAGCGATGAGCTTTTTTTTGTAAAAATTGTCAAATTTTGTGCTGAGCCGCTTTATTTAAGTTTACAATTTATATTGAAAGTTATTTGAAAATGGAGACGCCATCGGTGGATCCACTACAGCTAGTCACTTCCACTGATGCCGCACAGCCCCAAGAAACATCGGTGACTGTCGACGACAATACGAATCAGTCCAGCTCAAGCAATGAAACTCAGAAGAGTAGCGAAACAGCAGCTGCTGCCATATCAAATATTTGCAACCTGGAAGACATAACGCAGCAATCGCCTGAATATCTGCAACGTAAGCTTTATTTTTTGGTTGACCAACTCAAGCAGATGCATGCGCAGCTCTCGGAGTAAGTAAAATTAACGCACTTGCGCTACTACTAATCTGGTATACCTACAGCACCTACCAGCTGCGTATTTCCTACGAGCTACTTACCGAATTGGCCAATTCGCTGCTTAACGATACCATCTTTGAAATTGTCAAGGGTCTGATGGAAATTCAGCATGTAACAGAAAAACATCTGCAGCAGCTGCGTGAACAAGTCGAGAATGAATATCAAATCGAGGTGCAGGAATGGATATCAAAAATAAGTGATCCCGAAGAGTTGGAGCATATTTTGGCGCTTATGAAAATTAAACATACAAAAAAACTCAAGGAAACCGACATGAAGCTAATAGCGCTGCTGGATCAGAAAGTAATATATATTGTCGGGAAAAATTATCTGCAAATTTTGAAGTCTTCTAAACTTGTATGTGTAACTAGGTGAAAGATCAGCAGTCGATTTTGCAGAAAGCTGGCGTAGCTGGTTTTTATGTGACCGAGAATCCGAAGGAGATAAAAATTCAAATGTTTCTGCTGGACTTTATACTACGTCTAAGTAGGGTGCGCTTTGAACCTAACAAGTGATGTCTAAAGCATGAAGTAGATTTAAATATTTTAGCATAATTATAAGTTTTAAATAATCTTAAGCTTAGTTAGAACAATTTTTTTTAATGCATGTTTTACTATTAAGATATTCATTCATTCTTAAGCATTTAGAGCATGTTACAAAGAAATTTTCAATACCAGACCAGGTGATATGAATCGGAAACATTATTGACCAAAAATTAAGCGATTTATATGTACATAAATTGCAAATTGCTATCATCATTATTCTTTAAAAGGCTTATAGTTAGCTTCTTTCCAAGTCTTTTATAAGTTTTATTTGAACACAAATTCACAGTCAATGACTTCTAATGTCAATGACCAAACGAATTTTAATTTTTATACTGTTTTCTTCGTAAAAAAATTAGCCAAAAATCAATTGAATTTTCCATTACAAGAAAATTTTTAAAAATAAGCCGAATTTGTACACTACTATTTCTAAAAACTTTGCTTGCAAAGTTGACACTTACATTTTTTACTACTTAAAGCTTGATATTTATTATTCAATCATTTTTTTATATACATTAATAGCGCATTTTTACTAGTTTCCTTCTTGTCTTGACATTTACACTTCAATTCCTTCTTTTATCCATATAAATATGATTTATGGAGCCTAATTTTCTTAAAACCTTAACAGCTTTCCGTTTACTTTGACTGATCAATAAATGAGCAATACACGGGAAACTTTTCATTATTGTTATAAATTTTAAATATATATTCCACATGTTTTAATTGCTTAAAAATTTATTTAAATTTATTTTTGAACCTTTTTAAAATAACAATATTATGTATGTTTTTTGTAATAAATATCACTTGTACTCTATTAAAGCTATACTTTTTTTATCTTGTATCTTTTAGGATGAACCATTTAACAAGGTCTAAATTCATTAAGTTTGCAATAAATGAACTAAGTTCAGGATGTTGGGCAGAAAAAAAAAGCAATAATAAATTTTATATTAAACTAAAAATAACATTGTATATATAAATTGCTGAAGTTTTGGGTATAAAGCAGATGTGTAAAGAACGATTTAAGTAGCGTTTAGTTCCTTCACATTTCCAAAAAATTAAGCAGGATAGTTTAATGAAAAAGTTTTTGAATATCTTACATGTTTTGAGTGTTACTCACAGCATTTCTTAAGGGGGTCTTCTCATTGAGCAACTTTTTTTTCAACTTTTTTTTTTGCATTTATTTATAGCTTGGGTAGTTGTGAATATGCCCCTAAAAGGATTTTTAGAAACTCGAAATACTTTAGAAGATACAGCCTTTTTTGTGAGCAAGGTCTGATGGACAAGAAGGTGATGGAGGTAATAAAACCAGCTTACGAAGCGGTGTCGGCAGATAATTTGCTTGAAAGATGCCTTGGATCTGAAACTCAGAATTCCAATGAGTCCTACAATTCTGTTCTTTGGTCACTTTCGCCCAAACACATCAACTCAGGCGCACGCACCATCGAAGTGGCCAATTTCATTGCAACGTGCCTCTTCAACGACGGTTTTATACCCATACATAAAATTATGGGTTTGATGGGTATTGCGATTGGCAAAAACGCATACGAATACGCACTATCTCGCAATGAAGACAGATTGAACCGATCAGAGACTCGAGCTGCGGCATCATCAAAAGCTGGCAGAACGGCTCGCAGAGCAGAGAGGGCAGCAGAAAGCAGTTTCTACGAAAAAGAGGAAGGTGGCCTGTATGGAGCTGGCATCGCCGACTAATATTTGTAAGTAAAAATTGTCAGCTCTTTAAAACTGCATTTAAACATTTTTGATTTTTTTTTTTTTCCCCAAAAAAATTACTTCAAACTTTAAACGCGTTTATCTCGAACCCACGTTTTTCGAACTGGCGGCCATGATATCTCCAGTTCAACTGAACCGATTTTCATGAAACAAAGTGGAATCGACGCAGAATTGTCACCATTCTCGGGTGAACCTCGACCATAATTTTAAAAAATTTTTTACTATTTTTTTTTTACACTAAACTACAAAAAAAAAACCCGAAATTGAAATTTTTTTTTTTGAATGGCCGCCATTTTGTCAAAAAAAATCACAAAATTAAGCTTGAGGTTCACCCGAGAATTACATCTATACTGATTATAACTCCGTTTTTTTTTTCATTTCAGACGCTCCGGAGACCCGGAATCGTGGCCGCCGTGACGACACCTTTTTTTTCACCACCAACTTTGAAGTCTCATTACTTTTTGAACAGCCCACGTATCGAGGCAAAAAAAATTTTTTTATTTACTTTGAACCTTTTGTAATACAATAAATAAAAAAAGTTTTCAATAATTCTTTGCGTTTTCAAATAAGAATTTTTTTAAAAAGGGTCCAAAAAACGGGTTTTGAATGAGAAGACCGCCTTAACGTAGGTCTTCAGTTTCTCATACGAAAAGAAAGTAGGCAGTCTGTGGACTACCGGCCGAAGTGCAAAACTCAAAGCTTTGAAATAATATAGCTGTTATAAATTTCCGATGCAACTAGAGTCGGCAAATCCGACGCGTTCTACTTTTTTTATTCTTTCTATCAATTTATGCGTTATTGAATCTGTAAACTGCTTTTTTTTAATGATTATGTATAATATATTTGCAACACATTTACTTTGGTCGGGTAATCGGTAATTAGCTCGGTAATGGGTTGGTAATCGCTTCGGTAATTGGTAATCGGTTGGTAATCGCTTCGGTAAACGTTTATGGGTTGATAATCCCTTCGGTAATCGGTTGATAATATCTTCTGTAATAGGTTGCTTATTGCTTCGGTTATCGCTTTGGTAACCGGCTGGTAATCGCTTCGGTAATTGGTAATCTGTTGGTAATCGCTTCGGTAATGGGTTGATAATCGCTTCGGTAATCGGTAAGGGGTTGGTAATATCTTCTGTAACCGGTTGGTTATTGCTTCGGTAATCGCTTTGGTAACCGGTTGGTAATCGTTTCGGTAATTGGTAATCTGTTGGTAATCGCTTCGGTAATAGGTTGGTAATCGCGTCGGTAATCGGTTGGTAATCGCTTCGGTAATCGGTTAGTAATCGCTTCGGTAGTCGGTAATCGGCAATCGGTTGGTAATCGCTTTGGTAATCGCTGCCGTAGTTGGTAATTGGTTGGTAATCGCTTGGGTAAACGGTTTGTAATCATTTCGGTAATTGGTAATCGGTTGATAATCGCTTCGGTAATCTGAAATTGGTTAGTAATCGCTTCCGCTATTGGTAATCGCTTCAGTAATCAGTAGGTTATCGCTTCGGTAATCGGTTGGTAATCGCTTCGGTAGTCTGTGCTTGGTAATCGGTTGGTAATCGCTTCGGTAATCGGTTGGTAATTGGTTGGTATTCGCTTCGATAATCGGTTGGTTATCGCTTCGGTAATCGGTTAGTAATCACTCCGCTAATTTAAACAGTTGGTAATTGCTTCGGTAATCGGTAATAGGTTGGTAATCGATTCGGTAATCGGTTAGTAATCACTCCAGTAATCGGTTGGTAATTGCTTCGGTAATAGGTTGGTAATCGATTCGTTAATCGGTTGGTTATCACTCCGGTAATCGGTTTCTAATCGCTTCGGTAATCGGTTAGTAATCACTCCGGTAATCGGTTGGTTAGCGCTTCGGTAATCGGTAATGGGTTGGTAATAGCTTCGGTAAACGGTAATCGATTGGTAATCGCTTCGTTTATCGGCTGGTAATCCTTTGGTAATCGCATCGGCAATCAGTAATCGATTCGATAATCGGTTGGTAATCGCTTCGGTAATCAGTAATTGGTTCAGCAATCGCTCAATCGCTTCGGTAATTGGTTCGGTTGGTCATCACTTCGGTAATTGGTTCAGTAATCGGTTGGTAATATGATGTAACGAATGGTACCAGAACATAAATTTACCCAGAGCTGCACTTAAATTTCACTCTCAAATTTGTGCTTTAATGAAGTATCGCATCATACTTTTCTCCTCTTCAATACTTGTCTGTTCAAACTCATCATCGCGTTCATAAATAAATGGATTCTGTATTCATGCAAACTCCTAAAAGTAAGATCATAAAAATTAAGACCATAAATAGAAAACTATACAAGTGCTTAATAAATAAGTTTTTGTTTGCTTCATTATAAGCACTGGCGTAGTGTGGAAACATCGATTTATTTTTGAAGCGAAGCGTTTTATGCCTCTTTTTGTGATTTGCTTGAGTGAAATCTCTAAAACGCCACTTTTTTCAGACACCATTTTCTTAGAAATTGATGTTTTTCGTTTTTGCTTGCGTCTATTACAACAAAAAAATGTAATATTAAATATTTCTTTGGTCCGACTCGTACCCATCGATTGAAAGTTCTTGACTTTAAAAACTTCTGTTAAGCAGAGTTGTTGATTCAATATTAATTAAAACTGAAGCTCTAAAATTGAATCTAAATTGAAATTGTTGATTGTTACTAGATTGAAGGTAATCTAGTAATTTTTTAAAATAAATTTTTTGTAAAACTGTTTGCGACTTCCTTGTGATGACGCCGCAATCCACCAGGGAGTCGCCATTTCCAGTTTGGAAACCGCTGATCTAAACTATTAAATCTTTAATACTTTATACTACTGTCGTTTTTAATAACTAATTTCATCCTCTCAAAACCTTAACAATCCATTATAGAAAGTGTATCAAAAAGCTCCTTAAAAAAACTTGCTCTCTTAAGTCTCAGCAACAACATAATTTCTATACAAGGTGTAAAAATGTGATAACGTAGCGAAAAATTAAATGAACACATTTCTTAGGAGCATGAGAGTATAAGATAGGAGAGAAACTAAATGATGAGAAAGCTCTTTTTAATACATATATTAGCGATGAGAAGCTTATCGCTTATTGTTAAGGAAATGTAAGCCACGGTCTGCATAGGAGAAAACGTATAAAATGAGCCAAACTGTTGAATGCCGCTTCAGTTCTAACTTGAGTTAAGTTAAGAAATATTGCTGACGAAATTTTTAAAGACAACGCTGAAAATATTAAAAAATTGACTTGTTTTAAGAACAAAAAACTCAAGCTAGAATTTTTTCTCCAATAAATTGTTTTAGTAAAAAGTGTTTTATATAAATTAAAAAAAAAAAAACAAAAATGTCTATTGCTATCAATCCAACTGATGTTGAGTGTGCGCCACAATTGAAGGACACGGTAAGTGAAATAATTAGAAATTTTCTTAAAAAAAATAATTTTACTTATTTCCTTACAAGCTGCTCTAATAAGGAATTTGAAATTTTTTAAAATACAGCTTTGGAAATTTTAAAGTGTTTTAAAATTAAATTTCTTTAAATTTTTAATTTCTTAACATTTCTTGCCATGAGAATTGTGCGGGTAATTAACAAATTTGGTTTAAATGTGATGTTAACTGAATTTAAATCAACTCATTTTGCCGAAGTTTTAAATCAAACTACTTTATTTTTGTAATGTTTTAATTTGTTCATAACATTTAGTGGTTTATTATTTCGTTAAAATTTTTGTTGTTTTGCAAAAGGTTTAAAAACTGTTTACTTTTTCTTTCGTTTAGGTGCTCGTTTTTTTTTATAATCTTTATATGAGCTCTAACGCTGTTTTTTCCGGAGCTTTAAGTGTGCTTTATGTGCGTCAACCTTGGCTGTAGTAGTTAGCTAAAACATTTTTTTATTTACAATATTTTGGTAGTCTTTATTTACTTTTCTCCAAATATTTGAGGTGTCTCTTAAAAGTGTTGCCACCTATTCAATTGTTTTCTTTCAGAGAAATGAAATTGATATGGGCAAATACAAAGCAAATTAAATTGAAATATTTATAAAAATGCATATGTTATTAAAAATCAAATTTATATAAAAGTTATTTCTTTGATTCCATGAAATCGCATTGTTTCAAAACTACAAAATAACAAAATCTACTTTTTTTTTTTTGCTGTTCAAAATAGAGTGTTTATTTAAAGTTTTAAAAGAGATAAATATGACGCATAATATAGACACAAATTAATTTTACTTTAGTATTTTCGGGTAGCCAAAACAAATATGTATATGAAATAATGCATAAGAAAAGTAAGCAAAATTTTCAAATAATTTATAAAAGTTTCAAAATACAAGGTTTGAACTTAAAAAAATTTTTAAAGGAATCATTTTTTTTTTTTTATTTTAGGTCTAAATTGAACTCCCCTAAACAATTTCTTTGATACATCTGTCATGAATTCATTTCTACAGAAAAGTCCACCGTGAGCCAAAAATGAAAAGTTATTAAAAACTTATTATTTAATGATATTATCTTACAAGGAAAGGTCCCCAGGTGTCACTCACCGATTTGAATAATTTTTGGATATGTGATAGAGGACAAACATCTAAGGTCGACATATTTTTTTATACGTGCTCAATCGATAGTTTACGGTTTCAAAATGGCGTTTTAAAATCAGCGAAAATTTAGTTTTTTGCCACAATTTCACTGTTTTTCATAAAAATATACACAAATTTCGTATCAAATGAAAGGTATTTTAAAGCCACACATGATTGCATCCATTTTGCAGGAATAAATTTCATGGTAATTTTGTTGTTGTAATTTTTAACAGTATTTAGTCGATATCATAAGGAGCGCATTTTTGAAATTGTTTCATTTTAATTTATATTTGATAAGAGAATTGTAAGTTACTTTTTTTTGTTTTTTTAAATTTTTAAGTTTTTGTATTAAAATTTTCTTTAGCAAAATATGCATTTATTTTCTAAAAAAAAATTTTTTTTAGAAATGAAGATTCCCAACTAGCCAAAAAACTGATTGATCCGGCAAAACGGAGCAAAAACCGGATGTGTCCGCTTTGCTGGTAAGTAAACGGTATGTTATCGTACCTTCAAACCATGAGCAGCTCTGTTTGTTGACTTTTTTTTTATAGAAAAAAGTAGGCATTGAAAAATAATTCAAGCAACTTCATATAAAAAACATATTTTTTTAATTACAAAGAATTTTAATATTTATTTTCGGCATTCGATGGAGTCAATCTTATGTTAAGCTTTTTTTAAATTAATAGTTTAAGTTTTTTTAAAAAATATATATATTAAATGAATTATTATTTAAAAAACATGTTGTTCTGGTATTGATTTGAAGTCTAGGATTCTTGTTTCTACATAAAAAAACGGTACGTTTTCATACATTCCAAAATGTACGTTTCAGTAACAACAAAACGGTACGATTTAGCACTGTTAAAAGTATACGTTTTTGTTCCGTTTTGCAAGTGTGTTTATGTACCACCTTACCGACGTAAAAACGGATTATCATTTTCTAAGTAAACCGTACCGTTTTCATGCCGTTTTCAGCAGTAGAAACGGGTGTACACACATGGCTATACGGTAATACAACGTACCGTTTCCGGACCGAATGGCTTGTTGGGTTTTGTTTTTTTTTTTAAATTTCCGTATGTGTAAATATTTGATCGGAAAAGTGTATATTAAGCAGGGCTTCTATACAACTTTGTGCTTTTAACTTGTTTGCCCGAAGGAATGAGAAAAAACCATCTCAAATTTAGAAATATGATTTTCTATATAAATAACTCCGTTAGTTTTCAACATATTTTACAAATTTTTTTTTTTTGTTATAAAGTTTTGTTTTTTGTTATAATTCAATAAAAGTACTTGCCAAAAATTATTTTAACATTTCCAATTACTGTACATTTGTATTTTTAATATTTTTTTCAAAAAAAGCCCAAAATATTCAATGTTTCCTCAAAAGATTACGTAAAATTTGTTTTTGTTGTAAAAATAATTTAAATTAAAAATTGCATTTTGAACTCCCTTTCACATGGCATGACATTTATTAGCCAAAATTGATTCAGTTTTAAACAAAAATTTATTTACTATTTCTATCATAAAAAACAAGGGTACCACCACCCTCTCGATTTTTTTGATGAAATTAATTTTTTAAAAATTTTCTTTTTATAATTTTTATAAAAGAGTATAGCTTCAAAAATAATTTATTTGAAAAAAATATCCCATTATTCTTTTCCAATCAAAAGTTAATACTAAAAACCTATTTCATACCATGTGGATCTATATTAACAAAACTCCTTTTTTGTTAATTGTTAAGTTTGAAAGCTTTTTTTGAAAAAATATTAAAAATTCAAATGTACAGTAATAGGTATTGTTAAACTATTTTTTGGCAAGTACTTTTATTAAACTTTATAACAAAAAAATAAAAATTTGTGTTGAAAATTAAAGGAGATATTTACATAAAAAGTCATATTTTTAAATTTACGATGGTTTTTTCTCATTTCTTCGGGCAAACAAGTTAAAAGCACAAAGTTGTATAGAAGCCCTGGTTAATATAAACTTTTCCGATCAAATATTTACACATACGGAAATTTGGAGAAAAATTTAAATTTTTGATATCCATATTGTGGTCTTCATCTCTAAAAAAAATTTTTTAAGAAAATAAATGCATATTTTAATAAAGATTAAAAAAACAAAAAAAGGTAACTTTTAGAATTCTCTTAAATAAAATATAAATGAAAATGAAACAATTTCGAAAATGCGCTCCGTATGATATTGACTAAATACTATTAAGAATTCCAACAACAAAATTACAATGAAATTTATTTCTCCAAAATGGATTCCATCATGTGTGGCTTTAAAATACCTTTCGTTTGATACCAAATTTGTATATATTTTTATGGAAAATAGTGAAATTGTGGCAAAAAAACGAAATTTTCGCTGATTTTCAAATTATTCAAATCGGTGAGTGACACCTGGGGACTTTTCCTTGTTAGTGAAAGTCCTCGATTATATGGCAATGAGATTAAGTTAAAATCACGTTTGGCAATTTTCAAAATCATGCCAGTCCAAATACATGTCCAAATACATGGAAAAAAAACTTAAAAATTCCTTGACGAAGGAGTTAGGCCAAAAATAAAATTGTTTTCTGGTTCAAATAAATATTTAAAAATATGTCAACGAGATCAAGTTAAAATCTGAAATTCTGAAAAAATTGCTCTCAATGTGGAAATTTAGTAGTTTTAGCGATATAATTTCATTTTCTCAAGAGCACAGCTCGGAAATAGATGGATTGGATGGCTTTGTTGATACCAAGGAAATTTATTTAGAAAGATAATTTTATTGCCTTTCAAATGAGATTTTAAAATAAGTGTTTTCGTTAGTTAATTTTTTTGCTAGAAACAATAAAACGATGCAAAGTCATGAAATAATGATTATGCCTGTAACTCCTAAGGGTGCGAAAATAAGCCCTCACCCCTCCTTTTCACACGATTTTTTGCTAAAATCGTACTCGTACTTTCATTCTGGACAAACTTGTTTATTTAAAGATTAAAAAAAGAATTTTTTAATTTTATTCAACCCTTATTAGACGTTAGTTTTTCTGCTAAAAACAAAAATGCGAAGCAAAGTCATGAAATGGCAAAGAACCCCTCCCCTTACCCTACGAGTTTTTGCGCAACTCGACCTCTTCTTTCACCTCCGTAAATATTTGTAGGGTGAGGTGGGGTAATGTGCACCATGGGATGATATGTAACACGGTGATTTTTCGTTTAAAATGTTTACATATGAGTGAATGAACAACTGTGATATGTTTCTTTTGACAGCATCTAGTTTTTCATAAGTGTTGGAAGTAGGCAACATTTTTGTTAAAGCTTTTTTTAAATTTACAAAAAATAACATTTCGGATAAAATCTCTTAATATATCAAAAGATGTTGCATTTCTTCACATTTGGTAAAATACCATCAGTAAGAAAAAATTGACTTACATTGGGGTGATGTGTAACAATCCCGGTGGGGTGATGTGTAACACATCTTATACATTATAATTGCCATTAAAGAGGCAACAACGTTAAACTTTAAAATGCAATCGTGGTAGGAAGTCAAAGAGAACCTGTGTTCTAACAACGCCACAGAAAGGTTTACAGTAGAAGGTGAAAAAAATATGAAAAAGAAAACCAAAGAAAAAAAAAACTGCAGCTACTCGGCCCTTTTGAAAACCCAGACACCTTTTCCATGATTAGTTGCGATTTTTTGCGAAAACATTTAAATTCACTTGAACGCAACAAATGTAAGCGCATTTTTTATATATTTATTTTTTTGTTTTTGAGCCATTTTATTTGTAAGAATTGTCACTCTGATATGGTTATTTCATACAAATATCATTTTACACTTGAAATGTATTTTGTTTTTTCAATTAATAAAGCCTTTCATATATTCTATTGAACTTAACAGTTCAGTTAAGTTTTTTTTTTTAACTTCAACGTATGTGTGTGTGTGTGTGTGTGTGGATTGAGAATCAGACAGATTAGCGAGATATTGCTATTATTTCAATAAGTTATTATCATAATACTTTTACTAAACATAAAAAGTAAAAAAAAACATAAAAAATTACAGTTCCTGGTCTTTAAACCAACATTTTGTTGGTGTTACACATCACCCCACCGATTTGAAAAAGACCAAAGAAACCATATATGAAATTTTTGTTCTACTTCATCAATTTCCCAAAATATTCAAATATTCCAACTTTTATTGGAGCAAATAAAAATGTGTTACATATCACCACTTCCACTACCACTTCAGCCTACTAATAAGAAAACACGGAATTTTAAACTTCTTCTGACTTATATTCGTCGAGAAAAAATATAAAAAAAGCTTATTTTTTACTTCGCTATAATAAAGTGCCCTCTCAAAATAAATTTTATTTACTCAAATACCCCCTAAAATTGGTTCAAGCTTTTGGCATCATTAAAGTTGATTTTTTTTTTACTATTTTGAAGTAATAATTACTTTTTCTAAAGCTTTTCTCCATCGAAATATTCTTTTTGCGTTATTACTGTTAAACTCAAACATCAACAAAAGTTCTTTAAAAAGTTCTTCAATCGATTTATTATTCACTGGCAGCGCTCTAGCTTTTGCTCCAATATTTGAGAGCATCTGAGCGAGCAACTTTTTAAAGCGCTCTTTAATATTGCGTTTCTATTAAATATTTTTTTATACAACTTTATGTACCAACTTTTGTTTTTATATTTGTTGTTGTTGTTGTGCCTCAAACCTAATGACAAAACGTAAATTAATTTTTTCTCTACCCTCCCCAAAAACAAAAACAAAAAAATTTCGGCAATCTAATCGTGACTTTGTCATGCCCCGCTCTTTTCTATTTGAGATAGTTTTTAGTAGTTTTTTGATGTTTGAAGTGTTTAGTTTTATTTTTGAAATCATTTTTTTTTAATAATTCCCAGTGTTTTTAACATTCCCAGTGTTGTCATTATTTTTTATTAATGTTTGCTAGTCGAATTTTAGATAAAACATCTAATATGTTCGCTCGATTCTTTGGCAATTTTAAGGTAAACAAAGCGATTTAGTGTAGCTTATTCTTAGTAGATCTAAAAGATTAAGTGGCGCAAGCTAGCAGATGATACATGTGCTTGAATAAAATTGTGAAATGAATCTGTGGTGGGAAACGTCGTCAAAAAGTGAAAGTATTTTCGGTCATAGCGTGAATTTATTGCTTTTAAAAATATTAAATAGCAGCGGCGAGCATTATGAGGTTAAGAAAAAAATTAATTGATTATGACGCATTTAATAATTAAATTAATAATAATAATAACAAAACTGTGTGTCGCTATCGATTTGTTCACAATTGCATAAAATTTATTTTGTTGTGCGCTGCTCTAGTTACAGACAAGTTGCGCTGGTTACACGTGCCGCACAAGTTCATTTAAATTTTTGGCTTACATCAACGTCTTGCCAGACACATTGCCACCATCATGCGCAGTCATTGAATAATACGTGCCACTTCCGCCCACTGCCTCTTTTTGCTGTTAGGTGCAATAGTGTGGGAACAGCAAAGACCTTGAGGCAGTATATTTGTTTATATTTGCTTCAACTAATGTCAATGTCAACGTCATGACCTGTCAGCTTGAGGTTGAAATATTCGACTCAGTACGGAGCTTTAAAAAAAGCTCAATCTACATAACTTGTTGTCACTTTTATCTACAAACAAATTGGTTGAAAGTTTTAAAAATTATTAAAATTTCGCTCAAGTTTTCTTATATGGAATAAATACAACTTAATAGCTACATTTGTACAATAATGAGTACCTAGTCTTTACAGCTGTTGATTGCATTTTAATGAATGAAAAGTTTTATTGGCAAAGAACAATAAAAGCCACATGAATTTTATGGTTATCAACACCAAATTAGGATTTGAACTTATTTTCGTATAATTAGAGCGTAATTATTATGTACAGGTCTTACAGCATTTCTCCCCACAATTTGAATGCTGGTATTGCATCTTTTAGGTAAGAATACTAAAATCGTTTATCATTAAGTTAAAAATAAAAACAAAACCTTTTTTGAGAAAAACCGGTAATGAGCGAGTTTAACGAGTGTAACTAAAAAAAAAGACGTGCGTAATTGCATGTCGATGACTTACATGAAGTTGCCACCTTGTAATGGGTAAAGAACGTTGGGAATTTTAAAGACTTCCCACTTAACCATAAACGAAGGTTTCGCTTAAGGTGAGAGTTTTGCGAAGGTTTGGGGTAGATTTTTTTATTTTGTCGCTTAAAAGTGCTTGTTATAGAAGATTGAATTCCTGAAAACTTTTCCCATAAACAAAAATTTTACTTCTTTTGCAAAATTCATAAAAAACTTATTTTGAATTGAAATAGAATCATTTTTAAATCATTTCAGTTGGTGAAAATTCCTTGTAAATGAACCATTTTTTGTTTATAAATGAGTCCAGAAATTAATCATAAATATTTCTTTTTTGCATTCTTAAATAAGTTCAAAAGAGAATAATTTTTTATCATATGAGTTGGAAACAATTTCTCATAAACGAACCATTTCTTGTTCATAAATGAGTTCAAAAATGAAACATTAATGTTACTTTTTATATGGTAAAATAAGTCAAAAAAGAAAGAACTTAAACCTTTGTCGATATTTTTATAATAGTAAATTCAAATGTTAACCTTCTTAAAAACGTCATATGAACTTTTCATCAGTGCGAATTGATTCTCACCATAAGAAAGGAGATGGATGTACTGCTACGCGTATGAAAAACTATTTTTCTTTTCATCTATCAACAAGTCTGTCACAACATTTCAAGATTTCTATCAAAAATTATGATCAAGCCCAAATAGAAAGAAAACCACACAATATTATATGCAAAAAAGTAACTAAATAATTTCCCCAATTACGTATAATAACTTTACTATTTTGATTTTTCACACATTATTTGAAAGTTTGTCAAATTGAAAAACAATCACGACTTTTCTGCTTTGAATGTCAATATCAATATAGTTATTTTTTTAACTCATTTCCGAACAATATAATGTTAATTTTTTAGAGGCATTTTAGTCCGATGAATGATACAAAGAGTGCCCAAAAGAGTGAAAAAGCTCATAAATGAATTCGAAAACATTTTGATCCACAGGGTTGGTTATTGAATCAAAGAGCCAGAATCTGAAATTTAAAGCTTTGTTTAGTTTGAAATTGATGGTTAGAGCTTAACTGACACGAGCTCAATTTTACTTCTCCCAAAAGTAACGCACCAGTTTAGTGGCACCGATTATCGACCGGGTACCTAAATTCGACCACCTCTTTAGTTAAGGAATATCTATGTAGCAAATAACTGTGTATGTTTCTTTTTTTTTATACAAAACATAGATTAATTTTTAAACTTCTGGTTTAAATTAAGAAAATGTTCATTTGTCTTTTATTTAAAGAAAAAAAAAATTTGAATAATGTCAAAAGCTAGATCTTGCTTTAAACAATCGATGAAACCCTTAAAGACAGTAATTGAGAAATATGTAATTTTTTTATGGTTGAAATAATTTATTTTAGTTCTGATTTATTTTCTTCGTATTATTTTATTCTTTTTTAATATGAATAGTCCAATAATTCTTATATTTTATTATATATTTCAGGGATCCGTACGATTTGTTGAAAAAAAAAATGTCGAAACATAAAATTTTGAAATATTAAAAGTAGACCTGTGCGAGTTGCTTCGAATTCGAGTCGAGTCGAGAAGTGCAACTTGACTCGAATTTCAATTCGAGTAACTCCGTTTTTCAAATAACTTGAAACTCGACTTACTCGACGAATTATCGAGTAACTCGAGGAATAATCGAGTAGCTTGAGCCTTTTTTTTACATGTTTGCTCTCATTAATACATACCCAGTAGAAATTAATGCTTAATGAAACTAAGGGAAGATATATATAAAGAAACATGGAAGATTACAATTAATACATAATTACCAACAATTTTTTATTGTTTTTTACTTTTCGCGATCTCATTTTCTTGAGAGACATATTTTTCGACTTAATCCTCAAATAAACTTTTATTTTTACGCAAATTACGAGTGCACTTTATAGCCCGTACACACTGAGCGCTACAATCGACGAGCGTCACTTGTCACTTTTAATTTACATTCCCCGCGGGCAAAAGCAGGGCTTCGAAGCGCTACTAGCAGGGCTTCTAATGGATTTCGTAGTCCTTCCACGCTCATATCCAAGCCCATATACTTTTTTATATGAAATGTCCAAATTTTCCAGGCCTTCCGCTCTCCCTGCTTTAAAGACGCCTGCTATAAGCACTCCTTTTGAATGGCTTTAAGAAGTGGTTAACCAAAACGATTAAAAAATTTTCTTTTTTTTATTTCTTTTTATGTGTACCTGGCTATTTATTCTGTGATTTTATTTTATTTTACATATTTTTGTCAGATAAGAATATTTCTAAGTCATTGATTATTGTTCAGAAAAGACGGACCAACTGGTGTTTATAAATGTTGTTTTTTTTAGAGGTATATAATTTCCTTTTGCGGCGGAAACCCGGATACGTGTTGTTATAGCCTCCACCTAAGTAAGTAATTAGTAATAATTTCCTAAGGGAATAGCTGTCAAACCAGTTGCGAAAGTAAGCACATATCGGCAATTTACCATGCAAAGAGACCGGAATAAGGTTTACAAATTGTGGAAATTTGTTAAAAAAAAAAAATCGCGTTCTGTGCAGGAAACTTACAGAGCATTTTTACCGTGAAATAAACTTCAGCAATGATGCACATTTCTGGCTTAACGGGTACATAAATAACCAAAATTGCCGTATTTGGAGTGATAACAATCCTGAAGAGACTCTCTAGGCTGCCTAGCATCCAAAAAAATGTTAGGTGTTTGGTGTGGTTTGAATGCCGAAGTCATCATTTGTTCATACTTTTTCAAAATTAAAGATGGAGCCAACGATACTGTCAATGGTGAAAGCTACAGGCAAATGATTCGTGACTTTTTGGTTCCCCATGCCAATATCAATCGTCTAAGTGCTGATTGGTTCCAGCAGAACGCTGCAACAATCCATACAGCTCGTAAAACCATACTTTATTGAGGCGAACTTTTGGTGACCGAATCATGTCAAGAAATGGGCCTGACACTTGTTCACCTATGTCATATGATATAACTCCGTTAGACTACTTTTTGTGGGGGAACATCAAACCACTGGCCTGTGTTAATAAGCCAGCTTCGACTGACCAGTTGGAAACCAACATTCTGAGCGTCATAAGCGAGATAAGGCCGGCTTTACTGTTAGAAGTGCTGAAAAATTGCACAGACAGTCGAATAACTTGACTCGACTCGAGTACTTTTTGCCGAGTTACTCGAAAATATGACTACTTTTAGTCCGACCAAGCCTATTTTCACAGTACATTTTATTTTAGATCGATATCTGTATTGGATATATTTTTGTCACCCCATTTTATGAAAAGGGAACCACTGCGGAATGGGACAAACTGACTTTTGGCAACATATGCTGTGGCAACACAAATGCTGCTTTTCAAAGTCTTTAAACACAGCGCAAGATCAAGAATGACGAAGACGACTTCGACATGTTGTCATTCTTAAAATATGCACCGTTTGGTGAAGTTCTTGTATACAATCAGTTTTTTTACAAATTTTATAATTTTTTTGCAATGATGGTTGAACGCAGTACAATAACCTTATTTAAATTAATAATAATAACACAGCTGCTAGTGCTGCCAATAGATGTGTTCTCAAGCAAATTTAATATTTGTGACAAATATGCAGTTTTTATGCGTGACATTAATCGAACACAATTCAATGGAATCCTAAATCCAGTGAAGTGCATGGTAGCATAATCTAGGTAGAAGCAATCAAGAGAGTCGCTGACCGCTAATGTCAAATCAAGCGTCAGTACATGGTTCACAAAATACGATAAACACCAAAACTTATTTGTTTGCTTTGAACCAAGGTTGATTTACTCGTATAAGGTTGTCGCAGGGCTGATCGCACTCTCTTCTCAGTACCCATAATTGTCAAAACCAGCCAATTTTGCGAATGACTACGAAAGAAAAACGGAAGAAAGCACTTGCAGATTTTCTATGAGCTGTCAACTTCGATTTGACAATTATGGGTACTCGCTCTCCTCCTTGCGACAACCTTATAAATCAACCTTGCTTTGAACTTTGACAATCATGGTCAGAGCAAAGAGAGCACTGTCAAAATTGATACTATCCTAAATTATTCTACTATGATGATGTGTTTAAAATGTATATCAATAAAAAAACAAACTAATTTCTCGCATTTTGTTTCTTTACAGAGCATCGTGCGTAATGAGCAGAAGGAATTGAATATCTTGCCGGTGCACAAGTTAGACATTCCCTTTAAGACGGCTACCTTCGGCATGGGCTGCTTCTGGGGTGCAGAATCTTTGTATGGCGGCACTAGAGGCATACTACGCACCACTGTCGGCTATGCTGGCGGCACCAAGGATATGCCAACGTACCGCAACCTGTAAGTGTGTCAGCTGGACAAACTTAGACTAACTTAAGCTTTTGTTTTGTTCTCTTTTTTCTATACATCTGTCCGTCCTTACACACAATCTTTACACCAAACACACAAATTGCACTAAACTCTTTAAATACTATCTTAACTAACCTTCACACTTTTTGCATTAACAAAAAATTATTGCTTGACCCACACTCTAGCGGCGATCACACTGAAGTTTTGGAAATCGACTACGATCCCAAGGTCATCTCTTTCAAACAGTTGCTGCATTTATTCTGGAACAATCATGAATACGGTCTAACCACGCCCATCAAGCGTCAATACATGTCACTCATTTTGTATCACGATGAGGAGCAGAAGCAAATCGCTGAGGAATCCAAGAAGGAAGAGCAGAAGCGTCGTCATCCTGAAGTTATTACAACAGAAATAGCACCGAAGAAGAACTTCTATGCCGCAGAAGAGTAGGTTTAAAAAAAAAAAGAATTAGTTTTTAAAAAAATTCTTTTTAAATATTTTTTTACCCACCTCATTAGCTATCATCAGAAGTATCGTCTGCAAGGTCATCGTGATCTCTGTGAGACTCTCAAACTTAATGCCTCGCTGCTGCAAACCTCTTACGTGGCCACCAAACTGAACGGTTATCTGGTGGGTGTTGGTGGCTTGGAACAGTTCAAGTCTGAGTTGGACACCATGGGTTTGACACCATCTCAGAAGGAATATTGCATTCATTACGTGGAGAAGAACGAGGGTCAGGGCCTGTACTGTTGACAAGGCGGTGCCTGTGCCTATAAAATAGATGTCAAAAAGAAGTGCTACACTTCAAGCTGAGCTATTTTCTTTGACTTTGTATTATTGCGCTTAAGTTATTATTTCTAGTTACCGTTATAGTTTTAAGTCAGTACGCATGTTGACCTCCTTTGATATGTAGCTGTAGTTTTTAAGAGAAAAAAAAAATGTGTACTAAATGTGTCTTAGCTTTTAAAAACAATATGTAATTTTGTGAAATTGTGTAATAAATGTTTTAAAAGACTTTTTTGTTCAAAAGATTTGATTTCATTTATTTAAGCCACTCTAATTTTGGACTAGATTTTGACAATATACCAAAAAAATATTGCACAACTGAGTAATTTATATGCCAAAACGTTATCAATTCAAGGTTTTTAAGTCCGATAAGGTTTAAATTTGTGTTGATAACTGCAAAACAAATGTATTTATAAATTCGCCTATATTGGGACAGGTAGAATAAAGAATTTCAATGGCAAGTAATGACTCATCACTGTCATTTCTTTCACAGATGATCTAGAATGTCATTAAATTGAAGAGTTATTTTACTCTTTTATTTAAAACAATATCCTTTTAAAAAAAATATTTTTCCTAAAGATTGGGGTCTTACGTATATAAGCATGTAAATAACATAAAAATTGTCAATCTAATCTACAATTTATAGAATTATACACGTTCGGGGCTTAAGGGGAGGTTCCAATGAGCCTCGACCAGGAATCTCAACTGTTTTTTCCCCCATTTTTCGATAGATTATCATATGTAGCATATGTTTCCAAGACGGTTTAGCCGATAACGATTGTATAAAAAAGTTACCGCATAAGAAAGAAATCCATTTTTCCATGATTTTGATAATGTTGTAATCGAAGGAAGGCATGCCTCTAGTGTTCAAGATATGCATACATTTCGGGGGGTCAACATTGACTCCGACTACTATCTTGTTGCAGTCAAGATCCGCATGCGATTATGCAATGCGAAGAACATACGCACAGGAATGCAACGAAAGCTAGATATTGCTAAGCTGCGATAACAACGGACAGCCGAGGCCTACTCCGTTCAACTCTCGGTTAAGCTCAACCAACCAACCTCTGGGCCCGATGACGCCGGCGGACTTTCGGCGCATATATCCCACTCCGTGCGCTCTACCGCAAAGGAAGTAATTGGTTTCCGGCGCCCGCAACCTCGGAAATAATGGTACGATCAGGAGTGTCGCATCGCGACAGCCGCTTATAGAAAAACGCTGTAGTCAGCTGCAACGCGAGCCGTGCGATGAAAGTACCGCGAAAAGAGGAAGGAAGAGAGGCGCCTTTTTAGACGCAAGAAAAGAGAGCAGGAAAAGCATGAGCGTGAGGAACTAGAGGTATACCAGGGCAAGTAGGATGCACGAAAGTTCTATCAACAGGCTAAGCGTCTAACCCCAGGTTTCAAGCCCGGAGCATCCACTTGTAGAGATCAAAATGGAGATCTGGTTACAGATACGCAGTGTTTGCTGAGATTGTGGAGACAGCACATCTCCAATTTACGTACTGGCTACGATTCCACCAATGCCACCCATGGAGAGCGCAGTTCAGCGCCACCAATCAACGATGACGGAGTGGAAGTACTAACACGTAGCCATGAAGAGGTTCGAGTTGCTATCCAATGACTCAAAAACATTAAAGCAGCGGGTGCTGATGGCCTGTCAGGTGAATTGCTTAAAACCGGCGGCGATGAATTGATAAGGCGCATGCATCAGCTCATCAGCAAATTATGGCTAGCGGAAAGCATGCCCGACAATTGGAATCTCAATGTACTTTGCCCTATACTTAAGAAAGGAAACCCAACAATCTGCGCCAACTATCGAGGTATCAGTCTTATTTCCATCGCATATAAGGATCTCTCAAGCGTACTGTGTGAAAGATTAAAGCCGATTACAAAAACACTGATTGGACCTTATCAGTGTGGCTTTCGACCTGGTAAGTCCACCATAGACCAGATTTTCACGCTACGACAAATCCTGGAGAAAACCCACGAAAACCAAATTGACACACACCATCTCTTTGTCGATTTTAAAGTTGTGTTCGATAGCCCGAGAAGGTATTACCTATACGCAACAATGTCTAAGTTCGGTATACCTGCAAAATTGATTAGACTTTACAGAATGACGTTGAGCAACACGGCGCAGCTCCTTCAAGGTAGGAAATGACCTCTCCGAAACCTTCAATACCGAAAGAGGTTTCAGAGAAGGCGATCCACTGTCTTGCGATCTCTTCAACATCATCATGGTGGGGTCGTACGAAAAGCCGGTGTGTAACGTAATGGTCCATTTTCTATAAAGGTGTCCAGCTCCTTGCGTACGCTGATGATATTGATATTGTCGGCAGAACCAAGAGAGATGTTACCGCTGCTTTCACCGCTATTGAAAAGGAATCAGCCAAAGTGGGGTTGGACTATAAATGAGGGTAAAAGAATGTATATGCTGTCTACGAACAAGGGAGCGCGGCGTCTAGACTCCCACGTTTTATCCGGCAGCTATAACTTTGAAGTAGTCAAGGAGTTTGTATACCTTGGCACCGCCATTAGTAACAACAACGAAGTCAGCCTGTAGATAAAGCGAAGAACAATAATTGCTAATAGGTGCTACTAAGGGCTCAGCAAGCAACTAAGTTCCAGAGCCCTCTCTCGATCGACAAAACTAACACTCTACAAGACGCTCGTTCTACCTGTGCTGTTTTATGGCGCTGAGGCATGGGTAGTTTCGCAAACTGACGCAGCCGCTCTGGGGGTGTTCGAGAGAAAAGTTCTTCGCAAAATCTTCGGTCCTGTTCGAGTTGGCGATGACTATCGCATCCGAATGAACCAAGAGCTGTATGAGCTCTACGAAGACATTGACGTAGTTCGATGTATAAATGTGCAGCGACTACGCTGGCAGGGTCATGTCCATCGTATGGACGACGAAGCTCTAGAGAAAAAGGTACTCGAGGCGAGGGTCTTTGGCCAACGACGACGAGGGTGATCATGCCTCCGATGAATGGACCAGGCCGAGGAGGCCTTAACCGCACTTGGTGTATATAATTGGAGAAGACGCGCGCAAAGCAGAGGCGCCTGGCGAGAGCTGATGAGGTCGGCAGAAAGCCGAACGCGGGTTGTTATGGCCACTTAAGTAGTAAGTAATCGGTTGGTAATCGCTTCGGTAATCGGTTGGTAATCGGTAATTGGTTCGCTAATCGGTTGGTAATCGATTCGATTATCGGTAATCGGTTGGTAATCGGTAATTGGTTGGTATTCGCTTCGGTAATCGGTACTTACTCGGTAATCGGTTGGTAATCGCTTCGGCTATCGATAATCGGTTGGTAATCGCTTCGATAACCAGAAATTGGTTCAGTAATCGGCTGGTAATCGCGTTTGTAATCGTTAATTGAGTTGGTAATCGGTTGGTATTCGCTTCGATCTTCGGCTTGGTCGATGCTAGGTAATCCCTAAAAAGGAATGCTGTACAGCAACAATTTCTGTTACGTGATGATATCTTTGATTTTGTTCCACAAATTCAGTAAAAACTCAATTACACAACTCACAAAATTACTTCTAATAATTTTTTACAACATGACCTCACTGAAATACCAAATATCTATTTTTGTTATAATGATTTGATGTTTTTAAAATTGATAAATCATCATTACGATATGGAAATTTTGTTCACTTTACTCAAACGATTATCAATTCCATAAACGATTTCTTCAGTATAACAAATCTGTTTATCAAGCTGTTTATCAAAGATTATATTTCGACTGACTGACAATTTTGTTAGCGTGAATAAGTTTATATCAAGTTGACAAATGTATTTTTCGAATAGATAAAATAAATACTTTCAAATCAACACGTTCAATTTGTTATTGTTATATCATGTTTTTAATCAAATGGACACAGTTTCTTTTGGATTATGGAATCGATGCCACAATTTAGTTTTGTTAAGAATTAATAAAAGTTTAATCAATTCAAATTTAAAATTTTAGTCAATTTTATCAAAAATATTTCTTTGAGTGTAGGTTGTCCGAGGCGCTTTACGTGGAAAAGTCTTTATCGTGGAATGTCTCAAGATGTAATTTTTTTTCTTTAGAATTTTGATATTTTTGCGTTTTGTATTCTGATTGCCAAAAAAAAAGGTTACTCTACAAATTTTTGGGTTCTTTGTATCGCCTAAATGATATAGAACATTAAAAAAATTATAAAATTTAAGCTAGTCACTTATTTTTGAGTCGTTAAAAAAATGCTAAATTATTCAAATTATTGTTATTGTTATTCAATATCAGATTTATTGTCTTTTATCTGGCTTACGAAAAGTCTAGATAACCACTTTTTTATAAATTTTTAAAAATTTGTTGCAAAAGACAAAAAGTCTTTTAATAAAATGTTGTTTTGTAAAATAATATTAAATTAATATAATAATAAATTTCAAAAAATAATATACTAAAATCTTTACAAAGTCGTAGAAATTATTACAAATAAAAGTATTTTTTTCCTAAGATAGTCATATTTTGCACTCGACTCTAATTGGATGAGTCCCAGATCCATGACTGGATTGATTGGTGATGAACTTGCATAATGGCGCACATCGCTTAATGAGCTATAATAACGTACATTAAATAGAACTGCATAAAATTCCGTCATAAAATTTTACAGTCTTATAGTCTGGCTCTTATATTGTTGGTGACAAAATGGTCATAGCAGACCATAAAACTATAAACAATATTACAAAGTTTTACATTTGATAAAAATAAAGGATTGATTTTACCTTTTCAAGATTCACGAGCGAACGTTCTTTTTAAGTTCATGATTTTTTAATGACCATGACAATGTAAATAAAGAATAATTAATTTTATTATAATCACCATTTTTTACTAAACTTACATTTGTTATCACAAACGATAAAATTGTCGTAATATATTAGATCATCAACGTTCAAATATCACAATATCAACATCAAAATTCGAAAATCTGTTTACAGAAAATATTAGAAAAATATTGTTTCATAAAAAAACTTTGGTTGCGTATAATATTACACTATTAATAAACAAAAGTGTAAATTCAAATTCAACGAAAATTAGCTCAAAATACATAGTATCTAAAGAAATCGTAATGTCTTGTTACAGATTACAGATAACTTGATCATTAAATTCCATTTACAATAAAAAGCTTAAGGCATTGATATTTTTTAGTAAAGTAATAAAAGATTTTATAGTAAATTTTTCAAGGTGTTGTGAAAAAACTTAAATCAAGATTCCTAAAATAAGTTCTAAAATTTTTTTTTGTAGGACTTACGATTTTTAAGGTATAATTGTTTTACTACATGTCCGAATGAAAAGATTGATGAAAAGATTGATATGTTCGACAAAACCTTATAAACTTGCAAGTATCCAAATAGTTCAAATAGTTCAAATTGGGAAAGCTTGTTGTCTTGGGTGTCGCTGATTGCGTTGCTATTCTGATGTCAGAATATAAAAAGTTGTTTGGACACAATACTTTTGGTGATTTTCACAGATTTTGCTCTTTTTTGCAATCTAAGTCGGATCAATTATTTGGATTCTGATGTTATGAAGATGATGTTCTGAGATTATAAAGTTCCATATCTCGAAGGGGAAGCAAAATAGGTAAAATCTAACCATTTTTTTTGGGATTCCTAAGGGGGAAAGCATTTCTGAGACGCATAAATAGAGGGGGTCTATCAATCCCCCATTTTGGTCATTTTTAGAGGGGACGTTGAAACACGTGTTTAACTGTCCACTGTAAGTCAAATTGTTAGTCATACACGTGTTTCGGTTCCTTCCTAAAAACATGTCGAAGGGGGGCTCATAGACCCCCTATTTGTGTGTCTCAAAAATGCTTCCTCAAATAGGAACCCCCAAAAATTGATTAGATTTTGCCTATTTTGCATCCCCTTCGCGATATGGAACAACATAAAATCGAATGATATCGAAAAATCCTCGAAAAATCCTCGAAAAATCTTCGAAAAAATAAAAAAAGGGGCATATCACGAAGGGAAAGCAGAATAGGTAAAATCTAACCATTTTTTTAAGATTTCTAAGGGGGAAAGCATATCTGAGACGCACAAATAGAGGGGTCTATCAATCCCATATTTCCATATTTTAGGGGGAGACGTCGAAACACATCAGATTCCAAATAATTGGCCCGATTTACAGCACAAAATATATAAAAAAAAAAGCACAAAGAAAACATTTTTGAGTATCAACCTTATCAGCGACCCATATTTTTCACAAACTATTTTCAAAACTATTTATTTGGGTACACCCTTGTGACCAACAAATTTTTCTTTAACTAAACTTTTCTTAAGCAAGTCAATTGAGTTAGTTGAAAATTCACAAACAAATTCAAGCTTTTTAATGCCTATGATGTACGTTTCAAGTCTGCTGCCGCTTGTTTTTACTTCGTGTCGTAGATCACGCGTTCATAAATTCGGGCAACAAGCTGAAGTCGACTTGACTAATTTCAAGTATGCTTGAACTTGATTGAAAACTAGTATCGCCTGTGGCCGAAATTCGACCATACCAAAATCGATTTTTCTTTTGTTTTTGTTTGCTGAACGTACCAATCCAGTCTGCATAGAAGAAATGGCGTCAACTGCACTCTCTGTCGCAGCGTCATCTCGAAATAAACCACCAAGTATTGAACAAAATCATGGTCGAATTATAAGGTTGTCGCTGCGCTCATCGTACTCTCTTCTCAGTACCCACAATTGCCAAAATCCGTACATTTTGCGAATGACTACCATGATAGAATAAGAGAAGGTAGATGCATTTCGGAGATGCAGACTGCCGTAACTTCAAAATGAATTTGGCAACTCATAGAAAATCTGAAAGCGATGAGAAGCTGTAATTGGAAAAATATAAACAAAAAAGGGATTTGTATTGATTTTGACTATTTCGGCTATGAGAGAGAGAGTGCAGTCCAAAATACATTTACCTTATTTTATTCTACCATGATGTCTACGAAAGAAAAACAGGTAAAAATAGAGAGTATTGGCATATATTCAATGAGTTGTCACCATCGATTTGATAATTATGGGTACTCGCTCTCTTCCTTGCGACAACCTTATTATTCAACTATGAACAAAATAAACAATTATAAACGTCTTTGCACGTGTTATATAAAGCAAGCAGCAGGTTAACAGTTTTTTGACGCTGACGCGGTGGCAAATTCTCTCTGATCAGGCAATCGTTATGTTCGAAGAAAGAAAAATTAAAAGAAAGCAACAACAACAATAATGATACACAGCTCTTTTGAAATGCCTGCGTCACTCTCGCATTGTACTCTTGCTCTTGTATCTTGCTCTTGTATGCTACAACAACGATACTCAACAGAGCTTTGTCGCTATATATTTTGTTGTTGGCTTCTCACTATCCCATTGCGAAAAAGCTTTTTACATTTGCTTAGTTTTACGTATCTTAATGACAACATATTCGAATAAAAATTATATTGTGCAAATCTACTCGAAAACACCTTTCCACCGATATAAGTTTTATGTGAATATGTTGAAATTAAAACCGGTAAAAAGGGATCACAAACTTTTTTGTTTGCGTATTAATATATAGATTATCAAGTTCAAGCGCGCTTGTATTCATAAATTTAGCAAGTACTTGAAATTACAAATGAATAGGCTTATGCAGTTCTCTGTTGTATATAATATATTTGTAACTCAATTGGTTGGGTAATTGGATCGGTAGTCGGTTGGTAATCGCTTCGGTAATTGGTGATCGATTGGTTATCGCTTCGGTAATCGGTATTGCGTTGGTAATCGCTTCGGTAATCGGTTAATTATCGCTTCGGTAATCGCTTCGGTAATCACTTCAGTAATCGATAACTGGCTGGTAATCGCTACAGTAATCAGTAATTGGTTGGTATTCGCTTCGGAAATCGGTAATCAGTTGGTAATCGGTAATGGGTTGGTAATCGCTTCGGTAATTGGTAATCGGTTGGTAGTCATTTCGGTAATCAGTAATCGATTGGTAATAGCTTTGGTAATCGGTAGTTGGTTGGTAATCGCTTCGTTACTCGGCTATTGGTTCGGTAATCGGTTCGTAATCGCTTCGGTAATTGGTAATCGGTTGGTATTCTTTTCGGTAATCAGTAATCGATTGGTAATCGCTTTGGTAATCGGTAGTTGGTTGGTAATCGCTTCGTTACTCGGCTATTGGTTCGGTAATCGGTTCGATAATCACTTCGGTCTTCGACTTGGTCGATGCTAGGTTATCCCTAAAAAGAAATGCTGTGCAGCAATAATTTCTGTTACGCTGACAGCGTGATGTTATCGCAAATCTATATTTTTGCTCTCTATCAAAAAGTGCTCAACGCACCATAAGAAGTTTTAACTTAAAAAAATGCAAATATTTCTAGTTTTTTAAGTACCTACTATCGACATGCAATGTAACAAATTTTTACAAATATGTAAGTTTGGGAAAAGCGTCCGATTTGACATGAAATCACCGATATACGTACCTATAAATATAATTTTAAGGACCATGGTAATAATTGCTCGACTTATAAACTTATACTATGCTACACTCAATCTTCTAAATATCGCTATGGAATACCAAATTTCATGTCAACATTTTTCCATCCATCAATTTGAACTCTAAACTCTTTGAATTCGATTGATTATTTGCAAAACAATTTATATGTCCTCATTTCGAACATAAGCCCAACTTGATACTTGATATATTTTGTAATAATAATATTATCATACATATACTGCCTTAAAAATTGAGCACAAATTTTGTCGAACTATTTCCAAAAAAAAGTCACTCATGAAACAAACTATAATAAATACGTAAGAATTTTAGTTCTCTTACTTGTCCCCAATAACTCTTCCCCCACAGTTGTGGCTTAACAACTTGATAGTCGCACATGTATAAAGCGCTGTTGAGCTGTAATAAAAAAAAAAACCTAAAAATTTCCATTATATCCCATGTTGCTATGTAACCTTTTTCTATATCAATTACAGAGCATAATACTGCTCTTTACTTTATAAAAGTTAAAACAAAACGATTAAAGACATCATAATAAACAGCCGACTTGTTTAAAAGAAAACAAATTTCTTTGAATATTCCCCCCACCATAACCGCTACTAAAAAACATTGCGTGATCATCAGTATATTGACCAGAGACAAAAACAGACAAAAACAACAACAAAAACATCAGCAATGCAGGCCACCATGTGCCAGACTCGCTCTGACAATGAAATCCGCTATGCATGCAAGCCAATCTCATATAGATAATGACAACAAAAAGCATAACAACAATTTTGAATTTTTTTCAAAATAAGTTTTAGTCAAGAAAATCCTTCTGAAACTGCTTGAGATGATATTGCAGGATGGTAATTTTTCACCATAAATCAAATTCTGCAAAAATTACTAAAATCGGTTGCTTAGAAGAGAAGCTATAGAAAAGTGTGCTTTTCTTCTAAACTAAGGCATCAATTTGAAAATTTCTTTCTCGAGCTGGTGGTCAAGGTAATAAACTTTGCAGAGCTCTAATTTGATTCAATTCTGAAAATTCGTTTGGACGCTAGAATTTTTTTTGTAAAATATTTTGCCTCAAGTCTGTGAAAGCCTTCAACTTGAATGCGTTAAATGCTCAATGAAATTTAAAAACAGACCAGTTTATCGCTGAAATGCCGCACAACGGAAGATAAGCCGGTTTGTTTAGAGCACTGGGTGAGCGGGGCTCTATAATTGATCTCTTCAATTTATTGTGTTTTCTGTTTCGCGTTTTTTTTTTTCAACTTGTTTAAGTTTGTAAAATTGATTCAATTATTATAAAAAATTGTGGTATAAAGATTATTGTTATATTGGTATGTTTGTTTTGTATAGATATAAAATTTATTAAAGAATTCTGAAACATTTTCTGAAAGGTATATAAAGCTATAGATGTTGTACTAATTGATAATATTAATCAACTGATGTTTTAATATTATAAACGCATCATTTTTAATTTCAGAAAATTTCAATGCATGAAATGGTTTTAATATGAAAATTTTTAAAAAGTTTACAACTAGAAATATTGAAAGTTATATATAAAAAATATTCTTATGATTTTCTTATAAATCATTAATTTTTTAAAATATTTTTTAATACAACGAAAACATGGTAACATTTTTATTATTCTCCATTGTGATCATAAAATATTTTTAGAAATTTGTTTTAAATCCTATGAGACACAGAAGAAACATCAAATTGATATTGATGATATTGATATTGATATTGATTTGATAGTGATATTGAGGTTGATATTGATATTGATATTGATATTGATATTGATATTAATATTGATATTGATATTGATATTGATATTGATATTGATATTGATATTGATATTGATATTGATATTGATATTGATATTGATATTGATATTGATATTGATATTGATATTGATATTGATATTGATACTGATATTGATATTGATATTGATATTGATATTGATATTGATATTGATATTGATATTGATATTGATATTGATATTGATATTGATATTGATATTGATATTGATATTGATATTGATATTGATATTGATATTGATATTGATATTGATATTGATATTGATATTGATATTGATATTGATATTGATATTGATATTGATATTGATATTGATATTGATATTGATATTGATATTGATATTGATATTGATATTGATATTGATATTGATATTGATATTGATATTGATATTGATATTGATATTGATATTGATATTGATATTGATATTGATATTGATATTGATATTGATATTGATATTGATATTGATATTGATATTGATATTGATATTGATATTGATATTGATATTGATATTGATATTGATATTGATATTGATATTGATATTGATATTGATATTGATATTGATATTGATATTGATATTGATATTGATATTGATATTGATATTGATATTGATATTGATATTGATATTGATATTGATATTGATATTGATATTGATATTGATATTGATATTGATATTGATATTGATATTGATATTGATATTGATATTGATATTGATATTGATATTGATATTCATATTGATATTGATATTGATAACGAATTTTCTAGATAGAAATAAAAAATTAAGAATTTAAATAAATAAAATTCTCTGATACTAAGAAACCAAATAGAATTTGTGGTCCTAAAGCAATTATTTAATGTTTACGTAAAATCAAATCAGAAATGAGAATTTTTAAAAAGTAAAGTATTTTTTTTTCAATTTCAAACTTATGCTGCAACAAGCCATATAGCGCGTAAAAAAAGACGAACTTTTGGTGATCGAATCATATCAAGAAATGGGCGTCTCAATTGGCCACCTAAGTCATGTGATTTAACTCTGTTAGGCTACTTTTTGTGGGGGAAGTCAAGTCACTGGTCTATACTGATAAGCCAGCTACGACTGACCAATCCAACATTCGCCGCGTTATTGGTGAAATAAGGCCAGCATTGCTGGAAAAAGTGGTGCAAAATTGAACCGACAAGATGGTCTTCTTAAGACCAGTACTAGTGGCAACATGCCCGAAATTGTGTTCTTACACTAAATGCCATAAAATTTGCAAACTAATAAAGCCAAAATATTGCCCATTTCATTAATTTTTCTGCGTTTTATTTGAAAAAAAAAAATATATATACCTCCAAAACAAACACCCTTTAGTAAAAAAAACGGGATAGGAACGATATCCCCGAACACAAAGTCTCCAAACATTATTTACCCCACATTTTAATAAAGCGCCAAAAATATTATCCCCAATCAAAAATCCCCAAACAAAAAAAAACCCAAACTCAAAATCTCCAAATACTTAATGAAATAAGCAATTAAATGCTGCTATAGATTCGCGATATCATCACGCTGTTAGCGATATCATCACGCTGCTAGCGTAACAGAAATTATTGCTATAGGGATTACCTAGCATCGATCAAGTCGAAGACCGAATCAATTACCGAACCGACTACCAGGCGGATTTCTGAAGAGATTACCAACCGATTTTTGAACCAATTACCGAGTTGATTACCAACTGATTACCGAACCAATTACCCAGTACCGAAGCGATTACCAACTAATTACCTAACCAATTGCCGATTACCAAAGCGATAAACAAGCACCGAACCAATTACTGATTACCAAAGTGATAACCAAGCGATTACCGAACCAATTACTGATTACCGAAGCGATTAATAATCGATTGCCGAACCAATAACCGATTACCGAAACTATTACCAACCGATTACCAATTGCCAAAGCGATTATCAACCTTTTACCAATTACTGAAGCGATTTCCAACCGATTACCAATTACCGTAGCGATTACCAACCGATTATCGAAGCGATTACCAACCTTTTACCAATTACCGAAACGATTACCAACCGATTACCAATTACCGAAGCAATTACCAACTGATTACTAAAGCAATTGACAACCGATTACCGAAGCGAATACCAACCAATTAGCGAAGCGATTACCAACCGATTATAGTGTCAATTACCGATTACCCAACCAAAGTAATTGTGTTACAAATATACTATAAATAAACATTAAAAAATAGCAGTTTATACATACAATAACGCATAAATTGTTAAAAAGAGTTAAAAAAGTAAAACGCGTCTGATTTGCCGACTCTAGCTACTTCGGAAACTCATAACAGCTATATTATTTAATATTTTCAATTTTTCAAATCGGTCGTCATTCTCCCATTTGCCTATTTATTTTTTTTTATACAAATATTTGATGATTTATTCAAAATAAAGTTATAAAATACTAGAACAAAGATTTACCGAAAATTTTGACGATGTACCTTTGATACTAAATGGAGACTTCAATATTAACTTTGCAGAAGATAAAAATCTACCACATATTAAATTTTTGAAGGAAGCACTACGTTTGACTATGTCCAATGATCGAAAACTCAGTACCTGCTACTTAATATAAAACGACGATCAATGCGGTTTTTACACGATACTTACTGAAATTCCAATCAAACATTATTGTTTCTTACTTTAGTTGCCCCAAACCAATCCCTTTTGGAATACTTTTAAATGATTGAAATATTGTATTTGAGACTACAATTCACTTAAAAATTAAAAACAAAATAACACTGTTGTTTCATAGCTATAATGCTTGGTTTTCACTATACCATTTTCAATGGTCAGTGGCTGTCAGTCAAAAGAAAAATAACAACATGCTGGCATTTATTTTCTAGCTATGACAATGTTAAAATATTAAAAACAACTGAATTATAAAACTGAGTTGCACAGGAAATATAGAAAAATTTCTTTTAGGTGATATTTCAATTGATTAACTTTTATGTCGTCATACGACTGACATAGTGAAAACCAAGCTTAAATTTCTCATAGCTTTGAGTAATAATTTCGGTCCACTCAATTTAATTAAACATCCTTTCCTTTTCATCATCCTTTTGAATTATGAATGCCCCTTTAACCATAAATTCTTGCGTCACCTCTCCGTCTCACTTTGGTTTCGCTACATTACAGTTTAATGACCAATTACAACAAAATTATACAAGTCAACAATAACTTTTTCCACTGTTATCAGCTGTTTTGTTTTACACTGCATTTCAAGTGTAACCAAGTAATCAAAACGATCGCGTTAACGGACTGGGAAGCAAAAACTTTTAGTAAAAAAATTCTAGCGCCCAAACGCATGTTCAGAATTGCATCAAATTTAGCATCAGGATTCCTTAAGGTGCTCTGCTGAAGTAGGTAAAAGGATTTTAGAATCGCTTTTGTAGTTTGACTGCAATAAGGTCATTTTGTGTAGCACCCGTTCTAAGAAGTGGATGTTTATAATTCTTGCGAAATTTGTTGCTGCAATCAATATGCTAGCCATAGCTTCAATTTTATGCAGTTTCAGTTCGGATATACATGTGAAAAAGGCTTTTATATGACGTGTGTAACATTGTTGTCATATTTTTGTTGTTTTCCGGTTAATCATTGTTAGACATTGCAATGACAACAATTCTCGCACATGTTGCCGATAACGTGAAGCAATATTTTTGGTTTTTGTAGTTGTTGAAGTTCGATTAAGTGCGATCGACTTGGTTTGACTGGTGGCCGAATGCGTGCATGTGCAGGTGTTTGACGATAATTTCATTGTATTTGAGGTGATCGTATTTCTGAGACTGGAAATTTTTTATTTATTTTAGGAATTTTCCTTTTAATGATACCTATAAATATTTTACTGTTTAGTTTTTTAGGTAATTTTTTTCGAATTTCAATGCAAATAGTCTCCATTTTAAAAGCTCGTTCATAAGTAAATGTTTTTTGGATAGCTTTTTCGCATTTAAATTCATATAAATTAGTTCTCAATTCAATCTCTCGACTCGTTATTGTAGTTAATTTAAAATAAATTTTTAATTTTCTGGACTATATTTTCCAAATTTTTGCAGAGATTCTTAGATTATGTTTTTGAAGCTCATATTTGTGAAAATTATATCTATAATTCTTTAACATTTCTCAATTGTTTTAAGAAAAATTGTTGAAATTCGGGGTTTAAAATTGTTACATTACTTTGTTTTTCCATCACTCGAAGTAAGCCGTTTTGATCTGTAGATGCATGATTAATTGAAAATTTGCAAATCATGATGTGTTAACTGCACCAATTTTGTTTCGCAGTCGTGAACTTTCTCAAATAATCTCCGTTCAGATGGATTACATGAAAGATAAGCAATTAATTTTAGGAATAAATTTTTGCAAATCATGCCAGAAATAGAAAAACAAGTTTCACCAGACTAAACTGCAAATTAAACAAATAAATTTTCTAGTTTTTATTGTCTACTTGTCTTCCAGAAGAAAATTTCTTTTAATTAAACCAAAAATTTATCAAAATGATCAGAGAGAAAGAAAAGTGATAGTTTTCAATGATTTTCATTGGTTATTTTTTAGTTAACTTTCAGTTAGGCTGGGCGCATCTGGTAGCAGTATGTTCAAAAAGCACTTCCATTTGCCTAAATTTTGCTTGTTTTAACTTTATAACTAGCATTATAATGTCGCATTTATTCTATTATAATAACAGTCCAATTAATTAATCGCTATAAATAATATTTATACTAATATTTTCCAATTAGTAAAACATAAAACTCACTTCCAACGGTGAGTGGAAAAAATAAAAGTCAAAAACTAATTTTATTTCGTGAGTTAGAAAAATAATCGTTATCAATGAAACTATTAATGTATATAAAAGCTATTAGATAAGTTTTAATAACGATGTCTCTTAATTTTCTAGATTTGATGTACTCACCATTCCTCTCCAGAGCCCCTAACATAGTGATTTTTCCATTTAAATTCTTGGCAGCTGCAATTATTTATAATCTGTAATATATTTGTTTTCTTTTTCTTACATCCCTTTTTTTAAATACACTATATTTTCCACAAAGTTCTTTAAAGAATCTGTTCTGATTAGAATCTGTTAATTAAGTTTAATTTTGGCAAATTCTGAATGACAGAACCAATATTTTGTTTGTCTTACTTTTGGTTTCTTAATGCTTAGTTGTTTCTATAAATCTGTCAAATTTTGCTTTTGGAATAACACGGTTTCCCTTTTTTACAGAACTTTTTAACACAAACTTAAGTGACCATAATAATGACAACGCATAATTTTGAAAAAAAGTTAAAAAGCAGATTTTGTATTTATTATTCTATTGATCTATGAATTTCTTTCAAAATTTTGTTGCTTTAACCGATATAAATCAACCTGCTTGGAGCATTATTACCGCCATTATTAAAATTATTCATATCATCATCCTAACCTCACTTTACATAATGTTTCCTTCCAATATCTTACCTAATGCTACCTTACCTTACCTCAACCTATCTGACGTGATCGCTAACCTCACTTTGACTTAACTTATTTTACCTTACCTTACCTAACCTTACCTTACGTTATATTATCACATCTGATCTTATCTGATCTGATCTCATCTCATCTCATCTCATCTCATCTCTTCTCTTCTCATCTCATCTCATCTCATCTCATCTCATCTCATCTCATCTCATCTCATCTCATCTCATCTCATCTCATCTCATCTCATCTCATCTCATCTCATCTCATCTCATCTCATCTCATCTCATCTCATCTCATCTCATCTCATCTCATCTCATCTCATCTCATCTCATCTCATCTCATCTCATCTCATCTCATCTCATCTCATCTCATCTCATCTCATCTCATCTCATCTCATCTCATCTCATCTCATCTCATCTCATCTCATCTCATCTCATCTCATCTCATCTCATCTCATCTCATCTCATCTCATCTCATCTCATCTCATCTCATCTCATCTCATCTCATTTCATCTCATCTCATCTCATCTCATCTCATCTCATCTCATCTTATCTTATCTTATCTTATCTTATCTTATCTTATCTTATCTTATCTTATCTTATCTTATCTTATCTTATCTTATTTTATCTTATCTTATCTTATCTTATCTTATCTTATCTCATCTCATCTCATCTCATCTCATCTCATCTCATGTTATCTTATCTTATCTTATCTTATATTATCTTATCTTATCTCATCTTATCTTATCTTATCTTATCTTATCTTATCTTATCTTATCTTATCTTATCTTATCTTATCTTATCTTATTTTATCTTATCTTATCTTATCTTATCTTATCTTATCTTATCTTATCTTATCTTATCTTATCTTATCTTATCTTATCTTATCTTATCTTATCTTATCTTATCTTATCTTATCTTACCTTATCTTATCTTATCTTATCTTATCTTATCTTATCTTATCTTATCTTATCTTATCTTATCTTATCTTATCTTATCTTATCTTATCTTATCTTATCTTATCTTATCTTATCTTATCTTATCTTATCTTATCTTATCTTATCTTATCTTATCTTATCTTATCTTATCTTATCTTATCTTATCTTATCTTATCTTATCTTATCTTATCTTATCTTATCTTATCTTATCTTATCTTATCTTATCTTATCTTATCTTATCTTATCTTATCTTATCTTATCTTATCTTATCTTATCTTATCTTATCTTATCTTATCTTATCTTATCTTATCTTATCTTATCTTATCTTATCTTATCTTATCTTATCTTATCTTATCTTATCTTATCTTATCTTATCTTATCTTATCTTATCTTATCTTATCTTATCTTATCTTATCTTATCTTATCTTATCTTATCTTATCTTATCTTATCTTATCTTATCTTATCTTATCTTATCTTATCTTATCTTATCTTATCTTATCTTATCTTATCTTATCTTATCTTATCTTATCTTATCTTATCTTATCTTATCTTATCTTATCTTATCTTATCTTATCTTATCTTATCTTATCTTATCTTATCTTATCTTATATTATCTTATCTTATCTTATCTTATCTTATCTTATCTTATTTTATCTTATCTTATCTTATCTTATCTTATCTTATCTCATCTCATCTCATCTCATCTCATCTCATCTCATGTTATCTTATCTTATTTTATCTTATCTTATCTTATCTTATCTTATCTTATCTTATCTCATCTTATCTTATCTTATCTTATCTTATCTTATCTTATCTTATCTTATTTTATCTTATCTTATCTTATCTCATCTTATCTTATCTTATCTTATCTTATCTTATCTTATCTTATCTTATCTTATCTTATCTTATTTTATCTTATCTTATCTTATCTTATCTTATCTTATCTTATCTTATCTTATCTTATCTTATCTTATCTTATCTTATCTTATCTTATCTTATCTTATCTTATCTTATCTTATCTTATCTTATCTTATCTTATCTTATCTTATCTTACCTTATCTTATCTTATCTTATCTTATCTTATCTTATCTTATCTTATCTTATCTTATCTTATCCTATCTTATCTTATCTTATCTTATCTTATCTTATCTTATCTTATCTTATCTTATCTTATCTTATCTTATCTTATCTTATCTTATCTTATCTTATCTTATCTTATGTTATCTTATCTTATCTTATCTTATCTTATCTTATCTTATCTTATCTTATCTTATCTTATCTTATCTTATCTTATCTTATCTTATCTTATCTTATCTTATCTTATCTTATCTTATCTTATCTTATCTTATCTTATCTTATCTTATCTTATCTTATCTTATCTTATCTTATCTTATCTTATCTTATCTTATCTTATCTTATCTTATCTTATCTTATCTTATCTTATCTTATCTTATCTTATCTTATCTTATCTTATCTTATCTTATCTTATCTTATCTTATCTTATCTTATCTTATCTTATCTTATCTTATCTTATCTTATCTTATCTTATCTTATCTTATCTTATCTTATCTTATCTTATCTTATCTTATCTTATCTTATCTTATCTTATCTTATCTTATCTTATCTTATCTTATCTTATCTTATCTTATCTTATCTTATCTTATCTTATCTTATCTTATCTTATCTTATCTTATCTTATCTTATCTTATCTTATCTTATCTTATCTTATCTTATCTTATCTTATCTTATCTTATCTTATCTTATCTTATCTTATCTTATCTTATCCTATCTCATCTTATCTTATCTTATCTTATCTTATCTTATCTTATCTTATCTTTTCTTATCTTATCTTATTTTATCTCATCTTATCTTATGACAACGCATAACCTCATTTTACCTTACCGTACAATAATAAGCTTAAAAAATATGCACAGCTATAAAAAACTAATGCCACGATATAACAAATTTTTTGCAAATTAATTGTAGTGTCAAATCATTCATTAAATATTTCAATGACTTTATTATATTCCAAAAAGCATTGGCTTATGTTAACTAAAGCAAGAAACAAAAATGTTTAATTGGAATTTCTGTAAGTACTCGTATCGTGTAGAAACCGCATCGATCATCGTCTTATATTTCGTAGTACTGAGTTTTCTATCATTGTACATGTCAAACATAATGTTGTATTCAAAAATTCAATTAGTGGTAGATTTTTGTCATCTGTGAAATAAATATTGAAGTCTCCACATAACATAATATCGTCAAATTTTTCGGGTAGGTTAGAATCTTCTTTTGAATAAACCAGCGAATTTTCGAATAAAAAAATCTATCCCGAATTGACCTCCAGAGGGCTCAAATGTATGAGGCTAGTCCTATTAATTTTTGCCCTTCATTATTTCTTCTCAACATACTACCTTCACCATATCTGCCACCCTTCTGAGGGTCTCCATACAAACGAATACAAGAACTGTCGTTTATAATGCATATCTCTCTCTCAAATTGACCTATAGAAAGCTCAAAATTATAAGCTGGCCCTATTATTTTTTACAACATTTTTTCCGAACACATCTACTCCCTGTCTACCACCTTTCTGGGGCTTCCCATACACAAAAAACAGAAGAACTGTCGATTATAGTTCATATCTCTTTCGAAATGATACCTAGGTATAGGAAAAATTCATGAGCTGGTCCTTTTATTTTTTGCCCTTTGCCACTATTCTGGGGGTTCTGTAGACATAAGGGAATAGATGTAGATATATCTAATGTCACTTATTTGTTATACGTGTAAAATCTTTTCATTATATAATCTTTGATTTTAGTTTATTATTTTTTTGTAGCCATGAACACACCTTTTGGAAGCAAGTCAAGCAAAGTAATCAATTCATTGAACAAAGCTATTAAGCATTATCAACGGTTTGTGTATCGACTGTGAGCGAAGTCTGCCTATTCGAAGTCTAACAAACGAGGCTCGAGGCTGCCGGTTGTACAATTAACCCTCATGACACACAATGGCCAAAGTGGCTCCCATTTTTTTTTAGACTTGATCAACACCCAGGGGATGCCCAATAAATGCGAAAGCATTGTGTTGATTCGGAAGACGGCGCAGATAAATTTAAAAATTATTTTTATTCTTTTATATAATAAAGAACAAGTTTTTCTTGTTTCTTTTATAATTATGAACCGAAAATTTTATAGAATTGTATATATGTATATATAATTATTTATATATAAAAATAATTGCAGAGGATTAATTTATTTTAGGATTTTATATATATATTTAGGATACGGATTATTTACACAAATTTTTTTAATGAAATATTATCTCTGTAATGCATTTATTTTTTTTATAATGAAATTATTAATGAATGAAAGTCTTATTTAAATTAATTTCAATTTTATTTTTACCTTACAATTAAGTAAACTGTTTTTTGTACCTAGTTTCATAAAAAATAATGTTAATGGCATTTATACAAATTCCATATTAAGCAAATTCAAATCCTCAGCGACCTTTTTGCAGTCTTCTTATAATGCTCAGTGATCCGCTTTGTACGGCTTTGCCTCTTACTTTGGTGCAAACTGGCAATTTGCGTGGACTGTGTAAACGTTGACAAGGTGAGCTCATACTGCTGCTCACATATGATGACGGAATGTTTGCTACTTGCTTCCATCAAGTGTCTGTTAAGTGTTTTGTAGTTTTCATCATCACTGTCATCGCTATCATCGCTGTTGTCTAAAAAAGTGCCAATCTCTATTATTCTACTAATCAGTCTTGGCTGATGTGCTGGTTGGGCAGCTGCAAGTTGATATTGCTGCATGGGTTTGGGAAAGTAGTCCTTGGCACAATCCTGTAGCAGTGACATGTGATAATTCTGGCTTTGCTCCTCATCTTCTGACAAACATTTGTCTATTAAGACTGCGTCTGTTATCCGTGACACTTGCTGAAACTCATCGTCATCTATGCTTAATTCTGTTGCAAATGTCTGAATATCGTCCATTTCTGCTTGGTTTCTTTCGCAAAAGGCAGTCATTTTAATTTAAATAACGAAACTTTCAGAAATTACCTTAAGCACCGTATAAGTCTTGGTTCAAATTGCAAATGGTGTTCAACTTTATATAGTAGTTGAATTAAATAGTAGCTGTGGCATCTAGTTACTGTCTTAATTAGAGCAATAGCTCAAATTTAGTTTATAGCTTAGTCGTTGTCTTAGGTAGTTAACATTTTTCAAGGTACGGTAGGTAGGAATTTTATAATAAAAAAATATGCAAATACCCCGATCGTAATATAGAATATAGTAAAAGGGTTTTTTGTATGAAAATAGCATGTTCTAAGCTAAGGCTCGATACCTAATTTTAAAATGTATTATTAAATCAAACTCAATAGAATATAAAAAAACTTTGCGTACCGAACACATTCTTTAGAACTCATTACTAAAATTATGATTTTTCTTATTAAAATTAAAAAAAAATAATAAAATATATATAAAATAAAATATAAGAGCCAAAAATAAAAGTCATATTGGCATTCGTAAAAAGAGATTTCAGATCACCAGGTCTTCGATGATCTTGGAGTAACCATGGACACCAACTTCGCTCTCACATTCATATTAAAAAAGCTTGACCTCGTCCGTCTAGCCTTGCATGTGTGAGCTCTGCTCTAATCTTTGTTTATATACCGAACAAGCATTAAGATTGTTAATCAACTTACACTCATGTGAAACTCCAACCTTTTTCTCATATCTCCAACGTTGGATATTGATAGCATTTACAGTCGAGAATCATAGCCTTCTCAACAAAAACGGTACCATTATTCTCCAATATATTTTCCACTTAATCTCAACTCATAACTAAGTGTTATTTTTCAATGTGTAACATAAGTTCTCCAATGTTTTCTCAACTTGATATGAGGTGTATTTTATAGTTTGATAAAAAAAAAAAAAAAAACGAAATGGCCATCTCAGCCCTTGAAAGGACTTTGACCGATCTTCTTATGATCAATTGTGTTGTGTGTGATGTGAAATGTTTGCACACAAATGATTGAGAACTGGATCAAGGTTTATTAATACAGGTTAAGTCACTTGAGAGAAGCTCGGTCGAACTGTCAGAATGGATAAAAGGAAATCAAGAAAAAAAAAACCTGAATCTGTACAATTTTTAGCTAACAGCTACTTTGACAGTTCGAGCAAAGGCAGAAAAAGAGTGCTTTTCTCTCAAATGACTTAACCTATATTAATGAACATTGAACTGGATCAACAGGCTTTACGCCGACTCCGAACGGCTTATGTTCTCAAGAAGCTTTTCATGGCAGTTTTTGCTCTCTGAGGTTTGCCATTGGCTGCAGAGAGATGACGGCCGAACAGAAAAATTAATTCAATTGAAAAATTTTTCTGTGTCAGATGGAGGATTCTCTGGGTTCTCTGGCGTAAGAGTCACACACACAACCTACTACGGCACGGCCGCCACAGTTTGATAACAAGTGTTATTCTCAAATTGCGAACAAGTGATTTCTCATGGTGATATCTAATATAATTATCTGTTTTTATTATTTAAATTCTTCACATAAGCTATAAATATAAATCCATTTATTTTTATTCAAATTTATATTAGAGTTAATGTATTAAATAATAGGTATCAATAAAAATAAAAAAATGTATTAAACAATGTTTAAAATACAATATTTAAATTAATTTCAATTGAATTGCACTTCCACCTGCATGTTACCATCTAACTCGATAGATCCTGCCTCAGAACCTACCTCCAGCTCAGAATCCACTTCCTGATAGGAATTAACGTTTCTACTTGAGCCATCGTCCTGCACAGGAACTTTTGAGTCTATAGCTGCACTGCAACTTCACTTTTAACTTCTTTCCGAAGCATTTCCAATTCTTTTTAATGTTTTTTCCTTTAATGTTTTTAATATTTGTTAATCTTGTGTTGGTTTACATTGAAAAAAATTGCTTAAACTTTTTGTTTCAAAATGGTTCATAAATAATATTGTCGGATTGAAGTTTTTAAATGTGGAACTAAATCCAAGTACTTCCATATTAAAATTAGCATGTGAAATAGACTGGAGATTTTGAGTTGATATTGCGTTTCTCCACAACACTTGAGAAATAAAATTTCAGTGTTTATTGGGTATAGTATATCTAAATACAAAAGAATACTAGTTGATTATCCAGAGCAAGACCTCGTCCGTCTTGCCTGGCATATGTGGGAGCTTGACCCTGTCCGTCTAGCCTTACATATGTGGGCACTACTCTAATCAATCGATCTATTTGCTATCTAGAATATACGTGCATCTTTGACATTATACCTCATTGTTTCTATTTTTATAAATTGAATTGTAAATTAATTTTAATATTATTATGAATTGCCAATTTTTAAATGCTATAAGGACTTAGAGCTAGTATACAATAATAATTAAATAAAGAAGTGCGAGACTACTTAATTGCGAAAAATTTAAATACCTAACAGTCAAATCGAATTCGAAAAAAGCACTTATCGCACACTAAATACAAAACAGTCACAACTCAAAAAACACGAATTTTCAGGAGAAGCAAAAAACTGTTTAAGCTAAAATGATTGTAATAGTTTAAACAAATTTGGTTCCACAATAAAGAAACCCCATTTTAAAAAAAGTTTTGGTATAGTTTTTTTTTAACTTCATATCATAGTTGTGAAAATAAAGAATAATTTGGATTTATGTTCCTTTAGCTGAAATTTTTTCGTATGATTAGTGATATTATCTCAAATTGCGCCGCTTTACCTGATAAAAATCGTTTGAATTTTCAACAGATCCTAATTTACAAGCATTTGAGTAAGAAAACTACCAAAAATACACAAAATTTACTTTTTGCTTAATTGAAAATAAAGCTTTATTGTTATAAGAAAACAGTTTTGCTAAAGTTTTTATAATGTTATATTATGATTGTGCAAATAAAAAGAATTTTGGACTTAAGACACTTTAACTGAAATTTTTTGTTTAAAATTCAACCTGTGCCTCTTTACCTGATAAAAATCGTTTGAATTTTCAACAGATCCTAATTTTCAAACATTATAGTAGAAAAATTACCAAAAAACATTAAAATTACTTTTTCTTTAATTGAAAATAAAGCTTTATTTTTATTAGAAGACAGTTTTTCTAAAGATTTTGTAGTTTTATATTATGATTGTGTAAATAAAAAGGATTTTCGACTTATGACCCTTTAACTGAAATTTTTCGTTTAAAATTCCAGTTGTGTCTGTTTAAATGATAAAAATTGATTAAATTTTTAAAACTACCCATTCATCAACTGCTTAACAAGCAATCAAATAATAAAATTTACACTAAACATTATTTAATATGTTTTTTTATTAAAATGTATTTTAAAATAAATTAATTTTTCATTTTTAGTGCAGTACCAGAATTGCTCAATACATTAAAAAAAATATAATGTTAATAAATAAATGTATAAATGAAAACGTTTCAAAATTTTTAGTATTTAGTTTTTAAATATTAAGTTAGTTTGCGTAGAAAGACTCATCGAAGTTTTTAGGAATGTGGTTTTTATTTGCCAGACCTTTGATGCCCTTTTGCCTTACTTCTAATAGCGGTAGCTTTTTGGAATATACCGAGCATAGTTTTAAGTTTTAAAGGGTATTATTGGTAAGTGGAATAATTAGCATATTATTTTTTGCGTCAGAGGTTGAATAGTAACTTAAAAATAAACTTTTGATTAGTTTGAATATAAACTAATTACTTGATGCAACTTCAAGACTTAAACTGCTTCAAGTTGCTCTTTCTTAAACATACTCTTTGAAAGTTGGTATCTTTATCTCTTTAAATTACGTGCTCAAATCGTAGCTGCTATAATATTTGAATAAAAATTAATATATAACAATGAATACTAAAATTTTGTAATCTAATTATCTTGAGAGCTGAATTAAAATTTAATTTTATAGATTGAAAAAGCATGTCCAAATATATGCGAAAATATTAAAAATAGTCTGTAGGCCAAAAAAGTTATCACGTGATGGAATAAGTCTAGTACAATTAAAATTTTATTTGTTTTTTGCTTTCTTTTTTGATTAAACTAATGCTAATCACAGTTATTTCAACAAAAAAGACACATATCAAAATAAAACCGTCGACTTTACCCACTTTTTCCAGCTATAGGATCACAATTGAAAATAATACACTTTGAAATTGTTCAGTTGTTACAAATAAAGTGTCACAACTCAAAATAAAACTCTTTATGTGTAACAAAACATATCAGTGGATCTAAGATATCTTTACACAACTAAAAATTAAACTCTTTGGTTGAAAGTGCAGAAGCAATGGAATTAACATTAAGACAGACATAACTTAATTTTTCCAGTTAAAGAATAAAGTTATGAAAAAAGCATTTTAACAGCAGTAAGAGATGTGTATTGTGAATTGATTTACGTCTAAAAGTCGATTTTGGAAAATTTTGAGTTGAGACTGTTTTGTATTTAGTGTGCGATATATACAGATGAGTTGCATTTTGTTTAAATAATCTGTTTAACAAAACCACTAATTTTATATTTTTATAAAAAATCCAATAAAATATTTACTTAAAAAAATCAATCAATACCGAAATTAAAAAAAAAAAAAGTATTTACTCTTGAGAATTAAAAATTTTAACATTGTTTTCAAAACGTAAGGAAACGTTAGTTTTAAGCAGCTTGTAATTAGTTTTTCTCTCTCCTGTAAAAATTTGATAACTCGAGATAAGTGGTTTTGTCAAATGTTCTCAGATATATACTAGAGTTAGTATTCTTTTGTATAAAAAATATGGATATTTTCGTATACGAAAAAAGATACATTTTCAAACGTTCACGATTTGTATCTCCTAAACCATTTAAAACCAAACTTTTTTGCAGCATTGGATTAAGGGGCTCCAAATAAACATTAAGAAAAAAAGGGTGCTAAGAAGCTAAATTTCTTTCTCATATTAATATATGTTACAAACTTTTTATAATTATTTCAAATAAAATCAGCCCTATTATGAATAAAATTCCCCTGGAATTGAAAAAGGAAACTTTAATTTTTTAGACAGGGGGTCATGCTTTTAAAGATTTTTTTTCTTGTTATCTTAAAACTAGACTATGAATGCGAATATTTGCGTTTAAATATTCAGTGAACAGTGCTAAAAATATGAAAAATTCCCTTTTTACAAAAGGGCTGAATGATTGTGACCTTTATAAGCGAAGTTAAGCTTTCCTCTGGTGAAAAAATTTTTTTGCTCAGCTAATTTTTTTTTTTGTAATTGTTTTGAAAATAAAACTTTGGCTTCTTTAGTTAATTTATATCATTATCTAAATTTTTAAGGTAAAAGAAAACTATTAAGATTTTATTTTAAGGTTACTTTTTATTATTTAGTTTATACTTTCTGAATTCAATGGCGGGCATGAGCCACAAAAACCGGCCCCCGTTCCAGCCTTGTCTACGAGCATGCAATTATAATTCTTTTGCTTGGAACTTAGCACGAATCCATTTTAATATTAAAAATCTCAGTAAGCAACAATGGGTTAAGGTTTAAATTTAATGCTTCGCTTGAGTTTCGATTGGTTTGTGTACCAACTTAAAGAGTTGCCAACATAATTCCATAGCCTTCAAACTATTTCTGATAACCAAGTTTTTTTGTTTTTTTTTTTTTTTTGAGTTAATCTTTGAAAACAAAAACCAATACAACACTTTTTAAAGTTTTGTTTCTTTTTTTATTCCTAACTTTAAACTAAAGCAACAAATATTGAAAACTTAAACTTATGAAAGCACTTCGGTGTTAAGAGTAGATACAAATTAAAATGTTATCTCATAAATTATTCTATACACAAATTATCACCAAAAAAAATATCGATTGCCACTCGTGGCGGAATATTTTACATTATTTTACATTTGCTGTAGTAATATTGCGTGGTAAAGTTTCTTAAATTATTGCAATGACTCTCTCCGGCAGTAGCTGGAAAATAGATCTCGCATTAAACGAGCTACCGGATCAGACCCGCAGCGAGGCTCTTTGTGCCTTTTTACTGTCCGCAATGCGCTGTTTTCGTTTTCGCACGCTTTCCTGTCGCAAGATAGCGTTTTTTAGATGCTGTGAGAAAGGCGATAAAATCAGCTGACGTTGATGATCACGTATAATGACCGATAGACTGGGAATTTCCGGTGCCGCTTCCATTGAGGAACTGGCCTGGCTGGTGGCCTGACTATGGCTACAGTTGTTATCAACATCACTTTCGTCACTCGCCTGCTTATATTCCGCAATTCTGACAATAAGTTTCGGCACCCGTTGTGGTCGCTTCAATTCATGTTCACATTTTGGTGTTGAGGACTGAAAATAATCCTTGGCACAATCTGGCGATAAGGCCAAATTGTAATCCTCATCAGCTTGATCATCCTCAAATTCCTCTCTTGCTTCTTTTGTATTTTCAGACTCTGGCGTCAGGACATTATTTGTTAGACTTGACAATTCTTCGCACTCGTCGCCATTCAATGTTAGCTCCGTAAAGAATTTCTCGAGTGCAGTCTCAAACATTTCATTTTCGCAGTCTACATAGACGCTCTCATTATTGGTGGCCATCTTTGTTTTGATAGTGCTTTATGCTGAGCGGCACTAAAATCTGCGTAACTTTTAGATATTTCTTTTTAACTTTATAGATACTTTAACACTTTATTTTAATATGCATGAACCGTTCAAGTGTGGCTTTAGAATTACAATGAACTTTGTTATTGCAGTATCAGGTTAAATGATGTTGATTGTCCACACTCTTTCATGCTATCGACAAACTATATTGCCTGCATTTTTCTAGACGAATCCGCACCCCTCCAAAACATGGATTTTATGTATCTTGAACATATATTTGATAGTGACTTGCCTCTCGCTTGAACATGCTGGTTTAATGCCGGTACTCTCTGGGTACCTAATTCAAAACGATCGCGGCTCAACAATGAAACTTCTGCTGTTTAACAGCTGCTCTTCGCATAAAACATGCTTTAGTATGCGACATACACACATACAAATAAGGTTTTTATGTTATGTATGATTATGAAAACCGCTGAGTTTAGTCACCCAGGCTCTGTTAGTGAGAGTACCTGTTAGGCATGTTACAGGGTGAGGCTATGCAATTAAGATTAGATGCTATAGAGCAGGTAGGTGAAGTTTTTAAATAGCGCTTAGAAAAGATTAGCACTGTTAATTGCCTTTTATGGTGGTTCAATGCAGCTCTTTCAAAGTTTTCAATTAGCGAACGTATTTCCAACAGCAATACCCGACCTAACAAGGAGAACACTTAAGTTTTGGCATCACCCAACAAACGTTGAGGTTTTAGAATGATTTCATATCAAATGTATTTCTCATATGTCAAACGTTTGATGTCGATTTGAGATTGATTTGAGAAAGAAGCATTCTCAACAAAAAGGGGACTTTATTCTCAAATTAAGAAATTGGTTTATTCTCTAGATTTGCAAATGATATGAGAATCACATTTAAGATCAAATTTGAGAGCAAAAAATTCTCAAACCCTTGACTTGTGTTTGCTGGGCAAATATCTTTATTTCTCCGAGGTTACACCATTTAGTGGAATTTTTTTCCACCATTTTTGATGTGTCAAATGATGACGAGTCGAATTTGTCTTGGTTCATAGATATGATATACTGCTGGGTGGAGAATGGGGATATAGAATACTTTAAATGCATGTCATTTTATCCGTCTTGGAAAGTGGTTAAGTATTATATACTGCCGGACAACTATGCGCCTCTAACTTGTCTCATCTCTAAGTCTGACAAGTAGAATTGTGGGTGGTATAAAGGATTTGAAGACAACTTAAGCAGTGACGACCAGAACATCACCAAATTGTAACTCTATCTGATTTTAAATGTTCTGTGACTTTGACTTCCAAAGCAACTTGATATCAAAAATTTGGCTTGTATGGACCAGAGCTGTAAAAGAATGCAATCATTTGTGACTTAAAATCATTCAAATGATTGCATTCATTTTTTCCAATCATTGATTGGGACTTGAAATTTTAAATCACAATCAATGATTTGAAAAATTGATTGCATTAATTGCACAATCAATGATTTAAAAAATTTATTGCATTAATTTTTTCAAATCATTGATTGTGATTTGACATTTTAAGTCCCAATCAATGATTTGAAAAAATGAATGCAATCAATTTTTCAAATCATTGATTGTGATTTGAAATTTCAAGTCCTAATCAATGATTCGAAAAAAATGAATTCCATATAATTTTTTTGAAATTTCAATCCCAATCAATGATTTGAAAATATGAATGCAATCAATTTTTCAAATCATTGATTGTGATTTGAAATTTCAAGTCCTAATCAATGATTCGAAAAAATGAATGCAATCAATTTTTTTGAAATTTCAATCACAATCAATGATTTGAAAAAATGATTGCATTCGATTTTTCAAATCATTGATTGTGATTTGAAATTTCAAGTCCCAATCAATGATTTAAAAAAGTGAATACATTCATTTTTAATATAAATCCCATGCTTTAAAATCACAAATGATTGCATTCTTTTACAGCTCTGGTATGGACGGAGCCACACCTCTTTTTCCGATTCCTGTTCTAGTTTTTTATTAGAAGGTCATCACCAAGTGGTCCCTCATTTACTTCTATAGCTATTCTGCATCAAAAATATGACTTGTGTGGGCGAAGTCAAGTCCCGTTTGGCAATGCCTCAGAATTTCATTGTTATGCGACGTATATAAAAATATCAATATAGAAATTTTGAATTGTATGGGCGATGCCACTCCTGCTTGTTCAATGCTCGCTTGATTTTCCCAGTCCAAGGATACGACTAAATAGTAAGTTTGTACCGAGTTTCATTAATGTGTTACTAATAGTTAAAAAATTATGCCGAAAATTTGGGCTGCTGAAAAAGTGCCACGCCCAACGCTCATAAAATAGTGTTGTTGAAATGACGCGTAAAAATTGAGGTGGAATACAGAAACTAGGCTTTGACAAATTGTTTATATCCCAACGCGTACTGCGTATGGGGTATATTAACTTTGTCATTCCGTTTGTAATGCCAAGAAGGGGGCGTGGCAGGTATAGAAAAATATATATATTTTTGATCAGCATCACCTCCTGAGTCGATTTCCGTGTATTCGTCTGTCTGTCCATCTGTCGACACAATTACAGCCGTAATTTTAAAGCTATCGCGATGAAATTCAAAATTTAAAGTTTATTTTTAAAAAAGGAAGATCAAGTTCGAAAATAGGCCAAATCGGATGAAAACCACTCCTACCTCCCACACAAAATGCCTTTATTATAATCGTTAAATGTTTTTAAAATCCACAAAAATTAAAGAAATGCTTTAAAATTTGGCACGTAAGCTTTGATCTTCAATATAAATCCTGACAATGAAATTTGGAAAAATCGGATGAAAACCACGCCTACCTTCAATACAAAGTGACGTCATCAAAATTTAAAATTTTTCGTAAATATATAAAACTGAATGACATCGTGTCTGTATATACCCAAGTTCCGCCCACGTCGTTTATCCAACCCATACATATATTCTTCGGTAAAATGTGGAGTCTTTATACTAGAAAAGTGGGCAGCTATGGGTAAAATTAAATTAAACATATGACACAAATATTTTTGCGACTACACATAAAAATTTCATAGACGTCTTAAGACTTCGGATACACTTTAGTACGGCCGCGGCGGGTATTTGTGGGCCGAAGCCCCATTCCTTACAAGCTTTTTATGATTTTACGGGTGCCTGGATATAACACCCAAGGACATAATCCTTAAAATCGATTAAAAGGTTATGACCACAAAATGTTCGGTCATAACAACCAAACCAATTTTGGGGATTATGACCGTTACGACCGTTTTTCAAGAAATATCCTAATAATTTCCCTTGTACGAAATGTCTCCTTTTTATTTGTACGGGACTTTAATTTGGAATTATGCCACTAATTGTTTGATTCTTATGACCTATTGCAAGAATGGTAATAATCCTCAAAATTGTTTTGAGTATTGTGGTCGAATATTTTTTGGTCATAGATTCAAATCGTTTTTGGCCATTATGACCGTGGGTGTTTTGTCCCGGCATCGATCTTACAATGAATTTAATAGATACCCAGTGAACCAAAACTACCGTTTTTGAATTCATTTATGAACCTTTTCGGGTAGAAACGTTCATTTTCGGCACTCATAAATTAATCCTTTTTATATCATTCGTCGGACTAAAATGCCTCTCAAAAACGAACCTTATTTTGTTCGCCAATAAGTTAAAAAAAGAACCATAAATGATCCTCTTTTTTGTTCGGAAATGAGTTAAAAAAAGAACCATAAAAGTTATTTTTCGCCACTCGGAAATTAACCCTTTTTGAATCAATCGCCGGACGAAAATGCCTCTCAGAAACAAACTGTTTTTCTTCGGAAATGAGTTCAAAAATGAACCATACAAAAGTTCTTTTGTAAAAAACCGAAACGAAATTGAACCCTTTTTGTATCAATCTTTGGACTGAATTGCCTCTCAAAACAAACCTTTTTTTGTTCAATAATGAGTTAAAAAAATAACCTTTTTGAATTATAAATTTTATTATTGCATAATACTATTTATAATTACATATCGATATTTTGTTAAAGAAGAAATGATTATTACTAAAATTAGAGATCATATTAATCATTGGGTTAATATGATTAATATACCTGTGCTGGAATTCACGCATTGTGTTGTTCATATTGATGTTCCAAAGGGGAAAAGGCGTGATTGTTTTCCAATTTGACAAACTTCCAAATTATATATTAAATATCAAAATAGTTAAGTTATTAATTGGAGAATTTCTTTGATTACATTTTTGCATGGAATGTTTTCGTGGTTTTCATTCTATTTAGGCTTGATTTTAATTTTTGATAGATATGTTGAAATATTGAAAATTAATTAAATGTTGAAATGCATACGTGTAGCAGTACATCCATCTCGCACTGGTAAAAAAGTTCATATGACGTTTGTACGAAGGTTAACATTTTCATTTTAAGTTCCTTTATTTACCTGATTTTAGAATATAAAAAGTAACATTTATGATTCTTTTGATGAATTTCATTTAAAAATCTAGATAAAACTGAAATTTTGAACCCGACCACCTCAGATATCGATGAAATTTTGTTCATAGCTAAATTTCATCAATACAAACAAAACCTCATTTTTAGAAATTACCGTTTTGCGATTTTTTGGGCGTGGAACAGTGGGAAATTTTTCGAAAAAACGCGAAAATGGTCGAAAAGAGCTCCATTTAAACTACAATAACTCAGAATCGGCTGAACCGATTTCCATGATATTGGTATCATTAAAAAGATATTTTAACAGGCTTTATGACACGTTTATGGTACGTTCATCAGGTGCATTTATATAGCAATTTTTAAGGCAATTTTAAAATCAATTCTTTAATTAGGGGTACCTGCAGTGTGTTTATTTTGCTAATCCTAGAAACACAGTTATAGTAAGCATTTTATGCGCTTACCTGTATACTTATTGGTTTGGGCTGGTACGGCCGCAAGAACTTTTTGGGGTTAAAACATATTCATAATTTTCCTGGGACAATGTTTATTTATTTTACCTGTATACATACATAATTTTATTTTATGCATATTATATCAATAACCTTTGCACATTATAAGTATATTTTGAATATAACTGAAATTTGAACACTTCTCAGTAATATAACAGATGTTTGGCTATTTTTCACGGCTTCAATATAAAAATATATTGGCAATTACTAGAAGTGCCACTACTTAAAAAATTATATAAAAAAAACTAAAAAAGAACCCATTTTTATTTTTTGATATGTTATAGGTGAAGGATAAACCTTTCTAAAAAAGTAATACACTGTAAAAAAAACCCTTGATCTTTTTGGTTTTTTCGTTAGTTAAAATTTTCTTTTTGTTATAAAATTATTTACAGTGTAATTTTTTTATTTTTTAAACGTGTCATAAAGCCTGTTAAAATATCTTTTTAATGATACCAATATCATGGAAATCGGTTCAGCCGATTCTGAGTTATTACACTGTTATTAATACACTGTAAAAAAACCCTTGATCTTTTTGGTTTTTACGTTAGTTAAAATTTTCTTTTTGTTATAAAATTTTTTACAGTGTAATTTTTTTATTTTTTAAACGTGTCATAAAGCCTGTTAAAATATCTTTTTAATGATACCAATATCATGGAAATCGGTTCAGCCGATTCTGAGTTATTGTAGTTTAAATGGAGCTCTTTTCGACCATTTTCGCGTTTTTTCGAAAAATTTCCCACTGTGCCACGCCCAAAAAATCGCAAAACAGTCATTTCTAAAAATGACAGTTTTGTTTGTATTGATGAAATTTAGCTATGAACAAAATTTCATCGATATCTGAGGTGGTCGGGTTCAATGCATCTCGATTTTTACATGAAATTCATCTTTTGTGAACTCATTTATGAACAAAAATGGTTCGTTTATGAGAAATTGCTTCCTACTGATATGATAAAAAAATTATTTTCTGAACTCATTTCAGAATGCATAAAAGAAACATAAATGATTAATTTCCGAACTCATTTATGAACAAAAAATGGTTAATTTACAAGGATGTCTTACCTACTGAAATGATACAAAAATGATTAATTTTCTACTCAAAATCAGTTTTTAATGAATTTAGCAAAATATGCACAATTTTTCTTTATGGGAAAAGCTTTCACGAATTTAATCTTTTATAACAAGCACTTTTAAGCGACAAAATAAAAAAGAAAAAATTAAAAAAAAAAAAATTCTAACCAAAAACGTTTGCAAAACTCTCACCTTACTCAAAACCTTCGCTTATGGTTCAGTGGGTATAATTTTTGTTGAAAGATGGCAAAAATAATTTTGGAAAAAAGTTTAGTTCAAAAGTGTTTAAGGTTCATCAGTTTAACCCTGGTGATCTGTCTTTTGGTAATTAAAAAAAAAGGCAAATTTAAAAATAATATTAAAAATAATAACTCAATTTTACTTGGAAAAATGCTCACTTCTTTTTAATTTTTTTACTGGTATGTATAGATTTCTTTATTAAAAATATCTCTAAGAAAATTATAGCAGTTATAGCAATTCAATGATAGAACTTAATCACTTTCGTTATATATTTCTACGAAAATTATATTAGGCCTTTTGTAAGCAATTCAAAAGTCGTAAATATATTTCTTCCTCTAATTTTTTATGATTTTTACACGTATATTTAAAGAAACAATTTTCTCTAAAAACATACCCTGTATATCACCGTTCAATCCAAATTATATTCCTTTTATGACTAAAATGTATCCTTATTTTTGTTTACATATATGCATGTGTGTGTGTGTGTGCAAATACCAGTATCCCTTAAAAATTTTCCTTGATGACCTGCTGTTTACAACCCATCACTCAGACATCAAGTAAGATTTTACATTAGTGAGAAAATCAATGATTTCTACTACCTGGCACATAGTGACGAATGGCTTGCAGCCTCTCTCATATTTATGTTGATGGAGGGGTAATTTTTTTTCCAAACTATGAGGGGTGTTTTTTTTGAGGTTATGATTTTCATGCATTAGTATTTGACAGATCACGTGGGATTTCAGACATGGTGTCAAAGAGAAAGATGCTCAGTATGCTTTGACATTTCATCATGAATAGACTTACTAACGAGCAACGCTTGCAAATCATTGAATTTTATTACCAAAATCAGTGTTCGGTTCGAAATGTGTTTCGCGCTTTACGTCCGATTTATGGTCTACATAATCGACCAAGTGAGCAAACAATTAATGCGATTGTGACCAAGTTTCGCACTCAGTTTACTTTATTGGACATTAAACCAACCACACGAATTTCTGAGAGTGTTGCTGAAGACCGTGAAATGTCGATTCGTCGCCGTTCGCAGCAATTGGGTTTGTGTTATTCGACCACATGGAAGGTTTTACGCAAAGATCTTGGTGTAAAACCGTATAAAATACAGCTCGTGCAAGAACTGAAGCCGAACGATCTGCCACAACGTCGAATTTTCAGTGAATGGGCCCTAGAAAAGTTGGCAGAAAATCCGCTTTTTTATCGACAAATTTTGTTCAGCGATGAGGCTCATTTCTGGTTGAATGGCTACGTAAATAAGCAAAATTGCCGCATTTGGAGTGAAGAGCAACCAGAAGCCGTTCAAGAACTGGCCATGCATCCCGAAAAATGCACTGTTTGGTGTGGTTTGTACGCTGGTGGAATCATTGGACCGTATTTTTTCAAAGATGCTGTTGGACGCAACGTTACGGTGAATGGCGATCGCTATCGTTCGATGCTAACAAACTTTTTGTTGCCAAAAATGGAAGAACTGAACTTGGTTGACATGTGGTTTCAACAAGATGGCGCTACATGCCACACAGCTCGCGATTCTATGGCCATTTTGAGGGAAAACTTCGGAGAACAATTAATCTCAAGAAATGGACCGGTAAGTTGGCCACCAAGATCATGCGATTTGACGCCTTTAGACTATTTTTTGTGGGGCTACGTCAAGTCTAAAGTCTACAGAAATAAGCCAGCAACTATTCCAGCTTTGGAAGACAACATTTCCGAAGAAATTCGGGCTATTCCGGCCGAAATGCTCGAAAAAGTTGCCCAAAATTGGACTTTCCGAATGGACCACCTAAGACGCAGCCGCGGTCAACATTTAAATGAAATTATCTTCAAAAAGTAAATGTCATGGACCAATCTAACGTTTCAAATAAAGAACCGATGAGATTTTGCAAATTTTATGCGTTTTTTTTTAAAAAAAAAGTTATCAAGCTCTTAAAAAATCACCCTTTATTTGTATTATTTCTAATGTGAAGTTTGGGTGAAATTTGTTCTAATGTGAGTTTTTGAAAAATTGAAATTCCAGGTTCTTTTAACAACAAGTTCCATTTTAATCAGACCATTTTTTTGATTTCTTGAAAATTTGAAGGTATGGTTTGACAACTTTTTTTTGCATATTTTTTTATTTTTGTTTCTAAAAGTACATCTGAAGAATATTGTATTAAATTTTTAGATCAATCTGATGAAATCTAACGAAGTTTCAGTACGTTGAATGACCGTGCCTCTGACTTAGTTTTGCGCGCCTTATAGCTATCTGTGCTGAGCGGCGAGCGGCAACTGTTTCGGTCTCTATTGTATTCCTTTTATCCCCTCATTTCGTCTTAATATCTTCTGGTAAATAAAATGTGTAATATACATTGTATCCTTCGATAAAGAATATATATTTTAGTCTAAAATTGAACGCTTAGAGATATGTGCGTCATTTCAGTTTTGCTTCGATTTCGTTAACTCGTGCTCGGTTTCGTTTTTGCTTAGGTTAAGGCAAACTAACTGGCAACATGATCGACAATTTAACAGTGTATTATGGACTGGCAATTCCAAGAAATCACGATTCTGTGGACAAACGAATCGTGAACGCTATATGGGCGACTTTTTATCATTATTCTTCGACTGATCAAAATCCCCAACATGAAAAATGCGATGAATCGTGGTGCGAGTGGAAGAAGGCTGAAGCTGCAAAAACATCAGGATCATTCAAGCACAGTTACTCTCCACTTTCAGCTGATGTTTTAGACGCAATAAAGACAATATATGAAGATTTAAGCAAAGACACGCTGTTGGTACCTTATCTGGGTGGTTTCACGCAGAACTACAACCAACTCATATGGAATATTAAACCCAAATCAGTGAGTGGTACCGTAACTGTCGTTGAAATTGCAGCATATGTAGCAGCATCACTTTTTAACGAAGGCTCTGCTGCTTTTCTGACTTTCATGCAAGATTTGGGTATCACTTCAGGACCAAGTGCGCATGAATGGGCGCGCGCGACAGACTCTTTGCGGATCAGCAGAGTGGATGAGCAAGCTGCTCGCGAGACCAAAGAAGGCAAAGCCTTAAGAAGACAGGAGCAAAAAGATGCCTTAGATAACGTGGATGATAGTGATGTACTGTATGGACCCGGCATCGATGATGACATGTACGTATTTTATAAGAAAATTCAGTTTTTTTTCAAGATATTTTCATTTTTTCAGTCTACAAAACTTTAAATCGTTCTTTCCAAACATGTAATTTTAAAGTCGGTGACCAGCCTACAGAAAAAATAACTGAACCGATCGTTTTGAAGTTTTGTATACATATTCTACATGTTAAGAGCTCTCTAGATACGTCGAGTTTTTTAAAGTTTTTTAATTATTAACAATTTGATTTTTTGGTTTCAGATGATCCAGTGATGCTGTAGGCTGCTCACCGAACAAAAACTTTTTTCGAGGCGCCTGCGGAGATCTACAATAAATACGTTATTTCTCTCTATTTTTGAACAAAAATTTTTTTAAATATTCTTAAAATGTTGTATTTTTATATAATAAACTGTAAAATAAACAGTAATAATTTTTCAAAAAAATTCAAAAAAAAAGGTATTTTTTAGACGAAACAAACCTTACCCTCCCCTTAAGGAAGCACCACTAGCAACCAGGGCTTTCGGCTTCTTAGCGTTGTTTTTGAACTTTTAATATAAACTGCCAGAAATAGTAAGAGATTTTTAGATATTGATACAAATTACCGATTCCCGAAGCGATTACCAACCGATTACCGAACCATTTACCGATTACCGAAGCGATTACTCATCCATTACCGATTACCAACCGATTACCAATTACCGAAGCGATTACCAACCCATTACCGATTATCAAAGTCATTACCAACCGGTTACCAATTACCGAAGCGATTGCCAACTGATTATCGATTACCGAAGCGACTACCAACCGAATACCGAAACAATTAACAACCGATTACCAAAGGGATTACCAACCCATGACCGATGACTGAAGCGATTACCAATTACCGAAGCGATTACCAACCGATTACCGAAGCGATTACCAACCAATTACCAAAGCGTTTGCTAACCCATTACCGTTTACAGAAGCGATTACCGATCGAATGCCGATTACCGAAGCGATTATCAACCGATTACCCAAGCGACTACCAACCGATTACCAAAGGGATTACCAACCCATTATCGATTAAGGAAGTGTTTACCAACCACCGAAGCGATTACCAACCGATTACTGAAGCGATTACGAACCGATTACCAATTACTGCAGCAATTACTAAAAGATTACCGAATACTAAAGCGATTATCAATCGATTATCGAAGCGATAACCAACCGATTACCGATTACAAAAGCGATTACCAACCAATTACCGAAGCGTTTGCTAACCCGTTACCGTTTAAAGAAGCGATTACCGATCGATTACCAATTACCGAAGCGATTATCAACCGTTTACCCAAACGATTACCAACCGATTACCAAAGGGATTACCAACCCATTTCCGATTAATTAAGCGATTATAAATTACCGAAGCGATTACCAACATATTACCGAAGCGTTTGCTAAGCCATCACCGTTAACCGAAGCGATTACGAACCGGTTACCAATTACTGCAGCAATTACTAAAAGATTACCGAATACTAAAGCGATTATCAATCGATTATCGAAGCGATATCCAACCGATTACCGATTACAAAAGCGATTACCAAGCGATTACCAAACAATTACCGAAGCGTTTGCTAACCCATTACCGTTTACAGAAGCGATTACCAATCGATTGCCGAACAATGAAAATCAAAAAAAAAATTTGCTTTCGGGCGCCATTTTTTCATTTTGAGGGATGAAAAAAAAAATGTCTCATTGCATATCTTTCAAGTCGAATCGTCGGGAACACGTTATACGTATACGTGCATTTCAATGCCCTCAAGATCCGGTATCATGGAGAAAATCGCGATTGAAAAACAAAACAAAAAAAATAAATTTGCATTTTTTGGGGTATTTTCGCAAAAATTAGGGATATATTACAATTTTTTTTTAAATTTCATTGCACGCCATTCGGAAGCGCGACATTTAAATAACAAAGTTTGTGGCTTCTTGAAATTGTACTAAATGTTTTTCATCATGTTACACGAAGTTGAAAGCTAAGGTAAAAATCAAAACATTAAAAGGGCGTTAAAGAGTTAAGTTTTGAAAATCTTCGAACTTTAATAAAAATATTAACAAAATTCTTTCTGATTTGTGACAATTCAGTTTTTGACTTTTATTGTGTATACCAATATTTCGAAATTTTAACCCAATACTTTTGAATTTTTGTTCACATTCTGCGCACTGTGGTGTATTTTTTATTTTGTATCATAATAATTTTAGCTGAAGAAAATAGCTGAACTGCATATTGAAGGAACGTTTAAACTAACCTAAAACTTATCAGAAGTATAACTTTTCAAAAGTAATGGTAAATGTGTCAACTTAAAATATATATGTATTAAAAAAAAACTAAATAAATATATAAAGTACATACACGAATTCAAAAATAAAGTACAATTAACTCAGTTACAATTAAAATTTTTGCAGTATTCTGTATAATTCACGATTTATGCGTTCAATATTCAATCCAGTGTATCTTATGTGTCATAACCGACGATCCAATAATACAGAAAGTATAACAATACACCCATACATGCAGCAAATATTAAAAAACCGCAGAGGGTGGTAAACATTTCGGCTGAAGCGCCTTCCAAGCAGCTACAAATTTAACAAGAAAAGGATATGTTAGTTAAAAAAAAGGCAGATATGATCAAGTGTATCGAAAGCAAAAATAAAACTAGGCTAGGTGAAATCCAGTTAATGGAATACAGCTCACAGTATTGAACTACAAACATAACCAAAACTAATGGTGGTTATTTTTTTTTCAAAATAAAAATATTATTTTGCAAAAAAATTTTAACTCCACAAATTTTTACAGGTTTTTAAATGCAAATTCAATTTTTAGGATATATAAATACACAGGATATATAAAGAGATACAAATACAAAAGAGATAACGCTATTAAAAAATTAATATTGGTATTGAAAAAGGGCCTAAAAATTTATTTTAATATTTTACTTTCCTTTTACTTTTCTTTACCGTTTCTCGAAAATCGGATATTTAATAAAAAAAAAAGGTATATTATTATAATTTTATATTTTATTAAACAAGAGTTATATTTTTAAAAAATTAAAATTTAAAATTCGATAAAAACTGTTTTGCAATATTTATAACATTTCTATCAATCTAAAATATAATTTCATAAATTTTCAATATAAAATAAAATGAATCATAAAATATTTTAAATATATACAAATTGCTCTAAAAACTTTTGCAAAATCTTGAATAATTCCTTTTAAAAGTCCAGTTTAGTTCATCAATTGTAATAAAAAAGAAAAAAAAGGGTTATAGCAATGGTAAACACCAACACAATAACGCAGATGCAGGGTAAACATAGGCATTTGACGCATTCCACGGGGTTCTAAAAATTTAACGAAAAATTTATATATTATTACAAATTATTGCAGTAAAAAAAATGCAGAGTTAAAAGCAAGTAAGGCGAAAAGGTAACAGGTTATAACTAGTGGTCGAACGAATATTCGGTTTCGGTTTTAGTAAATTTCGATGCATTTTGCCGGTAACGTCAGGTTCGTACTCAATATGGACGAAATTACCACCGAAACTTCAAAATCTCATTAAGTTTATACAACAAAAAGTTATTAAAAAACTTCAATTAATATTCATTTTATATTACTTTTTTGTTTTGCTAAAAATAATATGAATTTTCCTGCTTACTTTTAATAAAAATATTTATTAAAAAAATTCTCATATTAATACTAAGTCTCGGTTTCGGTTTCGATAAAAATGTCAGTTTCGCTCGAACACTAGTTATAGCAGTGACCAAATGAAATCCAGTTAATTGAAAGATATAAATACAGCTCAACGCTTTGAATCATAAGCAAACCTAACATAATAGATTTAGGGTATTCGCGATAATGCCTATTTTGCTAGTATTTTGCAAAAATGTACGTATCAGTTTTGATTTTATGAATCTACAAGATGTAGTGTATGTAGTGACATATTAAAAAATTTACTACAAGTATACAATACTGCACCATTTCCAATTGCAATTCGGAAAAATATAAATTGAAACTCAGAAATTGCATTTGAAATTCAGAAAACATTAATTGAAATTCAAAAAATCCCTTTGAAATTCAGAAAAGATCAATAAAAATTAATTTCACTTAAAATTCAGAAAACACCAATTGAAATTAAGAAATTCTATTTGAAATTCAGAAAAGATCAATTGAAATTTAGAACCTTATTTAAATTTCAGAAAATATAGATTGAAAATCAGAAATTCTATTTGAAATTCAGAAAACATTAATTGAAATTCAGAAAATATCAAATGAAATTCAGAAAAACATTTAAAAATTCAGAATAAATAAATTGATATTAAAAAATTCAAATTAACGTCATGACTTAATGATCCCAAACCATAGCCATACCATTGCCATACAACACTAAAACCTAATTATAATTAAAAACGGTAATTATAGCGATAAATTAAAAGTATCTTTTATACTTGTTACATTATTTAGATTTATATTTATGAAAGATTCATAGTGAAAATCTTTATAATAAAAAATAAAAGACATGATGATTATATCGTAATGGTATGTTGTAGTAATGGTAATGGTAATGATAATGGTAATGGTAATGGTAATGGTAATGGTAATGGTAATGGTAATGGTAATGGTAATGGTAATGGTAATGGTAATGGTAATGGTAATGGTAATGGAAATGGTAATGGTAATGGTAATGGTAATGGTAATGTTAATGTTAATGGTAAAGGTAATGGTAATGGCAATGATAATCGCAATAAAAATGGTAATGGTAATGGTAATGGTTATGGTAATGATAATGCTATGGTAATGGAAATGGTATTGGTAATGGTCATGATAATGTTAATGACAATGGTAATGATAATGGTAATGGTAATGGTAATGGTAATAATAATGGTAATGGTAATGGTAATGGTAATGGTAATGGTAATGGTAATGGCAACCGCAATGGTAATGGCAATGGAAATGGTACTGATAGTAGTAATGGTAATGTTAATGGTAATGGTAATAGTAATTTTAATGGTAATTGTAATGGTAATGGTAATCGTTATAATAGTTATGGTAATGGTAATGGTAATGGTAATGGTAATGGTAATGGTAATGGTAATGGTAATGGTAATGGTAATGGTAATGGTAATGGTAATGGTAATGGTAATGGTAATGGTAATGGTAATGGTAATGGTAATGGTAATGGTAATGGTAATGGTAATGGTAATGGATATGGTAATGGTAATGGTAATGGTAATGGTAATGGTAATGGTAATGGTAATGGTAATGGTAATGGTAATGGTAATGGTGTTGGTAATGGTAATGGAATGGGTAATGATTATAGTAATGGTTAGGGTAATGGTAATGGTAAGGGTAATGGTAATGGTAATGGAAGTGGAAATGGCAACCGCAATGGTAATGGCAATGGAAATGCTAGTGATAGTAGTAATGGTAATGTTAATGGTAATGGTAATGGTAATGGTAATGGTAATGGTAATGGTAATGGTAATGGTAATGGTAATGGTTATGGTAATGGTAATGGTAATGGTAATGGTAATCGTTATGGTAATAGTAATGGTAATGGTAATGATAATGGTTATAATGGTAATGGTAATGGCAATGATAGTAGTAATGGTAATGGTAATTGTGATAATGGTAATGGTAGTGATAGTGGTAATGGTAATGGTAATGGTAATGGTAATGTTAATGGTAATGGTAATGGTAATGGTAATGGTAATGGTAATGGTAATGGTAATGGTAATGGTAATGGTAATGGTAATGGTAATGGTAATGGTAATGGTAATGGTAATGGTAATGGTAATGGTAATGGTAATGGTAATGGTAATGGTAATGGTAATGGTAATGGTAATGGTAATGGTAATGGTAATGGTAATGGTAATGGTAATGGTAATGTTAATGTTAATGGTAATGGTAAAGGTAATGCTAATGGCAATGATAATCGCAATAAAAATGGTAATGGTAATGGTTATGGTAATGAAAATGGTATTGGTAATGGTGATGGTTATGTTAATGACAATGGTAATGGTAATGGTAATGGTAATGGTAATGGTAATGGTAATGGTATTGGTAATGGTAATAGTACCAGTTTTCAATGATAGTGAAAATGGTTACTCTTGAGATACAAGAAAAATTTTAATTTTTAAATTTATTTTCTCCTAATTTCAATTATTGTTTTCTGAATCTCAATTGATCATTTCTAAATTCCAATTGATATTTTCTGAATTTCAATTGATGTTTATGTATTTCAAACGTTATTAATGAATACTATTCAAAAGTAATTTTAATTCGCCTTTTCTGAATTTCAAATGGAATTTCTGAATTTCAGTTGGTATTTCCTGAATTTCAATTGATATTTTCTGGATTTCAAATATAATTCTCAATTACAATTGTTCTTTGGTGAATTTCAATATATATTTTCTGAATTTCAAATGAAATTTCTGAATTTTAATTAGACTTTTCTGAATATCAAATTGAAATTCTGAGTTTCAAATCATCTTTTCTGAGTATGAAATGAAATTCTGAATTTCAATTGATCTGTTCTCAATTTCAGATGAAATTCAAAATATCAGTTGATATTTTCTGAATTGCAAATGAAATTTCTGAATTTCAATTGATCTTTTGTGAGTTTCAAATGGAATTCTGAATTTCAATTGATGTTTTCTGAATTGCAATTAGAAATGGTGTAGAATAAATGCACCACATCATGAATACCCCAAATGTCATTTTAGAAACTCAACAAATATTGAAATAAACTCAAATTTATGTTCGAATAACGATAGTTTTTACATGAAAATTACAACATTTTTTTATTTAAATTAGTATTGATGGCATATCATGGAATTCTTAAAAATTTATATTTTTTATAATTTTTAAGAATTACTTTTATGAGCTTTAATGCAAAAATAATCATGAAGTAGCAGGTCGCTACCACAACAAAGTTATTTAGTACTTATTGAAGAAACCTTGAAAACTTACCTTTATATTTTACTCATGTGTCAGAGTTATGAAACATGGAAAACTTCACAAAAGTATGACTTTTCAAAAGTAAAATTAAATAAAAAAAAGAAAAAGAAAAATTCTTAAATATTAGTCAACTATTGTATATTTAATATTGTACAGTCAATATTCGGATTTATCGTGCAATATCCAGTTCAGTTTATTTCATCCTTATTCTTGATCTTTAAAATAAAGAAAGTATACCGCTACGCCAACGCCTACAGCCACCAGCAAAATAAGGCAGAGGCAGGGCAAAAATACGTTCATGGCGCATTGCAAGCAGCTAAAAGTTTTAAGGAAGAAAAAAATAGAAATTTTGTATAAACTTATGTAGTATGTTAATCGAGTGTACAGCGGTTTCGAAAGCAAAAATAAAATTGGCTAGGTGAAATCCAGTTAACTGAATACAGCTTAAAGCATTAAACCACAGGCCAATAAGCGCAAAATATCTGTAGCTGTCATAATATCCAGAAAATTACTTAACATTGCGTAGCGATTAGAATAGCGAGGAGAAGGGGGTCAGCTCCGTCCTATATATCAGAAAAATTCTATAATTTTTTATTTTGTATCTATAATTTTTTTAAAATTTTATAATTTAATACAATTTGATCGAGCTGCTGCGACCCAAAAGAGATTATTACTCGTACTACAACTTTGAAATTTTCGCTGTCTTTTCGACTTTTGCAAAAATGCCTACCTGCATAGGTTTTAAGGACGTAAACACGTCAAAACTTATTTTCCAATATGTATTGTTGCTACAGATAAAATTAACCATGGTATAATTATACCAGGTAGCCTTGAGGACTGCCCATTTTCTCAGAGCGACCAGGAATAATATATAATAGATTCCGCCATGCGCATGTCCGTCATTTTTGTTGTGACGTCAGCAGTGAGAACGAAGAGAATGGGAAACTTATTAAGAAAAAGCCTTAGTAAACATTTTTCATAGGGGGATTCCATTCGAAAACATTCTCATTTTCTTATGCAATCTTGGTTTTTAGATAAAATGAAATAAACATTTATCGAAAAAGAACATTGGTCCAGAAAAAATAGAAATATTTTTGAAAACTATCTTTGATAAAAACTGCATATATCATAGGGGCTTTAACTTCCGTGTTCACCCCTTCACACAAAAAGCAGCTAAATTGGTCGATTTTTTTTATTAACATTTTTAATTTTTGGTTTTTTCACAAAATTAAGTATTCTTATATTGAAATTTCGGTTTGAATGTGTTTGTAACAAGTGTCACGTGACTCTCACGCTTGACGTTTGGCTGCGCAGAAGATTTTCATTTCGGCGCACTGATGGCGGAAACTATTATATATTATTCTTGCAGAGCGACGACTATCAATTGTCAAAATCAATACAAAATTTAACTTGCCATCTTTTCTTCTGCTCAAATTCATTTTGGTTTTATTTTTAAAATTCTTTTTGACAAATGGTAGTCGGCACGAGAACTGTCACACCTACCTTGTTATTATTGTATCATGAAATTACTTTTGGTACTTAATTGTCATATTACAATTTTGTCAAGAACTGAGTTTTTAAAATATTTTCTATAAAAAGTTTTTATTATATACACTTTGGTTTTGATATTTTATAAAAATATAGCTTAAACTAAATAAACACTTTAGAGATAAAAAAACTTATCACAATACAATGCAGTGAAAAACTACTGCAGAGATTTGAAGAAGTCACGGAATTGTTGTGGTGCCTGTTCCACTAGCTTTTGTGTGCTCTCTGTTGTGCTGCTATCCTTGTGGTAATACACGGTGAAGTACACGATCAAGCCGATAATGATCAGCAACACAAGACCGGAACAAATAAAGCCCATCAACATGTTGCAGGCGCATTTACAGCAACTGTAAGCAAAATAAATAGTTTTATTATAAAAATTAATAAGCTGTTGAGAAATATGACCAAGCAATGCGAGCGGTTGTGAACTTTACTGCCAATTGTTGCCACTTTTTATTTTTTTTTTTTTTTAATGCATTTGCACATGTTTGCTTTGTTGAAAAAATAAAACAAAAAATATTCAGGGTTAATTAGCACAATCGTTGCAAATGTTTGAGAAATTATAAGTGAATCATCTTTTTGTACATTAATATCAATTTTGCCGAAGAAATGCAAAAAAATAATGTTTTTTCATGATTATTTTGATTGTAACGTTTTTTTTTATAATTTTATAAAATAAACAATATCAGTTATTATAAATTTGCCAAAACTGGAGATAATAACGATCATAAATAGTATCGTTATCAAGTCCAAGAATACCGGAAACGTTGCGTGATAATTTTGTATATGCCCAGTTTTGACGTTCATGTAAAGAACCGGCTTAAGTTATTCAGAGCATTCACATCAATTTATAATATCGGTACTTTTATAGCAATCGAACAAACAATCTAATCAAAAAATTATATAATAAAGTATGAAGTACTTTTTGATGACTTATCGAACGGGTGTTTGTTTGTTGGCAAGCAAATATTTTTTGAAACTTTGGCACAATTTTGAAATACTTATCAAATTAATCAAGTTTTAAAAAGCTTAGATTTTAAATTTGGTACGTTTTCAAAAAGTTGTTAGATTAAAATGGTGTTTAAAAAAAAGGCCTCTTGGGTTTCCCCTACTTTGACTCAAACAACTTTTTAGAATTCAATCAGTTTGTTTTAACTAGATTTAAGAAAAAAAAATATACATATTTACGATATGATAAATGAACCAAGATACCACGAAATGATAACAAATACTTTGAAAACTGTTATTTTGTTTATAGACATAGATATACATATATATATAGTGGGTACTTATTTTCCACGGTAGATTGTTTTATTATTTGGTATAGTATGTGGGCAACTTTAATATAAATGAACCATTCTTTTTTTTTAATTGAGTTCAATTTCTGCCAACTGAATAGAAACTTTTTTATTAAATTTTTATTTTTATTTATGAAAATTAAATTACGGCATGTTTTTTATTTAAAATAATATTTATTTTTTGCAATTCTTCGGAAACGAAACAGCTGTCTAGACTGCTGATGGTTTGTTCTGAAAAGATCTTTGTTATTGTAGCGACCTGTTACTTTTTTTTTTTTTGACTAAACCAACACTCCACAATTTACACTCACTCCACAGTTGACACTCACATCATATTTTGTTTATGATGCGAAGTCAGAAAAAGATCTAGGATGTTATGGCTAAGCAGATCACTGCATGGAAAAAAAGTTGGTTCCTTCACTAGTTGAATCAATTGGTTCGATTCAGCAAAAAGCTCAACATATTGACCCTCAGGTCTTGTATGGCTCGAGTGACATAACCAAGCCGATTTGTGGACATTGAAATCGCCGGTTACAACGATCCCCAAAATGTGCGTTAACGAATCAGAGAGAGCGAGAGAGTCCAGTTTGCTAAAAGTGAGCTCCCTCCCTAAATTCGGGCTTATATACACGAAACAAAAGTGTAGCAAATACGAACGGACCCTGAACCTAACCCACATACAGCTAAGCTCTGGATCAGTCATATCCAGGCCCCAGGACCTGTTACTTCATGTATATTTTGGCATTAAACCTTATAAATCTTAGTTCTTAAAAATTTATATTTCTAGAAATTCCAAAAAATAGAAATTATTTTTATTTATTTTAAAATTAATTGTATCCGGCACAAATGCAATTTGTTTGTGATAATAATTCTTTAAGCACTTATTCATTTTCAACCTTTTATTATATATTATTTAATTTTTTTGTACTGTTAAATTTTTATTATTATTTTTCATTTTTTTTTTTTTTCATTTGCTTATTTCCATTTTCTACAAACTCACCAACACACAACTTTTCCGGGACATTTGATGATTTCCCAACAAGTAGCGCACATTTTGTTTTTTAAAAGCTTTTAAACTTAATTTAGTTATACGTCAACTTAGTTATATACTATAACTAAGAAGTTTATCTTTTAAATACAAACTTGTTAAATATGCATTAATGGCAAGCACACAACAAAAACACGTTCGTTCGAATTCGTTAACAATCAATAACTGGGCTTTCTTAATAAACGTTCAGTTATTTTCGATGGGTGCAAAATTGCGAATTACCAATATATGGCTAAAACAATTTTTTCACAAAAAACAAAAAAAAAAATACCCCTTTTCGAACGCACTGATAACTCAAGATAACAATAATGATAACAAAACGAAAATGATAACAAAAAAATTATAACAAAACGAAAGTTAATAAGGTGACGAATTTTGAGGCAGCTATTATTATTATAGAAAAATTTAACTCTAATTCAAGCTATTTTTATAAGCTTTTATTTAACTTGCTTCGTTCGTATGTATGTATGTCCGCAAATCTTGCAAACAATTTTTCGACAGCTTGTGGGTCTCCGATTAAGCTGATATTTAGCATACATGTGTAAGCCCGGTGACAATGCAATATAATGAAAAGTTTTGCCACACCCCCTTTTACCGCCCACAAATCAATAAAAATGCTGTATCTCGAAAACTACTAAGCCGATTCAGATGAAATTTTGGCAGTAAATTTCCTTGAAGTAGAAAATGGGGTTTAAGGCCAAAATTTGACCACACCCCCTTTTACCGCCCACAAATTAAAATATCTCTAAGACTACCGGCCTGTTTCAGCTGAAATTTTGGCAGTAACTATCCTTCAAGTATTGCCTGGGTTAGAAAAAAAATGTTGCCATACCCGCTTTTACCGCCCACAAATGAATAAAAATGCTTTATCTCGAAAACTACTAGGCCGATTCAGATGAACTTTTGGTAGTAAATTTCCTTTAAGTAGAAAATGGGGTTTAAGAAAAAAAGTTGACCACACCTCCTTTTACCGCCCACAAAATAATATATCTTCAAAATTGCCGGGCTGTTGCAGCTGAAATTTTGGCAGTAAATGTCCTTCAAGTATTGCATGGGTTAGAAAAAAATGTTGCCACACCCCTTTTACCGCCCACAAATCAATAAAAATGCTATATCTCCAAAACTACTAGGCCGATTCAGATGAAAGTTTGGTAGTAATTTTCCTTCAAGTAGAAAATGGGGTTTAGGAAAAATATTTCACCACACCCCCTTTTGCCGCCCACAAATTCATATGTCTCCAAAACTACCGGGCGGTTTCAGCTAAAATTTTGACAGTAAATGTCCTTCAAGTATTGCATGGGTTAGAAAAAAATGTTGCCACACCCTCTTTTACCGCCCAGAAATCATAAAAAATGATATATCTCAAAAAATACTAGGCCGATTCAGCTGAAAATTTGGCAGCACATTTACATCAAGTAGAAGATAGGGGTTTAAATTTAGCCACACCTCCTATTCCCGCCCACAAATCAAGAAAAATGCTATATCATAATAAAGTATATTCTGCTATAAATAATGTAAATGGTATAAATCATGTTAACATGTACTGTTAAGGTTAATGGTCTAAAAACTTAAAATGCTATATGTAAGGCTTTCAAAATAAAATATGTTCATAATAAAACTGTAAGACAAAAAAGTAAAAAAAAAAAAATATATAAAAAAAAAATGTTTAAAAATAAGCTTTTATTTAACCAAAACGTGAACTAAAAAGAAAAAAATAAATTTCAGTGACATTTGTCATATATGTATAGGTATATTCTAGATTCAGAAGAACCTCTCTCTTGGTTACCCATCATCATAATAAAAGCGTGCGTAAATAGGAAAGTTCTAGAGACGTATATAAATTTAGAAATTTTCAAAATGTAAAATACATTTAAATTTTAAAAGCTTAAGGCACTGATATTGTGCAGTTAACCTGTATAATGGATTGCGGTTTATGTACAGATTAGCCTACTAAAAGATTCAATTCCACTGATATTGTGTAGTAAACTTGAATATTTTACATTTTGAAAATTTCTAAATTTATATACGTCCCTAGAACTTAACTATTTACGTACGCTTTTATTATGATGATGGGTAACCAAGAGAGAGGTTCTTCTGAATCTAGAATATACCTACTATATACATATATGACAAATGTCACTGAAATTTATTTTTTTCTTTTTAGTTCACGTTTTGGTTAAATAAAATGTTATTTTTTAAAAATTTTTTTATAAATATTTTATTCAGTTTGAAATGAGTTTTAGTGAAAATTTCAAGGACCCAATATAACTATTGTTTTTTATATTGTATATTTCTAAAACTACACTCAGCAAAAAGTTTCTCGGAATATGAGAATAAAAGCATCATATTTAGAGAGAAATGGTAATGACTTTGCTTCAGAGAATGTTTTTCTTTAAATGTGATCCCAAAAATTCCCTAAGACTAGTTAAAAAACTTCCATGAAAATCAGATATATTTTCTCATCAATTGAGACACCTTCTCTTAAACAGAAGAATATTTCTTTAGAACAGGTTCAACCATTTTCTTGATTGTGTCATTTTTTCCCGAAAACAGAGAAATATTTATTTAATTTTAATAAATCTTTTCAATAAAAATAAGCTTTCTTCAAAAGAGAGATATATTTTCTTAATATTGGTGCAATATATTTCTTTATTGCGTACATTTTTATACCCCAACGCGTACTTCGTAATTATACCCGGACGCGTACTGCGCAGACCCGTAGCCAAGTGGGGTAATTTAGGTGTTCAAACCCCCCATAGGGTCGAGAAAGTATGAAATAATAACGCATATGAAACGATTACATTCAAAATATAATCTTTTTTAAGACAATTTTCAACACAAATTTAAGAAACTTCACTTAATCAATGAAAAGTTTTTTGGCCAAATGAAATATTCACTTTGCTTATAAAAGTCATAATCATCATATTTGAATTCAAGTACAGTAAGTTTGCATATTAACATTCGTTTGAATGGATTTTTTTTTTAAATTTTGGAAAGCTGGTAAATGCACAAAATACATGAACCACGAAATTTAGCACATTAGTTCGTATTCCCCACAAAGCGGATGACTTAAACAATTTGTCCATTCTATTTTATTGCTTTCTGGGTATATAGGACATTTTAAATCTCCAACTCGTCACAACAATTTAGGCGTATGCGAAGTCTTTTCAAAATTACAGCTTTCAGAAAATCGCCTAAAATCTGAATATGCTTTTTTCGAAAATTAAAATTCTCTATACAAAATAATTTTAAAATATTTTATAGAGTGCAATTCTATGGGGATTTGAAGATTTTTTAAATCATGCTACCAAATTTTAATAAGAAAATTAATAAAAATTAAATTGTTTTAAGCTTCGGCACTTTTAAGAACAATTTAGAAGTTGAAAAAAATTTTTTTTTTTTAAATTTTCTGATATAAATTTCTGATTTGCAAATATAAATCCACGACTGAACATTTTCTTAAATATCCAAAAAAAAAAATAGTTACTGTTTAGTTCTTTTTATAAAAATGTATCTAGCTGAGTAATAGTTTCAAAAAATAGACTTATATTGATGTGATAAATTAAAAAAATATTTTGGCTATAAGATATTGGTTCTGTGCAAAGTCCAGTTTTCGAACTACGGGTTTTGAAAAATAATCTGAAATTTAAATATGACTTTTCTCATAAAAATGTATAAAGAAGTATTATGTTATTGTTATTGGGAATTGAATGGTTTTATCAGTCATGATATCAAATTTTTATGAGAAAATGAAACATTTCAATTTTTAAAGAATTTTCTTTTGAATATAATCCAAATGGTCGCTATCGTTTTCGAGAAAAGCTATATTTTGGCCTTTAACGATAATTCCAACTAGGCTTCACATAGGTCCATATACTTGTACACAAGCTAGGGATCAATAGAGACGTAAGGTAGTCAAAAAGAAACCAAATATACAGACTATATTTTCTTGGTTCTCCTGTGTTTATAAAAGTGTTAGTGAAATTTTGTGATAGTAATTTTTACTTTTCGACAATTAAACGACAACTAAAAATTCTCAATTCGTACCATTTCTCAAAGAATTAAAGATAAAAATCAAAAACTTAGTACTTGTTATTTCTCTTATAGCCATTTAAAAACAGGCATATTCACGAATAGTTTTAAAAGAAAACGGGTTTGCTTGGAAAAATTTCCATATCCTTGCTGTTTATTTTTTACTGGTATCTACTTACAGATTTATTTATCAAAACCCCCCTTAAGGTAAGTCCTGGCTACGGGCCTGATACTGCGTAAGGGGCAACTTTGTCATAACGCCAAGAATGAGGCGTGGCAGGTTTAGAAAAATATACATATATTTGATCAACGTTACCTCCTGAGTCGATTTCCGTGTGTCCGTCTGTCTGTCCGTCTGTCTACACGATTACAGCCGTAATTTTAAAGCTATCGCGATGAAATTCAAAATTTCAAGTTTATTTTTAAAAAAGGAAGATCAAGTTCGAAAATGGGCCAAATCGGATGAAAACCACGCCTACCTCCCATACAAAGTGACTTTATTTTAATCGTAAAATGTCTTTAAAATCCACAAAAATTTAAAGAAATGCCTTGAAATTCGGCACGTAAGCTTTGATCTTCAATTTAAATCCTGGCTATGAAATTTGGAAAAATCAAATGAAAACCACACCTACCTCCCATACAAAGTGGCTTTATTTTAAAAGTAAAATCTCTTAAAAATCTGTTCAAATTAAAAAAATGCCTTGAAATTTTGCACATAGGCTTTGATATTTAATATAGGCCATCACTATGATACTTGGCAATATCGGATGAAAACCACGCCTACCTCCCATACAAAAAAATCCACAAAACTTAATTTGATATATAATATGAACCATCTTTATGATATTTAGCAAAATTGAATCAAAACCACGCCTACCTCTCATACAAAGTGACGTCATTAAAATAGGAAAATTTCCGAATATACTTAAAAAAACTTAAGAATTAAATTGATTGTGTTTTAATTTTTGCTCCTTCTAAAGAGAAATAATTCCGAATTGACTTTATCTCAATTTCAAATGGACATATTTCCGATTTTCCAAGATTTTCTCAAAATTTGCCCTTGTACGAAATATTGCACTATGACTTTGGGTTTTATGTCCTGTGTCATATTGTAACACTGAACGTCATAAAGCCTAAAACGAAAAATATCACAAAGTCCAAAGCATGTCATAAAGCCCAAGTTGGGGGGAAAAAAATGGTCACAACAGTCAACTTTATTTTGGGCGATATAACTTTTAACTTCGATTTGGTAATGGAATGCCATAAAGCCCAATTTGTCTCCCCTTGGGTGTTATGACATTCGAGTTGGCTGTTGTGACTATTTTTTTCCCCCAATTTGGGCGTTATGACATGCTTTGGGCCTTGTGACATTTTTCGCTTTGGGCTTTATGACATTGGGCGATATGACACCACGCCTGAAAAATCCAGGGACCACAGATAACGATTATCGCTATCAATCAATCATTTTATAGCAATTATTTGTTGGTCCATATTTTTTCAATCAGAAATAAAAATCATTTTGTGATCGTTAAAATTATTTTTTTACCGTTATTTTTTCGATCAGAGATAAAAATCAATCACTGATCGATATTTTTTCGAGCAGATTAAGAAAATTATTTATTGGTCGAAATTATATCGATAAAAAATTAACATGTGTATGTGTATGAGTATCTTGAAAATATCACTTCGACTTCAGTTTTCTTCCCAATCTTATTAAACACCATCAACTATATCCAAACAAAAACTAGATTATTTTCCATGTAGTTTGTCTCAATTCAATATTAACTGGATTTTCATTCATAATTTTATCTTTACCTTCGAATTCGTTTTCTTCTCAGCATGTTTAGAGACTCACCAACAGACACATCTATCAGGATATTTATCACTTGGACAAAAACATTCACACATTATTTGCTTTGAAGTTTTTAAGTGTCTTTAATTTTGACGTATTTGAAAAAAATGAACTCAATATATAAACAATAACTCGAGTATGGAGTTAGATTAAATATTTACATGATTATTTTTTTAAGAAAATATATTCGACAGCGTCAAGAATTTAAAGTATTAAGACAGTTTTTTCAAATTTCAAATCAAATTAGTATTTTGAGAATACAGAACTCAAAAACGCGTTTAATCAGTTACCAATAAAACAAGATTTCGTCTTGGTTTTTAGCTTGTTCACAATTCTAAGAGACGTATTGTTCACGCCTCTGGATATCTTTAACCAGTGAATATTTACAAGTACTTGAAACTACTGAAAAACTAGTTCTACAATCTCTGGTTAAAGATATCCAGAGGTGTGCAATACGACTCTAAAGCTATTCTTTTCTAAATTCAATATTAACTGGATTTCCGCCAATTTTTTTTTTTTTTGTCTTATATGTTTCATAAAAACTCACCAACAGACACATTTTCCAGGACATTTGAGTATTGAACACAAGCAATCTGACATTTTTTTTTATAGTTTATACAATCTACAGAACTTTATAACCTTTTAAGTTATATTTATAGCCTTGCTAAGTCAGATATTAAAAAAAATAGTCACAAAATATAAGCTTGAGTCACTTGAGTTTTAGCACTATATAGGGCAAAATTTTAATAGAATATTATTTACTCTTTATTTTATTTTTTACCCTTTACAAAAGTTCACTTATATTCAGAAACAATATAATTGACATTTTCTAGGCACTGTTAAAAGGATTATCTCAACACTATAAGATATATTTTAGAAATATTTATTATTTTTTTTTTTTCTTATTTTTAATTTTTGATAATGTTGAGAAATGGCGTAGACAGTTTTTTCAAATTTCTGACTAATTCAAATTGTTTTCTTTTATCTTTCTCACAGCATTTTTATAGAATATATACAGAGATATGTACAGTAAAATGTACAAGATTTGTGGTGCTATCCATTTTTTTAAAAAAGCCCAAATTTATTACTTTTTTTAATTTTAATCAATTTTAGTGAAGATTCTTATAAATAATTAATATATTTTTAATATACTGATTTGTAGCTCAAAACCTGAAGAATTTTCTTAAAGTTACACTCTCATATAAGGGTGTTGTTATTTTCAAGAAGTATAGAATTTCTTAGAGGGATAACTGTCAAACTAGTTGTCAAAGTTAACACATGTTTTTGACATTTATGATCAGTAGATTATCAGTAGACTTTCGCAATTACCATGCAAAGACTTATACCGAAACAATGTTTACAAATTTTGGAGATAAAATGCGATAACCTTACAGAGCACTTTGCATCCGTGCACGCAAAACGATGAATTTAATTTATGTCTTCGTTTACTCTTATGCACAATATTCATTCAAAATGAGCTCATTCTGTGCGTACCATATTAGCTATCGCCGCTATAAAGATGACTGCAACGGAGCACCCAAAATATATCGATTCGACACCGTTCTCAACAACTTGGCCTTTGCCCATACACTACATGGAAGATTTTGCAGAGAGACCTTGACGTACACCCGTATAAAATCCAACTGGTACAGGAATTGAAGCCATGTACCCATCGCAGGTGTCTTTTTCTGTTTTTGACAGTTAATTTGTATTGTTGGCACTTAATTTTTATATTTAAAATTTTTTTGACGTTTTGATTTTGAAATAAATACATTTCTAGCATTTTATTTTTGACGTTTAACAGTTTCTGACATTATTATTTTGATATTTTGACATTTATAAATAATAACTCATTGGTTTTTTTTTTACCATCAAAACTTTATTTCGAAAAATTTTAAATTTCGTTTTGTTCTTTCTAACAAGAAATCAAAAATTGAAATCAAATTTTTTATCGTTATTTTTTCTTAGAGTGTAAAGAATTTTTCTGGCACTTACAACACTAAAGCTTTTTTGTATTTGGTTTTTTTTTTTTATCTAGTAAGATATGAAAACATGACAATGACGAAGTTCGCACTTTTGACTCATTGTAGAACTAATTGCAATTAAATTTTGGCAGATTGTTGACAAGTTCACAACCAAAACTGAATGTTACTTACCTAAAACGATTACTCATTTGAATGCAACTTACGAAGCTATTCCTCTACGCCGACGTTCTCTGGCGTACTTGGCCTTTATAAGGTGTGAAGGTGTAGTAAAAATTTGCGTTTTTACTTGATTTTTTTTTTTTTTTTGTTTAACTTAAGAAAAGTTAAATAACAATCGGCTGTTAATGGTGAATGGAAACTCAAACACTTTGTTTTTTTAATAGTTCTGTTATACTTTTGACTTTTCAACGTACAGTCACACAGAAAACTATACGTACCCCTTACAAATACCGCGTGCAAATAAAAATGGCATTTTTCTGAAAAATGAGAATACACCAAAACAGTGCATAAGAGCAGAAATATTTAATCCATGGTTCAAATGCAAAATTAAATATTTCAGTATTATATAAAACACAAAAAATCAATTTTACAGCACAGAAAAGTTTACATACTCTAGAAGGAAATGTAATTAAAGTTAGTTTAAATAAATATTTGCAGTATTTGTGTTGTTTTTTCAGTATTTATGCGGACCTCTCTCTGCATCTAATACTGCCATTAATCGATTGTTCATGGAAAAAACGATTTTTTTGGTTGTTTCAGTCATTATTTGGTTCCTCCCACGCTCCAAAGTATCTTTCACTTCATTTTTTTTTTTTTTCTAAATGTTTTAGCATACGTAAATGCTGCGTTCTAATTCACCCCACAAATGCTCTAAAGGGTTAAGATCGAGGGACTGCTGGGGCAAATTGAGTTGTATTGGCATGTTATAAAGCAACTTGACAATATAGGATGTGTGCTTTTGATCATTGTCCTGTTGGAAATACCACGCGCCACTCAGACCCAACTTGCTTGCGGATTCTTTCAAACTGCTTTTCAAGATGTTCTAGTAAATAAAACGGTCCATATTTTTATCCACAAGCTGTAGTTTTTGAAACCATTCGCCGACATACAGCCCCACACCTTGACCGAACCTTCGACATTAGGCCGGGTCGATTTGTGGGGAGGCAAAAAAACCGCCCATTGCTCTGTGAAAATCGTATTCTAGGGATCAAAATAAGAAACTTTGCCGAAGGAACCATACCTCTAAAACGAATTCTGATGTCCCCCAATTTGGGTTGAACTTTTGGGTAGGGGCTACTTTTAAAAAATCCCACTTTGACCCATTTAGAGTGCTCCAATCGAGTCCAAATGTATGACCGACCCCCACTAACTTTGGAGGCCCGACCTACCCATGCCAGTGGCACCACCCCCTGGAATCCCCCTGTGGGGTTCCCCATACAAACATTTCAAAAAATCACCAGTTTTGGCACTTTACATGAAAAAATCAGCGAAATGCCTATGTTTTTTTCTTTTTGGAGTTTTTTTTCTCTTTAGAAAATGAAGGTATCACTGTGACACAATTGCAAATCGGAAAATTGCTTGTGTGCGTTTTTTAAGGCACCACAAGACACAGCTGCATGTCGTAAACTTACTTGTGTAGTTTTTTTATAGCACCTACTTAAGAAATGAAGGTTGTTTTTACAACCCTTTTTGTGGGTATTTTATGGCACCTTCTTAAGAAATGCGCGTTTTATGCAACCATTTTAACAATTAAGGTATCACTGGAATGCACCGCAACCCTTTTAAAAAATTAAGGTATCACTGTGACACAATTGCAGATTCTAAAATTGCTTGTGTGCGTTTTTAAGCCACCACAAGACACAGCAGGTAGAATTGAAATTACCATTTCATTCTTATTACCTCGTCTCGTAGACCATATATAACGCAACAGTTTTTGTGAATGCATTAAGTCGATGTGAAGAACTCAAAGTGTGAAGTGCTAATTTCAGATAATATTTAAAAAAAAAATAATAAGTGAAGTTGACCATTCCAAATCAAAAAGTTTACAATGAATCCACCATCCTCTACACCGCAAGATGAAGCAACAACAACATCAACAACTATCGAAAACCCAATGAGTCATATACCCAAGCACTATGTTACTGTTTTTGGTGTGTCTACTGATTTGACTGATCTTAATTTACGAACCCATCTGGATATCTTGAGATATTATTTTTACTTAAGCGAACGTGCTAAAACAGAACAAAAAAATGATAAGTTGAATGGAATTTGGGAAAAACTTGGTATGGAAATAATGCTGAAAAAAAGTGTATTTAATAAATTGAATAAATTGCTTGACAAGTATCAAGAGCAAATCAAGAGAAGAAACAAAACCCAACCCAGTATGTAAAATCTCTGGAAACAATTTTTTACATTGGAACATGTAAATGCGATTTGAAGGCAGCTCCATGCGCATGCGGCTGGGTTCCCGAACGCCTCAAAGAGTTCATGCACGATCAACATAATCAGAGAAGACTAACAATGGATGCAGTTGTGATGGAAACTGAAGAGCAAGTAGCAACGTCTATGTCATCAATGCCAACATACCAAGATCCCGATGATTCAACATACGCACCGCCACCGGTTCAAGAAGATATGGATAGAAGCACAAGTTCACAATACACAGAGAGATACGATTGTTTTAACTTTGCCTTGGTATGTGACAGATTTGGTGTGCCTGATAGAGTAGCATCGGCATTGGGAACCGCTCTTTTCCAAGATTTTAAAATGAAAGATAAGCATGGCAAACCTCTCATCATGGATAAAACGGGTTATACCGGAAAATGTAGAGGCTGTTATGGCGACGACATTAGAGAGCCGTGCGAAATTGCCCAGACTTGAAAGTAAAAAAGACTTCAAACAATAATTTTTTTTAGTTTCTTTTCCATAACTAACTTAAATTAATTTTTTCATTTACATATGTTCTGACTAAATAAATTTCAAAAGAGAAAAAATAGATATTATTATAAATAAATAATAAATATTATTATAAATAAATAAATAAAAATAAAGAAAAAACATAGCCATTTCGCTGATTTTTTCATGTAAAGTGCCAAAACTGGTGATTTTTTGAAATGTTTGTATGGGGAACCCCACAGGGGGGTTCCAGGGGGTGTGCCACTGGCATGGGTGGGTTAAACCTCCAAAGTAAGTGGGGGTCGGTCATACATTTGGACTCGATTGGAGCACTCTAAATGGGTCAATTTCAAGCACTCTAAATGGGATTTTTCAAAATTTGCCCCTACCCGGAAGTTCGACCCAAATTGGGGGACATCAGAATTCGTTTTAGAGGTATGGTTCCTTCGGCAAAGTTTCTTATTTTGATCCCTAGAATACGATTTTCACAGAGCATTGAGCGATTTTTAAATCGACCCGCCCTATTCGACATGCTTCACAGTTGGAATAAGGTTTTTCGGTAGCAGTTTGTCATTTGTTTTGCACCATATTTTTTGTTTGCCATCTCAGCCGAATAAATTGTGCTCATTCTCAACGCTGAACAACACATTCTTTCAGAAATCTGTGGATTTGTCGGTGCACTGTAGTGCAAAGTCAAGTCGCTTCTTTTTTTTTCATTTGGCAGATGAATGGTTTTTTTTCTCGGCACTCGGCTATAAAATCCGTTTTCTCTCAAAACACTTCAAGTTATTTCGGAATGCACATTTACACTATGGTTAGATTCCGAGATATTTTGAATTTTTATAGTTGTTGTTTTTCGATATTTATCCACAACACTTCAAATATTTTTCTTAACTTTTTGAGGAATTTTAGGTGGGCGACCACTTCCAGCTTTGCTAGCTAACGATTTTTATTCAAAATTGTTTTTTTATTATTGTCTGCACTGCTTACTTGAGCAACCAATACTTTTTGCAAGAGAAGTCAAAGAATTTCTCTCCCTTTTTTTTAATTAACTTACTTTGTATTTGGATACATTTTAAACTGATATATATTTCATTTTACGGATGACCGCAAACTTCTTCAGACGAAAAACAAATGAACCTCATCCTTTTTGTTTTTTTTCATCAAATCATGTGAAATTTGAAAAAATGTCGCTACTTCCTTCATATCGTACGTATACTTACCTGTGCTGTAATATGCGTTCCATTTGTTTGTACAAATTAAATGCGAAATTAACGGGACAATTTGTTGTTGGTTTGAACAGATGTGTTATTGCACTTGTAGATACGTACTTGATTGAGATTAGACATTTTAAGTTTGTTTAAATTTGTATATTTAGGGGGGTACGTATACTTTTCTGTGTGACTGTATATCAATATAATTTATAGTGGCCTTAAGTAAACTTAAACTAAATATTCTGTTGATTGTAAAAAAAATGTGTAAGCTCACAATCAGCCTAATAGAGAATTTCACGTAAACAAAAGGAATTTCACGTGTACAAGACATGAAGTAAATTTGTTGAGGTTTCCCTTCGAGTTTACTCTGAAATTTTCGGGTTGGTTCAACAAATTCTCTTAACAGCAAAACTTGGGCACACAAAATTTTTTTATTCCCCGTGAACTTTCCTTAAAGAGTTTTTAATATATAAACAAAAAAACGTGAAACGCAATGAGACATTTTCAGGTTAAATTCTCTACAGCTATTAGCCCTATCGCCGATATAAAATAGCGCCGAAAAAAAAAAAATCAAAATCACCCAAATGAAAAATAACCCCAAAACTAAATGAAAAATGACCCAAAAAGGAAAAACCGAAATTACACCCAACAAAACAAAAAAAAAGCCCAAAAATGTTTTTTTGAAAAACTACCCAAACACAACAAAAAAAAAATTCAGAAAAAAAAACATCAAACTCGCCTAATTTTTTGCATTGTTTCCTGGAGATAAGCTTGCCTTGTACGAAATGAGCAGAATTTTCAAGGTCTATTTTTACCACTTTTTTTAGGCCGGTTTTAATTCAATCATGCTTGAAAATCTATAAAAACATTTTGTACAAGGAACGAAAAATCACCCAAAAAATATGAAAAATCTCCCAAATTTTGCAATTCGCCCAAAATATTTGGCTGATATTTTATATGATAAATCTTCCAAAAACAAAAAACCGAAATTTCACCCAACAACAATGCAAACTCGCCTTATTATTTTTGTATGGAAAATATTGGCTGATTTTTCATTTATTTTTTTTTGGGTCATTTTCTTTTGGGTCATATTTACATAACACAATTGCACCTAGATAAGGTACGAATCTAGAGGTTTCATCAAATAAATGCAACTGGAAAATAATCTGATAAAATTTGCAGTAATATCTTAATATGTTTAAATAAAATTGCTTATTGACAAAAGTTTTTCCTTGGAAAAATTGAAACATTTGCCTTGTTTTTTTTTTAATTTTGAGGAATTTTTTAATAATGCAGCTTACTCCTTTATTAAGAATTTCTGATGTGTCATTTCGCTATTTCTCGTTATATAGTATACCGCCAAGATTTTAAACTGAATCTATAAAAATACTGTTTATCGGCAACACTTGTTTCGAATAAATTGTTTCCTATGCACCTTATCTCTCAAAGAAGTTACTCTCATGCCTTTATCTGCTTAATCAGGATTTTCGCATGAACCAAATTCTTTTTCCGCATTTCACCTGAAAAGTTGAAAAACAATCACTCTGCGAACATATTTCTTCCTGCTAAATGATTTCTTACTGTAACATAATGCAATCATTTGTGATTTGAAATCATGTGATTTATATTCAAAATGAATACATTAATTTTTTCAAATCATTGATTGAGACTTGGAATTTCAAATCACATTTTTTCAAATCATTGATTGCAACTCCATGAATGCAATAATTTTTTGAAATTATTGATTGTGATTTGAAAATTCAAGTGCAATCATTTTTTCAAATCATTGATTGTGATATGAAATTTCAATTTGTGTACACCATTTATAAATTCTACTTATAAAAATTGCTTTGACAATAACGAATAATTTTTTTAGTCATGGGTTCAGTGATATTTGTCCGGCTCTCTAAATTCTAACGAATAATTTTTTTAGCCATGGGTTCAGTGAGATTTGATCGGCTCTCTAAATTCTTGAGACATAAATGTAGTCGTTGTGGCAGACCGGTTCAACTGGGCTTCGTTCAGCACCTAATCGCGTTGTTGAGGCTTTAATGGACAATATTAATACTTTAAAAAAAAAAAATCTATAGTAAATTCTATTACACCTTTACTAATCATCATACACAGATAAAATTTATGCCAAAATATCAGTTATATTAGGAATGAATCGAATATATTCGTGGTTGTTGTAGATACCAAGAGCTCTTGGAATCAGAATTGAAACCGACAAATATTTTGCTTAGATGACATCGAATAACATAGGTTTCCGTGACATCTAAAAGAGACACCGAATCCGATTCGAATATAATACCGCCAAATCAGAATTCATGACACCTAAGCGAAATATTTGTCGGTTTCAATTCTGATTTCAAGAGCTCTTGGTTTCTACAACAATCCCGATTAATGTGGATTTGGTCATTCCTTTAATATACTCACAAAATAGCAAAATCTGAAATAAAATTTAAATTTCAAGTTGCTTGATTTGAAAAAATGAATGAAGTCAAAAATTTGCAATTAATGACTTAAAAAAGGGAATGCATTCAATCAGATCATTGATTGGGACATTAGATTTCAAATGAATGCAATCATTTTTTCAAATCATTGATTGGAAATTAAATGATTTTAAATCACAAATGAATGTATATTACACTACATTATATTAATTTTAATATTACTACAATATATTAATTAAACAAAAGTTATGCAGACCTATTTTTAAAAAAGTGAGCACAAAATGAAGCGGCCCTTAAGAGACAAAAAAAGCAGAGAGCTTAAGCTTTTATCATTTTAATTAACGAGAAATTTATCGTTTTGACAAATACTATCAATTTGGACAGATAGGTTCCAATTGAAGTATTTTTGGAACTTGTTAAGTCACTGGAACGTTTTGGATTTAGTGGACTCCTTGAATAAAATTTTCTCAACTAATAGGTACACTCGGGTCATTGGAACTTTATTGAGTTAAATGAACTGCTTGGACCAAAATCTGGGAGTTTTTTGTCAAATATGTACGTACCACTTGAACAGATAGGTTTCAATTGCAATATTTTTGGAACTAGTTAGGTCATCGGAATGTTTTGGGTGTAGTGAACTATTTGAATAAAATTTTTCTTGGCAAATACCCAAAAAGTTCCAATAACTTAACTATTTCAAAAAATAGTGTACGTGGAACCTATGTCTACAAGTGCACCCTATTTTTTTTTAAAAAATACTGTCCAAGGAATCCTTTAAGCGCAAAAAATCAAAAGACCCAACTAGCAGCCAAAATATTAAAAATGGTATCCATTTTATCAAATGGAACATATTTGCCAAGAAAAATTTTATTCAAATAGTTCACTACACCCAAAAAGTTCCGATCATTGAACACAAATATCGAATTTTTGACAAACAGATTCCAACTGTAATATTTTTGAAAATAATTGAGACATCCTAACTTTAATGGGATTAGTAAACTTCTTGGAAAAAAATCATGCAAAAAAGTTATGAATATTTTTGACCTATTACAGGACTAGTTCCAAAAGTTCAAGTGGATCCTATATGCCCAAGTGGAAACTATTTATCAAAAATCTAGGATTTTTGTCCAAGAAGTCCGCAAAACCCAAAAAAGCAACAATGATCCCAAAAGTACCCTAAAGAATCTAAGTGGAACCTATTGGCCATGTAACCATATATTTTTGTCCAAGGAATCCACCAAACCCAAAAAAGTTAAAATGACGCAACATGTTTCAAAAATATTGAATGTGGAACCTATTTGTCCATGTGGACTCTATTTGTCAAAATTATCCAAAAAGTCCACAAAACCTAAAAAAACAACAATAATCCCATTAGTACCATAGTTAATCCAAGTGGAACCTATTGGCCATAGAACCATATATTTTTTGTCCAAGGAATCCACCAAACCCAAATAAGTTCAAATGACGCAACATGTTTCAAAATTATTGAATGCGGAACCTTTTTGTCTAAGCGGAACCTATTTGTTCCTAGTTCTTACGACCCAAGTAGTTCAAAAACTACTCCATGTGGAACCTATATGTGCAAGTGGAAGCATTTTGTCAAAATATCCTAGATTATTGTCAAAAAAGTTTCACCGACCCAACAGTTCCAAAAATATTTAAAATGGAAACTATTTGTCAAAACATGTTTATCCAGGGCGTCTACAAGGAGTCCCAAAAAAGTTCCAATGGAACAACCCAATTGCCGAAAATACATTGAATTTTGTCTAAGTACTCGTATTTATAAAAGCGATAAAATTTAATTCCGACTGATTGACGATATTGTTAGCGTGAATAAGTTTATATCAAGCTAAGGTCCGCATTGTTCACCCCTGGATATTTAACACTATCTAGCCGATAACTTATACAGGGCATTAAATTTAACCAGAGGTTAAAATCTCTGGATGAAAACTGGTATTATTCAAGTCTGGATAGCACCTTAACAGGTCTGGATATCTTATCGGCTGGTTAGTGATTTTTCCAATTTTTTTCCAGCCAAACGTTAAAGTTAGGCTCTGTTCCATTCGAAAAATGTTCACTCGCGACATGTGCCAATGAGGAATTTTTACTGGTGCTTTTGTAAATTTGTAGCTTTTTGCTTATTTTTTGCATAAAATTGGCCACAATATTTTTCTGCATTATATCCTTCAGCAATAGACAACTCAAGGTTGACAAGAAATAATTTTTCTGCCGCCCAACAAACGTAACAGCAATAGACAATTACCTTTTCTTACTCGAAAACAGTTACTCGAAAATTACCCAAACGCAAAAAATTTTCTGCAAACCACAAAAAACAAGTCAACAATACGAAATATGTCAAAACGCATGATAAACCTCTGGATATCTCAGTTAACCAGCCGAATTCGACTAGTTAACTTTTTCTCTGGATATATTTATCAACTGGTTATCTTTTGACATAAGCTCGAGATAAATGCGCTATACAGAGGTGGATAATACGAAACTACTGGAAACCTTGGAAATATCAGCTGGTTAAAGATATCCAGAGCTGAAAGATTTTAAACAAATAAAATACATTTTTTCAAATCAATTTGTTACTGTTTTATCATACAATATATTAAATCAAATGGATAAAGTTTTTTTTCGAGTTGAAAAACAAATTTAGCATTTATGATAAAATTTAATCGATAGCACAATTTGGTTATTTTCAAGGAGTAACAAAAGTTATTTATCAATTTTACCAAGAATATTTTTTTTGAGTTTGAGTGTAGAGAGTAACTTCCAACAAATGCAATGCGACCACTTGAGTCTTGTTTTGGTATATTAGAAGAAGTTACAACTCATGTAAGAGATCGCAACTCTCGTTCAAACACGTCTTGGATTGCTGAGCGGATGAACGGTTTCGACATCACAATTGGATTTTTAGCACGTTTTCCAATGTTTTCTTTGCTCAATTCGAAATTTAAGTCCTTTAAAAATTTCCTGCATCTATCGGTAGGTACACATCTTGGATTGTGCTCCATATATACAATATGTGCAGCCAAAGCTGCTACATCGATCACGTTGAAAATCAATGCTAATGGTCATCAATTTGTCCTTCGTTTTGTGGTATACTAATCCAACAGTTTGTTCATATTGTCAACACCTGCTTTGGTCTTATAGTAGTATGATATAATATCAGGCTTAGCAGTTACCATTTCTTCCAATCAGTATTGCCAGAATTTTTTGTGGAAAAAAGCTAGATGGGCTTTAAAAAATGGCTAGAAAAGGCTAGACGACTTAACAAAAAAGGCTAGAACTGTTTACAATATATTTTTTTATTATAAATGTGTCTGTGAGTATATATACGAAACGGACTTTGCTTTTACTGGCTGGAAAGGGAGAGGACTGCATTCCGGTATTGAAAGGAGCCATGGCCTGAATATGTTTAGCCCTTTTGCCTGGGAAATTAAGCCGATTGTAATTTGCAGTAGCAGTTTTTACAGGTGATGCAGTCGTCCTTAACTGCTATCCACTTTTAAAATCATTTATCGGCCAACCAGGTGCTTTGTATTTTCTGCTTATACTGTCTGAAATTTTTGCAAGTTATTTTAAAATATCAATAATTTCAAAAATTCTGACCAAATCTAATTTTTTGTTTACATACGGCTCCTCCACGGTTTCATATCCAGAATCGCATATCGCATTGCTGATAGCATTAGTTTCTAAGCAAGGATTGTGTTCAGATTCTTATACGACCTTAGGAACTTTATAAACCCTCTAATGCCCAGGGATTAACGCCATTCGATATAAAAGCGTAATCTATGGAAAAATTTTCAAATTGTTTTCTTTGGATTGTAGATGAATATCCAAGTCACATTTCAGTTTTTACGGCTTGGCGCTTGCATGCTCCGTTTGACAATTATTTCAGTTTAAAATTCAATTTCATCATATTTTAAAGAATTTAATTAATTTTCAAAAAAACTTGATTTTAATAAAGTTAATAAGTTAATAAGTGTTCGTAAGAGTTCTTCAGCAATATGTCTAAAAATTTATTTTTGGTTAGATATTTCACATAATCAAAAAATTCCACAAAATTAAGAAAGGCTAGATCAAAAAAATAAAGGCTCGAGCCTAGGCGGTAATTTTCGAGGCTAGACGACAAAAATAAAGGCTAGGTCTAGCCTCGAAAAGGCTAGACTGGCAACACTCCTTCTAATATAGATTATATACGAATTGTTGACAACAGAACAACTACTTTTTAAATTTTTATTTCTGCGCATAGCAACTCTAAGAAAATTATTGCCTCTAAGTTCAGCAAAAAAATACAAAAAATCTAATATATCAAAAACTTGTGTCACAATGTTTGTGGCCGAACTCCTCCGAAACGGCTCGACCGATTTTAATGAAATTTTTTTTGTATGTTTGGTAGGTATGAGAATATGTTGTAAACTACTTTTCACTCTCCTATGCAAAACGGGTGTGGCTTCGCCCATACAAGTCACATTTTCGATACAGAATAACTGTGGCAGTAAAAGTCACTCAGTCAGAATTGAGATACCACTCGGCGATGTCCTTTTAATGGAAAACTTGGACGGGTATTGGACAAGGGGGTGTGGTTCCACCCATACAAGCCAAATTTTTGATATCGAATAGCTATGGAAGTAAAAGTCACAGAATATTGAAACTCAGAATTAAGTTACCACTTGGTGATATCTTTGTTATTGAAAAATGACGTGGCTTCGCCCAAATAAGCCAAATTTATGATATCGAATCACTTTGGAAGTAAAAATCACAGAACATTCAAACTCAAAATGGATTTTCTCACTCAACCCAAATGTTCTCAAATTTTATTTAAATGGAATGTTCACAAAAAATGGGAGTGGTCGCACTATAGTTGCACAAACCTTTTAGAAATCATTGAAATTGTACATGCTTTGAAAGTAAAATACCACGTTTGGTATGTAGGGTCTATTGATCCAAGCGGCAATCACTGTAAGTACAAATCTGTACACTTAATCAATTCCCAATAAACAAACAGACACACAACAAAAGTTCGAATTAATTGGATAAAGGCGTAGCCTCCCCATACGCCCACTTTTCAGGGGGCTAGCGCGGAACACAGCACAGCTCACCGGGTTAAAGCTAGTATTGTTATAAGTTTTTTTTTTGAATTGTTTTGTTGTAGAATTCACGAAACATCGATCTAGCTGAACATTAAAACATTTACTCGCTATTTTTTATAAACATTATATGAAGGTAACCGGGTACGTCGTAGGTCTGATCAAGGTGTTTTTTTTTTGTCCGTCACATAAGACCATAGTTGAAAACTTTCCAAAATATTCACTTTGTTTTCAAGCATTTCCGTTTATATGAACTCTTTAAGCTGCTGAATATTGAAACTTTCCTGAACAAAATAATATACAAACCGTTCTTAATCAACAATTAAAAGATTTACAAACTTTAAAAAACTTAAGTAATGAATTTGTTTGTTTCCAATTAATTACCTAAAAAAAAAAAAAATAAAAAACACGTAGGTATCCAACAAGTTTAAAAAGAAAATGACAATATTACAGCTTCACATATTAAAAAAAAAAAAATGCCTAATCCGCAAAAAACACTGCCATTTAAAAGAGAACGAATAAAATATTTGTGGTCAATGAAAACGACGTCGATTGTAGTAGTTGAAATTTGAAGCTATCATAATGAGGTCGTTGCTTTGGAATCGAATGGAAGAAGTTTACGGAAAATATTATTGTTCTACACTTAGTTGGCAAAGCGATGCGATCCACAACTGATCGAGTTTTCGGGGGGCAACGATGCAGCAAGTTTGTTTAATTTATTCCGCCGTCATATTTAGTCTCTTTGCACTTTCGCAGTGTTGGCACTTGGCGCGTGTGGGACTCAATGAATCCTATCGGGTGCTACACTTGTCCACGCATTATTCGCGCGTTTTTCTCAGCATAACAGTGGAGAGTAAAACTTTTCCCACTTTGATTGAGTCACTGTGGCCCGAAAGGTATTTGCCAATGTTTTCCATTATATTTCCGAGTACATCGCTGCATGCAAATGGTAATCATCAAGATTGCACGCGTCTGCAGCAGGCTGTGTGGTCACAGGTTGACAGTTTGAGTCGTTTGTGGGTCATGGATGTGGGCTGGCGTGAGCAGAACAGCAGCAGTGTTGGTCACGTATGTCCACCCAAGTTGTTCGCCTTCGATTTGATCCGAAATAATGTGGAGGTGAGCAGCGGATTTTGTTATATTTAGTCAAAAATTGATTGACTTGGTGTGTTTCTTTTCGGCAGGTGCTGCGCATCGATTGCAGCAAATACATCACACCGGGTGGTGCGGAGATACTTGCCATCAAATTGGGTCCTCAGGCCAATACATGCGGTGTGGAGAAATATATTTACTTCATTCTAGCTGACGATTCCCACATTCTGGCGTATGATATAGTAGAACAAACGTGGCAACGGCGTCTGCTGGTGAGTCGCAAGTATCATACAATTGCAGAGACGCTGCCCATTAAGCCACAGGATTTGGCATTCGGCAATAATAAGGAAATGTTCATATCCGATATTGATGGTGCACTCTATAGTAGCTCAAACGCACTGCTACTGCACAGCGCAAATGCAATAAAACATAATCGCTGCATTGATGCTGCAGATATAAACATCGAGTTGGAGTTACTGGGTAGTTTGCTAGGTCCTAGCAAGGGCATGATCATCGATAGTGATCAGGATGCACTGTTCTATGTGGTGCCCAAATTTGGTGCAGTGGTGCGTTGTGAACCGAAGGCAAATCTGACCGCAGAGGGTAATGAAATCATCTACATGACTTCGAGGAATGTGCAGCAGCTATTCTTTGGCACACAAGGATCGGTGTGGCTTCTGAGTGATCGTTGGCTGGAGCCGCTGCAGCAGTGTTTTCCTGGATGATTCGAAGCTATATTTTTTAAATTCATTCATTCTGTAAAAAAAAATATTTTAAGTTTTTAAATTTTTTGTGTTCATCCTAGTTGCTGGAATTAATCAATAATCGCTGTGTAATTAAAGATGTTTGCTGCACACCTTAGCAAAGCATTTCATTTGTAGAAACTAATCACTTAAAATGTGGGTGTATGTTTAGTGTGATATGTTTAAATAAAATCAAACATTTTTTTTTTATATTTTGTAAACAATTTGTTTTTTCAACAGTTATTATTTTTATATTTCTTATTTATTTAGTAAGAGATAAATATTTGATATTTAAATTTTGTTATAGTTTTTCACAATAAATTTTGTAAATTTTTTTTTTTTTAATTTTTTATCTAGCAAATTTTTACTTCAAGGTTTACAAAGAAATTCTTTTTTCATTAAAACAAAAACTAAAATAAGCTTTAAACGGTAGGTAAAAAGATTTAAAAAATTCGTATTCAATAAAATGGGGGCAACAAAGCATAAGAAAAACGAAAAATTCATTACAATTTGTTGAATAGCAATAGCAAAGTTTATGCAAGATGCTCAACTCGCTCGCTGACATAGTCGTTGGCGCTTGTCGTCGTGTTTCTGTTTTTTTTTTTTGTTGCATTGTGGTTGTGGCATTGGTTTTAAAACTATTTAATGATGAATTATATCTGTAGAATGTCGATGCTGCTGTATTTGTTGTATTTTCAATCTCGTATGGTTTGCTTATTAAGATAGCCCATCAAAGCTTGCAATCGTTTCTTGATGTTCTTCTGATCATCCAACGTACACCCGAGTAAAGCGCCTTCAAACTTTTTATCCACCGGTCCGGCATCCATGTCAAATCCCCCAGCTGCCGTACTAGATTCCGGGAATGTTGGTAGCGTAACAGTCTCACCGAAGCTGCAGCAAGAATTTAAATACTGTTGACAGCGCTGGCGCGAAAGCACTGGATCACCCATGGTTATCATCATATCGATAAGTGCATTAATCTGTGATAGTGAGTCCTCTTGTGAGCAATCACGCACAGTGCGCACATTTAGCTCGACTGTGGATAGGCGCGAATTGACGCGCTGAATGTAGCAAGTGATCTCCTCACGTTCAGCTGTTGAAGGAATACAAGAAAAAATTAATAATTTTGAGATAGACGCAGTTTAAATATATGCCTGCCTGTTAAGGCAAAAAAAATCATAAAATTCATCAGACAATGTAAGGTTTATTGAGATTTTGACGTTAACTTCACCTTTTTGAAAAAAAAAATCTTTTTTGAGCAATAATCAGGCCTATCATGAGTATTTTTTCACTCGAAATCGAAAAAGCGAATTTCCATTTTTTAAGATAAACTCAGGAGGATTCATTAAACCGACCTAAAAAATACGAAGTGTCATATTTTTTTTGAGCACAGGAATAAAAATGTTCGATTATGTATCGAATTCATTTCATTTCCAAAATTAGATGCCATCATGTGTACCTCTTCTTACATACCTTGTGTTGCTCTACATAGTTGACCGACCCCTATGACTCCGACTCCAATGCAAACTCGGCAACGTGAGCAGCGTGGCAACAAAAAAAGCGACAAATACGCCAAAATTAATCAGCAACGGAGCAAATTCTTTTGGCGCTCAATTACTTGCAGTAGAAGAACGGTTAAAAACGCAAGCTAAAGAACAGATAAAAGAATCAGAGGAGCGTATTCGTCAGCACACTGACCGTCTCTTTGATAGACTCTCTTCTGAGATAGTTCGAGTTGTCAGCAGACTGGAGACTGAGGTAGGCTCGCTTGAGAATAAACTAAGCGAGTGTAACACAAAAATACACTCACTAGATGGACAAGTAAGTGCTCTCACGGTTCGTTGTGATCAACTCACTAAACAACTAAGGAGGTGTTCATACGTCAGTCAAATGATTGAATCAATCAAAATTTGTTGTTGCTTTCCTATGTAAAAAAAAAAATGAACTTTATCTCAGAGCGAAAATGAACTCCAAAATTTTCTCTCGTGAGTCAAAATTTTGATTGAGCTCCAGACCTGCATCAATCAGTCAAAGGGTTGCATTATTTTACTTGTCTGCTTTTTAGTAGGCAATTATATCAAGAAAAGTAGTTAACAGGAAACAAAGGTAGTTTTTTGAAGAGAAAAAGAGGTGTAGTTTCGTCAGTTCCTACCATTATTTCATTAATTCTATTGTTTTTTTATTCAAATAGGTATAATTTCCGGCGTATTGATTTCCTAATGTGATCAATTTTAATCCTAAAAGATCAACTATATTTCCGCTATTGTTTCCATTTTGTAAAATTTTTATGCACACAAAACAACTTAATAAAAGAAACACCCAAATAAAGTGGTGCACACAGCACGATATGAATCCAAAAAATAGTAGGGAGCAGAAAAGTAAAAAATGCCTGCGTCGGAGCTTCAATCAAAAAATCGTGTGTGAGCAAGCGTCAATCAAAATTTTCAGAGAGAGTTAAAGAGAGTAAAAAATCGCGATATACTTCAATCATTTGACTGATGTGTGAACACCTACTAAGCGAAAGCAGCTTAGAAAGCTGCTTACAATAACAACAACAATAGCAACAACAGCAGAGTGGATCATTCTACTGATGCTGTACTTTTCGGACTACCTATGCTTCAAAAAGAAGATAATCTCAAGAGTACTTTCAACTTAATCTGTCGCTCCATCGACTTTCTCTCCCCACCTGTAAGATATTTTTCGCATTAAGCAGAAATCAACCAATACAAGTGGTGTTATAATTAAATTTTATACTCCATTCGACCGAAATCGAGTGTTGAAGGCTTTCGGAGATTATCGTCGTCAAGCTAGGAAAGCAATAAATTTAAGAGAAGCAGGCATTGACTCCGACAATATTTATTTGCACGAGAGCATTGCAGCTGACACACGTAATGTTCTCCATGCGGCGATTATATGCAAACGTAAAAAAAACATATTTAACGTGTTTACTCTGCGTGGCTCCGTGTTTATCAGAATGCGGAAAGGCGGTGAGGGAATACGAGTTGACAGCATTGAAGAAATGCAAAATGCTATTTGCGCTGCGGTTGATGTTCGTGAGGAGGAAACTTAATGCTGCTGATGGTCTTCTCTTTATTTTTGATTCTGTTATATTATTCTGTAAGTTATATCAACTATCAATCCTCTCTTTTTCTATAACTTTTCATGCGACTTTCTCTTTTTAGTTACTCTTTATTTATATTTTTTCATTCTCTATCATGCTCTCGGTTGTGTCTTTTATAACTTAACTTGCATATCTTTAAATGATTACGAATAGTGAAATCCAAAAGATTCTGATAGGTGTTCTTTGTAAGCAACATTCTGGTCTGAACATTGTTCACTTTAATGCCAGGAGTCTTAACGATGTTAAGCTTGATATTGTTCGACATTGCTTCGAAAATTCAGCCGTGGATATCATTTGTGTCTCTGAGACCTGGTTTCACAAAGACATTAATGATTTCTGCTTAAATATTTATAATTATACGCTTTATCGGAATGATCGAACAGGTAAAAAAGGCGAGGGTGTTGCAATTTACAGCAAGAATTATTTAAATGTTAATTTGTTGGACACGTCCAGTGGGACCGATGTTGAATTTCTCAATATCGAAATCCGTGTTAATTGTACTAAGGTCTTGTGTCATATAATCCATACCGTAATTGTTGTTTGAATCAGTTGTTTTCTGCTCTGTCAAATTATTCAATTAGGTACGACCATTATGTTATGTGAGGCGATTTTAACATTAACATTAACATGTTATCTAACGACAATCTCGTCAGTCATTTTACTGATAGACTTACCGGAGTGGGACTTCAAACAGTTAATACTAGTATACCAACGCGATTAGCAAATAATTCTATTCCGAGCTTATTAGATATTTTTTTAGTCTCAGATATTTCTTCAGTTTTGCTTTTTGAACAATTGTCGTTTATTTCAGATCATGATCTTTTCTTTTGTACTTTAAGTGTAATTGCTTTGCCAGCTATTGTTGAAAATACTATCTCGTTTCGTGACTATAAATCTGTTGATTATGACTCTTTGCTTCGCGACCTATCAACTATAAATTGGTCAGAATGCTGGTTATTCAGTTCTGTAAATGAGAAGCTTTTTTTTATGAAAACAATCTGTGAACTTTTTGACTCTCATGTTTCAATAGCCACTCGTCGACTAATTAACAGCAGTTGTCCCTGGTTTACAAATAATGTCAAATTAGCCCTCAAAAATCGTAATAGAGCTTACAATCGATGGAAAAGAAGTTCAACTGCATCAAATTGGGAACAGCACAAAAGACTAAGAAACGTAGCTAACGCTACAGTCAAATCAGCAAAGCGTGTATTTTTTATGTCCAAGCTGAGTTCAGCGCAATCATCTAAAAATTTATGGAATAATTTAAAGCAAGCGGGAGTTTGCAAGGCGAAATCTGAAGACTGTAAGCTTGACGCCAATATTCTTAATGAATATTTCATTTCCAATTCTACGTCTTCTAGTAATGTGTTAGCCTTTGACACAAGATCGTTCCCACCTGACTCTCTTTTACGTTTTGAGTTTGTTGCTGTAAGCAAGTATGATGTTGCCAGAAGTGTTAACAAGTTTAAATCCAACGCAATGGGTGAGGATAATATATCCATCATATTTATTAAACTGATTTTACCGCATATCCTTAGCCCGCTTTCTCATATATTTAACCACTGCTTTACAAGTTCTTACTTTCCTGATGTCTGGAAAGCAGCCACAATCATCCCTATTGCAAAGAAATCTAATGCTTGTGTTCCGTCTGACTATCGTCCTATAAGTTTGCTATCATCCTTATCTAAAGCATTTGAGTCTCTCATGGCCGTTCAAATCTCAGAACACATAAGAAGATTTGAACTTTTGTCTCCGTTTCAGTCCGGTTTTCGACCTAGTCACAGCTGCTCCACTGCCATACTAAAAATCTTAGATGACATCAGAGTGCCATTCGATCTTGGGCACATAAGTTTGTTATGTCTCTTAGACTTCTCGAAAGCCTTTGACTCCGTTGACCACTCAAGTTTTTCAAGCACGGCGGTCCGTCTGTTATATAGCTACCTTGTCGGGAGGTCTCAAAGAGTCAGGTTTTGGAATAGTCTGTCCGCGTTCTGTTACTTATCTTGTGGGGTGCCGCAAGGCTCAGTCCTTGATCCGCTTTTATTTTCAATGTTGATAAATGATATCTTTAGCAAATTTCGTCGTGTTACCATGCATGCATATGCCGATGACCGTCAACTGTACTTGTCCAGCCCGTTTAACCTAGTTGATAGTTTATGTTTTAGAATGAATGAGGACTTACGTAAAATAACTGAATGGGCTAGATCTAATAAGCTTAATCTAAATCCTCTTAAGTCATTTGTCTTACCAATTTGCAAAACTTGTCTGAATACGTCTGAGTTACCAACCATTTATCTAAATGGCGAAGGGCTAAAGTTTGTTGAAAAAGCTAAAAATCTTGGATATTATATCAATTCTGCACTTTCTTGAGAAGATCATATTAATACTGTTGCTTGTAAGGTTTACTATACCCTTCGGAACCTGAGGTGGACGGCAGCATTTGTACCTGTCGATACTAGGAAAAAGTTAGTACTCCAACTCATAATGCCAATCATTTCATACTCAGATGTTGTATATAGTAAACTTGATTCCAGGTCCCAACTGAAACTACAACATGTTTTTAATACCGCTGTTAGGTACGTTTATGGCCTTAAAAAGTTCGACCGCATCAGTAATTTGAGTAGTCAAATACTAGGTGGCGATATTTTCAATTATCTTGATGCCAGAAACTGCATATTTTTGCATAACTTAACACAAAAACACCTAAATATTTATTTGAAAAAAACAATTTTGTAGATCGAACAAAAATCTGAACCTTATAATCCCTTTGTACAATTTTCTGAACTCCAACAGACTTTTCTTTATTAACGCAATCAGAATCTGGAATTCGTTGCCCGTTAGAATAAAATCAATTAAAAATAAATGCAACTTTAAGCATGCAATTTTTCAATACCTTTCTTAATACTTCCTCTATCTTCTTAAGCTGTTTTCTTTCTTCTTTTCCTTTAGAATAAGATTAATTCCTGTTTTTTTATATCAAGTTAATTCACTTAATGTTAGTTTTAAGCTAAATTTATTTATTGTTGCCTATTACCTGTTGTTATTATATAATTCGTATTGCATTTAAAAGACACTGTCTTATATGTTAACGTTATCTCCTAAATAAAATAAATAAAATAAATACCTTCCGTTTGATATTAAATTTCACTGATTTTGAACGCCATTTTGAAACCTTAAACCATCGATTAAGCACGTATAAAAAAAAACGTCAACCTTAAATTTTAGTCCTCTATAACAGGAACCTTTCCTTGTGAGCAAAATTAAAAAATCTACGTTTTTCAATTGCTGAAAAAAAGCGGCTGAAATAACTATTATGAATATGTTGAGTGCAAAAAAAAAATGCTTATCTCAAACATGAAGTGTATATAGATGAAAAAAGCATCACTTAACCAATGGTGCTACACAGACGGATATTTATGCCTTGCACAGATAAATGGATAAGAATGGCAATTAAGCAAAATAAAGTTAATCTACGGATTTTTAAAAATTTCGCAAGGAGTTTTCGTAGATTTTGCTGTTCCTTCACCAAATTGTATGTCTATCAATTTGAATCTTAAAAATGTATCAATCACTCAAAAATAGGTATACATAATTTTGTTAGGTATACATAAAAATAACTTCGTAGTGAAAAGTTAAACTAACTTGCACAGTCACAAAGAAACAACAACAAAGGATTAAATAAATTAACTTGTTTTAAGATGAACAAGATCTTTAAATGAAGTGCTAATGCATATCAAAGTATAGAACGCAGTTTATGCTTAAGACTTCCATTGATAACAATAGAATCGCAAATTTACGCTGTAATCGCACAGCCCACACAAAGTGCAAAAACCATTTAAATTGTTGCTTAAACTGAGCGTTTCTAACCATTTAGGGTCTGGTCTGCACAGCTTAACGCTGCCTGTTAAGGCGACTGTTTGGTCAGAAACCAGCGTGTTTTTTACTATGTTGTCTGTATGTGGAACTGGCTTTTGTAGCCTGAATTGTGTAGGAGCTGTAGTTGAAATTCCGTTTAAATTGAATGTTACACATTCAACACAAAAGTTCATTCACATAATTTATAATAAAACAATTTTAAATGGACAAAATCATGTAGAAAACATCAACACGCCATTAATAAATATTTTTCAGAAATTCGCATTACTCAGATGATGATGCCGAAGAATTATTTAATACAACAACTATTTTTTGTTGAATGATAGATAGAACTTTTATTATTCGATAATATTTAATATCTAAATTAAACGCTAGAATATAAATAAGTGTTTAAGCTTATTGAAAAGAAAAAATTTTGAATGCAACGCATTAATCGTATGGCAACAATTTCCAATAATAACATCTGTCGTGAAGAATATTTTTTTAGAACATAATATTCTTATAATGAAACATCCCTGCAAGCATTTGGAAGACTATTGGAAGAATAGCTGCCTTTGTGATGCACTTGCGATTCGCCCAAGTGTTCTTTAGAAGATGAATCGTTTTTCGATCGACCAAGCGATGAATGCGCGATTCAAGAAAAATTTTCAAAATCTTTCTTCGCTCATTCCGGCGGTCGTTGGAAAGCGATGAATGCGCGATTCTTGAAAAATTTGGAAAATCTCCTTTGGTTCATTCCGGCGATCGTTGGAAGATGAATCGTTTTTAAATCTCAATAGGGATGAATGCGCGATTAAAGACAAATTTTCAAAATCCTCCTTCGCAATCCTTGGGTCTGGAAGACCCAAGTACTTAAGCCTTGCGGCAGGTGTACTTGCCAAACCAGTATCCTATTCCGGCGATCGTTGTTAGATGGATCGCAGTTCGACCGTCAAGCGATGAATGCGCGATTTTTGAAAAATTTGGAAAATCTTTTTTTGCTCATTTTGGTGATTGTTGGAAGATGGATCGCTTTTCGATCATCAAAGAGATAAATGCGCGATTTTTGAAAAATTTTCAAAATCTTCATTCGCTCATTCCGACTATCGTTGGAAGATGGATCGCTCTTCGATCGTCCAAGGGATCAATGCGCAATTCAAGAAAAATTTTCAAAATCTTAAATCGCTCATTCCAGCGATTGTTGGAAGATGGATCTCTTTTCGATCGCCCAAGCTATTAATGCGCGATTCAAGAAAAAATTTAAAAATCTTCCTTCACTCATTCCGGCGATCGTCAGATCGAAGATGGGGATCGCTTTTGAAACTTGTGAAAAAAATGTCAAATGTTTTCTTATCGTTCAGAAGTAACGAAGCGTTTTAATTTTTCCCTTTTTAATTTTTTAAAATAAAACAGTTTTTTATATTCAACAACAATGCTTCGCAACATATCGCTGAGGACCCGTTTTGCCGAATCGTTTGACCCCTTTTAGGACTTCTCTTGGTGATTCGTTTGCGGGTCTTCCCATCGTATCACTTAAGATCTCTTTCAGCGATTCTTTCGCGACTCTTCTATTTGCGAATCGCTAAGAACCAGAGAACGAAAATAAACAATAACATATCGTTCCATTCGTTACGTTTCGATCTTTCAAGCGTACGAAACAAAAACGATTGAAATAATAAAAGAACAATTGAGCGTCTATTTTATTTTTCGTTGGCTGTTACGAGAAAAACTATAAACAAAACAAAAAAATTGTGTTACCAAGAGACACAAATGAAACGAAACCAACGAATCGTTAAACGATCGTCAGATAACAACAAAATAAATATTCTACTTCGCATTATTTTGCGCTCTTTGTATTTTTGCTTCGTTTCTCCAGCAAATTCTCAGCAAAATTCTCTCCTTCCTTTGTTTTTTAATATCATAATTTGCTGTGAAACAACAAAAACAAAAGCCACACTCATGCTATATGCAAACAAGACTTGTGTTACGCTGCAGCCACACATGATAGTACTGGCATGCCAATAACGAATATGTATTTACTTCGAAAATATTCCGAAATAATCAACAAACTACGCTGCGGCCACACATGATAGTAAATGTTCATTTAAAAAATGTTGTCAAAGCCAAAGGTTCGACTACTTTTTTATTCCGTTTACTTTTATTCAGTGATGCTCTATATGCCAACATAGCACCAAACTTAAACGGGATAAAAATGGGGAACTAATTATGTTGTAAAATTCGTTTATCAATATTTTTCAAAATGAAATGCAACTTATTCATATGATATTTTATGTTTTAAATAAGGGAAATTAAAAAATTTCCATATTTTTCACAACAAGACATGAAATAAAAGTGCATATTAAAAGTTCGAATATTTTAGGGCGAAAATACAACACTGTGTTCCTTACTTCGATTTCGCACTGGCTGCGGTTGTCAAAATTCACTGTCTCAGTAAAAGTTGTTGGCAGTGGACTGCCAGTGATGTCAAGGTGTGAGTGTATTAGTGAAAATTGAGAGTGTATTGAGTTTTTCGAACTGTTACTGTCTTCGAACTGGCACATGTGGCTAGGGGGTTATAGGTTAACGCAATTTTGATTTATAAGGTTGTCGCAGGGCTGATTGCACTCTCTTCTCAGTACCCATAATTGTCAAAACCAGCCAATTTTGCGAATGACTACAAAAGAAAAACGGATGATAAAAGAAAGCACTTGCAGATTTTCTATGAGCTGTCAACTTCGATTTGACAATTATGGGTACTCGCTCTCTCCCTTGCAACAACCTTATAAATCAACCTTGGCTGTGTGCAAACAAGTCTTGTGTTATTGGTTAACGCCTTATGCATAACAGTGATCATTAATGAAACGTTTGCTCATGGCAGAATTATAAGGTAGGGCCGCTTTGCTTAGTGCCCTCGCGCGTCAACGAAGAGTGGATATTGAAAAGGTTGGTTGGATGTCAAAACGACGAATTTCGTAGAAATTGCTAATGAAGAAAATAGTTTATGTTTCCAAGTTGCAAACAGTGCGGTCACGGGTGTTAAATTTGTGATAATTTAAGTGAAAATATTATAAAAAAAGTGTAATAAAAACAATAAAATGCGAAATAAGTGTAAAAATTGCAAAATAAACCTGTAACAGTTTTAACCTAAAAACAACTGCGAAACGTGAGCATAAAGAAATTCGCAATGAACAGCTGATTTTGACATCTAGCCCGCTTTATTCTGCTTTCTACTTCATTCCTCTCCGAGTCGGCCTTACCTTATAATTCTACCATGGGAATAATGATTTACAAGGTAGGAGTGACAGTTCTGTTGGAGTTTTGGAGTTGTCAAAAACACATTGAAAAGAGAAAACAAAGAATCAGCAAAACAGATGACAAGTTAAACTTTGTATTGATTTGACAGTTTCCGATCGCCGCTCTTGAGATAAAAGGTAGTTGTCAAGGCTACCTTGTAAATTATTGTGTCATGTATAACAGTGATCATTTGATCGTTTGCTTTGGTTTCGTTTTTTATACTGACACATTAGCAAAAATTATAAAAATTACGTTAGCTCTCTTCCACTGAAAATATCGACTTTGTAACACTCTCTGAGAGGTCGGTTCGGATATCGTTTTGTTTACTTTCGTTCTCTGCTAAGAATCTTGGCGATTCATTTGCGACTCTTCCCAGTGAATCACTTAAGGTCCCCCTAGGCGATTCGTTCGTGAATCTTCCCAGCTAATCGCTTAAGTCCCCCTCGGGGATTAGTTCGCGAATCTTCGCAGCAAATCGCTTACGAACCCTTCAGGCGATTCGTTTACGAATCTTCCAGGCGAATCGCTATTATGGCCTCAGCTGCTTACAGTCGGCGATACCCGGATGACTCTCAAATGAGCTGGCCGGCGATTTTGTCATCTTCGAAACGATTCTCTGGCGATTCTGAGGCGATAGAAAATGTTTACAGGGTTTGCTCTATGTGTAAGGGTTAACATCAAAATACGTTTGAAATGGTGTATAGAGCAAAGGTTTATTTTTACAGTTAAAAAATTTCCTTTTGTACGTGAAGTCAAGGATTATGAAATATGTTTTTGGGATTGTAATTTTTAAACAAATTTATGGTGGGAGATTTATAAAGTTCTATGGTACAGTTTTTTACAAAAATAGCTTCAAAATATAGCTTTTTAATAAAAATGTGTTTTATTCACGTAGAGCACATGAATCCCCGGACGACGAAGTAAAGTCACTAAGTTGATGTTTCTTACGAGCTAATCTGTTTTTTCATTTCCTTTGTCCCGGTATCCATGTTAAATAAATGCTAAAATAATTTTACATTTCACCTAAATAAGCTTCTTCATTTCTTGTCTTGGATTTTTTTTAGATTTAAAAATATCCTAAATCACTTAGATTTTTTTACGCGAGGTTAATATTTTCTCCAGAGAACTCAGATTTGGTGCAGTTTACTTCAGTTTATAAGTACTACAAAACTTATTACACTTACATTCAGCCATGTTCTGCATTAAGTCGTTGCTTTTAATGAGATCAATGGACATGAGCAGAAAGTCGCGTTTCTCCTGCAATCCCAGAGCATCTTTGCGGAATTTCTCAACACGTGCATCCAATTGATCCAAAACAGTAACAAATCTACAAAACACAGAAAAAAATGTATTTAATAAAGTTTTAATTCTTTTATATTAAAATAATGCAAAAACTAAGTGGAACAAATGTATAGCTAACAGTTGAACTTCAACACGAGCAACACACACACTTAATTACCTCTCATTCAAATTAAAAGGCCTTTATTTGAAGGATTTATTTGTAATGACATCACCACGTGGAGTTTAGAGTTCATGTTCATAGATGAATGTTGGTGATGCGAGCGAGCAGATGTTGGTGGTGATTGGAGTGAAGTATAAAAAGAAATAAATAAAAATTTTTATATAATAAAATAGGAGTAAGAAAAAGAAACACACTTATACAATGTACTATAGTGCATAAAAATAGTGAAAAAATAAATCAATATTAATTACAAAAAAACATGTTCCAATTCAGCCTAAAAACAAAATGTAAAAATAAATTATTGTAGGAAATTCTATGCTAATAAAATATCAATAAAAATTTATAAAAAATATATTGGAATCGCATTTAAATGCTTCCGAATAATAATAAAATAAATAGCATCTAAAGCGTGGGTATATTTTTCACGCGCTTGTTTGACTCTGAGTTTAAGTAGAAAACTTCTTGATTGCTGTAGCTTTTGTTTCTAATATCATATTAATGGATTTTGCGTAGGTAACAAGCTTGATTTTATGCAAAATAAAACGGCAATGAAGTTTACAATAATTATGAAATAATTGCGAATAAAATTTTTTAATGACCCTCAAATAAAGAAAAAGTACCGGAAGAAATTTCAATGTTTTGTTTTTTTTTTTAAGTTAAATTCTAAGTATTGGAACTATTTGTGTTATACCAGGACCGTTTGATAATTCAGTGAAAAATTAAACAAGCAATGATTTTACGGCAAAAAAGTTTTATTTCTCAATATAGTCTTCTTTTAACTCCTTACACTTCGTCCAACGTTCCTCCAATTTTTTTATTCCATCCGAAAAATACGTTTTCGGAAGGTTTCTTTCCACCGTGCCATTTCTTCAGGTTTGGAAACAGAAAATAGTCGCTGCACGCCAAATCTGAAGAATATGCTGGATGAGGAAGCAATTCGTACTTCAATCCATGGAATTTTGTGAACGCGTGCATTGCCTTGATGGAAGAGCACTTTTTTCCTTTGCCAACGGGAGAGTTTCTGTTTCAAAGCGTCGTTGAAACGGTCCAATTCGGCTGCATAGTATTCACCATGGATCGTTCTTGGAAGGTAATCGATGTAGATTATACCGCGTTCATCCCAAAATACTGTCGCCATAACCTTTCCAGCTGATAGCACCGTCTTCGCCTTCTTCGGAGCAAGTTCCGTCGGTGAAGTCCACTATTTCGACTGTTTCTTTGTCTCTGTTGTGTAGTGATGGATCCATGTTTCGTCCACGGTTACTAATCGACGGAAAAAATCCTTTTTATCTTTGTTTGCACGCCTTTGAATCAGTCACATGATCGCGTTTATGGTCGAGAGTTAGCAAGCGCGGCACTCATCTTGCAGATAATTTTTTCATATCCAAATGATTTCGCAAAATATTTCACACCAGTTCGTCTGAGATGCCTAAGGCTTCAACAATCTTGCGCACTTTAACTCTGTGATCGGCCAACACGATATCGTGCATTTTAGTGGCCATTTCTGGTGTGGTGATCTCATTTGGGCGTCCAGAACGTTCGGCGTCACTTGTGCACGTACGACCGCATCGGAATTCAGTAAACCACTTGTGAACTATTCCAATCGATGGTGCAGTCTCCATGGTCTTTATCAAGCCTTTCCTTGGTTTGGCTAATGTTTTTTTGCGCAAAAAATAATGCTTGATGAGCACACGAAATTCACTTTCTTCCATTTACGCCAAAATTCACAAGATCGTCTGCTGTCAATGGCTGCCAAATACAAACTAAGCTTCGCAGCGAGCTCAAATTTTGACAGTATTCTATTAACAGATGGTAGTTGACAGGATCAGAGTTACATTTTTCACTGAATTATCAAACGGCCCTCGTTATATAATTCTGCTGAGTTATATAATTCTGCTGTGTTATATTTCTGTTATATAAAGCTAAGTCCTTAATTGAAAGAATTTCAATTCATTTCCCACAAAATATTTAAAAAAAAAATTCAAGCATTCAGCTAAAATATTGTTTAAGGCGACTGTTAACAGTCTGTAGCGTGTTGCCGGTCGAGCTATTTTAAAATGCTGATTAAAAAAAAATCTACTGCAGATATTTATAAAAACATTTTTTTATTTTTTTTAATCAAGTATTCGAACGAACGAACGAAAATGGCCATTTCAGCCCTTGAAAGGACTTTGACCGAGCTTCTTATGATCTTATGTGTGAATTTATGTGTTGTGAAATTTTTGAACACAAATGATCGAGAACTGGATCTACAAGTTCTATGCCGACTCCGAACGGCTTATCGTTCTCAAGAAGATTTTCATGGCAGTTTTTACTCTCTGAGGTTTGCCATTGTCTGCATCTCATTCTGTCAGGTGAGATTCGAACCAGGGTTCTCTGGCGTATGGGCCACACTCTACCCACTGTGTCGCGACCGCCACGTTAAAAAAACTTACTTTTTTGGTGGGACAAATTAATTTATACTGGATCATGTGGAAAGAAAGTTTGTGGTTAATTTGAAAACATAACTCTTGGGATCGTCGTGGCCCGATTTGGATTTTTTCATTCACAAGGAAAAAATCAATGATTTTGACCAAAAAAATGTCATCAATTTTCGAGCTTTCAATTTTGAGCTCAAAAAACTTTTTTTTAAATCAAAAATTTAAAAATCGGCCCACGGCGATCCCAAGAGTTAGGTTTTTAAAATAACCACAAAACCTTTGTTTTTTTAAATGACCCCTTATGTATTTATTTGTCCCACCGGAAAAGTATTTTTTTACATGTACATGATTTTTTAAACAACGTTTTTTTTTTGTATTCGTGAATACTTGATTAAAATAATAAAAAAAAGTTTTTATAAATATCTGCAGTGTATTTTTACAACCAGCCTTTAAGAATCGCTCAAAAAACATCCCTCAGACCGTAACAGTCGCCTTAAATAGACATTTCAACTGTAAAATACATGTTTACCCCATTATGATGTCCAAAGTCATGAGGAAGTTATCATTCTTTAAACTTGATCAAGGGCCTGACAGGCTCACCTTGACCCGATGAGGGTTAAACTAAAAAAAATCCTAACACATTTAAAGAAAATATCGTGCAAATCGCTAAGAACTAATTTGTAATCATTGAGTAACTAATTTTAAGACACAGATACTAAGTACGTGTATGTACGTGGTCTGTTCAAAAGTAGCGCGAATTTTGAATTTTCGCGGGTTACGTATATTAGATTTTTTTTTTTGCGGCGTTATGTTGGTACTTATGTCTCACTTATGCCGACAAGTTCGGCCATTTTGAGTGTTCAGTTTTATATTTGGCATTTTGCTTTGCTTGCACGTGTTTTGATTCGTCTTTGATTTTTGCCTATTCCAAAAAAATGGATCAAAGAATCTGTATCAAATTCTCTGTGAAAAAGAAAATTGATTGCGCGGACGCATTTCGAATGTTGACTGTGGCATATGGTGCAGTCAGTCGGCCATTTTGAGTGTTCAGTTTGATATTTGGCAGCTGCATTGCTTGCACGTGTTTTGACACGTCTTCGATTTTTGCCTATTCCAAAAAAATGGATCAAAGAATCTGTATCAAATTCTGTGTGAAATGGAAAATTGATTACGCGGACGCATTTCGAATGTTGACTGTGGCATATGGTGCAGTTACCTTGGACCGAAGCAGCGGTGGTATCGGTGGCACAAAATGTTCTCAGAGGGCCGAGAAGATATGAACAACGAAGAGAGCGTGCCGGACGCCCCAGCACGTCAACAGACGAAAACATTGAAGAAGTGAAGAAAATTGCATTGGCCAATCGTTGAATCACCGCTAGGGAAGTTGCTGAGGACTTCAACATATCTCGTGCCGTTCGATTATTACCAATGATTTGATCATGAGACGAGTCGCCGCGAAATTCGTATCAAAATTGCTCAATTGCGACCAAAAACAGCATCGCATAAACATTTCTAAGAAGATGTTGGAGTCTGTCCGCGATCACCCAAATTTGCTCCAGAGGGTTATAACTTGTGACGAATCATGGGTTTTTGGCTACGACATGGAAACCAAAGCTCAATCCGGAAAAACCAAAAATCGAAGACGAACCAAAACACTCGCAAGCAAAGCAGCTGTCAAAGCAAAGCAAAATTAACTGAACACTCAAAATGGCCGTGCTTGTCGGCATAAGCGAGAGACATGAGTACCAACCTAACGCCATAATGAATCGAATATACATAGCCCGCGGAAATTCAAAATTCGCTATACTTTTCGAACAAACCTCGTATATATATTAATTTGTGTAGTGTAGTTTTTTGTATTTAATAATAACCTGTCCAGAGCTTTACTATCGTCAACGTGGCCGCCGTATGAGGACATTGCTGTGCTACTGGCCGTTGCAGTTGCACCACCAACGCCACTAAAATGTCGTGGTGAATTATTGTAGTAAGATGATGAGGATGATGAGTCCATCAATGCGTCAGTGGTGGCGGACGAGGGGCCAACGCCGCCGCCGCCACCAACACCGCCGCTACCACTGCCACCACCTTCATGTAGACCATGCAAATAGTCAAAATTCATGGATGATTCTGAATGATAGACGCTGGGACAATCTGAATACTCTTGTGGTGGTGGCACTGGTGCCGAATCAATTTCCATATCTTCACCCTGAATCTTTGAAGAACGTATCTTATTGTTTGCTGCTGCAGTACAACTTTGAGCGCTGTTGTATGGCGCTGCTATTGTGGGCAGTTGTTGAGCTTGCACGTAGGTCGGTGAGTTTGGATGAAAGGGCGATGGCGGCGCGATTAGATTGTCAGACGCACTCCAATGTAAATGTGCTCGATTATTCTGCGCAGCAATTGTGTAGTTGGGCAATGCGTTTGCTTCGTAGTTATCACTAGGCTCCAGTTTTGCTTTGTTTTAGGTTTTAGGTTAAGTCAAATTCAGTTTTTAAACGCAGTTTAATTTTTTTATAGGTTTTTTGTTACTTTAATGCAGATTGTTTTAATGAAGGTTAAAAAGCAGCTGAAAAGAGAATACAAAATTGTGTTAATTTGGGAATTACCTATCAAGCTGTAAGGCGCTATCTTTGGAGCACGGCTGCTGGGCTGAATTTGTGGCTTTTGTGTTGTTTTGGGAATTCGATTCATGCGAATTGTTTGTAAAGAAAAGTGAGTCCCAGAATGTATTGGCAGTCAGGTTAGGAGTTTTCTTAGGATGTTCAGATGGGTTGGTCTGCTCATCAACGCGACGCCGCTTACGCAGCATGCCAAGAAAGTTTTCGAACATTTTGTGGCAGGTGTTTTGTATCTTTCAATACAGTGAGTAGAACTTTTAAAAAATATGGCTAAGACAAGTATTTTTATTGTAGCAAAAAGTGCAACGAAGATTAAACTAAAAAAAAAAAAAAACAATAGAATGCGTTTTTAAAAATATTGAGCTAGACAAATCACAAAACGCTGTCATCCAAAGCATTCTCAGCGCTTCTAGAAATATCAACAAAATTCAGGTATTCAACAGCGTAGTTAAAAAAAAAATATCCATCGAATGAGATAATTAAACAAAAACGGCGGCGCGGAGCTTTAAACGGGCCAAAAACAAACTATGAGTAATACACAAAAATCTGCAGCTACTGGAAAGAGGTGCGAAACGTAAACGGGTGACAAACGTCAGCTACTAAGTAGCACCCGCTCAGTTCAAAAATTTATAATTAACAGGTTCGCATATGTTTTGAATCATTTCTAAAAATATTGATTAGCATTTCGACCTCCTTCCATTCATCACAATGACAAGTTACACATAAATTTTACACATTGACTACAGCAAAGTTGATAAAAAAAACAAAGGGAGTTTTCCTCCGACTGCGTTCATCAAAGCGCAACAAAGTGACCAAAATTTGAAGCCAGTCAGCCGTTCAGTTTCTCACTTTTCTTCACACAACTCGTCTTACGCTTTATTAAATTTATAAAATCTTCGACACTTTAGATTCTTTCCAAAAATTTTACTTTTTATTCTAACTTTTGTTTTTTTCTACAAATTCCCACTTTAAGGCAGCAGCAACAGCGGCCGCGTTTCTACTGACACACACAACGCTCCTCCGACTATCGCTGTAAGGCCGAAGCAGCTGCTTTTCTTTTGGCAGCTTTTTACCTGATTTGTCTGCTTCCGCAAGAATCGCCCAGAAGTTTCTTGATTCTCTGCTGTTTCTTCGCCGCTACTGCGCTGCTGTGGTTTCTGCAGCGGAATGATTTCAAGTGCCAATTTATGGATATTTTTTTTTTTGTACTTTTAGCTGCTTCTTCCTAGATTTTTCGCTGTTCCACCTTCAGCCCACGGCACTATTTGAAATAATCTAAATTTTTACTTTTTTTCACACACGCCGACGAGCGTTCAATATTTTTCGCGTCTGTTTATGGCAGCGTTCACAAATTGAATGATTTTTATTTTAATATTTTGATTTGTTTACCGAATTTGTTTAAATTTTTCCGCTTGTTAATTTTTTCTTTGCGGTTTTTGTTTCTTTTATCGTCTTCGTTTCTTGTCGTAGAGCGAAGTTGAACCAAAAGCAAATGACAAAACGTTTGAAAAAAAGTCCAAAACTTCAAACAACAAAATTCAAGACACGAACCTAAAATAGGACTGTTCGTTAGAAAGGTGCGTTTGAAAAGTTGGAATCGCGTTAAGTACTGTCATAAACTACCCAGTCCATTTAATATCGTTTTTATTGACTGTGATGAATTAAAAGAATTTTTAAGTTTTGAATTTGCATAGCAAATCTGAAGGATTTTAAAATATATGATATTAAAATTTTATATATATATTATAATATATATTAAAATTTTATTACTTAAGTATTTTTTTTAAAATAAAAATGCGTTTTTTGACATCCCTATATCCGCTCAACAATATTTTCATACAAAAAATTAGCTAAGACAGTCCCCTTTTATACACGTCAAGTATTCTTAAAATAAATAGGAAATAGGAATATTGAAATAGGAACATAGGGAAAGAGAAAAGAACAGACATAGATGTATTTTTAAGTTTTTGACATTATGTCTTGCACTTTCGGTGTTCCATTATTTTAGTGCTTCCATTTCACTTGCACACATGAATCTTTCTAATGTGTTACTCTTCTTTGTCCTTTTGGTGTCTTGTTGCTTTCTCAAAACTTGATCGTAAACTGTTGATGTGAATAAACTGAATCGCCAAGTTTTAAAGGGAATGTCAAAAAATTAACTGTCAAGGCTTGACGAGTGGAAATCACTGATAGAAAACTATTGCCAGATTAAGAAAATGATAGTCTACGAAGTTTATTGGTAGTACTATTTGGGAAACAAACACGTTTATGTCAAATCATAAAAAAAGTAGATCTATCGGCTTGCTACATTAGGCGCTGCTTACATGTCATTTAAATTGAAGGATCATTAAATATTTGGTGTTGTTTTCACAACAAAAAAAAAAAAGATCAATTCTCTGCGAGAGAGAAAATTAACTTTCAACACTTAATCGCATCAATCAAAATTTTGAATGAACTTCAGACCTGCATCAATCAATCACAGAGTTGCATAAATAACTTTTATTTCACTCACAACAACACTTTCACTCGGCATAGAGCATTCAATCAAAATATCACGTGTGAGCAGCTTTTTAAAAAAAATATCACAGAGAGAGTAAAAGAGAACAAAAAACGCGATATTCTTCATTCAATTTGAATGACGTGGAAATTCTGTCTTACGGACACATGGCGGTCAAATTTTAAAAGTTCCGCCATCTAATTTTCTGTTAAGAGTCTATTTTCTATATATTATCGGAATTGTTTTCAGTTTCAGACCATGAACAAAATTTGACATTTGCCTCGGTTCGGATAAATGGGAAGCTCTCTTAAACTCCAGTTTTTTCTTTTACTCATGGAAAAAACTGCAAATTTTGCCTGTGTCCATCGTGTAGCATGCATCTATCTGGTAAGAAAAGTGTGAAATGAATCGCAATGCCACCAAATTTTTAAGAAAAATGCTAAACGAAATGTTAAGCGGTAGAGAAAGTTCTTAGACGGCGATGTGATGATTTTTATTGATTCCTTATATCTATCATTCTAAGGTGTTCAATTTAAATCTGTCGAAGTCTGTGAAGGCCTTTATTCATTTTCACGTTTCTATGTTTTTTGAACACTTTCAAAATAATAGCAACGTTGACAATTGACAATCAGCTGTCAAACAGACAAATACAAAACACGTGCAAGCAACGCAGCGAGAAATAAACTTGTGCCACTGTTTTTTTTAAGTATTTTTAAAAGTTTGCTTCAGTTATATATATAAACGCAAAATAAACAGACTTAATTTAGACAAAACGTAGTAAACCACAAAGCCAACAAAATGGGTAAAAAGACCAAAACTGGAAAGTCACGCAAAGATAAGTTCTACCAATTGGCAAAGGAAACGGGTGAGTCCATAGATAATTTGTAGCTTCCAGCATCAGTTGGTAACATATCGCCACCAATTTTTTCCACTAGGTTTTCGTTCCCGTGCCGCATTTAAATTGATACAGTTAAATCGTAAATTTGGTTTCCTGCAAGAGTCTCAGGTATGCATCGATCTGTGTGCAGCGCCCGGTGGTTGGATGCAAGTGGCCAAACAGAATATGCCGGTCTCCAGTATAGTGGTGGGTGTCGATTTGTTTCCCATACGTGCTATACCTGGCTGCATTGGCTTGGTCGAGGACATAACAACAGAGAAATGTAGACAGTCGCTGACCAAAGAGCTGCAGACCTGGAAAGCTGATGTTGTACTACACGATGGTGCACCCAATGTGGGTCGCAATTGGTTATTTGATGCATATCAACAGATTCTATTAACACTAAATGCTTTGAAGCTGGGCACGCAATTTCTACGCAGCGGCGGTTGGTTTGTCACCAAAGTTTTCCGCTCCAAGGACTACAACGCTTTGTTGTGGGTGTTGAAACAGCTATTTAAGAAGGTACACGCCACCAAGCCAAGTGCGTCACGTAAGGAATCTGCGGAAATATTCATTGTATGCCAGAGCTATTTGGCACCAAGTAAAATTGATGCACGTCTGCTGGATCCAAAGTTTGTGTTCGAGGAACTGGATTTGGATGGCAAGAAAAAGAACAGTTTGCTGCATCCAGACAAACAAAAGCGCATCAAGGCGGAGGGCTATTCAGAGCAGGACATAGCGCTGCGTAACGATCTGGCTGCTTCGGAATTTATGCAGGCCGAAAGTGGCTTGGCTGCCTTGCAAGGCATCGGTTCCATAACCATTGACGATGAAAGGATTGCAGCCCATCCAAAAACTACACGAGAAATTTTGGAGTGTTGCAAGGACATTAAAGTTTTGGGGCGCAAAGATATTAAAGGTTTGCTGATGTGGTGGAAGTTGCTCAAGGCAGAGCTCTACAAGGAGGAAGAAACACCGGCTATAGAGGAAGAAGAAGAACCTGCACCAAAGCCATTAACACAGGATGAAATCGAGGATATGGAGGAGGAAGAGCTGCAAAAACAAATCAATTCATTGGAGGGCGAAGAGCAAAAAGAGCTGAAACGCAAGCGCAAGAAGACGCTGAAGGCCAAAGCCATGCTTAATGAGAAGATGAACTTGAATATGGTCATAAAGGGGGACGAAGGACCACATGAGGAGGCTGAGCAGGAAATCTTTGATCTTAAGAGTGTGAAAACGCACCAACAGCTCGAGGCAATGCTGGATGTAGCACCGGACTTTGATATGGATGCCAGTGAAGAGAAGCAAGTCAGAAAATTGCCCAAATTCAAGAGGTGCGCTTGTATTGCAACACTTTGTTTGGCATGTTTTTAATTATTTATTTCTTTTCCAACAGATACGACAAGGACGATAAAAGGTTGGATGATGATGCTAACTATGAGAATGACGATGAACCCGAGTTGTCAATTGAGGAAGAATCCGATAGTGACTACGAGAAGGAAGGTCTGGGCCTCAGTGATGACGAAGCTACAGGTGGCAAGGCGGGCAAAAAGGCGCAATTAAAAAAAAAGAAACGCGACGAACATCCACTCATCAAGTCCAACGATTTTCGCGATAAGGATACAAAGCGTCAGCAACGCGTTCAGCTGTGGTTTGAAAAAGATAATTTGCAAAAAATTGACTCAGATGATGATGCTGACTACGACTTGGATCGCTTAGCGGATGAGTACAAGAGCAAAGGTGTTGCCGTGCTGGGGCAAGAACAGCCGGCTGAAGAAAGTGGACCACGAGGCAAAAAAGCCAAGCGCCGGGCACGTCATGCAGAGAGTAGTAGTAGTAATAAAGTGGCAGAGTCTTCCGACTCCTCCTCCAGCGACAGTGACTCTGAAGAGGAAGTATCCGCCGATACTGAGGATGAGGAAGGCAAAACTGCACTAAACATGGCAAAAGGTGAGACCACCACATTTTTTTTAACAATCTCTTAAATGCTCAGAAATTCATAAAATATGCTCTCTGTTCTCTAGAACCCAAAGCCAAAAAGATACGTCTAAGTGAGGAGGAGCTGGCTATTGGCGCCATGCTGATTAAAGGCAAAAAAACGCGTCGCGATCTCGTTGATGGCGCCTGGAATCGCTATGCTTTCAATGATGAAAATCTGCCTTATTGGTTTGCGCAAGACGAAGATCTGCACATGAAAAAACCGCTGCCCGTGCCCAAAGAGCTGGCCGAGGAATATGAGCGCAAGGTTCAAGAGCTGAATGTGCGACCCATCAAGAAGGTGATGGAGGCAAAGGCGCGTAAACGCAGACGTGCTGTCAAGCGCCTAGCCAAGGCTAAGAAGCAAGCAGAGAAGGTAATGGAAAGCGCTGATGCCTCAGCGCAGGAGAAGGCAAAACAATTGAAGAAAATCTACAAAAAAACGCAAGAGAAGAAGAAGGAAACCACTTATGTGGTGGCAAAGAAACATCAAACGGGTAAAAGAGCTAGACGACCTGCAGGTGTCAAGGGACGTTATCGCGTTGTGGATCCACGCGAGAAGAAAGACAAGCGTTCGCTGGTTGCCAAAGCCAAGCGAGAGAAAAGACGCAAGAAGCATTAGAGGAGAGGTTGAAGTTAAGGTTGTGCTTTTATTTTTCATGCCCATGTTAATTGTTACAAATTTAAATGAATTTGAAAAAACTAAATTAGTTTTGAAATAAAGTATGTATATATATTTAGTAGGAACAAGAAAATACGTCATGGTAGCCACTTTATGGAGATTTAGATGTAAGCAAATATCTACATGAAGTTCTTGGAATATTCGCAGCAACTTCCTGTTCAATTGTGACATAAATTTAAATATTGGAAAATACGTAACTAATCAGCGCATATCCTCAAATCAATACAGAAGCCAAAACGGAATCTTTCAACAAGTTGAACCATTAAATCATCAAATGAACTGCTTGTATCTGTGACTTATTTGTGTTCAATTAACAATTCATCAAATTCTTAATAAAAAAAAAAAAATGCTCAAGTCATACAAAGCCAACTACTTTCAGCAGTAAAAACACTTTGACGCCGAGCTTATTTATACAATACACAGCATATGTAGCGCTAACAAGAACAATTCTACAATTTAAAAACACGCTCTATCTGCGCTTAACTGAATCTGTGTAGGTTTTATTGCCACCGCGCGCCATCCTGCTATTGCGTGAAATATAATCGTGCGCTGCTTTAGTTTAAAAAACACGTTCGTTTCTTGCATATATTTATGTATATATATATATATATATATGTATATATTATTTTGTTTATTTTTATAACCACAACTATAACTAGCACGTCACAGCAGTTGCAAACAAAGAAAAACGCCTGCTTCTGTTGATTAATGAGATAGCAATCGAAAATTTAATTAAATTAAATATTCTATAACTCGTTGTAGCATAATTGTAACAAGTGTCTAGATGCTGTAAGTTATTGTCTTTTATATTGTCTGGGTAGAGTCTTAAATGCAAACAGGAATTGCTTTAATTTTGTGTTTTTTTTTTTTTTATATAAAAATAGTGCATATTTAAATATTTTAAGCTATTTATAGTGCCAGTTTGCAGACTGGTACAGCTCAACAACATGTTATGTTAAACTAAAAAAAAAAACAGTACAAGTTCTTCGCATATACGTGCTGATACATCTTAAAATTATTCAAAGCAATTTTAATTAAAAAAAGAATATTTACCAAATCCACCTACGAACTTTAAATTTAAGTATAATACTTGTGCTATAGAAATTCAAGAAAAAACGAAAGTGATTTAGATAACGACTGAACAACAAGTTATTTAGAGCTATATAACACAAATTATGATGAACGCTTAATAAAATAGAGGAGGGAATTTAATGGCTTGGGGAGCCTTTTCCTGGCACGGCGTTGGGCCAATTTTTCATAAACCAGGAATAATGGAGAAAAATATGTATTTACATATTCTTAATAACCAGATGAAACCATTTGCATTTGAGAACATGCCTATTAGGTGGACTTTTATGCACGATAATGATCCAAAACACACAGCAAAGATTGTGATAGATTGGCTAAAAAAGGAAAAAATAAATATTTTGAATTGGCCGGCTCAAAGTTCAGACCTCAATTCCATAGAAAATTTATGTAGTGATGTGAAGGTCAGCATAAGCAACCAAAATTTTTGATATTTAGATGAGTTATGGAGTGGAATTGAGAAAGCTTGGTACTCTATTCCGAAGGCTAGGGTCAGGAAGCTTGTAAAGAGTATGGGATGAATATGTCGGGCTGTTTTGGACAATTCGGGATACAGTACCAAGTACTAGTAAGCATATTCGTAAGCTCATTGCAAAATAAAAATAAATCACTATGTCTTTTTTTCAGCATCCAAATTGTGCTATTTATACGTCCACCTCAGCTAAGGAGCAATTTCAGATTTTTCATTAATTTTCTAATTTTGATTTCGTAATTACAAAGTTACTACACGTTTTAAATTTTTTATGTTTAAACCCAAATACCATGCAATAAATTCTTGTTTTCCTCTATGTATTTTATTTAAATTTATGTGAAACACCCTACATGTATTTTTGTGCTATTTATGTGTCCATGGCTGTATATGAAACTATTCCGAGTCATCAATTTAGTTGTTGAAAAATAAACTATCAAATAATAAGTAAATCCTACTTATCCACTTAGGTGGATCAAAACGTTCGGAATAATCCCAAGAGATGACGTTAGTATGCACTATTGTGAATCATTCATAACAGGATGCATCGATGGAGATAAGACGTCTGCCTAAATTACATTGCCATTTATGTCTACGTATTTACAAGTTACAGCAGTGCGAAGCAAGCAACCTTCGTCCTTTTTTTTTAAATGGAAAAAAATGAGATTTGTGTAGAGATTAAAAGTTATAGAATCAAAACAATTCGTACCTGTGCAAGCTGCACAAACTAGCCATTCTGGCCTTGATCAATCTACTCATTTATTATTTTGTTGCTCTATTTTTTAGAATTGTTGCAATATAATTTCCGAAAGTGTCGCAACAAAGTAGAACATTACAATTCTTCTGTGTGTCGCAACATAAAATCCCATTGCAAAATCAGAAAAAAGTATAAAAGTGGCAACAATTTCGAAATTTTTTGCATTATCCAATATCAAAGAAAGAAATTGAAAACAAAAACAGTTAAACGACCCTGCAAACCAAACGATATCGAGACGATACACGGATAAGTTTATCTCAAGCGTACTGTGTGAAAGATTAAAGCCGATGACAAAAACACTGATTGGACCCTATCAAATTTACACACATCACCTATTTGTCAATTACAAAGCTGCGTTCGATAGTCCGAGAAGGGATTGCATATACGCAACAATGTCTGAGTTTGGTATACCTGCAAAGTTGATTAGACATTGCAAGATGACGTTGAGCAACACATGCAGCTCCGTCAAGGTAGGAAATGTCCTCTCCAAAACCTTTTCAGACAAGGTGATCCACTGTCTTGTGATTTCTTCGTACGAAAGGCCGGTGTGCATCGTAATGGCACCATTTTCTACAAAGGTGTTCAGCTCCTTGCGTACGCTGATGATATTGATATTGTCGGCAGAACCAAGAGAGATGTTACCGCTGCTATCGCCGCTATCGAAAAGGAATCAGCCAAAGTGGGTTTGATGATAAATGAGAGTAAAACAAAGTATATGTTATCTACAAACAAGGGAGCGCGGCGTCTAGACTCCCACGTTTTATCCGGCAGCTATAACTTTGAAGTAGTCAAGGAGTTTGTATACCTTGGCACCGCCATTAGTAACAACAACGAAGTCAGCCTGTAGATAAAGCGAAGAACAATAATTGCCAATAGGTGCTTCTACGGTCTCAGTAAGCAACTAAGTTCCAGAGCCCTCTCTCGATCGACAAAACTAACACTCTAAAAGACGCTCGTTCTAGCTGTGCTCTTTATGGCGCTGAGGCATGGGTAGTTTCGCAAACTGACCCAGCTGCTCTGGGGGTGTTCGAGAGAAAAGTTCTTCGCTAAATCTTCGCATCCGAATCAACCACGAGCTGTATGAGCTCTACGAAGACATTGACGTAGTTCGGCGTATAACTGTGCAGTGACTACGCTGTCTGGGTCATGTCCATCGTATGGACGACGAAGATATAGCGGAAAAGGTGCTCGACGCGAAGTTCGTTGGTCAACGACGACGAGGAAGACCATGCCTTCGATGAATGGACCAGGCCGAGGAAGAGCCCTAACCGCACTTGGTATATCCAATTGGAGAAGGCACGCACAAAGCAGAGGCGCCTGGCGAGAGTTGATGAGGTCGGCCGAAAGCCGAACGAGTGTTGTTATGGTTGAAGCTAAGTAAGTAAGTAATAGGTTGGTAATTGCTTCGGTAATCGGTAATCGGTAATCCGTTGGCAATCGCTTCGGTAGTTTGTATTCGGTTGGTAATTGCTTCGGTAATCGGTTGGTAGTCGCTTCGGTAATCGGTAAATGGTTCGGTAATCGCTTCGGTAATTAGTAATTGGTTTGGTAATCGGTTGATAATCGGTTGGTTATCGCTTCGGTAATCGGCAATTGGTTGGTAATCGCTTCCGTCCGATTGGTAATCGGTAATGGGTTGGTAATCGGTAATGGGTTGGTAATCGGTAATGGGTTGGTAATAGCTTCGGTAATCGGTTGGCAATCGCTTCGGTAATAGGTAATTGGTTCGGTTATCGATTGGCAATCGCTTCGGTAATCGGTAATTGGTTTGGTAATTGGTTGGTATTCGCTTCGGTAATCGCTTCGGTAATAAAAAAAAGCTGACCAAACATGTTTTCCTAGCATAACCACGGCATAAGCAATACTGTACAATGCAACAGAAATGAACAGCTAACAGCGTAATGATATCGCTTACAGCGTGATGATATCGCGAATCTATAGTTTTGCTCTCTACCAAAAAGTGCTCAACGCGTCTAAAGAAGTTTTCACATCAAAAACTCTTATTTTTCATGAACAATCGGTTGATGGCAGTAAATACTTAATAAACAACACAAATACTGCAAATATTTATTTAAATTAAATTGAAGTACATTTTTTTCTAACGTACGTATAACTTTTCTGTGTTGTGAAATTGATGTGTTGTGCTTTATGTAATATTGAAATATTTTATTTTGGCTTTAGAACCACGGATTATAAAAATTTCTGCTTATATGTATTTTTTTTGGTATATTCACTTTTTTTTTTTTAAAAAGCCAATTCTCATTTGCACCCGGTATTGCATACTCATTGCACTGAAATCAATGGTTTTTTCTATTGCATGTCGCTTCATGGACTATAGTCTCCATAATCTTGGAGCAGAGTAGAATTAAGCCATAACGACAGGTGTCTTTTATAAACAGAAATAAAGGATTTCTGTACTCAATGTATGTGTGACATATGAAAAGAAATATCAACGAAATGACATGTATGAAAACTAACAAATAAAAAATTTTATCTTATCAAGACCCTTTAATCGCAATAAGCGCCAGTTCTGATTACTTAGCCATATAAATATTTTTAGAATTTTTTTTTCTCAAAATTGCTGGTCTTATCAGCATCCCAGCAACATTGGCTGACAGGGGGCAATAATATAAAAATTGCTGAGCTTGCAAAATTAGAACAACAAAAAATACACACGACTAAAGTACAGAGTTCGAAAAATTATCGCAGAAGCAATTCAAATTATCAGACACTAAAAAAAAAAAAAATATTGAAAGTAAAACCATATAAAATAAACAAAATAAACATAAAATTGGCTGCTCTAAAAAAAGTGAATTTAGCTAAAATCGCAAGTCACAGAAAAATAATGACAAAAAGATTAGCTGGGGGCGTGAATAAACAACAGATCGGCCTAGCCACGACGAGCTGCACTGCAACAATTTATAAGCTTTCAAGGTCAGGCGGCACAACTTGCGGCTGTTGCTGTTGGTCTTATTATTGTATTAAGAGATACACGTAGTTGACGGGCACAATAAGAGCAAAGCGCAAATTGCAATGCTAGATCGAAATCTACAACAACAAAAACTTCAAAGAAACCAGTTCAAAATCTGCCAATTTCAATAATTGTAGAGCTTTTAGGAACATTTTTTTGCAGCACATTTTTTTTTCAAAGTTGAATTTAATTCAAACTTAGGCAAGCTAAGCTGCAGCTTAAATCAAGCTTAAGAGAAAAAAAAAACTTTCAAGCTCAAAACATGGTATTGTGTGCCTAAGCCTAAAACGAATTATGTTCTGGAGCTTTAAATTTTTGGCAAAAAAATGCTAAGCTACACGAGAACATCAAAAGCTATGCTAATAATAAAAAAAAAGGCAAAAATTGTTGCTAACAGAAGTAATTGAGAATAGAAGGAAAACAAGACAAAGAGCAGGCAAAAATCTTCTTTTTGCAGACAAAGCTCGTAGCGGGGCAGAGCCAACCCCACTACAAATACTACAAAAATGAACCGGTAAACAAGACTGTGCTGTAGCGCAGAGATCGTGGCTTGATGTAGCTATACAAACCAGTTAACACAACATTCACGAACACGATCACTAACGAAGTGCAAAAAAAAGCTTGCGCAGAAAAATGAGGTAAGCAAGTTGAGCCTGAAAGCTACAGCCAGGCAATGCTGAGTGAGAAGACGCAGTGAACGGTCGTGTTAAGCTACGACGTCGAAAAGAATCGATTATTTTGAAATCGATTGTAAATGTTAAATTAAAATTAAATAAAAGAAAAAAACAAGCTAAACGAGCGTTTAACGTCAAATTAATATCTAAAGTTAATGCTTTATAAAAAGCAAACGAAGCTAAAAAAGTAGCTACGAAAACCAAACGAAACGAAAACGAAAAATTATTTTTTATAACCTACAAAAGAGTTTTTTAAAATATTATAATATAAATAAAACGAAAAAAAAAAAAAAATTATAAAATAGCAAAACTTAAACATGTGATCGAAGGCAAGCCTGCAAAACACAGCGTGCACATTTAAATATACACATTTAAATATATACATCCATATAAGAAATACAACAAAAAACTTAACTCAACTGAGCTTAAATTAAAAGAAAAAGAAAAAAAGAAAAAAATCAAAGATTATTTTTTAATAATTAATTTTATTATTATTTATGCATAAATTAAGCAGTGAAACTTTATTACATTGCGCTATTTACAAGCGAGCGTTTTGTAATCGTACATACAACGACTACGACAAAAGCAACAATCACAACAACTACAACAATAACTACAATAAGCACAACAACAGCAGCCGAGTAAACAGAAAAACAAGCAATGAAGCTGAAATTAATTTAAAAGCAAATAAAAAAATAAAAAAACAAATTCAAAACAATATCAGCAAAAAAAAGTGTTAAACATTCACCAAATTCACCAAGCGGCACACAGCACACACACGCGCATAAAGCTGCTAACACACACACACGCATGCGCAGCAAATTGGCTGAAAAAGAAAGGCTTCCATAGCAAAGCGCGCAAAAGTTTCATAGTTAGCAACTTTTTAAAATATTGCCAACATTGTTGTTATGCTTAACAATAATAAAAACAACAATTTTCTTCAGCGAGTTCTAGTTTTTTTTTTTTTTTTTTTATCTTCTTCAACAGCAATAAGCAGAAATTGTTTCTGGCTGCAATTTCCCCGGCTGCACTAGATACGCAAACGTTTCAGCGTTTTATCATCAACACACACGCACGCACGCAATAGACCAGACCTCCATCAACAACAACAACATCAACAACAACAACAACATCATCTCTCTCCATCATCTTGGTCAGCTAGCAGCATCTATCTGTGAATTGTTATCGTCTGCTGTCTATTTTTTTTGCTTCTGCTGCTGTTGCTACTGCTGCTGCTGTGTTGCATGCAACAAAATCAGTTGTCGCTGCTGCTGCGTGTTTTGCTGTAAACTAGCACACATTGTTTTGGTTTTTATTGCTTGCTAGTTTTTATTATTGTTAATTGTAAGCTTGTTGCTTGCTTAAATCTGCGATATTCTGTGGAATTGTGTTAACATCGACATTAAAGGAAAACCTTCTCCATCTCCAGTTAAAATGATGAACTTCGAGAAATTGCTGTTCTTCTCAAAGGCACAGGTGAGAGATTTCTAGAAATGGTTAGAAAATTAAGAATGAGTCTGCCGAGTGCAGGCAGTGATATGCTAAGCTTAAGAGTTTTATTAGAGGTGTGTATCTTACTTAAGTGGGTGCGTGTACGATCGTAACTTTTGCTAGAAATGACGAAATTAATTTCAGAATTAGATTAAAAGTGATACTTGAATAAAGTTTTATCTTCTATGTAGCAGCTGGTGTGTTTCTACAGCCAGCTTGGTGTTAAGCTGATTGTATTGTTGAGCACAATAAATATCTTTAACATGCATTTTTTTTCGATTATTTTTCACTAATAACATTGACAAACAAAATCAAATTTTTTTCCAAAATAACAAGGTTCCGGCAACGGATTCTGGCGGAGGCGACAAAAAAAAAACTAGTAAGGAATGGAGCCTTGGCAGCGTTTCGCAGTTAAAATACCCTTCCGCATCCGTATTGAAGTATATTTATAAAATGCTTATGTATAATCTGCAGAAAATATTTGTGTCATACGCTTAATTTAATTTTACCCCTTAGATGCCCTCCGTTCAATTCCAACCAATTTTCTAGACTACTTGCAGCCCATTCTTCTCAAGAATATGAGCGGACAATTTGGAAGAAGTCGGACAAAGGCTACAGAAGGATTTCGGTTTAATTTAAAGTGGCACGCCCCTTATCACCTTATCCTTAGACTTATCACTGCTCATTATTCCAAAGAAAATATTTGCAAAATTTGGTTGAAGTCAGAAAATCGGTGTAGAAGGAGTTACATTAAAATTATAGTCTCACGCCCCCTGCCTAATTCCGCTCACTTTTATAAACGGACTGCTCCTTATGGTAAAGAATATAAGATAAAGAATAAATGATTAGGAACATAACTTCAAGGCTCTGTAAAAATATTAATACGCAACCAAATTCAATAAAACTTTTGGAATTTTATTCGTTACTTAATTCTAACAAAAACTATTTACAAAATAACTTAAAAGATATACCCAAAAAAAAAAAAAATAATAACAAAGAAACTTAAGAGAACCTCCATATGCTCAGTTTTGCACGTTTCGCATACATACGTTCTAGTAATTTTTTTCAATGTTTAGTCCACAGTCCTTTATTTCTTATGACGCTTTTAACCCTTTTTGGCATGCTTTGAATGCTTTTTGACAAGGTTTTGAATAAAGTTGTGAGAAATTTGGTTCCACTCATGTTGTACACGATGCCATAGTTCTTCCATGTTCTCAGGAGCCCTTTGAGATTTTCCAAGCCGCCTTTTCATTATCGACCACAAATTCTCAATTGGATTGAGATCGGGCGATTGTGCCGGCCACTCCATTACCTGAAAATTTTGCTGGGAAAGCCATTCCTTTACTATTTTAGCGGTATGTTTTGGATCCCCGTCCTGTTGGAAAATGACTTCCTCTTCGGGGTAGGCGCTCAAATCTACGAAATCGTGCAAATTGGTCTGCAATATATTCAGGTAATCTTCTTTTTTCATTATACCACTTATTTTAACAAGTGGACCAATATGCCAACATGTAAAGCAACCCCAAACCATCAAACTGCCTCCTCCATGCTTCACAGTCTGCTTCACATGATGTCTTTGGATGCTTTTTTTAGGTCGGCGCCAGTAATAACTTATCCCGTCGGACTGAAAATGGTTAATCTTCACTTCGTCCGCTCAAATCATACGCTTCCAGTCCTCAGCGCTTCAATTTTTGTGGCTTTTGCAGAAGGCTAGACGTGCTTTTTTATTTTTTGTCGACAAGGCCGGTTTTTTCTTTTTGGTTGCTGATTCCAAACCGATTCTTTTCAAAGCTCTACGCGCGGTCCACTCACTGACTGCCTTATTTAATACTTCTGCAGCTTTCTTTGGTGTCGTCGAACTGTTTTTTCGCATTTCCCGTGCCATTATACGTGCATTTGAGTTTGACAGTAGTTTAGGTCGTCCTCCAAAGTTTGGCGCACGTTTAACATTTCGTCACTTCTGAGCATTAACTACTGTGCGTTGGCTTACATTTAATTTTTCGGCTATGATTCTTGAGGAATTCCCACTTTCAGTCAATGCCACGATGCTATTTTCTAACTCAGTACTTATTTTCCTCATACTTTCAATTAATTAAGCGATGCGTCAGATTAAAACACTTTTTTATAACTAACATCAAAAGTAAAAAGTGAGAAAGTTCATGTGTAACATACAAAAGTAATAACGGTAAATATTTTCTAATTTGTTCAGTGTAAATTAGTTTTAGTGTAAATTAAATTATCCACTGAGCACATGGAGGTTCTCTTAAGTTTCATTCTAATTCTCTGTTTCGTGTTTGTCTTTTATCAAATGCTACTGCATTTGTAAAATTTGATTAAAATCAGACAAATGGTATACATAGATTGAATTCGATTAAAGTGAACATGACACGCCTCTTGTCCAATCACACCCACTCTTGTAAGTTTAAAAGTTTTTATTATATTAAAGAATTTATGTGCGAAATTTGGTTGAAATCAGAGAAACGGTGTAGATGGAAATAGACTAAAAATAAAGTACCACGCCCCTGTCTAGTACCGCCTCTTTAATAAACTACGAACTGATTTTTATGCGAAATACTATGTGTGCAAAATTAGGTTTAAGTCGGACAACGGTGTAGAGGAAGTTCGATTAGAATTAAATTGACACACCTCTTGGTCCAATTCCACCCACTTTTGTAGGCTTAAAACTTCTCATTATACTTAAAAATATATGTACGAAATTTGATTGAAATCGGAGAAACGGAGAAAAATAAAATGCCATTCCACCTATCTAGTACCGCCCAATTTTAAAACTGCTTAAATGACCAAGGATTATATGTGTAAAATTTGGTTGAAGTTAGACACACGCTGTAACAGAAATTCGATTAAAAGTAAAACGCCACACCCACTTTTCTTGTCTGAAGACTCCACATTACACCGAAGAATGGATGTTACACCGAAATATGTATGGGTGGTATAAACGATGTGGGTGGAATTTGGGTACATACAGCCATGATTTCATTTAGTTTTATATATTTACGAAAGTTTTTCTATTTCGATGACGCCACTTTGTATGGGAGGGAGGCGTAGTTTTCATTCGATTTTGCCAAATATCATAGACATGTTTTATATTGTATATCAAAGCTTATGTGCTAAAATTCAAGGTATTTCTTTAGTTTTTGTGGATTTTTTAGAGATTTTACCTTTAAAACAAAGTCACTTTTGTATGGGAAGTAGGCGTGGTTTTGATCCGATTTTGCCAAATATCATAGAAATGGTTCATATCAAAGCTAATGTGCAAATTTTTAAGACATATCTTTAATTTTTGGGGATTTAAAGAGATATTACGTTTAAAATAAAGCAACTTCGTATGGGAAGTGGGCGTGGTTTTCATCCGATTTCGCCGAATATCATAGAGATGGTTTATATTAAATATCGAAGCTTATGTGCGAAATTCAAGGCACATTTTTTGCATATTTTTTACAGATTTTTCGTTTAAATTAAAGCCACTTTGTATGGGAGGTAGGCGTGGTTTTCATCCGATTTTTCCAAATTTCATAGCCAAGATAAATATTTAAGAACAAAGTTAACGTGTAAAATTTTTGTGGATTCTAAAGAGATTTTTCTGTTGAAATATAGTTATTTTGCATGGGAGGTAGACGTGGTTTTCATCCGATTTGGCTCATTCTCGAACTTGTTCTTCATTTTTTAGAGAAAAGCTTATATTTTGAATTTCATCATGATAGCTTTAAACATATGGCTGCAATCGTGATCACAGACGGACACACGGAAATCGACTATGGAGGTGATGCTGATTAAAAATATATATACTTTTCTATACCTGCCACGCCTTCTTATTGGCGTTACAAACGGAATGACAAACTTAATATTAGAGCCCTGCATGAGTAATGGTTTTTCGCCTACCTGAATATATTCTCTTGCTATAGAATAAAAAATTTACTCTATTCCGTTTCTGCATTGCTCATACCTGCTCTTACACTCTCTTTGTTTTATTCAGATATAAGAAACGAAGAGAATAAGAGCACGATGCTGTACAACACCAGCAGGTAGCAAATAAAGCAATAAAAAATAACAAAAATATCAGTGTTCATACCCTGAATATTTAGCGAATATTTTTTTATTCGTTCGTTCGTAGAAAATAGATGCTTCTTGTATTGGGACCCAAAGAAGGGTGGCAGATAGGGGGTAGGTGTGTTCGAAAGAAATGTTGAGAGGCAAAAAATAATAGGACCAGCTCATATATTTGACCTCTCTTGGAGTTCAGCTACGGTCGATATAAAATATTTTCTACAGCTTTTGTGTTGTTTTGTATGGGGAGCCAAAGAAGGGTGGCAGATAGGGGGTAGGTGTGTTCGGAAGAAATGTTGAGGGGAAAAAATAATAGGACCAGCTCTGGTTAAGTTCAACTTGACCACCCTAGGAGTTCAGCTACGGCCGATATAAACTATTTTCGACAGTTTTAGTGTTTTTTTGTATCGAAGGTAGCGAATAGTGCAACAAAAAATAACACAAATATGCATTAAGAATAACATACAGCTTATTCCGGAAAAAAAACTATTCAGGTCACTGCAGCAGATCCCTGAGTATTCGTGTAGTTTATTAAGTGCTCAGAGAAAAAACTGAAACAACACGTAGATCGCAAGCTCATCTCAGTCATGATAGAATTATGTCAAAGGTAAAATCGGAGATAAAAATATGAATAAGCAAAAAATTGGCGTAGGTATAATAACAGTTTTGAGATTTGCCGTTTGCTTGTTCAGCCATAGGGATGTATATTTTAATTGTATCCGTATAAATAGATTGAATACCCAGATTTTGTGTTGAAATGTAAGAAAAGTAAGCAAAAATCTAATAAAATTAACAGTGTTTTTTTAGATACGTATATAATACAGAATTAATTGTATTTTGGCTCTGAACGAGACAAATAAAAGTTAACATTAAATATCTTTTCATTCGACTTCTTAGTTCGTTTGTGCAGTAACTAATTTATTTGTGTCGCTATGTACGGCCGCTTTGAACTGTCAAAATATATTTTGACAAGGGAAATTGCTGCTGAAAAACATTGAATTTATTCTTTTTTAAAGAAATCTGCTTATTTTATCGTTTAAAGCCACGAGATAATACCGCATCTTTCAACAGTAACCTCGCTGTTAAGCAAAAACAGCAGCAGCAGCTGCGCCGCGATAGTAAAATATAAGCAGCCAAAATAAAAATGTCTTAACTACCGTCGGCTCATTATGACATTATACCTACGCCCAAGGTTCATTAATACAGGTTAAGTCACTTGAGAGAAGCTCGGTCGAACTGTCAGAATGGATAAAAGGAAATCAAGAAAAAAAACCTGAATCTGTACAATTTTTAGCTAACAGCTACTTTGACAGTTCGAGCAAAGGCAGAAAAAGATTGCTTTTATCTTAAGTGACTTAACCTATATTAATGAACATTGCCTACGCCTTTGTTATTGTTTTATTGTCGGAGAGAGCGTGTTTCAAATGCACCTACCTTATAATTGTATCATGATCTCAGTGCAAGAGTGTATGCAAAGAGAACAGAGAACAAATAAAAAAATATTCTCTTGCGCTACACGACCTGTTAAAATAATTTAATTTTAGTAGACTTAGAGCGTAGACGTGGAACTTAATTTTTTTATTCTGGTATACCATGACTTTAATAGAGCTGTTATTAGTATTCTAAATGATAATCCAAAAAATTTATTATATGTAACTGTAAAATATATTAATAAACCCATATCGTTATTTTCGTTTTTTACTGATGATTACAAATTGTTTTATCAAACATTTGCCCGCCATGGAAAATTCTGGCTCTGTGCCTGGTTCTTAGTCATGTCTTAAGTATTCTATTGTGTTTCCGTTTAAGTGAATTATCTCTAAATAACAATATTATTTCGAATTTTTTATTCAAATTTATTTTCTACCGACCGTGACTGTATAAAATATAAGTAAGCGCCATTGTGGTTAAATTTAAATAATAATATTTTGTTAATGCAATTCTAAAAATCTTAATTCACAACATCTTAAGAGACGATTTTCATAATCTCAAGTTGTTCTTCCATTTATATAAGTTTTTACTAGAATTTATATGATAAATAAATTTCAAATCTTAAAACGTTCTTTATGATTTAATAAATTCTAAAAATTTAAGTTTTAGAGATTTCATATATTTTAAAATTTTGTGCAACTGTTTTAATATCGTTTACATCCTTGTAACTAAAAAATTCTAAAACTTCAATTTTAGGACATTCGAGCTATAACTCTAAAGATATATTTTATAATAATCTTTTCTATAACTAGTTCAAGCAGTTTTTTTTAAAAGAGTGTCATTTTTTAAATATTTCCAAATAGAACTAAAACAAGGAGATAAGACACATTTAGAACTTAAGTCAAAATTTGGCCATTTTAAGACTATTGAACTCCGCTTGAACAACAATTTTCGTAACATAACAACAAGCTATGTTTAAACATTTTAGATTGCACACAAAAACTTTTAAGAAACATTAAAATTTAGGTACTCAAATGTGACACTTAATATTATCACATATTAAGAGCACAGCAACATTTGCAACAACAACTGCGATAACCTTGGCTTTAATTGTTATCGCTAGCAAATTTAAGCTATGCTACATAAAAGTGTCATACAAATACTTTGTTAGACGTTTTAAAATACGACTTCAAAGGCTAGCATAGAAAAAAAATGCTTGCTTTAATTTCAACGAATACTTGTTTGCTATAATTTCATGATTTCTATGCTAATCAATTAATAACACACAACAACTAAAATAACGTAGCTGAGTTGGGCGACACATGTTTTATACGCACTCATATACTCAAAACATTCGTTTTAGTACAGAATAAAAAAGTTTGGTTTATTTGGTTAAATTTGATAAACTTCAGAATAAAATTGAAAATAATGGAATTATAATTTTGTGCAACTTTTTGTTGTTGCTGGCTTAACATGAACCATGGCATGGCACCTAAAAATAGACTGCAACCAAACACAGGTTGACAACACATTTTTGTGTGCAGCTTATTATTTATACGTTATGCGCAACAAAAAAAAAATGTCTATTAATTGTTACCACTTGCAAATAGGTTGAGGTTTTCACGAATAAATTAAACAGTTTTAATGAATAAGTTTCAGTGACATGGTTTTTCCTACCACATATTAACGACCATTGGCAACAGATGCCGCCGCAATCCGCTCATTGTTGCTAATGCACTTTCAATTTTGCCGGCCAGATACAATATGTTTTTTACGGAAAAATATATATTAAAGGAATTGTAATTTTTTATAATTTTTCACGTATCTGAATATGAATCATGATCTTTTTCAAACAGATTTAAGACTTTTGTAAAGTAAAAGTTCTTCGAACTTTTGGTAGTTAGAATGCAATTCAAAACTAAAAAGAAATTTTTCGTATCAAGTAATTAAACCATGTTAACTATATGTTTTCAGGGTCGTTTAGCCCGAGGGTCTGTTTAACTTCAGGGTTAAACCCTGAATATGAATATGAATACGAATATGAATATGAATATGAATATGAATATGAATATGAATATGAATATGAATATGAATATGAATATGAATATGAATATGAATATGAATATGAATATGAATATGAATATGAATATGAATATGAATATGAATATGAATATGAATATGAATATGAATATGAATATGAATATGAATATGAATATGAATATGAATATGAATATGAATATGAATATGAATATGAATATGAATATGAATATGAATATGAATATGAATATGAATATGAATATGAATATGAATATGAATATGAATATGAATATGAATATGAATATGAATATGAATATGAATATGAATATGAATATGAATATGAATATGAATATGAATATGAATATGAATATGAATATGAATATGAATATGAATATGAATATGAATATGAATATGAATATGAATATGAATATGAATATGAATATGAATATGAATATGAATATGAATATGAATATGAATATGAATATGAATATGAATATGAATATGAATATGAATATGAATATGAATATAATAAATATGAATACAAATATGAATATGAATATGAATTTGAATATGAATATGAATATGGATATGAATATGAATATGAATATGAATATGAATATGAATATGAATATGACTGTTTTTATGTTTATTGTATGGTGACCCTGCGAAGGGTGGCAGATGGGGGGTAGGTTTATTTAGAAGAAAGTTGAAGGGTGAAAAATAATAGGACCAGCTCATATATTTAACCTCTGTAAGAATCAATTCGGGCGAGATATGAACTATAATCGACAATATTAGAGTTTTTTGTATGGGTTGCTACAGAAGGGTGGCAGATATAGGTTAGGTGTGTTCAATTGAAATGTTAAAGGATATATAATAATAGAACCAGCTTATATATTTGACTCATAGAAGTAGAGATTTTTACAGATAGACCACGCATTCTTTTCTAGTAAAAAAATTTGAAAATGCCAAAGTACTTATTTTTAGGCAATAAAGGACAAATTTAATATTATTATTATATTATAACGAAATTACATATATGTATATTACCCAAAGTTTTTTTAATTAATAATTTTCTAATAAAAAAATATTTAGTTTAAATTTTTTCCAAAAAAAAAGAAAAAATCCTAACTTCGCGTGATTTAGAAAAAACGTTTAATGAACAATTTTTTTTATGTGTTTTTTTTTTTATGAAAATCAAAAATTTTTGTGAAAAATGAAAATTATTTTTTTTTATAATGAAAAAGAAAGAAAAAAACTTAAAAATATCTTTTGGTTAATATTTGCGACATTAAAATTTTTTTTTTTTTTTTATTTTTTTTTTTTTTATTTTATTTAAGTGGTATACATTTTATTTAAATTCATTATACTAACTAATTACAAATTTAATTTTTCAAGTATCATAAGTAAATATAATTTATGTGCTCCATGGCCTTGGAGGCTTCTTAAGGAGCTAACTCATCTGGCAATAGCCACTTATAAGCAGTTATATAATGCAAAATGATAATTAACAATTAATAATTAGATTATAGATTTGTACGTATGTCGTTTGAAACTTTTTAAACTATTAGACCTCGTTAGCTAGTAGATGATTTTTCAGCCCGGATTTGAACAGTCCAAGAGATGTAAGGTTTCTTAGTTCCAGAGATAGTTTGTTGTATTCTGTCGGTCCCGCGTAGAGGTATCGCTGCTTAGTAAGCTCTAGTCTGCATCTCGCCACGACAAGGTTACTTGCACTCCTAGTATTAAAACCATGCGTTGTTATAGGTAGTTGAGTGGTGTTATAATTCAGCTGCCTAATATTCTTGAATACATGCAGCAATAGATGATATTTGTAGAGCTTGATTAGAGGGAGAACATCCCTGAACTCCCTTGAGTATAAGAGATGCCTGGGGTATCGTGGTTGTAGCCCAAATATCGCCTTGATGCACTTATTTTGCATTCTCTGAAGCTTTTTTAGCTCCTCTGTGGATTTGTGTGCCCAGCAAATTGTCATATATGAGATGTGCGAATGGACAAGTGACATGTATATTGAAAATTTTACTTCATTAGACAGTTTCTTTTTAAATTTATACAGTATGCCCAAGCCATGTGAAATTTTGTTTTGGAGCTGTCTTATATGTTGATTCCACGATAGGTTGTTGCTTATAGTCACTCCTAGAAATTTAATATGGTCCTGCTCCACCACTTCCGTATCGTTGACCAAGAATTTAAATTTTTCCTGTTCGTACCGTTGGGGTGAGATAATAGTGAATTTGGTTTTTGAGTCATTTATTGCCAGATTATTAAAACGAAAAAATTCTTTAAGCAATGATATATCTAATTCTAAATGAGCTCTTAAAGCCGTTCTAGAAATGATGGGGTAAAAAACCGCTATATCATCCGCAAATAAGAAGAGTTTTCCATATAGTGTAATGTTTTGCAGATCATTGACGAAGATAAGAAAGAGAAGCGGTCCTAACACAGACCCTTGCGGTACTCCCCATATAACTCTACGTGGACTGCTTTTAGCTGCTCCGTTTGATACAATCTGCCATCTGTCGTTCAAGTAGCTGCGCATGAGTAGTGTCTCTGTTACGTCAAATCCAGCATATTCGAGTTTTTTAATAAGGAGCTCATGATTAACGCACTCAAAAGCTTTTTGCAGGTCGATGAATAGGCCTCCCACTTCTTTATGCCCTCTGTCCAAGTTAGCACAGATGTCATCCAGCGCCTGTATTACCGCCGATTGTGTATTTGATCCTTTCCGAAACCCATATTGGCGAACATAGAAGAAATCAATTTCCTCAAGGTGATTTACTATCTGCTCATTTAACAATTTCTCAATAATGTTGTTAATAATCGGTAAAACAGCTATTGGTCGGTAGTTTTGGGCTTGTAGTCTATCGCCTCCTTTGAAAATGGGTACAACTTTCTGTATCTTCAGCTTATTTGGATAAATGCCGGTAGATATAATTCTGGCAAAAAGATGCTTAAGGACACTAGCCACTGCCATCGCTGAATTCTTGACTATGATGGGTGGTATACCATCAACGCCAATAGCTTTATGAGCTTTTAAATCCTCAATCAAGAATAAAATCTTATCAACTGCAATGTCTTTCAAAGAAAGTTTCTTCCGCGATGGTTGAAGTGTTCTGAATGAGTTGACATCATCATCCTCATACGTTTCAATATTGGCAACTATATCATCAGCACGTGAGACAAATATTTTGTTGAGACAGTTAGCCACGTCCACGTCCGACGAGACTAAGGTTCCGTTATCATCCTCAATATTGGTTATCTTAGTATCTCGAATGTTGCGGTTGAGTAGGCCGTTTAAAAATTGCCATGTAGCCCTAGAATCGCCCTTGACATTGTTTAACTTTGTTTTGTAGTACTCGTCCTGCAGGGCTATTTTCGCCGCCTTAATGACCTTATTAATTGACGGTAGCCGAGCCATGAGATCTGATCTTAAAGGTTGTTTTTTTAGTTTTTTATATAAACTGTTTTTTATTTTCACTAGTTGTTGAAAGTTTGCATTTGCCCAGGGTGATAAAGCGTGTTTTAAAAGAATTCTGAAGGTATCTTCTCTTTTGTTAGACACTATGGCCGTTGAAATTAAATTTTCAATTTGATCGTAGATATCGTTTGGATCGGTTAGATTAAAAATAGTCTCATCCTGGAGGGTATTGTCAATTGTATCCTTAATTTGTCTATAATGAAAGACTGTTTTTTTAATGATTTTAAATTTGGGAGATTCTGAACACAAATGAATTACGCAGCTTATCATGTTGTGGTCGCTAAGAGAGTTTTCTATTGAAAAAATCTCATAAACCTCTGAGGGTAGATTGGTGAAAGCGTTGTCTATGGATGTATAAGAAGAAGGCCTAGTAACCAGCTTGTGGCATAGATTGAGACAATAAGAGTTAAACAGAGTTATTAGAGACTGAGAATCCGTAGAGGTATTCAGAACGTCTACGTTAGAGTCACCTACAGCCATACAGCACTTTGTACTTATTTTGGCGAGCTCCGTTTCCAGAAGATTTAAAAAAGTGTTGGTAGGACATTTCGGTGAGCGGTAAAAGCCAAGTATCACAAGTTGATTATTATTTATTCTAAGTGATGGGAACGAAATTCTGATAAATTGGCAATATGAATTATCGATTATTTCCTCTAGCGTGAAAGAAATGTTTTCTAAGACGTAGAATGAAACGCCTCCATAGCCGTCTTCTCTACAACAATGAACGTGACGATACCCACAGATGGAATAGATGTCGGCAATGTGGCTATCAAACCATGTTTCTTGGAGACATATTATGTGCGGTAGCTTATCAAACGAGGACAGTTTTGAGCGGAAAGAATTGAGTTTGTCTACTGAAGAGATACTTCTAACATTGAAGGATAATAAGTTTAAAAAGTTGTTGTTTCGACCAGATATATATAGGTTGTAATCATTAATTTTATTAAAATAGTTCATATTGTTGGATAAAGATTACCAAAGTTGTAGAAGAATAATACAGCTATATAAGATTGCTTCCATCATCCGAATGTTCATCTGTCAGAACCTGCGCTCCGGTCGCACTCTTCCGTGCGGGTCGCCTGCTACCAGTAGTGGCCAGCAGAAGAAGTTCGTCGACTTTTGCATTGGAGTGAATAATCTCAGCTCGAACCTTATCGAATTTTTTCGCCTCTATTACCTCTGGTGTAAACATATTTATAGCCCACGCTTTTTAGGGTTTTCGCATGTCCAAACAGCACTAGCGTCTCCTTGGTTAGGTAATCATTGACGAATATTGTGTTCTTAAGCGCCGGATCAGTTTTGATTTGTTTTTTTGCTGCCATGAACTTCATTTTAGCATCATGATTTGAGAATCTAACGATGACGGTTTTTTTTCCATTCTCAGCCTGGTCATCCGTTGTTCTGCTCGTAAAAAAACTGGCTTGCATTATGTCAGCATCCCCAACAGGGACTTTCAGCTGCTTGGCTAAGTCGGCCACCAATTCTGTGGCATTTTTTGCATTGGTGGGGTCCACCAGCCCTCGAATAACGCAGTCGTTACGAATTCTCTCCTCCGATAAGAATTTGACTGAGGATCGCAGCTCGTTGACTTCCGACCTCAACTGAAGATTTTCCTTGGAAATTGTCTCCATCTTTTTTTTATTTAAGTTTACAGCACCAATAAGCTCGTCGTATTGACGGGACATGAATTCCACAGATTTTTTAATATCATCTAGCTGGTTGAGTTTCGCCATAATTGTGCTGAACTGGTTAGTTGTCAAATTTTCACTGCCATCAGTTTTCCGCTTGAAACAATCAGAGCAGCTATAGGCCGTATCGTCCTGCTGCAACGCTTCTTGGAACTGCTTCATGTTGATACCACTACACATCGCATGGATCCACCTCTGACAGTCATCGCATTGAATGGAGTCACCTTCATCAATGTCCAGCTTGCAGCACCGGCAGACAACTTTTTTGCTGCTGTTGGAGTTTCGACTTTTCCCTCCCATAAGTCAGCAGAATATCATTCCCCAGATCGAAATATAAGTATTTGGCGTTAGATTGACAAAAAAATTCAATGTTTAAACTCAAAGAAAACTTTATTTTATTAAAATGTAAAAAGATTTTTACGCGGTTTATTATTTTCGTGTTTGACAGCTACGAACAGCATTGCCAGATGTAGAATAGATAGATAGTAGAAATTTCTTTTCTACTAAGTATTTGGAATAGGAGTTTCTCTTTCTCTAGCATTTTTCTAGCGTATCTAAGGAATTTTCTAAGAAATAGCAACATTTCACATACAAAACCTACTATGTTTTTCTTCAAACATTTTCAACTCTCTTTTGTAGTGCTAAGAAAATGAATACTTCATATTGATTTTGATCGATTTGTTGTGTAGTTTTTTATTTCTCTCAACACCATAATAAAAACAGCAAATGGTGACATTGAAGTTGTTCTTCTTGTTGTTGTTGTTGTAACTTTTCCACATTCTTTTTCTACAATTTCCTAAATGAGCATTTTGCTCGTAGTGCGGTGTCAAATATGCAGTAGCTGATGACACACAGCAGCAATAGCAATAGCAACACACGAAGTTGGTAACATATTTGTTGGCAGTCATTAGTCCGCATCATAAAATAATCATTGTCCATAATTGTGTGGCATTTGCTATTTTTTTTTTTAAACGACATTTTTTAAAACATTAACAAAAAGTAGAATTAAAAGTAGTTGAAGAAAAAAAAGAAGTAGTAGCAGCAGCAGCATTTTGGCCAATTAAAAATAGCCAACACAATTGCACAAACAACAACTAAACAACTAGAAACATAGCTACACGATTAGATGTCACCAAAGAAATGTAGAAAACGGAAAATTATGGCTAAATGAAAATTGTTTAGAAAGGCTTTAGAATTAAGTTAAGAGAAAATAGAAATTTTTTTTTGTGCAAAATTCTAGGAAAATAAAATGAACAACAAAACATTTCACTTCAAGAAATGTAGCACTTTGAAAGTAGTTTGTTGTAAGATTGTCAAAGAATTGTCGCTTTTTTTAGAGTTTGTCACAAAGTCATCAATACAACATATCATATTATGATACTATAACAGAATCAAAAACCTTATACATACCTACTGATTTTACTTATAACATTAAGCCAGATTATGCTTTAAGGAACTTGAATTCGAAGTAATATTATAGCTTTACACAGGCCCGTAACCAAAATTTTCCAAGGGGGGCGAGGATTTGGTTGAAAAATAGGCAGTAAAGGGCCTGCCCATCGAAGTAAAAGTTTAAAGCTATGAGAAACTAATGGGTAGGGTGAGGTGGGGTGATGTGTACCATAGGGTGATGTGCAACACGGTGATTTTTCGTATAAAATGTTAACATATGAGTGATAGGACAACTATGATATATTTCCTTTGAGTCGCAAGTAAGCAGACATACATTTTATTAGAGTTCATAAAATGCTTAAAAAATTTTTGTTAAAAAGTTTTTTTTCAAATTTGAAAAAATAGCGTTTCGGATAACAATTTCTTCAGATTTTAAAAGTTTGTAGATGTAAAATGTGGTATTGTTTAATATCTTTAAATATAACAAAAGATTTAACATTTTCAAAATTTCATCAATGAGAAAAACGTGACTTTCATTGGAGTGATGTGTAACGCTAACGGTGGGGTGATGTGTAACACATCTTGCACATTATAATTTCTATTGAAGATGCAACAACGTCAAACTCTGAAATGCTTACATCAACCGCATTAAAATAGATCGGCCCAGTTCATACCATTCAGACCAGACCAAAACCCAATCGTGGTAGGAAGTCAATGAAAAGCTGTGTTTTAACAACACTATAGAAAAGTTTACAGTTGCAGGAGGTGGCAAAAAAAAACAAAAAAAAAAAGAAAAATATGGAAAAGAAAACCAAACAAACGACAAAGAAAGCTGCAAGTGCTCGGCCGCAAAACCGGCGCGCTTCCTCGTTATCCGAAGAAGATCGAGATTTTTGCATGATTTGTTGCGATTTTTTGCCAAAACATTTAAATCACAAAATTCACTTGAATGCAAAAAATGCAAGCGCCCTTTTATTTTTTTATGAGCCATTTTATTTGTGAGAATTTTCACTCCGATATGGATGTTTCCAACTAATAATTATTTCACATTTGAAATGTATTTTTTTTTTGCAATTAATAAAGCCATTCATATATTCTATTGAAGTTAACTATCAGTTTTAAGTACTGAACACATCTACCCACAATCTGCCACCCTTCTGAGGGTCCTCATAGAAAAAATACAAAACTGCCACATTTTCTGCTTGCCTGCCAGCTGAATCCGAAATGCATTGCTGACGTTAACATTAGGTAAGGCTAATCCGGCTGCCTCCTGGCGGAGGCTCACATATACCATTCTGGTTTTAGCCCGTTCCTTGGTTCCGGGTGTAAGGAGCTTGTTAGAAGGTAGTTAAAGTTAGTCAAAGTCGGTAAAGATTTGCGTTGAATTCGCGAATATTAGGAGGGCTTCTGGAGAGATCTTCGCCACATGTTGTAGCGACTGAAACGTCGGTAAGCAGGGCGGGGCAGCTGCATAGTGCGTATTCCAGGGTCTCAACCGTGCCTGGTTCCTTGCACTTCTTACAGTTGTCATGCGTTGTGATGACCATCTTTTTCGTGTGAGCTGCCGCCATGCAGTGACCAGTGAGGATACCCACAAGTGTCCTGCATTCTCTGCGCGGTCGTGCCAGGATGAACATAGTCCCTTTTTCGCATCGTGTATCACACATGATTATTGAGATTTTGCATGTTGTCGTACCTCTCCATCTACGACTCACTATTTGAGTGGCCCTGTTTTCGAGGTTTCTACTTTTCCACTACAGCTCTTGTAGTGGGATTGGCACATGTTGTATGGACTCTGATCCCAGCCTGGCGCCGTCTTTTACTAGTCTATCCGCCTTCTTATTTCCATCAATGCGCAGTAGATGCGCACTCTCTTCGAAGCGCATAGTGCATCTAGTGCTTCCCTGCTTGCCAGGGCATTTATGGACCTGATGGTAGCGGAGCACATGGATTTGATCACCGCTTGGCTGTCTACAATGATGTTTATATTAGAGTGGTGTGTGTTCATGCTTATGGCAGTCTCCGCGGCCTTCCTTATTGTGAAAACTTCCTCCTGGAAGATGCTTGAGTTGAGATGCTTGATGCTGTAGTTTATAATGCTGACTTATCTCTGGTTCTGCACAGTAAACTGTCACTCCCACGGTCGTACGCAGCATAGAGCTTTCAGTTAATATGTTGACCGCCCGCTGTACTTGTTCTCTGGCGTAGCACCAGTCGTTCAGTTCTAGAACTATTGATATTCTGCGTCTATTATTGTGAGAGCTATCATGTAGTCTGTGCTACTGGATAAATCCTTGCTGATAATACAATGCCTAAACCTGTGTTTGTTCATGTTGTTTGCCGACGTCAGGCGCTGTGCCATTTTCCCGGCTATAAGTTTTGCGTGTACTTTCCATACATAGGATTGTTTCTAGCACCTTCGTTGGAGCTAACTTTAACGCCCCTGTTATGCAGATCGCTGCCTGTCCCTGTGTTTTCTTCAGGTGTCTGAGATATGTTGATTTTTCCACCGCCGGCCACCACACGATAATACCGGACAGTGAATTGGAAGGGTCAGTAGTAATGGAGGGAGACCATGCCTCCGATGGATGGACCAGGCTGAGGAAGCCCTAACCGCACTTGGTGTATCCGATTGGAGAAGGATGAGGTCGGCCGAAACCCGGACACGGGTTGTTACGACCACCTAAGTAAGTAAGTAAGAATTGGAAGAGTGAGAGACCCCAAGTGCTACCCAGCATCTTCTTGGATGCGTATAGAGCGTTTGTGGCTTTCTTCACTCTCTCGTTGACATTGATTCTTCATGTTAGTTTACTGTCCACGACGGCTCCTAAATATTTCGTGTGAGTTTTCGGGATGATGCGTATATTATTTATTTTCGGTGGTATCCACGGCGGTATCTTCTACCTTTTCATAAATTGAACCAGATCTGTTTTTTCAGCGTTGATGCTAAGGCCGACTAAGTTAGTCCATCTGAGCACCACCCTGAGTGTGCTCTCCATTATGGAACTTATTGTTGGTAGACATTTTTAACTGTTATCTTCGGAGCTCTACCTTCGAAGTTTTTGAGTAGTTCATTAACGACTAGATTCCATAGTAAGGGCGATAGAACCCCTCCTGAAGTGTACCTCTTCAAACTTCCCTTTCCATGGTAGTAGTGCCCAACTGAGCTTGGACCCTTCTACAATTTAAAAGATTGTCCATCCAGAGGTCGATTGCTGGTGGTGCCTCTTTTGCGCGTAAACCATTAAGGACTGCCGCCGTCGATACATTTTTGAATGCGCCTGAGATGTTTAGAAATGCACCAAGTGCATATTTTTTGTAGTGGAGGGCTTTTTCTATGGGTGCTACTAGAGTGTAGTGATGTCTCAGCCGATTTTCCTTTTGTGAACGCGTGTTGGTAAATTGCCAGGAACTGGTTTGCACAATTCTTTAGGAGCTACTCTATCAGTTTCTCGAGAGTTTTGAGTACAAAGGACGTTAGACTAATGGGCCTGCAGTCCTTCGGATACAGGTGGCTGCTCTCGCCAGGCTACAGGTGCTTAGTTCAGCCTTTAGCCTCCTTTGTTTATGGTTACAAGCCAAGGAGCGACTCGTAGTTTGGCTGTTTGCAGCATGGCGGGGATTATGCCGTCTGGTCCTGGAAATTTATATCCTGAGAAAATGAATCTATAGCAAACAGAATTGTATCCGTTGTTATTAAGTCACTGAATAAATGTTTGAGGTTTCGGTTTCTGTACAGCCAGAAAATTGTGCCTTTAAGAGTGCATCAAGTGATTCCTGACTGCATTCCGTCCACTCACCTTTGCGTAGCTGGCTCTGAATTGGGGGATACCTTAAGAGTAGCTTCTTGAGGCTCTTGACGCTTCTTGAGCAGAAGTTCTTCCATGAGTGACTCTTCACCTCTTTAGTTTGAAAGAAATCTAATCTTTTAGTCTTTGCTCTAAAAGGTCAGAACTCCATCACGGTGGTCTGAAATTTCGCTTCGTTCGCAACGAATTAAATGAGGAGTGATACGCTGTGAGAAGCTGAACTGAGAGAGTCTTCGAGGACCCTTCTATGTCGGTTTTTGTATATATGAGCTTAAAGGTAGGTAGCCTGGTCTCAATGATACTTCTATACATGTTCCAATTGGTGTTTTTTGGGGGTTCTAAATATCTTTTGATCAGGAGTACAGTTAAACCTTGTATTGAGACTAAGGTATTTGTGGTCTGAAAAGGAGGGCCGATCGAGCACCCTAAAATGAGTGACAAGAGCATTAGTATCTGAGATTAGCGTTAGGTCTAACACATTCGACAAGGTTGGGCCTACAAACATGGGTTAATCGCCTACGTTAGCTACGCTTAGGTTAGTTTGTAAAATAAAGTTAAGCGAGGAGGAGACTCCACTCGATCATTGACATCTGGGCTACCCCATACTGAGTGGAGTGCGTTGGTGTCTGCTCCGATGATAATCGTCTGCTTCTTCTTGCTGCTTGTGGTCGTCAGCCGCTGAAGGTACTCTGGTGTTGTGTCTTTGTCATGCGCAATGTAGCATGATGCGTCCAGGATCGGCTCGTCTACATCGCCCTCTAACGTCACGACTGTGAGATCGTCAGTGCTGTAATGAGACACAAAATATGTATCAGAGCTGTAAAAGAATGCAATCATTTGTGATTTAAAATCATTCAAATGCCAATCAATGATTGCATTCACTTTTTCAAATCTTTGATTGGGACTTGAAATTCCAAACCACAATCAATGATTTGAAAAATTGATTGCATTCATCACAATCAATGATTTGAAAAATTGATTGCAATCATTGATTGATTGCAATCATTTTTTCAAATCATTGATTGTGATTTGAAATTTTCCAAATCAATGATTTGAAAAATTGATTGCATTGATCATTGATCATTGATTGTGATTGGATATTTCAAGTCCCAATCAATGATTTGAAAAAAATTAATACAATCAATTTTTTTGAAATTTCAATCACAATCAATGATTTGAAAAAAACGATTGCAATCATTTTTTCAAATCATTGATTGTGATTTTAAATTTCCAAGTTCCAATCAATGATTTGAAAAAATGAATGCATTCATTTTGAATATAAATCACATGATTTGAAATCACAAATGATTGCATTCTCTTACAGCTCTGATAGGTATAGATGCCCTTCTTCGCGAGGATGGCCGTTCTTGTTCTACTTACTGTTGTAGCGAAAAACGTATTGCAATTTTGTGATTTCAAGCCGGATACCGTGTTACGCGAACCTATCCATGGCTAATGCACCATATTCACATTGTACCCGTCTTGCCCTTGTGCAGGTTTATTTGGAGGCCCTTCAACTGCATTAAATTGAAAGCTCCTCCTCGGGTTGACTTGCATTGTTGAGCCTCCGTAACATTAACATAGCTGACGGTTACATTGCTGTTATTACCAGTGCTGGCTTTAGCAGTGCTAACGCGAATTTATTACTTTTACCCCTACCAAGAAGTGCTCAATGCACCTAAAGAAGTTAAAGAATATAAAAATCTGTAGTACCAGTAATAAATGGAAAACAAGCAAGATCGTTGACTTTAAAAATTATTAAAATTGAGAATTAAGATTTTTCAGTTATCTTTTAAAATATATAATTGCGAATATGAACTCAAAAAGTAAAAAGTTTACCCACAACATTTCACTAATGCAACAATTTACCTAAGCTTAAAACAAAAATAATTAAAAAGAAAAAGGTAATACAAATTGATTTATCTCAAAATTAAAATTTTTGAACGTAATAAGAAATATGTATTAAAACATTGTAACGGTTTCATTTTGTCACTTCAGATACATATATTAAAATAGTTATAGTACATTAGCACCCGGAAGCTAGTGCATTAAATTAAAGGCTTGCCTGCAGCGCGCAAAAAAATGTTTAAAACAATACAAAAAGTTAAGTAAAGCACTTAAAGAATTTAACCCACACTCGATGGAAAAATTTTATATATATATATATATATATATTTAACGAACTGTATAACCGCAAGATTTTTGCACGTTACTTAGTAATGAATTGAGTGCAATTCATGAAGCTTCACTACATTAATTTACGAGCAAAATATGCCAAGTAAATGCGTAAAAATGGCAACAAAAATTTAATATTCTGCTGGAATTGCTTTAAGTAGAGTGCAGCAGACAAACTAAATGCGTACTTTTAAGCTTATGTGAAGAATAACTACAATTGCTGTTATTAATAATAATTTTAATTCTAGTTAAGTGTAAACAAAATTAACAAAAACTGTACAAATTTTTTTTTATAACAGCTTTTATTTAGTTTTATAACTAGGTGGGGGAAAGTAAATTAAAAGCAAAGTGAACATGATTTTATTTGCTCTTAAGAGTTGTAGCCAAATAATACAACTAAATAAAAAAAACTGTATGTTTTTCAAAAATGAAATCACTAGAAAGTAATTGTATACTTTTTGTGCTAATAAAATTTGTAAACTTTGCTCAATATTTTCAGTAAATATGAAAATTTACCCCATAAAATTGTGTGAATTTTATAGAATTTTGTACAAATTTTTGAGCAAAATGTAAAATAAAAATTAACATTTTTCAATGTGATTCCCTTATTTGAATAAGTAAACCATATTTTTTTATAACAATTTTGAGTAATCAAAAAAAGTGACAAGCTTAACGTGATTCCCTAGCGTAAAAAAGTAACCGATTTTAAACAAATACAACTACTTAAACAATGCATAGCAAATATGTAGAAACTTTAGAAAAAGCCTGTGTTAAATTAATCACTACAAAAAATAAGCAAAACTTAAGTTAAGTGATCATAGCTTAAAAATAAAGCAATGTTTAAAAATAAAATTGCGCAGATGACGCATCTTTAGTTCAGACAATTCAATCAATATAAAGATTCATTAAAAATTCATAAACATTGCCGCTACAAACTTAAGCTGAGCTTAAAGGTTTGATGACAGTGTAGTCATAAAGAAAAAAACAATTAATGCCACTTACAGCATTTTATGACGAGCTCTATAATTTTAACTACATAGCTATCTAGGTACTAGAAAAAAAAGATCTAAAATTAAGCTAATAAAATGAAAAAATAATTAAAATAATTCTACTAAAAAGTGTTTTAGTAATATTAAAATTAGCTAACAGCTCAAATCAAATGCTGCAGAATTAGAGCTTAGAACTTCATTTATGCCAAAGTAAAGCTTGTGACAAGCTCGTGGCATGTTTTAAGCGTATCTATCTATAACTGCGTGACTGTCTTTGCTTATTACTTTAAGTAAGCTGCTTAATTTTTGCTTTAAACTAAAAATAACAAGCCAGTTTTTGCTATGTTTATTGTTCTCAAGCTAACACAAAGCTGTGTGCACCACAAGCTGTGTGTGTAGAGCACACCTGCGGCTTATGCTAAAATCTGCACTTAAATTAATAATTGCTCTGTGTTGATCATGTACAAAAAGGCCAAGCAAAGCTTCAAACAACTTTAACTAAACTGATTCCACGCTTAGACAATAGCGATTGTTAAATAATTTGCTTGAATTCTAATGCAACAACTAGATAGATAAATATTCAAGGTTGACTACATGTCAACGATAACATTTTTCATTTTATGCTGCAAGAGTTGAGAGAATTAAAGAAAAAAAACTTTTTCTTATGCATGCTTGACTATTTGCGTAGCAATAATAAATTATAAATCATGAATGCTATTAAAATTGTTGTTGATACATAAAAAAAGAAAATAATAATAAATATGCTACATAAAAATATTAAATATTATTTAGAATAATAAATATTTTCACATAAAATACGCTTTTTAGTGTTTAATGACGAAATAAAATAATGCTCAGGCAAAGCAAACAAAAGACTTAAGCAACGAACGCGTCTGTGAACAGCAGCGAGTAATGAAAACGAGTTTGTGTCTTAAGTCTTTTTTCGGCAGCGACTTAAATTGTCAATTATTGCTTTGTTACATAAACACAAAAGATGAAAAAAATATTTGTTTAACCAAAAAAAAAAAAAAAAAATATAAAACATTAAACAAAAAACAACACAAAGCGTGGTTAAATACAAACTTGTTTTGATGCTTTTGAATAAAATTTTTTGCGCTGATTTAAATAAAAGTAGTGAGCAGTTATATTATAAAATCGAGCATATTTTAAAAAAAAATTACGGCTCAAGTTTGATGTTTTTGCTTAGCTGAACTTGATTGTAGTAAGAAATATAACAAAGAATGTTATAATGATTTTTTTGGCAGTTCTTGATTGGAAGAAGTTGTATAAAATTTACATTTATAGCTTAACATCAGCTTCAAAGAGCTCAAATCAATTTAATTTTCCATGCAATTAACGCCTTATTTTTGCCGCACTCATAAACAGCACATTAACTGATATATATACGCAAATTAAATTAATCTTGTGCTACAGAACGCGCCCATATTATTTGATTTTTTTTTTTAACATTTTCATAACGTGTTGCTTTTATTGTACAGCAACGTTTGGGCTTGTTTTGTACATATTTAGACTTAAGTTGTACGTATATAAGTATAATAATAAAAGTTATCAGTTGATATTTACAAGTTTCAGCTTTATACGAGACAAATTAGTTTGCTTTGCTCGTGTCAGACCAGTGCTGCCCTATTTTCAGTTAGAACTGTAAAATACAGTTCTTTAAACAAGCGCGAATTTTTTAAAATTACTTCCTAGTGCAAATTACGATTTTTGGAAAATTTCAGATTTGAAAGAGTACTTTAATATATCTCAACTTAACTTAACTTAAACTTAACTTAACTTAACTTAACTTAATTTAACTTAATTTAACTTAACTTAACTTAACTTAACTTAACTTAACTTAACTTAACTTAACTTAACTTAACTGAACTTAACTTAACTGACTTTATTTTATTTTATTTTATTTGTTGTATTGTATTGTATTATATTGTATTGCATTGTGTTGTATTGTATTGTATTGCGTTGTATTGTATTGTATTGTATTGTATTGCATTGTATTGCATTGTATTGTATTGCATTGTACTGTATTGTATTGTATTGTATTATATTGTATTGTATTTTAGTATATTGTATTATATTGTATTGTATTGTATTGTATTGTATTGTATTGTATTGTATTGTATTGTATTGTATTGTATTTTATTATATTGTATTGTATTGTATTGTATTGTATTGTATTGCGTTGTATTGTATTGTATTGTATTGTATTGTATTGTATTCTATTGTATTGTATTGTATTGTATTGTATTTTTTGTATTGTTTTGTGTTGTATTGCAATGTATTGTATTGTATTGTTTTGTATTGTATTGCATTATATTGTTTTGCATTGTATTGTATTGTATTGTATCGTATTGTATTATATTGTATTGTAATGTATTGTATTGTATTGTATTGTATTGTATTGTATTCCATTGTATTGTATTGTATTGTATTGTATTGAATTGTATTGAATTGTATTGTATTGTATTGTATTGTTTTGTATTGTATTGTATTGTATTGTATTGTATTGTATTGTATTGTATTGTATTGTATTGTATTGTATTGTTTTGTATTGTATTGTGTTGTATTGTATTGCATTGCTTTTTATTGTGGCGGCCGTGGCGTAGTGGGTAGAGTGTGTGGCCAGAGAATCCTGGTTCGAATCCCACATGACCCAGAAAGTTTTTACAATTGAATTAATTTTTCTGTTCGGCCGTCACCTCTCTGCTGACAATGGCAAGCCCTTAGAGCTTCTTGAGAATATGAGACGTTCGGAGTCGGCATAAAACATGTAGGTCCAGTTCTCGATCATTTGTCTTCAAACATTTCACAACACACACAATACAATTGCTGATAGGAATTGAATTGTACTCATAATTGCAACTCATATTGCATTGTATTGTATTGTATTGTATTGTGTTGTATTGTATTCTATTGCATTGTATTGTGTTTTATTGTATTGTATTGTATTGCATTGCGTTGTAGTGTATTGTATTTCTTTTATATTGATTTGTTTTGTATTGTATTGTATTGTATTGAATTGTATTGTATTGTATTGTATTGTATTGTATTGTATTGTATTGTATTGTATTGTATTGTATTTTATTGTATTGTATTGTATTGTATTGTATTGTATTGTATTCTATTGCATTGTATTTTATTGTGTTGTATTGTATTCTTTTGCATTGTATTGTATGGTATTGTATGGTATTGTATGGTATTGTATTGTATTGTATTGTATTGCATTGTATTGTATTGTATTGTATTGTATTGTATTCTATTGCATTGTATTTTATTGTGTTGTATTGTATTCTCTTGCATTGTATTGTATTGTATTGTATTGTATTGTATTGTATCTTATTGTATTGTATTGTATTGTATTGTATTGTATTTTATTTTCTTGTTTTGCCTTGTACTGCATTGTATTGTATTGTAGTGTATTTTATTGTATTGTATTGTTTTGTATTGTATTGTATTGTTTTGTATTGTATTGTAGTGTATTTTATTGTACTGTATTGCACTGTTTTGTATTGTATTGTATTGTATTGTATTGTATTGTATTGTATTCTATTGCATTGTATTTTTTTGTGTTGTATTGTATTCTTTTGTATTGTATTGTATTGTATTGCATTGTATTGTATTGCATTTTGTTTCATTTTATTTAATTTTTATTTTATTTTACATAAATTGTTTTTGTTATGCATGTATGTGCAATAAAACGTGGAAACCTTTATTTACAAAGTTTTTGGAGTTACAGTTTTTTTGTTGAAAATTGGCTGCTCAGCAGCATGTTGCCTGATTTCAAATTCCATCATTTTTTTGCACACAATGCCTGTGTTTTGTGCTCAAAATTTGCTTTTCCTTTTTTTTTAGTCAATTCTAATTATAATTAAGTTTTATAGTTTTAAGCACTTGACAGTTTTATGATAAATATTTTAATACACTACAATTACTTTTTTTATGCAGGCATTTATTGCTTTTACATACACTGAACGCTGTAGTTTTTGATTATGTGGCGCAGCATGAGGAAATAAAAGACTTCTGTATTTTCATAAATATTATTTCTATTTATTGTTTTTGTCATTTTGTGCTCATGCGCATAAATAAAGTAGCAGTTGTTAAATATTTTTAATCGTTATTTTATTGCTCGTCTAAAATGCAAGTTCAATAAATTTATTTAATTTTAAGCCAAGCATTAAAAGTGATTTACTTTGAGTTATATTTTATCCGCTTAATTCTATGTTTATTTGTCATTAATTTTTATGCATTTTTATTTAAATATTTCATACAAAATTCTTAAGCATAAAATGCATAAATTTCAACAACTGTCGTTGTGTGTGTTTGTGTGTGTGCGTGTAGCTGTCAAGCCTATATCTAGCTATATTTGCATATTTCTACTCAACGCTATAACTGCAGTGGACAAAAAACACATTAAAATGGTCAGAACTGCACAACTGCTGAATTGCAACATGCCATTGCGTCTCATGCATTTATAATTGCAAATAATTGTGTCTGCTTTTATTTTATTTTCTTGTTTTTTTATGTGATTTTATAGAAAAATAAGCATAAACTCTGCAGAAAAAGGGTTTGGCGATGGCTATCTTAATGCTGCTTTTAAATTAGTTGCTTGCATTGGCCAACAAAACGCAAATTGTTAGAACTTTTGACCGCGCTCAAAAAAAAAAAAAAAAAAATACACAATATTTCTTTAAGAACTTATTAATATGCAAAAAAGCAGCTTTGGTTTGGTAGCTAAGGCACGTGACCTGCCACTGAAGGACGTGCTCTGCATTAAGCCTGACTTTTATTTAATGGGCGGAGCTTTAATGCCCAGCTATTTATGCATATAAAAATATTTTTTTTTAAATTTTTTTATTAAATATAAAAAAGCAATTAATAACTACTTTATGCTACTCTATGGGCAATATAATCGTCTTAGTTATTTTATATATAGAGCTACGAAAAATGTAATTTATTAGACTTAACATAAATCACAAAAAGAATTATAAAGCAAAAACAAAAGACTTAAGACGCAAACGTGCCTTTTTTTTATGGGCATCGCGTGCGAGAGCAGCTTTAAAACGGTCAGCTATAGTAAAAAAAAATTAAAACAAAAATCCAGCTTAAATAAGCGGCATAACTAATTATTGTTTTTTTTTTTTTTTACATAAAAGCCGTAAACAGACCAGTTAAAACAGGTTTAATTTGCAAAATTTTCAAATTAATAAAAACATAAAATATTTGTTTTTCTGTTTCAACCTGTAAAAAAAAAACATCGTGTGAACCTAATCTATATTGAGTGGAAGTACTACTTTATTTAAATTTAAATTTGTTTTGATTAATATAAGCGAGTTGAGTTATTTTTCTAAAGAAATTTGTTAAGTGTGTTGTTAATTTTGAATTTTCATAGTTGGGACTATCTTTATCTTAAAAATACTTCAGAAATTGGCAGCGTCGTTGGCACACGAGAGAAGCAAAGTTTTTTTGCAGTTTCATAGATTTAATAATTTAGTGTTTTTTTTTAATAAAATAGCTTTTAAATTAAAGAATTTAAAATAACAAAAAGTTAATAAAAAAACACGATAATATTCACAGCAGTAAATATTATATTTCATTAACATTTTATTTATTTTATTCCGTGCTACATTCATTGTTACTTCAACGCACTTGTGGGCAATTGTTAATTTTTGCCGATGCTGATGACATCTTGTCTGTATGTAGCAAGTAGAAGCAAGTAGAAGCAACATTTTTTTTGTTATATTTGGATAGCTGCTAAATATGCTGGATATGTAGAAAAGCCAATACTCAATTCCTTTAATATTTCGATTTTTCAATCGGCTGCAACATAATTCAGTTGTACTTTATTAAACACCGATGCTGGTGACATCTTGTAGCAAGTAGTAGCAAGTGGAACATTTTTTGTTCAATGTATTTAAACGTAGAATAGCAAACACACAATCCTCTACAACATAGCTTTAGTAAAACATACTTGATGTTAAATCAACAACTCTGCTTAATAGAGGCTTTTGTATCAGTGGATAGTGTAGTGAAGTCCTACTCACAACGTTGCGAGTTCAATTTCCCGCGGAGGATCGGAGAAATATTTTTTATACATTGAAATTACATTTTCTTGTTATAATAGATGCAATTAACAAAGAAATATCAATTTCTTAGAAAAACGCTGTCGAAAAATAAAAGTGTCGTTTTTGAGATTTCACTCAAGCAAATCACAGAACGAGGCGTAAAAAGCTTCGCTTAAAAAATTTATAATAAAGTTGAATATTATCAAAAATACCGTATATATAAACTAAAAAGAAGAAACGAATGGCGTTAAAATGCCAAAATAAGAATCATGGACTATTTTTGAAGCGAAGCTTTTAACGCCTCGTTCTGTGATTTACTTAAGTGAAAACTCAAAAATCGACACGTTTTTTCTATTATGTTATATACTAGCTGAATACCCGGCTGAACTCGTATAGTTGATATAAATAATTTTCGATTTCATTCGTCGATTTGAAAAAACTTTTCAGAAACTTTAGAAGCAATTTTGTGTGCATCTTTTAAACTAGTAATTTCGGCGAAATTACCAAAATGTAGCTTCAACATCTGAAAATTATGAGAAAAAGTAAGGGGAAATCGTGATTTGTGTGTGCGTGCCAACGAACGTTTGCAAAAATATATTTTCAGGTTTTATATTGTGTTCGATAGATTGCACATTTTTGAAAAAAATCAGAGCAAAAACGATTTTTTGGCAATTCGCGAGGAAACTGAATAAAAATTAAATAAGCATTGAAAATAGAAATTGAAATGCCAAAACAACGCCAACTTACGACGCAACTAACTTGAGCATGTGTTGATGCGTACACAAACACCACAGAATTCGGCATCAGCTGTCCTGGTTTGCGGAAAAAGAAAGTGGAATATAGATACACATAAAGAAGAAAAGAAGATATTTATCACCCTTCGCGCTTTGCTACGCCTACTGTATTTTGTAGTAGTAGTAGTACAGTAGTACAGCACCCTCTGGGGCTTAGGATAAAGCAAAATACAAAATACATAGCGTCAAAAGACTTACCACACCCGAAAACCACTTATAAAATCATACTTACCGGATGAGTTGCTTTCAGTTTTTTGCGGTATTTGTACAACAGCTCCCTCTGGTTTTCGAGATAGAATAAAAAAATAGCGCCAAAACCCTTTCCATACACGATAATCAAATCCTATATATCCGATATACAAATTTTTATCTAAAACGGATGAGCGGTTTTGAGTATTACGATTTCTTAAGTGATTTGTACTACAGCACCATCTGGTGTTTAAGATAGCGCAGAAAAAAAAAGTCCCAGATACCCACCGTATCTGAAAACTCCTATGTAAAAATTTTCACGTAAATAGGACGACAAACAAAAACTAGTAGCTTTCGACAAGCTATTAGTTTTTCAACAAAATAGATAAGTCATAAAAACTACCATACCCGAAAACCCCTAAATACAAATTTTCATGTAGGTCGGATGAATGGTTTCGGAGATAAACTATAATAACAAAATTCGTGGAACCCGATCGCACCGCCACCTTCCGGGTCAAATTGTGAATCTGAACTGTCCAGAGATCCACTTAAACACACAAAAAATTTCATCAAAATCAGTGCAGCCGTTAAGGAACAGTTTAATAACATGCACACGTACAAATTAGACAACAGCGCCCTCTAGTTTCGAAAAAGAGCAAAAAAGATAGCACCAAAACCCTTGCCGTACTCGAAAATCGCTATTTACAAATTTTCATCCAAATCGGATGAGCAGTTTTGGAGTTGTTCACGATTTCCTAAGATTTGTACTAAAGCGCCCTCTGGATTTCAAGATAGCCCAAAAAAGGTAAGTCCAAAACACTCACTGTATCCAAAAACCTCTCTATACCTATTTTCATGTAAATAGGATGCACGGCTTAGGAGTTTTTCGAAGTTTCTTAAAATATTTGTACTACAGCGCCCTCTGGTGTTAAAGATAGAACAGAATAGATAAGTCAAAAAAACTCAGCGTGTTTGAGAACCTCTACATAAAAATTTTCATGCAAATCGGATGAACGGTTTTAGACTTTTTCGACGTCTTTTGAAATATTTGTGCTACAGCTCCTTCTGGTGTTCAAGATTGAACCTAGTTTATAAGTCATACGAAATCACCGTTTCTGAAAACCTCTACATACCTACCTTCAAGCAAATCGGATAAGCGACTTTGGAGTTTTTTGACGTTTTTTGAAATACCTGTGCTACAGTGCCCTCTGGTGTTCAAGATAGAACAGAATATATAAGTCATAAAAACTCACCGTTTCCGAAAACCTCCATATACCAATTTTCATATGAATCGGATGCGCGGTTTTGGATTTTATCACAATTTCTTAAGAGATTTGTACTACAGCGCCCTCTGGTGTTCAAGATGGCACAAAAAAATAAGTCCAAAACACTCACCGTATCAGAAAGCCTATATGTACCAATTTTCATGCAAATCGAATAAGCGGCTTAGGAGTTTTTCGAAGTTTTTTAAAATATTTGGTCTACAGCGCCCTCTAGTGTTCAAAAAAGAATAGAGGTGATAAGTTATAAAAGCTCACCGTACCCGAAAACTTCCACGTACAAATTTTCATGCAAATCGAATGAACGGTTTCGGAGATTAGCTAAAAAAAAGAATGCCTGGAACCCCATCGCAGCGCCCCCAAACGGTTCCAACCTTTTTTACTGAATAAAAAGTAGCCTATATATTAACCTAGGTGTGAAGTTTCATTTAAATCCATCCAGTAGTTTTCGCGTGATGCTCTAACAGACAGACAGACAGACAAACATTTTAAAAATGCGATTTTTGGACTCAGCGTCGTTAATATGTCCATTGCAAAAAATATTTCATGCACAGATTTTTTTTTTTTTATAATTTTATATATATTTATATATATAGGTTATATTTTCAATTATATTTGATATTTTAACATTTTTTTTGTAAATATATCAAAATTTGCGCTATTTTCGAGATATATGTGGAGTTTTAGATAGGAATTCAGTAACATCAAGTAGAAATGAAAATTTTGTAGTACACTAGAATATGTGAGCTTCTATATTCAGCAATGAAAAGTTGCGCTTTTTTGCGCCAATCCCTTTTATTAAATAAATTGTAGAAATAGTCACAATTTTTTCTATGTAATAATATTTCGAAAAAAATTATCAATATGCTATGCACTATTTTGTTAAAGTAAAAAAACTAGTTACGAATGATTTTCGACTGGGCCGAGATTTTGAACGTCACTTTGTATGGACGATAGACGAGGTTTTCTTACAATTTCTCCAAATTTCAAAATCAGAATACATTTCAGTTACTGAAGCTATTTATATTATTATGCAGTAAATTAATTTTTGAGGAATATTTTTGAAGGTTTTACTATTTAGATGACGTCATTTTGTGTAGGAGGTGGAATCTTCATAAGATTGTGCCAAATTTGAAATTCAAATTGACATACTAAAAACTGAAACATATGTATATGTTAGGAATTTCCTATGTATATGTTATGGTATATAAAATCCCTTTGTATGGGAGTTACGTGTTGTTGTCTTCCGATTTGGTTGTATTTTATACTCAGAGTACACATTAAATATCAAAGCTCATTTCAAAAATTTCAAGTCTATATATTAAGTTTTGTTGAATTTAAAGAGATTTTACCGTTTTGATGACGTCCCTTTGTATGGAAGGTAGACGTGATTTTCATCCGATTTCGTTGAATTTTATACTCAATATAGATGTATAATATCAAAGCTCTTATACATATATATATAAATATTCATATATATGTATTAAGCTTTGTGGAATTTATGAAGATTTTACCGTTTTAATTAAGTCCCTTTTAATAGGAGGTAGGCGTGGTTTTCATTCGATTTGACTCATTTGATCTTTAGTTTTAAGATTCAAGCTTAAATATTGAACATAAAATTACGACTGTAAGCATGCCGACACATGGACAAATCAACAGAAGGATAAAATTTTTATAGTTTATTTTGACCCGTTCTTACTATAAATTCCAAAGTTCCCTCCGACTTCTAGGTGAATTAATCTCCATTTTTGACGATTTCAACTCTCTGCGGGCCGTGGGTATCGAACACGTACCACACTGATAAAGAGTTCAATACACTATCCACCAATGCAACCACCTTTGTTACGTTGGGTTGCTGATTCAATATAAGTATAACAGCAGCTATGTTCCCCCGCACTCTACAGATTTTTCTCTGTTTACAAAGAGATTTAATATTAGAAAAAAAACCTTACAAACGAAATTGTTAAAAAAATTATTTGTTACATTCGAACTGATTGCACATTTAGTTCTCTAAAATAAAAATTCATAATACTAAAAATACTTTTACTGAAGAATTAACACTGTGCCAGCAACTGAAAGAATTTTATTTGCTAAGTAAAAGCAAGTTCATTGCTTAAGTCTTTTGTATTAAAATGCAAAAAAAAAAAATAAAAATAAAAACAAGATGCAGCAAAATATAAAGTGGCGTTGTTGTGATTGTCGTGTTGTTCTTGTTGTTGTTGTTGTTGTTGTTGTTATTATTATTGTTTTTGTTGTTGTTTAGTTTATTTTTTGTTATTGTTATTGTTGTTATGCAAAAATGAAACCAACAGTAAAAGCTAAGCAAACCAACAAGCACTGCTTTCACAATTTCAAATAATGGAAAATAATTTATAAAAATATTTGTTAATGTATTTGAACGAACACACACACACGCACATACACATTGAAATGCTGTAGTGCACAAATGCTGTGTTGTTTTTTGTTTAGTCACAAACGCGCGTGCAGAATTGCTAATTAAAAGAATTAATGCGGTTGAAGTGTCTTCAAGAAATTTATTTTTAACGTCAATTTTATTTCGATTAATTTAATTTGCTGATACTTAAACAAAATTTGCGTAAAATTAAGAAATTTTTCTTACTTTTTCTTTGATTTATGCGCAGAAAAACAGCTACAATGAACGCTAGCTCAATGGCTTTAAATTAACTAAATAAGAAGGTGAAATTGAAATGTTTGTTTTTATTGCAGTGTAGTGCAAATTTACTGAAAGTAAGAAAGTTCTAAAAGTTGCAAGTTTTTGGTTTTTGTTTCTAGGGCAATATTTCTAGATATGTATCAATTTGCTTATACTCGTACACACATTTTTTACATGATTTTTAAAATTTCACAAACGACCTTGAGCTCATCATCATCATCATTATTAGCCACAACTTATACTCATCAACACATTTTCAAAAACAATTTTTGTTTTTTTTTTATGTTGGTTGTTTTGACCGGTTTTGTCGGCCATTTAAATATGCACGATTTTTCACATTTCTTATCGTTTTGGTAGCAACTTTTAGCTGTTTTATATTTTCACTATTTCTTTGCTTATTTCTTTAGCAGAAACAGTTTTGCAATATAAAAACTATAACTATATAAATATTTTGTGTGCCTAGCTGCTTGTTAATTAAAGTTTTTTTGTTTTTATAGCACACACAGCGCAAAAATATGCTAATTTTTGTAGTCTGCTTTTTTTTCAAGCCTTACAACTCTTTTATAAACAAAATTTTGTAGTGGCGCCGATGGTAGTTGTTGTTGTTGTTGTTGTTTTTTTTGCATCTTCTTAGCCATTCACATATTTTTTGCCTATGCATATTAAAGAAAATTAATAAGTTTTTTCATGTGAAGCTGTGTTGTTTAGAAATTGCAGCACAAAGCAGAAATAACAAAAAAAAAAAAAAAAAGTAACAGAACACAAAAATTATATTAAAAACATTTTTTTGAATACGAAAACAATTTAATTAAAATAAATTAGTTGCTAAATTTATGGCTACGAAGAATGTTGAGCATTTGCAGCGTAAATAATTTCGTTACTTAAGCATTTTGCTTACGATATTTTTAGATTATGTTAGTCTTAAAAGCTGTCATAGCACAACTACGCATATTCTACCTTACATACACACATAAACTGATACACTTGGCAACACTTGACTGCAGAATATTTATTACTTTTATTAGTTTTTTTTTTTTTAGCATGAATAACAAGTTTTAGCTTTAATTTATTTTTGCAAGAACAAAACTTAAAAATAAAGTAAATCAAAACATTAATTGCAGTTAATTGCTTTTGCATTGCCTTTCAATAAAATTTACTGCCACTTTAAATGCATGCAATAAATGAGTCATCAAGAAAGCATCAGATCAAACTATGCGTTAACCAAAGAAATAAGGAAATCAATAAAAATGCGCTTATTTAAAGCACTTTCAGGGAAGTCATAAAAAAATGTTTGCCTTAAATGACATTTAAGTTTCCAGCAATTACATTATCAACTAATATTTAAAGTATTGAGTTGCCGTCTTTAGTTTTTAGGAATTTAATTTTCGTTCCCATATCGTTAATTAAGTAATATACTGAATATATGTATATAAATATAAAACTCCGCTTTGATTTTTATTCTTGATCGAATAAATAACGATCAATGATTGAGTTTTATTTTTGATTGAACAAATATCGATCAAATATTGATTTTTATTTTTGATCGAAAAAATAACGATCTATGACGAGATTCATGACGATACGAGATATCGAGAAAATCTCGATCAAAGATTTATTTTTATATTTGATCGAAAAAATATCGATCAATGATTGATTTTTAGTTTCGATATTGATTGATTTTGCTTGATAGCTTCGATGATTGATTTAGTTTTCGATTAGAAAAAAAAACGATCGATGTTTGATTTTTATTTTTGATCGAAAATTTATCGATCAAATATTGATTTTTATTTTGCATCGAGAAATAATGATCAATGCTTGATTTTTAGGTTCCATCGAAAAAACGGTCAATAATTGATATTTATTTTTGATCAAAAAAGTAACGATCAAAGATTGATTTTTATTGTTGATCGAAAAATGTCGATCAATGATTGATTTTATTTTTTATCGAAAAAAATAACGATCAATGACTGATTCTTATTTTTGATCGAAAAATATCGATCACTGATGGATTTTTATTTCTTATCGAAAATGTACCGATAAAAGATTGATTTATATTTTTTATGGAGAAAATATCGATCAAAGATTTATTTTTATTTTTGATCGAAAAGATATCGATTAATGATTGATTTTTAGTTTTGATCGAAAAAAACCATCAATGATTGATTTTTATTTTTGATCAAAAAAGTAACGATCAAAGATTGATTTTTATTTTTGATCAAAAAAATAATGATCACTGACTATTTGATCGCAAAAAAAAATATAGATATATATTATGACTTATTTTAAATCGCAAAAATATCAATCAAGGATCGATATTTATTTTTGATCGAAATGACTGATTACTATTTTTGATCGAAAAAGTAACGATCAATGACAGATTCTTATTTTTGATCGAAAAAATAACGATCATTCCTTGATTTTAATTTCTGATCGAAAAAATAATGATCTAGGATTTAATTTTTTATTTGATCGAAAAAATATTGATAATGATCATTTGTTTTTTTATCGCCAAAAATCCAGCAAAGATTGATTTTTATTTTTGAACGAAAAAATATCGATCAATGATTGATTTTTAGTTTTGACCGAAAAAAGCAATCAATGATTGATTTTTGCTTTTGATCGAAAAAGCAACGTCAAAGTTTGATTTTTATATTTGATCGAAACAATGTCAAAAAAATGTCGATCAAATAGTGATTTTTTTTTATCGGAAAAATGATCAATGATTGATGTTTAGATTTGATCGAAGAAAACGATCAATGATTGATTTTTATTTTTGATCGAAAAAGTAACGATCAAAGATTGATTTTTATTTTTGATCGAAAAAATATCGATCAAATATTGATTTTTATTTTGTATCGAAAAAATAATGATCAATGCTTAATTTTTAGTTTTGATCAAAGAAAATGATGTGATTTTTTTTTATCGGAAAAATGATCAATGATTGATGTTTAGATTTGATCGAAGAAAACGATCAATGATTGATTTTTATTTTTGATCGAAAAAGTAACGATCAAAGATTGATTTTTATTTTTGATCGAAAAAATATCGATAAAAAATTGATTTTTATTTTTTATCGAAAAAATATCGATCAAAGATTGATTTTTATTTTTGATCGAAAAAATAACGAGCAATGACTGATTTTTTTTGATCGAAGAAATATCGATCAATGATTAATTTTTATTTCTGATCGAAAATATATCGATCAATGATTGATTTTTATTTTTGATTGAAAAAATGGCTATCAATGATTTTTTAGTTTTGATGGAAAAAATATCGATCAATGACTAAATCTTATTTTTGATCGATGAAATATCTGTCAAGGATTGATTTTTATTTTCAATTGAAAAAATAACGATCAATGATTTATTTTTAATTTTGATCAAAAAAAAAGAACAATGATTGATTTTTATTTTTGATTGAAAAAATATCGATCAATGATTGATTTTGTTTTTGATCGAAAAAAAAGATCAGAAATTAATTGGTATTATTTGATTTATATTATAAAAATCATGGCACACAAAATCATGTCAAAAATTAATCCTCCAGTATGTAGGCATCACTTGGCTGTATAGAAATGAGTTTAACAATAATTTTTTTCATGTGATCTTTTCATTTAAAAAATGAAAAACAACGTTTATTTTCCGATAATATCATTAGCGGTGGAGCTTTATCTAGAATGCTGCCTCTGACCAATAATCCGATCAAGGATTTCGATGTCCACCTAAGTGGCTTCGAACTCCGAAATATCCTTCTTAGCTCCAACCTAACGCATTTTTAACTTCCACCTTCCCCTCTACAAATTTAATTAAGTTGAAATATTTATCCATTGCCCTAAGAAAAATAAATATATTTCTTGTTAGATATAAGTTTTAGTCCTTAAGTATAAGCCGCTTGTAGTAAGCTTAGCTATATAAATAAATAAATAGAAGTCAGTTCTGCAGAAGTTTTTATAGATATATAAATTAGTTATTTCAGAAAAACTTCGGAAAATTATAAAAAAGTCATTAAAATTTTCTGATTTCATTACATTTACATACAGTTGAGTCACATTTTTGCTACTCTTTTCTGTAAAACATATAAAAAATTCTTAAAGTACATTTTTTTATTTAATTTTTTTTTTGTTGTGAAAATCTGGGTTTTTAACATTTTAGTTTTTTTTTTCAAAACTAGTCATGTCCATATTCTTCCTGTACATCACCCACATATCTTGATTTAAATATTTCAATAAAATTCTTGTTATTTCCCATATCCTGCTTTAGTTGGAGTTTCTATTATTTTGATATTATTTACCAACTCAACTAATAAATTGTTGTTAATCATTCTAAAAACAAAGACTTGCCCTTGTCATCGATGTGTGAAAAACTATTGTTGTCAATTTACTATCATATCGTGTCAATTTATTAGTTTTTTTTTTTTTTTTTATTAAATCATGACAATAGCTAAAAATAAACAACAATTTTATAATTTGTGTTATTTTTGATTTTACGACAGTTATTGTAAAAATTCCAACAATAACGCTTCCTTAAACACATCTTAAGTTCGACATGTATCACTTGTTTTTTATGCTTTTTTTGTTCTAAGTTGCTGATTTAAATTTATTTATAGGAACAGTGAGTGAGCTTTTTTTTGTACTGTTTCAAACTGTCAATTTTTAATTTATGGTTGCTTATTGGTACGAGAGCGAAACGAATTTTACATGTATGCGTTTGTGTTTAAGTTTACATTTGCTGCAGAAAACGTGATTTCAATAAAATTGAAATAGTAGATACTCATATCATATCTCACTTTGGAAATTCCAAAGTGATCTAATTTTTTTGCAAGCAAATTTTTTTTTTGCATGTCTGGGTACTGATTGTTGTTGCTTGCCTTAAGCTGATTCGATCGAGTATCTAAAAATAGCTGTTTAACATGTATCAGCTATAAATAAATTGTATGGAATAAAATAGAACAAAAGAAACTAAAGATTTAAGACACAAACTCTTTGGCGTAAACATTATAATTATGAGGTACTTTACATTAGTTGTTATTAAGTTGTACTTAAGAACTAAGACTAAATAAGATAAAGCTCAGCTTTATTAAAAAAAATGTGCATTAACAGTTTTCTTAAGGCTTTGCGGGAAAATGTCTGTCCGAAGTGGTCCAAATAAAAAAGTTTCCAGATTTCAGAATTAATTTATTAGAAACAATAATCGTTTGAATAAGACAAGTTTTAAGCATATATCAAAAAGAATACCTTTAACTAAAAATCACTACAGTATAACCTCTGTTAAAGGACACCCCTCTTAAACGGACACTTTTTGATGATCGCAAATATTTGTTTGACAATTATTCTACTTTCCCTCTAAGAGGGGCAATCCACCCATAACAGGACGTAGACACTACTTTGAAACACAAAAGGCATATAATTTCCCTCTTAGGCGGATAGTTAAAAACACTTTCAGGTACCAATTTCAATTAAATATTTGAAGTTATTTTAACTTAACTTGAAAAGGTCTTGTGTAAAAGTACATTATTTTCAAGCTTTACTTGAAAGAGCTTAAATTTAAAGACTCTAAAGACTTAAAAATTTAATTTTCTGTATAATATACCTTTATCTATATCTATATCTATATCTATATCTATATCTATATCTATATCTATATCTATATCTATATCTATATCTATATCTATATCTATATCTATATCTATATCTATATCTATATCTATATCTATATCTATATCTATATCTATATCTATATCTATATCTATATCTATATCTATATCTATATCTATATCTATATCTATATCTATATCTATATCTATATCTATATCTATATCTATATCTATATCTATATCTATATCTATATCTATATCTATATCTATATCTATATCTATATCTATATCTATATCTATATCTATATCTATATCTATATCTATATCTATATCTATATCTATATCTATATCTATATCTATATCTATATCTATATCTATATCTATATCTATATCTATATCTATATCTATATCTATATCTATATCTATATCTATATCTATATCTATATCTATATCTATATCTATATCTATATCTATATCTATATCTATATCTATATCTATATCTATATCTATATCTATATCTATATCTATATCTATATCTATATCTATATCTATATCTATATCTATATCTATATCTATATCTATATCTATATCTATATCTATATCTATATCTATATCTATATCTATATCTATATCTATATCTATATCTATATCTATATCTATATCTATATCTATATCTATATCTATATCTATATCTATATCTATATCTATATCTATATCTATATCTATATCTATATCTATATCTATATCTATATCTATATCTATATCTATATCTATATCTATATCTATATCTATATCTATATCTATATCTATATCTATATCTATATCTATATCTATATCTATATCTATATCTATATCTATATCTATATCTATATCTATATCTATATCTATATCTATATCTATATCTATATCTATATCTATATCTATATCTATATCTATATCTATATCTATATCTATATCTATATCTATATCTATATCTATATCTATATCTATATCTATATCTATATCTATATCTATATCTATATCTATATCTATATCTATATCTATATCTATATCTATATCTATATCTATATCTATATCTATATCTATATCTATATCTATATCTATATCTATATCTATATCTATATCTATATCTATATCTATATCTATATCTATATCTATATCTATATCTATATAGATTTTCAATATCTACCTTATTTTGTCAAATTGATTCAATATAGCACTCAAGTTTGTTCCTTATGTCTTTAGATTTGACTGAAAACTCATTGATAAAAAAATGAACACGAATATTATTAACAAGCAGAACATGCACGTGTGATTTTAATTGTTATCCAAATATTTTTGTAAAGCTCTTTTTTGCAGAGCTTAAAAATCACACGCACACACACACCCTAGTTGTAGAGAACATTGTAAGCTGCTATAAGCCGCTTACAAATTCAATAAACTCTGCAAGCATAACATTTGCAAATGCTGGTTGGCAGTATTTTTTTAATTTTTTATATAAAAAAAGGTATACATATAATAATATGTTAAGTGAATCAAATTAAGCTACCAAAGTAAGCGTGCGTTGGTAGCTGTGATAACTTATTAACAACTTGATGTACTTTAAAACTAACAAGCAGTTGCTCAACAAAAATGGCAGCACGTAGAATATTTAATGACAACTATGGAATTGCTATAAGCTACCGTAGTTGAGGTTTTTTTTTTGTAACTTCTGTTCAATCAACATGCTGTCAAAATGTTGCCTTTTCTGTTGTCTTAGTCCGCTGCAGGGTTTGGGTTGGGCGCTTTGATTGCTGTGCTCATGGCTTGATCAAGACAAACTTGAAGAAATTTGACAATTATTATATAATTTTGTGCGCTTCAATGTCAGATTCTATAAATTATATTTGCCTTTTATAACAGTCAAACTTTAGAATAAAAGCAATAATATTGCTTCTAGACACATGCCTGCCAATTCACACAATTCATTGTATTGTTTGCACATTAATAAATATAAATATCTGCATCAAATAAATGAATCGCTTCAGACTAACAATTAAAAAATACAAATATTTAAAAATTTCCCACTTCACAAGTCATATAAATAAATTTAAACCTATGAATATGTATTAAAATGAAAATCATATTGAGTGCATTACTCAGCAACATTGACGAGTAAAGCGGTACAATTAAAATTGTTTCAAAAAAATACCTTGTAAAAAATAAACGTCACTCAAAATGAGCCCATAGCTCATAAGCTCAAAGTCTGACTTAAAGCATGACTACAAAAATGCAGTGAGAAGAAAAGGGGGAAAAAATCACAAAAAAAAAATGTACAAAAAGCATTATATGTTCATTTCTAATTAGCTACAAAGAGAAAAACTTGTTGAAAGCTTCGATGACGAATAAACTTTTTTAACGAAGCAGTGCTTTGTTGCTCCAGCTATTCTTGTTATCCTCAACTGAGTTTAGTTAAGAAAAGAACAGGCTTTCATTCGTTGGGAAATCCCCACCGGTAAATGCTTCAATGTTTGCATATCGTAAAATTGCTAAAACTTGTTTTATTTTTTTAATGCTTGCACTCAGTGCTTTTCCATAGCACGTACTAAATGAGCGTGTGAGCGAGTCTTAAAGCTTTCTACTTGTTGCTCAAGTTCATTAAGCTATGCTTTAAATCTTACAATTTCATTTTTTAACAATACTCTGCTGTTGGGAGTAATAATAAAAAAGCTTTTATTTTTTATTTCACTTTTATTTACATTAGCTCTGCTCTTCAATTAATTAAAGCTTTTTTTATTTAGATTTGGAGGATATGTACACCGGGTTTTTTTGTTGCTGTGTGTTTTATACATTTGATATTTGATGTTGTGATTTTCTTAATGTTATTTTTTTTTAAATTTTTTTTTTATTGTTTTATATTCAAGGGTTTAATAGCACGCGGCTGCCGGTTGTTGAGTAATAAACAATTGAGTTTGCTGCGTTTGAGCATCAGTCTTTAAACTTAATCCGTTCTGTGATGTGCGCTGCTAATAGATCAATGCTGTTGAGCTTTTTAAAATAAATTTGAAAAGTAAATTGATATTTACTATATAACAAAGCAAATATGTTATATTAACGTATTTTTTGCCGCCAAAAATTTTATATAATTTCTTTTGTGCTGCTGTGTTGCTTTGGTATGTGGAACAATTGTGACTTGAAGTGAAGCAAGAGTGTTTTCAAGCAGGTTGTGCTAATTAAATATTGTTAAAGTGGTGCTATTTTATAATGCTGGACTATTTTTATGAATGAAGTTGCTAAAATTATTTAACTTTAAGTGTGTTAACTCAAAAAAACTTAGATCTAAAAAAACAAGGACACTTATAATTAGTGTCAACTCAAATAAATAAGCACTACGTATTTTGAAATTGTGCCGGTATGTGCTTAAAATGTGCTGCAATATGCTACAGAGTTTTTTAAAAAAGCTTCACATATGTAGCACAGCTGAAGAATATTTTGTCATTTTTAGTTGTTTTTAAAATATAAAAATTGTGCTGTAATGAACTTGAAATGTGCTACAATGCGCCTTAAAAAGTTTCATAAAAATGTATACATATAGTTTGCATACAGTGCCGGACAATAAAATAGAATCATCTCGAGCAGAAATGATTATAAGCATTTTTATTTGCTTTAAGTTACAAGAAATTTCAAAGTTCTGTCATAAATATTCGTTCAAACAAAACTGTTTATTGGATAATTAAATTATCCATTATTCGATAATTAATTAAATATTGGATAATAAAAAAGAATCACTTGATTGAAAATCAGTTAACTGGAAAAGTTTCGGAGTGAAGTGTAAAGCTGTTATTGGAAAGCGAAGATTATTATCTGAATTTATTTAAAAACAAAAAAAAGCTATTAAAAACGTGTCAAAAAATTACTAAAATGATCAGAACAAGCCTTCTTGTCTAATAGCTAAGCAAAGAGCTTCAGAGTCAACGTGAGACTACAAAACCTTAGAAAGATCTCAAAAATTTGTATTTAGCGTATTAACGCCTCTAAAATCTAAACTTCAAATAAAAAAACCATAAAAAACAATGGCACGGCAGGACAACAACATCAAAATTTTGTCAACTCGAGAGCCATTCAAGTCTGCACAAGCAATCAGAGATAAAGTAAATTTTGGAATTTCTACTTGAACTTTAAGTCGACGACTGGCGAAGCAAGAACTTTTTGGTAGATTTCCACGAAAGTTCCTATGCTGAGAAAGAATTGTTTGGTAGATTTCTACGAAAAGTTCCTATGCCGACCTTGAGTCATGCACAAAATTGCACTGCTTTCGCAAAATTGCACAGTGAATTTGCTGGTCCAGAAAATGCCAAAAAATGGCGGAAAGTGCTTTGGTCTGATGAAATAAAAAAAAAAATGAATTGGAAATGATTCTGTTTGATGACAAAAGAATACAGTATATAATTCAAAGTACACCACAAAGACGTTCAAGCATCAAGGTGGTAGCATCATGGTGTGGGGGTGTTTTTCCTGGTACGGAGTCTTGTCACTTTATCGGATAAAACAAAACGTGGCTAAAAATTTATAACTTGAAATACTCATGGACATTATGAAGCAATTTGCAGAGTGGGAAATGTCACTTAAGTGGAAATTTTAACACGATACTGACCCCAAACACACCTCACCTGTTTTGAAGAATGATCAAACCAAAATATAATTAAAGTAATGAAATAGCCAGCACAGTGGAAGCACTTTTGGAAGATTGTCTTATGGAAGCACAGACACCGGACCTAAGTTCCATTAAAATACTTATGGAAGATTGCAAAAAATAATATTGTTCCTATTTAATCAAAAACTAAGACGCATCTTCGGGAAGTTGAGTCCATTAGTCGAAAATGTAAAGTTGTCTTGAAAAATTCATATTCCCTATTATGAACAATTTTCTCCCGGGTGTCGAAAAAGGGGGTTTCCGAACTTTTTGGAAATTTTTAATGCAAATTCCGTCCGTTCCGTTCCGTCAATGTTCATCAAACCGAGTGTACAAAGAAGTTTGCTATCTAAAAAATGACAACTAATTTTTTCCGATTCCCGTGAAAAAATTGTAGGTGATAGGGCTGATTATCAAAAATTTGATTTATATTGAAGTTTTCATAATTTTTTATGTTTTGATTCTATTTTATTGTTCTCACATATTATGAAGTATTTCAAAATATTAATTTTTAGTTATATTATTTATATCATTTAGAGCTGCAAAATTCGCATTCGTATTCTAAATTTTAAGTACAACTGAAGAACAACCGAGTTCATTAATATAAGTTTTAATTCACATTCAATTTTAAAAAATTTAGAATAATGAAAATTCATTATTCATTTGCTATTCATTATTCAATTGTCAGTTATTCAAACCTAAGTCATGAATAAAAAACGATGCATAAAAAAATTAATAATGTGTAACAAATGAATGATGAAAAAAATAATGAACAAAAATGTTCATATAATAATGAATAATAATGAATGAATAATAATGAATAACAAATGAATAAGGAATAATAAATAAATTAAAATATGAATAATGGAATAACAAATGAATAATGAAAATAAAAAATGAATAATGAATAACAAATGAATAAGAAATTAATAATGAAATCAAATATGATAAAAAATTACAAAAAAATTAATAATGAATAACAAATGAGTAATGAATAACAAATGAATAATGAATAACAAATTAATAATGAAATAAAAAAATTAATAATGAAGGAAAAATTAATAATGAATAAAAAAATGTGTAATGAATAAAAAATCAATACTGAATTAAAAATGAATAATGAATAACAAATGAATAATAAATAACAAATTAATAATGAACTCAAATATGAGCAATGAATTAAAATTTAATAATGAATAAAAAAATGTGTAATGTATAAAAAATGAATACTGAATTAAAAATGAATAATGAATAACAAATGAATAATAAATAACAAATAAGTAATGAACTCAAATATGAGTAATGGATTAAAATTTAATAATGAATAAAAATTGATCAATGAATAACAAATTAATAATGAATTAAAATATGACCAATGAATAAAATTTATAATAAATAAAAAAATATTAATGAATTAAAATATGAATTATGTATAAAAAATGAGTAATGAATGAAAAATGAATAATGAACAAAAAATTAATAATGATTAACAAATGAAAAATGAATAACAAATTAATAATAAATAAAACGTTAATAATGAATAACAAATGAATAACAAGTAAATAATGATTTAAAATATGAATAATAAATAATGAATTAGCAATGAATAAAAATATAAATAATGAATAAAATATGAATAATAAATAAGAAATGAATAATGAATAAAAAAATAACTAATGAATTATAATATGAATAATGAATACAAAAATTAATAATGAACGAAAAAAAGAAACAGTATAGCGTGTATAGGTACAGTAAAAAGTGAAACTTCTTCTCTGAAGCACTCTGCCTCTTTTAGAATAAGATAGATTTAAGTGTAAGAGACAAAAGGAAAGAGGTATAGAGAGAGATACCATAAAGCGTCTCAAAAGAAATACTATAAAAAATGCCATTAAAAGTATTTCATTTATTCAATATTTACACTATAATTGGTTTGTGCTTCAATTGGGGAAACTGAAATTAATTTTTATATTTTAAATTTCTTAAAAATATAAATTTTTCAGAATAACATTTATGAGCTTTATGCCAATTGATATTAATGGTTTGTGATGATAACTAAAATACGAGGTTGCATATGTCCATGATTCAAAATTTTCGATATAATTTGAAAAATTAATGTGGACAATCTTTTGTAGTCCGGATTTATGTGCAAATCCTATTTTTCGTAAAGTAAACTAGTTAGCGGTAAAGAATCATTTGATTAAAAAACGCTCAAATCTCCCCCCGGAGAATCAAAGGGATTCGCTTTTTTCGCTTCTGCCAAGAGCATTTACACCTGTTTAACTGTAAATCAGTAGAGAAATGGCGGATTGGATTGCCACTTGAATATTTCGTATTTTTACGAATTCAGTGCCGGGGCGAACGCCCCTCGTAAAAATGGGTTCCTGAATTCGAATCCGTTGTCAGAATTTTAAAATTACAAGAATTCCTCATATTAAATTTAAAAACTGTGATGTTAGATTTGAAATCAAATCCGTTGTAAGAATTTCAAAATTACAAAAAAATTCGCATAAATACAAAGTAATGTAGGTGGCAATTCTATCCGCCATATTGAATTTTAAAATTCTGACATCAAATTTGAAATCAGCGACCCCTTAAATCTGTTCGATGATGCTTACAACTTTTAAAAATACATTTTATTAGGTGGCAAGCCTTTTGTAAATAATTACATAATTTTGAAATTCTAGCAACGAATACGGATTCAGCGACCAATTTTTACCTTGTGCTTGCCCAGCACGGAATTCGTAAAAATGAAAAAAATGAATGACTATTCGCCATCTTGAATTTCAAAATTCCGACATCGGGCTTGTAATCAGCGACCCTCCAAAACTGTCCCTCTGACCCTCTAAAATGTTTAAAGCTCGTAAAAAAACATCTTATGTTAAAAATTTAAATGGCAACTATCCACCATCTTGAATTTTGAAACTGTAACATTAGATTCGAAATGCAATCCGTTGTCATAATTTCAAAATAACAAGGATTCGCAAGAGTAAAGAAAAAAAATTTATTTCGCAACCATATCCACCATCATGAATTTTAATATTCTGACATAAAATACGAACGTTTATAAACATGTATACGTGTTTTTTGAAATTTTCCCCTCAATAAAAATTGTCACATCGCCGCCTAAGAAGTTTCCCTTCAAAAATTAGCAATGAATAAAATAGTGAATAGCATTCTTTGTGAATGACATTCATATGAATAAAAAAAAAAAAATTGATTCATTATTCTGAATAACAAAAATGAATTGCAATTAATAATTAATCCATTTTTAAAATTAAATGTGAATTTAAAATTTTATTTATGAATCAACTTTGCATTCATTCATTCATACATTTCGTTATTCACTGATTCACCTTTTTGTAAAAAAAAACAAATTGAATGCATTCCTGATATCACTAAATTGTCAAAACTGTTTTTATTCAATTCCTTAATGATAAAGAAATGAAACAAAATATTGAGCTTGTTTGAATTTGTATATTATAACGGGGTTTTTATCATTGAATTTAATTTTTTTGGTAGAAAAAACCACTTTATGAAGAGCTTAAAATAAGACTTAAATTAAAGTGTGCAATTAAACAAAAGACTTAAGACACAAACTCTAGAAATTGCCAAAGTCTTCAAAGTAGCAAAAAAATTAACACTTAACTGGTACACTTGATCTGTGGGACCACTTTAAAAAGAAAAGATTATATTTCTCTCATTATTCCACGGTGCATTCTCTTACGCTCATTACATTTCAAGCTTATAGGTGTGTGCATGCTTTGATCAGCATTGATCGGTCGTGTTGTTATTTAAGGCGTTGCTCGAAAAAAATTCAAAAACTTGTAACTACATTTTTTGAGGTGTACCAGTTAAGGGTTAAATTCTTCAGGCGCTGTGAGAAACACGCTTTTCATAAATTTATATTTTTTTAAATCAAACTTTTATCTGAAATTTCTCTTCATGTTTTTTATAATTTGTTTTAATACATTTTATATATTTTTAACTAAAATTTCTTTGCTTTTTTTTTCTACTTCCCAGATGTCTCCCATCTGCAACGCTTTGCCTACGCCGCCACCAACTCATCACCAACAACCGTTTATGCCGGCTCAAACTCAAACACAAACTCAAGTACCAACTCAATTTCTCTCCCCTACCGATGCTTATGACAATGCTTACGCTGAAAATTTTGATCTTTCGCTTTTACCAAATGAAGTATCTGATTTTGAGCTAAACTGCTTCTCCAGCTCATCAGCACACACGACACAAAATTTATCTCTAGATTATATACCAACGACTGTGTATCAACACACAACGAACAACACAAATACGCAAACGCAAGAAATTAAAATTGAACAAACCTGGTCCAATAATATCGAGTTAAACTCAACGAACGAAAAACAACAGGAACAAACGCAGACACCAGCCGTTATTTTCGAGCAGTTACAACAGAAACGCCATCAGAAAGTGCAACGCACCAAATCGGCACCACTAGAAATACCACCTCCACCGTATCCACACCAAAACCAACATCACCACCACAACCAACAGCCACACCCCTACCCCTCACCCGAATCGAGTCCCACACAATCTGACTACAGTTTTCACGCGCGCTACAGCAACTCTTATAGCAGTTCTTACAGCAGCTCATACAGCTCTTCGCTGAGCTCCTCATTTAGCTCACGTGGCTCCTTTTTTCCCGCCTCCCCATGTTCCTCGTTCGAGCGAACGCACATCAAACAGGAGTTTCACATTTTACCACCTTCGCCACCAGAGTCTAGCTGTGAGGCGCTCTCACCGCATTGTTTTACGGATATTAAGACGGAGCCGCTCGACTCGGTGCCTCTCGATGCCGAGGTTGAGAAGTTAATCGATATTAACGCATTGCTGGATACTTCTGCGGCCTACCAGCACTACGAACAGTCAAATACAAATTGTACGGAATATTCGGAGGAACTAGAAGTCAAGCCAGATCTGGTGCCGTCGAACAGTCAGGATCATCAGCTGCTGCGTGAATACTTGGAGGATACAACATTTCAGAAGAAGCATAACCTAAAACCATTGGCCCTGGAATCGTTGATCGGTGGTTTGGGTGCACGCGGTGACATTGAGCCAGTGATATCATTGGCGCTGGAGCATGCCAAGCGTGAGGCTGAGGAAACCTGCACCAAGTTGCAAATATCACCCGGTGAGTGCAAAAAGTTGCTATAAAGCCAAGGAAATTTTTAAGAACTCAACTATTTTAAGAACAAAATTCTAGTAAATTTATATATTAGGCTTGAATGAAGGAAATGTAACCTTACATTTCAAAATTTTTAAGTTCCTAAAATCACCTTTAATTTTCATAATTTTTTTATTTGCACTGATTAGTTTTGTAATTCTGGGTGTGGAATTGGAACTTTAAACTTACATTAAAAAATTTTTAAGTTTTGCAATTTCTGCGTCTGAACCCAGAACTTTAAATTCACATTTTTAGGTCCCATGTTCAAGCAAGAATTTGAGGAAGAAAAGGTTTTATAGTTTGTTTTAAAATTTTTTTTTTTAAAAGTCGTTTTTTCATCATTTATATAATAATATTGAGTAACTTTTCTATATTATTGGGTCTTGATGCCATTCTTAAAACTAATGTTCTTGAATATCTACATAAGTTGTTCTCAATATATTTGCTCTAATTTTAATTCTAAAAACTTTGAATCAAGTTCCGAGACATTAATTTTGAATATCAGAAAATTATAATTTTTACTTGGATTTGAAATCTGTGCCCTTAAAATCTCCTTCATACACAAAAAGTGTGTTTAATCCAGCAGGTTTTGAAAATGTTCGTATCTTGCCTGATTTAAAAATCTTCAAGTAAATAGTTCTTGATTGTAAATATTTTTTTTTTATGTCATTTTTCAATTTTTAAATTTACAAAATTTGACTTATTTATAACATATAAGAAAAACTACCTACATTTAGTTTGTTTTATTTTTAAGTTCACTCAAACTGATGATTTAATCAAACTTGGGTGTCAAGGGACGTGCCATGTATATTCAATCTCAGAATTTTATTTATCAGTTATAATGAAGATGCACACTCGGGGCCTTCATAGCGAATTTTTAATTATTTTGTCTCCAAAACAGTCATAGTAATAAATTCAGTTTAATGCATAAAACTATCAGCCAAGATTTTCATGACAAATTTATACATCATGAGTCTTAAAAGCAGTTTACTTGGTACAACTTAATTTCGATCTCTTTATAAAGGAAGGTACATTGTTCGAACTGAACCATTTTTTCTATATACTTTCGGGTATTGTGAACCTAAGATAAGGTTGTGAACCTTGATTTTACTGCAAATTTTTACTAACAGCTCTAAAAACATAGGTACAAAATAAATTCAATCCCACAACTGTTTATTGATCCTTTAACTGGCACCTTCTACTCTAACTGCAATTCCAAATACAAGCACAAATGAGGAAGTAGAAGTCTTCCAATTTAAATAGATTTTTCAGCATCAATATTGTATAATAATATTTCATATTTTTCCAATATAATAAGGTCTGGATCCAGGACTTCCCGTTACACAGAATAGTAACTTTTCTGGAATTTACCGATTTTGTTCATAATTGCAATCTTTCCTAACTATTAAAGGTTTTTTAACAATAACAACGTCACAAATATTTTTTTTTTGATAAAGTAGCTGCTAACTTGATTTTCTTAGTTGTAGGAAAAAGTTTTTCAAGCAATGATTGAATAAAAAGCAGAGACATTTTGGTTTATTAACAACAAAATTCCATTTGCAGTTATTTATAAATTACTTCAAAAATTTAGTTAACTTAAAAATTATGCCACACTCAGTTATCATAATTTTAATATTCATAACATTATCTTATATCGAAAAATATGCGAACGTGATCTGCTACACGAATTCACTAAAATAACAGTAGTAGTGATTTTTATGCTAAATTTAGATTGTGTAGAATATAACTGAACTTTGGTTTTAAAAACAAAAACAAAAAGGAGATATAAAAAAATATGTTATTCAAAATTAAACCGCAAAGAGTTGTTTGAAAGCAAGTTAAATTGTATACAACATGACTCACTCAAGGTAACAATACGCCGCAGTTCCGTGCCTAGCACCATAAGGAGTGACGAAAAGTTTTGGTCTGCAAGTTTCTTAGAGTTTATTTTTGACTTGTTGTTTTGGGTTTTTTGTGAATGCTGAAGTGATGAAATGCAGCAAATTCTTTGAATGTCCGTCACTTCAAAAATATGCATGAACAATTGGAGTTTAAATAATCTGAATCTGATTATAATTGTGAATATGAATGTGGATGTGAATATGAATGTGGATGTGAATATGAATATGAATATGAATATGAATATGAATATGAATATGAATATGAATATGAATATGAATATGAATATGAATATGAATATGAATATGAATATGAATATGAATATGAATATGAATATGAATATGAATATGAATATGACAAAATATGAATATGAATATGAATATGAATATGAATATGAATATGAATATGAATATGAATATGAATATGAATATGAATATGAATATGAATATGAATATGAATATGAATATGAATATGAATATGAATATGAATATGAAGTGAATATGAATATGAATATGAATATGAATATGAATATGAATATGAATATGAATATGAATATGAATATGAATATGAAGTGAATATGAATATGAATATGAATATGAATATGAATATGAATATGAATATGAATATGAATATGAATATGAATATGAATATGAATATGAATATGAATATGAATATGAATATGAATATGAATATGAATATGAAGTGAATATGAATATGAATATGAATATGAATATGAATATGAATATGAATATGAATATGAATATGAATATGAATATGAATATGAATATGAATATGAATATGAATATGAATGTGAATATGAATATGAATATGAATATGAATATGAATATGAATATGAATATGAATATGAATATGAATATGAATATGAATATGAATATGAATATGAATATGAATATGAATATGAATATGAATATGAATATGAATATGAATATGAATATGAATATGAATATGAATATGAATATGAATATGAATATGAATATGAATATGAATATGAATATGAATATGAATATGAATATGAATATGAATATGAATATGAATATGAATATGAATATGAATATGAATATGAATATGAATATGAATATGAATATGAATATGAATATGAATATGAATATGAATATGAATATGAATATGAATATGAATATGAATATGAATATGAATATGAATATGAATATGAATATGAATATGAATATGAATATGAATATGAATATGAATATGAATATGAATATGAATATGAATATGAATATGAATATGAATATGAATATGAATATGAATATGAATATGAATATGAATATGAATATGAATATGAATATGAATATGAATATGAATATGAATATGAATATGAATATGAATATGAATATGAATATGAATATGAATATGAATATGAATATGAATATGAATATGATTATGATTATGAATATGAATATGAATATGAATATGAATATGAATATGAATATGAATATGAATATGAATATGAATATGAATATGAATATGAATATGAATATGAATATGAATATGAATATGAATATGAATATGAATATGAATATGAATATGAATATGAATATGAATATGAATATGAATATGAATATGAATATGAATATGAATATGAATATGAATATGAATATGAATATGAATATGAATATGAATATGAATATGAATATGAATATGAATATGAATATGAATATGAATATGAATATGAATATGAATATGAATATGAATATGAATATGAATATGAATATGAATATGAATATGAATATGAATATGAATATGAATATGAATATGAATATGACAAAATATGAATATGAATATGAATATGAATATGAATATGAATATGAATATGAATATGAATATGAATATGAATATGAATATGAATATGAATATGAATATGAATATGAATATGAATATGAATATGAATATGAATATGAAGTGAATATGAATATGAATATGAATATGAATATGAATATGAATATGAATATGAATATGAATATGAATATGAATATGAATATGAATATGAATATGAAGTGAATATGAATATGAATATGAATATGAATATGAATATGAATATGAATATGAATATGAATATGAATATGAATACATATATTTGTTCGTATGAAAACTTTTTTCAATATTTTGGCACACACTTTTGATATAACTCTTCTATAACTTAAATAATTAAATAAGTAAAAAATGTTTGTCTTTTACGTATGAAATTTATGTCTTTTTTATTTCAAAACTAAAATTGTTTAAGAAAAGTGTATTATTTGGTATCATAACTTAGAAAAGACTATAAGAAAATTTTGCTTTAATTGACTTATTATCTTACATTGTTTTTTCTTTTTAACAATTTTCTTTAGATCCAAAAACTTGGTCAAATACTCAGGTACACGCATGGCTACGATCCACCATCGAACAATTCAAACTGCCGGCCATAGCTGATTTAGAAATAAAATTTCCCGAAAATGGAACGGCCTTGGCATTACTCACCGAAGAGGAATTCGTGCGCAGAGTGCCAGAGGTAAGTCAGTCAAAATAACCAAACAAAATCATGCACACTCATGCAACCATATAAAAACAACAAAAACAACATATATGAAACTAAGAAAACAACACAAATCAACACATAAAATAAATAAAAAAAAAACAAACAAATAAAAACGTAATAGCCGCTTATGATACACATATATAAATTAAGTTCGTAACATATTTAAACGAATAACCAAATTCCAAGAAGCTGAATAAGAAAAAGTATCAGATAAACGAAAACGTACAACAACAACAAATAATAAACCATTGCAAAATTCAATAACCAATTTAAGCTCGCTTAAGATATCGATGTTATAACCGCTGCTTTGACGTCAGCGATAATATTGAATGTATGAATGAATTAAAGCCAAATGTGTAGAATCGAAGTGAGGTGTGAACAAAAGTTACCATGTGCACCTCAAGCATTTAAAATCATTGCTATTTTCTTCATATTATTAATACATTTCTTGTTATTGTTAGCTACTTTTTGCATTTTACAATTGAATACCATGAGCGTGCTTGTAATAAGAAATTTTTAATGTTTTGTGGTTTTGGAAATTATTGATTGAAAAACGTTTTAGTGAAAATAAAAAGATATGTAAAATTATCGCAGCAGAGTGAAAAAAATCAGAAAATTTAGCGTAAAAAATTTTAAAATAATTTTCTAATATTAACGCTGCCACTCTTGAATGAAAACAAAAGACTTAAGTAACGAACTTGTAGCAATATTGCAATATACATAAGATATGTGAAAGAATTTTTACTTATAAAATTATTTAAAGGGTGAATCGAGGCTATAGAAAAATAAGAAATATGAAATTTAATGAATTGTTTAAAATTCCAAGCCAGAACAAAAGGCTTAAGAAACGAACTTGAAGCAAAATTGCAATAAATAGATATGTAGGACAATGTTTATCAAAAAACTTATTTAAAAAAAAATTGAGGCTAGAAGAAATATACAATTTAAGAAATGAATTAAAACTCCAAAGCAAAACAAAAGACTTAAGAAACGAACTTGAATTAGCTTCATCTAAATCAGTTTTGAGCTTATTTTTAAAGTGTTTATATTGAATTTTTTTTTTTGTTTTTGCAACATTGAGCAAATTTTTTATGGCAAACTCATTTACATAAAAAAATTTTGAATTTAGTATATCTCTATCAAAACATACAAAAATCACTCTCCCAATACGTTCAGTTAACTTTTAATCAAATCGTTCTGAATCTGTGTTCGACCTACAGCAACATTGCTTGTATTTTGTTACTCAACAACAAAAGCAACAATAAATTGTGACTAGTTTGACATCTAAAGTGCAACAAACGAAAACTTAGTAACCGTGGTCATGGGTGAAGGTGAAGGAATGTGTGAAGGCTGTTCAGCGAACTGAAGCAAAGAAAAATAAAGCAAAAACAGCACTACAAAAAGAAACAAGAAAACCAAAAAAAAAAAAAAAAAGCCCAAAAAGAAGCTCTAAAAAAACCAGTAAAATAAAAATCAAAAGAAATGTAATGAAAATTAAAACATAAAATAAACCGTAGGCAGCATACGCAAAAACCTTTACTACACCAACAACAACACCATGCTTTAACGGTCAGCAGCCTCACAGTAGACCACATAACAGCACAATCAAACACAAAAAGAGAGAGAAAAAAAAACAAATAAACAACAAACTCAGAAACATGTAAACACACAAACCAACAAACAAAAAATCAAACTAACAAACGCTTGAACGAAGACCAAGCGACGACAAGCAACGACATTGCAAGAGGTGAAAGTGACTCTTATAGCAGCATGCGCCGCAACTCAGACTCTAATGCTGCGCTGGTTGTCATGCCAACCAAGCTGAAACGCCAGACAGAGCCAGTCAGACAGAGACTGGCATGCAACATTCAGCAGCTGAAACGGCGTGTTTTTTTTTTTTTTTTTGACTACAGCGGAGGGACGGGCTTACTTTTGGCGATGCTTGCTAAACGCAGCAAGCTCACCAAGCCATGCTAAGCAACCTACTTTCATGCCAATCGAGTGAAATGCAGAGGAAGCAGCAGCATGCTTTTGAGTTTAGTTGTATTTAATAAACAATGTTATTAATTTATACCATAAAGATAAATAAGATTGTTGAAATTCACACTCTCTGGAAATTTTTGAAAAAATGTTTGCAAAAAAATTAATTATCTATATACCATATATACTAGATGAATACCCGGAGCCGCCCGGCTCTGGTGTAGCATTCAAGGTGTGTTTAATGTATAAGTTAGCAGGTGTCAGCTAACTTTGCCGTTCCACCGAAATTTATACAAGTTAGCAGTGTCAGCTAACTTTGCCGTTCCACCGAAATTTATACACGCGCATCCGCTTGAAGTCATTTCAGCAGCGTAAGCGTCTGCTATCGTAATTCTATCTGAGTTGCAATAAGCAGCAGTATCCAGCCAGCTCATTCGCAACAACAACTACAACAACAACACCAACAACAACAACAACAATAAGCAGCAGTATCCAGCCAGCTCATTCGCAACAACAACTACAACAACAACACCAACAACATCAAGAATAAGCAGCAACAGTAGTTTAAGGTATTTTAATGATGAAATTATTATTGAAAAGTTAGTCTTAGATTTACCTCAACCCGTTACAGGCCGGTATAATCCGGTAATAAAGTAAACTTAACTCAAAATTATGTTTTATTTATTCGGACAAATAAAAGAAAATTAACTGGCGCCCAACGTGGGGCCACAAAATAAATTCTTTATCTAAAAGAAAAACCAAAGTGGCCGTGAGCTCGAACTCACATTAAACAAGTGAACAATTTTTCTATATTGAAAAAAAAACATTAAACAAGTGAATAAATTTTCTATGTTGAAAAAACATTAAACAAGTGAATAATTTTTCTATGTTGAAAAAACATTAAACAAGTGAATAATTTTTCTATGTTGAAAAAACATTAAACAAGTGAACAATTTTTCTATATTGAAAAAAAAAAAACATTAAACAAGTGGATAAATTTTCTATGTTGGAAAAATATTAAACAAGTGAACAATTTTTTGTATGTTGAAAAACATTAAACAGATTGCAAAAATATCAAACAAATGTAAAATTTTTCTATGTCGAAAAAACATTAAATAAGTGCAAAATTTTGAAAAAAATAAACAGAGTGCAAAAGCATCAATCAAGTGCAAAATTTTTCTATGTAGAAAAACAGTCAACAACTTCAATATTTTTCTGTGTCGATGGAAGAACATTAAAGAACATAAAATACTGGCACAGAATAAAGTGTCGGATCAAATTAAAAACAGAAATTTTTCTGCGAGCATAAATTTGCATGTGATTTAAATAACTGCAAAAAAAAAAAACCAAAATTTTTTTACCTGTAAAAATTCGCATAGCGAAAGGAATTATCTATTAAATTTTGAAAATATCTACATATAAATAATAAAAGGAAACTTACCCAAACTTGGAGTGAAACCGTACTCACCTGAAAGGAGAAAGAAAAACCATCAATAAATCATCAATTAAGTTACAACGAAAGTAAGGAAAGACTACAATAAACGCTGCGCAGAACAACATGGAAGCTGTTAAGTTGCTGTAAGTAAAGTGCTCAGCAGGCATAGGCAGGAATTTTAATTGAGATTTATGTAAATTGGATCTTTAAACATTCTATTATATTTTCCTATAATTAAGTCCCGTAAAAAGCAAATAGTTCTTTCTTTCAAGAAATAAATAAATAAATTACCTTAATAAATAATTGTTAAACCAAAGTTTTTAATTAAGTGTTCAATCGAAACAAAATTTGTTTACTCTTTCTTTTTAAAAAAAAAAAAACCCAGTTACTGTGAATAAAAACTATTTTTTTAATTAATTAAGTTGCGTAATCGAAAATGGATGCTCAAACATTGCAAGGTTTATTAAATGCTGCTATCAGAGCAGCCACAGAACAGACAAAACGAGAGTTTCAAGGGAAGCTAGACGAATTAACGAACAGGCTCACTCAAATAGAAACACCATCGCAAGTTGAGGACTTTAAAGAAGTAACAATAGAGCCAGGTAGAGACTGTGACGAATCACTTGACCTTGTTAAGTCCCTGCCCGAATTTTCCGGAGACCAGGCACGATACGTGTCGTGGAGGCAGGCGGCCCACACCGCCTACAAAATTTTTGCAAATCATGATGGCAGTTCAAAACACTACCAGGCGGTTGCAATAATTAGAAACAAATTGGTAGGTTCTGCAGACATGGTCCTTTCATCATTTAACACCACTCTCAATTTTCATGCAATTATCGCAAGACTGGATTTTACTTATGCTGACAAAAGGCCTGTCTACCTTGTCGAACAAGAAATGTCAACACTGCGACAAGGTCGATTGTCAATCGTCGAATTCTATGAAGAGGTAGAAAAGAAGTTAACACTTCTAGTAAACAAAACAATAATGGCACATAGTGGACAGACTGGACTTATTGAGTCCCTCAACGACAAATACAGACAGGACGCACTAAGAGTATTTATTTCTGGACTAAACAGACCGCTATGCGACATCCTATTCTCGTCCAGGCCAGGCGATATGCCTACGGCCCTAGCACTAGCTCAGGAGCTAGAGGCGAACCACGCAAGATCGTTGTTTGCGAACTCGTTCAGCAACCGACCAACACTCATGCCACAAAGACCAACTAGCAGTTTACCGCAATTCCGTAGACTCCCTATAAGTCAACAGTGGCAACGGCCCGTTCCTATGGAAATTGACCCTACCATGTCGCATTTTAGACAAAACAGACCAACAGCAAATGGGCAAAACCTTACCCTGACCCAGAACCAAGGACCCCGAGGCACAATACCAAATAGGCCTCCAAACAAGGAAAGAACTCAGTTCATTGACTATAATGAGAGACCACCTAAAAGACAATACGAAAGCGACAGACAACATGTTGCCAAGCTACAACGCATTAACCACTTGAGACAGCGTGAACACAATGACAAACACATACCTACAGTTTATGTTGGCAATATCCCTTACTTTCCCGACGAGGACGAGGACGAAGATCAAATCGTATATGACAACACCCCAGAAGATGAAGACATCGAGGATGAGGCAACCGACGAAATTAATTTTTTAGAGGTAAATCCCTCCTGCCATACGTTAGCAGGAAATTCGCTGGGAAAGAACTAAAATTCTTAGTGGATACCGGAGCCTCAAAGAATTATATTAAGAATCTTAGTTTTTTAAAAGGCATAAGGAATTTAGAAACTCCTTTTGCAGTGAAATCGGTACATGGTACAGAAAAAATTTTGCAAAGATGCACTATTAATATTTTCAATAAAAACTCACATTTTTTTATTTTACCGACCCTTCAAACTTTTGATGGAATTATAGGTTTTGATTTCCTTAGAGACATAAATGCTCTTCTTGATATTAAAAACGGAATTATAAATTACAAGAACGGAAATGAGAAGTTAATGTATTTTTATTGCAAAGATGTTAATAACATAGTCTTAAGCACCACTGAAAATAGACAGTTATCACAATTAATTAGAGAAAAGGCAGGGGTATTTGCTGACCCCAATGAGGCGTTACCATACAATACCAGCGTCATAGCAACTATAAGGACAACTGACAGTGAACCGGTTTATTCAAAAACTTACCCCTATCCAATAGCAGCTGCTGCTTTTGTTAACAAAGAGATAGAAGACCTCTTAGCTAATGGAATAATCAGACCGTCGCGCTCACCATTTAATAACCCGATATGGATAGTAGACAAGAAAGGATTCGATGCAGAGGGCAGGCGTAAGATGCGTCTTGTAATCGATTTCAGGAAGTTAAACGAGAAAACTATATGTGACAAATATCCTATTCCGGATACTTCTGTAATTCTATCTAACCTAGGGAAATCCAAATATTTCACGACACTAGATCTTAAGTCAGGATTTCACCAAATTAACTTGGCTGAGCGAAATCGCGAGAAAACTGCTTTCTCCGTCAATAATGGCAAGTACGAATTTTGCCGCTTACCATTTGGGCTGAAAAATGCCCCAGGCATATTTCAGCGAGCCATAGACGATGTCCTGAGAGATCAGATAGGGAAATGCTGCCATGTCTACATAGATGATGTTATCATTTTCTCTGAGACAGAGGAAAAACACTTGGAGCATATTGGTACAATTTTGTCGAAACTGTTCGAAGCAGGAATGCGTGTCTCAACTGAGAAATCGAAATTTTTTAGAACAGAAGTAGAGTTTTTGGGTTTTATGGTGTCAGGCAATGGAATTAAAACTTGTCCTGAAAAAATCAAAGACATCATAAATTACGAAGTGCCGAAAACTCTGAGAGCACTGCGATCTTTTTTAGGCTTAGCGGGATACTACAGGCGTTTCGTAAGGGATTACGCGAAAATTGTAAAACCGTTAACAAAATTCCTTAGGGGAGAAAATGGACATATAGGGTCCAACCGCTCTAAGAATGTCAAAATAGAATTCGATAACGAGGCACTATCGGCTTTTGATAAAGTAAAAAAAATCCTTGCATCAGAGGATGTTCTCCTTCTCTACCCAGATTTTGAAAAACCATTCGACTTGACAACGGACGCTTCCTCCCACGCAATTGCTGCCGTTTTATCACAAAATGGCCGACCAATTACAATGATATCGAGAACACTGTCGAGTACTGAGGAAAATTACGCCACAAATGAGCGTGAGTTACTAGCCATAGTGTGGTCACTACAGAAATTACGTAACTATTTGTACGGGACCAGACAACTAAATATTTTTACAGACCATCAGCCTCTTACCTTCGCAATATCTGACAAAAATCCAAATGCAAAGATTAAGAGGTGGAGAGCCTTCGTAGAAGAATTTTCACCAAAGTTTTTCTACAAACCGGGTAAGGAAAACTATGTTGCCGATGCCTTATCTAGGCAACAATTAAATAAATTAGAAGAATCCTCTGAATCAGAGGGCGGTACTCTTCATAGCGAAAGCTCCTTGACAAAAACCATATCCACTGTTATAAATCCACTCAATTGCTTCAGAAATCAAATAGTGCTTTGCAAAGGGAATAAAACTGAAAAGGTAACAAAGATAATTTTCAGGTCAAGATTAAGACACACCATCACATACGTAAATCTGGACGACCTTCTAATAACACTCAAAGAGGTAGTAAACCCAAATGTTGTAAATGCACTATATTGTGACCTACCAGTTCTTGCACAAATCCAAGACAAATTATTAGCAGCATTCCACTCAGTCAAATTCCGCCATACAAACCAAATTGTAATAGATGTCGTAAATCGAGATGACCAAAATGAAATCGCGGTGGCCGAACATAATCGAGCCCATCGAAATGCACGAGAGAATATGCAGCAAATTCTGAAGGATTATTATTTTCCTGAACTTAGACAAAAACTGAAGGAAGTAATATCAGCGTGCAGAATCTGTCGTGAGGCCAAATATCAAAGGCATCCTAATAAAATCGAAATAGCTCCAACACCCATTCCCTCCCACCCTGGAGAGATATTGCATATCGATATCTACTCTACTGATCGACAGCACTTTCTCACGTTAATAGACAAGTTTTCAAAATTTGCAATCGTAAGCCCCATTCAGTCTAGAGCAATCGTTGACATAAAGCAACCCCTCATAAGCATGATTGGTTTCTTTAAAAACACAAAAACTGTTGTTTGTGACAACGAACGTTCGCTTAATTCCGAGACAATAAAGACAACTTTAAAAAATACTTTCAATATATCAATTTGCACCACACCCCCATTCCATAGTGTTAGTAACGGACAAGTCGAAAGGTTTCATAGCACCCTTACAGAGATAGCTAGGTGTACTAAGCTAGAAGGAAATATTTCAGATACACCCGAACTAATATCACTAGCTGTTACTAAGTACAATAGAACAATTCATTCGATTACGGGACATAGACCCATTGACGTAATACATTCAGCACCCGAAGCATTAATAGAGGAAATCAAACAAAAAATTGCAGAAACTCAAGAGAAAAACCTGAAATATCACAATAGGAACCGTCGCAAACGAAGCTTCAAACCTGGTGACAAAGTTCACGTAAAAACAAATAAGCGAATAGGCAACAAATTCACTAAAGTCTACATTGAAAAAAGTATTCAAGCAGATCTGGGAACAAAAGTTCTCATTGATGGAAGGGAAGTCCATAAAGACAATCTAAAATAATCTTTTTTTTTCTCTCCTCTCTCTCTTTACTATTTCAGACTTATCCTACTAACAATAACCCGGTGGACTCACGCGAAAATACTTAACTACACCAGCTCCTATTATATCCCAGTAACTGAAGGAATGGTAGCCACTTACGACCATTTTGAATTTTTATTACACATAACAAACCTAACAGACTACGAAAACATAGCCCAAGACACCGAGAACATACTTAATCATTTTCCACAGTCCCATATGAGGAAACTGCTAAAAGCTGATGTTGACCAAATCATTACCCTGCTGAATGCAGTAAAGATTCACCACCGACACTCCAGAAGTATTAATTTTTTGGGTACGGCATTAAAATACATAGCTGGCACCCCGGACTTTGATGACTTCAACCAAGTGGTAACTAAAGAGGAGGCCTTAATAGAAGCCAACGATCGACAAGTTATCATTAACACCGAACTGCAAATTAAAATAAACCAATTGACAGAAACAGTTAACAAACTACTAATTGCATCGAAACAAACGCAAATAGACACAGGACATTTATTTGACCTAGCCATTGCTAGAAACAAGGCCGTAATAACAAGTATTGAGAATGCCATTTACTCGATTACTCTAGCAAAACTAAACATTGTAAATCCAATAATTCTAGATAGCAAAGAAATTGAAAATGTATTAACTGCTGAGCATTTTGCCAACGTTAGCATTAGCGATATCCTAAGCGTATCAAAAATAAAAGTTTTCCAAGATACTGACAACATCTATTTTGTAATTAAATACCCAAAAATTTCCAAAATATGTAATAAAATTAAAATACTGCCAGTAATACGTGAACACAAAATATTAAATTTAGAAACCGACACTGTAGCCGAGTGTAATAAACTACACCAACCGCTAGATAACTGCAAAGATGCGACTGCAATAACATTTTGCCAACATCTGAAACAAAGTTCCTGCATACAACAATTACTAAATAATCACAAGGCGGCTTGCAAAACAACCTCATCTTCTCACATTTCTTCGATCGAAGAGGTCAACGACGGTGTAGTTGTCATAAACGACCAATCAGTGGAATTGCGTGAAGAGAATAACTCAACAATTATAGTAAATGGCACATTTTTGGTTATTTTCGAAAGTGAAGTTACTATAAACGGGACGACGTTCACCAACTGGAAGAAAATCAGTCATTCACATCCCGAAGCTACACCGGCCCAGTTTGTTAATATCACAGAACATATTTCACTACTGTCACTTCCGTATTTACATAAGGCTAATATTAAAAACATTGGTCACATCGCCAGTCTGAAAGAGTTAATTCACCTGCGTTCCAGACAGTGGATGGTCATTTTCATATTCATCACAGCACTTTTTGTAGTAATTTTTGTGGGCCAACTGATCGCAAAAAAACGTAGAAAAAATAACAATATCATGGTCCTCGATAGAATTCTAAAGAAAGCCGAGGACGACTTCACTCCAAGGGGGGAGTAGTTAGCAGGTGTCAGCTAACTTTGCCGTTCCACCGAAATTTATACAAGTTAGCAGTGTCAGCTAACTTTGCCGTTCCACCGAAATTTATACACGCGCATCCGCTTGAAGTCATTTCAGCAGCGTAAGCGTCTGCTATCGTAATTCTATCTGAGTTGCAATAAGCAGCAGTATCCAGCCAGCTCATTCGCAACAACAACTACAACAACAACACCAACAACAACAACAACAATAAGCAGCAGTATCCAGCCAGCTCATTCGCAACAACAACTACAACAACAACACCAACAACATCAAGAATAAGCAGCAACAGTAGTTTAAGGTATTTTAATGATGAAATTATTATTGAAAAGTTAGTCTTAGATTTACCTCAACCCGTTACAGGCCGGTATAATCCGGTAATAAAGTAAACTTAACTCAAAATTATGTTTTATTTATTCGGACAAATAAAAGAAAATTAACTTATAGGAAGTATAGGTAAAGCAGGGAGGGGCAGATGTCCCCCTGAACATTAGAAAAACATTTTTTCTTACAATTAAAAAGCATAGAATTTATTAATATTTATTAAGGCTTGATTTCTTTTTTATTAAAAACTTATGGCTGACACATTTATTTATGTCACAAGAAGAAAATAATTTTGTGCATATCTAAACAAAATCCTGGCTACGCCCATGCATTTAACAATACGCTGCGATTGTTGTTCTCCCTGCATACAAATTTTCATCCAAATCGGATGAGCGGTTTTGGAGTTTTTTCACGATTTATTTAAAGATTTGTACTGCAGCACCCTCGGATGTTCAAGATAGAACAGAATCGATAAATAGTACACACTCATCGTACCCGAAGATCCTTATGAACAAGTTTTCATGCAAATCGGATAAGGGGTTTGGTCGTTTTTCGATGTTTCTTAAAATATTTCTACTACAGCGCCCTCTAGTGTTCCAGATAGAACAGAATAGATAAATAATAAACACTCACGGTGCCCGGAAATCACTAAATACAAATTTTCATACAAATCGGAGTGGTTTCAAAAAACCAATTCCTGTAACCGGATCGCATCGCACCTACCGTGTTCAATTGACTTACTCAAACACACACAAAAAGTTTCATCAAAATCGTTCCAGCCATTTAGGATGTGTCGGTTGTTAATCGCTTTGGTAATCGATTGGTAACCGCTTCAGTAATCGGTTGGTAATCGCTCCGGTCTTCGGTTGGTTATCGCTTGGGTAATCGGTAATTGGTTCGATTATCGGTTGGTAATAACTTCTGTAATCGGTAATCGGTAATTTGTTCGGTAATCTGTTGGTAATCGCTTGGGTAATCTATTGCTAATCGCTACAGTAATTATTAATCGGTTGGCAAGCACTTCGGTAATCGGTAATGGGTTGGTAATAGCTTCGGTAATCGGTTGGTAAACTCTTTGGTAATTGGTAATCGGTTGGTCATCGCTTCGGTAATAGGTAATTGTTTCGGTAATTGGTTGGAAATCGCTTCGGTAATTGGTTCGGTAATCAGTTAGTAATTGCTTCCGTAATCGGTTGCTAATCGCTTCAGTAATTGTTTATCGGCTGGCAATCTCTTTGGTAATCGGTAATGGGTTGGTAATAGCTTCGGTAATCGGTTGGTTAACACTTTGGTAATTGGTTACTAATCGCATAGGTAATTGGTAATCTTTTGGTAATCGCTTCGGTAATTGGTTATAATCGTTTCGGTAATTGGTAATCGGTCGGAAATTGCTTCGGTAATGGGTAATGAGTTCGTAATCAGTTGGTAATTGGTTCGTTAATTGGTAATCAGTTGGTAATCGCTTCGGTAATGGGTAATCGGTTAGTAATAGCTTCGGTAATGAGTTCGTAATCAGTTGGTAATTGGTTCGTTAATTGGTAATCAGTTGGTAATCGCTTCGGTAATGGGTAATCGGTTAGTAATAGCTTCGGTAATCGGTTGGTTATCGCTTCGGTAATCGGTTGGTTATCGCTTCGGTAATCGGCTGGTAATTGCTTTGGTAAGCGATTGTAATCGCTTCGGTAATGGCTAATCAGTTGGTTATCGCTTCGGTAATCGGTAATTGGTTCGGTAATTGGTTGGAGATCGCTTCGGTAATTAGTTCGGTAATCAGTTAGTAATCGGTTCGGTAATCCATAGTTGGTTTAGTAATCAGTTGGTTGGTAATCGATTCGGTTATTGGTTTGGTAATCAGTTGGTAATCGCCTTAGTAATCGGTAATTGGTTCGGTTATTGGTTGGTAATCGGCCTCGAAATCGGTAATCGCTTCGGTGTTCGGCTTGGCCGAAGCTAGGTCCTTAGTTTTTCACTCTACCAAAAAATGTTCAACGCGCCTGAAGAAGTTTTTACTTCTAAAATTGAGGCTTTATTATGTGAAATATATATGTATATATACAGAATATTGCGCGTTTATGATACTGAAATTTACGATAGTTTGAAAAGTACTTAACTGTGAATCACATGCATCACATTTCAGGGTCACATTAGGGGGCTTGGCATGTCTGAAACTGAAAAGATATCGCAAAATGCTTTGAAATTCAAAATAATAAGATTTCTGTCTGTAATTCTGTTACATTTCTGACGAAGTTGAAATAAAAACATATACACATATATGAAATATACATGAAAAAAATATATATGTAAATTCGCTCGGCGTATCAATTTTTTCCCCCAAATCGTAACATTTTGAAGAATTTTGGCAAAATATCGTAAGATTAGATTCAAGTCTGAAAGCCGTAACAATTCCGATATATCGAACCATTTGCAACATTAGTTCCATATAAGCTTTGAAGATTCGCACAAAGTGCAGAGAAAATAAGCTCGCCACTTGACGCCAAAATATACTCTTTTTCTATTTTCAGCTTGTCGCTCACATTGTACTCTCTTCTAAGAGTGAAAATTGGTGGCGAATTCATTAGGAAAGTTGGTGCGTTCAGCAAAAAAGAAAACAAAACGAAAATCTGTTTGAATTCGGTCGAATTTCGAACATAGGTTATACTTTATAGGTTATATTATATTTTGGTAATACTAGTATAATGAAATGATTGAAGTGTAAATGATTTGATAATATCATTAATGTGAAATTGAAAAAACAACTGTTATTTCATAGCTTTTAGTTTCCATTTCATTCGACAGTCTTTCCACCGCATATTTTTTTTAATTTAATAAATAAAATTCTTATTATGACTCTGTTTATTATTTTGCATTTCTTTTTCATTTTTATGAGTAACACTTTTATCTCTACTTAATTGTTATTAAATGCCGTTTTTCTTGACTGTTCTTATTAAAATGTTGTCATATTTTTTGGCTCAATAAATTTAAAATTAAATCGTTTTTATAAATATAAAAATCAATAAAAAAAAATCATTATGCAATCAAACAAGAGGAATTCCTCTTTTCGTTAGGCTTTTGTTCCTAGTCTTTTATATATTTTTGCCATCTAATGCGCTCAATCATATTAATTTATTTTGAAATCGCTTAAAATCAGTTAATTTTATCTGTAATTTTTTTCACACTTTTAGGCATTATTTGTACTTCTTTACAGGAGCATTGTATTGATTAGTTTAAAGGCTCAAGCTGGCTATTTGCCTTTTTTGCATTATGCATGACAAATTATTGCGCTTTAATATTTTTCACTTAAAGTTTTTCTTTTATTTTTTATTTGGTTGCTTTTTTGCGTTTTTTGTTTGAGAACGGTTTACTTTTTTAAACATTATTGCAAATTTTGCGCTTTAAAATTAAAGTTTACAGAAAACTGTAAACTTGAATTAGTTAAAATTATAAATTTGTGGTTGAATTTGTATGCAAAACTATATTCAAGCTAATCAGGTTAAAATGGTATTAATTAGTTAAAATTTTTATTTGTCTGTTGCTGCTTGTATTGCCAATTTCAACCCAGTTTTCATTGCAACGAGGCCAAACCAGTCATGAACTTACAAGCGGCTTGCTTTGTGTGCTTGTGTGATATGAGCGGCGGCAACAAAAATTTTCTAGCTGTTGCATATCGTAATTGTAATTAAAAAAATTTTTATTTAACGCCAACAATAAATTATTTCTTTCATTCTTGTTGCTATGGTTTTGTTGTAAACTGACGAAACATGATCAAAAGTCACACACGATATTAAAAAAAAAAAAAAAAAAAACTGATTTGATGCATTTTATTTACAACAATTTTGAATTGTTTATTTTGTTAAAAAATTTGAATTGCTATCGTCTTGTTTTTTGCAGATTGGCAGCACGATACATGCACAGTTGGAGATTTGGAAACTGGCCTATTCGAATGGCTTTCAAGACGACTATGCGACGATGAGTGGGATTAATAGTGAGGCCAGTGCAGCTCAAACACAAATGCAGCAGAATAGTGAGCCATGGCAAGCAGATTGCAGGCCGAAAATTGAAATGGATGTGGATGAGGTGCCGAGTGATGGTGAGCAATGATAGAATTGTATTATTTCAAACAAACTTTAAGAAAAAACCATTTCACTTAAATTATGCGAGGGCACAGTGGCTCAGAATAGGTCTTCATTGGTCAAAATTCTATAACTATTGAAGCGATTGAGATCTTGGAGTAATTTTTAACTGACACATAATTCCTTGAATTTGTTGTGTTTAAAATTTTGTTAAATTCGATTGAGTACTTATTCAATGTCAAAGTTGAACTTTTGAAATTTTGAACTCTTAGCTTGAATTTAAGCTTTTCTTATTTTTTTAATCTTCTCTATTTATTAAAAAAAGTCATATGTTAATAAATTATCAAATTAATTATTAATATGATTTTTAACATTGGGACATTTTTTTAAAAATTTTTTTTTTCTTTTCTAATATATAACAGGTCATTCAATAAGTCCGTAGAATAAGTAAGAAAAAACCAAAATTTTGATAAAACTCGATTATATTATTCAACATAGCGGCCTTCGAGAGCGATACAACGTGTATAGCGATTTTCCAACATTTCGATACCATTTTTATAGTACGATTTCACTTCATCGTCAAAATAGGCCTCAGTTTCAGCGATTACTTCATCATTGGACTTGAATTTCTTTCCAGTAAGCATTCTTTTGAGATCTGAAAAAAGGAAAAAGTCACTGGGAGCTAAATCTGGAGAATGCGGTGGGTGGGTAAGCAATTCGAAGTCCAATTCATTCAATTTTGCCATCGTTTTCAACGATTTGTGACACGGTGCATTGTCTTGGTGAAACAACACTTTTTTCTTTTGCAAATGTGGCCGTTTCTTGGCGATTTCAGCCTTCAATCGATCCAAAAGTGCACAGCAATTGTCGCTGTTGATGGTGGTTCCTTTTTGGAGATAGTCGATGAATATCATTCCTTTCGCATCCCAAAATACAGACGCCATCACCTTACAAGTCGACCTTTGCTCACCTTTGCTTGACCTCTGAAGCATCAATTCGTTGTTGTTTTTGGTCGACTGTGAGCTCACGCGGAACCCACTTTGCACAGATCTTTCGCATACCCAAATGTTCGTGTAAAATGGTAAAAATACTACCATTTGATATCTTTACAATGTGAGCTAGCTCGTGCACCTTCAAAAAAGCGATCGTTCACAACCAATTTGTGGATTTTTTTGATGTTTTGTGGAATAACAATCTGATTTGGGCGTCCACTGCGCTCTGCATCATTTGTGCTGGTACGACCACGTTTAAATTCACCAGTTTATTTTTTTACCATTTGTCTCGATGGAGCAGAGTCCGGATAATGTTTATCAAGCCATTGTTTGGTTTCCACTGAATTTTTTTTTCATCAAAAAGCAATGCTTTATCAAAACTCGAAATTCACTTTTTTCCATTTTTTTTTTTTTCAATAACAATAGTTGCACACAAAATGCTATAACTCACACATCAATTGTCAGATTGTTGTCAAATTTTTATACGTATCGTTTGAAAGTTGGTACTAAATAAAAATCATATGGAAAAAAATCTAGTAACGCCATCTATGTGTCATCCTATGGACTTTTTGAACGTACTGTTATATCTTACTAAAACAAGAGAAAACATATATTAATTATTATTTATTTGGTTGAAATATTGCTTGCAAATATTTCGTACTCAGTTCTGGATTATTTTTGTCGTGTAGTAGCTCTTTCGCTTTTTTATCTAAGGTCAGGTGTTCCACTTTCCATTCATGTCGCATGCTAGAGATGAGCGGATCTGACGTTGCCAATAATATAGTAAAAAAATCTTCATTTGTGCAATTACGTAACATTTTTCTAGTGTTGTGTTCTATATAAAACCTGTAATCCTTATTCCTACTTTCCTGAGCTTCCTCTGATAGACCCCCAAGTGGTATTAAATGCAATTTAATAACATCTTCTCCAGGATAAAGGATTTTTTGAACTGTTTATCTGTTATACTGTTTATGCAGACATATTTATCCATGGGAATTTCGTTGCACATATTTTTGCAGTTTCCTTAGCATTATCACTAAATTTTTTCGTGTCAATTCGTTCATTGCATCCAAGTACTTCGATTATTATTTTAAACTTGAAAATAAGGTTTAAATCAACTCCTGTTATTTCATATGCTCTTTCCGGGTCTGAGAAGAATCTTCTTGCTGTGTTTCCATCATTTGTATTGCCTAAACCTTGTTTTGGCTGTTCTATAACTAATCCATAGTTTCGATATTTATCTTGGACATGTTTTTTTTTCAAACTTCGTAACTCCTTGTTGGTGTCGTTGTTTCTTACTGATTCTGTAGGTCCGAATTCCAAATCGTAACTGATTTTCATTATGTGTTACATAAATCGTATTCTTGCATGTAGTGCTGATAATCCGAATTCATATGCATGAGTATTATCTATTGATTTGTCTGGGACTTGGTTTAATTGGCTTGATGTTGTTTGGAATATAATGCAGCTGGATAAACCCCTTGTGTCAGTCAAAGCCTGGCCTACTTTTTCATCAATCATTGTAAGCACTAATTGGTAGCTTACTTCGATTTCCTGCCCGTTAATTTTTATTTGCAATGGATGAAGCTGTGCAATTTGGGCTCTGATATTGCTTACTTCTTTTTTAATGTGGTCCAGGGTTTCCTTTTTGAATTCAAATCAGGTTTTTTATATAACATATATAAATTAAAAAGAGAAACTTTAAATTTGTAGTTTTGACGGGACAATTTGTAAAAAAATGTTTGTGAAAAAATAAGTTTTGATGTTTTAGGAGGTTATATTTCAATGAGGGCCGTCGTGGATCTTCTTGGATTCTTCTTTTCTATTTGTGTAATTCAATGTAGATTTCAAAATACTTATTCTTAAGGTTTGAAACGCACCGCAACTTCTAGTTTTTTCCATTTTTTTATAGATACCTGTTTTAGTCGATCTCGGTATGAGTTCCTAGAAAATTGGCTCCAACATCCCAAAGCATTAAAAAAGCAAACATTTTTGATTTTTTAGTTACAAATTTCAATGTCCAGAATAGTTCGATGAAACAAAAGAATATTTTTAAGCAAAAAGTAAAAGACATATGAAATAATATATCATATATAGATGAATGAACAGAATCGTATTTGTCAAATGGGAAGTTATTTTTCATGCTTTGTATCACCATTTAGCACGGGAGGTAGGCGTGGTTTTTCTTAAATTTAACTCACCTTTGAATTTGAAAGACTTTTTAAAAAATAAGCAATGTTACGTTTGTGATGCAGCCGGTTCAATGTTACATTTCGTAAAGCTGAAAAACATTAAAGTAACGGTACATATCCCACCTTCATCTAGAAAACCTTTTTTCTTGTTTTTACATTAGCCAAAAAACTACATAAAACAGTTTTGTGATATTTTAGACAGTTTTGGTTTATTCTAATCACCATTTTACAAGGGAGATAGGCGTGGCATTCGTTCGATTTCGCTTATATTCAAACTTGTAATTATTTTTAACTAATACTGTGCAAAATAACGTTTCTTAATGCATTATTTCATTTCTGAAAAGTGGAAAAACATGGAATTATCCTTTTAAGGGTCTGTATCCGGCGAACGGTACATATCCAACCCCCCTTCTACAACAAGTCAAAGTATAACAAAAAGTCATAAAATAATTTTGTGCAGCTGGTTTGTTCTAATCGAAACACTGTGCAGCGGTGAAAGATCAAATGTACATCTCAGTTTTTGACACTCATCAGTTAAATTTTCTTCAGTAAGTGCGACAAATAACGTACGAACGGGTGGATTTCGTTTCACTTAATGCCCGCCTGACCTTGCTGTCGACCATTGTAAGAAACAATTTATGGTGAACTTTGCTATTTTTCTGTTTCAAATGAAGACGGAATTTTCCAAAGTGTCCATTTGCGTATTAAAGATCTGTACTTGTTCCTTAATGGTTATAGCAGCTTCCTTCTGAAAAATAAATTTCACTTGTTTTCATATGTAAAAAATGAAATTGTACAAAGAGAAATGGGAAATGTCATCTTAAATTCTCACTCCTTTCAATATGTTCTCGTTCACCAATGAACCTGATTGATTATTCTTAAACAAAGTATGCTTAAAAAAAACTGCATCATTAGATTTTCGATGTAGTGAAATGTGAGAAATGATTTGTTTTGGCCACCGAATTTTCAAGGTGGTTCTCTGTGCGACGTCTTTATTATTGAAAATTTTATTAAAACCCAAAAAAATTTGTACTTACAGTTGACGACGATGACGGCTCACCGCCTACCAGTGTGCTGGCCGTAACATCTCAAGCATGCAGCAGCACAACTTCAGCGACAACAAGCACTAGTGTCAGCGCAACAGCAGCGATAGTCAAGCCGCTAGGTGCAACACCGGCACGCAATGGCGGCTCACACATACATCTGTGGCAATTTCTCAAGGAGCTGCTGGCAGCGCCGCACATCAATGGAACCGCCATACGTTGGATTGAACGCAGTAAAGGTGTCTTCAAAATCGAGGATTCGGTGAGAGTGGCAAAACTTTGGGGTCGACGCAAAAATCGTCCAGCCATGAACTATGACAAATTGTCGCGTTCTATACGGCAATATTATAAAAAAGGCATTATGAAGAAGACCGAACGATCACAGCGGCTGGTCTATCAATTTTGTCATCCCTACAATTTGTAATATTCACAAGAGGTCACAAAGAGGTCAAAAACAGAAATGAGAGGGAATTTAATGAGAGACAGTAGGGAAGTGCATTTAAGAGCGCTAAAGCTTTAGGTTAAGTATTTATTTGTTGTGATTGTGGGCGTGTCAAATTTGTGTTTGTGTGTGTTAAAACTAATTTGTAAATATTTAACTTACCTTTTTTTTTAATATTTAAAATCTAAAATTTAAGCCTAAAGTTTTGTCAAATATTTATTTGCTAATTAATTTATTTATTTAAATGCTCTTTGTTGATTTTCTGTAGGAGAAAAACTCTAAAGATGCATTAGTTTTAAGTAGTTTTGTGCAATATAGAAGAGCAAAAGGAAAAATGTCTAAGTTTCTGATATTTTTGGGCAAAATTAATTTTATATTGCATATATTTAGGCTAGTTTTTTAATGCGAAAAATCATCAAAACGAAACGATCGAAAACGAGAGCGACCTGGATCAAAAATCCTGGGATACAATACTATTAACTTACCAAAAACGACCCTTAGACCAAATGAATGACGATAAAAAAGTTTTGAGTTGTCAAGCTTTCGGATTTCATTAGGGTTGAACGGTCTTTTTTTTAAGGCCGGGGGTGTTGCGGTAATTTTAAACCCATATATCTATGATATACTCAATGTGTACGTTCTATGAACACTAGTTTATAAGCTATATGTATAAAAATGTGCGGCCTTTCAAAAAAAAAAAAAAAAAAAAAATATGAGCAGCCAGTTTAGAATTTAGGGTTGAACCAAAGTTGGAAATGAGCTAAAACAAAATGAGCTAAAAAATTTGAATAGGTTAATCTAGTAATATGTTTTCTGAGCAGTTTAAAAATATAATCATTTTCACTCAAAATTATAGCTATTTATTGATATAGAAATGAGTGAAGCTATTAAAAAAATCTAAGCAAGTGCTTTTATTTAAGATCTTTAAATAACTTCTTTTTTATTTAGAACTTCAAGCAATAGCTTAAATGTGCTAATGTATCTAATGCTTGAAGAACAAGCAATTGTTAAAGTTTTTGTTCATATGTACTTCAAGTAAAAGTAATTGCTTAGTTTTTATTCAATTTTATCAATGAATGTCAAAACCGATTAGAGTGTGAGCAATACAGTAGTATAACATATGAAGCACACTCGTTGAAGTTTTTTAGATAAAAGTGCTTGAAAATGTAAAAGTTTTGTGTTTGTGACAGCCATAAAAACACTTAAAAGTATGTTCAAACACATTCATAAACCGTTTAATGCTAACAAAGGTTTATGTAGCTAAAATAGTTTTGTTTTGAATTCAATAAATTCATTTATTTATAATTTTTTTTTTAATTAATGTGTTACATAAAAGTCTTTAATTTCACAAAAGTTTTTGTAAATTATGTTAACTAAAAATTTAGATAGGAAATTAAACAAAAAAATGAACAAACAAAAAATTGTATTTAGAAGTATCATGAGTAATTTTTTTGGCACGGAATCGATAAAGAGAATTTTTTGGATATAGTAATGCAAATTTATTCATCAACTGTCAATATTCATGAGTGTAAAAAATGAAAAGGTAAAGTCTGACCTGCTATCTTAAAAACGTAAATTCCCTTTTTCGATTCCTGTCGAGAAAATTACTAACGATAGGCCTGATTGAGTTAATCAGGTTAATCAGTTAATAATTAATAATTAATAATTAATAATTAATAATTAATAATTAATAATTAATAATCAATAATTAATAATTAATAATTAATAATTAATAATTAATAATTAATAATTAATAATTAATAATTAATAATTAATAATTAATAATTAATAATTAATAATCAATAATTAATAATTAATAATTAATAATTAATAATTAATAATTAATAATTAATAATTAATAATTAATAATTAATAATTAATAATTAATAATTAATAATTAATAATTAATAATTAATAATTAATAATTAATAATTAATAATTAATAATTAATAATTAATAATTAATAATTAATAATTAATAATTAATAATTAATAATTAATAATTAATAATTAATAATTAATAATTAATAATTAATAATTAATAATTAATAATTAATAATTAATAATTAATAATTAATAATTAATAATTAATAATTAATAATTAATAATTAATAATTAATAATTAATAATTAATAATTAATAATTAATAATTAATAATTAATAATTAATAATTAATAATTAATAATTAATAATTAATAATTAATAATTAATAATTAATAATTAATAATTAATAATTAATAATAAATAATTAATAATTAATAATTAATAATTAATAATTAATAATTAATAATTAATAATTAATAATTAATAATTAATAATTAATAATTAATAATTAATAATTAATAATTAATAATTAATAATTAATAATTAATAATTAATAATTAATAATTAATAATTAATAATTAATAATTAATAATTAATAATTAATAATTAATAATTAATAATTAATAATTAATAATTAATAATTAATAATTAATAATTAATAATTAATAATTAATAATTAATAATTAATAATTAATAATTAATAATTAATAATTAATAATTAATAATTAATAATTAATAATTAATAATTAATAATTAATAATTAATAATTAATAATTAATAATTATAATAATTAATAATTAATAATTTATAATTAATAATTAATAATTAATAATTAATAATTAATAATTAAGAATTAATAATTAATAATTAATAATTAATAATTAATAAGTAATAATTAATAATTAATAATTAATAATTAATAATTAATAATTAATAATTAATAATTAATAATTAATAATTAATAATTAATAATTAATAATTAATAATTAATAATTAATAATTAATAATTAATAATTAATAATTAATAATTAATAATTAATAATTAATAATTAATAATCAATAATTAATAATTAATAATTAATAATTAATAATTAATAATTAATAATTAATAATGAATAATTAATAATTAATTATTAATAATTAATAATTAATAATTAATAATTAATTATTAATAATTAATAATTAATAATTAATAATTAATAATGAATAAGTAATAATTAATAATTAATAATTAATAATTAATAATTAATAATGAATAAGTAATAATTAATAATTAATAATTAATAATTAATAATTAATAATTAATAATTAATAATTAATAATGAATAATTAATAATTAATAATTAATAATTAATAATTAATAATTAATAATTAATAATTTATAATTAATAATTAATAATTAATAATTAATAATTAATAATTAATAATTAATAATTAATAATTAATAATTAATAATTAATAATTAATAATTAATAATTAATAATTAATAATTAATAATTAATAATTAATAATTAATAATTAATAATTAATAATTAATAATTAATAATTAATAATTAATAATTAATAATTAATAATTAATAATTAATAATTAATAATTAATAATTAATAATTAATAATTAATAATTAATAATTAATAATTAATAATTAATAATTAATAATTAATAATTAATAATTAATAATTAATAATTAATAATTAATAATTAATAATTAATAATTAATAATTAATAATTAATAATTAATAATTAATAATTAATAATTAATAATTAATAATTAATAATTAATAATTAATAATTAATAATTAATAATTAATAATTAATAATTAATAATTAATAATTAATAATTAATAATTAATAATTAATAATTAATAATTAATAATTAATAATTAATAATTAATAATTAATAATTAATAATTAATAATTAATAATTAATAATTAATAATTAATAATTAATAATTAATAATTAATAATTAATAATTAATAATTAATAATTAATAATTAATAATTAATAATTAATAATTAATAATTAATAATTAATAATTAATAATTAATAATTAATAATTAATAATTAATAATTAATAATTAATAATTAATAATTAATAATTAATAATTAATAATTAATAATTAATAATTAATAATTAATAATTAATAATTAATAATTAATAATTAATAATTAATAATTAATAATTAATAATTAATAATTAATAATTAATAATTAATAATTAATAATTAATAATTAATAATTAATAATTAATAATTAATAATTAATAATTAATAATTAATAATTAATAATTAATAATTAATAATTAATTATTAACTTGTGTGTGCTTCTTTCAATTGAACTAGCCAATGAGTTTAAGTTTATAATTTTAAAATAAAGTTATAATATTTAAATTTCATTACTTAACAAATGTTTAATTTAGTATTAAACTAATGTATGTAGAAATATTTATATTACTTAAAATAAGTATAAATATTTATATTAAAAATAAAACTTTTTTAAATTTGTACACGCTTTTGCAGCGTTCGGTGTTGGTTCTAGAGCTCTAAAATTATTTCTGTGTGTCAAATAAAGTTTTTCTGTATGTCAAAACCAGAAAATTTTAATATTTATTTTAAAAGAAAAAATATTGAATTAAATATTTATTAAATTTAGTTTTGGGTTTTTGGTTGCAGTTAATTTTATATAATTTTATATTATTTATATTAATTTATTTTTAAAAGTCATACAGGTTGTTTTTATAAAATGTGATTTAAGTGCCTTTTTAGATATATTTTGCATAAATTTTCAAATTTAATACTCTCTATAATACAAATACATTCAATAATTAAAAAGTATAAATGCGCTCAAGCTTCATATAAATCATTATTTTTTATACTACCTATAATAGTTGTTGTAACAAATTGCAAGTTTAAAATGAAATAACATTAAATATTATATTGCATAGTTTTTAGAATTATAGTGCATATATTTAGAGTATATGCTGCATTAATTATTTATGTATTGTAGCAATTATTTATGAAATAATTTGTATTTGAAGTATTTAAGCGCAAAAATTTATTTATATAAAAGTTATTAATATTTATTTATTAATATATTTTAGTTTATTGATATATTAATACATTAAAATTTTAGTTTTTTAAGGTAAATATTTATTTATTAAACTTTGCATTAATTAAATACTCAACAATTAATTGAAAAAAATAATTTATTTGAAAAACTATTGAAATAGTTACATTTTCCATTTATATAAATATTTATTTATTTATTAACATAAAACTATTTATTAAAATGTATTTATTGTATTCAAAAAGGACATTAATAAAGTTTGACTGCTGTCAATTAAAAAACACGTTATTGTATATTTCCTTCACATTAAATATACTTAAAGCAGCAGGCTTTAATAAATTAACCAACACTAACGAGTATTGAATAATGTTAAACTTTTTAGAATTTTGGTTTAAAAATTATTGTTCTGTGCGCTAGACTGAAAACCACTCGCAATATATTACATCCGAAATAATCGATACTGATACCGCTTTTGTAAGATGCAGTAATATTATATTTGTGCATACTGAATAGAATATTGCAGCCGTTCAGCAGAGTATTGAAGATGATTCAAATTAATCGATTTAACGTCGTTTACAACAACTTTGTCTATGCCCGCTCAATTTATGTAAGATTTAACGAACAGATTTTGGTTTGAAAGCTTACAAGATCCAGCTCGTACAAGAATTAGAGGCGAATGATCATAGCACAATGCAAATTTTTAAAGTGAAAACTTCTTTAGGAGCGTTGATCACTTTTTGGCAGAGAGCAAAACTAAAGATTAGCGATATCATCACGCGGTTAGCAATATCATCACGCTTTTAGCTGTTCATTTCTGTTGCATTGTACAACATTGCTTATGCCGTGGTTATGCTAGGCAAACAAATTTGGTGAGCTTTTTCTTACTACCGAGGTGATTACCAACCGATTCCCGAACCAATTACCAAAGCGATTACCAACCAATTATTGAAGTGTTCACCAACCGATTAAAAAAAAATTAAATGACAATTTCAGCCCTTGAAAGAACTTTGACCGAGCTTCTTTTGATCAATTGTGTTGTGTGTGTTGTGAAATGTTCGAACACAAATTATTTACAATTTGTAAATTTGTAAATTTGGGCCTACAAGTTTTATGCTGACTCCGAACGGCTTATGTTCTCAAGAAGCTTTTCATGGCAGATTTTACTCTCTGAGGTTTGCCATTGTCCGCAGAGAGGTGACGGCCGAACAGAAAAATTAATTCAATTGAAAAAACTTTCTGTGTCAGGTGGAATTTGAAGCTGGGTTCTCTGACGTGTGGGCTACACACTCTACCAACTTTGCCAAGGCCGCCGCCAATCGATTACCGAAGCGATTACCAACAGATTACTAAAGCTATTACCAACCCATTACAGATTACCGAAGCGATTGCCAACCGTTTACCAATAACGGAAGCGATTACCAACCGATTGCCTATTACCAACGCGATTTCCAACCGATTGCAGAACCAATTACCGAAGCGATTACTAACCGATTACTGAACCTTTACTGATTACCGAAACGATTACCAACCCATTACCGATTACCAAAGCGATTACCAACCGATTACCGCAGTGATAAACAACCCATTACCGATTACCGAAGCGATTGCCAACTGACTAGCAATTACCGAAACGATTACCAGCCGATTACCGATTACCAACCGACTACCGATTACCGAAGCGATAACCAACCAATTACCGAAGCGATTACCAAACGATTACCGAGCCAATTACCGATTACCCAACCCAAGTAATTGTGTTACAAATATATTTATAGTTTATACGTTCAAATACAGTTTATACATTCAATAACGCATAAATTGATAAAAAGAGTTAAAAAAGTAGAACACGTCTGATTTGCCAACTCTAGTTTCTTCGGAAATTCATAACAGCTATGTTATATCATAGCTTTAAGTTTCCACTTCGGTCGGCAGTCTCCCACTGCCTACTTTTTTTTTAATTTTAGGTCGACAAAACTCATATCTTAAAAAGTAATTCAGAAAGAGGCATTAAATTTTACACGTACATAGATCTTGTTGTTGAAAATTACTATTATTACAATGTGAGTGATAGGTCAGTTGCCACATTTAACTCCTATATAACTATTTAGTTTACAGAGTCTATAGATATGAAAAATCCTTACAAACTAGAAAGGTAATCAATTTCATATAATAAACTTAAAAGATATTATTATAATTTTTTATATAACAAAAAAGCTATAAATTTTATTAAAATAAACTAGTAATAAAGTGTTTAAGATATGAATTTGACTTTGAGAAATCAAAAAACAATATTCCAAAGGAAAATAATCCATTATGTACGCAGCTCTAGCAGTTCCCAAAAATTGGCTGAAGCTTGGGGGTTTTTCAGTCTGTCAGTGAAATACGCAGGCGCTTTCCTGCAATGTTGTACTGATGCGGTGCGAGGTGTATGCTCGCTATCATTAAATACTGATCCTGAACATTTCCTGTTTCTTGCGTTCAAAATGCAGTTTCTAAACCGGCGCGTGATGGTTCTCTGCTCTTCCACCGGGGGAGAGCTAAAATATGGTTCCACCTATGACCAGGCGATTAGTATGGCAAAATTCTACAAACCATTCACCATTCTCATTTTGGTTATCGACGCCATGTTTGCCCATAACATGTCTCAACTGATCGTTGTCTTGCCTAACTATGGCATTTAGGCCTCCCATCACTATTATTATGTATCCTCCGGGAATGGCGTTGTAGATGGCGTTCATTCTACTATAGAAGGCATCCTTTTCACTGTCAGGGGCTAGGTCAATAGGTGCGTAACATTGTATGATGGTGATGTTCCTGACTCTGCTCCAGAATTTTGAGGTAATCAACTTGTCTGATATTAACTGGAATCCGACACCAGATTCACAATTGGATCCTGCGACTTTTCCCGAATAGATGAATATAGTGGGCCCTGTTGGAGAGTTGTACGTTGCATTACCTAGCCAACGAACTACGCTTACTCCCAGTATATGAACGCATAAATTGGCGTTCCAGTTCGAAGAATCTGGCGTTACGTCTGGTTGGAGCTCGATCGTCAAGGAGTGTCATAATATTCTAGAAATCAATCTTTATCCGGGTACAATAGCTAAAATTTGCCATCGTGCAATTATTCTATTTTTTCTGAGGCTGTGTTGTTGAATTTTCACTGGCTGTGTGGTTATTCAGGTGAACATGGACGCCAACCATATGAGCTCACCCTAGCCTGATGATGGGGCTGGCATCTTGCAGAATCCGGGCATTCTGTTCGTGTGCAATTAACCACTCGCTCCGAGACCGACGCTGTTTGCAGCCGCCCACTCTGGCTCAAACTGTTAGCCGCTCTTGACTAATGCAGTCTTTTCTAAGCCCTGTGCATGCGTTACGCCGCTCTTGCCTAACGTAGTATAAATAAAACACGTTAGCCAAGGAAAGTAGAGCAAATATATTAAATTTTTCTAAAAATATAGTGGACAAAATTTTGTGTTCGAGTTCTGGACACCGGTGAGTGGTACCACGGCCTGAGAAGGTTCGTCATATCACTTAACTGCTACGCCTAATTACCATACAGTTCGAGGAGTAATTTCGTCTATAGTTTGATTATATGCATGCTTTAAGGATAAAATTCAGTTTCTTGGTTTATTTTACGACTTGAAATTATCTGGCTGAAAGTGGACGTGATCGTTCAATTCGACCCTCACCTCCCAATAAACTTAACTACTAATAACAGGTACTCGTAAAGTTTAGTTTTATCTCTTCTAACTTGTATAACGGGTAATTTTCGTTTTACCGGGGAAATTATTACACACGATTTTATGGCTTTAGTTCCTTTATGCTGTTCTCTAAAAATGGTAGGGGTAACAGCTAGCAGAGTAGTAAAAGAATGCAAATATTTTGTATTGCAATCAGTGACTTCCTAGCTAATGGCTTCAAGTTTTGATTGAAATTTTTAAATTATTTGTGATTGTAATGACTTCAACAGAAGAAGTTTTAAAATCATTTTAAGTTACTGAATGCATTTAAAAAAAGCGCATTCATTGCTGACTTCATTCAATTTTAAATCGCAGCCATGACTGATAAACTAAACTGAATGCAGTCATTAATTTTTTTAAAAAGACTGCAATCACTGCAATAATTATTGAAGTGTTTGAAGTCAATTTGAAGTCATATGAATGCAATCTTTTAAAATAAATGAAATCATGACCGAGAAAAGTCAATAAAACTACGATATATATTTTCTTAGCTGAATCTCTACAGTAAACAATTTCAAACGCTAATATGTTTCCAAAAAGAATGTAATTCAAAAACAAGGAAATTAGCGAAAAATTGCAAGGAACAATTTTTCGTTTTGTTTTTCTAAAACAAAAAACCAGCGCTAATAGTTATGTATTTTTTATTTTAGTAATAATAAGTATTTAAAAACACTTTATTAGATTTAAATTTTTAAAGCTTGGAATCCGTATTCAAAATAGATTTTTCACAGGCAACCTTATATCACGGTGCTCGCAATAAAATTATCTTTATTTTGATATAAGGTTTATTAAGTAAAGAGATGGGTGTACTTTACCAGTTTTGACTTACTTGTTTATACCTGGCAACCCATAGTTATGACGAGGCAAAAATAGGCAACCCAACGTTGATATATTGCAGAGGACTTATTCTTTGGATTAGTATATACAGTGAGCGTCAAAACAAAGTAAACTTTTTGAATCCTTTTTACTTTATTTCAATATTTTAAAAAGTAATTTTTTGAAAAATTTTAGTATATTTGGAATAAATATTTTATGGTCTTATTGTATACTAACTAAAATTATAAATTATTTTACAACAAAAATCCGGATAATTCAAAAACGAAAAATACTCCATTTTCTTCGAGTCAAAACAAAGTGTGCACGTAAAGTTGAAAATAAGAAAAAATAATTTCAGTCTAATTATTATTATTTTAGTTGTCTTTCTCGTGCTGAAATGACAGCTTTCAACCGTCTCTACCAATTGATTGATTCTACCAATTTCGTTGTTACGTCTGATGAAATTTTTTTGCCATTCTTCGAGTAAAACGTCTTTCAGCGAGTCCTTGCTGGTTATCGTCCTCTTTCTTATTTCTCTATTCATATGTTCCCACAAATGCAACTGTCCCATGTGATCTAGATGTTTTGGAGAACTATACTGCAAGCATTCCTTCACTATCTTGGCTGTATGTTTCGGATCGTTGCCCTGCTGAAACATTCACAAGCGATCCACTTCTAATTTGGTAACACTGGCCGGCAAATGTTCTTTCAAAATATTAAGGTAATCGAGTTTATTCAATGTACTGTCAATAAACGTTAAATTTCTTACTCTTTATGCCACCATACATCTCCACACCATCACCGAGCCCCCCCCCCCATGCTTTATTGTAGAAGTAATATTTTGCTCCTGGAACTCCAGAATTTTGCTTCTCCATATTTTTGTAGATTTTTTTCTTTCCAAAAATTTTTAGTTTGCTTTCGCCACTAAAAACTATGTTTTTCAAAAATTAATTTTCATGTTTTTCATACTTTTTAGCAAAATCCATGCGTAACCTTTAATTTTTCCTTTTTTAGGCAACCCACTGGCGACATATTTTTTGACGTACTAAATTTGATATATGGTAAAATACTTTTTATCGAGCAAACGGATGGGTGAAGGTCGTTTCCCATTCGGATCTTAGACTATTTATTAATAATTATGTATTTTTTATTTGATTAAAAATATAAGTCGCTTTATGCAACTTAAATTTTTAAAATTTTTTTTTTTTTTCTAAATGACTTCAAAATTTTTTTGAATGCAATCAAAAGACTTTAAGTAACCTCAAATTATTTCAACATTTCAATGACTTAAAACATAAATTCAACTGACTTCAAATGATTTTATTGACTTCAAATGGATTTGAATGATTTGAATTGAATGCAAACGGTGACTCCAAGGATAAAGACTTCAATCAAAGTGAATGAATCAAAAGACTTTAACAAAAATTTTTTAGAATTGATTTCAAAGTCATGACTTCAAAATGATTTCAAACTCGGAAGTCGTAAAATCAAAAATGATTGAGTGACTTTACTGCCTTTCAGTGCCAGTTTTTGATTGAATGAATGCATTCTTTTGCAACTCTGACAGCTTGTCTCCTATAATATTAAAGGTAGAAAGTTAAAATTGATCCTACTGATGTAGCCTGAATTTTAAAAATTTGTAACTTGAATTTATAAAATTTTTTCAAAATTAATTCAAAATTTTTTTGAATGCAATGAAAAGACTTTAAGTAACCTCAAATTATTTCAACATTTCAGTGACTTAAAACATAAATTCAACTGACTTCAAATGATTTTATTGACTTCAAATAGATTTTAATTGAATGCAAACAATGACTCCAAGGACCGCAACTTCAATCATTGTGAATGAATTAAAAGGCTTCACCAAAAATTTTTAAGAATTAATTTCGAAGTCATGATTTCAAAATGATTTCAAAACTTGAAGTTATAAAATTAAAAATGATTGAATGACTTTACTGCCGTTCAGTGCCATTTTTTGATTGAATGAATGCATTCTTTTACAACTATGACAGCTAGTCTCCTATGGTATTAAAGGTAGAAAGTTACAATTGACCCTACTGATGTAGCCTGAATTTTTACAATTTGTAACTTGAATTTTTAAAATTTTTTTTATTTTGTCAAAATGTTTTCAAAATGTTTTTTAATGCAATCAAAAGACTTGAAGTAACCTCAAATTATTTCAACATGTCAGTGACTTAAAACATAAATTCAACTGACTTTAAATGATTTTATTGACTTCAAATAGATTTCAATTGAATGTAAACGATGACTCCAAGGATCAACAAAAAGACTTTAACAAAAATTTTTAAAAATTAATTTCGAAGTCATGACTTCAAAATGATTTCAAGACTTGAAGTCATAAATTCAAAAATTATTGAATGACTTTACTGGAATCCAGAGCCAGTTTTAGATTGAATGAATGCATTCTTTTACAACTCTGACATCTAATCTTCTATAGTATTAAAGGTAGAAAGATAAAATTGATCGTACTGATGTAGCCATTTATTTGTGAATATAATTGCGTTTCCAGTATTTTTCAAAAGCAATTAGGCCGACCCTATGTGCGGCATTCATATCACATATTTTCTGTAATAAAACTCCAAAGGCACACTTCTCTAACATAATCCCACATATTTTTCCAAATATTCTCGATTTATACCATATATTATAAGTTTAATTCTTAACCCCACCTCGCCCTCCCCCCTCCCCGCTTCTCACTACCTACAAAATTTTATCGACCCACAAATATTTGATTATAATAAATTCTTGAACATTGAAATTTGGCTGTTATTTATTTTTGCTTGATTGCACCACTGATGCAAATTGTAAAAATAAAAAAAAAAAATGAAAATTTCAATATGGTTGACAGAGTTCTGTACACATTTATAAGCATAAATTTCTTAGGGCAAAGAGCTTATTTAAACAAATATATAATTCCTAGAATTAACTGTCAATCAACTGATGCAAAAAACTTACCTTTAATGTTGCTACATCATTGAATTAAAGAAAAGCTAAAAACATTTTTTAGTAAATTGATTTATTTATATCAGTTTTAGTTAAATTTTACCTTTTAATTTAGTCAAACATTTATATTTATTTATATGGTATATCTTTTAAATACACAATGAAAATAGTTGTTATTATATCCATTTAATTATATGCTCAATTTTTCATACATTGTTGATAAATATTTTGTAAGAAAATCTATTCCATGAATTAGTTCTTATTAAACACTTTAGTGGTTTAATTTTAAAAATTTTTGTTGATATTTTTATAGATTTAGTTATAGCCTTCATTGTATCAGAACATATACAAACATTGACAGTCAGAGGCGCACTCAGGCTATAAATAATTATATTAAATTCAAGTAAATTTTCGAAAAATTCAAAGTTTTAAATATATGAATTGTTTAAATTGTCACTTGGCGCATCTCTGTTACTGTTTTTTTTAAGCATTTTCAGTACACCGCTGCTTGAAGTTAAATATGAAGCTTATATCAGCTTGTTGCAGGATAATTTTAAAACTAATACTTCGCAATTTTGATAGTAACAATCTTAAGTATTGATATTTGTTTGTTTTATTAAAATACCATTAGACGAATTACAGTTAACCGCTACTTTCACATATACAAAAAAGTTACACACACACATACAAGGGTTTCGTTATTAAATTAAGTTCGTTTATGTTTTTATTTAATAATTGTTCAAAAATGGTGTTTTAGCTAGTTGTTTCTTTTGTTTTTTTTTTTCATTATTATTTTAAGTTATTCTTAACACTAAGACACAAATTTATAAATGAATATAAATGACTAAATATTGGCGTTTCGTATTATTCTCACTTGCAATACTGTTTTGCGTATGCCACACCCTGTAAGCCCATTGCTATTGCATTTGAGTTATAAGCAAAAAAACTAAAAAAAGAGTGGTCATCAAATTTGTGTGTATATCTTTAACGTATTTTTTTTTTGTTTTTTAGATAAAAAAATATACCCGATGTTATTTTTAAGCCATACCAAGTTCTTTTCTTAGTGAATAGAAAATTATTTTAAAAAATATTATTATAAATTGTTAGTAAATTCTTTCAATGCGCTCATAGCTGTGGTTCAACATTTCAAATCGTTTGTAACGAATTCATCTTGTAACTAGTTACTTTCATCTTATATATTCTTATATGTAATATATCTTGATAACTTTTAATAAATTTTATTTGATATTTTCCTAACACAGAACATTTATAGTTGTATTTTTCTTATTTTCAATTACTACTTATTTTTTCTTTTTGTTTTTTTATGCAAAACCAGTTTAACTTATTTACGCAACTTTTTGTTATATACATCTTTATTATATTTATATGTAATTAATAATATTTATGAATTTGAAGAATTTGATACAATGGAAGCTTTTTGATTCAAAATTTCTTCTTAGCTCATAAAATTATAACTGAATGATATTATTAAGCAACAAATAGTTGAGAAATTAATTAATAACACTGAATATCATGCTGAATTTAAAAAAAAACTAATCAAAGCTAAATTAAGGGGGGGAGAGGGAGATACTTTTATCTTACAAATTTTTTTCATTTTTTGAATGTAAAATATAGTGCCAAAAGAAAAAAGCGAAATATTGTATATTTACAGAGTTATGGTCAAAAACATACCAGAGTCCGTAATCATCACTTTTCAGATATTCGGAGCGCAATAGATTGTAAATTATTTTGTTTCGAAATTCTGGAAAGGTTTATTATATGGTATATAGGTATATCGCACTCTATCTACGAAACAGGCACAACTCAAAATTTACAAATTTATACTTTTTAATGTTAAATTATTCGTAGTAAATAGTTCACTCATCTTCTTACTCTTTGATAAAAAAATGGTTTTTTGCTTCCCCTGAAATTTTAAGTTGTGGCTGTTTTGTAGATAGGGTGCGATATGTATTTATATATCTGTATACACCGAGAAAAAAGAGCAATAGTGAAATCACCTAAGTTGGCTTGGGTAAACAGAATTATACCCAGATAACAATTTCACCTAAATAAGCCTTAAGTAAAGTTTTGTATAAGGAATTTATATAGGAAGGAGAATTGAAACTTCCTTGAACAATCTTTGAAACAAATTTTCTAAAAGCAAGTTTTTATAAAAATTTCCTTTATACAAGAACTTATATATAGCTTGATCTAAAGGTTTTTTTCAAGGCATATTCAAAAACTCGGAAACTGAGAAATAATTGTTATGGTTTTTGAGATCGGAAGAAAAGTTCGGTGTGAAATATACAAATTACAAAGGTTTCGGGAACCGAAAGAGTCTCTCCAAGACAAAAGCAGCTCGTACAGCTTGAAAACAGCAGCAGCTTCAAGATAATTAGTTTTTCGATGAGGCCGAAGGACTATTGTATGTACCCGATATCCCAGATTTACCCGTAAGTCATTTAAACTTATAGTTCTACCGTATCGAATCTTTTCAAGTAATTATCTCGAAACTAATTTTCAAAAAATGCTCTTGCTGTAACTCAAAAAATTGTTGACCGATCATGCTAAAATTTTGACACTTTTCTCTCTATAGTAGTACCGGAAGGATGTACCTACAAGCTTAAAGATATCGTGTGAATAAATTAATTTTTTTGGGGTCAAAAATGTTAAAACAAAAAAAATAGTCGATATTTAATTTTTATATTATTTTACAAGCTTATTCTTCTCTTTAACATACCAGTAATCGAAGAAAAAAAAATACCTCTTTTGTTTCAGATAAGTGGTAGAAATTTTGAAAGCTGCAGCACTTTTAGATGTTTCGCAGCAGACGCCTGAGAAGATACTCTGTAGAGCCGCCATTTTGTAAAAAAATAAATATTAAAATTTAGTTCAGAGGTGTACGCAAAAAATAGAAAAATAGAATAGAAGAGAAAAACTCGAAAAAAATTCATTAAACATTTCAATTTCACCCTGTCTAAAGGTATCTCCCCCCCTAAAACATTACATTTTATTATATTAAAAAAATATTTTGTTTGATAAGTTAGTGCTTATTGTTACTTAGTTTTAGTTAGGTAAAAGTAGTTTTTGGAAATGTTTTATGACAGAAAAAATTTATTTTTGTTTAAGACAAAAAAAAATTTTTTTAAATTTCAAGTTAAATAGCCAATTCTTTGGCTCTTTTAAGAGCTGAAATACGTGTTGGTATCAGATTTTAGTGATACATACAGTGAGGAACAAAAGTTGAAATACATCCCACAAACCTTACATTTTCAATAAAACAACGCATTCATCAAAGATTTTAGTGTTCAGTTTTTTTTTTCAGTACATCAGTTAGCAAAAAATCTTGGAATTGCAACAATAGCAAACAAAAAAAAAAAACAAAAAAAAAATCGTGCATCTTCACATAGATAACTGTTTATATGAATTGTATTTAAAATGATGTGTAAATACAGCTCAAAAACAGTTTCTATTGCTCGTGTTTACTAGAGTTAAATATATGATAATAAGCAGGCCACAGTGGCTCGCGGCTTCGCCACGAACATTTCTTCTTTATCAACAAAGAGCGCTTATACGTTTTTATTACTTTTTCAATAAGTGTGAAGAGAGTTAGAGCGCAAATTTTATATACATGTCAAACGAAATATAAAACACTTCTTCTTTTGTTTTATTTTGTTTGATTTTGCAGCGTAGTACTGCATGTATATGTATCTCACTTTTTTTTTGTAGTGCTGTGCTAGCTGAGCACAAAAAGAGAAGAGTACAGAGCAACATCAAGTTTATTGAAACTCTCACAACACAAACGCGTGTAAAGAAAATGATTTTTAAACAATTATTGCTTAAAAAACTTAACACTTTAATTTAATATACTCATTATTAAAATTTTGAAAGGAAAATTTTAGCCCTATACTGTGCTGTAGCACACATATGATATTTTATTTAACTTATTGCATAAAAATCGGTCAAGTGCTTCTTAGTTTATCCGAAAACAAAAATTTGCACTTCAATTTTTTATATAATAGTATAGATGTAGAAGTATAGGTAGTAAAAGTAATATGTACTATATTCCTAGGATTAATTTTGGCAAAAAAAAAAATTATAAAAATCTAAAACATTTTGAAAATATTGTATAAAAACTTTTCTTTATACAGCTGCATTGGAGCCTATAATGCTACTGCAATAAAATCATTGCTTAAAATAATAATGAAGAAAATATATATGATATATATATATATATATATATATATATATTGATGAAACAATAATTTTCAAATTTACAATTATAAAAAGTAATTTAAGAATCAAATTGTTAATCTCTGGATATCTTTTACCAGCGAATATTTCCAATTTTTTTCAATAGTTTGGTTTTGTTCAGCTCTCGATGGCGCATTTATACCGAGTTTCTCTGGATATATAGAAAAAAAGTTCAGCAGAGGAGTTTGACTGGATATCTGAGATATCCGTAGATTTATTATGTGTTTTGAGTTAGAAAATTTTTTGTGTGTTACAACATTTTCTTAGCTAAAAAAGCTAAAAAACAAAGCTACAAAATAAAGAAAGCTAACAATAAATCGAAACTTCAAAACTTCAAAATTCATGTAAAATTCAATAAGTTTTTGTAAATTTTGTAAATCAGCTGTATTTACTTGAGTTTTTGTACATTTTCACCAATTTTGAAGGGGTGGCAACCTGCAAGCCAACATTTTAAAAGGGTCGATTTATGATATTTTTGAAAATTTGCTGTACAATTTAATATTTTTGAGCACTCAAATGATTTCTAGCTTAGGATAGTGACTTTTTGAGACCTCTAACCAACGTATGCAGTAAATACACAATTGCTTTAACTCATTACTGCCTAATGGGTATTTGTGCGTGATCTGGTCTATTTTTTAAAAATTTCAAACTTTTTTAATTTTGTATTTATGTCCGAATTCAACGCAATGTGCGGTGGTTTGAACTCGGCAGTCAATTCTTCCCAGACACTATTTTTAATTTTTACTGTTGCTTCATTCGTAAAATTGCACTCAATAATATGCTTTTTTTAAAGTGCCAAAGATACAAGTAAATTGTACTCTTCTTTAGCGAAGTTAGCGGAATGTGTTCCTTTTTCTTCGGCGCATATCCTTTTTCTTCGGTTCCTTTTTCTTCGGCTCAAAAAAAATATATGTTTCGCATTTCTCTTTAAAAATGATGATTAAATAAAATGATCTACAAATTTAGACACAATGATTTTAAAATTTTTCAAAAATAAACAACAGGGTTTGAAATATTCAAAGGTGATTAATTTGGCTTTAAATGAAATGAGATTTATATATAAAAAAAAAGAAAAAAATGGTAAAATTCTCACAATTTTTTTTTTTTTAACACTTATATACTAAGAAAATTGATTATTTTAACATTTTATAGTAAGTCTTTTATAGTTATTTTCATTTATAGCTAGCTTTAGTTTAGTTTTATTACTCGTAATATTTAGTATTTTGTTTAATCCTAACAATATTTTGGTAATTGTTGAAAAACTATTTGTTGAAGATACTGCAAGAAACCGTTATTAAGTAAAAGTTCACAATTTAGTCGACTTCAATAGTATTTCAATTTGTTTTGATTTTATTTAATGACTTCAATGCAAGTATTTTTTTTTTAAGAATAGTTTTTTTTTTTTTTTTGGTAATTTTGACATGATTTGTTGTTGGTTGCTTTTTGACATAATTGCAGTGCATAAAAATATGCATTTAAGGAGAGTGAAAAAAAATTAGCTACTGTAAAATATTGTCACATCCATTATATTTACTTAGGATATCGTGCATGAGTTGCGTTTGCCGCCTAGACTTCGCTCCTGTATTCGCTGCAAGTGTTGCAGCTGGGCTGGTGTCGGCGCCTGAGTACCGGATGGCTGTGGATGATGATGTGTGGGCGTGGCATGACCATTATTGCCCATTTGTTGGGGCAACGATTGACGGCGACGTCGACGTAGCGCTGGGCTGAGATTATAGGTGATTTTGGCTTGAGACAAAAGCTCTTTGAATACCTGCAAAGAGCAAAAAAAAAGGAGCTTTGACTTGAATTACAAATGTGAGAAATATTTTTGAAGTGTAAATTTCTTTAGGCATGTTGAGCATTTTTTGGTAGAGAGCAAAACTATAGATTCGCGATATCATCACGCTGTTAGCGTAACAGAAATTATTGCTGTACAACATTCCTTTTAAGGGGTTGCCTAGCATCAACCAAGCCAAAGACCGAATCGATTACCGAACTGATTACCTATTACAAGGTCGATAACCAAAACGGTTATCAATTACCAACCGATTACAGAACCCATCACCGATTACCAACCGATTACCGAACCAATTACCGAACCAACTGCCGAAGCGATTACCAACCCATCACCGATTACCAAAGCGATTACCAACCGATTTCAGAACCAATCACTGATTACCAAAGCGATTACAAACCGATTACCGAACCGATTACCAAAGCGAATACTAATCGATTATCGAACTAATTACCGATGCGATTACCAACCGATTACCGAAGCAAATACCAATCATTTACTGAATCGATTACCAACCGATTACAAGTTACCAAAGCGATAACCTACCGATTATTGAACCAACTGCCGAAGCGATTACCAACCCATTACCGATTACCGAAGCTATTACCAACCGATTACAGAACCAATCACCGATTATCGAAGCGATTACCAACCGATTACCGAACAAATTACCGAAGCGAATACTAATCGATTATCGAACTAATTACCGATGCGATTACCAACCGATTACCGAAGCAAATACCAATCAATTACTGAATAGATTACCAACCGATTACAAGTTACCAAAGTGATTACCTACCGATTACCGAAGCAAATACCAACCAATTTCCGAAGCTATTACAAACCGATTACAGAACCAATTACCGATTACCGAATCAACTACCGATTACCGAAGTGATTACCAACCGATTACCGAAGCGAACACCAATTAATAACCGATGCGATTACCAACCGATTACAAATTACCAAAGTGATTACCAACAGATTACCAATTACCGAAGCGATTGCAAACCGATTACCGAAGCGTTTACCAACCGATTACCGAAGCAATAACCAACCGTTTACAGCAGTGATTACCAACCGATTACCGAAGCAATTACCAACCGATTACCGAGCCAATTACCGACTAATCAAGCAAAGTTATTGTGTTACAAATATATTATATATAAACATTGCAAATAGCAGTTTATACATTAAATAACGCATAAATTGATAATAAGAGTTAAAAAAGTAGAACGCGTCAGATTTGCCGACTCTAAGTACTTCGGAAATTCATAACAGCTATGTTATTGCATAGCTTTAAGTTTTCACTTCGGTCGGCAGTCTCCCCACTGCCTGCTTTTTTTAACTTTTGAATTATTTAATAATTATCTTAGATTTAAAAAAAGTAATCAATGCCAACTGACCTGCGTTATATTTGTATTTTTAGCTGCTGAAGCTTCGACAAAACCATTCTCCCAGTCGACCGTTACAACGGATTCTGTTGTGGCATATTCAACCTGTAAAAAATTAATTAAATTATTTTAATGTGTACGTTAATTACTGATGACATATAAAATGGACAGTGTAGACTATAAAAGCCCTGAAGCTATATTCAAAGTTCAACAGTGCATAGTGAATTTGGTATTTACATTTTTTAAAAGCTTTTTGTTAAACTTAAAAATTCAAAGATAGCTTTAAATAATCTTGTAAAAAAATTTCAATTTAAATTTAAGCATTTTGACGTAGAAAAACGTCTTTTAAGCAACTGCAACGTTTTGTTCACTTTTTGGGGTATATGTACAGCCTTTAATATTCATTGCATCAAGATATAATATATGCCAAAACATCAGTTACATGGCAAATTAAACGAATATCTGACTTTAGCTTTTGCCAATTTTTTAATAAATTTACAATATACCAAAATCTAAGAAAAAAATTTAGCTCTTCGTATGAGAAATATCATGAATGCTTTAGTAGCTGATTTTGCTGTTGTTGTGGTTGTTGCTTTGGCTCAAGCCATAATCAATTAAATTTAAAATACTATAAATGAGTTATTAAGTTGACTGCTGCAAAAGTAAGAAAATCATATTTTTTCCGAAATATTTATTTCTATTTATTAATACCAATCCATATTATTAAACATTTAATTACATTTATTTTTAACCAATATAAAATAAACAAGGACAACAAATTTATCACAAAATATAACAAACAAAAAATTTCATGTCTACACTTACGATACTATCGAAACTCTGTCTTTTTTCTAATTTGGTCCATTTCAATAACTGTACAAAAGTAATAATTTAATACTTAAACCGGAGGAGCAAAAAGTCACACACAAATGTTAGAAAAACCTTGCAATTTAATTTCAACTTAAATTAATTTGCAACAAAACCTTTGTATAGCTTTACAACAACTGCGGTTAGCACCAACGACCAAAAAACAACCACCATCTGCAGCTTAGAGCACAATTATGGCCAGCATTGCGGAAAAACAATCAATGTCTTTGACATATAATTTTCCATTTCATTGCCTTTCGACATTTTAACAAATTTTAGCATAAATTAACAACATATAACAGCAAACAATATATTATTGAGCTTTGAATGAAAACGTTTGAGCGTCCTCAGAAAGCACAGAAAGTTTCTCACCAAATCAGTCGAAGACGTGATTTCAGCTTAAAAACGAGCGCGCGCTAAAAGCAGCAGCCGTGCAAAAAAAAAAATAGGAGTGTGCTTTTAGGGGCGCAACATAATAAAACTCTTGATTGTTGCAGCGGGAATTGAAAAATATTACAGCCACACACACACACACACAAACAAACGCACGCAAACAATTACAATATTTTCTGTTTAGATTTTATTTATTTTATATGCAAAGTTCTGCTGTTAGCTGGGAAAAAAGTTTTTTTTTCAGCATTAAGGCAGCCGAAATTTTATGGCATAAATAATGAAAATTTGAATTTGAAATAAAGTGTGGCATGCTTTTGGGCGTGCAGTGAATTTTATGGATTTGTAAATGTTTCGACAAAAATACACTTACACACACATACACTCCTCAGGGAAAGATACACAGCAATGTAGTATCGGAGTGTTTGATTGGACATAAGTATGGGAAAGTATTAAATATTTTCAAGTTATTTGGGGCGCATAAAAGGCCAACGTTTTTCACATTAAAACCAAATAAATAGATTGATGAGCAATAAAAAACTTTTATTGTTGTTATAAATATTGTTTTTGCTTTTTGATGAGCTTATAAAATTCTTGAAAATATTTAAATTATATGCTATTTAAGCATGAAAAATGCTTAAAATGTTTACATAAGCATGTCTACTATGCAAAAACACGTTAAATAAAAAAGCCCTAAAAAAAGGCTGTTATTATAATTTTACTATTTTGTCTATGTTTGTCAAAAAAATGAAAAAGCCCACTAAATTTATAAGACTTTGAAAAGCTAATTTAAAATAAAATAAGCAGCTTTCAATAAGCTTTTTTACAGTGACAACATTTTTAGGCGCATTGAGCACTTGTTGGTAGGGGCAAAAGTTATGAAATCGCGTCAGCACTGTTAAAGTCAGTAATATTAACAGCAGCATGTTATATCGCATCACTTTTAACGTTAGCACTGTTAAGGTTTGCATTGTTAGTGCCTACATTTCTAATTCAGGTATCAGGCGAGCAGAAAACATAGCAACGCTTATGTATTTTTGAAATGAAAGCTTCTTTAGGCGCGTTGAGCACTTTTTGGTAGAGAGCAAAACTTTAGATTCGCTATATCATCACGCTGTTAGCGATATTATTACGCTGTTGGCGCAACAAAAATTATTACTTTGCAGCATTTCTTTTTAGGGATTACCCAGCATCTACCAAGCCGAAGCCGATTACCAGGCTGATTTCCGAAGCGATTACTAGCCAATTACCGAACCAATTACTTATTACTGAGGCGATTACCAACCGATTACCAAACCACTTCCCGATTACCTAAGTGATTGCCAACCAATTATCGAACCAATTACCGAATTACCGAGTACTGAAGCGATTACCAACCGATTACCGAACCAATTACGGATTAACGAAGCGATTACCAACCGATTACCAAACCAATTACCGATTACTGAATCGATTATCAACCGATTACCGAACCAATAACCGAGTACCGAAGCGATTGAAGAACTGATTACCTAGCTGATCGACCTAGCCGAAGCGATTACCGAACCGATTACCAGGCTGATTTCCGAAGCGATTACCAACTGATTACCGAACCAATTACCGAATACCGAGGCTATTACCAAGTGATTACCGAAGCGATTACCAACCACTTACCTAACCAATTACCGAGGCAATTACCAACCCATTACCAAACCAATTACCAATTACCAAAGCGATTACCAACCGAACCAATTACCGATTACCGAAGCGATTGAAAACCCGATTACCAATTAGCGAAGCGATTACCAACTGACTACCGATTACCGAAGCGATTACCAACCGATTACTGAAGGTATTACCAACCCATTACCAAGAATGATCTTTCAAATCTGTAGAATTTTGTAATCTAAAACAAACTTTACTTCAAAAGCAGCTTAAAGCTTTAGTAATTTTGTAAAAAATATATATAATAACTGATAATTATGATAATGTTTAATAATGGAATTATTTATGAGAAACAAAAGCAGCTTTCTTAATACTCAAAGCTTTTTTAAAACTTAAGATTTCTAACAATGAAAAATTAACGAGAAAGCAAGAAACTTTCTTAGTATTAAAATCTTTTTATTTACAGCGTTTTCTCGGCTTAAAAAATATTTTATGGCTTATTCTAAAAAATAATAACAATAACTAAAATTTTTACGAATTGTTGATAAAAATACATGCGTTAAAATATTATCATAAAATTAAAAGGGACACAGTTTCGATAGCACCGTAAGAGTACACGTAGAATTTTATGTTTGATATATTTGTTTGAACCTATGTCTGCGAGACATATGCTCTTTAAATGTTTTGCTCTTTCTCTTCCAATAAGGCTATCTTAGCAGGGTTAATACTCGTAAAGAAATGATAAAATCCAAAAGTAGATATTCGTTTCATTCGCCATGTAACTGATATTTTGGCATATATTTTATCTTTGCACGATTAAAATTAAAGGCTGTAGATATACCCCAAAAAGTGAACAAAACGTTGCATGTGCTTGCAAAAATTTGTAAAAAAGACCCCTCATACAAACTGTACTGTAAGTCGTTATTCTATTCAAAAACTGATTATCTCTCATAATATACGGTGACAGTAAACAGCTTTTACCGGTTTCTCTCTTCGTTTATTTTTTGCTACAGTTATTAAGATTGTTTTTCAAAACTATGAGTTCCTATGCTGTGGTTATGCTAGGCAAACATGGTTTGGTGAGCTTGTTTGTTATTATTGTATTATGCATAAAAGGAGAGATCAGCTTTTCTCTCGTTTGCGTAAAACACTAATATCAAAAAAAGCTCACCAAGCATGTTTGCCTAGCATAACCATGGCACTACAAAAAACATCAGTTGACAAAAAAAAAAAAAAAAAAATACATGCCAGCCTAAACAGCTTAAAGAAAAGGCTTAAAAGCTTCAAATAAATTGTGCAACTTTTTTGGTATTTTTTTAAAATAAGCAGCTTACATTTCGAAGTCTGCCAACAATATATTGATTTCTATATAAATAAAATTGAATGTTCACAAAATAAAATCAAAAGTTAAAAAAAAAACTTGACTCTGCACTGATGGAAATAAGCTCTATGAAAATTTTTCTTTATCTCATATTACTGCTTAAAATCAAATCAACGACTAAAGTAACCTTAATTTAAGTCGAATAATAGCAGCTAAAGCAAGCATATAAATAACGTACAGTACAAAAACCACCCTGTAGGAAAATCAACTAATTTAAAAGTAGTTGATAAAGTAGTTTTTTGTCAACGACAACTAGTTGAAATTCTGACTTTTTTCCATAGAACGAACTAACTTATTATGTATGGTGATGTCCGCTAAATAAGTCAATTGACTTTCGTCTGCATATATTTGCAACTACTTGTTAAATTAGTTATATTTAAACTATTTTTGTAATTACTTTAAAATAGCCAATTGAAAACTATTACTGATGGCCTAAAGTTAATAATATTTGAAGAAATAACATGGTTAAATATATATAAACTTGTAATCTAATAAATATTTGCAATTAAAACATGTCAAAATCAGAGTAGTTGCCGCCTTAATATAATTCAAAGTAGTTCAGATACTGGTTTATTTTAAATTAGTTTTTTAATTAGTTGTTTTTATAAACAAGTTAGTTTGTTCCTATAGGGCAATATGTAGCCGACACACACACAGCCACAACTTAGATAAATGTCTAAACAAATCACTACAATGATTGTGACAAATCCTCAAGAACAACAGCGAAACCACAAAAAAAAAATTCAAAGAAACAGTTACACTGGTGTTTGAGGCAGGCGTCAAGGCTGAAAAGTCACTCAATGACAACGCTGGCATCTGTGGTTCTTGAGATTGTTTGGCAACCAGCTGGTGGATAGCTTGTCAGCGTTAAAAAAGAAAAAAGAAAATTGCGAAAAAATTCGTAAAATTTAAATATTTTTTTTTTTTTTTTGTAAGATTTTGGCAGGGTAGATAAAGTTCAATCAGCTTCGAAAGAAAATACAAAAATCAAAATAGGAGGCGCTGCAAGCGCGTGAAGTATTCTAAAAGTTACACGACACTTGATAACAACAAATCAAGGTTGAGTTTCTTAAAGGATAAATAAGTGTAAGTCGAGGAAATGCAAACAATTGACATTAAAGCACGCTGATAAATCGAAAGTTAAAGCTTTGAGAATAAAATTTACAACATATTTAATTTAGTCAAAATTAAAAAATTGGCGTATTTTTCAAATTAATTGGCAATGTAAGAGTACTACATATTTCTTTTTGTTTTGCTTATATGATAGTACAAATTATTAAGTTTCTTAAGCTAAGTGTGAAAAGTGACATCCTTTAAATGACTTCCATTTTTGTTGGCAGTTAGTGGCTCTTTTTAAGACATTTGGCTCCTGAATAGACATTCAGTTCCTGAATATTTTGTGGTTTGTTGACGTAAGTCCGTCTCCTTAAGAAACCTCAAAGAAAAAATAAAAAATCAGGGGCCCTCAAATCTGTGGAACGAAGTGGCCACGCGTAATAAGCATTTTTTTGAAATTATTATGTCATCGAAAAGTTTCGCAAAATCGCTTTTGTCTCTCTCAAGTTATGAGCTGTAGCTGCTCCATCCAGCTGAAACCATTTGTCACAATTATTGAGAACTTCGGTAGGTAAAAATTTTCCAAGATGGTTCGTCCATCCGCCTCAGAGAGGGTTTCTGGATGCTTAGTTTCATCTTTGATAAGATATGGACCGATAAATCTATAACCCATTATCCCACACCCAACAGTGCATCTGAGACGGTGTATTTGTTTCGGATGCACTGCTCTCGGGTTCTTTATACCCCAAATTCGACAGTTCCGCTTATTGACATATCCATTTAAATGAAAATTTGCTTCATTGCTCATAATGAGATGGTTCAAAAAGTTGGCATTTTCTATTGCAAGCAAAAATAATATATTGTCATATTGTAGCCGTTGTGATGCATCTCTCGGCAATAATTGTTGGGCCAATTGAATTTTATCTGGAAACATCCTAGGATCAATTTTTAGAATGCGTCGTAGCGATGTTCTGAAGATGCTGCACAATTGGATAGCACGTCGACAAGTAGACACTGATGGATTCGTGCAAGCACTTTATCGTACAACATCCACAGCTTGTTGAGTGCGAACAGGTCTGCAAAGATTGTTCGAGGTTCATCAGCTACTGCACTGCGATACTCAGAACGACGGATCATTAAGTTGAGGGTGGTTTTATCGAAGGCTAAGGTAGCTCAGCAAACCCAGGATCAAACAAAAGAAACCACTAAGCTTTGGTAAATAAAAAATCTTAAGTGTAATTCACAACTTCTTGGTTCTTAGTACAATTATAATACTAATTCTGCAGCACTAGGTCTCAAAACAGTCTCTTATCAGTGGTGACTAACTATGAGAGAGTCTGGGTGGAATCTGGTGGACGCCGAGTGTTTTGTACTGGCGGTACATCAATTTAGCAATGATAGCTGCTGATTCGTATAGTCTCTATTAGTAAAAGCCATAGGCACATAGTCACTAAGCATAGAGACTTTGATGAAAGAACCAACAGCTGATTCGCAATAAAATAGCAGTGACAGAAGATCTGCGCAAATAATATGCTGGAAGAACCGTTACTGATTCGCACCCAAGACGGAGACCTTGGTAGAAGAATAAACGGCTGATTCGCACCCAAGTCAGTGTGATGCACAGAAACTTAGTGAAGAACCGTCTAGGGTTCGTTAAGTCTGATATTTTCCATTTATATTATTTCCTTTAGGTAATTCTTATTATTTTGCTTTTATTACAATGAGTAAATTCTAAGGTAATTCATTCATTAAATTCATTTACATATATTATAAAAGTTTGCACATCTAAAAGAATAGCCTGAAGAGTTGTGTGTCCTGCTTTATACGTCCTGATGTCCTGGTGCTCGAGTGTTGTGATCGGTGATGTATTTATATCTGCTCGTGGGGAGTCTCTACGCGTAATTAAGTCGGCTCCCCACTAAGAAGAATGGCGTGACTTGAAGACAGGAGTGCACGGAACAGACTTGGCGTACGTCAGTTCAACAGCACAACGTATGAAAGGATTTAGAAAAACACTAATGGGGATTAAGACTTCTCGCACGTTAGCCCGGCGTAAAAATACTTAGTAATTAGGAATGCCGGATAAAGCTTAGAACAAGGAATGCAGCTTAAAACAAGAACGAAAAGACTTAGAAAATAAGTTGGAGTGATTGGCTGACCAGCGCAACCCGCGGGATCTAGATCAGGAGCTAGGTAAGTATAGGTGACTTACCAAGAGGACTGCCGCCGCAAGAATGAATTTTATGCATGGATCACATTGATGACGGCAACGGAGCTACTACACTACAAAAGAGAGAAATGTAATCATACCCATGGCAGAATTATAAGGTAGGGTCGACTCGGAGAGGAATGGAGTAGAAAGCAGAATAAAGCGAGATTGGTGTCAAAATCAGCTGTTCATCGCGAATTTCTTTATGCTCACGTTTCGCAGTTGTTTTTAGGTTAAAACTGTTACAGGTTTTTTTTTGCAATTTTAAGACTTCTTTCACATTTTATAGTTTTTATTACACTTTTTTTATAATACTTTCACTCAAATTAGCACAAATTTAACACCTGCGACCGCGGGTCTTAAAGTTTTCAACTTGGAAACATAAAATATTTTCTTCATTTGCAATTTCTACGAAATTCGTCGTTTTGACATATATGTTCCTTCTCATTATCCACTCTTCGTTGAGGCGTGAGAGCACTCAGCGAAGCGGCCCTACCTTATTATTGTTTCATGGCCATACCGATGGCTGCTTGATTATTTTGAAAGCGACGCAACAAGCAACATGCTCTTTAAGCAATGAAAAAAGAGCAATTTTTGTCGCCTGTCAAAATAGAAATAATTCTATACCGACCATGATATAATGATTTACAAGGTAGGAGTGACAGTTCTGTTGGTGATTTGGAGTTGTCAAAAACGCATTGAAAAAGAGAAAACGAAGAAGCAGCAAAACAGATGAAAATTTCAACTTTATATTGATTTGACAACTCCCAATCGCCGCTCGTGAGAAAAAAAGGTAGTTGTCAAGGCTACCTTGTAAATTATTGTATCATGATACCGACGACATCAACAAGAGCGACAATGTCATTGAGACATATTCACCAAACTCACCTGCACTATTATTGAAGTATATCTAGTAAAACACTATGAAATAATTTTGAAGATCAAATCAAAGTATTGACTCATGGGGTGAGGATTTACTTTAGGAGGAACATTTCTATGACCATTTTTTGATAGAAGGGTAGGTTTTCTGTATTATGTTGTTCTGCGAAGTTATAGATAAGATGATGATAATTTTGTTCATAGAAGTTATGAAAATGATATTGCCCAGAGTTTCTGAGATATACTATTTTCTTTAATTTAAGGGGGTTTTTGACCTCCTGTGCAAATACTAGGGGGAAGTAATGTTCCTTAACTTGAAAGGAAATTAAATATGCAACAATTTTACTTCAGGTCTTAAATCAAAATTGTATGTAGCTTAGGAGTAAAAGGAATCTAACTACAGCCCCATTGTATAAAATATGACTTTGAAAAAATCACTTATATGAGCTAACCTAGAAAAACCCTAGGACGATATGTTCTATGGACCTATGGCTATCAGAAACCATAGGCGTTTTTACAGTTATATAAAAATATCCTCAAATCGTCACACAGTGTTATCGATAAAAAAATTGGAAATAATAAGTTTCGAAATGTATTTTGTAACATATAAAATAAGAATGTTTTGGATTCAAGAAACAAAGTGAATACAAGTATTTTGAAGAGGTTATAAGTGATTTTAATAGAGACTACATAATAAATAGTTTTTTATATTTGTAAATTTGTAACGTACCGTTACAGACAGCTATTTACTTATTTGCGCTAAAGAACCTGTTGTGAATTTCCTTATCAAATCAGTACTAAATACAATATAGCTGCTATTTAGTGATGCCCACCTCGCGTATTATATGTTCGAGTGTGTCGTGTGTGTCGTGTCGTGTATGTCAGTTTCTTGTTGTCTGTATGTTTGTCAAATTGTGTAAAGTCTGCTTTGCATGTTAAAGGTTTGTTGTGTCTCTGTTGACTGCGTGTGTTGCCGGCTCTGCATGTTTTGTATTTGTACATCAGTTTCTTGTTGGGATGTTTGTTATATCATGTATATTATTATGCATGCTTTGCATGTTATATGTTTGTGTGTCAGTACTTGAGTCTAATAATACAGTACAGTACAGAGAATAATATAATACAGGGTGTTTTGCGAATAATAAGAGGATTAAATTTTAAATAATAAGATTAAAGGGCTTACAGATTGTTACTAAGAATAAATTAATAAATAGACTGTTATTGTAACAACAGTTTATACAGGGTATTATACATTTGTAACGTCACGTTACAACTGAGAGCTATCAGAGCATGAAAATGCTGTCGGTATTTTCTTTGTGTTGTAACTGTGGATCGTCCGAAAAAAAATTTAATATTTAACTTGAGCACACATTTTTAAGCTTTAAGCACCCACCACCATTTGCTGAACGCTTAGAAATAATTGTTGAGTATTTCTTGCTAAAACGTTTTTGGCGAAGAATTTATAAGCTGCTGAAATATTTTTGCTTTGCACAAAATACTCCTTAGGTGACAGCTTTGATTTATTTACAAAACAGTCCGCTCATTTATTTATATCCCAAATATACTTAATTTAACATCCTAATCCTAATATTTTGCACACTGCACCTTTCAGTGTGCAGTTCAGACATTTTTACAATTTATGTTTCATTTAAATGTAAAATGTTTTGAAAGAAAAAAACGCAAAGAAAACAAGCGATAAAATTGTACTTAGAACAACTAAACATCGGATTATATATATTATTTGCATAATCAGACTATTTCCATATAAATGTGTATAAATTGTAAAAAAAGATGTTGAAATCATGGAGCAAAACAGAGAGCAGCAACTGTTTTTGACATCTTTTGACACATAATAAAGACTAGAAATAAAATAAAATTTAAAGCAAAACAGGAGAAAAAAGAAAGAAAAAACAACAAAAATGAACACAGAATAATGGCATAAAGCAGATTTTCTTTAACGCTTGATTTCCCTGCCGTTATCACTCGAGACAAAAGCAATCCTCTTCTTACTGCCTGCAGGCTAGAGCTGCTGCTTCATCACAATTGAAATCGTAAAATTAACATTTAAATAGATTATTTTTTTTTTGTATTTCTTCAATTCTGCTGCTTTTATTTCGTTTGACTTGGTTTCGTCTAGGCTCTTGCCTGGTACTTGGTGTGTATTGAGTAGATTTATATTAAATGAGTTTCTGCACTTACCTCACGCAAGTCCGTGTTCTCTTCGACCAAATCTATTTTGTTGCCTACAACAACTATGGGTACCGCTGTCGTAGCCTTGGTCTCATGTATTTGATCCCTGATGGTGCGTGCTTCTTCGAAAGTGGCTGCATCGGTGACGTCATAGACAAGTATGAATGCATCAGCGGATGATATGGAAAGCGCACGCATGGCGGGGAACTGCAAGTAAAATATGGTCGATAGTGTTAAGTTTAAGTGTTAGTTATTATTAATATTTATTTAAATGTCCATCAAGAAATTTCTGTAATTATGATGTACCAATGAATTATAGTACCAATGAAAAAATTTATGGGTTTTAAGAAAAGCCATATTTAAGACATACATATATTAAGGGGTTCCATGCAAAAGAAGCATAAATTTATATATATTTATTTCTATAATAACTTCAGTATGAAGTAGGTTAGGCTAAGTTAGGTAAGTATAGTTCAGACGGCCAATCGTCTCGTGCACTTTGGCCAATTTAGGCCCCTTGTGATACTATATAATCTCATTTAACCTGGTGTTAAAGGAGGCCTGTCTCCGTTGAACCAATCCATGGATTTAATGAATCTGTAGATTTTCTTTGGAACTATCCAAGAAATGCGAGCGAGGGAGTGAAGGACGGATTGACTGATGGTATTTAGTCTCCTGCTACTTAAAGCGGGGCAGTGGCAGAGAAAGTATTGTACGGTTTCTTCATTCTCAGCCCGGTGGCTTCAAAGTCCGGTGAGTATCTCTACCAGAACAGAGAGATTTGGTTTTCCAAGTCCCAGTAGGAAGGAAGTGCGTTTGTTGTCGTATGAAGGGTAGTGTGTTTCGCCTGCATTGGAGCTTAAAAGTGGCTAAGGGTATATTTACGTAACCTTTCCCTGGAAGGATAGCGGGGGTTGTACCCCTCCTAGCCAGTTCGTCAGCTTTGCAATTGCCTTCTTTGTCACAATTCCCCGGCACCCATACAAAGTGGATCTTGAATTGCACAGTCATCTCGTTGAGAGATTTGTGGCATGCAGCAATAGATTAAGGATTTTGAGTATAAGAGCGTTTATCGCCGCTTGACTGTCTGAAAAGATATATACAGCATTTCCTGAGGTGCTCAGCTGGTTAAAGTGCTGTGCTGCTTCCTTGATGGTCAAGGCCTCCGCTTGGTAAACGCTGCAATGTTTGGGTAGTTGAAAGGAGGTCTCAGTCCCCAGGTCTCGGGAAAAGACTCCCCACTCGCACTTCGAGCTTAGAGTAGTTAGTAAATATGTTTATGGCTCCTTCCTCCCATTCCTGTCGTGTAGGAATGCACACGTTGTATTTTTTGACAAACATTACCTCTGGTCTGTAGTAGTCTGTGTCGGAAGGGATAGTGGCCGATGCCAGTATTTCCGTGTGTCCATTACTAGCTCCAGACCAAGACCCAGACTCCCTTAGCCTCAAAGATGTGATAGTAGCACCTTCAATAGCAATTAGGTCTAAAGGAGGTAAGTGCAGGATGACGTTTAATGCATCTGTAGAAGTAGACCGCAAGGACCTGGTTATGCATGGTACTGGACTTCTTTGTACCTTGAGAAGTTTTAGTGTGAAAGACTTACGAGTGGCCGGCCACCACACAATCACTTCATGGAGTAGAATTGGGCGGACGATAGCAGTGTAAGTCCAGTGGACTATATTGGGTGAGAGACGTATCCTTCTTGATACGTTCGTCAGTGTTCTCGTTCCAGAGAAGTTTCCTGTCTAGAATTATTCCCAGAAACTTGGCGCTATTGCTGTTGTTAAGCCTGACGTTATTAAGATTCGAGGGCGCTAATACAGGGCCATAATGAAGTAACTTTTGAAGAATATTCTGTGAAGTTTTCCTCAATTTTTATTGAGAAATGAGCCATACGTCTCAAAAAAAGTTTCATTCATCATAACTAATCATTGGGTCATCTGAAATCACAAGACCGAAATGATTTTATTAGTTAATAAGTTTCTGCACGTTACATCGCCAAGTTTCGTTTATATTATTGATTTTTAAATTTTTTACAACACTTAAAATATCGCTCAAAAAATCGAAAATTTTGTACTTTAAAGTGCGCAGCGATTCTCCGTTCGAATGCTGTCTATTTTCCGCTCCCATTCATAAAAACTGGCCTCTGCTTTAATTTTCATCTCTTGCATAAATTACAGCAAAGTAAAACAGAGCTCTCATAAACAAAACAGGCTTCCACATTTGCTGCGAGTTTAACAATATTTGTGGAACCATTCAGAATTTTTGGACTTATTTTTCAATTGAGTTGGTTGAGACTCTCTATATTACTTTGGGTGAAGACAACGTATCGCTCTAGAAGAAGGTCTTCACGCATCTTCTTATAAGCAGGCTTCATGGTTTTGAGTGAAGCCTCCAACACATCGCTCCAGAAGGGTGTCTTTACTCAAGTCCTCATAAATAGGCTTCATGACTTGCAAAACATTATCTGAAAGTGTAGTGTTACTATATTTGAATAACTCCAGATCTTATCAACTGCAGCTTTTTACCATTCACACCATGAGTCGCTCGGACATTTTTGGTACTGTGGAGCACCCATCATTTTCGCCAAAGAATCATGACTTCGTCGAAAGGCCAGGCCATAATATACATAATATAGGCGACTCTTGAGCTGCTGATCAGTAACAACAATAAATTGAAAGCCAACGCTAGGTAGACTGAACTCTCGACATATAGAGCAACAGGTCATATTTGGCTGACTTTAGATCCCAGGCGATCGAGAGCCCTTATCTCGCTGGGAAGACCATATCTAAAGGAGCTAGTGGCTATCATCACAGGATACTGCTTGATAGGCAAATATACCTGCAGGTTAGGAGTTACTTCAAATGACTTCTGTAGAAGCGGCAGAGACGAGGAAGTAAACATCAACCACCTTCTTTTACCTGTCCTGCACTATCCAGAAGAAGGCACAAGTATTTAGGCTCTTTCTTTAATGAGCTTGACGACCTGTCAACGACTAAGGTCAGGCATCTAATAGAGTTTATTAAGAGCTCGAGGTAGTTAGATTTGGAAAGAAGGCCTGTTTGCAGCGGTATTAAAATACACCTCTTTGGCCTAAGTGAGCTGGAGTATAGCTTTGAATATATACCGGCTGCCGCTTCTTTCTTACATAGCCTAATCTGTAAGCTTATCTTTGCCAGAAAGGATTTTTCATTCTTTCTTTCATTTTTCCCGTCAGTTTTCTTTTCTTCTGCATTATTTTTCGTTTGTCTTTTCGCTTTTGAACATTATCTACGCATTCATTTTTTTTGATTTAAAAATCATCATCATAAGGTTTAGAATTTCTAACAGTGGTATACGTTTTTAAGTCACTGCCACCTATATAGTTACGATACTTCACTCCATTATGTAAGGAACGTTCGAACATAATTTTAATTGCATCAATTTCCATATTTCCAGAGGGTATGATTAGCTTCTATTACATGGGCTTCATACCGCTCCTTATACTGTGCAGAATGAACAAGGAAGCCACGCTTCCAAGGAAGAGAATACTCATTTTTTTCCAGTTAGCGTCACCTGATACAGTTAACTTTATTATGATACAGTAAATATTATTTTTTTCACACGTTACTTCCCTTTGTTTTTGTACATCAGAAGAAAACATTTTCTTGCTATACTCAAGCACATTTCATTTTTTTAAATAAAAAAATAATAATTAAAACGTGCTTGACAAATCTATAAGACCACAAAACTTTTTACATTCAGCTAATCCCCAGCAAAAGATTCGCATCACAAAACTTAAACGATAATTAATTTCATATACATCAGATTGAATTCTTTCAGCAGCCGGAATTAATCGAGGCTGTTTATATTTTCACATGTAACTTTGATGTTCAATCCAAGACCTTCCATTTTGCACGACTGAAAAGTAATTTTTCCGTCACACTTTACTTAAGTTGAAATGATCGAAAAACGTCCAGATGTATTTATTAATTTGTGTTTTGCTGTCGCACTACTTGCTTCGACATAATCTTTCCTGCGAAGGTACTATATTTCTAGGTCTACACAAAATTGACTTGATGTTCTCCCGATCTTCTCTGGTAATTTTTTTTTTTCATTTTGCAAATAATAAATAACAGCAGAAATTAAAATAAAAATTAACTGCAAGTGTACAACTACTCGGTGGAATGGACAATTTTAAACTAAACTTTCTTTTAAGCATGGAATTTTAACACACATGTAGAAGCACTCGCATGCGTACAGCCTTTCACTGAGAGAGAGAGAGAGATTTGAGCTTTCGATAAAAAGAGCAGAGCATGGCAGAATTATAAGGTAAGCTCATCACGGAGAGGAATGGAGTAGAAAGCAGAATAAAGCTAGATTGATGTCAAAATCAGCTGTTCATCGCAAATTTCTTTATACTCACGTTCACAGTTTGTAGGTTAGAATTTGTTACAGATTTGTTTGCAATTTTAAGAGTTTCACATTTTATAGTTTTTATTACACTGTTATAATATTTTCCCTCAAATTATCACAAATTTAACACACGCGACCGCACTTTATGGATGTTTATGCTTGCAACTTTATGGGAGGAAATTTAATTGCAGCTACATCGCATGGCCAAGCCATCAACTGCTGCTGGCCACCATGCAGCTGGCGAAGGTACAAGAGGGTTATGCTGATGCCTTGAAGGTAACCTATGACACCTTGGTTTTGGTGTGCAAGGTTTTCTTCCCGCTTTACTTGCAAGATGTGCTAGAGTTTGTTTACGATTTGAAAACATAGTATTTTTATTTCATTTGACGTTTCTACGTACTTCGTCGTTTTGACAAGCATCTTCCTTCTCATTATCCGCTCTTCGTTGACGCGTGAGAGCATTTAGTATCATGGGCCTACCTTATCATTGTATCATGGAGCAGAGCAGCTGCTTGAAATTTCTAAGAAAATTTCCTTTTTGTTCGCGCAGTCAGGTAGCTGTCCGCTGCTGCGCTCTTTAAAATTGGGACTTATTATTTCATTTAACTTTTGTTATTTATTTTATTAATGTTGGGACTTATTTAATTTCCTTATGGGCATGGTATAATAATTTACAAGGTAGGAGTGACAGTTCTGTTGGCGATTTGGAGTTGTCAAAAACACATTGAAAAAGAGAAAACGAAGAAGCAGCTAAACAGATGAAAAGTTAAACTTTGTATTGATTTGACAACTCCCGATCGCCGCTCGTGAGAAAAAAGCTAGTTGTCAAGGCTACCTTGTAAATTATTGTATCATGCTTATGGGAGTAATATAATTTTTTTTTGTTGTGACTTTTTTATTTGGGACTTATTACATTTGGGAGTTATTGCACTGCGCCGCAGGTTGAATGGACGAAGTTTTGATAGTGCTGATAAATGACTTAAGCCGCTGCCAGCTCAAAAGTTATGTCAGCTATTTTTACCACGGCTAATTAAATATTTATTATATATTAGGAATATTAAAATTTAATTTTAAACCATGAGCTGAACTTTACACAAGCACTTAGAAACTTGACAATTAAGTGAAATTTAACTTCTTCCCACCACTCCTCTTCCTCTAACCAGTGATAAAAGTTTCGCAAGTCACTTGAGTATTAATTAGGATTTTATCAACTTTTTCTAACTTTGTCAACTTTTGGATCCAAGTGAGCTTAACTCGATGACAAGCACACACACACACACACACACACAAACACGCATACAAAGGCAAAATAAGCTATCACACAAGATAAATTCACGCGTGCATATACAAATGTGGCAAAAAACAAGATGAGAAAAAAAACTTCAAATTTATTCTACAAAAATAGAATAGAGTTAGCAAAATTGTGCAGTTCCGTTGATGTGTTCCACTTCTATAAAGCGAAGTGGAAAAATTGGCGCACATTTAAATTTGTTATTGCGTGTGTGTGTGTGTATGTGTGTGTATGTGAGTGTGTGTATTTTTATTCACAGTTTGAATGTTTGCTTACTGTCAGCGCCAAAAAAATATAAAGTAAAATTGGTTTATTTTTTTAAGGCGACCTTATATAGGTCGTCAGCACTGGGACAGTGGTTCAGGGTAAAGCTATGCATTTGGCTGTGTGATGATACTGCTGTATGTGACTGTGTGCTGAAAACTGTGCGCACCTAATAAACACCAACACGTGGTCGGATTTGTTGCGAACTCGAGACGAATACGAGATTTCGGATTCGTCTTCGCGGACTCGTTTCGAATTACTAATGCAAATTTGCGAAAGTTTTTAAAAAAATTATGCGACAAAACAATTGAAGAAGAAAAGATTTTTCAACACCTAAAAGATTTTTCATCATTCGCCACATAACTGAACTTTTGGCATATATTTTATTTTTGTGTGATAAATACTAAAGGCTGTAGGTAAGTACCAAAGTGTAAATGAGAACGATACATGTCAAAATTTGCGGAAAAGACCCCCTACAAATCCTGCTGAAAGACATAATTTTACGTCGAAAAAAAATTAAAATTAAAGTAGATTTTATATATTTTGGTATGTTTTGGTAAATTTTTGGAAAATGTTTATTAACAATTCAAATATATACATATTTTCAGATATTAAAGCGGTACTAATGGACCTACAGTCTTATGAGCTTAAAAAAAATCTAGTTTCTGATTGTGTCGAAATACTTAACGAACTATAATACAACAACAAAATATAATTGTGGTGGGTATCAGGTCATGAAGGTTTCGAAGGCAACGAAAGGGTGGACTGTCTTGCCAAAAGAGGAGCAACTCGACCTCTTATAGGCCTCTAACCATTTTGTAGTGTTGCTTAAGGCTACTTTGTGGAAAGGGTTAGGATCTGAGAACATAATAAATTTTGGTTCCACTGGAAAGATACTAATGGACAGAGACAAGCAAAGAAATTCCTAACTCACATTAGTGCTAAGTCGAATGATTTATTCAAGCTAACCCATGCCAATCTTAAAATTCTAACAATTTATTTGAATAGACGGGAATATGAAAAAGATTGGCCTATCCAATTCAGATGCCTGCAGACTCTGTGACCAGACCAAATTCTATATGAATGCCCTGCAATCTGCAGCATTAGGACTCTTTACTTTGGGGGGGGGGTGCATCAGTGCGTCCATTAAAAATGTAGGATATAATATACCAAGCTAGAATCAGAATCAGGCCCACTACCCACCGTACCGATAACAACCGACAACAACGTGGTCTTTCCCGTTTACTACGTGGGAGATTTTGAGGTAAGGCCTTGTCCTACAACCGTATGAAATCTAATTGAGGCAGGAATTGAAGCCATCAGACCAGTGTTCGCGTCGAAAGTTTGGTGAATGGGCTGGAAATCAATTGGACCTTGAACCAAATTTGTTCCGTTAAAGCATCTTCAGCAATGAGGCACATTTACTGCCATATTCGGAGTGAGAACAATCCCGAAGAGACCCTTCAGGCTCCCTTATATCCAAAAAATTACTGGTCTATGCTAATATACCCGCTACGAATGAACGGTTGGCAACCAACTTTTGGTGCGTTATTGGCGAGATAAGGCCGGCTATGCTGAAAAAAAGTGATGCAAAATTGGACCTACAAGATGGTCTTGATAAAACGCAATCACGTTGGTCATACGTCTGAAAATGTTTTCATGTGTGCATGAACTTTTATTGTAATAAATTTGAAAAAATGTGGCGGCCGTGGTGTAGTGGGTAGAGTGTGTGACTCTTACGCCAGAGAACCCAGGATCGAATCCTCCATCCGACACAGAAAGTTTTTTCAATTGAATCACTTTTCTGTGCGACCGTCACCTCTCTGCAGACAATGGCAAACCTCAGAGAATAAAAACTGCCATAAAAAGCTGAGAACATAAGCCGTTCGGAGTCGGCGTAAAACATGTAGGTCCAGTTTTCGATCATTTGTGTGCAAACATTTCACATCACACACAACACAATTGATCATAAGAAGCTCGGTCAAAGTCCTTTCAAGGGCTGAAATAGCCATTTCGTTTTTTTTTTTTTTCGTTAAATTTGAAAAATAACCTTTTATGTATCTCTGGAACGCACCCTTAAAATGTCACTTTGATGGACGTTTTAAAATTCATACGGAGCACCAACTGGTTCAACCATACCTTCTTCACTTTATCTAGGCACATGTCTTTGGTTTTTTGTTTCCGATAGGCCCACACACGTAGGGAATCACAATGGTCCGATAGGCCGCCCCCAAGTCTGCAGCTTAAAGTTGCACATGCCTCATACTCAAACTAACCTAGCGTTATCTAACCCAATCTAACCTTACATATACCTAACCCAACCTTACCTAATCTAACATAGCCTAGTCAGACCAATCCTAACCTAATCTAAGCTTACCTTACCTTACCTTATCTAACCTATCCCAATCTAACCTTACATAATCCTTTTTTACCTTACTTTACATAAACTTACCTAATCTAACTTAACCTAACCTTACCTAGCCTCATTTGACCTAACCTAGCTTAAATAAACTAAGCTTAACCTAACTTAAACTAATTTAACTTAACCTACCCTAACCTTCGCTACTCTAACCAACCTAGCTTAAGCTTTCCTAATCTAACCTAACCTTACATACATAACCTAGCCCAACCTAACCTTACCTTACCTGCTCTTACCTAACCTTACATAGCCTCGCGTCAAATATCCTAATCTAACTAAACCTAACTTAGCCTACCCTTTCCTTACCTAACCTAACTTAACCTAACTTAACCTAGTCTAACCTTACCTATCCTCATTTAACCATTCAAACAAAGCTAGCCTCACTTAGCCTAGCTTAACCTAACTTAATTATAGTTAACTTAATCTAATTTAACCTAACTTAACCTAATTCAACTTAGCCTAACTTAACATTGCCGAAACTTACCTAACCTAGTCTGAACTTTTCTAACCTAGCCTAACCTAACCTAACCTAACCTTACCTCATCCAACCTTATCTTACTTTATATCACCAAACCTATCCTCGTTAACCTAGCCTAGATTAACCTTAATTTTAGATTAACTAGATTAACCTAACCTAGATTAATTTTAATTTAAATTAACCTAATTTAACTTAACCTAACCTAGCCGAAACTTTCCTAACCTGACCTTACCTAACCCAACCTCATCAAACCTCACCTTACCTCACCTTACCTCACCTTACCTCACCTTACCTCACCCAACCCAACCTAAACTAACCTAACCTAGCCTAAGCTAAGCTAACCTAACCTAACCTTAGCTCATCCAACCTTATCTTACCTTATATCACCCAACCTATCCCCAATTAACCTAGCCTAGCTTAACCTTACTTAATTAAAATCAACCTAACTTAACCTAATTTAAATTAACCTAACCTATCCGAAACTTTTTTAAGCTGACCTGACCTGACATAACCTAACCTAAACTCATCAAACCTCACCTTACCTCACCTTACCTATCCTAACCTAACCTAACCTAACCTTACTTAGCCTGACCTTCTTCAAATGGCCAATTCTAAAACAAATCGTCAACGAAATTTGTCAAAGAATAAAATATTCGAGAATGCGTACTCGTTTCGAATTCGAAGCATTCGGCTTATTGGGCAGTAGAGATGCTGTTTTTGTGGCACTTGAACCACATGACAGTTGCAATTGCTTTATCACTGCCATGCTGCTGTTGTTGCGTGTGTGAGCATGTCAGAGTGTGTGGATATGTGTGTCTTTTCCATGAAGCATGCTGGATGCTTTTGTATAAATATTTTTTGAAATTAATTGTTGTTATTTTTATGACAACGATATTATGAGTTTTTGCCACATATTATTTTTGTTTTGTTAATTCTTTTTTATTTTTTTTTTTTTTTCTTGGAAACTTTTCTAATTTCTTCACTAAGCTTTATAAATTATGTTGATTTAAATGATGCCACTTTTTATAGCTTTCCTTTTATTTATTTTTTTTTTTTTTTGTTTCATTTGGCTTCAACAGATGTAAAAGTTGTAAGCCTTATTTGAAATCTGTTTTGTTGACGCACTTCTGTGTTTTACTTCTGTTACACTTTGCAAAGAACCATAAATCTGTCAAATTATGTTGCTCGCTTTTAGGCTGGCTTAACATGTTAGCAATCTATGTGTTAGCTGTCTACATTTTTATGGCAATATACAGGCTCAACAACATGGAGGGAGGAGGGGGATGCTAAAGAAAAATAAAAAAAATTAACAAGAAAAGTTTTGTTCTACTTAATTTACTGCGTTGCTGTCGAACTTTTAGCCAGTGCAAAATGGTTTATTTTTTTTTATGGTTCGTTTTTTTTTCTTACTTGCATTGTAACTTTAAACAAATTATATTATATATGTTTCCTGTCAAAGTCACTGACAGTATTCTGGTTGCGTTAAATTCTTTTTGTTTATCGTATTCTGCGTTTTCTGCGCTACTTGCTGTCAACGCTATTTCACCTGTTTTTGTTTTAAGTGTTAAACTTTTTGCTGCAACATTGAACATGTTTTTTTATCGCCATTTTCCTTCACAAGTCCTTGAAACAAGAAATAAAAAACTGCTTTTAAGAAAAATTTGCAATAACTGACAGCAGCAACATAAATAGCAGCAGGTAAAAATAAAACATATTCTGCTGTTGCGATACAAACTTGCTCTTAATTTTAAGCTACATGAAAACTTTTACAGTACGGAGATTCAAGTAAAACTCTTACCAGCTAATTTAAAAGTAAAAAAATTAATAAGAAATTTTCAATGAATTCAAAAAACAGCTGCTTTTTATGTTGCTATTTACAGCCAGCAGCATAAAAAATAATCAGAGCCCGCATACAACTAAAGTGTTTTAAATGTTAACATTTTATTCCCAACTGAATGCCTTGACGGAAATTAACATTGTAATTGTAAATAACAACAAAAAAATAACACCAACACCTGTCACTGACTACACTGCTACCTGACAGTCACTGCTTTCCCTTATTTACTCAATACACAACACATCACAACACTGTTGAAGCACATCACTGGTGTAGAGCACCCCATCGGTGCTTTGTTAGCTGCTTTTGTTTGGGTTGAGCTCTGGCATTTTTGTCGCTCTTGTCTTTCATATTGTCATAAAGGTCTCCATTGTAAACCAGTGTTTATGTATGTGTGTGTGTGTGTGTTTATGTGTGCAAGTGCTTTTCTTGCTGAGTGTTTTTGTAAGTTTTTTGTGTGCTTAAATTGATTTGTTGTACCGGCCACTTGTTTGTTTACTCAAAAAGTTTTTCTTATTTAAAACTACAACTTTTTGGAAGCTTTTTGTTGTAGCAGGTATTTTAATTAACTTGCATTTATTTAATAGCTAACCTTGTCGGTATTTATCAGCACTTGTTGCAACTTGAACTACAAGCAGCAATAATTTAAATTTTACAGAAAAATTTTGTGAAAATGGATTAGAAAGAGAATAACTAAAATTTAAACTTTTTTCATCCCTTACACTACAATTAGAAAAAAAAGTATATTGGAATTAGTATTAGTGTTGATTTCGCTAAGTGTCTGGATAAGTTTTTTGTATTACTTATAAGGTTTATTTTTCAGAAACGTGGTTTCAGAAATTTTTCCGAGGTTGACAATTCAGACTGTCAAATTAGTAGAGTCTGATCAACCTGCCCAGGACAGTATTATCCATGTCGAAATCGGAACAAGTCGACTCAAATCTCCTCGTAGTGTTCCCTAGGCAACGACAAACTGGCATCCCTCAGTTTGACGATTAATTTGAGCGGCGGAACCGAGCCTTAAATAGGTTTTGCGTTGGGCTTGAAACCTATAACGTCAAAAAACTTTTTCAATGAAAGCTTCAAGAAAAATGAAAAAAAAAAATGATTCCCAAATCTGATGACGACTTGAAGGTCCCTCTATCCAACCGATTGATGTCTTGGAAATATACAAAGCTGATATCAGTGCAATCCAAGAAATGCGATGGAAGGAACAGGGTTGCTCTCGGCAAGCATCTTGTGATATCTACTATAGCGGCCATGCGGAAAAGCACGAGTTCGGATGTGGATTTGTAGTTGGCAAGAGATTACGGCATCACGTTCTGCGATTCATACCTGTGAAAGAATGACTTGGTTAAAGGTTAACCTTGGTCAAGGTTAAAGTCTTTCATATCAGCCTAATATGTGCGCATGCTCTAACAGAGGACGAGGACGATAAGGTCCAAGAAATTTTCTACGAGCGCCTTGAAGACGCTTACGAGCGCTGCCACCGTCACAACATAAAAATTGTGCTTGATGACTTCAACACTAACGTGGGCAAGGAAAACATGTTTGGTCCAACAGCCGAAAAGTTCAGCCTCTGGATCAGGGGCTATCCTGGCTATCCCCTGATCTAAAAACGCGCAACTAAATTGATCATGTTTTGATTGAGGGAAGACACTCTTCCATTGTGTTAGATATGCGCAAGATCCGTGAACATAAACTCGGATCATTATCTTGTCGCAGCTAAGATCCGTCCAAACCTAGAGAAAGTTAAACATCGACAAGCTGCAATCAAAACGGATAACCAAGGCCTTCGCTACTCGACTATTATTCCTGCTTCAAGAAAGCACTCCTCCAATCTGCCAATCTATGCGCGGGCATGACCAAGAGTATCGCGACGCCACTGCAGAGAAAGACGCCGCCTACAAAGCCAAACTGCAGTCGGTTGTAACGCGTGTTGCTAAGGAGCGATACAGAGAGAATAGGAGGGAGGACGAGAGACGTCTTTTCAAGTGGAAAAAAGAGAGGCAAAAAAGCACGAGTGCGAGAATATAGAGATGTATGGCGACATGAATAAGGCGACCGAAAAATATAAGATAACAACGGGAATCTAGTGACATATCCAGAGCACACTGATGTTATAAAGGGAACACTTCTCTAGTCTTCTTAATGGCGATGATGGCAACCATCCCGCCACTAGAGATGATATCCCGTAAGCCACAATTACGAATGACAGCGTTGATGTTCTGCTGCCCGACTATAATGAAGTCTTGATAGCCATGGTCTACCCGCTGAGCTGTTAAAGAATGGAGGCGAAGCTTTATTTAAATGCATTCACAAGCTTCTATGCAGAATATGATCAGAAGAATGCATTTCAAATGATTGGAACCTGAGTGTACTCTGCCTGATGCACAAGAAAGGCGATCCCATCATTTGTGCCAATTACCTTGGGATAAGCCTCCTAAATATCGCCTATAAGATCCTGCCGAGCGTATTATGTAATAGACTGAAGCCCATCGTAAGCCAACTGATTAAGCCTTATCAGTGTGACTTCAAACCTGAAGAAACTGCCACCAACCAGATATTCACGCTACGACAAATTTTGGAAAATACTCTAAGGAAACAAATCGATTTCCATCAACTTTTTGTCGATTACAAAGCCGACTTCGACAGTCCAATGAGGAATCACCTATACTCCACCATGTCTGAATTTGGTATTTCTACAAAATTAATCCATCTATGCAGGATGACACTGAGCAACACCAGCAGCGCATTTTAAATCGGGAATAACCTTCACTTCCATTTGTTCAAGTTTTAAGTTTTAAGGTGATTCCTTATCGTGCTACTTTTTCAATCTTATTATGGAGAAGATCATTTGAGCTACTGCTGATCTAAGGCAAAGCGGCACCATATTCTAAAAGAGTATTATGCTGCAAGTGTATGCTGATATATTATATTGATACATTAGCCAGAACACACGCGGTGTCAGTAAAGAATTCTCCAAATTAGAGAAAGAGTCGAGTCGCATGGGTCTTGCAATGAACGCAGATAAGACGATATATCTGGTGTCAGCAAACAAGCAGTCCCAGCGTAATTTCACTTACGTGACTGTTGATAACACTTCCTTCGAGGTTGTGAAAGACTTCGACTACCTGGGATCCAGCATTAACTCCCACAACGACATCAGTAGAGAGATAAAACGAAGGATAACTCTTGCCAACAGGTGTTACTTTGGGCTCAGTAGGCAATTGAGAAGCAGAGCCTTCTCTCGATGAACAAAAGTCACGCTCTATAAGTCACTTATCATGCCCGTCCTGTTATATGCAGCACAAACCTGGACGTTGAGCAGCTCTGATGAAAAGACCTTGGGAGCTTTCGAGTGAAAGATCCTTCGTAAGATCCATGGACCAATCTGTGTCAATGGTGAGTACCGAATACAATGGAACTATAAGCTAAACGCCAACATCGACATAGTAAAGCGCATAAAAATCGAGCGGTTTCGCTGGCTAGATTATGTTGAGCGGATGGAAGGTGACGCTCAGAAAGAAGAAAATATTTGACTCGGTGTCCAGCAGCGGTCAACGCAAAGGAGGACGAAGGTTTTGTAAATTTATATGTTTCTGTATATGCTTCCATATCTATTAAAACCCTGTTTCCATAGATTTTTTTTGTCTGCATTTTTCTGTATTTTTCTGAAATTAAATTGTATAAAATAGTGTTTTTTTCTCCCAGAAAATGTGTTAACCATTGCAGGTATAGAATCAGTAAATATTTTAACATTATATTGTAATTTTTTTTTGTCATATTCATTTTGCCAAAACTGGCTACATAATGTCACTTTAATTGAACTTCCAAATCAAATATCAACATTTTCTTTTATTGTATCGTATACTAAGCTAAAATTCAAATAAAAACCTTTTTAAATCAACAATTTAGCAGTTCATCCATTTTGGGACAAGCACCTATTTTGAAATTTAACTGCTGCTTTTGTAGAAATGGAGCCAAAAATTAAATTGAGTTCTTTTGAGCGTCCTTTTTGCAGCAGAGTCAAAGACAGCGATTCGTTTAATACTCGAACACACACGCACACGCACACACAAAAGAATTGAAGTGTAAGAAATCAATTCAATGGAAAATTCAATTGAAAAATAAGGGCGAGCAGCAAGTCGAAGAAAGAAAATCGAAAAACTCACGCGCTGTATCTAATTTTAAGAAGATGATGAGAAAAAACAAAAAATAAACTTGGAAGGGATGCCAGTCGAGTTTACTTGCACGCCCATTTTTTCGTAATCTTACGCCGCAATAAAAAGTGGGCGTGAGTGTGAGAATGTCTTGTTGGCTCGTGCATCAGGCAAATATTTAAATTGCTAATTTTTCCATTTCACTTCATTAAGCAATTTTTAATTTGTAATTTCAACACAACTTTGCGAAAAATTAATTTACGTAAATTCAACTACACTCCAAATTTTTTTTGTAGCCTTGGGTGGTGTTAAGGTGTTTGTTTCAAGGCAGCAAGTTTTTTTATGTTTTTTTTTTTTTTTTAATATTTGTTGTGCGGTGTTCCGGCTGATTTTTACGCGTTCAGTCAACAAGAAAATCCGTAGTCTTTGTCTTTGTTGCGTGCTTGCAATAAAATTTAAGCGCGCACAAAATCAAGCCTAAAAGTATGCATTAATTTTAATAATTTGCTTTTTTATTGTGTGCTCTTCCGACGCGTCGTAGACGTTATGAAATTGTTGCGTTGAATGAGGTTAGAGCTAGTTGAACAATATTAGGTACAGGGTGATATAGGCATTCAAATGTGCAAAATGAGTACATTAAAAATAATTAAATTTGGTGTAGGTGTTATAGAGATAAAAACATTCTTTTTTTTAAATATTAAAAAATTTGTTTGTTTTTGTATAAGGAGAGCACCGTGCGCAATTTTTTATTTTGTATTCAATAATATATGTGCCGCATAGAAAAGGCACAGGAATGAGTAACTGCTTTTTTTAATATAAATTTTTTTCACAGTGGTGAAAATTGTGCTGCAATATATGCGAGTTGTGTCGCATGAGTTATGGCTTAAAATTGTATTTTAATAGCTTGAAACTCATGATAGAATAAAGCTTTAAAGGAAAATTTACAAAAAGGCACTTTTTCATAATGTATTCAGATATTGGGTAGTTTACCTCACCCCTCGCCCCTCGCCCTCCCCCCTTGCCAAAATTAAGAAATCTATTTCTTAGCTGCACTAACTTCTAAAAAAATTTATTCATCAGATTTATTTTTTTTTTAATACAAATAATCCTTAAATATTTTTGTTTTTGAGCTGTTAATAAAAATGACTGGCATTTTTAATATATAAAGAATTTACGCTCATAAAATTTTTTAATCACTCTACGATACTCGTTTATTGCGGCACAACTTGAGCACATTAGAGCACATTTATAAAATTTTGGAACAAATAAGAATAGCAGTATTTTTATTAAAATTACAAATTAATGTATATTTAAAAATAAATTTTTCTCTCTTGTGCAAATTGAAACACAACGAAAGCACATCCCGGCACAATTTACAAACTTTGAAATAAATTATAAAAGTTTTAATTATTTTTAATAAGTTTATTTTTTTTAATAACCTGTGGCATGGCTTTCTCGAAAGAAACACTAACTTTCACAAATTATTTTAAAATAAAAACACGCAGGTTTTTCAATAATGCAAATACTCCTTTTATTGAACAATTTACTAACTAAGTATCTTAAATAAGCAGCCTCAGATAGGAGTCGTGGGTATTGGTGGGTTACGGTCTCATCAGTCTTTTGGTATTCGATTGGTAATCGCTTCAGAAGCCAGTAAGTGCCTCGGTAATCGGTTGTTAAGCACTTGGGCTATCAGTGATTACCTCGGTAATCGGTTGGTCAGCTCTCTGGAGTTGGTTAGTGTCTCAGTAAGTATTTGAACACTCGGACACAGCTTGGTAATCGCTTTAGTAGCCAGTAAGTGTCTCGGTAATCGGTTGGTAAGCACTTGGGTAATTAGTGATTACCTTGGTAATCGATTGGTCAGCTCTCTGGCACGGGTTAGTGTCTCAGTAAGTATTGGAACACTCGGTAACAGCTTGATAATCGCTTCAGTAGCCAGTGAGTGCCTCGGTAATCGGTTGGTAAGTGCTTCGGTAATCGGTGGTGGCTAAAGAAAGGAAGGCTCTTATAAAATCTCGTAATTAAAATAAATTAGCCGCAGCAGAAAGCGTTGCAGCGTTTGCCGGCGTCGCAGTCCCGAAGAAGACCTTATGGTCGGTCGAGGCAGTGACGAGGTAAAAAAAAAGATAAAGAAAAAGAGAACACGTGACGCGGTAGTGAGTGCCTGCGTCGCTGCCCCGAGGAAGACCTTGCGGTCAGTCGAGGCAGTGACGCGGTCAGAAAATACAAACAAAAGAAGAAGAGAACACGTGACGCGGTAGCTAGCAGGGATGATATTTGGGGGCTTTTAGGAGCCCTTTTTCATTTCAAAAGCCCTAATTTGCCCTTTCGATTCATTTTAGGCCCTTTTAAAAAATTCTTCTGAATTAAAATCATCTAAGTAGTATATCACATCGATGTACAAAATTTAAATAAAATGATTTTAAATCGATCTCAATAAAATAAGTTCTGTTGAGTTTTTTTGAAATTATAGCTATAGAAAAACAAAAAACTTAAACAATTCTCCTCAATTGTGTTTTTTTTAAAACTATATTTGAGCTATATAAGCCTACGCAGGTACGTTTTTGATAGACTACAGAAATAGTACACTTGTAAAAATCTATTAAAACTGAAGAATATGTTTGAAAAACTTAAGTTCTTATATTTTATATAAAGCCACCATGTTAGTATTATGCAGAAGAACCACTACTTTGTATTATTGATTGACATCTACAGGAAAATTAATTACAAACATTTAGTATCTACTATAATGGAGGAAGTATGAACATTTATGCTCACCCTCCAAAAGAATGTCTAAATTTTCGAATCGATTTTACTTATAATAGTATCCCAAAGTAATTCTATAGGTTTAAGAATGGAATTTTGAGTTGGACAGCTTCAAGCACGCTACATTCCTTACATCATTTTATCATGGATATAGATGAAAAGGCGAACCCGTAAAAAAGGCTCCATCGTAGTCTTAAGTAGCCTTAACCGATTAAGGGGTGACATGACATTGGCGGTTTTTTTTTTTAATAATTTTGTATTTTAGTAAATATTCTTAAGATTCTAAGAAAAAAAATTTCATGGAAAAATTCCAACGGGTTCAAAAGTTACAGTGAGAGCGCATTTTTAATTTTTGCGCTACCTACGTACGGCAGCTGGTATATACTTGTTTTACTTGCTACCTGACTCTTGGTGGTTGTTATTTCGTACCTACTTGAAGGGTGGGTTTTAGTTATTTGCAAATGTTTCAACTACTTGGTATCACCATAGGAGCTACAGCATTGAATTTTTCCAAAGGAAATGATGCAAATCGTTTGAAATGCGCCAGAGTGAAGGCATATGAAGCTTCAAAAGATGCCCGAATTGCTAAACAATTGCAAAAAACTATAAAAAACAGCACAACACAAGATAACGAAGGCATACAGTACAAAGCAGGCATGGCAGATTGAAGGTAACCTTTTTGTTCTTTGTTCACAATTTTTGAACGCGTTTATCTCGAAACCATGTTTTTCGTACTGGTTGCGGCACTAGCGAGTTAATTTTTTGACAAAATATTTTTTTTTTTGTATTTTTTTAAACTTGATTCGCTATCGTATGAACGAACTTTTTTTTTAAATTTTTTTTTCGAATTTTTATGAATTTTTAAAGTCAATATTTTTTTCGAAAAAACACACTTCCAAATTTGGAACATCACCAAAAATTGAAAAAAAATTTTAAAAAAAGCTCGTGTCATAAGATACCCAATTTTGTTAAGATTTAAAAAAGTAATTTTTTTCCATATCGGACAATTTTTGCAACTCCCAGCGCTGCAACCACGAGGCCCCGTTTTTTCTCTGCCGCCAGTTTGGAGCTCTATAAAACCATGTTGGAGTGAAAAATATATTTTTTTGAATTTTTTTCTTGTAATTTGTTCAATTCTCTACAATAATAAAAAAATTTTGGAAAAATGTTTGTTTTTGATTGAGTTATGAATTTTTAAAGAAAGTCTGTTTTCTCTGCCGCGAATGTCGTGTCCCTCCTTAAGTATTTAGTGCGGTCAATTTTCAAGGAACTTTCATCCTTATTTTTTATTTTATCTGTACCAAAAATAATTTCCGACGTATGATATCCTATATGGGCATTTCCACAGAAAAGTCGACTGTGACCCAAAAATGAAAAGTTATTAAAAACTTATTATTTTAGCATATTATCTTAGAGAAACCTTAAAATTTTAGTCATTTAAGCGATTTATACAAAAAATCATTTACCATGATGATCGAATCGTCTGTTTCACAAATGTAGTTTTTCATTTTAGTAAATGTTAAGTAAATGTTTCGAATAATTACTAAATTATAATTACTTAATTACTCAATTGCATGCTGATGGAAAAAATGGCACGTTCAAAATGTCACGTATCAAATCAGATTATGATTAAAAAAAAAAAAAAAATACAAAAGATATTTGAATCAAACAAAATACATTATAATGTAAACTAAAACTAGTTGCACCAAAAAAACTGTGACAGATTTCGCTGAATTCTGATTTTCTATATATAGACCCGAAAACTACTTCCATTTCTGTTTATTTTTTTGAACCGGGACTATGTCTACTATAAACTTTGGCACTAACTAAAGTGATACCTAAGAGCTTCAATGTAAACTAAAAAGAAAATGCAAATATGTTTTACTTTGCCTTTTTTTCACTTTAAATGTGTGCGACGGTCACATTTGGCATTATGGAAATGCCCATATAAAACTTCACGCTCTTTCAGATTATGGTGTTAGAATTTATCTAAATAAATTCTTATTAAGTAATAAACAATTATTTGCATTAAAATTTGTTTTTTCCAACTTTAATTAGTTTTGATTTAACTAATTTTTTGCTCAAGGCTTTATATTCCAAAATTGTATAACACTCCGCCATTCCTTAATATGTTTTCTTGGTAGAACTGATTTAATTTTGGTATCATGCCCATTTCGTCCTGCATCTTTGATTCGTCATTTTACAAGTCTTAACGCAGACTCTTTATTTAATTTATCAATCATATCTTTTGGACCTTCTTATTAATTTAACCAAGGGCTTGAAAGAATACTCCCAAGACTCTTTATCGAAGAATATATCGATCTGATTTGCGGTTTTCTGTGGAAATGCCTTGCTATTTTTATTTGTATTATTAACTTATTAAATAAATGGCTTGTTACATTTTTTTTTTTTTTTTGAGAAATTAACCATATAGATTATTTTTTGATATATTTTTGACTTTTCCAATAAGAAATTAACTACATATGCAGATTATTTTTTGACATATTTTTGACGTTTGCAATCAATGCACGAGCCTTTTTCTAAAGTGCAATGGGACCTCTATATATGAAATCAAATCTATTTTAAAGAAAGAATTTACTAATATCACTTTGACTCACAATTTCTGATTCTGAAAGCTGATCGGTTAAACTAAAATGTGCTATTTTTGTGGCAAATAATTAAACTTCCCTGCTTAGGTCAAAATAGTGAAATAAAAATAAATAAAAAAAAAACCTGAAAAACTTTGAAAACAGTTAATTCGAAATCTGTTATATGTGGATATATGTATGTGGTCATGGCTGAATATTAAAATAGAAAGTCTTTTATATTGATTTACCACTAAGGGCCCCATTATTGTCAAAAATGCCCTATTTTTGTATAAATTTTGGCCCTTTAACAACTAAGCCAATATCATCCCTGGTAGCTAGTGCCTGCGTCGCTGCCCCGAGGAAGATCTAGCCGTCGGTCGAGGCAGTGACGTGGCATATAGGTAGAAGGAAATAACTCAATTTAACGCAAGAAAACTACTAATTATAAATAAACAAAAACCGTCTAGCACTGCCCTGAGGAAGACGTCGCGGTGTATCAGGACAGCGGCGAGGTGAACAGTTCACCGTTACAAATTAACATTTAACAATATTTATAATTCATAGTAATTACACATATTATATCTACTTGATAAAATAATATTATTATTTATAATGTAATATTACTTTATAATTTATTATATACTGTTTAATTCATTATACAGTAATATTACATTATTAATAATAATATTCTTTTATCAAGTAGATATAATATATGTAATTAGTATGAAATATAAATATTGTTAAATGTTAATTTGTAACGCCATTATACAGTAATATTACATTATTAAAAAAAAATATTATTATATCAAGTAGATATAATATGTGTAATTAGTATGAAATATAAATATTGTTAAATATTAATTTGTAACGCCATGCTACAGCTCTTAAACCAACAAAAATAGTATTTGAAAAAGTCAGACCACGTAAAACGACTAAAAACATCACAATCTTATTAAATACGTGCCAACATGTGACCCATTTTAAGGCTCTACTGGAATAACAACTGAGCCGGGGCTGCAAGTGTCCTCTCGTACTGTTAGGCGGAGACTAGTGGTAAAACATCTTTTAGGAAGAATATCGCGAAAGGTACCGATGCTGACTTATAAACATAGAAAAAGTCGTTTGTTGTTCCAAAATCTCACATTGATTGGGCAGGTACAGGGTATATCAAAAAGTGGCAAAATGTGCTTTGGTCAATGGAAGAACAACGCTATACAATTTAAACATGTAAGCATGGAGGTGGTTGTATCATGGAGTGGGGTTGTTTTCCATAGCACTGCGTTGGGCCCATATTTTGGATTGAAGAAAATATGGATAAGCATCTCTACGTCCAAGTATTCCAAGAAGTAATGCCCCCATTTGCTGAGTAAGAAATGCCACTGAAGTGGCAATATCAACAGGACAATGACCCAAAACACACTTCAGGTCTTGAAAAAAAATTGGTTTTTGGATAATGGAGTCAATGGCATGGCACAATCACCGGACCTTAACCCGATAGAGAGTTTATGGAAAATGGTTAAGGAACGTATTGTACCAATAAAGCCCAAAAATAAGGCTGAATTATAAGAGGTGATGAAGAATCCTTCGTAGTCCATTCCACAAAAAACGTGTCAGAATTTAGTGCATTCGATGCCAAAATGATACCGGATCGTAATAGATAATAATGGATATTCAACAAAATATTAATTTAAGAATGCATTTATAACTTGTTTATTTTTAGATTAACGTTTTTTTTGCTTTGAACCTATTTTTATATTCAATGAAATTTTAGAATTTAAATTAAATTAAAATTATTATTTAAGATTTCCTTAAGGTATTGTTGAAGGAACAAAACGAAATAGAAATTTTACTTTAATCATTTACAAATTGTTTTTCTATAAGATAAATGAGCAAATTCATATGAGTGGCCCTATTATATTGTCCACAAGTGTATGTGAAGGTTTTATTTATAACTCTATGACATATTGCACCACATTTCAAGAGCGTAACAGTACAATTTTAAATTTTTGAAAAAAAATTAATAGTTAATTTGTCTTGCACAACTCCACATGTACTATATGATGCTTAAAACTCTCTACGGCATATTACAGTTCATCTAAAAAACATTACGGCACATATAAAAAATTTTGGGAAAAATAATTAAAAGTGCGAGTTAGCGCTGTCGGAAGTACTACAATTGTAGTATTTTACTCCTATTGAGTAGTGAGTACTACTATACTTCCCAAATACTAAAAGTACTACTATTTTTCGAAATATACGAAGCGAGACGATTGCAACGTCAGCAGCCGAACGTCTGACGAGTTGAGACGCTAAAAGTTCAGTTTTTACGGAACAAAACGTATGGACCATGGTACAATGAAAAGAAGGTAGCATCGTGGCTGATTATACTCTCTATCTCAGCTCCCATTATTGTCAAAATCAATACAAATCATTTTCCATCTCTTCGTCCGAACGGACGACCAGCACTTAAGTGTACACTCCATCAACGGACCCCTTTGTGGCTTACAATGTAAGAACACACAGTCATCTGGCAGAGCTAACACAAGCTGGAAGCCGTTCCACAAACATAAGCACTACCCAATGCCCTACTAGTGAAAATACTACGACTCCAACATGTCATACATTTGTATAACCATCGACCCGTACTGTTCCCAGTAGCAGTGCCAGTATAACTACTAGTAGTGACGTATCTTCGTTGGCATCTACTGGTGAAGACGAGACCTACCCAATCTGTTGCATATTAAGACCTGTGTAGCATACACAAAACCACAGCCAGCACAAGTCTCCTCGAAGGGCCAACCCATGATAGTCACCTGGGCAACTCGGTCCTGCCAAAGAAGCTCCCCAACATCCTAGCAAGTGAGAACAAAACATTCATGCATGGATAAGTTTCTGATCTGGCCGTAACCAGTTAGAGCACTTAATTATGCTTGACCGGCAACTTCAATCCAGGCATGATTCTTTATTTCACTTGTCATGGAAGAAGTGCCTATACCCATATAAATACAACATTACAATACACCCGAATTATGCGTGTCAATGACAGCATTTTCAACTCATTTTTACAGCCTCAGTTGTCTCCTTGCCGCGGATAGATAGGGGCATCCTCTTTTAACAGGCATGACTATCATCGTGCTAACAAGTTTTTAGGTCAATTGCTATATCTTCGCAGGCTTTTTCCATATCGATATACCGATTATGACCTGCTACCAAGATGGGCGCCACCCGGAGCTCTTGGTGGTCCCTGTCAGTTTTACGTGATGGGACGTATCCTACACACAACCATCCTCCTTTATTCTGGCGTTGGACAGGCAGGGTTGCATTCAAAGACACCTCCCCTGGCGGAGTTAGTCTCCGCGTAGTGTTGTTTTTGTTATTTTTTTTTTGACAGTTATGGTAGTTGGCTCTTAGCCATGCAACTATCTTCATTTATTGTACCATGATATGGACAAGCTGTTTCGCTCAGCTTTGTTAATTACGTTTGTTCATTTTGGGCTACTAATGTACTCCTAAAATTTCAGACATGCTCCCCAAAAACTGAAATTTTACTACTGTTAAAATGTGTAAAACGGCAGCACTGGTGCGAGTTATTATTTTACAACAGCACATTACATAAGACTTTTGACGGCAAACGACAGCACATTTCAAGTTGATTGCAGCACAATTTTTAAATTATACAAAAAACTAAAAGTGAGAAAATTTTCTTCAGCATGTGCTACATATGTGAAGTTTCAAAAAAAAAAAACTCTTTGGCAGCACATTCCAAGCGCATAACAGCACATGTTCATAATTTCGATAAAAATTAAGAGCTGGCATATTTCCTCAAAACAAAGCATATATATATATATATATATGAGGCTTCTTGAAACTTTCTGTGGCATATTGTAGCACATTTCAAGTACATTAGAGCACAACTTTTAGATTTTAGAAAAAACTAAAAGTTGTGATATTTTCTACAGCCTCCAGAATGCAAGACAAATCTTTGTAAAATTGACTATCGCACAATGCAGCACATTTTCAAAATTTTGGCGGAAAATGTAAGGTGGCCATATTTTCTTAACAAAATTAGCATGCATGTGAAATATTTTAAAAATTTCTGCGGCATAATGTAGCATGTCTTTAGCACATAACAGCACAATTCCAGAAAAATCTTAGTGTGGTACTTTCTTAAATACATCGCATGTGTGCGAAAGTTTCTATGGCATATTGCAGCACGTTTTCGCAATTCTGAAAAAAATCTGCAATGAAACAAAAATCTGCTTACTTAACATTAGAAAGTTTTAAATCACACAAATTACGACATTAGAATACATTTTTCAGCACATATCGGGCGTAATGCACAAAATGTTTTGTTTTTTTGTAATAATTCAAAAGCTTACTTTTGCCATATAATATTTGTGTATATTTAAGACTTCGTGCTATTTATTTCTTCAACAATTGATTAGGTTCAAGTATGCTTTTACAACTTTTTGCAAAGTTTGAGATGCGAAACCTTAATAACAGACACAACAGTCTGTCTCTGCAGCACCATCAAAACGATAGCAGCGTAGAAAAAAAAAATAACACAAAACTTCAACAATACATGCATAGTATGAAAGTAGAAACTCACATTAAGTTAAACGTACGTCATTTTATGCTCATCTGCGCATCCTTGCAAAAGTATAGATAGAAAATGTTTAAATAAATTATTTTATCTCACAGGCGCTAGCTATATTGTCTTAGAGCTTGAGGCACGTCTTTGTGCTTTCGAATGTAGTGTTTCCAAAAGTAACATTGAAAGTCTTCAGCAGGATTTGCCTCATGCTATACACCAATTCTTGGAGCTGGAAACCCAGTGAAACAATGGCAATAAAATATAAAAAAATATTAAATTTAATGTTAAAGTAAATTGTTGGCAGTGACAGACAGGCTGTTGGCTTAAAAGGCAAACGAAAAATGGCTCTAAAGCTGTTAACATGGCATAAAGCTAACATTTAGCTCATAATTTCTGTTACTGGTAGCTTGGGACTATTTTACAAATATAACCACAAGCTAAATATACTGTGGCTGAGAGATAATTTTGATGTAATTTTTTTTTCATATTTTGTTTTTAATGAGAAATGTGTGCAAATGTGTGTGTGTCCCAGAGGCAAGTTTAGGTTGCTGTCTCTAAAGTTATCTTAAGAATTTGACATACACACTTCCAGTGCTGAAAATACTTCAAAATTTTCAACTTCCGACACCACACTTGCATGATTTGCATGGAAGTTTCAAATATGTATATCTATATCTGTGCATGGCTTGGCAACAGCATCAAAAGATCTTTACACGACTAAAATGTCTGCAAGGCGAACATTTTTAAGTCAACACCTGAGAAATGCACAACAATAGCACAATTATGCACACCACTAGAGTGAGCTGCTTATATATAACAACATTCCGTAACAGACCCATTACCGTCATCATAATCATCACCATCATCATCATCATCATCATTACCACCCCTTTACCAATATATACACAGTTATTAGCCTAACCATTATCATGCCACACTCACCTCATAGGAACCGGCCGTATCCAGTATGTCCAAAGTAAGACTAACGCCTGCTATAGAAAAGTTACCCTGATGCATTTCCTCGATGGTTCTTTTGTATTTGGTTGAGTAGGAATTGTATAGAAATTGGTGGATGATTGAGGTTTTGCCTACCTTGGCGGCGCCCATGACGACAATTTTGTGTCGTGCATTTGCGGGTCCGATGGCATCATCTACAGCATTATTGCGGCCATTTCTACAAAAGTAAGTAAAGCAGCAGTGTAATGAAAATATTTTAAAATAATGAATACATAATGAATATATGCATAAAATATTATATTTATAAATGACTTTTTTGTTTTATGCATAACTGTTTGTGTTTTTCATTCATATCATCACGCATTGTGTGCAAAACAAAGACTGTGCAGCAGGCGTGGCAATCAGTGCAGAGCTCTTGTTGCACACACTAGTTGCAGTGTTGCGGTTTTAATTTCGCAGTGTGTGTGTGGCTCTGTGTTTGTGTTTAACCAACTATTGTTTAGCCAACATCCTGCAATAAACGTCAGCCAACAAAACCTATGCTTTCGGCTTCAAAACCTTGCATGTCAGTTCTCTTTGTTTTTTTTTTTGTTTTCTTCACACTTACGCTTTATTCAATAGTTGCAGGCAAAAGTTGAACAAAGCCTGTACCTACACGTAAACGTTCTTTCTTTACAAATTCAACTCAAATAGAAATCATGCAAGCATTGTTGAGCTTATATTTTAACAGGTACGTAGCCACGTGGGATAACTTCGGGGCTAAGTACCCCCCATTTAGAAACTATGAAGAAAATAATAAAAAAATTGATTTTATGATCAAAACTTGATATTTGCATTTTTAAGAAGAATTGAGTTACTGATGTAAATTTACTTGAAGTAGCAAAATTTAACATTTTCAATACAAATTAAAAAAATTGTTTAATTGAAATAAAGTGTCATTTTTGACTATGATTTTTAATGTTCAAAAAGATTCTGATATCTTAAAAAGAAAAAATTTATAAAAAAATTAAACCTCGTACCAATATAATTTCAGCTACATTATATCACGAATATTTAGATAATGTTAAGCTAGGAATATTGACAGATCCAAAGAAATTTTGGGGATTCGTAAACACAAAGAAGAAATCTGATGGATTTCCTTCTTCATTTAGAACTCCTGAGGGATTTACTGACAATCCCGTCAAAATTTGTGGCCTATTCGCCAATCTTTTTAAAGAATCATTCTGTTCAGATTCTTTTACTCCTGATGGAGAGTACTTTGAATATATGAATTCCGAACCCAGAGTATCTTTGGAACATATATCCTTCACTCCAGAGGTCGATCGATCGATGAGGAGTTTGGTGCTGGACCTGACGGTGTTCCTGCCGCAGTGTTAACACAATGCGGTTCCGTTTTGAGTCAACCACTTTCTTTATTATTCAATAAATCTATTAACGAAAGTTATTTTCCACTTTTTTGGAAAAAATCATTTATAAGTCCTATTTTTAAAAAGGGTTGCAGGAACAATGTCAGTAACTATAGGCCTATCGCTAAGCTCTCATCGATTCCAAAACTGTAAAAATTCACTGTGGGGAAGTCATAACAACTCGTCAGCATGGTTTTGTGAATGGCAGATCCACTGTGTCTAATCTTCTCGATTTTACAACATTCTGCTTAAATTCTATTGATTCTGGTAACCAAGTCGATTGTGTTTACACTGACTTTAGTAAGGCATTTGATAAGCTACCACACAATCTAATCTTATTTAAACTTGAGTTAATAGGATTTCCACAATATTTTGTAAACTGGATTAAATCGTATTTGGTGGAGCGATCTTATCAAATACGTTTCCAAGGCGCATTGTCTTCTGAATTTATTGCTGGATCAGGTGTTCCTCAGGGTAGCCACCTTGGTCCTCTTCTGTTTATTTTAGCTATTAATGATGTAACTCACGTCATTGAACACTCTCATCTGCTTATTTATGCCGATGATATGAAGATATACAGAACGATTAATTCTAGAGATAATTCAGATCTACTCCAGTCTGATCTAAAATCCTTTGAAGTTTGGTGTTCTAAAAATAATATATATATATATATATACGTATATATATAATTTTATATATTGTGAAATTTTAGGTTGACATTTTTTTATGCAATTTTCATTCTTAAATAACTTCAATCCTTTGAGAAAATATTCGTTTAAATGAATTTTTTACAAACAAATTGTATAAAGCAAAAAATGCAAATTCCACGAAATTAAAAAAATAAATGTTATAGAGAATTGTCCCGTAAAGAACAACTAAAACTTTTATTTATTTTAAGATACTTTTTTTTTGGTATGCCAAACCTCTTCACTCTTCAAAAAATTGCCACAAATCTAAATATGAATTTTTTGGGAAAGATTACTCAATTGAAAGAAATAATTTAAAAAAGATTTTATACAGTATTTCTATGGGAAATTTGAGGATGATTTTTTTGATCATGGTATCAAAATTTCATAAGAAAAATTAACAGTTAAGCAATTGAATAATCAAAATAAACTTCAACATTTATAAAATCTACTAGCTTATACCCAACACGCTCAGCGCTTATCCCCTAAAAGAGGGCGTAGCTTGAGTGAGGCCATGCTTTTATAATAGTGAGTTGGTACCGAGTTCATTGAGTGTGACTTATTTCGAAAGCTAAAGCAAAAATTTGGTGTGCTGAAAACGTACCACGCCCCTCGTCCAACGCCCATTAAATGTTATTAGTGAAACGCCATGTGTAAATTGAGGTCGAATACTGATTCCGAGGCTGTGCAACCTATAACTCCAAAACAGTTCGATATCAAAAATTTGAAGTGTATTTAAGGTGCCTTTTACGATTCGCACCAGACTTCACAGGAGCACTCTCAAGGCTTTGGTATAAAAATTGGTTCAGCGGTTTCGGAGTCTTTACGTGATATACACAAATACACGTACATAAATTAAGTCGCCTTACACTCCATAAAAAAAAAAATTTGTTCGGTCCAGTTCTTCAAAATAATCCTAGGCTTATGTTTTGATGATCCCCAAAATATTTCGACAAAACATATTGGCATATATGGTATTTTTAAGGGTACAAGTGGGCATGGCAAACTTTATATATATGACCGCCACTTAGAGCACCTGCATATCAAATGTTACTATCAAAACGTGTACAATAGACCGTATCGCAAAAAAAAAGTTCGCCGTACACCTTCTATTCTGAAGCATTTATGCAAGTTAATTTCGAAAATTTTTTTTTTTTTTTTGACCGAACGTAGGGGTCGCGCATTTACATTTTTGTTTATAACTTCGTCATTTAACGTCAAATTTTAAAGTATGTTATATCAAAGTTTTTGTCTCGAGGAGACCAATATTATTGTTTCAAAGGTCATTGACCTCAGACCCCCCGTTCTAGTACTTACTCACCAGATCTCAGTTCCTACCATGCTAACATGCCACCCTGATTTCAGAAAAAAAAGCTCGCAAAAAATGTGTAAACTTTTGTGAAGGAAGTATATCGATTGTTTCAGTGCAAATATTTTTAAAAATTTTTTTAATTTTCTTTGACGAAATTAGTTTATTTTTACACTGGAGTATATCTTAAAGGGCTTAGAGCTACCTTGAATTGCAATTTTAAGACAAAAGGCTATTCATAATCAAAAATTAACAAATGAAATAAAACTTTATTGAATTCAGAAACCATTGGAAAACCTATGATTTTTGATCTTTTGAAAAACCTCCATAAAATTTAAAAGCAACAAAGTTTTTGCTGTATTAGAAATTTGGTACAGACAGTTGACTTAACAAATATTACAGCAACAACAACAATAATGATCCAATATAATACCCTTACCCTTTTTGAAAAATCCAGTTTTTCATACCGTATAACAAAATATTGAAAACTACTGAAACAAAGAAACAACTTCAATATCAGAACAAAAATAAACAATGTGATTAATTCTTTATTGTACTCGTATCTTTGTTATAACAGTGATCAAAGGATGCTTTTAAACAAGAAGCTGTAGGAAACGTTATCCTTTTGTGGATTATTATTATTATAATTAGAGCACTCTGATTATGTGCTGCACAGTTTGATGTTCTTGACGGTCTTCGGCCGAAAATTTTGGCGAGAGGTTAACTATGTTTGTGGAATAATTTCTTCATAATTCCGTTTTGGTTACATCGCCAAGGAAAGCAACTAAATAACGTTTCTGAGCCTATGTTTCCAAACTCTTAATACGGATGATAGACTTTGGAATTTGTATTTTAATACGTTAGGCTAGTTATTATGCGTATTTGAGAGCATAAGCCAGAACTAGTTAATGTCTTCACAGAATAGTTATTCTTCAAAAACTGTCTATTCGAATGGCTGTGGTGGTGGTTAGAGTCTGTGACAATTTGATGTATGGTATATGGCATAAATCCGGAAAATTCTATGTTATTGTAAAGTATTATGTGTAATGTAATGGTGTCTACATCAAGTGCAGGAATCGTTAAGAAACATTTATGTTTATATCATTCAAGTTATGCGATGATACCTACTAAAACAAAGAAGGTTCCTTAACTGCTAATGAATGAGTTTATCATACCCATTTTGTTAAAAATTGGTTAGGTTAGCTTAGGGCTCATATTATTTTTGCTTGCTTTATTTTGGGACAAACACTTTGAGAGGGAGTTTTAAAATCGGGTAAAAGGGATACAACTATGAAAAATCCCATCAATCGTGCATATTAAAATGCATTTCGCAGACTTTTTCCGAAGACTTAAATTCCAATCCACAAGAGTCTTTCTACCTTTTCCTACATAGTTTATTTCTGGGAACCTTGAAAAAACTTAAATTTTCTTTGTTCCAAGTACAGCGGCAGATAGCACAGCTTCTAGAAATTTTCTTTAATTTAAAGTATATTTTTTTAGCACTGCAGTGAATTATTTTGGTTAACACACTAGACGCGTCTTGTAGATTGAAGGCAATAAGAAAGTAGAAATTTACCATTGGATTTTGCAATGGATTATAACATAAAGAATGGCATCACTGTATTTTGTGATTTTGGTAGCACCAGTTGGTCTATTTCAGAGATGTTGTGGCTAGGAGTGTTTTTAAATTGCAATTCAAGGTAGCTCTAAGCCCTTTAAGATATACTCCAGTGTAAAAATAACCTAATTTCGTCAAAGAAAATTATAAAAACTTTTATAAAATATTTGCACTGAAACAATCGATATACTTCCTTCACAATAGTTTACACATTTTTTGCGAGCTTTTTTTTTCTGAAATCAGGGTGGCATGTGAGCATGGTAGGAACTGAGATCTGGTGAGTAAGTACTAGAACGGGGGGTGGTCTGAGGTCAATGACCTTTGGAACAATAATATTAGTCTCCTCGAGACAAAAACTTTGATATAACACACTTTAAAATCCGACGTCAAATGACGAAGTTATAAACGACCCCTACGACCCCCTATAAAGCGACCCCTACGTTCGGTCAAAAAAAATAAACATTTTTTTTTCGAAAACAACAGACAAAAATGCTTCAGATTCGAAGGTTTACGGCGAACTTTTTTTTTCCCCCCTATAACGTGATACGCTCTAGTGTACAACTCAGCAATAAGCACGATTTCGAAAAAGTGGGCGTATATATGGTGCATTTTTTGAACAGTTGCCGAGAGTAACCATATGAATTAAATTACCAAATATTAGTCTTCTACGGTAAAAGCAGTCTGATATAAAGCATTTTTACTAATTTGTGGGCGGTAAAAGTGGGCATGACAACATTTATATATACATAGTGACTGTCACTTGCACCTATAGCACCTGCATACCAAGATTCACTATCAAAACGTGTATAACTTAGAAATAAGCATGATTTTGATAAAATGGGCGTAGATATATTTTGCGAGCATGCCCATTTTTTTGTACATTGGTCGACAGTAACCATATGAACTAAATTACCAAATCTTAGTCTTTTACGGCAAAAGCCGTTTGATGTAAAGCATTTTTACTCATTTTTTGGGCGGTAAAAGTGGGCGTGACAGCATTTATATATACATTGTGACTGCCACTTGGATCCATAGCACCTGCATACCAAGATTCTCTGTCAAAACTTACACATCTCAGGAATTAATATGACTTCTAAAAAGTGGCCGCAGATATAGTGTGCCCACGCCCATTTTTTGTACAGTGGCCGATAGTAATCATCTGAACAAAATTACCAAATTTTTGTTTTATACGATTGAAACCGTCGGATTTATAGCTTTTTTTTGGTTTGTGGGCGATAGAGCCAATTTGGGTTGTATGGGAGGTACCACGCCTTTCTTATCCAATCAACACCAAACTTCACTGGAACACTCTCAAAATGTTGCTTCAGTCTCCCTAAAATTTCATAAAGCTTGGTTCGACGGTTTTGGAGTCTATACGTAATATACACACATACCCACATACATACATCCATTTTTGTATATATAGAGTATGTATTAATACCAGGGACCGCAATTAACGATTAACGCTATTAGTCAATTATTTTATAGCAATTATTTTATACGATCCCCACTTAAGGAAACACTTTAGCAACCCATTAGAAACTAACTGGGAAGGGTATTCAGTCTGGATAAGCAAAAATATTGCAGACCTAGACACATAATATCAAGACAGGATAGTTTTCAAAAATTTGAAGAGAAGTGCGAGTTGTTTTCATTCCTAAAGCTGTGAAACCGATACACTCAGCACCAAAGGATTAAATGCCTATTAGTCTATCATCGTTCTTGATGAAAACGCTAGTGAGAATAATAGATCTTCACATAAGGGAATCTTTGAACGATTATACTCTCTGTAGTGTGGTGCAACACGCCTACCTTAAGGGCAAATCCGGTGATAATGGCACTCACCACTAATCTAAGGCTTTATATAAACACAAGCTAAATAGCATCATTTCGCCCGGCTAACAACACTAGGCCGTGGTGAAAATGAATACATAACAAAAGACGAAACAGCTGAGGCAAGCCCCACCACCAAGGTTCATTAATACAGGTTAAGTCACTTGAGAGAAGCTCGGTCGAACTGTCAGAATGGATGAAAGGAAATCAAGAAAAAAAAAACACGAATCTGTACAATTTTTAGCTAACAGCTACTTTGACAGTTCGAGCAAAGGCAGAAAAAGAGTGCTTTTCTCTCAAGTGACTTAACCTATATTAATGAACATTGCCCACCACGAGTCCGCTGTGCAGCTGAGCAAGAATTAAAATTCATTCTTGCAGCGGCAGCCAACTCGATAAGTTTGATTAACATTCTTAGCTCCTGAAGTCTTTTCAAAAAACACGGAGTGAGTTAATTAATTCTAATCTGACATAATAAATTTTTGTGTACGAACCCTGGAGACCGGCGAGTGATACCTCGGCCTAAGAAGGTTCGTCACAGCTAAAAACGCAACACAGAAGGAAGAAGGAAAAAACTACTGGGCGCTCTATACGATTGTCAGAGAACCTTCGGCAGGAAATGGGGACTGCGACCGCACATGTAGACCTCCACTGTAGGCAGAAATATACACTAATGAAAAAGCTGCACAGGCAATTCATAGGAAAAATCTGACCCCCAAAAGGGTAGTAATTTTTGTGGATAGCCAAGTGGCCATCAAAGCACTGAACAGTAAAACGACGAAGGCTCGAACGGTGCAAAAGGGTAAACTTGCACTGAACACTGTTCCCGGACATAGCAATATCGAAGGGAACGACGCAGCGGATGAACTGGCGAGGCGGGAAGTAAGCGCAAGTACAAACAGAGCTGATACAGATGTGCACATTCCAATAGGAGTCGTCAAAAGGAGTACAGACCTTAAAGACATGCTAAATAGGGGGGGGTGCGATTAGTATGGAAGGAAAAAAATCTTAATGGGCGCTTCGCGTTTCTGATTCTTAGGATTGTAATGAGCAAAAAAGTTCACTAGACCATACGTCTACGGTGGAAATCGAGCTTCCAGATTTTGACTTGCAATTTTTTCTCAGACTTTTGTCACGTTTTTTTGGATTTTTTGGCCTATAACAGCCAAACCATTGAGATTTTCGATCCAATACTAAGTACTCTCTAGTACATCGCAAATTTGTATCAATTTGTCGCAAACGTGTGGGGTGAGTGTGCCGTATGAAAACATTTTATTTGCGTGTTTGCAACGAGCGGCCAAGAAAAAAATAATGTTTCAAAATGTCGTTCGTAGTTGGAAGCGAAATATCGTCTAATTCAGCCTATAAACCGAATGCCAATACGTTTTGCGAAGGCATATGTTCTAGATTTGATGATGACGCTGATGATTCTGGCTGCGTCTCCATCTCCACATTTTCTGTATTATCAGAATCCACTGGATTATACATATTTTTTATATCTTAAATTAAAGAAATGTTTTTTATTAGCACTGCACAGTTTATACAGGAAACAATTATTTCTAAAACTTACATTTGCGGCAGATATTTTAAAATGCGTATTTAATTTTATGTGTATTTGATGCTGTGATCGTTTACAATAAACTAACAAAAATGCGTCAAATGAACTGAAAACAATAGAAGAATAAAAAATAAGAAATAAAATAAATAGAATAAAATAGAATAAAATAAAAAAATAGAATAAAAATAAGAAATAGAACTTTTTTATGATTTTGCGCTATAAACAACTGAAAATGGTAATTTATAAATATTTTCACGAAATATTTGCACTTTCACAAGGTCAAAACTGCCTGAAGGAGCGTTCAAATGTTTTTGCGATGTACTAGAGAGTTCTTAACTATTGTCTTGGCTACAATTTTTGTCTCAGTATTGGATCAGATGCACAGAGATGCACAGAGGTGCACGGGCAAAATTCGGCGGGCAAAAATCGTTTTTTACATTTCACTGTTTCAAAAATTTAATGATGCAGTTTTGTTAACCATACTGTAGTTAAGAAACATGGAAATTTTCGGCGTAAAAGCAAAAAGGTTCATTCTCATTTTTTTGTGAATTTGAATATTTTACATATTTTGTTGAAGTTTGAAGACAAGTAACTTTTTAACGGTGCAACATTTTTTCTAAGTAATATGTTCAGAGAAATTGTAGCCCGAGACAACCCATTGTTGTGGGTTGCTTTACTTTTGAAAATAAATCAAAATTTCAAATAGTTTACGAAATATGAGCCCTAGAAAATTTGCAAATTTTCCAAAAAAAATAAAGTCTGAGAAAAAACTGCAAGTCAAAATCTGGAAGGTCGATTTTCACCGTAGACGTATGGTCTAGTGGACTTTTTTGCTCAGTACAATCCCAGGAATCAGAAACGCGAAGCGCCCATTAAGATGTTTAAATCGCCCCACCCTAATGCAACACAATCTGGGCTTCCAGAGATGACTGCAACATATCTCGAAGGCTTAAATGAGAAAGAACTAAAAGCCTTCTGTTTTTAGTCAAACGGAAAATCCGGATTCTTGTTGGAATTTTAACAGGTCATTGCCCATTGGGGTAATGGCCAATATAATGGTCATGACAGCGTCAGACTTTTGTCGGAGCAGCAAAGATCCGGAGGAAACAGAAACAATAACTCACCTGCTATGCGAATGTCCAAATCTACAGAGTCTTTGATTCCGATATATGGTGAACAGATTTTTCAAAGACTTGGAAGAGTTAGTGAACACACCACTGGAGGACACTTGAAGGTTTATAAAAAGCACAGGATGGCTTGAGAAATAAATTGGAACAATGGTTTAACATGGTACTACAAACAAAAAGGGACTCGCAATGTACCTATAGGCTCCAGCGAAAGCGCCCGTAATGGTGTACAAGCCAACTTACCTAACCTAACCTTGCAATTATTTTTGGATACATTTTTTTCGGTCAGATATTTTTTGATCTTTATTTTATCGATCAGAAATAAAATTTATTTTTAAACCTTATTTTTTCGATCAGAAATAATAATCGTGCTATTTTTTTTTTGATCAGAAATAAAAGTTATTTTTAATTAATATTTGATATTTTGATTGATATTTTTTAGATCAAATTAAAAACATAAATCCTCACTCCCCCCATATTTAATTCTGGCTACGAACCTGTATCTTATCTTTTCTATCATAGATTTCATTGTGCCGCACACCTGGCTGCAACTTATTTGTATTCGCCCAAGTAATAACATTAAAAAGTTGCAACTGTTGCAACTTGCTGGGTTTTTTTTTTCTTTTTTTTAATTTTTTTTCATCAACTTATGCTCTACTGATTACATTTTCATTGCAACAGTTTTTTATTGCTACATTCTGTTTACAATGTTAAAAAAAATTGTTCACCAAATTGACAAATTTATTGCACTCAAGTTACGCTTGTAACTTTTTATTGAAAACGGAAAATCATAAAACGTAAAAATGAAGGTAGTAAAAAATTTAAAATCCTTCGCATTGCGTGGGCGGTTTGTAGTTGAAGTAGTATTTCTGAAATAGTGTTTAGTTTTTTTTTTAATAAATGTAGTCGTCTAGATTGTTATGGCATAGTTTTTTTTTAATTACTGTCAAATAGCAATCAAATAACAGTTTTCATAAAAAATGAAAATATTTCCATGGAAATATTGGGTTGGGGAAAAAGTATTCGGCGTTTCGAGTTCGCTTGATTTTAAGGTGTCATAACATTGAAACGGTAAGCTGCATCTGGCGTCTCTTTTTTTTATCTCAACAGAATACAAATCAGCTGATTATTTGTGATCATTTTATTAATACTGGTGCATCGTGTTAAAAATTATTGCAAAGCAAAGTTGAGGGAAATTTCAGAAGAAAATACGTTATATTTTACAATTTTACTACGACAAAGAGCAAAATGCGTCACAGGCATGTGAAAAGATTTGTGAGGCTTATGGTGAAGGTACTCTATCCCAATTAGCTGTCAGGAAATGGTTTGCTCGATTTCGTTCTGGAAATTTTGAAGTCAAAGATGCTCCTCGCTCTGGTTGACCCATCACCGAAAAAGTCCATGAAATAATGGATAAGGTTCAAGAAAATCGTCATGTGAGCAGCCACGACATCGCTAATTAACTGAAGATCGACCACAAAACAGTTTTAAGCAATTTGAAGAAAGTTGGTTTAAAAAAAAAGCTTGATGTTTGGGTGCCTCATGAAATTAGTGAAAAAAATGTAATGGACTGAATTTCTATCTGAAATTCGCTGCTAAAACGAAACGAAATCAAGCCATTTTTAAAACGTATGGTAACAGGTGATGAAAAGTGGATCACGTACGATAATATTGTTCGAAAACGGTCTTGGTCGAAAAAAATACAGGTGCGTCGTTGGACACACGAGAGAAGCGAAGCTTTTTCACAGTCTCATACACACAGAGGAAACATTTAAAATTATAAAATTTTCGGGTATAATGTGCCTAAAACCTTCGGCCAGAATGGGTTATGTAAGTAATCGCATTATTTTGCCATTAGGCAATTTATGCTAGAACTTGTGTGTTCTGTTGAAGGCCTTCTGCTAAAATGGGTTGCTGTAGATTTAAGGCAATATTAAAAAAGTAAATTGGGTATCATAATCTTAGGTATGTTATACTTATACTAGTGAAGATTTCCTAAGGCCTTTGCAACAAGCGCTTGCGTTGTTCTCTTAGGATTTGCTTGTTTTTTTTTTCATTTTTCAGCTTTGTTTAACACCTTTTTCAGTTTTTTATTTTTCTGTTTTTAATCTTCTTAATTTTTATTTAATATCAACTCATCAGTAGTCTTGCGTGGTTCCCGCTGTGGTACATTAAGCAGCTTTATGTTCTACTTGTTTCGTCAGTGTAACGAATAAATTGCTGCGAAATACATGCACGTTAGTACAAATGATAAGAAAAGGAAAGCAAATAATGACCGCGTATGACAGAAAGAGTAGCAATGAGAGAAAAGATTGTAAGAACCCCAATTTGCTTTTGCCCAAATATCTTTGGCATTTAATACAATGTTGGCATGACCAAGTTGACAAAAAACTTATGAAATTTGCACAAATTTCTTAGGCTTCATACAAGAATAGTTACCCAAGTTGTTTTAGGCAAAATAAACTGGCACTTTAATTTTTTTCAATAAATGATCCTTTATTTTTGAACAAGGTGGTAAGTACACATTTTTTACTTTTGAAAATTTAAAAAAACCAGATTATAAAAAAAATAATTAGAGAAGAGAAAATCGCAAAAATTATATCAAGTTCTCATACAAAAGGCAAGTACACATCTTATCGTTAAGCTGCAAACAAAAAATTGCTATATATTTACCATTCTCCCTTCTATACAAAGTGGCGTCATCTATATGGTATGAGCTTCATTAATGAGAAGTTTGAGGTTTTTGAGATATTGCCTTGAAACTTGCAATATCTCAAACTGCTTGAAAAATTTTCATTGGCTTAGAAGTTATAGATTTTTGAACGCCAAATGCCAAAAAACTCACTTCCTGCACCTCTGTAAGGCGGAGCAATGCTTCTTTCACAATAGATTATAAAATTCTCTTGTTCCGTAATTCTGGGAAGGCTTATTACATATATTGCCATACCCAAAATGCCAATGCAAGTTTCAACGCTACAGTTTGGCGAATATATTCGATGCACCTCAATTCTGGGCTGAAACTTATCAAAATTTCAGCTTGCATTGCTAGTGGAATGTTTAATGAATGCTACATCTCTATGCTGAAGCTTATGAATGAGCTGGGTATAGTTATCGGCACCAATTGCAAAGTTTTCGCCGAAAATACCGATGAGACACGAGTAGCAAAGCAGAACCGAAAGAGTCTCTTTGAGACAAAAGCTGCTAGTACAACTTGAAAACAGCAGCAGCTTCAAGATGATCAGCTTATTGAGGAGGCCGAAGGGCTATTGTATGGACCTGGAATCACAAATTGACCCATAAGTCACTTAAACTTTTAGTTATACCGTATCGTAACTTTAAACGTGATTATCTCAAAACTATTTTTCCGAAAAATGCTCGTGCTGTAACTCAAAAAGTTGTTGCCCGATCAGGCTGAAATTTTGACAGGTTTCTCTCTATAGTGGCTCAGTTAACCTAGAAGTTTAAAGGTATCGTGTCAATAAATAACATTTTTGGGGTCAAAACTGTTAAAAAAAGTAGTCGAAAATGTGGGCCTTCGATTAAATATTAATTTTTAACTTTTTTATTATTTTACAGATTTATTCTTCCATTTAATATATCAGTAATCGAAAAAAAACTCTTTTGTTTCAGATAAGTGGAAACATTTTGACACCCACAGCACTTTTAGATGCAAAAAAAAAAAAAAAATTGAAATGTTTTTTTTGCAGTTCAAAGGTGTACTAAAAAGGTAAGAAAATAAAAAAATGAGCCAATTATGTTATCAACTTGAAAAAAATTCAATGAACATGACTTATTTCACCCTGTCTGAAGGTATCTCACCCCTTAAGCTTTCACTACGGTCGTCGGTTTCACTCGCACAGCCTACTTTTTTTTTAACTTTTTCCTAGTGTTACCTCACTTTGGAGAAGAGTTTCAATCACTTAAACTGCGAATAAAAATGTGCAAATAATATGACTTTGTTCGTATGTAAATGAGTCTAGTTTCTGAATATTAAACATTTTTTTTTTTTTTTTTTTGTTAATTTTCTCCTAGTGTGCCTTTAAAAAAATATCAACGCATGCGATGAAAAAATGTCACTCATACGCCGTGTGGTACAAAAAACAAAATTCAATATCTGGGAATGACATTTACAATTTTCCTACAACTTCCGTTGAAGGCAATTATTTTATTTATAATTTCCTAAATCAATTTGCATTTATAAGCAGTAAATTGGAATTGCTGAAGGTGAGGGGGGAGGGGTGGGGGCGAAAAAGAAGTAAAAAAGTAATCACGCTGTACGCTATAAAAATAATACGATTGAGTGAATAAAAATTTAATAATATATATTGAGCAAGCACACATTTGTTGACAATAAAATATGCAGCGTTGCTTAAATTTACGCCCAAAGCATATTAATAACAAAATTACATAAATCTCACAAATCACACAAAAAAACACGCACGCATAAGCACTTAAAGCTTATAGCCAAGGTCGAATAAAAACAAGAAACACACACACGCACACATACACACACACACGCACGTATCGATACCTACTTATCACGTTTAGGCTTTTCGTCTGCGCTGTCATCCTTCATGAATGATGGCTGCAGACTGAAACGTCGTCGCAGATGTCGGCCTTTCATGGCGCTGCCGCTTCCGCTGCTGCTGCCGCTTGCGCTAATGTTGACTGCTGTTGGCGTTGACAAATGCTGCTTGCGAATGATTACGATTATTATTACAGTTGTGATTACTTGTGTTGCTGCTATAAGTGATGTTGTTGTCGTTGTTGTTATTGTTGTTGTTGTGAATTTCTTACTTTTTTAGTATAGTTGCGCTTGGCTTTTATTGTTGTAGCTAGCAGCTGCAACTTTTTAGATTTTATTTTTTTTTTTTGTGTGTTTTTCTTCAGTTAATATGCAGCAACTGTTGCTGACACGCGCTCATTTGTTGCTGCCGCTGCCTGTTTGAAAAACTTGCTACACTATGCGACAATTTCAGCTGCTGCTGCTGCTGTTTCTTATTCTTCTTCTACTTCGTTGAAATATTGTTTATTTTTCTGCTTTGTCATACATTTTTCTTATTCTTTTCTTTTCATTTATGACATGTTTCTGTGATCTACTGTTGCTGCTTGTCTTCTTGGCCAAGCAACACTCTTCCTCTACTTCTTGCTATTGTATTTCGTTCGCTATTCACTGAACAGAAATTTCAAAATGTCACTTTTTGTTCCTGCAGCTGACTGTGTTTGTTTTACCGTTGTTAAGTTATCGCTTATCCTTGCTGCTCCGCGCACCAAGATTATTTTCTGTCATGCGAGAGTTTTTATTAGTATTTCGTTTTTTTTTTTTTTTGTAAAACGGGAAAAAGTGCGGAAGAGGCCTGAAGGCAGAACATTAAGTTTGCATTGTAGCTGAAATGAAAAGAAAAGCAAGTTAGGTGTAAGAAAAAGTTTCTCCTGAATATATATGCTAAATAAATTCAAAGTTTTTATTTTTCAATTTTCTAACGCATTTAAAAAAAAAACAAAAAAAATGAAGAAAAATGTAATCATCCTTAAGCAGCGAGCAAGTTTGCGAGGTATTTAAAGTTCAGGGTAAATCTTTTAATATTTACCATTTAAATTGAGTTGTTGGATTTACATATTTCGTCCACTTGAATTTTTATCAATAAGTTTATATACAAAAATAAAAAAAACCGACAACAAAATTTAAATAAACAGCCCTCGGATCAAGTCAACTCTGCTAAACGTTGTGGAACACCCGTAGTCAAAGTAAATATTTAAAACTCATCTTGTTATTATGGTTTGTATATCGTGCAGGCGTGGTTCAGGCCAGGTTAAAAATAAAAGAAAAAATGCGAAAAATGAGAAAATGATTCAAATGTTCTATAAGATACTTCATATTTTATATCAATAACAACATATCGCACACTAATTACAAAACACTCACAACTCAAAATTTTGAAATTTCTAGGCAAAGCAACAAAACAATTTTATTTTTGACGAAACTACATAGAAAGCAATGAGACAAAACTTTTTTTTAACTATAGAAAAAGAAGATGTGTATAAAATGTATTTAAAGTGTTACAGTCTAAGTATATGATTGCTGCGAATAGTTGTACATTAAAAAGTTAAAAACTTGGAAATTTTGAGTTGTGCTGTTTTGTATTTAGTGTGCGATATATTTTATCATAAAGTCCCCACCCCCTTCCCCACCCCCTTCCCCACGCAGAAAATCCGGGCTACGGGAATGACGTTTTATAAACATTTCTCAGCTGCTCTTGTCTTGTTGTTGTTATTCATATGTATGTAAAATGTTCATATAGCTTATAAATACAGATCAGTTGCTTTCGTTTTTGACGTAGAGACATGGAGGGACGTAGGGATCATTTTCGCAAATTTTTTTTAAGCACATGCAATGTTTTGGATCACTTTTTGGGGTATACCTACAGCTTTTAATATTCATCACACAAATATAAAATATATGCCAAAATATCAGTCATATGGCGAATGATACGAATATTTAATTTTGGACTTTATTACTTCTTTAATAAAGTCACAAAATAGTCAAATCTAAAAAGCATAAAACTCACATTTTTATATGAAAAAAAATCGTGCATAAAAGCTGCTTATTTTTTTGTTGTTATGGTTATTGATTTGGTTCGTGCCGAAATCACGTTCGTATCGTTTGTAGAAGCGAATCTTTGTATGAATATTTCTCAGTTATTCTTATGTTGTTGTTGTTATTAACATGTATGTAAAATTTACATATATAAATACAGATCAGTTGCATTCCTTTTGAACGTAGAAACGTATTGGGTCTTTTTCGCAAATTTTTTTTAAGCACATGCAACGCCTTGGATCACTTTTTGGAGTGTACCTAAAGCCTTTAATATTCATCGTACAAATATAAAATATATGCGAAAATATTAGTTATACGGCGAATGATAAGAATATCTTAATTTTAGATTTTATCACTTCTATAACAAAGTCACAAATTAGTAAAATCTAAGGTGCAAAAAATTCACATTAGTATCAAAAAATTATGCATAAAATGTTTCAACAGCTTCTTATGTTATTGTTATTGTTGTTGGTTTAGTTTGTGCCGAAATCATGATCGTATCGTTTGTTGAAACGAATTGTTTTTTGAATATTTCTCAGTTACACTTGTCTTGTTGTTGTTATTAATATGTATGTTAAATTTAAAACCGAAACAGAAAAAAAAACGAAATGGCCATCTCAGCCCTTGAAAGGACTTTGACCGAGCTTCTTATGATCAATTGTGTTGTGTTGGATGTGAAATGTTTGCACACAATTGATCGAGAACTGGACCTACATGTTTTACGTCGACTCCGTTTGCAAGTCTCAGTTTTTACTATCTGAGACTTGCCAATGTCTGCAGAGAGGTGACGGCCGAACAGAAAAATTAATTCAATTGAAAAAATTAATTAATTCAATTAATTAATTCAATTAATTCAATTGAAAAAATTTTCTGTGTCAGATGGAGGATAAATTTACATCTATAAGTACGGATTAGTTGCTTTCTTTTTTGACGTAGCATAACGTCTAACAGCGAAGTTTATATGGGGGGTCTCAAATTTTTTTAAAGCACATGTAGCGTTTTGGATCACTTTTTGTATATCTACAGTCTTTAATATTTATCGTATAAAGATAAGATATATGTCAAAATAACAATTTCATGGTGAATTAATATAGCTGTTATGAATGAATTATGTAGCTACTAGAGTTGGCAAATCCGGCGAATTCTACTTTTTTAACTCTTTTTATCAATTTATGCGTTATTGAATATATAAACTACTATTTTTTAATGTTTATATATAATATATAAAAAAAAAATGGCCATTTCAGCTTCAGTAACTTCAGTAATCGGTTTGTAATTGCTTCTGTAATCGGTTGGTTAACGCGATGGTAATTGGTGATAATTTGGTAATCGCTTCGGTAATTGGTAATCGCTTGGTAATCGCTTTAGCAGTCGGTAATGAGTTGGTAATCAGTTCGGTAATCGGTTGGTATTCGCTTCGGTACTCGGTTGGTTATCGCTTCGGTAATCGGTAATTGGTTTTGTAATCGATTGGTAATCGTTTCGGTTATTAATAATCGGTTGGTAATCGCTTCGATAATTGGTAATCGCTAATTGGTTTGGTAATCGGTTGGTAATCACTTCGGTTATTAGTAATCGGTTGGCAATCACTTCAGTAATCGGTAATCGGTTGGTAATCACTTTGGTAATCGGTTGGTTATTGCTTCGTTAATCGGTTGGTAATCGCTTCGGTAATCGGTAACAGGTTGGTAATCGCTTCGGAAATCGGTAATTGGTTTGGTAATCGCTTCAGTAAGTGCTTCGGTGATCGGTAACTGGTTCGGTAATCGGTTGGTAATCGGTTTGAAAATCGGTTGGAAATCGTTTCGGCAATAGGTTCGGTAGTTGATTGGTTGTCCCTTCGGTAATCAGTAATTGGTTCGGGAATCGGTTTGTTATCGCCTCGATAATCTGCAATTGGTTCGGTCATCGGTAGGTAATTGCTTCGGTAATCTGCCTGGTAGTCGCTAATCGGTTGGTAATCGCTTCGGTCTTCGGCTTGGTCGATGCTAGGTAGTCCCTAAAAAGAAATGTTATACAGCAATAATTTCTGCTACGCTAACAGCGTGATGATATCGCGAATCTATAGTTTTGCTCTCTACCAAAAGGTGCTCAACGCGCTTACAGAAGTTTTCACTTCAAAAATTCACATATTCGTATGAGAAAAATCATCCATAAAATGCTTCAGTAGCTGCTTATGTCATTGTAATGGTTGTCGGTTTGGTTCGCGTCAATATAACGAACGCAACATTATGTCGTTCGTTGAAACGAATCGTTTTACGAATATTCTTTAGGAACTACTTGTGTTGTTGTTCTTATCAATATGTTTGTAAAGTTTACATACAGTGAATCAAAAAAGTTTAGGCACAGAGATATTCTCAAAGTCTGTTTCTAAATAACTTTTCCACCTAACGAAAAAGAAAAAATTATGTGGCATCATTTGAAAATTGGAAGTTTTTTTATTATTCACTGCAAAAATATTTAATTTTTAATTTTTTTTTATGTATTATGTTATTAAATAACAAAAAGTCACAATTTTACATTCAAAAAAATTTAGGCCCATGTGTAAAAAATTTTGATTTATATTTGGCTTGATGGTTTGATGTCTGTTCGGGTGTTATATTTCCCATTCTTGGCGAAGGGCCTCCTTTAGGGAATCTTTTGATGATATGCGATCGCTGCCGATTTTTTTCTCCAATATTTGCCAAATATATTCAATAGCATTCATATCTGGTGACTGTGGAGGTGTTTTGAGCTGTTGACAATGATAAATAAGCCATTCCTGCACAAAGTACGACGCATGTTTCGGGTCGTTATCTAGCTGGAACAAAAATGGCTTCCCATTCATGTTCAACTTTTCAACACTAGGAAACAAATTGTCTTTCAAAATATTCAAATAAGAGCACTTATTTATTTTTTTCATCTATAAAGACAAGATTTCCCTCTCCAGAAGCCACAATACATCCCCACACCATGTCATTACCACCACCGTGTTTGACTGTTTTAATAACGTTTTTTTCTTGAAGCTCATTGTTTGGTTTCCGCCAAACTTTTTGTGCACCGTCTGATCCAAAAAGGTTGAACTTCGATTCCTCACTAAATATTACACTGTTCCAGAATGATTCTGATTAATGTACATGAAGTTTTGCAAACTCCAGCCTGTTTTTCTTATTAATAGCCGAAATAAATGGTTTGCGCCGAGGAACTCTTCCATGAAAACCAGCTTTATGTAGAGCATTGCGTATTGTTTGGGGATCGAAGTTTTTATTTAAGCTACGGCCGAAATCTTAGGATTTTGGGCCACTGCAGCTACTACAGTGCGCTCCTGGTGTGGAGTTAATATTTTTGGGCGTCCAGATCTGCTTTCATGCTCTAACTTTCCCATTTATATGTAATGTTTTATAATATTTCGCACACTTGTATAGGGCCTCTGCACTATATCACCAATTTCGCGATAAGATTTTTACTGCCCATTAAGGTTTATAATACATTTTTGAACATCTACCGAAATTTCTATGCGACATTTCGCTCATTTTGCTCATTCAATCATGTCATCAAGATCAACACTAACTTAAATCAATTGACAATTGGATGGCTGCGCAATAATTATGTGCAGAAAACGGAATAGATCAAAGAGAACTTATAGATTAGCGTTATATTTGCAAAACAAGGTACACATACAGCCTGTGCCTAAACTTTTTTCATATGCATTTTTTCTTCTTCCGCCTATATTTCGAGTATTTTATAAAGTAAAAAAATTTGTTTGTGTATTTCAATTAAAATTCATCGAATGATAAAAACTGCATCAAAAAGTTGGCCAAATTAGATGCTTTTAAATATTAAAGCAAAGTTCTTCTCAGAAAAATTGACTGTGCCTAAATTTTTTTGATTCACTGTATATAAATACATGTAAGCTGCTCTTGTCTCAGTCGTTTTTTATTGTTTTAGTTGATCTTCAGCAAGATTATTAAAATAAATAATACAGATGAATGTAGCTACAGAGCCAGTACGTACCCTATAGGAACAAACTAACTTGTTTTTAAAAACAACTAATTAAAAAACTAATTTAAAATAAACTTGTTTATGTATATGTACATTGAATTATATTAAGGTGTCATCCACTGCAATTCTAAATAGTTTTTATTGCATTATATATGAAGTAATTGAAATACTACTTAAAAACAAGTGATTGATAAACTACTTTGAATTATATTAAGGCGGAAACTACTCTGATTTTGACATGTTTTGATTGCAAATTTTTATTAGATTACAAGTTTATATATATTTAACCATGTTATTTCATCAAATATTATTAAGTTTAGACCATCAGTAATAGTTTTCAATTGGTTATTTTAAAGTAATTAAAAAAATAATTTAAATATAACTAATTTAACAAGTAGTTGAAAATATATGCAGACGAAAGTCAATTGACTTATTTAGCGGACATCACCATACAAAATATGTTAGTTCGTTCTATGGAAAAAAGTCCGAATTTCAACTAGTTGTGGTTGACAAAAAAGTACTTTATCAACTACTTTTTAATTAGTTGATTTTCCTAGAGGGTAGCTACAAAATATCATATAACTACTACGCAGGTTTACATATGCAGGGGCTGCACCTGGTGATATATTATTTTGAATTTTTTTAAGCTAACGCTAAATATAGCAATTCATTTCCTTATAACAATATAATTAAAACTTAAATAAATAAACTTAAAACAAAAACACATCAGAATTTATCTCTATTATTGTTTTAAAGGAATTCTACGTCTACACTTATAATACTCTCAATACTGTGCCTTTTCTTATGATTTTATTTTTTTATTGAACATTTGGCTATTCTAAGCCTCAAAACATTAGAAGGAGTATCGTTTCATTTACATTTCTTCCAAACTCAACCCATAAACTACTCACTCACTTCCCACACTGGGTGCAATCTATCTATGCAATATATTGAATTTATCAAACATATTAAGAAAACATATTGAAAACAATCAAATGAATTGCTGATATACAAAAAAAAAAAAAATAAAATAAAAAACAAACACAGAAACGCACTGAGTCTTACTTATGGAAACTAAGTCAGTGATATATATTATTTTAAAAGAGAAAATGTTAAATTTTTCTGAGCCTTTTAAATTACTTTACAAATCAGCTCTACAGCATCTGCAACTATAAAAAAAGTTTCTTCATAAAAAGTATCTACATAAAAATGACATCAGTAACAGTACTAAAAGCAACTTAAAAGTGTATTAAAATGTCTTGAATAAGAGAAAATCTTGTTAAAGCATTGTTTTGGGTTCACATTTAAAACATAAGCTGTTGAAGTTGAAACTCTTGTAAAGCACAACAAGACAAGAGTTCTGCAGTAAAGAACAAGCTTAAATTTTTGTATGCATAAATTATGAAATTGGAGAAAATTCTTCATTGTTGATAGTTGTTGTTTCATTCTGAAGTGAACATTTATTGTTGTTTAGAAATATTTTTTAAAGGTAAAATCACCTAAAAGTTTAAGTAGACTTTTTTTAGGAGAATTTATCAGCTGAATAAATGCATATGAAAAGAATTAAACAGTTCTGTTTTTATAGAAAATTTGATAATTTGGTCAATCGTGAATACAAATTTCAATTATTTTCAAAGGAAAATATTAAAGAAAGCAAAAAAAAAAAAAATATTCATTTAATTTTATGGTTTACTTTTCTTATGACAATTTTATTTCCTGACTTAAAAATTAACATTCATTTACCCATAAAAATCAAAGTATTATTATTTTTATTATTATTTATTATTTATTATGGTGTACAATAAGACTGAGTCTTTTTTAGTACTACATAAGACATGAACATTGAAAAAGTAACTTAAAGTAAATTAAAACTAATATTACATCGAAATTAAAGTAAAATAAAGTAAATATTTGATTACAATTATAAGGCAAATATTCATAGTTAGATTATAAGAGAGAGAGAGAGACAGTCAGATTTGAGCAAATATGAGGTAAGAAAATTAGCAGTGAAAATAGTAACATAGGTTTATTGATTTAAAGTTTTATAATAATTGAAAATGGCATATTTGAAGCTGGTTCGAGAAGATATTTGTTTAGAGAGTTGGGTAGTGCATTCCATAGCCTAATGGTGCTGATAAAGAAAAATCTGCTACTATTAAGGTAGTTATGCCTAGGAACAATAAGATTAGTAGAGCGTTCCGACTGGAAGAACTGTAGTTTAACAAATAGATAATCTGGGCTTTGGGTATGTATAATGTTGTGTAAGAATATAGTATTGCGAGCTTTCAAGTAATCAAATAAACCACAGCCAAGAATATCTTTACTTCTTTGTGAAATATGATCATAGCGATTGACCCCATACACATACCTAGCCGCGTTATTGAATGCTACAAGAAGTTTATGCTGCGATTGCGAATCAAGCTGGCTATATACGACGTCAAAGAAAGTAATGTGAGGCATTATTAGTTGAACAACTAGTCTGCGACGAGTTTCAAGAGGAGTGAAGTTTGAAGAAGTGCGTAAGTAACGTAAAGTCCCGTAAATTTTTCCTATAGTGATGTTTATGTGGTCGGTACAAGTCAGTTTAGAGTTGATAATAAATCCTAGGTTTTTCGCTTTAAACACAAATTCAAGTTGCTGAGCTACAATAAACAAGGGAGGGATATCAATGAAGCATGAGTCATTCCTAGCAATGGGCAGAACTTTAGATTTTAAGGGATTAATGAGGAGCAAATTTGTGGTAGCCCACTTACTCAAAGAGGTCAATTCATAGTTCAGTCGATAGGTCAAGTCCTCTAAGAGTCCGGTAGGTCGAGAGAGATATAGTTGAATGTCGTCGGCGTAAGCATGGACAGAAGCATATTTACAAACAGAGAAAATATCGTTGATAAATACAGAGAAGAGAAGTGGGCCCAGGATAGACCCTTGAGGAACTCCAGTTTCAACTGCTCTAAGAGACGAATATACGTTTCCTACTTTAACCCTTTGAACTCTACCTTTCAAATAGTTTGATATACGTATAAGATTAAGAGAGCTAGAACCAAACTTAAAGTAGTTACTGAGCTTATTACAAAGGAGTGAATGATTGACGGAATCGAAGGCTTTGGAGAAGTCAACAAGGCAGAGCAGAGTTAAAAAATTCTGATCATAAGAAATTCTGATATCATCGAAAATTTTAACTGCAGCAGTAGCACAACTGTGTCCAGTCCTGAAACCTGACTGCAACGGTGATAATAAGTTATTTGATGTTAGGTATTCAGAAATTTGGTTGACCATAATACGTTCAAAGACTTTTCCCAGAGCTGGCAATATACTTATAGGTCTATAATCATTAGGTACAGAGGCAGATGAAGATTTTGCGATAGGCAAGACCGTGGCAGCCTGCCATAATTCGGGAAATTGAGAAGATGTTAAACAATGGTTTAAGATGTGAGTAAAAGGGGATATTATAAAAGGCAGTACTAACTTAACAAACTTAATAGGCATTCCGTCAATTCCTACAGCATTTGAGTTGATATTCATTATGCACTTAGCAACATAGTCTTCTCTTACAGCAGTAAATTCAAAGGATCGCAACAGAGAGTTACTTATCAATACTGGCAACTCACCACTGTTAACACTGCTTGCTAAGACAGGGCTTCCGTTTGCTAAGAAGAAGTGATTTAGCTCATCAGGATTTAAGGTGCACTCATTGTTATTTTTGTTAAACACTCTATATCTTTTAATGTTCTGCCATAACATCTTAGAATTTAAGTTTGAGCTTAGCTTAGAATTAAAGAAATTTATCTTACTTTGTCTGATCATGACAGTAGCAGCATTTCGAGCTCTTCTGAAGTCATCCCAGTTAGCATTAGAAGGATTAATTTTCCATTTTGAGTGCAGTTTATTTCTTAGTCTAATTGCAACTAAAACACGATTCGTGAACCAGGGACAACAATTATTTGAAACTTGAACACTACGCAACGGAACATGACGGGCAAATATAACATTTAACTTCTCCATGAAAAACCATAAGTTTATCATCAACCGATTCATAAAACCAGCAATCATTCCATTGCACGGTAGTTAGGTCTTGAAATAAGGCAGAGGAGTTTATTGATTTAAAGTCATAATAAGAGAAACTTGCAGGAGATTTTCTACCTAGATGAATATCAAGACAACAGAAAAGTAAATCATGATCAGACAAGAAAGTTATTTGATCAAATTTAAGAAGAAGAGAACTATCAGAGACTAGACAAACATCAAGCAGACTTGGCTCACAACCATGCATGTAACGAGTGGGAACAATATTATTCAAAATATTCAATCCACACATAGAAGATTGGTATTTGAAGTTTTACTGACAGAGTCATTAAGCAACAGATTAATATTAAAATCACCACAAACAAAAATAAAATCATAATCAATAATTTTTCTGGTTAAATCTGAAAAAAAAAAAAGTATTGAAATGTTTATTTTTTTAACTTAGAATCTTCTTCGAAAAAAGTCATATTTAGATTTTAGGTGATTTAACCAAGCCTCTAATTCGAAAACTAAACTTTGGACAGGACCATATTTTGTTCACAAGTTCACAAGTTCACAAGACTTAAGAGGTCTAATGTAAAAAAGTATGTTCCAATAGATAAAATTTTTAGTTAGTTGGTCGCTTCATGTGAAGTACTCAATAACTTTTTTAAACCACTTTTAAAAATTTTCAAGTATTTTCTCAAAAGATTAATGTTCTATAAGCATGCAAATTACAAAAAAAAAAAAAATGTCAACTTAATATTCAATTTATAAAATTATACTAGTGATAACGCCCCGAAAATTGGGTGTACTTTCTTACTTCCCTTTGGAACAGAGTGCGGAGAACGATTAAAATAAAATACTTCTCATTAATCGTTCCCTACAAAAAAATTTATTTTCAATACTTCTCACGAACGATAAATAAAGCGAAGCCAGCAAAGCTCAATCGTTCACTAGCAGACAATCGTAAAAAAAGAGTTTTTCACGAGTGAGAAATATTGCGCAGCAGCAGCGCAAATATTATTCGGCATAAAATACAATACGGAAATTATATTTTAATCGATTGCGATCGTATCTTGGACTCATATTCTGAGTGCGTTATGGATCATAACTTATGGGTTTTTTATGAGTTGTGTTGGCTTCTAGTGAACAAATGAAGGCAAGTTTGATCTAAGGCTTCCAGAAGGATTTGACCAGTCCATTTTTTGACACTAGGGTGAACCTCTAAATTTTTTTTTTTTTTGTGGAGGTCGCTGAATTTAAATCTGATGTCAGCTTAAAAAAAATTTTTTGACACTAGGGTGGACTCCTAAAAATGTTTTTGTCTTAAAAATTTTATACTTGTGTGCTAGCAGTATTAGCGGATTACTGGATTTAAGTCAAATGTCAGAATTAAAAAAAAAAAATTTATTTGAAACTGCGGTGGACCACTAGTCCAACATTTTTTAACACATAATTTTAGGACTTAATTCTGACAATTGCACGTGAAAGTAGGCCCAAAATGAAGAACTTGTGCATCATTCGTTTTGTCTTCTTGCCTGCCAAAATATTTTTAATATCGATTTGAAGTCGATTTAGCCGAAACAAATTTAGAAAAATTAAGAATTACAATTCCTCTAATCTGTTCTTATACCGTTTTCCTATGTGTGCAACACTTTCGAAGTTAAAAATGAATGTATAAGGGGAAAAAAGTATTTTCTGCCTAAAAATTAAAATTTTTTTTTTTAAAAATTCATAAAAAATCCAAAATGGAAAAAAGTGTCAAATCTAGTTACTTTCACGTAAAGTCACATAACCTATGAGCAAAATAAGGCATAGATCATGAAAATCGATGCACGTGTTTCTCATTTATTCACAATTAAGAATATGTATAAATAAAGCGACGTAACCTGTGAGTAAATTTAGACATTTTTTGAGAAAATCTATGAATAAATTTATTTCAATTCCAATAATGTTAGGAATGAATATACTCAAAACTTAAAATAAAAATTCTTACACAGAAAATATGAAATTTATGGAATCTATGCATAAAAACAAAATTTAGAACATTTTCAATTATAATTATGCATCATTTACATTGGTCGGATTGGTGAAAACGGTTTCGACTTGCAGGGACACAGTATCCATACTCGGAGGTTTAGGTGCATCGATATCAGCAGGGCGGTTAACTGGAAGTGTGGCAGTAAATTTGTAAAATTGTTGTCTGTTTAATCTAGGACGAAAATTTATGCATGCGTAGCACCTGGATTTATCATGTCCAGTTGTGCCTTCCACCCAAATTACTGGCTTCATAAAAGACAACGTTGCACCTCTTACATGTATCCACATGATAAGAGCATTATAACAACTTTTGCACACTGTGTTCGGCGTAAAATTTGCACCACTTAAATCTGCTTCATCAAAATAATGACAATACGCTTTTTTGAGTTCCTCAGTAAACAAATTTTTTTCGATAGTGTTTATATTTTTTTAGGACGATATGACCACAAACGTAACAAAAATTATCCAATTTTTGTTGTTATTCACTTTTAAAAAACTGGAGAAAAATCACTCGCGTTCGTCGGCACTGGCTAAATGACAAAAAATCGATCAATGCACACATAGACATACTACATATTTTTCAATATTTTACTGGCAGGTACTTATAAATGGGCGCATATTTTAAGGGTGCCTGGCTATATACCTGATTCACCACTTGTACGTTTCAAATTGTGCAAAACTTTCCAAATAATGACCACCCTTAGCGTTTATTGCTTCGCAATCATAAAAATCAAATAACCTTTTGTTTATTCCTTTTTTTTTATTCTCAGAATCATTAAAAAGGTGTCAATGTTTTATCCAAATAATGTTGTGCATATCTCGAGCAAATTTTTGAAATTCATACATTTACTTAATTGTGAATAAATGAGAAACGCGTGCATCGATTTTCATGATCTATGCCTTATTTTTCTCATAGGTTGTGTGGCTTTACGTGAAAGTAATTAGATTTGACACTTTTTTCCATTTAGGATTTTTTATGAATTTTTAAAAAAAAAAAATTTTAATTTTAAGGCAAAAAATACTTTTTTCCCTTCATACATTAACTTTTAACTTCGAAAGTGTTGCACACATAGAAAAACGGTTTAAGAACAGATTAGAGGAATTGCAATTTTTAATTTTTTTAAATTTGTTTCAGCTAAATCGGACTAGTGGTACTCGAGTTATGTCAAACAAAAGAGCCTAAAACGTGAAAAATTCCCTTATACGATAGTTACTAACTTCAAATCGATATTTAAAATATTTTGGCAGGCAAGAAGACAAAACGAATGATGCACAAGTTCTTCATTTTGGGCCTACTTTCATGTGCAATTGTCAGAATTGAGTCCTAAAATTATGTGTTGTACTGTGTTAGTGATTTTTGATTATAATCTGATATCAGAACTTAGAAAATTTTGTATCATTAGGGTGGACCCCTATTTTTAAAAAATTAATTTAGGAGTCCAGTCAAGAATTAAAGAAAAACATAAATACAAAGAATACGTATTAATTTTTCATCGAATTATTCTAAAACAAATAAAATAGAATTACTTTAGCAATTTTAATTTTATTGCTTCATTAAACGGAACTTTAAAACGAATCGATCGCAGTAATCAGCCAATTTAATTTTTGCTTCGTCAAGCCAGTAAGCATGCAAAACTCTTATTTCTCAGAAGTACACACTATGCAGCTGTAATATTTCTACTTTTCTTGACAAGGCTTTTTTTACACAAGGAGCCAATAAACGAATCAGTCTCACTGACCAATGAAAATTGTTTTCATTTGGAAATGGGTATGTTAACGGGATTGCATTTATACTATATTTCGCTCTATATTTCTCGAACTTTAACATCAGATTCAAAATCAGTGACCCCATACAAAAAGCACATTTATAGGGTGCACTCTAGTGTCAAACAAAATGTATGTGCCTCTGACATTAGAATCGAAATCAGCGACTTCTGATACTGCAAGCACATGTTGATAGTGGGTATACATTTTTAGGGTCTATCCTATTGTTAAACCAAATTCTTTGAATTCTGACATCAAATTTTAAATCAGCGACTCCTTATACTTCAAGCATATGTACAAAAAGTGTTAGAAAAAGTTGTTTGGTACAAGGCATGGCAGAAATATAATTGTATCACTCGTACAAGGTATCATTTTTTCGTAGACTATAATTGTATTGATAAAAAGGCCACTATCACCCCTGTGGCCCTTGCAATTCAGCGGGCTCATTCAAGTAGATTTAAGCCGTTTTTTTTAATTCTGACATTCGATTTTAAAACGGCGACCCCATGCCAGCACATGTCTTAAGCTAAAAACAACATTTGTATTGACCTTCTACTACCCAAAATAAGTTTTGAGTGATCGTTCGATTTTTTTTTCACACGATTATTGCCGAACGTTCGTTGATATTGTTGTTGTTTTTGAAAAATCGTTGCTTTCAGTTTCTCATGAGAAGTATTTTTAAAATAAAATTCAAACGAAATATATTTAAAAATGAGAAGTATTGTATTTTAATTGTTTGCGAACGTATATTTCAGCACCCTACTTTGGAAATCTTAGAGTTAAGTTTTAAGTTAAGTCTTAAGTTTTTTTGCCATTTTAATAATTTAATAAAATTTAATAATTTTCTGCTTACCTACAGCTCAAGAACTTTCTAATGTGTTGCTGTAGCAATTGTAGATTTGCTGGAATAAGGGGGCCCTTACAGGAATAAATATATAGACATGTAGGTACGTTTGAGTTATAATTTTTTATATGAAAGATTCTACCAATTATCGGTCAACTGTGGAGGTCACCATCTGAAATCTTTTTGTAACGTTCTCAATTTAAAGACAATGGTAAAAAATATTTAAAGAAAACAAAATTTTTTTCTTTCATTATTATTTCATCTACAATCAATTCTCTTATAAAATGTTCAGTCATGATTTATTTTATTTATCATTGCTGGTTGTTGGACTTAAAAAAGAAAAAAAATAAATGTTTTTTATATAAAAAAAATCTAAAATTATATATATTCAGCCTTATTTAAAAACTCATATTAAATATTAGCGTCAGCTTACTAATTTAGTAGCAGCTGTAGTCTCTGCTAAGCTTATGCTAAGAATCTTTTTAGAGCCAGCACTAAATGATTTTTTGGTAAGGCTGATTGTTTTAATATAAAAATTTCACGTATTTCCAAAAAGTCAAATCATCAACAGCAATCAATTACTGTGACTGTTCTTGACAGTTCAAAATTTCGTTGCTCCTTCGCCAAATTGCTTAATCTCTTCTTAATTAGTATGTTTTTATTCTACACATTGTTATTGACGTCTACTGATTTTTCTGCAAGTCAACATTTCAATTTAAATATCATAAAATTAATTGACTTTCAGTTTCTTAGATTATTTTTATAATCGAGTTTATGGACACAAGATATTTACACATTAAATTTTAAAGAAATAAAAGAGCATTCATTTTATGAGTTGTATAATAAAAATGTTTAAGTATTTCAAATAAGCATTGAATGACCCATCAAAGAAATTATTTCATTCCACTTCAAGAGCATCTAGGGAATAACTTAATTTTTTCTTTATAGTTTTGATGATAGCAAAGCATTAAAACTCTTATTTTTATTCTTTTTTTTTTATTTAGTTATTCTAGAAATTATATTAGCATACCAAGAAAAGCTCTTTTGAGTGCAATGATTTAGATTTTTCTAAACATACAGTTAAAGTTACAAATTTTTTATTTCTTAAGAAAGCAGGTAGAGAGTTCAGGCATAAAAATAAACCACAAAATATTTAGAAGCAATGTACACCGCACACTGTAGTCAGAGCAGGAATAAGATACACATTTATGGTTTGAATACTGAGTTGAAGTGAACTTTATCGAATATTGTATCATCAAATAAAAAAAAAGAATATTTTAGACTTTCGAATAAGAATTTCTTTACTTCACTGTATAGTTTATTTTTTGAAGTGAAGCTTTTTACTCCTTGTTCTGTGATTTGCTTGGAGTGAAATCTGAAAAATTTTCGACAGATTTTTTCTTAAAATGTAATGGTTCCTTATTGCTTGCGTTTGTGACAACACAAAAATTAAATACTTTAATATTAATTAACAATAAAAATATTCCTTTGCCCCCGGTGGAATTCGAACCGCAACCAATTGATCGCCAATTCTATTCACAAGGCCACCAAGCTGTGTTAGAAACGCTTGTTGATTCAATCTTAAGTGTAACAGAAGCTATGCTGCAGTAGATCATTACAATCTATCAATAGATAGAGGATTATGTATTTCCTTAAGCCAATAAGATGTCACCAGCATCGTTGTGTTTTGTTTTTTCTTGATGTGAACGCGCAAAGGAAAACTATAGACGTGTTACCACTACAATATAAAACTTTTTATTATTAAAGAAACTTCAACAATTATTACATTAAATTTACAATAATTATAATTATAAGAAGTACATTGAGTTTTTTGACAGCGAACAGGCAGCGGAATTTTTTCGCTAGGTTGTATGCTGTTGAAGGAAAAAATTTGTTCAGTGCAGCCAAGTTCACAACCATGTGTGGAGAGTTAAAATGGAGAGTCGCTGGCATTATACGAGGGTTGCCTTTTATATTTCGGGATTAGAGAACAAAAACAAATATTATTCATCGAAAATCACTTTATTGTTTTTCAAAATATTCTCCATTAAGATCTATACACTTTTGCATGCGTTTGAACCAATTGTCGAAGCACTTTTGCCACTCTGATTGAGGTATCTCCAAAACATGCATTCTGAAGGCCGCAACCGCTTCTTCGGACGTCGAAAATCGTTGTCTACGCAGTTTATTCTTCACGGTTGGGAATAAAAAGAAGTCATTCGGTGCCAAGTCAGGACTATACGGCGGATGACCCATCAAATCGATGTTTTGGGTGCTCAAAAATGCAGTTGTTTGAGCCGATGTGTGAGAGCTCGCATTGTTGTGGTGAAGAGTGATCCGTCTTCGGCGGTTGGTTTTCCTGATTTCTTGGAAGACAACTGGCAAACAAATGGTTGTGTACCACTCAGAGTTGACTGTTCTGCGTTGTTCTAGTGGTACGGTTGCGACATGCCCATATTTTCCAAAAAAACAGGCGACCATTTGATTGGAAGTGCTTCGTGCGCGAACAACTTTTGTTGGATTTGGCTCATCCTGAAACACCCATACAGTCGACTGCTGTTTACTTTCGGGCTCATACGCGTAAATCCACGATTCATCACCTGTCACGATGTCATAGACGTGTTTCGAAGCACCGCGATCGTATTTTTTGAGCATTTCCTTCGACCAATCGACACGAGCCTTTTTTTGAGCGATTGACAAGTTGTGTGGGATCCAACGCGAACAAATTTTTTTGACAGTCAAATGTTTATGCAATATTGAATGTATGCTGGTCCCACTTATGTCTAAGGTTGCCTCAATCTCACGATAGGTAACATGACGATCTTGCAATATCAGTTCGCGCACAGCATCAATGGTTTTCGGAACAACAGCTGATTTCGGACGACCTTCACGAAATTCGTCTTGGAGTGAACTACGACCACGATTGAATTCACCATACCATCGATAAACACTGGTCCTTGATGGAGCTTCATCGCCAAAAATTGAATTAAGTTCATCCATGCACTGTTGCTGTTTTAATTCACGTCGAAAGTTGTAAAAAATAATCGCACGAAAATGTTCACGATTTAATTCCATTTTTAGACCGAGATGAATCTTTTAAGTTACTATAAACAACACAAATAGCGCTCGTATGTCAAAACGTTCTGAGTACGTATAAGCCAACAAATGTCAAACTTTGCGATAGAGCTTTCAGTTGACAGATTGCAACACCAGGGTTGCCAAATCCCGAAATATAAAAGGCACCCTACGTATGCCCGTATATGTAATTGGCGTGCATATTTGACATTCATATTTGACGCACCCGTGTTTTTTTTTTTTTTTTTTGCTTACATGAAAAAATTGCACTTAAAGTATGCAACAGTTTAATGTTACATTTTTTGTGAAAGTCCAATACACATTCTGGCAGAACTGCCGCTCCATTAATGAAATAGTTTTGAGTAATGGAAAAATAAGTAATTAAAATAATGAATTGAATTTTAATTTGTAAGGATAAGCATTTAACAGATGTTTTCTTTAAAAGCATTTTTAGATCTATTTCATATATTTTTAGAGCTTATTTTTAGATATTAAATAAACATTTTTCACTCTAACTTTTCAAGAAAACATGCATTAATGCAAATTTTGTATTTGGATTTCAATTTATAACTTTTTTAAACTTATAATAAAGTAGAAAATATACAAGTTTACTACACAAAATCAGTGGAATTGAATCTTTTAGTAGACTTATCTGTAAATAAACCGCGATCCATTATACAGGTTTGCAATTACATTAAGGCATGTATTTTACATTTTGAAAGTTTCTAAATTTATATACATCCCTAAAACGTACCTATTTACGTACGCTTTTGTTATGATGATGGGTAACCAATGGAGAGGTTCTTGTGAATCTAGAATATACCTACTATATACTTATATGACAAATATCATTGAAATTAATTTTTTTTCTTTTTAGGTCACGTTTTGGTTTTAAATAAAAGCTTATTTTTTAAAAATTTTTTTTATATTTTTTTTTATTTTTTACTTTTTAGTCTTAAAGGTTTATTATGAACATCTTTTATTTTGAAAACCTTGCATATAGTATTTTAATTTTTTAGACCATTAACCTTAACAGTACATATTAACATTATTTATACCATTTACATTATTTATTGCATTATATACTTTATTATGATATAGCATTTTTTTTGATTTGTGGGCGGAAATAGGAGGTGTGGCCAAATTTAAGCCCCTATCTTCTACTTGATGTAAATGTGAGCCGAATTTTCAGCTGAATCGGCCTAGTAGTTTTGGAGATACATAATTTTTATTGATTTGTGGGCGGTAAAAGAGGGTGTGGCAAATTTATTTTTCTAACCCATGCAATATTTGAAGGACATTTACTGCCAAAATTTTAGCTGAAACAGCTCGGTAGTTTTGTAGATATATGAATTTGTGGGCGGCAAAAGGGGGTGTGGTTGAAGAAAATTGACTACCAAAATTTCAACTGAAATTTACTAGGCGAAGCTCGGCCTAGTAGTTTTCGAGATATAGCATTTTTATTGATTTGTGGGCGGTAAATAGGGGTGTGGCAAACATTTTTTTCATAATATTGCATTGTCACCGGGCTTACACATGTACGCTAAATTTCAGCTTAATCGGAGCCCCACAAGCTGTCGAAAAATTGTTTGCAAGATTTGCGGACATACATATACATATACATATAAACGAACGAAGCAAGTTAAATAAAAGCTTATAAAAACACTTGAGCCTTGCGAAAGGCGAAAAGAGAGATACGAGTACATATGAATGCAGTGCTGAACTGCAAAACAAAACAAGACAAAAAAAATATTTTTTATTTCGTTTGACATGCATTGCCTTGAGGGCTGATGTCACACGGTGATTGTTTGAACGGCGTTCAAAAGTTTTTGTTGTTACTTTAAATAGAAACTGCCGAAAAACAGTGAAAGTGAGAGCGGATAAAAACATTGAAGAGCAATCAAAATTTGTTCATTTCTGAACGCAAGGCAATTGACTGAACACCTTAAGCGCGTTTTGGATTTATTTGCATGAAATTTTTGTGCTCTATCTCTCTTCACACTCATTTAAAGAATAACAAAAACGTGTTAACGCTCTTTATTTATAAAAAAACATCCGTGGATCACTGTATCCCGCTAGTATAGATATATATATATATATATATATATATATATTTATAAATAATATTGTACACTGAAAAGAATTTGATTTGTCTACAAATAAAATCCAATTGAAATTAAAGAACTTAAGCCATCAAATGATTACATTTGGTGAAGATTCGAGAGTCCTTCGTCTAAGCCTGGAGCGTCTGAGTCATACCTCAGCCAAAAAAGAAAACCCCTTACAAACTTTATATTTTACTTTTATTTACTCATTATTTACCCAAATTTTGATTTTATTTTTATAAACTTTTATTAACTTTATTGTATTTAATTCAAACCGGATACTGATTTTTGAAAACCCTAGGTCTAGACTCAGAACCTCTATTTTGAGTTCAAAATTTTGACCGTGGATTTGAAATTCTCGCTATAATATACATTTTTTTTTTATTAAATTAATTTCAAACCGAATGTTTTTGTTTAACACTTAACTGGACACCATAAAAAAAATGTAGTTACGTGCATATGTTTTTTTTCAAAAAACACCTTAAATAACAATACGATTGATCAATGCGAAAGCATGCACACCCTTGAAAGGTTGAAATGTGCTGAGTGTAAGAGAATGAATGGTGAAATAATGAGAGAGTATAATCTTTTATATTTTTTTAGCATGGTCCCACAGAACAAGTGTACCAGTTAAGGGCTAAGCCCGGTAACTCTATTTTGAATTTTTATATTTTGACCTCAGTTTTGAAATTAGTACTCTTACAATCTTTAATTCAAGCAAATTCAATTCAAGTCGAATATGTTTTAAATAGCGTGGGTCTTGAAACGGTTTACATATTAACAGATTTTACATAGGATCTTAAATTGAAAACCTCCAAAATCTTTATATTTAGCAAATTTTAATGGATTCACGCTCAAGGAACTAAGCGATATATTTGCTCTCTGCTGTCTCAATGTGCTCAACTAGTAAACTTAATGCTGTTTATACCCAGCAAAAAATTTCAATGCTCATTACTTGTATGCACATAAAGAGCGCTTCATTCTTCTTGCAAATAGTGCTGTTTGTATAGCGCTATATTTGTAGCACTTTCCGTAACAATAATCTTCCACTTGGAAAAAAAGTAAATAAAAGTAATATCTTAAGTGTAAATACAAAATGAAAACAATTAGGCAATTCACAAGGTGTTGTAAAGTTGTATGTTGTATTGTTGTAAGTGAAAGGTTTTCTCATTTTCTCCCGTGAGGTACAAAGTTATGTAGAAAACATAGCTTTGTATGGGATGTAGGCGTTCTTCCGGCCCGATCACGCCAATTTTATACACATCATACAACCACTATAAATAAAAAATGCAACGAAAATTTCAAAGAAATCGCTTTACTTATAGAGGAGAAAATGAGAAAACCTTTCACTTGCTTCACAACACCTTGTGAATTACAAGCCTAAATATAAGTTAGAAGTTACTTTATGATTTATAAAGGAAACAAAGCCCTCGGCTCTCGGTACATTTTTATATCAACTGCAAGGAGAACAAATCGCTTGGTTTTCGCTACATTTTTATTCCAACTATAAGGAGAACAAAGCACTTAATTCTCGCTAGAATTTTATTCCAGCCACAAGGAGAACATAGCGCTCTAGTTACGATTTCATATTTTCTACAGCGGGAGCGGAGCGTATACATCTGATGACATGTCTATGTTAACAAAAATGCGCTATTGGCGCTTAACTGCTTCATTGGAGCGCTTCAGATGCGCTAATGGAGCGCTCGCTTTCTTGCCGGGCAACTATCAAAATAGTTGTGGTCGTTTTTAGGAATATATTTATCAGATTTTATACAATTTTAAGCTTACAGTTGAAAATATCTAAGCAACATGGTTTTAAAACCAATATAATTTATATCAAGCAGTTTTTTTTTTGTTTAATTTTACGCAATTCTTACTACTTAAACTTTTCTGTGCAACTGAGTTCTCAACCTCAAACCTAAACCTTTGCACTGATAAACAACCAATCTACAGCTGGCGCCTTTAAGCTACTTGCTACAGCGTTGCAAAGCCACTTAAGAATGTTTGCGCACCACATTTATTGCATACTTTTCAGCATCATTAAATAATTTTGTTCATTTAGCAGTTAGTTGGCACGGCCAGCCCTTTACATGTTTAAATGCAAAAAAAAAAAAAAAATCTACAAACATACAGAAACTCCTCTCATAATGTGTGTAGCAATGGTGTGAATTGCACACAAACAAATACATATAATATACACTAAAATGCTGCATACACAAAATCATAAAAACATATTTTTTTTTAGCTGCAGCCAAAACGGTGTCAAGAAATTTCAATCCATTCGATGCGATGCTGATGTTGCAGCTACGCGTTGATGTGTATTTTGTGCCAATTTGCTTGAATTTTATTTTTACTTGTCCAACTTTTTGTCTAGAGTTGCTCTTATTTTATGCTCTAACTCTACTCTTACTCCTATTTTTCTAGATTTTTTTCTACTTTTTCGTATTACTTTCAACATCGCGGATTCGTAGTTTGTTGGCAACCATTTGTGATGAATGCATTTGAATAAAGTTTCGTTGTTGTTGTTGTTGTTGTTTTTGTGCTACTTTCAAAGTTGTTTTTGCCGCTGTTGATTCTTCATTTTAATGTTGCAGCTACACGATAAAGCTGTTGTAGTAAAATTTTTGCCAGCTCTGCTTTAGACGCCACGTTCTGCCAATTGCTGTAACTCTTGGTTTTTTTTTTTTTTGGTATTATTGCAGTAGTAACTGCGGTTGTAATATTATTAATGTTGTTATTGTTGCTGTGCAAGGATAATAAAATGTTTGCCACTTTCGTTGGTTTCTAGTTCGCTGTATTTGATTTACTTAACTTTCGACAAACAAATTGCTTCCATTGCGTTCTACTTATTATGCAACCGAACTGGATGGCATTTATGCTGAAATTGTGTCAATTACAAAATCTTGTTGGCACAGTTAAAGCAGAAGAAAGCAGGTCAATGGTTGAATAACTAAACCATAACTTTTGCTAGTTTTTAGTTTTTATTAGTTCGATAGTTGCTTTTTTTTAGTTTTTATTGATTTTTGAAGTTAAAACCTTTTTAGGCGAGTACAGCAGTTTTTGGTAGGAATAAAAGCTATAAGTTTGTGCCAGCACTGTTAACATCAGCTATGTTAACGTCAGCAATTTAACTTCAACAATGTTAAGGTCAGCAATGTTATATCGTCACCACTGTTAACGTTAGCACTGTTAATGCCTGCCTTTCTGATTCAGCTACCATGCAAGCAGAAAACATAGCCACTTTTTTGAGTTTTTTGTATGGTAACCAACCCACAGAAGGATGTCAGATAGGAGCTAGGTGTGTTCAGAAGAAATGTTGAAGGGCAACAAATAATAGGACCAGCTCATATATTTGACCTCTCTAGATGAGTTTTTTTTTTCATTTTAAAATTTAATGATTTATTCAAAACAAACAGAGTGATTTCACTTAAAAACATGAAGAAAAAAACTCTGTTAACCTCTGTTAACACATGCCAGAGATTTAGCAGCGTTGATGCAATCTCTAGATAATAATTTATACTCTATGTTGTTAATTCCATATTTATTGATATCTATTTTTTTTTTTTGACACTTAAAAAGGCACTTGTGGGCATTGCTAATTTTCTTCGTACCGACAGCATCACAAACGCATTCACAATACAAACAAACCGATGCTGGAGACACCTTGTGGCAAATAAAAGCAAATTTTTGATAGTTGTAGCATAGCAAATACACAATCGTCTATCTATTGATAGATGGTGACGATCTACTGCAGCATAGCTTCTGTTATAATTAGCATTGAATAAACAAACATTTCTAACAACTCTTTGTGGCCTAGTGGATAGTGCATTGGACTCTCGTTTAAGAGGACGTGGGTTCGATCCCCACGGGCAGGCCAAAAAATATTTTTAGTATTTAATATTATAGCCTTATTTTGTATTCCTAACGAAGCATTCAACGATCGATGGCTATGCGAACGATGTTGAATTCAAGCGGAGATATGTATTTCGAACGAAGCTTATCGTTGGCTCATTCGTCAAGCTTTTCTTTGATATGTACACTCAAACTGTTATACACAAGCAGTTGTCAAATGTGGCACTGCCATATCAAACACTAGGGAAGTTTTCTGTATTTTGTCAGAGATGTTTTTAATATGTTGCTTCGTTTCTTATATGTTGGCAGTGCGTTTTGGTTTTGTCCGGTTTGTGTATTCAATAAATAAACTTTGAGCAATTAAGAGGTTTGCGGACTTGCTTTTCATTATTTTTGTTTTCAGTGATTGTGTGTTTGCTTTTGACATAACAATATAAAATGTATGCAGCTATTGCAGTTTTTATTTTTATTTTATGTATTTCAAGTGCTTCACAGCCTTCAAACACTGTATATATTTATATATTTCACAATTTATTTACCTTTAGGTTCAGAATTTTTAATTTTTTAACCATTCTTTTAACGTTTGCAACCACAACATGCATAAAAGTGTTCGTTTGATTTTGACATTTGGATTCGTAGTTTCAGTGCTCGTGAGAAATACATATTGCAAATATGTAACTGTACTACGGCATCGTTCGTTGGCTGATCAGCTGTTATCGTTGTTTGATTCTGTTCGAATTACAAATTTCAAAAACACGAACGAACACTGTTTTGAACGAAACGATTGATCGGATAGGAATACAAAATATGACTTCATTTAGTATCAAATTTTCTTGTTGTAATAAGCACTAGCAACAAAGAAACCATCAAATTTCCAAGAAAAAAATCTGTCGAAAATTTTTCAGATTTCACTCCAAGCAAATCACAGAACGAGGAGTAAAAAGCTTCGCTTCAAAAAAATCAGTAGGAAAAAAGAGGAAAAAGTGTAAGTTACCGCTGGAATTACCCATAAAAAGCCGTGCATAATTAAGTCTTAGTTGAAGACCAAGTTTTATATCTCCACATATCTCACTCAGCTAGCATTTTATAAATCAGTTTTTATTATGACGAATAACATTCAGCTTGCTTGTACAAAAAATATAAAAACAAAAAAAAAAAAATTACATTAAGAACTCATTTTATTACGTGTGCCATAAATAAAATGAGCCTCCCAACAAACAAACTAATTAGTAGCGATCATGAAATAAAAATCTTTGCTAAATAAGAAATAACACCGAAACCCAAACAAATACTCGGACATGCATTTGTGTGCTCAGACAAGTAGATAAACAAGCATCTAGAAAACAATAACATAAAATGTAAGTGAGCAAAAGATAAGTGCTGTGCAAAACTAACAAAGTCGAACACATACTAACATATTTTTATACACACACACACACATGCATATAAATTGGTAAGGATGTCAAACACGCACACATAAGTTATAATTACGTTTGCAAAAGTTTCTGCGCAGTATTCACTGCCAGAAGCTGAGTTATGATAGTTTTATTTTCTATGAATAAGATTAATGTTTATAAAACGCTTATGATTTGGTTGTTTCTTTTTTTATAATAAATCAATGACAGAGGATTATAATTAATGATTATTTGATTTATGTGATATTTTATTTATGATTTTGAGAACATGGTTAATTTTATAAATCCTTTTATTTTTATTTTAAAAAGCTGAGACATGGAAAGAATAAAAATTTTACTTAAAAAATTCACCAGAACAAATTGTGCAATCAGACCCAGAGGGTCACAGAGAGTCACACTCAGAGAGTGTTACAACACTTTAAACTCATTACTACAAAAACTGGTGGATAGTAATACAGACTATGACATCCCTAAACTCGATTTTAATTGATCTTTTAGAATTAGACCTGATTTAGTCTTTGATGTTTCCTTCTACACTGATAGATTCAAAATGAGCTGCGAAGTTACGGCCGTAATACACTTAGAGAAACGGGGTGTGATGGAAGCTTTTCATCTACCGGTTTCAGCTAGTTTCGGACTGAATTTCTATACAAACAAAACACATTCGAATGACACTATCTCAGCAACATATGGAGCGTTTTAAAAAAGGATTTATTTATTTACTATGGATGAGACTTGGGCTTACCACTATGATCCTGAATCAAAACTAGAATCTAAAGAGTGGTTTGATCCTGGTACTTCGGCTCTTAAGCGAGTTCGTGTTCAAAAAACCTCGAAGAAGGTTATGGCATCAGTTTTTTGGGATGCAATAGGTATTTTGTTGGAACTGGAAAAACAATTCATTTTGAATATTATTGCTACTTTTTGGATCAGCTCGATACAAGGATTCATGAAAATAATACCCGTTTTGTGGAAGAAAAAAGTAATTTTTCATCAAGACAACGCACCTGCTCACAAGAAAGTCAAAAAACCATCGCTACTGAAAGTGAATGAAAGTGCGAATTGTTAGAACATCCAACCTATTCGCCATATCTAGCTTCCTCTGACTTTTGACTGTTCTCACATCTCAAAAAATTCATGCGTGGCAGCGACAAAAGGGTATTTTGGAGAACTTTCTAAAAGCCACTTCAGCGATGGGATCCATAAATTAGAGGACCTACTGGGAGAATAACTGAATAAAGAAAAGCATTTCAATTCTAGAAACTTATTGAACGAAACAGTATAAAGGAAAACGGTAAAGGAACATGTTACGATCTGCACAAAAGTAGCCTTTACTACTGCAAAAAAATGTTTTAAAAAATCATTAGGATCGATCTAAGGGGTAAACATGAAAAAAAAATGACATGAAAAAAATTTTGAAAATTTCAACCTTCAGTGAGTTTGCTGGCACCGAACTGAGTTATTCGGTAAAACCAAGTCCAGAGGCAGATTTTTCACTAAATTTTGCTTCAAAGAAGATGGTTTGTGTTTCCCCCCCCCCCCCCACCCCCAAATACCAAATGCAGAAATATTTATTTTTTTAAATATCTTATAAAAAAACGCCCAAAAACCAGGTTTTCCGAGCAGAACCAGGCCGGTTTTGATAATTCTTGAACTTTTATTAGCTCAAATTGTTTATTTGCAAGCATTGTTGATAATTCCGGGCAGCACGCAGGATCCGAAATACTTTAGCATTTTCCATACAAATTTCACCGAATCAAATTACTGACCCAATTTCATTAAATACTGTATATTTAAGAGACTATAATAAGGATTAAAACGGATTATACAATAAAGAGAATAAGTTAAATAGAAATAAACAACTGCGTCTTTTATAATAATTTTTGAAAGTTAGTGGACCCTTCGCAGGACCCATTCAAATGAAACACGTTGGCATTTTTTCTACCTTTGACAATGGAAGAAAATCAAAAACAACTGAATTATCGAATTAAGGTATACACAGAATATAGAATTATTTTATTTAGGTGATGTTTTAATTGATTAACTTATCGGCGTCATACAACTGACATAGTGGAAACCAGGCTGCGAGCATAGTGTACGCTGGTTCAGACAGGCAGGCAGATCAGATCAGAAAACACATTAGAGCAGAAGAGATGCATGACTTGGTTTCTTTATTGCTCCAATGTGAATCTGCCTGCCTGCCTGCCTGCCTGCCTGTCTGTCTGAACCGGCGTTCACTATGTCCGCAACCTTATGCTTGGTTTTCACTATGTCATTTTGTGTGGTCAGTTGTTGTTAATTTAATTAAAAATTACAACACATTGTCATTTTTTCTACCTTTTACAATATTGAAAAATTCAAACACCTATGAATAATCGAATCGGGCTATACAGAAAGTGTAGAATAACTTTATTTAGATGATATTTCAGATAATTAAGTTGTATAAAGTCATAAAAATGACGTAGTGAAAACCAAGCATTAGCTTAAAAACATACACTTATGTACTAATTTGTGTTTTCTGAAAAGCATAAATTTTTCGGCATAACTTGACATTAGCATTGACCGCTTAAACTATCTGTGATTGCATCATATTTAAAAAATGTAAAATAATTAATTTTATAAATGAAAACTTCTGAAAAAATTTTGTTTTTTTAAGGTTTAAGTTTTTGAGCAAGCCTGTAAAAGAACAAATTTTTCAAATATTTAAACAATAACCAATTCAGATTTATGATTTAAATACGATTTAATTTTCAAATATACGAAATCATAAGTCATTTTAGACTTTAGGTTCATTTGATAAGTTTCATTTAAGTATTTTATGTGAATCCTGTGAAATGAATTATTTCTCAAAAATAATTGGCAACAATAATAAAATTTAATATTTTCAGATAACTTGGTATTTGTAACATTCCATAAATGTAACCAATATTTTCCAATATATTGCTTGGTGTATAATTGGTGTTTTTGAAAGTCTTAAAATCGGGTTCATTTTTGAGGAAGAAGCGCATTTTTTCAGCTGTTTGGTAAATTTTAGAATTCAAAAAGTTGGCAGCGCTGGTGTTAGTATTGTAGTATACAAAATTGGTAGTTTTGTTTTCAACATATAGGTTTTGCGATTAATTGCGATTTTTTATATTTTCGATAGCTTGGAAGCTCGTACAATCTTCAAATTTCAAATAAATTTAATTTAAAAATATTTTTAATCTGCAGAATAGGATCTCAAAAATGAATAAAGTTCTATTTTGTTTTTGCTTATTTTGTATGTATGTATGTATCTAAACTGTTTTTTTTTTTTATTTGTACTTTGTTAATTGACCAATGTATATGGGTTTTTTTTTTAATTTAATAAAAGTTATTTTGATTTTTTGGTAGGCTCAGAGTAATTTTGGTAGGTTTTATGAAAAGATTTGGTAGGATGAAATTTACTAAATGGCAATACTGATTGGTGCTCTCTCAAATCGCGCACATTGAGCTCATACAATTTGCAGCGCAAAGCGACATTAGCCATCGCAGCATCACCGTCAACGAACGACTGAATTATATTCTCTTGTGTTCTGAACTTTGTGTACAAGTGAAAAGTTACGCTTAGACAAGGTTCATTAATACAGGTTAAGTCACTTGAGAGAAGCTCGGTCGAACTGTCAGAATGGATAAAAGGAAATCAAGAAAAAAAAAACCTGAATCTGTACAATTTTTAGCTAACAGCTACTTTGACAGTTCGAGCAAAGGCAGAAAAGAGTGCTTTTCTCTCAAGTGACTTAACCTATATTAATAAACATTACGCTTAGAGAGAGCTGAGTGAGCTATGGAGCACCCAAGTCCATGATACAATAATTTACAAGTTAGCCTTGACAACTACCTTTCTTCTCACGAGCGGCGATCGGGAGTTGTCAAATCAATACATAATTTAATTTTTCATCTGTTTTGCTGCTTCTTCGTATTCTCTTTTCAATGTGTTTTTGACAACTCCAAATCGTCAACATTACTGTCACTCCTACCTTGTAAGTCAATATACCATGCCCAGACCTGGCGTAAAGTCAATCGCCTTGCGTTCGGAAATGAACAAATTTTGATCGCTCTACAATCTGTTTATCCGCTCCAACTCTCACTGTTTTTTGGGCAGTTTCTATTGAAACGAACAACAAAAACTTTTGAACGCCGCTCAAACGATCACAGTGCGACATCAAATCTTAAGGCAATGCATGTTAAATGAAAAAAGAAAAATTTTTTCTTTTGTTTTGTTTTGTATTGTATTGTTTTGCAGCTCAGCACTGCATTTTTATGTATCTCTCTTTGCGCCTTGCGCGTGGCTCATCTTTTTTTTATGTTGTGCTGTGCTAGCTGAGCAGAAAAAGAGAAGAGTATAGCAAGGTTGATTTATAAGGTTGTCGCAGGGCTGATCGCACTCTCTTCTTGGTACCCATAATTGTCAAAACCAGCCAATTTTGCGATAGACTACACGAGAAAAACAGATGATAAAAGAGAGCACTTGCAGATTTTCTATGAGCTGTCAACTTCGATTTGACAATTATGGGTACTCGCTCTCTCCCTTGCGACAACCATATAAATCAACCATGGAGTATAGAATATAATCGAGTTGATTGAAATTCTCGCAACACAAACACTTGAAAAGAAAACGATCAAGCAATTCGTTTCATCGGGGAAAAAACTTAACACTTTCATTAAACATATTTATTATGTTGTTCTGTGTACAACAGTACAGGTTTTTTTCTTTAAAAATTCAACTCTCAAGGCAATTTTCTCAGAAAAAACCCAAATGTTTTATTATTTTTTATGACGCAGTTTTTTTCCTTGGTCAATTCTCTAAAAACACGTCATACATTGTTTATACTTCAGAGATAATATTGTTTGTATAAAATCGATTTTCCGATCTTACCACTTTTTCCTCCCACTGAGGTACTTAATGCAAGCAAACGACTTTGTTTTTTTCTTGCTAACAATAACAGTTTTTTCTGAGAAAATTGCCTTGAAAGTTGAATTTTTAAAGAAAAAAACCTATTTTTTGACTTCAGATGCTTATACATTTTTTGTTTATGACTTTATGGAAAAACTTTGCACTATTAACTTAAAGCAAATTTAATTTTCTTTTCAAAAAGTTATGGTTTTTTTTAATCGTTGCAGGGATATGTTAGCTATGGATTAAAACGTAACGACACCTATTTTTTTGTTTTTCACTCCTAGCCCCCTAGGGGGGCATTTGCGACCACCCCCACCCATACGATTTTTTGCTAAGTCTGGGACACCCTGTATAATAGTATAAATAGATAGATATTGATATAGATATGGATTTCACATTTTTGTAGAAAATATAGATTTCATTTTGGTTTTTTCCTTAACGATTCTAATTGTGTTCTTTTATTATTTATTAAAATAAATATTAATAAAATTAATTAGATAATAAAAGTTGTAGGTTGTGTATTTTTAGTAGTTGTTGAACAATAATGTTCGTCACTCTAAATAAAATCATAATGTTTGCTTTCTGAAATTATTCATATAATTAATGTTTTTGTTTGGCGGCCGTGGTGGAGTTGGTAGAGTGTGTGACCCATACGGCAGAGAACCCTGGCTCTGTTCCCACCTGGCACAGAAAGTTTTTTGAATTGATTTAATTTTTTTGTTCGGCCGTCACCTCCATCACCTCTCTGCAAGCAATGGCAAACCTCAGAGAGTAAAAACTGCCATGAAAAGCTTCCTGAGAACATTTGCCGTTCGGAGTCGGCATAAAGCTTGTAGGTCCAGTTCTCGAACATTTGTGTTCAAACATTTCACAATACAGACAACACAATTGATCATACGAAGCTCGGTCAAAGTTCTTTCAAGGGCTGAAATGGTATTTAATTTTTTTTTCAATGTTTTTGTTTAATATTTTTATCATATTTTTGTTCACTTTAGAGCCAGCCTTTCATAGATACAACCTTTGTAGTCTCTTATTAAATTTTACAACTAAACCAATAACAATTTTCTTGTTTTTTTTCAATAGTGACAATGATATTCAAACCGGAATTGTTTCCGGCGGAGACAGTAATTGGACAGTCGACACCATTAGTTGGAACTCCTACATAAATTATTTCAATATTTTCTTTAAGCATGCAAAATGAGTAGAAAAGAAAATAAATTACTGTCTGCGCCTATAAATTAGTACAAATTCGCTTTTATTTCACCAACCAAAAAAAAAATCATCAGTAATCAATAATGTGGATATGAGGCAAACAATTTATAGCCTCATTAAATGGAGCTTGAAAGGATGTTTAAATTGTAAAAAATAAAAATTTGCTCAATGGCTGTAATACAAAGAATAGCTAAAAAAAAAAACAACCTGCTTGTCAAGCACAAAATGAAATACAATTACCTGCGCCTAAAAAGCTGCCATAAAACAACGCATCAATGCGTACACATTTACATAAAGGAGAGGAAAGTAGAGTGGCAAAGGAACGTTAAGGAAAAGAGAACAACTTTATTTTCAGGACTTTCTTCATATTCCAGGCTTTTGGGCAGTTTTTTTTTTTTTTTGTTTGCATAGCTATATTTTTTTCGTTTTTTAGCTTATAACTTGGTATTTTGGTGGGAGTGTTTTTGGTGTGGTTTTTGCACAATGTAGCTAAACTTGAAACTTGTAGACTGTTGTTGGCTGGAAGAGTAAAATTTGTGTGTGTGTGTGTATATGTATTGTGCCACAAGCGTTATCGTAGGCTGGCTATATAGCGGTTACGTGTGCCCACAACGAACTCAAGTATTGCGCACTTGCTTATCTTAATCAGGACAAAAAAGGCAGTTTGTAGCCTTTGGGGTCTGCTTAAGCCATCATTTATGTGCATATTGTTATGTTGTGTGTATATATGTGTGTGTGTGTGTGTGACTGTACCAACAACTTATATTTTTTATTCACAATTATTTTGTTTTTTGTATAAAGACACAATTTACTGTGTTATTTTGTCATACTTTAACATCATTATAACACATGCGTTCGAGTTCTAAAGGAAATCCATTGACGCAAAAGAACACAAATAAAATAAAAAAAATATAAGAGCACAAAAAAAAAAACAAAAATGCAAACATAAAAATGCTAGACCAGCAAAAGCCAAGATAATAAAATCATCTTTTTAATGTTTTCCTTTTTTTTTCTCCCTCTTTCTTTTGCTTAAGCACACAAATGTCGCTTTTTTATCTGCTGCTTTGCTCCTGTGCTGCTTTATTTAATGCTGTGCTGCTTTATTCGCAGCTGAATGCTTTACTTATCAAGCACTCAAGCCCACACAGAAATTATGCAGAGCAATATAAATACAAAAGCTTGCATTAGGCATGATTTCCGCTCTGCAGGATCATCAAGTTGATATTTTGCCATACAGCCTGCTTGCCTGCCTACTACCTTGAGTGGTGCGCGTTCAAGTGACTGACATGCTTAAGACGCTTGGACAAGATGAACAGCATTTAAAGCATCAGCTCATGTTTCAATAACCTTGAGCTTAGCTGTACATATAGCACCGCAATTAAAGTTTTTTTTTTTGTTTGCCTCGTGCACGAATTGTGCATAAATATTAAGTTATCTCTTCAGTAAATGTACCGCCCGTATCATTAAAGGACCAAATGTTTGAAGAAAAATAAATTTCACATGATTGCCATTAGATTTTTTTTTATTTTTATAATTCGCACAATTAGAATGAATATAACGATTAAGTGCCAAACGAAACAAGCTCATAACTGATTGCGCCAAATGCATTTGATTGCCTATTTTGTATACAGAGAAATACATAGCCATTCAAACAAACCAACATTCCCGCACACGCACACACACCAACATTCATACTAAAGTACCCTGCAGGAAAATTAACTAATTTAAAAGTAGTTGATAAAGTAGTTTTTTGTCAACCACAACTAGTTGAAATTCTGACTTTTTTCCATAGAACGAACTAACATATTTTGTATGGTGATGTCCGCTAAATAAGTCAATTGACTTTCGTCTGCATATATTTTCAACTACTTGTTAAATTAGTTATATTTAAATTATTTTTTAATTACTTTAAAATAACCAATTGAAAACTATTACTGATGGTCTAAAGTTTATAATATTTGATGAAATAACATGGTAAAATATATATAAACTTGTAATATAATAAAAATTTGAAATTAAAAGATGTCAAAATCAGAGTAGTTGCCGCCTTAATATAATTCAAAGTAGTTTATCAAACTCTTGTTTTTAAGTAGTATTTCAATAACTTCATATATAATGCAATAAAAACTATTCAGAATTGAAGTGGATGCCGCCTTAATATAATTCAAAGTAGTTCATATACTGGTTTATTTTAAATTAGTTTTTTAGTTAGTTGTTTTTAAAAACAAGTTAGTTTGTTCCTATAGGGTAACCATCACTTTATTACTTAACTTCCTTCATTGATTATACAAAACCTAGACCATTAGATAGTAGGAGGTAATGAAAGAGAAAATCAGCAGCGATTGAATCGTAAAAGTTTAACTTGACTTCACTCAACGCAAATATCAACTCATAGCATACCAAATGGTATGAATGTCAGTGACCTGAGGTCTTAAAATCTGAAAGCAAGAGTTGTACGTGTGTGGAAACGGAAGTGCTTAAAGGGATAATATAAAAAAATATATGTATACGCACGCTTTGGTGCTTTAATCGCCATCTAAAAGGATTTGAAATGAAATGCCAAATAATCATTTAAATTTTTATTTCTAACGTTAAGAAGCGTTACTTGAAGTAGACGTAAATGCTTTATTGTATGCTTGCGGTATACCATATTTGAGCTTATAAATTAAATCAGCTTTTCATATAAAAATTTAATTTGCCCTTAGCTTATATAACAGCTTATATAAGTATATTTGCAGAAACAATTCATTTTTTTGACCATTTTACCATATAATGAGTTTATAATAAATGAACCATTAAATTGAGTTTTTCGTTTAAAGATATCTTCAACTTTTGAATGTATACGCAGCGACTAAGAAAAGCTCGCTTAGTTGGCTATGAAGGAAAAGGTCAAAAACAATTTTAATCTTTATCGTTTTTTAATATTTCCACATTATTCCATTCTATATACTTTCAAAGCCGGTAGATGCACTTCCGAAAACAATTCTTCAATTTGGCGTTTTTTAGGTTTGCAACTTCGACATTAATTATCTTCTCATTATTGCCGAAAACTTTTAATCTCAAATTATTTTTATTTTGGGAAACAACCGGGCAATATGGTGCTGTGTTTTTTCTATGGGGCTCGTCATAAGGCTGACATATAGGGGGTAGGTGAGTTCAGAAGAAATTTTCAAGGGCAAAAAATAATAGGAGCAGCATATAAATATGACCCCTCTAGAGGTGGTTTTTGTGTGGGGACCTCGAAAAGAGTGGGACATAGGGGGTAGATGCGTTGAAAAGAAATGTTAAAACGCTCATTTACAATATGACCAGCTCATTTATTTGAACACTCTAAGGGTCAATTCATGATTTGTATCAAAATAGATTCTAAAATACTCGAAAAAGATTTACTGAAAAAAATTTAAGATATGCCTATGATACGTAGTGGAGACTTAAGTCTTACCTTTGTAGATGATAAAACTCAAACACTGATTGGATTTTTGAGTAAAACATTTGCTTTGACTATGTTCAATAGGCTGGATCGATTTGCAAACCTATGTTGCCTGGGTGAGCAACATGAAAAGTAATAAAAAAAAAACTAGTAAGGAATGGAGCTTCGGCAGGGTATCGAAGCTAAAATACCCCCCCCCGCCCCCCGCGGCTGTACTGAAGTATATCCGAAGTCTGTACACGTCTATAAAATTTTTATGTATAGTCTGCAAAAATATTTGTGTCATATGATTAATTTAATTTTACCCTTAGCTGCCACAGAATAATTTGTAAACAAATCAAAATGCCACACCCACTTTTCTAGTACAAGGACTCCACATTTTACCGAATAATATAGATATGGGTTGCATACACGACGTGGGTGGAACTTGGGTACATACAGACACGATGTCATGCAGTTATATATATTTTCGAAAGTTTTTCAATTTTGATGACGTCACTTTGTATTGAAGGTAGGCGTGGTTTTCATCCAGTATTGCCAAATATCAAAGAGTGGCTTATGTTAAATATCAAAGTTTGTATGCAAAATTTCAAGACATTTCTGTAATTTTTGCAGATTTTTAAGCGATTTAACGTTTCAAATAAAGCCACTTTGTATGGGAGGTAGGCGTGGTTTTCAACCGATATTGTCAAATACCATAGTGATAGTCTATATTATATATAAAAGCCTATGTACAAAATTCCAAGACATTTCGGCAATTCGAGCAGATTTTTAAGGGATTTTACGGTTAATATAAAGCTACTTTGTATGGGAGGTAGGCGTGGCTTTTATCAGATTTTTCAAAATTTCATTTGATATTGAAAACCAAAGCTTATATGCAAAATTTCAAGGCATTTCATTAATTTTTGTGGTTTTTGAAGAGATTTTACTGTTAAAATAAAGTCACTTTTTATGGGAGGGAGGTAGGCGTGGTTTTCATTCGATTTTTCCAAATTGTATAGTGAGAATTTTTATTGAATATCAAAGCATACATGTCAAATTTCAAGGAATTTCATTAATGTTTGTGGATTCTGAAGAGATTTTACGGTTAAAATAAAGTTACTTTGTATGGGAGGTAGGCGTGGTTATCATCCGATTTGGCTCATTCCGAACTTGATCTTCTATTTTTAAATATAGCTTTAATATTACGGCTGTAATCGTGTCGACAGACGAACAGACGGACAGACAGACAGTCACACGGGAATCGACTTAGGAGGTGATGCTGATCAATACTATATGTACTTTTCTATACCTGCCACGCCTCCTTATTGACGTTACAAGCGGAATGGCAAAGTTAATATGCCTCTTACGCAGTACGCGTTGGGGTATAAAAATCTAATCAAATCTATCAAATCTTCAATTTTCTGAATTTTTTCTATGGAATTTTTTAAAAAAAACTTTTGTATATAAATGTGCACAGGGAGAGCAAAACTGATGCCAAAAATGAAATCCTCGTACCTGATTCAAACTAAAGACGGTATCACATTTATGCGTTTTTATACAAAAATTTATCGTTAAAAATACCTAAAGAAAAAAATTCACAAAATTCAATTGTTTCATAGCTTTAACCCTCTAATGCCCAGGACCGCCTCTATGCGGGGCTTACGCCAATCGATATAAAACCGTAATCAGTGGAAAAATTTTAAAATTTCTTTCTTTGGAGTGTAGACGAATGTCCAAGTCACATTTCAGTTTTTAACGCTTTGCGCTGGCATGCTCCGTTTGATAATTATTTCAATATGGAATTCAATTTCATCAGAATTTAAGGGAGTATTGCTGGTTGGTAGGCTGCTTTTGGACCCTCTTTGAAAAATTTCTCATTTGAAAACGCAAAGAGTTATTTAAGTTCTGTTCTTTTTATTGTATTAAGGACATATTAAATTAAATAAACAATTTTTTTCCTTTGTACGAGGGCTGTTCTAAAAGTTGTCGGCCTTCAAAGTTGGGCGTCGAAAAAAAAGGTATGCTGCTTGCGGCCCAGATAACTCGACTTCGGATCATCTGAAATAGAAAAAGTAAACGGCGTTAGATTCAGTACAGATGTAGTTCTGGTACCTACCACAATTATAATTTTTTGATTATTTTTTAACAAATGGCGGGCATTGAAAAATGAAAACCCGATTTTGGGTCTTTTTTTTTTAGTTAAGTGTAAAAAAAATTGTAAAAAATTGTTTAAAATTGTGACTGATCAGAATGATAACAATTTTGCGTCGATTGCACTTTGTTTCACCAAAATCGGTTCAGAACTACGGGCGCAATCTGGGCCGCAAGCTCGAAAACGTGGTTTCGAGATAAACGCGTTTAAGTTTGAAGTTATTTTTTTGCAAAAAAAAAATTGAAATGAAAAATTTGAGCATGCAGTTTTAGAAATTCGAAAATTCTGCGTGGATTGCACTTGGTTTCATCAAAATTCAGTTCAGTTCATTTCGGTTCAGTAGATCCGCAGAAAAGTGACTTCGGAGTTCAAAAACGTGATTTTGAAAAAAACTCAAAGAAAATTTTAAGCAATAAAACATCTTTTTTGTTTTGTGAAATGCTTACAAATATCAATCTGCAATGCCAGCCCCATAAACAACTCCTTCCTCTTCTTCAAAAAATGAGGACTCAGCGGCTCTTTGTGCTATTCGGGCAGTTTTACCTTTTTTTGACGCTGCCAGAGCTCTGGCTTCGGACCTTTTCAAACGTTCTTTGAGAAAACTGTACAAAACTCAAAATGCAATTTTCCGTTTTGTTGTCAATGCTTATGTCTTCGTTTTCATGAATTCGGTGTCCTCATCTCTTTCGTGTTGTTTACCACGAAACTGGCGTTTCAAGGGACGAGTTTTTCGATTGCTACCAGTGTTTCTTTTATTTTTATTTCTATTACTTTTACTATCCATTGTCCTTAGCACAAACAAAAATTTTTATCAAAACTGTACTTTTCAAAATTGTATTCGCGCGCGCGTTCGGTTTATAACTCAATTCAAAGTGAACTAAACGCTGCCAACATTCGAATACCTAAGCTCTAAAATGTGTATTCATTTATTTTTAAAATGCGTATATAAACAAGTTATTACCTTCTAAAGAACGCGTTGAACGAAATTCGGTGGTTGCTTCAAACCGTTGCATTCAAAAAGTAGCCAAATTAAGCAAATCGCATTTTGGCGAAAACATTACTGGACAAAAAAAACATGTCTCCTAAAGTATTTCGAATTTCAAAAAACCCTTTTAGGAAGATATTCTCAATATGCAAAAAAAAAATCGAATAAAAATTTTTGCCAACCAGGCATACCTCCTTAACGAATTTAATTAATTTAAAAAAAAAAACTTGATTTTCAGTCAATTAAAAAACCCATTAATTGAAGTGACATCGAAGTGGAAAACTACTGGTGAGTAGGAAATTGTTCACTTCATAAATACCTGTTTTACTATTCAAAATCTAAATCACACTTCTCTGCTTATTTTTTGTGGTTATGCCCAAGTCTGCTTCTAGTCGGAGTCGACATTTTTACCTGTAACAACCTGTAATAAATACGAACAAGGTATTTATGTATATTTCCAGATTCGTTTTTCTCTTCAACAAATAAGTCTAATCTGATTTTTGGAGCTCAAACAAAAAATGTGGCATTAAAGGGTTAAGTTACAGTCTTAAGTTCCACTTTGATCGACAGCATCTTTTTTTTTTAATGCAACGAAAGCGTATTTGCGTTGCGTTTACTTTTTGAAATCTATGCATTGCATGATGTTATACGTTCCAGATAATTTGGTATCTTCGACTCTTCTTTCATAAAAATTTCATTCGTGTTTAGGAGTTCATATCAGTATGAAGGTTGTATATTGAAAAAATTGCACAATATGACTCATCGAAAATCGTGGCGTCACTTCGGGAGTTTTCACTGAGGAATGAGAAATTAAAAAAAAAAAAAAAGTAAATTGCCATTTCAGCCCTTGCAAGGACTTTGATCGAGCTTCTTATAATCAATTGTGTTGTGTGTGTTGTGAAATGTTTGGAGACAAATGATCGAGAACTGGACCAACATGTTTTATGCAGCCTCCGAACGGCTTATGTTCTCAAGAAGCTTTTCTCTTTGTTTTTCACTCTCAGTTTTTTACTCTCTGAGGCTTGCCATTGTCTGCAGAGAGGTGACGGCCGAACAGAAAAATGAATTTAATTGAAAAAACTTTCTATGTCAGGTGGGATTCGAACCAGGGTTCTCTAGCGTATGGGCCACACACTCTACTTACTGCACCACGGCCGCGACTATTTTTAATAATAATATTTTATTTGAGCTAATATCTCTATATTCGGTTGCATAAGTAGCTCTGTTATAGTAGAATGCAGTTTCATTTCTGAATTATTAGTGTAATTACACTTAAACGTTTACATTTGTGTTCTCCTCAAATCATATCAGATATATTCTTCTGTTGTTTCTTTATGTATGTATGTAATATGTTTACTGCACATTAAACTTCAAAATTATTGTCATATTAAATCAAAAATGTAATTCAATTATAACTTTTGCAATTAATCACATGTTTCACTTGACCTTCATTATATATCCAGCAGAGAACGTGTGCCTTAAATCTCAAACTCACAAAATCACACAATTCTTATTTGAAGTGCAAGATTGTGAAAATTGTTTTCAGCATTTCAACTGATGAGCTTTACTGTAATTAGAGAAACATGCATTAAGCATAAAAGCCACGCACGCCAACTTATTCAAGTGTTTAAGCCCACTTATTACATGCTCCTTCAGCAGTACAACCTAAAACACTAGCACACATAGTGCGCACATCATATATTTTTTTTAAACGGGCTCTCTCATACATTCATTCATTCGTGCAATTTAAACATTTTTCATATTTTAAAATGTAAAAAAAAAATCTATACTACAAGCTACATATAAATAGCCAGTTATGGGATGGATTAGTTGAAATATTTTGTGAACATAAAGAAATTGAAATGTATTGAAGGAAAAAATAAAAATAAGCATAAGAAACAAGTTGTGGATAAAATTAAATTCTTTAGAAACTTGGACTTAAAAAAAATCTTTGAATGGCTTCACGGTCATTTAAAAGGAATGAATTCCAGTTGTAAGACTGATGGTGTATGTAGAATATACATCTGAGAATAACAAAGAAATTAAAGAAGCATACAAAATAATATCTATGTAGGTATGTTTGTAGCACAGAACACACACAATTTTGAGAAAAATATAAACAGTCTGTTTGTTAGCAGATTTTTGAGCTGATATTGCGGAAGGAAAAAAAGAAGCGAAAATGTCAATTTTGAATGTAAAAATTTATGCAAATGAACTGCTTTCTTTTCTTTTGTGAAAGGAATGTATGGTATGAGTAAAAATAAATATTATTTTATAGCTTTATTTAGTTTTCTTTGGTTTTTTGTTCTCAAGCAGTTCTTTTACTTGTGTGTTTTTTTATAATAAACTAAATATTGATTTATCGATTTTGTTTGTTGACTTCTGTTAATCAAAATTTTAGAGTTTATCAATTATTATATATTTTGTGGGTAAAAATTTAATTTTTTTACCAGGATATCCTCAAAAAAATTGTGAGCACAAATAAGTTTTAAGAGATTTACAAAAAATTGGCGTAACTAATATTAATCTCATTGATAACTATTAGGGGTATTCACAATGCGGTTGTATTGTGTATTTTTGATAAATTTGATGTTTGTAGTAAATTTTGTAAAATTACAAAAACAAAATACACAGTGTTCAAAATACAACCCTGTAGCAAAAATACAATGACGAAATTCTTTGTATTCTTTGTAATTTCGTTGTGTATGTGATCAGCTGATCGTAAAAGCATTTCTACTCAGCATCGAGGAAGCTACTGGCTGCGATGTGAGTTTATTTAATAAAATTTAATATTATTAGTGTTTCGTTCAAATATTTTCCTTATATTGTAGGCATTCTAATTCATATTTCCAAACAAAAGTATATACACAAATTAGCTGATTTTAAAAGTTGTAAATATTATAAATTTTGTAAAAATTTATCACAAATACATCACATCGTGAATACCCCTATTGTATATTCATGTTAAGGCCGGCAATACATTTACAGGCATACCAGAATCGATTTTTTTTTTTTTAATTTAAAGTGATTTACAAATATTTCAAAAATATGAAAAAAATTTTATAAAGATGTCTTGAATATTAAAAAAGTTGATAAGAGGCCCGCACATGAGTTCGATATAATATAAAAATCGAGTTATTACAGCTGCTATTTTATTATAACATATATTTTATCTGCTCAAACCAGTATATTTGAGAAGAGGAAAATTCCAAGGTATGTTGACAAGAAAGAATGTCGTATTATTTGTTTCGTATAACTTTAAAGACGTTTTTTTCAAAACTACGTTTTTCAAAACCGCGAGCAACCTAGCTGAAAAACTACTTGACCGATCCTTACAATATTTGGAAGGACATTTTTTAATAAAATTTTTACCAATCTGAATGAAACTGATTTTTAAAATCGTTTTATTCAAAATTTAAAACAAAAAATAATTTTTGCATTCCATTTTTTACCAAGTACGTAAAAATATTCAAAAAAGACTTTTTTGTAAATTCTGTCTCATTCATATATGAGATATTTTCATTCAGCCCTATTATGAATAATTTTTCACGTGGAATCGGAAAAGGGAGTTTCCGCTTTAAATATAGCAGATAGAGATATCACATTTTTTGTTTTTACAGTCATGAATACTGACGGGTAACGAACATTGTTCAAAAAAAAAAAAAAAAAAAAGCTTTTTCTGAAAAACGTAAACTCCCTATTCCGATTCCGCGTGAAAAATTAAACATAATAGGGCGAATTGTGTTTTACACTTTTTTTTAAAGATGAACCTAGGAGCCAGCAGAATGCCGGCATTGCGAAAAGAGGTCTTTTACAGCAATTGTTGTAGCCAGCGCCATCTTTGTTTTTGAAAAAAGACATTTTTCTTGTATATTTTACCAAATTTGAAAATTTTACAACTTTCGTAATAAGACTTTGAGCGAAATGACTGACTGTGTTTCAAAAATCGAGACTGCTCTCTCGGACGTGGAAATCATCAGGACTGAAGTGAGGACTTTGAAAATACAATTTGCTAAGCAGGAAAATGTAGCTGTTTCTTGTGACCTGAGATTGCATGGTATTCCTTATATGGACGGTGAAAATTTAATGTCCGTTTTCCATAATATATGTAACTCCATTGCCATCACACCACCCAACATCAAAAGTATTTTCCGTGTACGTGCTAACAGAAACGCTAACAGAAACACTACTGATGGCATTATAATAATTAAATTGGCTACTCCATACGATAAAAATTTCGTTTTGAGATCTGTGGCCAAATTTAGAAAAGCTAATCGATGTTCTCTGCGCTTGCATCATGCCGGGATGAATTCTGATGTTCCAATATATTTGAATGAGAGTCTTACTAAAGCTAATTATGATTTACTTCAGAAGGCTATAGGGTTAAAAAAGAGACAACAATTAACGGCAGCTTTTACTCTGCGAGGTCTTGTTTATGTTAAGCTCACCGAAGCCGAAGCTGCAATTGGTTGCATGGCTGAATTGCAAGAGATCATCGCAAATCAAGCGACGGCTGAGCATGAGAACAACAACCACAATATGGACTCTAATGGTGCTTGTTTTTTTCGTGCTGCTGTGGGCGCACAATGACTTACGCCGGCTCTCTCCACAATTTAAGCGTACCATATATATTAGGCTGACCATATGTTTTAGGCTGACCATAAGTATATGTTTATTTCAAATGTTTAATTTTCGTCTTTTTTTGTTTATTATTTTAAGTAATTCTGCATTAACTTGTAAGCATATCTTACTTTTTTATTTCATTTTTATATGTATTTGTATTATAACAAAGAACTTTATAAAAATTGCACGGGGTGGGAAATATTACATTGAACATGAACTCTTTAAATAGCACAAATAGTAGTTCCACAGACAACACATATGCTTTAATTCGCATGTTATGCAAACAAAGAAAAGGTTTAAATGTCTGTCACATTAGCGCACAAAGTCTTGTAAAGAAAATAGATGAGTTTAGATATATTTTTGAAAACTCTGATGTTCATGTTATATGTGTCTCAGAAACGTGGTTCGTTCCTGATATGCTGGATGACTTGTTTAAAGTAAACGGTTATAAAATATTCCGAGCTGATCGCCTGAGTCATGCCGGGGGTGCTGCTATTTATGTGAGAAGTGAAATTACGTGTAAATTAAATTGTAAATCTCAAATAGGCAGTTCTATTGAATATTTGTTCGTTGATGTTATTTCTGGCTCTGAAAAATTACTTGTTGGCTCCGTTTATAGGCCCAATCGTTATATCGACATGTCCTCATTTATAGAATCTGTTCAGTGTTTGTCCTTGTCTTATACGAACATCTTAATTGCTGGTGACTTCAATAGTAACCTTTTGTCTGAAGATAATTTTATAAATGAGGTTATTTCTTTAGGCTTATACTCTGCTAACATGACGTACCCTACACATTTTACTAGTACTGCTAATACTTTACTTGACCTTTTTTTATTGAATGACGTATCCAAACTTTTATTTTATAATCAACTTTCTTGTGCTAATTTTTCTAAACATGACTTAATTTTCTTAACATATGACTTTCAATTGTGCAATAAACCGACTAGTTTTAGCTTTAGGGACTTTAAAAATATTAATTATACACAACTAGAATCTGAGGTTAATATAATTGATTGGAATATAATATATTATACCTCTTCTGTTGACGAGCAAGTTGCGATACTGAATAGTTGTTTAAGTTACTTGTTCGATAAATTTGTGCCAATGAAAACTAGAAAAGTTAAACCAAGCGATCGCCCTTGGTTTAACGGTACTATAAAAACACTAATTCAACAACGTAACTCTGCTTACAATCGCTGGAAGCGGTTCAAAACTGCTGAACTCCATAGCCAATTTAAGCAAAAAAGAAACGAAGTTACTTGGGCTATTAAAACAGCTAAAACCAAATTTTATGAAAACAAATTCAGCAATGCTGTAGGCAGTAAGCAGACTTGGAGTTTGATTCGTGACATTGGTGTCAGTAAGAAAACTGATTCATTAAGTGCAATAAATGTGGACGAGCTTAACAGCAATTTTGTTAACATTCCTATGCCTGTGATACAAACCAATGTTTATGAAAATTCCATCTGTGATAATAACTGTGATATTAGCTTTAGTTTCAGTTGTGTTGACCAACTTTAACACATCAAGTTGGTCAACACAATAGTTTTCTGTCCATTAAATCAAATGCTATAGGTTTTGATAAAATTCATCCAATATTTATAAAAGCTTTGCTACCAAGACCCTTACCAATATTTACCTTTATTTTTAATTCAATATTAACAAAATCGATCTACCCATCTTGCTGGAAAAAAGCTAAAATAATTCCAATAGTGAAAGCTGCAAATGAATATAGGCCAATTGCAATCTTACCATTTATTTCTAAAGTTTTGAAGACTTGATGTGCAAACAGCTAAACAAGCATTTCTGTGATAACGGTCTTTTAACCGACCGTCAATCTGGCTACAGGCCGAAACGTAGTTGCATTACGGCACTGATAGATGTAACCGAAGACATACGAGTAAATTTTGATGCCAGCAAAGTAACTTTTTTGACCCTTCTTGACCACTCCAAAGCTTTCGACACAGTTGATCATGATATCTTGTCTTCTAAGCTAGTAAATATGTATAATTGTTCATTGTCTGCGTCTAATTTAGTGTCGTCATATTTACGAGATCGGTCTCAAGCAGTATCTGTGAATAATGTTACGTCTAAATTTATCGCAGTCTCAAGAGGTGTTCCGCAAGGTTCTCTGTTAGGACCATTATTGTTTTCCATTTATGTTAACGACCTGCCCAAAGTGTTGAATTTTTGTAAATTGCACATGTACGCTGACGACGTTCAACTTTATGCAAGTTGCGACTTAGACTCCATGAATAACTGTGTCAAAAGTATCAATGAAGACTTATGCAAAATTAATGACTGGGCGCTTAAGAATGGATTGTGTTTAAATCCAAAAAAATCTAAATGTATTGTTGTTTATAAAAAGAAAATTGATCAGTCTCTCATACCTTCATTGACTCTTAATGGATCGAACATTGTTTTTGTGGAAACCGCGAAAAACCTCGGTATTACTTTCAATAGACTCCTATCTTGGAATAATCATATAAACTGCACTGTTGGTAAAATTTACGGCATGCTTCGTACACTTTGGGTTACACAATATTTCACTCCTCGCAGAATAAGGCTCCTCTTGGCAAAAACATACCTAATACCTACTCTACTATATGGGTGTGAATTATACGCTAATTGTGACTCTATAAGCAGACAGAAACTTAACGTTATTTATAACAACATCTCACGTTATATTTTTGGACTTAGGCGATCGGATCACATTTCCACGTTTTCTAGACAAATTTTCAATATGACTTTCGACAATTTATTAAAATTCAAAGTACTTGTGTTTTTACAGAAAATACTTGTCTACAAAGAACCTAAATATTTACATGACCGACTACGCTTTCTCAGATCAAATAGATCAACTCAAATTATACAATTAAGGCATACTCATTTGATTTCGGAGAGGCAATTCTATATAAATTCAATTCGTCTGTGGAATTCTCTACCTGCCAATATTAAATCTGTTACTAATCCCGTGCAATTCAAAGCTAAACTTTATAATTATTTCTCTTTGTTTTCTTTTTATGTTTTCACTTATAGTTTCCGAAAATTGTTTAAAATTAATTATCAATACTTGTTCGGCTGGCCCGACATTACATTATACGAATACAACGGTTTTAAGTACTACAATGATTTAAAAATTGCGTTATCCTAGTTTTTTAACTCTAACTTTTTATTTTATTCTTTTCCTTAATAGTTTTAAGTTATAATTAAGTTATAATTAATATTATATTACCTCCGCTGATCATGAACAAAATATCACTAATACTATATTAAGATTATTATATCTTTTGTATTAGAAAACGAAACACTCAATAAACTAAACTAACAAATTTCTTCTAATAAAAACCTTCACCTCAATATCACTCTTTCTTACTCTACTCTAAATGCTGGCACGGGTTCGGGGGGAGGCTGATTTGGGGGCTGAAACCCCCAAATTCTCTGCGAAAAGGCATTTAAATGTAATATACTTGTGTTTTTTTTATGTGGGCTATGGGTACCAAAAAGAAAAACATTAATTTCTTCATAATTTATTTTAAATATTTATACCCCTATGCTGCAAACGTTTGTGGCTGTTTCTATTTCTAATGCACTGAGTTCTGGGGTTCTATTTTGTAATTGTGCACAAAATTTGTGTACACTAAAATGCACACTCACATGCTGAATAAAATATAAAATTGCTGAATAAAACTTTGTGGCTGTCAATTTCAAAATAATGATGAAAAAATTTAAATTTTTGAAAAAATAATTCAATCGTGAATATAAACTAACATCATTAAAGTAAAATATTATTTGAAGTGTGAAGAAAATAAGTTATTTCTTGACTGATGACAAAATTTTTAAAAATACAATCTGAAATTACGCCAGGTATTAATATACCCGGTTCTATTTATGAATTAAATATTTTGCAATGTTTAAGGAAAGTGTATGTGCACAATATTTATTTTCGGAAAATTTTTATAGTATTTTATAGACTCTAATTTTTTAGAATTTTTAGAATTTAATTTAAAAAAAAGTCGGTTAAAAAAAAAACATTAATACATTCTATTCATCAGTTCTACCTTTTTTTGATCTTTTTAATGTTTTCTTTGTTAATAAAGCAAAAAGCAAACACAAAAGTAAAACTTTATATTAAAAATACAAGTCTCGACAATATTCCCTTGCACCAGATGTTGTGAGAGCTTTTAACAACTGTTTGTTTTAGTGTAAAGCTGTGCACTCGGAAAGCTCTCTTTGTTGTTGTTTGAAACGTGCGTTGATCATCACTGCTTCAAAGGCAAAATCTGTCAAAATCTGCATCAAATCGTGTGATGGGGCTTATTCTGTGCATATAGTGAGATCAGCTCGGAGTGATCTACCATGAGCTTCTTCAGCCTAACGAAACCAGCACTGGGGAACGTTACCACACTCAGAAAAAAAGACTGTTAAATCAAGGAAAAAGTAGGCTGACACAACAGTTTTCAAATCAAATCAAGTCAAGTCCCATTCTACGGTTGAAAGTGTTGATGCAACAGTCCCTACCTTTAATAAAAGCAGTCCTGTTTGTTGGTTTTGCAACAATAAACTGGATGGTTGTAGTAACAGTCTTAACAGTTGGGGTAACGTTGCTATTTGTTTTTTTTTTTTAAAGAACTGTCCGGACTGTTGAAGTAATGGTGCTCACTGTTAGAGTTAAAGTGAATGTTGTTCATTTGAAATAACAGTCTGGACTGTTCACTTAAAAGTCTTAAAATTTGAAACATCGGTAATAGTTGTTGTTCAAAATCACAACTTGAAAAGTTTCCTTTCTTTGTTTGCTTAGGTGCTGCACCTTTGCACATTAAATTGCTATAAATTATAAATTATCGGCATCAGGGTCCTGTAGTGACTCGATATCAAAATCATTCACTTTAATTAATTTCAGTTATTTTCTTTTGTTCATCAATTCTGCAGATAAATTGTTTTAAATAATTTGTGTTTCAATATTATAGAACTAACACTTATTTGGCTATAAAACAGACTTCAATTATTTTCGCATAATATCATGAACTGCACTTTCCAATGACTAACGACGAAATAACAGCAACAACAGCCGAAGAAGACTTCATGTCAACATGAGACTAGTTTATTTTTACTTCTCCTTTGTAATTTCTCCTCGCCATCAACACCACAAGCACAAACTTATATATTGCAAACGATTGATCGCCAAAAGCTTGCACAGCGACGACAGCCGAAGAAAATTTCGTATCAGCACGAAACCAGTTTCATTTTTACCTCGTCTTTGTTATTCACTCCTCGCCATCAACAGTACCAGTACAAAATCATATTTGGCAAGCCATTCGCTCTTTGCAGGCCACAACAGCGAAATTTGAGAGCCGCAGCTGTCAAATCAAAGGCTGAAAATGTTGCATTTGACCGGTTAGACTGTTTAGCTAAAGGAAGAACCTTTCGTTCAACAGCCTTTCCCTTAATAGTGAAACAAAATCGAATTTTGGCAACCGTAACTGTTGAATTGAACCTAAACACTCACCCATTTTGCCAGTTAAACAGTTTAGCCAATGGAAAAATCTTTCGTTCAACAGGTTTTGAAAAACAAATTATTAACAGTCCAGAACAGTTTTTCTGACAGCACACATTTTTCTGAGTGCAACACCCCAGTACTGTGATAGTACTGAGTGTACTATCCCAACCGTCGTATTCACCACAACTTCTTTCAACTAATACTGGTCGAGCAGCACTTCACTACTAACGAAGAAGCCAAAAATTGGGTTGATTCTTGGATCGTCTCAAAAGTAGAGGAATTTTTTCAAAGCGAAATCTGTATGTTGCCTGATAGAAGGGGAAAAGTCGTAGCTAACGATAGAACAAAACTTTGCATAAAATATATTTTACCAACTTATCTTTAAAGTTATAAATAAAGCTTCAAAGTTATAAATAAAACAAATCCTTAAAACTTATTTGTACACCCAATAGAATCTTTAAAGGTGTCAAGATACTTTTTTAATGGGTACTTTCATGCTATTTTTTTGCTTAAATAGGCTTTAATAGCTTTACATGCCCCTTATTATGTCATTAAATTGTATTTCTATCTTGCTATTTCTACCTCTCTCTCTCTCTCTCTCCCTCACACACACACACACTGCTTTCCCCGATCTGTAGTACTATTTTCATCTTGTAAGCTTTTATTTACATTCGTTTTCCACTTAATTTTAATGATAAATTTGCTTAAATTTGCATTTGTCTCTATTAACACTGTATCAGTTGGTTAACTTTTATTATTACCAATGGCCTACATAGATGTCCCTCACTTAATTCTATTTTATTCGCCAACCATAACAACAACAGCAATATACTTAATTGGTAGCAAACACGAAATTTTATATCACCTTAAATGCTGATGAGCCGCTCTTCTTTACAGTGGATATAAAAAGTGGCAGTGATGGGCACTTAGGTAAACATTTCCAAAAAGTTGTCTGTATTTGTATACGTAAGTAAGTATATGAGGGGATGTTTATGTGTGTGTGTGAATGTGCATGTGTGTATGTGTGTGTTTGTGTGCCTGAACGTGTTGTTCAAATTTGTGTTACATCGATGCCGATGGCCCCCACATGTTGATTTTATAACAATTATTAAAAAAAAGTGCTCAAGTTTTTGTCATGTTTTTCCATGTTGAGTCAGATCCTTGTTCTGCACACTCATTATTGATTTATTATAATGCACTTTTTATGTCTGAATATTTAAAGTATACTTTTGTAGTATGGTTTTAAAAATGTTGAGCCGAAAATTGTAAATTGACTTATAATGGCTGAGAAGGCAAAAACATAATGTTGGGAAGTTATGTTATGAAGACATCAAAATTTGTGTGCTCACTTAGCAAGTTGTACTTTTCAGAGGAGGTATATTTATATATTCTTACAAACCCTTCAAGCACATCTACCTGAAAGCATCTTAAATTAAATTTAAGCGGTTATATGAAGAATAGCTTAAACTGAACAACATGTCTGTTGCTATGAACATATTAGAGGCGTTAAAATGAATACATGATACATTGATATGAGTATTTTTCTTTTAATAAATAACAATCAAGCATTCAATGAAGGAATGAATGTAGTAAAGCTTGTTGTAAAACAGTTGACGAGTCAAGACTCGAGGTGGTCGAATGCATAAAAATGAGTCTAATGGAAATGTTATTTATATGCAAACTAAATTTTAAGCGAAGAAAATAAGCAAGCGGCAAAGAATCATTTGTTGCCAAATTAACGTTAAAATCTCCCCCGAGAATCATAGAGATTTATCCTCTCTTCTACCAAGAGCAGCAGCACCTGTTTGACTGTAAATGAGTAGGGAACAATGTATGAAATAAAAAATTAATGATAGTGGCTAGGGTTGCCACTAAATTTTTTGTATTCAAGCTGGTAACACTAGATAAAAATGGGTTTGCTAAATCCAAAACCGTAATCAGAATTTCAAAATTACTAGAATTCATAAAAATACAAAAAAATCTATTGTAGATGGCAACCCATTTCGCCATCTCAAATGCTTAAATTCTGATATCAGATTCAGATGATGTTTTAGACTCTCAAAATTATGGAATTTTGTCATAGTGACTAAACACGCGGTAGAAATATGAAATACAGATATGAACTTTAATCTAGAGTTTTTGCGTTTTTTGTATTGGAATTCCCAGAAGGATGGCAGGGGGCTAAGTGTGTTCAGAAACATTTTGAAGAGTAAAAAAAATAGGACCAGCTCATATATTTGACCCCTCTTTGGGTCAATTCGGAAGATTGCTTTTTTCATTCATAAGTTTTGATGATTTATTCACAAAAAATTTTGACGATGCACACTGGGGCCGCGCCCATATAAAGGGTGCTCAAAGTTCTAAAATATTTTTTTTTCCATCAAACTCTCTTGATCTATTCTTTTGCTGCAAATTTAGTCAACTTAACCCATTGTTAACCATTTTTTAAACCGTTTCTAACCATTTTTTTAACCCTTTGGTGACTAATATTTTTTATAACGCCAAATACGCCAAGCTCCATTGATTATATTATTGTACAAATTATAAATGATTTAACCCATTCACGAACTTTGATTAACCCATTGGTAACTATGAATTATACCATTATTAACCTTTTTTTAAAAAAAACTTACACCGAGGAAGTTTTCAAATATTTAAGTCCAATACACTATCCACCAGTTCCACCAGGCCACAAAGGCTTGTGAGATACAGTTGTTAATTCAATTATACTTATAACAGAAGCGATGCTGCAGTAGATCGTCACCATCTATTAATAGATAGAGGATTGTGTATTTGCTATGCTACAACTCACAAAAATTTGCTTTAATTTGCCACAAGGTGTCTCCAGCATCGGTGTGTTTTTATTGTGAATGCGTTTGTGGTGTTGTTGGCACGAAGAAAATAAGCAATGGCCACAAGTGAGTTGGCAAGTGCGTTTTTCAGTGTCAAAAAAATAGATGATATCAATAAATATGGAATTAACAAACGCATGCATGACATCGGCAAGGTATCTAAAATGTTTGTTAAATTTTGTTTCGTGTGCGTTCTTTAATATATATTAATATATATTTAATATATATTTTTATCCTCGTTCTGTGATTTTCTTGGATATTATATATATATATATAATACATAATATATTAATATAATATATAAATATATATAATACATATAATATATGTAATATATATTTAATATATATTTTTATCCTCGTTCTGTGATTTGCTTGGAGTGAAATCTGAAAAATTTTCGAAAGATTTTTTCGCTACGTAGTACGCTGTTGAAGGAAAAAATTTGTTCAGTGCAGCCAAGTTCACAGCCATGTGTGGAGAGTTAAAATGGAGAGTCGCTGGCATTATATTCCCGTATATGTAATTGGCGTGGAAAATTGACATTCAACAATAAAAAAATAAGCAGTAAATATGTTTTCTGTATATATGTAATTTATTTTTTGTTATTTTAAATTTTTGTGTTTAAAAGTTAAAAAAATTAAAAAGAAACATTTATTAAGCTATCAAATCTATGTAACTGCGAAAAAGCTTCGCTTCTCTCGTGTGTCCAACGACGCACCTGTGTTTTTTTTTTTAACACGACTTGCTGAACTTCAAGTAAACGTGAGGAGGTGTGGTTTAACAAATTTTGTAAAGGTACATCAGCTTCACTTTCAGAAATTTTTACATTTTGTGGATAGCATTTTTTCTTTTCTTTTTGGATGATTTTGTACTAAGGAAACACTTCAGGAGCATATCTTCTTATATTATTTTATTGCTTTCTGAAAAGCTTCGACTCTATGATGAGGGATACAGCATCAGATGGCGTTAATTTTTTACATAAACGTTTTTGAATTCTTCTTCAGAAACATCGGAATCAATAATTTTTTATAGCATCTGCCACCAACGACTTTCCAGAAGTCATTAACTTCATTTGGGCAGCATACATGAGTTCATCTGATGAATACTTCGATCGCAAGTAGAAAAGTTAAAGCTATACATGAAACACATAAAAAGTTGTAATATTATACTCGCACACACGCTAAAGAATAGACGAGAGGAAATACATTTGTGTATTCCTTGACAACTATTTTTCCATGGGCACATTTGCACATACCTCGAACGTCTTCCTTCGTTTAGATTGATGACTCCTCTCAGTAAACTTCGTTGTTGGTCTACCAACATTTATTTTAGGTGTATCAAACAAGCATTCGCTATTTAACCAAGTATTTTGCAATTCATAAAATCTTTAAATTTTTCTGTTACTTCCTTCCCATTTTTTGGTAAATTGCATTTTAAAATTTTTCAAAGCAGGGCACAAACATGTTTTTTTTTTTTGCTTTGAAATATTACATTGCACAATCTCTTCTCTTAATAGCAATTTTGTTGTCGAAGTCTTGTTTGCCGAAAAATTAATACAAATAACCAGAGAAGTTTACAATTACTTAAATCTCATTGTACTTAAAAACTCCACACTGTGTTTTGCTGCGTGAAGGTTGTGTGTTATATTCAGCCATGGCTGGATTTATGTAAAATTATACAAGATGCACTGCTTAATGCTTTTATTTTCATTTCAAAACTAAAGAAATTCTTTTAAGTAATACAATCCATATACAATCCATCATGATTTCTCTACATTTTACTAGAAATAATGATCAAAGAGAACTTTTCAAAATGATTTTTTTAAAAAAGGCTCAAAGTGATTTTGGTTTTGAACTCGGATTCTCAATAAGGAAGGAACATATTTTATTCCAGTACTGCCAGATTCAAAATCCATCATCATTTAAAAAAAATCGTTTTGAAAATTACATTACAAAAAAAAATGAGGTTAGTTTAGTTTTTTGAGAACTATACATTTTTCAAAACACATATTTCGACTATAAATACTACAGAAAAAAAATATTAAATATTAACTAATGCAAAAAATGTAATCAAGAAATCTACCACCGTTTATTTACAGTAACAACTTGAATTGCTAATCCGAATTTTTCAGTTGTGAAAAAATAAAAAAAAAATTAGAAATTGGCAACTTTGAACTTGCATATCTCCCAGCAGAAACATTCTAGAAAGTTGAAAAATAACTATGAAATGTATAAATGCAGTATAGAACTGCGTTTTTATTTTTGCAAAAAAATCATTTTTAAAAATCGACTTTTGAGCGCCCTTTGAGAACCATTGTGCGATGTATCTATGATATTAGTGGAGACTTCAATTTTATTTTGCAGCCTCTTATCGGCCTCTTATTGTATTTTTGAATGAAGCATTAGGTTTGACTAACAACAAAAGGTCTCCAGGTGTCACTCGCCGATTTGAATAATTTTCGGAAATGTGATAGAGTAGAAAAATCTAATGTTGACATATTTTTTATACATAGTATAAAATAGTTTACAAAGTAACTCTTTTATCTTTAACATATATTCTATATAATATGCTTACATGGAAGAAATGCATTTCACTGCATCTATTTCAGCTCAAATACTGTTCTTCTTCTCGCGAATATTCTATTTATTATTCAATTTATCTGCGTGGTCGAAGCTCTAAAAAAATTCTTTGAAACCGTTATCATTTTCGCTAGAAATTGTCTATAAATTGCTTACAATGAAGGATTGCACTTCAAATGCATCTATTTCAGTTCAAGTATTGTTCTACTTCTAACGAATATTCTATTTAATATTCTATTTATATGCGTGGCAGAAGGTTCTTTGAAACGGTTATAATTTTCGCATGAAATTGTCTTTAATTGGATTATATTGAAGGAATGCACTTCTATTGCATCTATTTCAGTTCAACTATTGTTCTTCTTCTCCCGAGTATTCCATTTATAGATTTTAATACGTAAATAGGCAGAAAATTAGCGCAAAAACTAAAGTAAAATAGTTCTTCATTTAAATAGGAAATAGTGTGGGATGGTCTGAAATATGAAGGAAATTTTAAGTAATCTAAATTAAAATTTTTTTGAGAATGTGATGCTTCATTTGCATTTATTTTGCAATTTTTAAATTAATGACAATATAACAAGTATTGTTCAACATTATTTTAACTATAAAAATATTGCTTTTGTTAGACTATAATTGAAATAAAATAAAAAAAAAGAACAAATATAAATAAAATAGACTCAATATAAAAGCAAACAATTTAAATAAATCATTCTCTACTTTTAATTGCCAAATAACAGAGTTTTTATTCTGTCGTTCAAATTTAACTCTCAAACCTAAGCGTTAAAAAAATGGAAAATCTTAAATTTAATCTTTACGCAAACTTCTTAGACGCATTTTTAGTTTAATGCGTAAAACAAATAATAAAATTAAAATTGGTGTTTTTTCTCCACACAATCACAAGCTCAGTTCAATTTATTTCGAGGTAAACCAAAGCAAGGATCAAAAAAAAAAAAAAAACAAATCAAACACAACAACAACACACTGAAATAAATATTAATTATCTCTAATGGCTCAAAACCTTCTTTAAGTGAAAATGCTGGTTTGTTTTTCACCTACTATATTGCTTTTATGTTCGAAAAACATTTATTGTTAAGCATAAACATACAACAGCAACAACAACTTGAGTGGCAATATGATGAACAAATAAAAAAAAAAAAGAAAATTCAAAATCCATTAATGGCAAAATCCAAACATTAACAGAGAAACCAAAGCATATGCGTAGGCATTGCTTGGCATACTTTTGTGCGCAATTTAATTTTGTGGAACAGAAGTAAAGGAAACTTGCGGTAAACAGTAAATGTTAATATTAGCAGACGGATTTAAAACGAAATTGTAATGAAAATATTTTCGAAACAAACATAAATAAACAAAAAACACACACATAAATGAAAATAAAAAATAAAAAATAACAAAAACATAGCGTCTTGTTAAAAATAAGCTGAAGATTGCAGCGCGTTTAAATAAATAAGCCAAGACTCATTAAAATAAAACGTACACAGCCTAAAAGCAGAGAGCGTTTTATGTTACAATTGGTAACAAGAAGTAAATGTGTTTGTCGAGTGCGTGTGTGTGCCTGAGTGTGGGTGAATGCGTGTGTAGCGCTTTAAATGCCGAATGTTGCGGCATTGTTTATAATTAAAGCTTGATATTGAAGTGAAATAATTCAATTCATATACAACCACACAATTACACTCACACACACACACTCATGTACACAAAAATCCTATTAAATATTTTAATATATTTCTTTTTTTTGCAATCAACGCGGTTTGCACTTGAATTTCAATATAATTTATAATGAATTGAATGTTGGCTAGAATCAACATATTTTATCAACATAACGACTTGAATTAATTATTTGTTATTGTCACCATTTAATGCGGTTTTTATGAATGCAGTTTTATTATTAAGTGCCTGATGAAATGCGATACATTGTAAAAAAAAAAAAATTGAATTGATTATGAGTTGTTTGCAGTATTTTTTTTCCACCTGTACTTGAGTGATTTCTGATGTTCACTTGAGAATAAAGTATTTGAAGGGACGTTAATAAGCCAAAAAATATGCATAGTTTTGCTCATAATGAGCAATACTTTTTAAGTGTGCCTAAAAATTTTGTTAAAATTGAGCAATCAAAAAAAAAGAGAGGCTCAAAATTAATGCACATATTAATAAAGGGTAAATTTAAGCCGATTTCTTTGCAATATTCGGTCAAAATATCTAAGTTCAGGCCAACAATCGTAGGCTTCGCTACAAAAAAATATAAGATTATATTATATTGATACTCATCTTATATGCATTTTCTCATTTTTATATATATGTATTGATACCTACTCATACATCAATTTCAAAAAAAATTTTAAAAATCTTCCAAAAAACTTTTTTTTTGCCTCTAACTGCTATGTTCTGAAAGTCTATAAAAATCAGGATACGGAAAGATCCGCTTGCGTACCTTTGTGTGCGTACCTTTCAAAAAGGTACACAAGAAATCGTACGCTTTTGCGGACATGAACTCTAGAAAATATTATACCGCTCTCGTTCATGAGCGCGTGAGTTTTGGTGAGACTTTGAAATTAGCTCTCATTACGTGTGCTTACCAAAACGTACGCGCTCGTGAACGAGAACGTAAATGAGACTTTTGATGCTCATGAGACAGCTCATGAGCCGCTCACGGAAATGAAAGGCAGGAATGAAATCTGAGCAGTTTAGAGAAAAATTTAGCTCCCATTAGAGTCCATTGCAACTTTTATGATTTCTGTGTACTGTAAACAATAATCTAGGTTCCACATGGATTATATATGTTACTGGTTGGGTCATTGGAACTTTTTTAGGTTCTGTGGACTTCTTAGACAAAAATCTTGGATTTTTTGACAAATACTTTCTATTTGGAAAAAAAAAGATTCCAATTGCAATATTTTTGGAACTTGTGTCACTGGGAATTTTTAGGGTTAGTGAACTCCTTGAATAAAATTTTCTTGACAAACAGGTTTACTCCGGTCATTGGAACCTTGTTGGGTTTAATGAGGTCCTTGAACCAAATCCTGATTTATTTTTTTTTGACAAATACTTACCACTTGGACAGATAGGTTTCAATTGCAATATTTTTAGAACTAGTTGGGTCATTGGAAAACTTTGGGCTAGTGATCTCTTTGAATAGCATTTTTCTTGACAAATCGGTTCCACAAGATCAAATGGACTCCAATTTTAATATTTTTGCAGATAGTTCGGTCATTTGAACTTTTATGTGCTTAGTAATTTTTTTGTAAAATAGAATCCACTTGAAAAAATAGGTTTTACTTACACTATTTTTTGAACTAGTTAAGTGATTGGAACTTTTTAGTGTTAAGTGGACTCCTTGAACACTAATATTGAGTCTTTCTACAAATAGGTTCCACTTGTAATATTTTTGGAAATAATTGGACCATTCTTACTTAAACAGGATAAGCGAACTTCTTGAGCAAAAACCATCCATTTTTTTAGCTATTACCCAACTAGTTCCAAAAGCGCAAGTGAATCCTATTTAACTAAGTGAAACCTATTTGTCGAAAATCCAAGATATTTGTCCAAGAAGTCCACAAAACCTTAAAATAGTTAGAATGATCCCACTATTACCATAATTAATCCATGTGGAACCTATTGGCTTAGATAGAAGCATGTATATTTGTCCAAGCAGTCCACCAAACCCAAAAACACTTCAAATGACGCAAGTAGTTTCAAAAATATTGAAAGTGAAACCTATTTGATCAAACGGAACCTATTTGTCAAAATATATTTGTATATGGCGCCTACAAAACTCAAAAAAGTGTAAGTAAAAAAAGAAAGAAAAGTATTAGTAAACGTATATATATACTTATATATAAGTAAAAGCCCAAGTGGAACGTACGATATGTGTGAGTGGAACCTTTTTGTCAAAAAATTCAAGATTTTTGTCTAAGGAGTCACTTAAGTGGACATAGCACCTTGTTGGTTTTATAGTACACAAAAACATTTTTTTTTTTTTAATTTTTTTGGACCCGCGTCGCACAGAGGTGTATTGAGCTGGATTTTTGGCTTTAAATTCAAAAAATCAAATAGAAGCTACGAACTTTTTTGGATACCGGTTTTAAGTTAATAAAATTCCGCGTTACTAACCAAAAAAAAAAGATAATTTAAGTGTACTAGTTCAAAAGTTACAAGCTGTGAAACTTTTCTTTATTTTTACTTTCGTTCGCGCGCATTGCAGAATCGCAATTTTTTAGCATTTTTATACAAAATTTTTATTTAAAAAAAGTCTTTTTTGCAAAATTTTTTAATGGAACCTACAACTTCAGGTTATTGTTGTTCTAATGCCACAAAAATTAATGAGATATAGTGTTGGAAGTAATTTTTTTGTGTTTAGTGAAAAATTTTGATATTTTGGTATTCATGTGGAGTTAAAGTTTATTTTGTTGTGTTCTTTTAACATCTTAATATGATTTTATTTTAATATGGACTGTTGTTATTAAGTGTTTAAAATTTTGTTGTGCACTTTTATGCACTTTAGAAAATGTTAAACTTTTTGCAAAAGAACTGCAGTCGCTTTTATCAAATTAAGCAAGTGCAGCCACTAAAGTGTGTTTTTGCTGTTTCTGCGCTGTTTATTTTTTTTTTTCTGTTTTTTGTTTGAATTTTTTTCCTTATTTTGTAGGTATACCCTACAGTCTGTATATTTGACTTTAATATTTTCATGGGTAAAGCTTAAATGTTTATTGAGGAGCTAACATAATATGTCGTTTTTTCTGAAATCGTTTTCCATTTTGTAAGGTTCACTATTGTATAACTCTTAATAAATGAAAATTTATGCGAATCGGAAAAGCAGACTGTGTTAGAAAATAAAACCAGAATTCAGAGAGAGTTCAAGGAAAAAATTGGTGTGGCAATTGATCAACCAAAGAAATTCCAATGATGGAAGTACCTCTAGACGTTTTTTTGAAAATGCAGAAGTAACAGCATTAATTACGAATATTGATGTAGATCTCATTAAAAAAATGCATACAGTTTTAATAGTGATTTCATGCGGTCACGAAGTGAATATTGAAAAATTCCGTGGTTTTGCGCTTGACACTGCAAGATATTTTGTGCATAAGTATCCGTGGCATAATATGCCCCCAACTGTGCATACGATTTTAATTCATGGGCCTGAAGTCATCAAATATGCTTTATTGCCGATTGGTCAACTGTCCGAGGAGACGCAAGAAGCTGCAACAAAGACTTTAAAATATTCAGGGAACATTTTTCACGAAAAATTAGCCTTGAAAAATCGCTCGATATATTTTCAATAGGTTTTTGATAACTTCTGATCCTATTATTTCGAACAAAAGGAAATTACCACAAAAGAAGTTGCAAAAGTTGCCACAAACTGCTGTAGATTTGATTATAGAACCATTGGTGCCAACAAATGAAAGCAACGGTGAAGACACTGATGAAACCGATGAAGATAACGAAGAAAAGAGTTGTGAAAGTATCGACATCGATTTTCATGATCCATACGATGGAGTTTTATCAAGCGGCAGAGATTAAAAATTCATATTGAAATTATATAAATAAACCAAAAATAGCTACCTCGAAACTTTTATAAAAAAGGTGTTTTTCTTAAAAAAAAAAAAAAAAAAAAAATCCATCAAAGGATATCAACTGTTTTTTTTTTACTTATTTGGACCAATTCTAACTAAAACAAAAGTCAACATTTTTCTCAGTCTTCTAGGTGATAAGGGTAGAATACCCCGCTGTGCGTCGTTTGCTACAATTTTTTTAAAAAAGCATCAAAAAATCAGGGCGTGCAGGTCCTCAGAAAAATTTAAAAAAAAAAGAGAAGCGGGATTTTAATCAACATTAAAGCGGCCATGGAATAACCTAAAAAAACTAGTAAGGAATGGAGCTTCGGCAGGGTACCGAAGCTAAAATACCCCTGCGCGGCCGAATTCAAGTATATTCAAAAAGTCTTTAGCCACGACAGACATGATGACATTCTGTTTTATATATTTACGAAAGTTTTCCTATTTTGATGACGCCACTTTGTATGAGAAATAGGCGTGGTTTTCATAAAATTTTGGCAAATATTATAGAAATGGCTTATATTAATTATCAAAGCTCATGTGCAAAATTTCAAGACATTTTTTTAATTTTTGTGGGTTTTTAAGAGATTTTACGTTAGTAAAAAGGCCACATTTAGTGGGAGGTAGGCGTGGTTTTCAACGATTTTTTAAAATTTCATAGTCAGGCTTGACATTGACATTGATCAAAGCTTATGTGCAAAATCTGCAGACATTTCTTTATCTTTTATGGATTTTTAAGAGATTTTACTGTAAAAATAAAGTAACTCTTTATTGGAGGTAGGCGTGGTTTTCATCCGATTTGGCTCGTTTTCGGACTTGATCTTAATTTTTTTGAAAAAAGGCTTATGTTTTGAATGTCATCGCGATAGCTTCAAAATTACGGCTGTAATCGTGTCGACAGACAGACAGACGGACACACGGAAATCGACTCAGGAGGTGATACTGGTGAAAAATATATATATTTTCTTATACCTGCCACGCCTCCTTTTTGGCGTTACAAACGGAATGACAAAGTTAATATACCGCTTACGCAGTACGCGTTGGGGTACAAAAATTGGTTGAAAAATTAGAAAATGACGATGTTTTTTCGGAAATTGACGTTTTTCCCCCAAAAAATCTGTTGTAACTCAAAAAACTGTTGTGCCCATTTTTTCATCCGTAAGCCATTCTTAGGATTAACATGTGTTAATTAACGTTCTTACATTTCAGAATGATCAGAAATACTTTTCTTTTAATCATGCACAATAACTTCAAAAAGTTGATTTGAGAAAATCGCGTTTGAGAAAAAATTTTTTTTTTGTCTTGAGAATTTCACTTTTATGCTAATCAAATATCTTGAAATGTTCATTCTAACATATTCAACAAAAAAAAAAAAACAAAATATTGATTTCTTGAAAATTTGTAGGTGCTATATCCCCTTAACTAAAAAAAGTTCCTATGACCAAAGTAATTCCAAAAATATTGAGAGTGAAACATATTTGTCAAAAAAACCAAGATCTTTGTTCAAAGAAACAATTCCAAAAATATATGTAAGGAGTCTATAGAACCAATAAAATTCTTTTTACCTAACTGGGAGCTCCACTATGCTCTTTTTTTTTAATCATTACCATATGAACCGTGGCATGAGCATAAATCGTCTCATTTGCGTACATGCTCGTGGACGGATACGCCAAATATTTTTTGTCGTTCAAGTACATGAGCTAGTTCTACGTATATTGCTCTCAAAATTTGCCTAACGTACACGGACACACAAGACTTTATAAAAGGTACACTAGCGTGTATCAAAATAAGCTGTGTACACGAGAGGACCTTTCCGTACCCTGGTAAAAATCAATTGTTACAAACAATTTTTCAGCGACTACAAAAAATACTATCCATAAAATTGAGAAAACAATTTGGCTAGGGGTTTTACAAAAATGGCTGTAAGACACATGACATCCTCACTGCCTTTGCGAGCGCTTTTATAAAGCCTAATTTTTCGCTACCAAAGGCAGTACAACATTTATATTTTTCTTACAAAAACTGGTTTTGCTTATATTTCAGGGTAACTTTTTCGTTAAAATTATAATATATATTTATTCAAAAAAATTTAATTATAATCATAGTCATGACTTAGAAATATTCTTATCTCACAGAATATATAGGTAGGTATACATAAAAATAAAATAAGAAAAAATATTTTTTTAATTTTTTTGGTTCACCCCTTCTTTAAGCCATTCTAAAGGACTGCTTATAGTAGGTCTCTTTAAAGCAGGGAGAGCTAAAGGCATGGACAATTTGGCCATTTCATATAAAAAAGTGTATGGGCTGGGCTACGAGTAGGGTAGGCCTGCCAAATCCATTTCAAGACCTGTTAGTAGCCCTTCGAATACCTGCCAATGCCTACTGGCATCAAATGAAAAAAAGTTCATGCCTAAATGCTCACAACAAATTTTATCATTCTAATATTTAATGACATATGTGCATGGAAAAACAAAAGGAAAAGCAAAGCAGTAAGCAAGATCAACGTTAACTTATTTAATTTACATTTTGTTCTATTATTAAAGGCAAAATATTTAAAAATTTTAGGCATTGTTTGAGTTGCCACAAATATTTAAAATAATAATGTTATAATAGGAAAGAAATTTTAAAATATTCAACACCTTAAAGTATGCAGTATGTATGTATAAATATGCAAGTATCGTAAAAAGCAAAAATTATTAATATTCCCCAAAAAATATTTTGACAAAAGCACCTAAACACATGCAATAATTTCTCTTTAGATGTTATAAGTAAATCTCTGTGCAGAAGTATGCAATAGTTGGCTACTGAAATTAATTTGGAAACTCTTATTCAAGTCAATATAATAATAATTAATTCCAAACTTGTACAAAACAAACGAGCAAAGTTTCTTATCATTGTTTCAATATATGAACAATGAAATACAAATATATAAATATTATTTTCCACACATTTATTTATCTTTGCTCCCGATGACAAAAACTGTGACGCTTTATCATTTGCTTGCCTACTTCTCGCACTTCCGCCATTATGTAGCGTTACAGCTACAGTCTTTTTTTCTAATTAATTCAATGAATTTGCTAAAAGTAATAAATTTACGCTAAAGCTTAATACTTTCATTATGTGATTTATTGATTTATACGTTATTATTCATTATTATTTGCCGATTTATATTAAAGTGTGTTGTGCATCGCTTATCAATAGCTGAGCGCAATGGAAAGGGTGACGCTGGCTGACATGAGCAGCACACAACAAAAAAAAAAAAAAAAAAACAATGAACAAAGTAACAACACTAGCATTATTTGATATAAAATCTTACACTGAAACAAAAAAACGTACATAATATCAAAGAAAAAGTTATTTGTTTCAATGAATCATTAATTAAAATTGGTCCAATTTACGCGTTTATTGGTTCAATGAAGCTCTGTTCTTAAGAGTTCAAGAACAAGTTCTTGAGTCAATTAACTGTTCATTTAAATTAATTAACTCTTCACTGAAACAACAAAAGTCATTCATTGATTTATATTCTTACACTCAAAGAACAGATTTATTGAACTAATGTAAACAACATAAGCAGTTGTTTACAACATAAGTAAAACGATTGTTTCAATAAACGACACGATGTTGCGTTTGTGATTTTGGCACGAATCAAACCAATCACCATAACAACAACATAAGCAGCTACTGTAGCATTTTATGCATGCTTTTTCTGATACGGAAATGTGAATTTGTCTTCTAAAATTTTGATATTTTGTGACTTTATTAAAGAAAATGGCCAAAATCGTTTCATTTGCCATACAACTTATATTTTAGCATATATTTTATCTTTGTACGATAAATATTAAAGGCTGTAGCTATACCCCAAAAAGTGAACAATTTCTTAATCGTGTAAAGAGAGGTAGCTGCCCGCACCGAGCCCGCCCAAATATCAGAAATATTAAATCAATAAAAAAAAATCTTTTAAAAAATTCTTGGAATGTTACAATTTTACAACAGAAAAATAGGTCTGGTATATAAATATACATAATAAACTATAACTAAAAAGATTTTTAACTTCAAATTCAATATTTTTGTACTTCAAATTTAAATTTTTCCTTTCAATTTAACCTTTGACAGCACATTCTGTATTGCTGTCACTTTGTGTGTTTCTGTATTGAAACACTTTTATACAAAAAAAAAATAGCCGCTACTTTTTTTTGAAGTGGTTTGAGTTTTAAACTTATAAAAAGAGTAAAATAGAACTTATATGAATGTTAAATACATTGGAATTTCTGAAAAAAAAAAAATTGTGTTATTTGGCCATTTCTGTATAAATTGAACTCGCAGCCTCTTATTCCTCTTATTTTTTTTTTTTTAGAATAATTTCATGAATAAAAATTCATTGATTTTAAGTACATTTTTTCGTTCAGTGTAAATTATTATCAGCAGTTATAGCAAGCAATACACAAGCACACACCTCACGCATTCTCGCACAAATACTGATACGCATTGCTTAAAAAGTTGTGGCATACTTTAAGGCTTGTGAATTGTGAAAAATATTTGAATTATGCCTAGATTATTAACACTTCAGCGAACACTTTCCCGGTGGGATACACCGTTATTTAAGGCCATTGCTTACTCACTCTAGGGGAATGTCTTTGTTTTCTGTTTGAGCTTTTGTCTGATGATTTGATTGAAGTGGCAAAGAGAATGAGTGAGGTGACGAACACTTGCGGCGCACAGTGGGTAAGGAAGCACATTATTTGGAGATAAATTAAAAAATTTAATTAAAGGTAAAAACTATAAAATACTGCATTGTTAATTGCAAAAATTTTGTTAATGGAGTTAACGGTTCTTAAGTCATACATTTCAAGAAAATTAAGAAATAAAATTTTGTTCGAACATTTAAAAGATTATGCAAATATTAAATAATTTATAACAAATTGTAAATGAAAAAGTATTAAAATATAATACGATTTTTACTTTTGTTTTATTTTTTGTATATGAAATATATTTATTAAATGAGTTTTCGTTCAAGTCAAATAAGTAAAGAGAGCTTAGCAAATTATTGGTGCACAAAGAAAACGGATCGTTAGAAGTAGTAGAAAATATTCATAGTAGCCAATTTAGTACCAAATAGAGTAATGTTTAGGCAAGCGTGTGTATTTTTTGCTTAAATGACATTGCTCTCATTCAGTTTTCATTTTAAAATAACTAATTAGAGAAAACTTAAAAAAAAAACATAAATCTTATATTATTGAACTATTAATGAGCAAGTGAGAGAGCTTATACTCAAAACTGTCAAAGTTCATAGAAAATAATAAAGAGTATGTACATAAGCAAACAGGAAAATTTTTAAACGATTTTTGCAGTAACGGTTGGCAAAATGAGAGCACAAGCACTCCTGCTGCTACCATGTTCGTTATATCATGCAATCATAACTGAAAATGCGCTACCAAATTGCTTTATCAGTACTCTCAATTTAATTTTTTACACAAATATTCACACAAATTCATTTATATAATCAGTGAAAATTTTCGTCTTCTATTGGAACATCTTTAATTCCTGGAGTGTAATAGATGCGAAAAAATTTCTTTGACCTTCGAAACGTCAACCAGTTACTCGTTATATAATTGGCCCAGCTGGAAAAAATTCTCCCAATCTGCTCAGAGAAAGCAGGTAATTTTAACCAGTAATGCTGCTAATATCGACTGCAGTACTGCTATTGTCTACATTGCGTACATTATTGACTACATTGTCTACAAGTTGTCGACATTGTTTACAAATTGTTGACATTGTCTACAAATTGTCATCATTGTCTACTAATTGTCGACATTATATACACCGAAATTGTCGACAATAACATTTGACACGTAGAGGAACATCACTGGAGGCAATGCCAATACAAATCCGAAATATATTTATTTTAATTCTAAGCATCAAAAAATTGTTGAATTTGTCTAAAAATTGTCAACATCGTCTAAAAAATGTCGACATTGCCTACACCAAAATTGTGGGCAATTACAGTCGTCACGTAGAGGAACATCACTGTTCTTTTGTTGTGAAATATATTTATTTTAATTGTAAGCATCAAAAAAAAATTGTTGATTTCAGAAAAAAATTGTTGAAATGAGATAAAAAATTGTTGAATTCTGAAGTAAACGTGTTCCCTTAACATATACAAGACATTAAAAGAACATTCTAAGGAATTATACAACTTACGAATTTGCTTGTGAGGGCACAGAAAATCGGCATTTTTCTATGGGTTAGGAGTTCAGAAGCACAAAATTTGCTTCATGATATGATAACGTGTCGCAAACATCAACCAGACTGTGGTCTGTTGAACTTGGTTGAAAATATTACCTCGATTTTTTTGCGTTTCTCATGCACTAAAGCTCAATAACAACAATATTTCCCATAGAACCACATTAATAATTCCGGTTCAGCCGACCTCTACAAGGTTAACCTTAAGTATTTGACCATACGAAATTAAGAATTACGCAAGTATTGAAAAACAATTCAAGCACTCGATATGTTGAAGAGAATTTATTTAACATTCGTTGAATTGATTGAGGAGACTCTTCGAAAAAGGACTTTCTTTAAATATTTCCTTTAGAAGAGCCTTGTGTGATATCTTTTACCAACATTTAACCTACAATATTTGGTGTGAAACTTATTGTAAAATTATTCTTGCTCAATTTCTTTTTACAACTTCAAATAAATCTGCTTTAAAAATATTGTCCGCCAAAACTTTGTATATTTTTTTTCTGCGACGTTTATTTGTCAACAGTTTGTTCGATGTCAAAATTCAAATATTGCGAAATTCAAATAGAAAATATTTATTTCGACGCCGTTTTGAGAGCGAGCGCGGGTTCAATAATAGTATGGTGTAGTAGGGTGTATGTTAATTTAACCCTCTCATGTACCTGTTGTATGTGTACAACAACTTTTTCAGACGCTTGTCTAGGATTAGTAACAGTACTTTTTTGTTTTGGAGAGTATGAACTTATAAAGTCACATTTCTGAAGCTCTGTTTGAAATGATTTTCGGGGGAATCGGAAAAATTTTTATATTTTATTTCATTGTTGATATTGCTTGAGATAAGACTAATTTTGCATTCGATCTTTTATCAGTGATTTTTTTTGCTGATATGAGTTTAAATAACTTCTGAATAATAATTTTCCAACATATTAGAAGTTAAAACATTTAAAATTGATTTTTGTGGGTTTCAATTTTCATTTGAAATTTGAAAAAAATTTTGTACTTCATGCACCATGTTGTATGGGGAAAACAATTTCAAAAATCCAAACGATAATTCGAATCGAATGAAACCATGTTTTTCGAGTTCCTAGATTTCAAGTTAGCCTAAAATGATCACTTAAAGAAATCTGCCTAACCTAACAAAATATTGAACGTGAAAGAGTTAAAAAGAAAAATGCATAATATTCTTATTGTCGTTAGCAGTGGTCATGAAGTTAAACTTAAAAAATTTCGAGAATTCGCTCTAAGCACTGCTACATATTTGTTGAAAACTATCCCTGGTACTATATACCTACAACGCTAGAAAAATATTTATTAAATATACATGGACCGGAGAAAATATCACACTCTTTGATATCAATAGTAGGGCAAAATACAATGAAGATATTTTCAACAGGCTTTTAATCAGTTCGAAGGCTGTTATATCAAGCAAAAAGAAAGTACCAAAGAAAAAACTGCAGAGTTTTCCGAATAATACATTCAATCATATATTATATGTATAGAACCAGCGGAAGATGAATCGAATGAAAATGTGGAGATGATGACAATGATGATTATTGTGAAGAGAGAACTGTGAGACGATAGGGACTCAAAAATATTTCCTACTGAAAAGATGTGACCAGAAGAGAAGTATTAACTTAAATATATATCATTCCCAACTGGGACAAATCATTATTGTTAAAATAAATTTTCCCCTGAAGCAGCTAAATTAATACTTGTTTTTTACTTTCTAAAATATAATTAATTAAAACACAGTTTTGGAATAGCTAAAAAGCTTGTGTTAATTAATCTCCTTAAACGGTGTACCTTACCCCACTGTGCAACGGTCAAACATGTATCTATTTGCCGAAGACTTTACCAACACAAACAAGAAAAACCATTAGTGGCAGTCAGGCGCACCAATATATAAGCCTTTGTAAGAGGATGGCTTAATTATTTTACTGGAAAATAGTATGGAGAGAGAGGTGTGAGGGTGACAGGGGGCGTCTGAAATTTAATGCGAACCAACAGGTGCGGTAGCATAATGATTCTATTTAAATTTGCCAATGAAATGGAATTTATTCTACTTAAATAAGGTTCAGACTTTAAAACTAAGTGAATTAATGAAGATTTGTATTTGATGTTTATAGTTCTGGAATGAATATTGTTCTGAATATTTGAATATTTTTTTTATCTTTATAATTCTTAATCAAACAAAATATTTTTTCTTTCGTTAAAAACACTTATTGATGATTTAAGTTTTATGATTCATTAACTTTGAGTATTCAAAAATGTTCGATGAAAATCTTTAGTAGATACTCTCAAAGAAAATATTCAAGGTAAAATTGATAAATAACATTTGTTAATTCCACTGTTCGACCATTTAAAACTTTGGCTTTAGACTTTCAGTAAAATTCCCATAAAAAAAATATGGGAAACTCTGGGCGTTATCATTCTCAGAACATCATAATCCAAAAAAAAAAAAACTGTCAAACATCGTCATTAAAAGATTTCACTTAATATATTTCCCAAAAATAAAAATTCAGAAATCGGCGAAAAAATTGTAATTTTAGAAGAAATACTTTATATATTGTAAATCTAATACTTACTAAAACACACATACATACAACGTACATAACATTCGTAAGTTTTTATGAGTGTGTTTTAAGAACAGATAAAATAAGATAAGATAAGATAAGATAAGATAAGATAAGATAAGATAAGATAAGATAAGATAAGATAAGATAAGATAAGATAAGATAAGATAAGATAAGATAAGATAAGATAAGATAAGATAAAATAAGATAAGATAAGATAAGATAAGATAAGATAAGATAAGATAAGATAAGATAAGATAAGATAAGATAAGATAAGATAAGATAAGATAAGATAAGATAAGATAAGATAAGATAAGATAAGATAAGATAAGATAAGATAAGATAAGATAAGATAAGATAAGATAAGATAAGATAAGATAAGATAAGATAAGATAAGATAAGATAAGATAAGATAAGATAAGATAAGATAAGATAAGATAAGATAAGATAAGATAAGATAAGATAAGATAAGATAAGATAAGATAAGATAAGATAAGATAAGATAAGATAAGATAAGATAAGATAAGATAAGATAAGATAAGATAAGATAAGATAAGATAAGATAAGATAAGATAAGATAAGATAAGATAAGATAAGATAAGATAAGATAAGATAAGATAAGATAACATATTAAGAACAAATTAATTTTAAGGTCAAAGTAGTAAAACATGTAAATATTAAAGTATTAGGGGTGAGGCTTGCTGGTTGCCACTGTTAACAGGTTGCCACTGTTTACCACTACTGTATTTTGACAATGTAAAAATATCGTTACCTAAACTCCAATTTCTAATTTTGGCGCGGACAGATTTGGAGCATAAATGCAAAATAAAAGCTCTTAAAAATTTATAAATTAAAATTGTGCGCTTGTTCTGTACTCATAAATAAAACATTTTCATCAGTACTCATAAGTTTAAAAGTATTTCCGTATTTCAATTGAACTTTTAGATAAAATATAATTTAATAAATATATTAAAAAGTTGCTGAGATATATGCAGATTTGACTTTCTAATGTTTTTTTATTTTCCCATTCTTAGATGTTGATGTTATCTAAAATTGCTATTATTTTCACATATCTTCAAAACTATGGAATCCTTTTCAGTACAAGGAATTTTTCAATAAATGATCGATCCCTATGAGAAAAACTAGAAGTGCGTTTTTCTAATTTAGCAAATGTTTTTTAATGAAATAAAAAATCTCTTACTGTAATATCTAAAATATTCACATGATGTTAAACTATAGAAAGTCTTAAATAACAATGTGTTTTTGAAAATAACCTAAGAATGAGGATAGTTATCTTCCGATGCAAATATCTCCACCTAAATACTAAATATTCTAAATTTTAATACTAATTCAATTCTTTACCTTGGCACCGCCATTAATACCAAAAACGAAATAAGCCTGGAGATAAAGCGAAGAACAATAATTGCTAATAGGTGCTACTACAGGCTCAGTAAGCAACTAAGTTCCAGAGCCCTCTCTCGATCGACAAAACTAACACTCTACAAGACGCTCGTTCTACCTGTGCTGCTTTATGGCGCTGAGGCATGGGTAGTTTCGCAACTGACGCAGCCGCTCTGGGGGTGTTCGAGAGAAAAGTTCTTCGCAAAATCTTCGGTCCTGTTCGAATCAGCGATGACTATCGCATCCGAATGAACCACGAGCTGTATGAGCTCTACGATGACATTGACGTAGTTCGGCGTATAACTGTGCAGCGACTACGCTGGCTGGGTCATGTCCATCGTATGAACGACGAAGCTCCAGCGAAAAAGGTGCTCGAGGCGAGGGTCGCTGGTCAACGACGACGAGGGAGACCATGCCTCCGATGGATGGACCAGGCTGAGGAAGCCCTTACCGCACTTGGTGTATCCGATTGGAGAAGGCGCGCGCAAAGCAGAGGCGCCTGGCGAGAGCTGATGAGGTCGGTTGAAACCCGGACACGGGTTGTTACGACCAACTAAGTAAGTAAGTAAGTAATTCAATTCTTTTTTGTACAAAAATTTAAGCAAAGTATTTAATAAAAATCATTTAAGTTAAACCATTAGCTGCGCATCTATATTTAAATATTTTTCCAAAAAATGCCAAAAATATAAAATGTTTTCTCAAAAAATTACAATACTTATAATAGTATTTTATATACAAAAATATGTTAATGTAATAAAAAAATTATTTAAGTCCAAAATTAGATTTTTATTCATTCATTAGCAAACATTTTTTTATCTTATTAATACATTCTATATTCTGTATTTATATTACATATTTTATATTGTGTATTGTATACTGTATACAGAATATTGCATGTTGTATATTGTATATTGTTTATTGTATATTGTATTCTGTACATTATATATTGTATATTGCATGTTGTATATTGTATATTGTTCATTGTATTTTGTAAATTCAGTATTCTATATTCTATATTCCTTATTCTATATTCTATATTCCATATTCTATATTCCATATTCTATATTCTATATTCTATATTCTATATTCTATATTCTATATTCTATATTCTATATTCTATATTCTATATTCTATATTCTATATTCTATATTCTATATTCTATATTCTATATTCTATATTCCTTATTCTATATTCTATATTCCATATTCTATATTCCATATTCTATATTCTATATTCTATATTCTATATTCTATATTCTATATTCTATATTCTATATTCTATATTCTATATTCTATATTCCTTATTCTATATTCTATATTCCATATTCTATATTCCATATTCTATATTCTATATTCTATATTCTATATTCTATATTCTATATTCTATATTCTATATTCTATATTCTATATTCTATATTCTATATTCTATATTCTATATTCTATATTCTATATTCTATATTCTATATTCTATATTCTATATTCTATATTCTATATTCTATATTCTATATTCTATATTCTATATTCTATATTCCTTATTCTATATTCTATATTCCATATTCTATATTCCATATTCTATATTCTATATTCTATATTCTATATTCTATATTCTATATTCTATATTCTATATTCTATATTCTATATTCTATATTCTATATTCTATATTCTATATTCTATATTCTATATTCTATATTCTATATTCTATATTCTATATTCTATATTCTATATTCTATATTCTATATTCTATATTCTATATTCTATATTCTATATTCTATATTCTATATTCTATATTCTATATTCTATATTCTATATTCTATATTCTATATTCTATATTCTATATTCTATATTCTATATTCTATATTCTATATTCTATATTCTATATTCTATATTCTATATTCTATATTCTATATTCTATATTCTATATTCTATATTCTATATTCTATATTCTATATTCTATATTCTATATTCTATATTCTATATTCTATATTCTATATTCTATATTCTATATTCTATATTCTATATTCTATATTCTATATTCTATATTCTATATTCTATATTCTATATTCTATATTCTATATTCTATATTCTATATTCTATATTCTATATTCTATATTCTATATTCTATATTCTATATTCTATATTCTATATTCTATATTCTATATTCTATATTCTATATTCTATATTCTATATTCTATATTCTATATTCTATATTCTATATTCTATATTCTATATTCTATATTCTATATTCTATATTCTATATTCTATATTCTATATTCTATATTCTATATTCTATATTCTATATTCTATATTCTATATTCTATATTCTATATTCTATATTCTATATTCTATATTCTATATTCTATATTCTATATTCTATATTCTATATTCTATATTCTATATTCTATATTCTATATTCTATATTCTATATTCTATATTCTATATTCTATATTCTATATTCTATATTCTATATTCTATATTCTATATTCTATATTCTATATTCTATATTCTATATTCTATATTCTATATTCTATATTCTATATTCTATATTCTATATTCTATATTCTATATTCTATATTCTATATTCTATATTCTATATTCTATATTCTATATTCTATATTCTATATTCTATATTCTATATTCTATATTCTATATTCTATATTCTATATTCTATATTCTATATTCTATATTCTATATTCTATATTCTATATTCTATATTCTATATTCTATATTCTATATTCTATATTCTATATTCTATATTCTATATTCTATATTCTATATTCTATATTCTATATTCTATATTCTATATTCTATATTCTATATTCTATATTCTATATTCTATATTCTATATTCTATATTCTATATTCTATATTCTATATTCTATATTCTATATTCTATATTCTATATTCTATATTCTATATTCTATATTCTATATTCTATATTCTATATTCTATATTCTATATTCTATATTCTATATTCTATATTCTATATTCAATATTCTATATTCTATATTCTATATTCTATATTCTATATTCTATATTCTATATTCTATATTCTATATTCTATATTCTATATTCTATATTCTATATTCTATATTCTATATTCTATATTCTATATTCTATATTCTCTGTTCTATATTCTATATTCTATATTCTATATTCTATTCTATATTCTATAATAGCCCAGTTATTACTTATCATAGCATTATAATAAAAATCTATCACATACTTTTAGGCACCAAAAAAAAAATTTGGTTTGCTTCATAGAAAATTGTTTCAGTTTTTTTTTAAAAATACACAATATTTAAGAAAAAATAAAACCTTATTGTACATCTACAGAGCAAGACCTTTCAATTGCTACCCTATTCCTATGCGCTTGCGTAGTAATAATATAGATTGCACAATTCTAACATTTTTTACCAGTTTGCTTTTAGTGTTTTGTTCTTGCATTTTGATTTGAAAATGTTAGCTAAACTGATTACAGCACGCTTTGTAATGTTAAAACTTAAGTAGCCCAAAAGCACAAACCACATTTGAACTGTTATTAAAAGCATTGTTTATCAATCCAAATAAGAGAGTATTTATAAAACCTCGAACTCCAACTACAAAAGGCAAAATCGCAAAAAGCCACTATAACCTATTTAATGAACTGTTATTGCAAAGTCAAACCAGTACTAACCACTTCACTGATAAGCAAACCGCTTTGCCATTATATTTTTGGCAGCCTTGGCTTCTTTATATCAGGACTTAGTAGCTGGTTGACTACTGCCTGTAGCATAAATTGTGCCCAGCACAGCGGGTAGCATTCATTGGTGTGTCTCTCAGCTAGTGTGTGTGCGTGTGTGCGATTGTGTATAATTGTCTGCCTATGTGTGTCAATTAAGCGTGCTTTGCTGTCATTTTCATTTGCATTTTAGTCACATTAACATTGAGAACAACAACATTAATAGAAAGAAAGAAAAATGCTTGCTTAAGGCTAAATTATTTTACTTTTACAACGATTGTTTGTTGTTTTGTTTTTTTTTTTTTTTTGTTTTCAACTCACGCTTTTTTTTTAGGTAAGACAATAAGGTACTGTCAAGAAAAAAATGCAACATTTAGTTATATAGGCACAAAAGGAAAAATATAGATAAAGGCAAAAAAAAAAACAAAAAAAAAAATTAACTCTTATCGCAAATGAGCAGCTTGTGGGAATGAACTAAGTATTACAGCTAGTTATGGGTGAATGGGTGCTATTATTAGTTAATATTGTAGCACTACATGTGAATAAATTCCAAACGGTGTGACTAATTAAGACGCAAACTGTACTCATACACTTACAAATTGTCTACAGCTACTTTTTCAATATCATTTAATAAGCAAAAAGCATTCAGATGCTGTACATATAAAAGGGACACATTTTAGGGATTTACTGAGAAAAATAAAATAGATATCTAATGGGTATAACTTTTCTAGTTAGCTACTATTGAACTTTGTTCCGAAGTCATATATTAATATCTTATGATATCTTGTGATATAAATTTATCACAGCGCAACTTTTTAAGCAAGATATTGTTCAAAAAGATGCTTGCAATAATTTACTAATAAATTTGCCACTGCAATTTTCCCCACCTTTTTCTTTCTTTATTCATTAATTACGTATCACTATCAGTTATAATCAGCCCAAATAACAGTTTATCGATTTCAGTTGTTTCAAAACATATCTCAAAAAAAAAAATCCGAAAAGATATCACAAAATAAAACTTACACAAAAAGATTTTCGTTTGACACTTAATTATCAGCGCTTAGCAGAGGTTGCTTCTGGACAAACGATTATTTTTCGGATTTTTTCAAAATTATTTCATCTTTTGATACGCTTATTAAAAAACAGCTAACAAGCAAACAGCTTTTTTTAGTGCAATATAAAAACTTGAAAAAACTCAGGTAAAAAAAAATCCTTAAAATGGATTTTCTCATTCAAAAAACCTTTTCTTCCATATAAAATTGTGTCCATTAACAACCACCTTTTAACAACAAAATCTTTCTTTTACTTTTATTAATATTTACTTACCTATTTATTACATATATTTAAAATAAAATTATATTTTGCTTTATTTTATATTCAATTTCAAAACAAATTGGTTCTTGTTACTTTCAACCTTCAGGCTTAAAAATCACTGTAAGTTGAAATTAAGAGCCTAAAGGTAAGACATGTTTCTAAAAATCCTTTATCACTGGCCATAAATAATGCGTAGCATAAAAAAAGGTACGTATTTTATTTTATCTCGTACACATCCACAGCTGACATAGTAATAAATGGACGACAGTTTCGAATTTTAATGCGATGCTAAATTTTTCGCATTTTGGCAACTCATGCCAAGAATGAAAAGTTTGAAAAAGAAAAAAAAAAAAAAATAAAAATCAAATATGTACCCATTAAAATTGCATAACCTCAGGCTAGTCAGCAGTTTGTAAAAAAAGCCTTAGAACGCTTGTACACGGTGCTATTTTTATGCCAGCAGCTGATTAACTTTTAATGAAATTTATAGCAAAACGTGTCGCTGGCGTTAAATTAAAAAGATAAAAAAAATCATTTAGATGTACCGTTTGGTTGACAAACAGCCAGCTAATAGAAAAGCAGTAACTCTAGCAAATCGCTGCGCATCCTTTATGCAGACACTTAATTAGCTACCAGAGGACCCAAATCAGATGGACACTACAAGTACAGCAGAAAAGCCAGTCAACACCAAGAGTGAAGGAATTAAATGTCTGTCAGACGAGTAGAGTCGAGTTGAATCGTGAAAGTAATGGAATGTTGTGAAATCTGTTGCGGAGTTACGATGCAGATATAATTAAGTTAAAATAAAATATAATTAAAGTATAAAAGAAAATGGCTTAAGGACGGGCATTTATTACAGTGTAGAAGTTTAATGAACTTGTTTTGGCATACGAGTCCGAGCAGCTATTTGCATTCTTTATAAAATTTTAATAAAGTTTAAAATTTATTATTTAACCATATAATTTTAATAGTTTACAAAAAAATGTTCAAAAGTTTTAAATTTATTGTGGAATTATTAAATTTATTAGCTGAGCACAAGAGCAAGAAAAAGTTTCAATGCTCATTAAAAAAAATTCAGGTTTATATAAGTACTAAGGAAGACTTAGTTGGGTAGGCGGGGGGGGAGGGGGGGGGCGGCTGATGGAAATTTTCAACAATTTTGTTTCTGAAGAAATATAAAAGTTTGTTATTAATACACATAAATTAAATTCTATAATACACCTCATAACATGTATCTAGAATTTTCTATCAAAAAAAAAAATATACCAAAAAGGTGGCGCAGTAGCTACTGGAGGTATGCACCATAATTTTAAGCCATGCAGCTTCTTCGTCTATGGCGAATGATTTTGCTGGTAAAACCTTCGCCTCAAGAAAAGTTTGTAAAAATCGACGGTCCCAGTTTTTTCCCAATTAAAACGAAAGTTTCTATTAGAAAGACATCAAGAAATTACCTTCAAAATGGCAAGAAGTTATCGACGAAGTTAACAAAACGGTGCTTATATGAAATAAATCGAATCATTTTAACTATGCTAAATGCAGCCTTCAATTTCATGCCAAAATATTGGATTTCTCTTTACTACACCTAATATTATTACTTTGCAGTCTTGCCCAAGAACTTAACAGGCTTAAAACGGTCGAGGCCAGTGTTATGATAAGCAATCCAAAATAAAAAAGGGTTGGTATCGACCAGTCTCTGTTGTTAAAGAAGAAGAAATAAAAATTATTTTTAAGATGCGAGAAAACGGGAAAACATGAAAAAAAAATATCTTCATATTGTAGCTGAAGTGTTTCAATCATCCAGTACATTCCAAAAAAGAAATTTGTTGGGAAACTTGATAGGTCTAAGACAATAAGATAAGTCAAAGAGAATTCACGAATTTCTGCACATAATATCAACGTAAACCTGAAAGAAGATGTTGGTATTCAAAAAAAAAAAAAAAAAAAAAACGAAATGGCCATTCAGTCCTTGAAAGGACTTTGACCGAGCTTTTATGATCAATTGTGTTGTGTGTGATGTGAAATGTTTGCACACAAATGATCGAGAATTGGACCTACATGTTTTACGCCGACTCCGAACGGCGTATGTTCTCAAGAAGCTTTTCATGGCAGTTTTTACTCTCTGAGGTTTGCCATTGTCTGCAGAGAGGTGACGGCCGAACAGAAAAATTAATTCAATTGAAAAAACTTTCTGTGTCGGATGGAGGATTCGAACCTGGATTCTCTGGCGTAAGAGTCACACACTCTACCCACTACGCCACGGCCGCCACCGGCCGTTGGTATTCAAGTAAGTAATGAAATATTTGGACCTGATTGCGGCAACCAAGTATGGTGAAAGACAATACTGGGCTGGATCCGCTAAACACATGTCCAACAGTTAAACACGGAGGTGGCAGTGTGCTGTTGTGGGGGTGTATGTCGGTATGTCGGGTTTGGAAATGTGCAATATACAGGGTGTCCCGCAATTGAGTGCAACTATTTACGGAGCTGAAAGGTTACGGCGAGCTGATCAAAAACTCGTATGGGAGGGGGGGTGGGGGTCTATTTTCCCATTCGTAAGAGCTACAGAGTTAATTAATATTTCACGACTTTGATTGACGCTATTGTTTCTAGCACAAAAACTAACTTACTTATTTTGATAGCTCATTGCAAAGGCAATGGAATCATCTTTCTAACGGTATATCAACAAACTCCACCGATTCAACCGTAACCGAGCTGTGCTCGTGTGAAGATGAAATCAATCGGTTGAAACTACCAAATTTCAACTTTAAGTGCCAATTTCTCAGAATTTCGGGTGATAAATGAAATTTGTGTTTATGATCAATGTTGCAATTTGATTTGAAAAATTGCAATGACATTTGTTTTTATGATCAATTTTGCAATTTATTATGACACCAAAAACATAAACATACCTCTAAAAATAAAAAAGTTGGCTGTGCTAAAAAACTATACTTATTAGAAAATAATTATAAATAATGACAGTACATTAGTTCTGCAGTAGATAATACCATTGTTTTCTTAGCACAGTCAATTTTTTAATTTTAGAGGAGTGCTTATGATTTTGGTGTCATTGAAAAAAGAATTGAATGAATTGCAAAATTGATCATAAAAACAAATTTCATTTTTTTTTTTTTTTTTTTTTTTATTTATTTATTTATTTATTTATTTAATTTAAAATATTAGTACAATAGAATAAATTCTTTTGCTGTGCAAAGGCAGTAGCATACACAATGAGTAGGATTTTGGTATGAGAATTAAATATTATAATTAAAATTAAAGAATACTTAAGTAATCATAATTAATTATAAATAATACATTTAATTGAATTAAGTAATACATTAGTAAATAAAAGAGAAAAGAAGAAAAGGAAAAGAAATAAAAAGAAAATAGGGGTTTGAAAGTAGAGATCTGGTTTCTTATCAAAAAGTAAAATAAAAAAAAAAACATACTATTTTTTAAGAAAAGTGATTCAAAACCGCTTGCCTAAAGTCACCTTTGCTAGCCATACATTTAATTACGCTGGGTAAACTATTCCACAATCTGACGGCATTAACGAAAAAAAGCCTGGTTGAGTTCAGGTAGTTCCAGTTAGGCACTATACTCGTAATAATATTACTTCGGGTCGACTGGCAAAAGTGTAGTTTTTCAAAAAGATACCGAGGAGTTTTGGAATGAATTAGTTTATGCAAAAAGATGCAATTACGGGCATTGAGGTAACTAATGATGTCACAACCAAGAATACTTTTCTTGAATTGAGTAATGTGATCAAATCTTTGAAGGTTATAGACATACCTAGTAGCATGATTAAATGCAACTTGCAGTTTGTGTTCAGATCGTGAGTCAAGCCTGCTGTAGATGAGCTCAGAATACGTAATAATAGGAATTATAAGCTACAACACAAGCTTGCGCCTGGTTTCCACAGGAGTAAGCTCAGCTGTCATTTTAAGGTTTCGCAGAGTAAAGTAGATGGTGCGTACTATGCTATTAATGTGATCCGTGCTTGTTAAGGTCGAGTTAATGTGATACCCCAGGCTTTTTACCTTATCTACTAATTTAAGTTTCTTGTCTCCTATAAACAGGTCAGGAATATCATCAAAGAAAATTTTGTTTTTGCTAATAGGCAGTACATAAGACTTTAATGCGTTTAATTTCAGACAATTTTGAATGGCCCATTCATTTATACCCTTTAAGTCTTCATTTAGCCTGCAACTTAAGTCCTCCAAGAGACCAGTCTTGCGAGAAAGGTATAATTGCACATCATCAGCAAAGGCATGCATAGTGGCGTATTTACAGATGAAAAAAAGATCATTGATAAAGATTGAAAATAGTAAAGGGCCAAGAACGGAACCTTGTGGCACTCCACTACATACCGGCTTAAGTTGAGAACATATATCGCCAACACAAACTTTCTGTACTCTGTTTGACAAAAAGCACCTTAAGAGATCTACGGCGTTATTACATAACCCATACCTGCGCCCAAGTTTTTGACACAGTAAGTAGTGATTTACTGAGTCAAACGCTTTAGAAAAATCCAGCATGCAGAGCAGTGTAATTAAGCCTTCATCATAAGGTGTTCGGATATCATCTATAACTTTAAGGGTGGCAGTTGAGCAACTATGCCCACAACGGAAGCCAGATTGCAGTGGAGATAATAGGCTATTAGTAGTTAAAAAATCAGAAATCTGACCGGCCATAATTGCTTCGAAGACCTTTGATAGAGACGACAGAATACTAATTGGTCTAAAATCAGTAGGTTCACACGCAGTTGGTTTTTTTGCAACAGGTAATACTTTTGCTATTTTCCAGAGCTGAGGAAAAGATGACGTTGTGATACAATGGTTTATAATGTGCGTAATTGGACTAACTACGCAAGTTAGAATTAGTTTGATAAACTTAATCGAAACTCCATCTTCCCCAATGGCATTAGACTTTACATTCATAAGTCGTTTACAGACCTCATATTCACTGACAGTGGAAAATTGAAAGTTTGGTTGCACAAAGGTAGATGATAATTCCTCAGAACTACCAACACTATGGTTATTATTTAAGAAATAGTCATTTAGTACACCAGGGTCAAGAAAACACTCAGATACTGGTTTGTTTGCAATGCCAAAATTTTTTAAATTTCTCCAAAGTACCTTTGATGGTAGCGATGCTTTCAATTTATTAGAGCAATACCTTTTTTTGGATTGCCTAGCGATTAAAACTGAAGCATTCCGTGCCGCCCTGTAGTTTTCCCATTTTTCCGGCGTAGGATTATTCTTCCAGATCCTGTGCAGTTTATTTCGTCTTTTGATAGAGTTTTGGACACCTAAAGTATACCAGGGACATGAAACATTTTTAATAACAACAGTCCTTGTAGGAACATGTCTTGCATAGAGGTTGTTAAGTTTGTCTGAAAAGGAAGCTACTTTTTCATCGACACTCGCTCAGAACCAGATTTCGTTCCAGCAGGTGAGACATGCATTATAATTCAAGGCCTGAAGATCAATGGATCTAAAATCCGGGTAGGATATTGTTTTGGATATAGTCCTTCGAGTTAGTGTGATGTCAAAAGTACAAAAAATTAGATCATGATCAGAGAGAAAGTAAATTTGATCAAACAGTAAGACGGATGCGCTATCGGAGACAATAAAGTAGTCAAAAAGACTAGGGACATCATTACTTCAGAATCGCGTGGGCATAATTTCATTCACAATTGACAGACCGACAGACGAAACATTATCATACAAAGATTTAGATATATTATCAAGACAAAGAATGTTAACATTAAAGTCACCACATATAATAAAGAAGTTATAGTCAATCGAATATTCAGACAGCTCAGTGAAGAATGAGTTTAAGCTTTGCATTTTGTTGGGATTGTAGACGCAAGACAGAAAAATTTTAGTGTAGTTATCTGACACACAAAGATTAATATATTCAATACTACCCTCAGTGGATTTATTTACAACTTTGGCTTTCAAACTATTTCGACAGTAAATTTATTTTATTTACGCAAAATTCCGCATTTATTACGCAAAATTCTGAGAAATTTGTGCTCAAAGTTGAAATTTGGTAGTTTCAACCGATTGATTTCATCTTTACACGATCACAGCTCAGTAACGGTTAAGTTGGTGGGGTTTGTTGATATACCGTTGGAAACGTGATTTCATTGCCATTGAAATGAGTTATCAAACTAAGTTTCATATAAGTTCGTTTTTCTGCTAGAAACAATAACGTGAATCAAAGTCGTGAAATATTAACTAAACCAAAAACGTACTAAAATCAAATTAAAAGTTCTTTAATTTTATGAAATTTTTCTTACAGCCAAGGAATCGATTATTTAAATCAAGGAAATATTTGTTAGTTTCAAAGAACAAATTCATTAAATTTTATGTAAATATATTGAAATCAATGAAATCTTGCATTCATTTAAAGAATGCGTTCTTTGGTAGTAAGAACAAGTTAACTAAATCAAAGAACTTTTTCTTTGAACCATTAAACAGAGATTCATTGAATTAATTAAGCGTACATTAGTAGTTTCAGTGTAGGTTGTTTATCTGTTTCTATGTTTTTTAGCTTTGGCCCAAATATTGGCAAAAAAGACCAAATTTTTAGAATGTTTGCCCAAAAACTGGCAAAACTAACTAACTAATTTTTCGAATTTTTATTTTCTATCATCCTCACTATCTTTTTTTTTTTTTTTTGAATAGTTTTTACCAGCTCTGCTAGTTTTTGCTTTTTATTCAGAGAATGTTCCAGAGGCTGCAGCTTGTCCACTGATTTAAATTCTTTTTTTTTTAATTTTAACCTTGACGACCTCTGGGGACCAAGCCAAAATTTACTTGAGATTACCGTGCCAATAATAAAATACAAAAAGAGGTTAAGCTTTTGAATAATAAAGTGATTAGCGAGCCTAAAAAATTCTTTAAACCGATTTTTACTGCTTACAAGCTGTTACACTAACTTAGATGAAAAGTTAATTTAAGAATTTAAAAAAAAAACATAAATTCAACTCTTTTTTAAAAAAGCTTGTATGAATGCATAAAACACTTGTCTCAGCCTGTTGATTTGCTTTTTTTTCTTTTTTTTTTTTTGGTTTTTGCTTACTTTCGAATATGATTTAAAAAAAAAACTTTATATAAAAAAGGCTCAAGTTTTTATAAACTCACCTAGAATTTTATTTGTACAACTCTTTGTTGGATTCCTTCGAAATTGATAAACTTTATTTATACAAAGTTTGTAATCAAAGTGTATTTTCACTAATGAAACTTTTCGATTTAATTAAAACTTTTTTAATTACTTTTGCAAACTCAAAAAAAGTGTCATGGCACTGACATGCTTTTACTTATATAAATAATTTTTTTTTTTATATAAATTATTTTTGGAAAATATTTTATATTTTTTTTTTTTTTTTAATAAAACTTTCACCTTAATATATATTTACTAATTTATTTGCCACTTTAATAAGAATTGAACTGAATTTTTTTTTAGTCCCCTTTTGAGTTTCAAAGCCGTCAATTCGCTACGAGTTCCCGGGAAAAACTGTTCGTAGCAAGCATCAAGTAGATGGCAAGCCAGCAATGATGATGATGGAAAAACAAACACTGGGTCGCAGCAATAGCAACAGCAACAGTAAAACAGGCAACAGTCAGCGCGCTACAAGTGAGGCACATCCAGAATTTGGCTGCGGCGAATTCAAGTTGAGCTTTCATTGTGTGCGGCGAACAGCGCTGAGCGAAAGCTGCTCCATAAGGTAGTTATGTTAGGCCAAGTCAAACATGGCTGAATAACTTGAGCGGGGGAAAATGTTAATTTTCCTTGCTCCTAAGCATGAGGTTGTTTATGTTTTTATTTATCGCTTGAGTGCAGTTTATGAATGAAGAAGCTGTATCGGCTGGTACGCTGTTGAGCTCTGGTCAAACCTTTCAGCAGAAATTTGATAAAAGGATGAACGAACGCGTAACTGTCAGTGTTCACTCAAAATATTGTTTGTTCACTATGTTTTTAAGCATTTTCTTTTGTTGGAACCTTTATGATGTTTCTCTTTTTGAAAAAAAAATGCCGGGCAATTTCTAAGAAAAAGAAATAACTTAGTTCAACCTTGACATTGTGATGGAATTATGATGAAATTTAGTAGTGGTTTGGGTCTTTTAGACTAAGCACAAAAAGCACAAGCATTGCTGGAAGGGTTGTCTAGAATTTCATTCAAAAATTATGACCTAACCAACCTACATATTTTAAGCAAGCTTAAAATAATTAATGTTAACTTAAATGAGTGAATCAGGTGAGTCTGCATTGCTGCTGGGTTCTGGTTATTTGTAGCTTTTAACTTTTCTTTGTGACAAAGCAAAAAAAAAAAATAAAAATAACCCTGCCAAAAAGGTCAGTTTTCTAAAAAGTGAACATCAAAAAAGTACCCTACAAATTTAATCTCCTGCAGTATAGCATACTACTCTGGCTACTATTTGTTTATTTTGGGGTTTTTTTATATATTTTTTTTTTTTTGTAACTTCCAAACAATGTTCGTAAATCAACCCTGCAGCTCTTTAGTAATAAATCCTTTATACAAGCAGCTTACTTTGAGCGTTTCTGGCATGTCCCACAACAAGCCATAAAATTCTACGAATCTTTTTTCGAAACAAAATTTAGTTTTAATGCGGTTTTTTCTCTACCCTTCACTTTCTCGTGCGTCTAAAACTTATCTGTACAAATAAAGAAATTTTTCTTTTAAATATGTTTATTTTTTGTATACTTTATTATTATCACTTTTGTTCGCTTTTTTCCCCACTCTAGTCGCTTGAGTTACGTACGATATGTTTGTATATACATTTGTATGCTTTAAGGTGCTTTTTCAAAAAATGTTTTTTTTTACATGCCCTACTTTTAATAATCAAGAATAATTATTACAATTATTAGTATAAATAATTTACAGGTTATGTTTATCAGCTGCCAGAAGGATGAACAACAACAAAAAAGCAGCTTAATGTCATTGCCAAAGTTACATCCTACATGCTATGCTCAATACCAATCATCACCTTATAAGTAATATTGTCGTTTCTTGCATATTTTTTGAAAAATTTACCTATTTTCGATTGTGTTTAATGGAAAAAAAAAAAATAAAAAATTTTAATATGTGTTGCTTTATAAATTTTACGTTGACCTTTTTTAAAAGCTCTCTACTCAGCTGTAATAATAGAAAAAGCAGCTTAAACATACAACAGACAACATTCTAATTGAGGTACTAGTGCCTGAATTACAAACTTTTTTATTTACTTATACAGTGGTGGTCTATGTATGTAAAGTATGCTATTTTCTGAATACTTAGCTTGGGATCACTTTCGACCAGTGATTTTAAAGCGTCATTATCAAATTCAATCGGTCGTCCACTTCGAACTCCGCCAGGTTTCGGCCTGCCTGTCCCAAGCCAGGATAAAGGAGGAGGGTTGGTCATGGGATACGTCCCATGCCGTAAAAAGTTAGAGCCAACCAAGAGCTCGGGGTGGCGCCCATCTTGGTAGCAGGTCAATATGTATATCATATTGAAAAAAGCCTGCGATGGAATATCAATGGTCCATAAAACTTTTTAGCACGGGGATAGTCAAACCCGTCGAAATAAATGAGGTGACCTTATCTATCCACGGCCTATATGGTCAACAAAAAGACAAAAAATGGTGTCTTAGGGCACAAGGAGTGTCACGTGTGTGGGCACAAAGGCGACCTGTGACGCTGGGCACAGGTCAAATTAAATCGTAGGCACTTCATATAGGGTATGGTGATAAAACCATGCCTTGTATGGAAGTGCCAGTCAGATACGAAACAGTGCTATGTGCACGGTCAAAAACAAAAGTTCCTATATATGTATTTTATATGTATATAGGAATTTTTTGTCTCTTTGCTGGGATGTTGTAGACCCTCATTTTCGACGGGACCGAGTTGCCCAGGTGACTATCATGGGTTGGCCCTTCGGGGAGACTCGTGCTGGCTGTGGTTTGTGCACATCGCTTGCACAGGTCTAGATTGACCGGCGGGGTCGCGCAGTTGTACGACCGGGCTGGCATACCTGCTTAGTATGCAAGAGATTGGATAGGTCTCGTGGTCTCAACCAGTAGATGGTAATGAAGGTACGCCATCTACCGGTAGCCAAACTGGTACTATTACGGGCAGTATGGAATTCTTATTGCATACTGCTTTTACAGAATAGGGCACAGGATAATGCTATTGTGTTTATGAATGTGACATCTAGTACGTGGTTGCTTTTCTAGTGTCACTTGGATAATACAGGTCTGTGAAGAGTATTTCAGGTGCATATCCTTTTTGGATATGCATTTTTAATACTGCTATATGTTCATTCATGAACTATAACTCCAACGTCTGTGGACCCAGAAGAATTAAGCCTTAACTGGCAGGGGTCTTCTTAAAACACAAAATAGTGATCGTCCACTTCGATCACTATCGGATAAGACAAAATCACCATTTGAAAATTTTCTAAACCAACGTTGGCACTTATTGGTTTTCAGTACGTCCCCATATACATCACACATTTTTTTTGTTGCAGACGTTACATTAAAACCTGATCGAAAATGAACAACATGCAATAACGTAAATGTTCTTCTGTTGGTTCATTGTCCGCCATTTTGCACACTGCTGCAATAAAAAATCTCGTTGTTGTTATGAATAAAAAGTCAACACCCCGTATTGCAATATAGCACGATTAAATACGTCTTTACACTTTAAAAGCTTGAATTAGACTAAAGCAAATTTTGATAACTAAAAATAATTTATTACTTATGGGTACACTTTATATTAGGTATAAATTATTCCTAATAAATTGTCATAAATTTCCGCTAGATGGCTCTAAAATCTAATATCTCTGGTAATATTCACCCCTACCATATGAGTCGTTGTTAAGGTCGTCGTCGATTCGTTGTCGTTGTCACTTGTTATTGACGTCGTCGTCACCTCAATGCTAAATCGGCACTCGCTACGATGTTTCATCCAATGATGAGACGAGGCGACTTTTTATCGATAATTTAATACCATCTTCAAATTTGCCTTCAATGTGAACTGTCAAACTACAAGAAATTTCATATTAAAATATTTTTCATTTAATTTAATTTTCATTTAATAATCATGTATTTCAAATCGGATACAAGTTCTAGTGATTCAAGTGATGAAGAACAGAAAAAAGCCTTAATTTAAAAAGAAAGATAATAAGGCAAAGATCGAATATATTTAACCTGCAAAATTACAAGTGAGTTTTATAATTTTGATATTTTGGGTTTTAAGAATTTAATTGTTTGCTTATTTCCTCCCTTTTTGTTTTGAAATTGGCTGGGACGTTCCCTCTGGTAAATCCTTCTGCCAAGTTTGGATTCTTCTCCAGCTCGCGCACCAGATGTTCAAACTGACGAACGTTTGTTATTTTTAATTTTTTTTCCATTTTCAATCAAAGTAATTCAAAAATGCGTTGCAACTCGTTCAGGAACAACTCAACGAGTAGTATTGAGTCCTATCGACACGACATGTTTTTCAAAACGACTTGGCGAGTACCGCATACTCGTCGTTAGTCGTCAAAATTTATCGATAACGACTTCGGTGGTGCCAATTTCAAGATGACGACAGAAGACGACGACGATAACTATCGACGACGACTCATATGGTAGGGGTGATTAATTGCATATGTCAGTGCTATAACTTGTTTGAATGGTGACATTTTAAGCTTAATTTTGTTAGAAAATATTAATAAAATCCGCATTGTTCTATGAAAAGTTATCTTAGCTTAAAAATAAGTGAATACTCGAAACATTCTTGTCATATTGTGCATTTCTATTACAGAAAAGATAAGTGTCGCAGGCTGCTGAAAAAATCTGTAAGGTTTATGGAGACGATGTTGTAACTAGAAAAACAGCAGCAAAGTGGTTTTTCCCCACTTTCCAAATTGTGATAATTTTGATGTAAAAGATGCACCCCGCTCTGGTCGTCCAATCACTGAAAAAGTCGATGAAATCATGGAAAAAATTGAGCAAGACCGGCACATAAGCAGCGTGAACGTTGTTAGAGAATTAGGCATTCATCACCAAACAGTTATCAACCATTTGAAGAAAGCTGAATACACAAAGAAGCTCGATGCTTAGGCACCACAAGAATTAACAGCGAAAAATTTAATTGACCAAATATCCATTTGCAAATCACTGCTGTCAACAATAAACGAAATTTAAAGAAGCAATTCAATTAAAGCGACCAGAATTGATCAACAGAAAAGGTGTTATGTTCCATCATTACAACGCCAGACTACCCGGCTTCTTTGACACATCTTTGATGACCCGGCAGAAACTGAGAGAGGTTGGCTGGAAAGTTTTAATGCATCCATCATACAGCCAGGAGCTGCTGCACCTTCAGATTATTATTTGTTTTGATCTCTGCAGAACTCTCTTATTGGTGTAAATTTAAATACTATGGAAACCTGCAAAACGCACTTGCATCACTTTTTCGCTCAGAAAACCCAGAAGTTCTACACAGATGTAATAACGACTTAAGCCCAAAAATGGCAAAAGGTTATCGATCAAAACGGCATATATTTGGTTTAATAAAGCTAGGGAAATTAGTACCTCCTTCAAAACACCATAGGACACCAAACCAGAAAAAGTGCTAAAATTCATAAAAAGCCTAAATACATATATATTGGAACAACAAAATCAAAATTAAGGACGCGAATTTCATCCCACAAATCGGATATTAAAGCAGGACATAATAATAGCCAACAAACACTGCACTGCTTAAAAGAGGGTCACATTCCTAACTTCGACAAAGTGCATATTTTACAACGAGAGAACAATTATTCTAAAAGACTCACTCTTGAGATGCTCCACATTTCACACATTCCAAGCAACATACGCATTAATTCCAAGACGAACACAGACGGAAACAGTGCTCACAGCTACAGTAACATAATAAGCCATAAGTGGAAAATTAGCAATAGCAGAGTTCTTAGGATTTAGTTTAAAATACTGCGTGTCAATTAGAATACGTTAATTTCTAGTGTAAGAATTGTTTCATTGCATTTGCTTTGTATGATATATTGTAAATTAATGTTAAAATCTGTGTAACTAAAATAGTGTTATTGTGTTGTTGCTCCTTTAGTTTTCCTGATGATGAATTGCAGTGTCAACTCGAAATATCGAGTATGAAATTTACATCAAAAAATTGCTTACATATAAAATTACTTTTTTTTATGTTTGGGTGACCTGAAGTCAGTTAAAAATAAATCTTGTAAACTTAAAAGGTTGCTGAAACTTCAACACAAAAAGCCTAAATAGGGAAAGTGAATCAAGGGCATGCACAATAGATTCTATGAGTCGCGGTGCAAATGAGCCCACTATATACAAACAAACAAAACAGCTACAAACAGCTACAAAATTAAATTGGCTCGAATTGGCTCAAATGTTTTCAAACTATACTACAGGCTACCCTATCAAAAAATTTATATCAAGGTGCAGGAAGCGTCATGATATTAGCTCAAAGTTCTCATCTTACCCAATAAACCATATTTCCTATCATATTTTGATTCAAACCCGGTAGAAAAAATATAAACATGCGAACGAATTTCAAGCGGTTGAGGCAGATGCCCAATTTGTTTAGGACTTAAGCCTTAATATATCAATCAACAATTAAAAATATGGTCACTCTACAAAATATCCAGAAGGAGAAACTCTTGCCAGTTGCCACTGTTTGCAGGTTGCCACCGCTGCTGTATTTTGACATTCTAACGCTGTTCTAACCTAAACTCCGACTGATATCGACGTCAAAATAGTAGTTGACACTTTTAATCTACTTTTGAAGCAGACACACGCAATAACACAGTATCTGCTTAAGAAAGTGTAAAATACGAGTACTAAAAAATTTTAAAATTAAACTTCTGAGTCCTGCCCTAATATATTAAACATTTTTGTCAACAATTCAATGTAACTTATTTGTGATGTGTTGCATTTTTATGAAATGTTCATAATCCAAAAAGAATTTCAAAGAATTCCGTTTTATAATAATAATGACGTCAGAATGCACGTTGGCACCTTTGTTGGCTTGCAGGCTGCTACCTCTCTTTTGCGCTTTTGTTTTGTAGAACGTGTGTGAAAAGTGAAGTTTTATTCCATTTTTGTGATATTTTCGGTGATTTTTTTTACATTATCGTTACATATTCAGTATAACAGAAAAACCGACCGCGGTATTAAGGATTTTGATGTATTACTCGATGCAATTAAAGCAATCAAAGTTAACAATAAATCGAGTAGAGCACAGCAAAATTCATGTAAAATTTAATAAATTTTTTATAAATTTTCTAAATCAGCTGTTTTACTTGAGTTTTACCACATTTTGAGCAATTTTTCAAGGGGTGGCAACCTGCAAGGTAAGCTTTCAAATGTTCGATTTGAAATACTTTAGAAAATTTGCTGCACAATTTTTATTTTTTGAGAATTCAAAAAATTTCCAGGTTACCTTTAAGGTATAATAATAGCTCCTCTTAACAACATTTGCTGCAAGTCAATAATAAATTTATTTTATGATGAATTAAGAAGAAAAAACCCATAGGGTGACAACCTGCAAGCCACTAATAGCAGTTTTCATTTAGATATGTTTTCCTTTCAACTGCTCTAAACATATGGGTTAAATTAGTGACCAACCTAAAGCGTATCTGCATAAGCTAATATATCAAAAACTAAATAAACCAACCAAAAATGTTTTCCCTGTTTTTTTTTTATCTGATTCTAAGGATTTTTGTACAATGTGAAACTAATTCAATTTCTTAAAGCTAATTTTTTGACCACCACTGTATATTAATATTCCCTTTAAAATGTCTTCGCACAAATATTGTGTAACGCATTTTTGGTCGTAACAAAAAAAAGGAAAAAACAAATAAAAGCAAAAAAAAAAAATAAAACAAAAAGAAGGGAATACCTTCGATTTGTATAAAAACTGTTATAATGATGCAATGCAACCAAAACATTATTAATATTATTATTGAAAATATCAAAATGTTGACGTTACAATTAAGCAAATTTTTCAATCAGATACTCAGACATTTCTCAGAAAATTGCTTGTAAACCTTCTGGAGTGTAATATTATACCATTGGAAATTCCTGTGAAATCAGGCTAAAGTTCGATGAAACTGTTGTTAGCATGTACACAACAATCACTTTAAAGAATTTGAATTTTGAGAAATGTTCCTTCGAAATTTGAACTGTTTTTTTATAGGTTAAACACGTGTCGTATTTTTAGCATGCTTTTTGTGTGAGACTTTTTAGAAAGAATTATTATTCAAAAATTAAAGTTAGTTTTTCAAGTTTATATAAGGGAACGAGTATTAATTATTCAAATATATCTTAATTATTCATGGATAGCTAACACATTGATTATTTTTGAAGTGAAAACTTTCTTAGGCGCGTTGAGCACTTTTTGGTAGAGAGCAAAACTATTGGAGGTAGAGAGAGCTGTTAGCGTAACAGAAATTATTCCTTTTAAGGAATTACCTAGTAACGACCAAGCTGAAGACCGAAGAAGATTACCAAAGCGATTACTAACCTATTACCAAACCAATTACCAATTACCGAAGCGATTACCAACAGATTACTAAAGCGATTACCAATTATCGAAGCGACAACCAACTGATAACGGATTACTAAAGCAACTACCAACTGATTACCGAACCAATTACCGATTACCGAAGCGATTACCAACCCATTACCGATCACCCAAGCGATTATCAACCTATTACCGAACCAATCACAGATTACCGAAGCGATTTCCAACCGATTACATAACCAATTACCAATTACCGAAGCGATTACCAACAGATTACCGAACCAATTACCAAAGCGATTACCAACCGATTACCAATTACCAAAGCGATTACTAACTAATTACCGAACCAGCCGAACCAACCGATTACCGAAGCGACAACCAACCTATTACCAAACCAATTACCGATTACCGAAGCGATTATCATCCCATCACCGCAGTGATTACCAACTGATTACCGAAACAATTACAGATTACCGAAACGATTACCAACCCATTACCGATTATCGAAGCGATTACCAACCAATTACCGAAGCGATTACCAACTGATTACCGGCTACCGAAGATATTACCAACTGATTACCAAACCGACCAAACCAACAAATTAATGGTAATTGCTGAAGCGATTACCAAATAATTACCGACTACCGAAGCAATTACCAACCCATTACCGATTACCATAGCGATAACCAGCCGATTACCAATTACCGAGCGGTTACCAACCGATTACCGAGCCAATTACCGATTACCAAAGCGCTTACCGAAGGGATTACCAACACATTACTGATTAACAAAGCGATAGCTAACCGATTATCAAACCAATCACCGATTACCAATTATCAATAACCGAAGCGATTACCAACTGATTTCCGAACCAATTTCCGAACCAATTACCGAATACCAAATACCAAAGCGATTACCAACCAATTACTGATTACAGAAGCGATTACCAACCGATTACCGAAGCGATAACCAACTGATTACCGAAGCGATTACCAACCCACTATAGATTATCGAAGCGATCACCAACCCATTACCAATTACCGAAGTGATTACCAACTGATTACAAACTACCGAAGCGATTACCAACTGATTACCGAAGCGACTATCAACCTATTACCGAACCAATTACCGATTACCGAAGCGATAACCAACTGATTACAGAAGCGATTACCAACTGATTACGAAAACAATTTCCAAAGTGATAACCAACCAATTACCGATTATCGAAACGATTACCAACCGATTACCAACTATCAAAGCGATTACCAAGCAAATACCGAAGCGATTACCAACTGATTACCGAAGATATTACCGATTAATTGCCGAACCAACTGATTACCGAAGTGATTACCAACCGATTTTCGAACCAATAACCGATTACCAACCAATTACCGAAGCGATTACCACCCGATTATCAATTACCGAAGCGATTATCGAGCCAATTACCGCTTGCACAACCAAAGAAATTGCGTTGCAAATGTATTATATATATAAACATTAAAAAATAGCAGTTTATACATTCAATAACGCATAAATTGATAAAAAAAGTTAAAAAGTAGAATGCGTCTGATTTGCCGACTGAATATAGCTACTTCGGAAAATCATAACAGCTATGTTATTTCATAGCTTTAAGTTTTCACTTTGGTCGGTTATCCCTCCACTGCCTATTTTTTTTATTTTAACTTAAATTGAACTTTAATTCCGCTTAGTCAAATTTGAAAAAATTTATTATATTTTTTAAAAACTTAATTGTTTTCTAAACAGAAAATATTTTCAGCAATTTTTTAAGGGGTGGCAACCTGCAAGCCAAAATTTCAAAAGTGTCAGCTTAAGATATTTTTGAACATTTGCTGTACAATTTTTTAGAATTTGAGAAATGTGATCTAGATTAGGATTGTGACTTTTTACTCTCTCTTACCTATAAACTATAAGCAGCAAATCAATAATACGTTGATTTTCTGACAAGTTATGATCAAAAACGCTATAAGGTGGCAACCTGCACACCTCTACCCCAATATTTTTAAATTTTAATATTTTCTGGCATTGTTTGTTTATCTTAACCGGTAGTCAATGACGGTGGGCTGAAGTGGGGTGATGTGTAACACGTTTTTATGTGCTTCAATAAAAGTGTTAAGAAATTAAATTTTGGATTTGTTTTCAAAAAATATCAAATGTGGTTTTTTGGTCTTTTTCATCTCAGTGGGGTGTTGTGTTATAACAACAAAATGTTGGTTTAAAGACCGGGAACTTAAATTTTTTTATGTTTATTTTTATGACTTTTTATGTTTAGTAAAAGTATTAGGATAAGAACGTAATGAGATCTGCTGCATCTGCAACTCTAAACGTTTCTGTGGCGTTGTTAGAACACATCTTTTCATTGACTTATCCTATCGCGATTGGATTTTGGGTCTGGGCTGTATAGTAGGAATTGGGCCGATCTCTTTTAAATGCCGTTGATGTGATTGCATTTCAGAGTTTGATGTTGTTGCCTCTTTAATGTCAATTATATTGTGTAAAATGTTTAACATATCACCCCGCAGTGAATGTTACACAACACCCGAATATAAGTCACTTTTTTGTCATTGATGAAATTTTACCACCACGTAAAAAAATGCCAAATCTTTTGTTATATTTAAATATATTAAACAAAACCACATTTTGCATCTACTCACTTTTAAAATCTGAAAAGTGATATTTTTTGTATATTAAAAAAAAAACATTCAATTAAAATTTTTCAAGCTTTTTAAGAACTCTTATGAAATGTATGTCTACCTACTTTCAACACTTATGGAAAACTAGATGCTGTCAAAAGAAGCATATAGCAGTAGTTCATTCCCGCATATGTTAACATTATGGACGAAAAAACGCAGTGTTACACATCACCCCGTGTTACACATTACCCTACCTCAACCTATTGGTGAAAGCCATTAAGGCTAATTTCTCTTACATTCTAGACTCTTTGATCCGATGAAGTGAAAGTGTGTTTAATACCTAGTAAATCTCACTTATTTAATTTGGGGAATATGAAAAACCAATCACAGTTGTTATCACACTTAATCCACCTTAATATTATTATTTAAGTAGAATTTGCCACATAGCAAGTGACCGTGGTAAAAAATATTGTCTAGTCTTCACATGGAGCGTGATGCTAAATAGCAATGTACAGAAAACCGCTGAGTTTAAAAAAAATCCTTGTGTAGAATCCTGTTGAAATTGATAAAGAATATAAAAGGATTTCTTATCCGTAGATAGCTTCTTTAGAATTTCTGCTTAATATATCAGTTTAATTTTTATTTTCAGCCAACTGTCAACAAAATTATTTCTTTAGAATTTCTTATCTGTAGAGACTAATATAAAGCGTAATATATGAGTTGATTTTTTTTTTGTTTTCAGTCAACTGTCAACAAAATTTATTTTTAACAATAAAGCAAAAATCTAAAAATACAAAAGCCTGCAAACAAACACGAACACATATACATACACGCACACACACACACACTGGTGCATAAGAACTTTTAAACAACCCTGTAGGAAAATCAACTAATTGAAAAGTAGTTGATAAAGTAGTTTTTTGTCAACCACAACTAGTTGAAATTCTGACTTTTTTCCATAGAACGAACTAACTTATTTTGTATGGTGATGTCCGCTAAATAAGTCAATTGACTTTCGTCTGCATATATTTTCAACTACTTGTTAAATTAGTTACATTTAAATTATTTTTTTAATTGCTTTTAAATAACCAATTGAAAACTATTACTGATGGCCTAAAGTTAATAATATTTGATGAAATAACATGGTTAAATATATATAAACTTGTAATTTAATAAAAATTTGCAATTAAAACATGTCAACATCAGAGTAGTTGCCGCCTTAATATAATTTAAAGTAGTTCATATACTGGTTTATTTTAAATTAGTTTTTTAATTAGTTGTTTTTAAAAACAAGTTAGTTTGTTCCTATAGGGAAGCTTTTAAGTAATAAACGGATATTGTCTGCGCCATATTAGATAAAAAATTATTATTAATGACACAAAAGCCACGCGTTCTAATGTTGCTAATCTATGACAGTTGAATGCACTTAAGAGTGAAACAACACTTTCAGTCAGGTTCAAAAATTTTAACTACACGCACACACATACACACAAATATGTGCACATTATTTGCATTTAGGTGCATATATGCGATTCTGTGCTATTCTTTTTTATTTAATTTTCCGTTTCAGTTGTTGTAGTTTTTGTTGATTTTACTCTAAAACAGTTGCGTTTTTGCCCAGAATATTGTGGTATTTTGTGGCCTGCAGTCACCAGCAACAACAGCTGGTTTTTATTTTAGATGGATTTTTTTTTTTTTATTTCTAAATGCGATTTTGTGGTCACAGAAACAACCGGAAGCGCCGCACATGCAGCACAGCGAGTGACAAGAGTTTGCTTGTGTGTGTTAATGTGTGATATATATGATTGTGTGGAAATGTATGGCAGTGCAATAGAGTGTTAATTAAACCAGCATTTATCATGCATTTACATAAATTTGTCTGCATTGCTTGGTCGGCTTGAGTTGATGAAAAATGTTTGGGTTAAATATTTTCAAATGATTTTAGCATGTTTTTGTTTAATTATCGGGTTTTATCTCGAACGTTTATGCATGGTTAAAACGATTTTTTTTCTGGTTAAGCTTTTCTGAAAAAGCAAAATTTTAGCTTAGAAATCACATATCTCAGGTATTTATGCAGGATGTTTTCAAATAAAATTATTTAATTTAATTTAAATTTCAAGAGAAAATATTTGATTTGTGAAAATTGTGCGTATGTGTATTTAAAATTTTAATGAAATGCTAACTGTCAATTTCATTGTTTTTGATGTACATGTACATATATTGGTGATTCCATGTCAAATCGGACGCTTTTCGAAACTCACATATTTTTGGTAAAATTTGGTACTTTGCATGTCGATAGATGTACTTATGAAACTAGAAATATTTGGATATTTTTCTTTTGTATTTTTTTTTTTTTTTTTATAAGTCGAAACTAAGTTATACACAGTGGAAAATGAAAAAAGTAGGCAGTGGGGAACTACTTCAACCGAAGTGAAAATTTCAAGCTATGAAATAACATAGCTGTTATGAATTTCCGAAGTAATCGGTAGGTAATCACTTCGGTAATCGGTTGATAATTGCTTCGGCAATTATTGGTAATCGCTTTGGTTATCGGAAATCGGTTGGTAATCCCTTCTGTAATCGGTGTTGAGCTGGTAATCCCTCGGTTATCAGTGATAGGTTGGTAATCGCTTCGGTAATTAGTAATTGATTCAGTAATCGGTTGGTAATCGCTTCTGTAATCGGTATTGGGCTGGTAATCGCTTCGGTTATCTGTAATTGGTTCGGTAATCAGTTGGTAATCGCTTGGGTAATCGGTTTGCAATCGCTGTGGTAATCGATAATCGGTTGATAATCGCTTCGATAATAGGTAATTGGTTCGGTAATCAGCTGGTTATCGCTTCGGTAATCAGTAACCAGTTGGTAATCGCTTCAGTTATTGGTAATCGGTTGGTAATCGCTTCGGTAATTGGTATTCAGTTGGTTATCTCTTCGGTAATCGGTAATGGGTTGGTAATTGCTTCGGTAATCGGTCATTGGTTTGATGGTTCGGTTGTTAGCCGCTTCAGTAATCGGTTGGTAATCGCTTTGATAATTGGTAATCACTTTATAGTCGCTTCGGTAATCGGTAACTATTTTGTTATCGCTTCGGTAATCGGTTGGTAATCGCTTTGATATTTGGTTTGTAATCGATTCGGTGATTGGTTTGTAATAGCTTCGGTAATCGGTAATTGGTTGGTAATCGCTTCAGTAATCGGTAACCATTTGGTTATCGCTTCGGTAATTGGTTGGTAATCGCTTTAGTAATCGGTGATGGATTGGTAATCGCTTCGGTAATCGGAAAATGGTTCAGTAATCGGTTTGTAATCGATTAAGCAATTGGTTTGTATTAGATTCGGTAATCGGGAATTGGTTGGTAATCGCTTTGGTAATCGGTAACCATTTTGTTATCGCTTCGGTAATCGGTTGGTAATTGATTCGGGGATCGGTGAGGGGTTGGTAATCGCTGCGGTAAATGGTTCGATAATCAGTTAGTAATCGGTTCGGTAATCGTTTTGTAATCGCTTCGGTATCGGTAATGGGTTGGTAATCGCTTCCGTATTCGTTAATTGGTTGGTAATTAGTTGGTAATCGCTTCAGTTATTGGTAATGGGTAGGTAATTGCTTCGTAATCGGTAATTGGTTTGGTAATCAGTTGTTAATTGCTTCGGTAATTGGTAATCGGATTTAATGGCTTCGGTAATGGGTTGGTAGTGGCTTCGGTAATCGGTAATTGGTTCGGTAATCGGTTTTTAATCGCTTCGGTAATTGGTTCGGTAGTCGGTTGGTAATCGCCTCGGTAATTGGTTCGGTAATCGGTTAGTAATCGCTTCGGTGATCGGCCAGGTAGTCGGTTATCGGTTCGGTAGTCACTTTGGTCTTCGGCTTGATCGATGCTAGGTAATCCCTAAAAAGAAATGCTGTACAGCAAAATTTTTTTTACGCTAACAGCGTGATGACATCGCTAACAGCGTGATTATATCGCGGATCTATATTTTTGCTCTCCACCAAAAAGTGCTCAACGCGCCTAAAGAAGTTTTCACTTCAAAAAATCGTAAAATATAGTTAAACTTAACTTTAATTAATTTTGTTGTACCAACCAATCCATGTTAAGTTTCGCTACCAGCTCAACTGCAACATTTAAAATTACATTATTCAAATGAACCGCAAAAAATCGAACAAAAATTTAATGCAAGCTGGTTTTTCCACTTCTCAGTACTTTCAATTAAGAAAAATTTTATTTCTTGCGCTTCGACAAGCGTGTTACTTGTGCACCTCGAGCAAAACACAACGCAACAGACAGCACAGAAGGATACAACAACCGCCACCACCAGCACCACCACAAAGTGTCCTTTACACTCATGCGGCGTTAAAAACGCACAGACCAACAGAGCATGAAGAATTAAAAAAGGACTTAACAAGAAAAAACTGCAAAAAACCAACAAAGTAGAAGTTGAAAATGAAATAAATTGGCTCTGGTGACTGGATAGAGATGAACTGGGGCTGCAGCTGATATTCAATATGTATTGCAATATGGAAAATATTCGAACTAAGTGTTGTTAAGCTAATAAAACCAGCTTAAAAACTCACTTAAATTGCTTCAATACATTTTGCAATATTAAAAACCATGCAGAATTGGATGTAAGCAGCGCCTACTGCATGCCAATGCGCTGTTAACTACTGACCGGAAACAGCAGAGTAAACAAAATTGCATTATGTTGACACTCGCAAAAGGGGTTTGTTGCGTTGTAACCAAAGACTCAAGAGGACGGTCAGCAAGGTAAGAAAATAAAGCTAAAGGTACAATGTTTGCTTCAAGTAATGTCAACATAAAATATTAATAAAATTTTAAGAAAAAATTTAAAATTTGAAATTTTAATAAAATGCCAAAACTGTTTTATTTCAATATATATTTATTTCTTTTATTCTACACTTAAAATAACGACGTGCTATTTTTGCTCAGCATACCAGACGATAGGATATGTATCTGCCAGCTGTCTCGGATGAACGTATAATCTTCACCACCTGCCCACGTTTGAGTCCAAAGTAGCGCGCCACTGGATCACCTGCTTGAATACGCATCAACATGTTCTCCTTTAGCTTGTAACGCATAAGCAGCTCTTGCTTTTCCTCCGGCGTCATGACCACATGTTCCGGCACCAGCTCATGCTCTGTAATGTTGATGAGCAATTCTGATTCTAGAAACTGTTCAAGTATGTATTTAGGTGCCATGTCCACCAGCGATTGCTTGGCAGAGGGTGTCATACCCGCCTGCACAACCACAATAGCACGATGTATGTTTTCCTCCTGCATGCGTGTGCAGTACGTTTTGATGGTCTTGATGCCAATCTTGGGTTCATCGGGAAAGAAAACGAACATCTGATCGGTAGGATCGTCATTGTGCGCCACTAGTACGATGAGATCGGAGCGTGCTGGTCTCTTTTCACTTGGCTTGTCACCAAACATCTCCTTGAACTGTTCTAGTGTCTGGTCCAACTCGTCCTGCGTCACCAGATAGCCACGGTCGTGACTTAGCTGCATGATGGTCTTGCGTATGCGCCACAATTTGTAAGTTTCCGCCTCGTCATCCATGTTTAGTTAAATTTTTACAGCAAAGAGATGGAAAAAGTTGCAATTACTATAGAAATTCTTTAAAATTTCTAGAAATCTAGTAGAAGCACACCGAATTTGACGCACAACAAAAAACAAATGTCAAAATTAATACAATTGTGTTTTGTGGATTGTGAGCACTGCTTTATCGACTACATCTGTTTGCTGCCTATTGCTGCAGAGGGTGACTCTGACATTTTAAAGCAGGTAATTGCATAAAATGTTACACTTTAGTTACACTTAAAACTACAGTGTATACAGGTACATCTAAAAAGTGAGTTCGAGTTAAGCAAAAATTTATATGGGAAGGGGTTGATTTTTTTTACAACCTTAGGAGCTCTAATATTTTAATAGTTTAACTTACCTTAATGCATCTGGCAAGAAAACAAGCTGGCAAAACGATACTAGGCATCATTTTACTTTAGGTCCCACGCTTAAAGATCTTTAAGTGAAACTTCTTAGGCGGCGATGTGACGATTTTAATTGAGCGAAAAATTAAAAAAATAAACACCAACATATTTAAAAACATGTAACAAAAAAGTGAAACTGTTTTGTTTATAAACAGGTAACAAAACAGTGGAAACTTTTTTTTTTTAGCATTGTATATAAACGCGTGCAATGTATATCAAGAGAGACACAGCGGTTGGCAGTTATAGTCGATCGCTGGTTTCGAATTTGATGTCAGAATTTACAAATTGAAATAAAGTTTGCCACCTCGATTTTTTTTTTTTTTTTTGGAATACTTGTTATTTTGACATTCTGACAACGGATTTGATTTCGAATCTGATGTCACAGTCTTAATATACAAAATGGCGGATAGGAATGCCATCTAATTGCTTTTTATTTAAAAATTATGTAATTATTATAAGAGTTTTCAACATTTTAACATTTTTAGGTTATAATCAATGGCTGATGCGTTTATGTCGGAGCAGCATTTATCTTTGTAGATATAAATATGGTATAATACACGATATGTAGTACTAAAAATGGGTTTCTTTTAAAGTTTAATTCAACTTGATACTAGCTTAACTCGGGAGTTGATATAAATAATTTTCGATTTCATTCGTCAATTTGAAAAAACTTTTCAAAAACTTTAGAAGGAATTTTGTGTGCATTTTCAAACCGGTAACTTCGGCGAAATGAACAAAATGTAGCTTCAACATATGAAAATTATGAGAAAAAGTTGGGGAAATCGTGATTTGTGTGTGCGTGCCGCCGATCGCTTGCAAAAATATATTTTCAAGTCTTATGTTGTATTCGATATATTACACATTTTTAAAAAAGAATCGGAGCAAAAACGAATTTTTGCCAATTCGCGAGGAAACTGAACAAAAATGAAATAAGCATTGCAAATAGAAATTTCAACTGCAGTGCCCTCTGGTGTTCAATATAGAACAAAATAGATAAGTCATAAAAACTACCGTACCCGAAAACCATTAAATACAAAATTTCATGTAAATCGGATGAATGGTTTCAGAGATAAACTATAACAAAATTCGTGGAACCTGCTCGCAGCGCCACCTACCGGGTCCAATTGCGAATCTGAACCATCCAGGGATCCACTTAAACACACACAAAAAATGTCATCAAAATCGGTGCAGTCGTTTAGGAAGAGTTTAATAACACACACACGTACAAATTGTGCAACAGCGCCCTCTACTTTTCGAGACAGAGCAAAAGAGATAACGCCAAAACAGTTGCCGTACACGAAAATCCTTTAATAAAATTTTCATCCAAATCGGATGAGCGGCTTTCTACTTTTTCACGATTTCTTAAGAGATTTGTACTACAGCGCCCTCTGGTGTTCGATATAGTAAAAAAAGTAAGTCCAAAACAGTCACCATATTAGAAAACCTCTATAAGCCAATTTTCATGAAAATCGGATAAACAGCTAAGAAGTTTTTTAAAATATTTGTACACAGCGCCCTCTGGTGTTCAAGATAGAACAGAGTAGATAGGTCATAAAAACTCACCATATCCGAAAACCTCTATATACAAATTTTCATGCAAATCGTTTGAACGGTTTCATAGATAAGCTATAAAAACAAAATGCCTTAAACACGATCACAGCGCCATCTACCAGGTCCAATTTTGAATCTGAACCATCCAGGAATTCACTCAAACACACAAAAAAATTTCGTCAAAATCAGTGCAGCTGTTAAGGAAGAGTTTAATAACATACACACGTACAAATTGGACAACGGCGCCCTCTAGTTTCGAGAAAGAGCAAAAAAGAAGCACCAGAAACCTTGCCGTACTCGAAAATTGCTATTTACAAATTTTCATCCAAATCGGATGAGCAGTTTTGGAGTTTTTCACGATTTTAACGATTTCCTAATATTTGTACTGAAGCGCCCTCTGGTTTTCAAGATAAGTCCAAAACACTCACTGTATCAGAAAACCCCTATTTTCCAATTTTCATGCAATTCGGATGCACGGCTTAGGAGTTTTTCGAGGTTTTTCAAAATATTTATACTACAGCGTCCTTTGGTTTTCAAGATAGCACAAAAGAGATAAGTCCAAAACACTCACCATATCAGAAAACCTCTATTTTCCAATTTTCATGCAATTCGGATGCACGGCTTAGGAGTTTTCCGAGGTTTTTCAAAATATTTGTACTACAGTGCCCTCTGGTGTTCAAGATAGAACCGAGTAAATAAGTTGTAAAAACTCACCGTATCCGAAAACCTCTACATACAAATTTTCATGCAAATCGGATGAACGGTTGCGGAGATAAGCTGAAAAAACGAATGCCTGGAATCCGCTCGCAGCGCCCCCTACCGGTTCCAACCTTTTTTCCTGAATAAAAAGTAGCCTATATGTTGACCGGGGATATAAGGAACCTGGATGTCAAGTTTCATTTAAATCCATCCAGTGGTTTTCGTGTTATGCTTTAACAGACAGACAAAAATTTTAAAAATGCGGTTATCGGACTCCTCGTCACGCAAAAAGTCCAACGCAAAAATAATTTGGAAAAAATATTTCATGTACAGATTTTTTTTTTACAATTTTATATATATATATAGATTACTATAAATGAAAAGTTCAATTTAAAAATGGACTCTACGCGATTCGCAAATAGAAGTGTTACGAACGAATCGCCGAAAGAGATCTTAAGCGATTCGCTGGGAAGAGTCGCAAATGTATTTTCGACACTTTTTCACAAGTTTCAAAAGTTTTGCTTCACTTTAACGGTTTTTCAAAGCCTGCCTTATATTCCAACCATATTCCATCTACCAACGATCGCCAAAATGAGCGAAAGAAGATTTTACAAATGTTTCAAGAATTGCGCATTCATCGCTATTGCGATTTAAAGCGATCCATTTTCCAATGATCGCCGGAATGAGCGAAAGAAGATTTTTCAAGAATCTTATATTTTGCAACAAACACCTTCTGCAAAAATAATGTAAGCAATGATAAATAACCCGCAGAAAAAGGATCTCATTCTTTTCACTAGGAAATATAAATTTCCCAATTTAATACCTCCGCGTCTAAACGGCACGAGGTGGAACTTTAGTGACAGCACGAAATACCTAGGAATTATTCTGGATAGGAAGCTTTTCTGGAATGATAATATAAAGGAACGTGTTAGGAAGGCAAAAATAGCTCTTTTTGTCTGTAAAAAGTCGATTGGTAAAAAATGGGGGTTTTCTCCCAAAATAGTACGCTGGATTTATACAGCAGTTGTCCGACCCATACTTACTTATGGCTCACTTGTGTGGTGGAGGGTCCTTGATAAGACAACGGCACTTAAGAAATTTGCAAAGGTGCAAAGAAGTGCAAGTCTATGTATTACTGGGGCATTGACCACAAGACCAACTAACTCCTCCTCTTGATCTCATTGCCGGAGAATGTGCTAACACAGCTGCTCTCAGACTAAGAGTATCAGGAAATTGGATAGGTAATGGTTGCGATCACACAACTATTCTGAACTCCTCTGTCCCAGACAAAACAGACTACTGTGTGCCTCGCTTAAATCTTGAAAAGAACTACGAAGTTCTCATCCCTTCGCGGCTGGACTGGGCTAACAAAAGCCCCCTTAAAACAAACGGCATAAAAATCTTTACAGATGAATCAAAACTTCGAGAACATTTAGGGGGAGGTATTTACTACCAGAACCTTGAAATCGAGGTATCATTTAGACTCCCATATTATTGTAGTGTCTACCAAGCGGAGATGGTGGCAATTCACGAAACCGCTATGATTCTGGGTCAAAAAGACCTTGAAGGAAAAAGTATTTTCATCTTTTCAGATAGCCAAGCAGCGCTCAAGGTGCTGAATTCACATACTGATAACTCTAAAACTCTCACTGAGTGCCGCAGATCTCTTAACGAGACGGCAAGGCTAGTCAGGATCCACCTCATATGGGTACCCGGACACAGGGATAACGAGGGCAATAGCTTGGCAGACGAATTGACTAGAAATGAGGACCTTATTGGTATACCCATATCCTCCTATAAACTCCAGTGCAGGAACAAATCCTTAAGTTTTGCACAAGAACACTGGGAGCACCTTGATACATGTAGGACTGCTAAGCTGACGTGGCCTGCCTACGACTTAAAACGCACCAAATCGCTGCTTGAGTTAAGCAGGGTAAACCTGTCAAGAATAGTAGGAATCCTCACGGGTCACTGGTCACTGCCTAATCAGAACACATGCTCTTCGGTTGGGACTTATAGCAAATGATTTTTGCAGAAGCTGCAGATGTAAGGAGAAAGTAGAAAGTGTTCAGCACCTCCTCTGCGAATGTCCGGCCCTTGCTAAAAAAAGGATGGCAACTCTGGGTCATCCCTTTCCCTTCTTCAGACGGACTTGCTGAAGTCTCATGCCTGGAAGTTAGGCATATTCTAAAATTCATCACCCGCACGAACTGGTTTGAGTAGGGAAATCTGTAGGGTTCAAAAGAGATTATGTGGTATCACAACGAGCCTGCACTGGGCTAGGTGTCGAGTCGGCTATCGACTTAACTACTTTAACCTAACCTAACCTAACCTAACCTAGACAGTTTTGCGTTCGTAAAAAAGTATCTTTGTAGATAGAAATATGATAAAATACAGGATATATAGGACTAAAAGTGGGTTTATTTTGTTAAAATTCTCGTAGAAATGTAGATAGACATTTTTGAATATAAGCCCTCGATATAACTCATATTTTAGTTATCATATTTTAGTTATTGCAATACCAACCATTATCAGTTAACGAAATAAATAGCACAACAAAATAACTTTTGTCATGTCGTCATAGTTTAATATCAGCTAACTGCTGAAGCTAAGATCGACTGTGAAATAGAAGAGCAACAAACCATGGCAGAATTATAAGGTAGGGTCGACTCGGAGAGGAATGGAGTAAAAAGCAGAATAAAGCGAGATTGGTGTCAAAATCAGCTGTTCATCCCGAATTTCTTTATGCTCACGTTTCGCAGTTGTTTTTAGGTTAAAACTGTTACAGGTTTTTTTTTGCAATTTTATGACTTCTTTCTCATTTTATAGTTTTTATTAAACTTTTTTTATAATATTTTCACTCAAATTAGCACAAATTTAATACCCGCGACCGCACTGTTTGCAACTTGGAAACATAAAATATTTTTTTCATTTGCAATTTCTACGAAATTGGTCGTTTTGACATATATGTTGCTTCTTATTATCCACTCTTCGTTGACGCGTGAGAGCACTCAGCGAAGCGGCCCTACCTTATCATTGTATCATGCAACAAACAACTAGCACAACAAAATCTTTGAGTATTAAGAAAAAGCTTTCATCTATCTTCGAATAATAGAACATACTTTCCCTGAAAATATGCTTCACAAATTAGAAGAACTTTAAGCTGCTTTCATATCATTTGTATTCCTACATGCATTTCAGGGTAATCTACTAATTGCATTCGTGAAACATGTAGAAAATGAAGAGCTTAGTGGATCACAGCAAGAATCACGAAAAAAGGCTACTGATGAGTTGGTGTAGCGGCCAACGAAACAGCTGTCTAGTCTGCTATGTGATTGATACTCTATAAGGGTATTGTTGTTGTTAGTTGTTTTTCCTTCAGTTGTTTTCTGCGGAAAGCAACATTGACCTTGAGCTCGATAGAAATATAACCTTTAATAATTGAAAAATTATTGGAGTTATATAAACACATAACTTAAAAAAATTTTGTATAAAACTTTACTGAATTCACTTAAAATTATGCAAAAAGTTCATCATATCTCAAGAGAGAATAAGTCAAAAATCACATTGATGTAGGCTAATATTGCTCTTCAGTGCCGCTTAAAAAATTATTTATTGAAATTTATTAAAATAAAAGCTGTTTTCATTCACTGAACCGAAACTTTTATTAATACTTTCTATTAATAAAGCTGCTTATCAAGTTTTTCTTTTTTTTTTTTTTTGTAAACTCCTTCGAGCCACTTAATATCCTTGTTGCTGTAAGTTTATTAAAAAGATTGCAGCTCAACTCAATTTATGGTTAGATTAAAGAAAACAACCAGAAAGTTTTTCCACAAAAGATTTGTTGTTGTAACTGTTGCTGCTTGGGGGGGATTTTATCTATTTTGTCTATGCCTAGAAAATATGTGGCTTATATATATATTAATGTAAAAGAACAACGTTTTTTAAAGCAATTTATTTCAGTTTAACTATTAAATAATACTTCTCAAAAGTTCTTCAAGGTTATAGCAGTGTTCGCTTGTACTAATAATATGAGCACATAAATCGAATCATAGTCATAAAACAATCAGTTTATATCAATATTTATAGCTCTTATTAAAACGAATTTTCTATTCGTCTCTCTAGCAAAAACATTTAAATTTTATTAAATTCCAAGTTTATAAAATCATAACCAACTTTCGCCTGAGTGCTGCTAGTTTCTCACTCTTTCTTTAAAAGCTGCGTGCTTTTTTAAATCTACTTCGTAGCACAACTACCACGAATGCTTGGCATGCTCCGTAAAATTTCATCGAGCTGCCAACAATTTTCTAACTACCATGATTTTCGCATTCAGCTTTCATGCTTTCAATTTTCATTCTAAGCCAACATAAATATTTACATAAAAACCGTAAAGACTAGCATTAGAGATAAAAACAAAAAAAAAAAAAAAAAAAAACTAATCTCAGTTGTTGTCTGCAATACCAGAAATTCAAGGAGAAAATTTTATTCGAACATAGTAATAAAGAGTAATAAAAATATTATAATAAAAATATATAAGTTGTTATTATTTTGCAAGTTGAGCACAGAATTAGAAAGAATTTTCTATATTATTAGTAACATGATTTTTTCTTGTTAATTAGCTTAAAAGTACAAAAAATAGTAACGCTGTTAAGCTTAGCCTTCACTTAACTTAATATAATACAATAATAATCTTTAAGTGTCTTTTCCTCCCGCTTATTTTTCTATATTTTATAGAATTTTTTTCTAAAACAGCTGTATCGCTCACACCAGCCCACTTTGGAATACAGTGAGCACCAACACCAACACCAACCCAACCCAACCCAATTTGCACTCTTAAAGCTTGAGCGCACAGCTTTTGTTCTGTGATCCTGCTTTCCAATAATTTGCCTCAGCTTATGTATGTATCTTTTTCAACCCATACCTACTCTAGTGCCCAGTCCTAGTTTTTAGTCCCAGTCCCAGTTGTTGTAAATTGTTTTGCACAAATTTAAACCGCAGTCAGCGTAGAATATATTCAGCTTTCAGTATGAATAAAGTTAAAAAAACAGGTCACGTTCATGCTGTGAATAACCGAGTTCGCACTAGTGTTGTAGCAAGTTGAAGCTTATTTAGGCGGTTATTGTAAACATGATTACTTTACTCAATGATATTGTAATGCACATGTATAGGGTGTCCTAGATGGAATTTTTTATATTTTTTTTTATTTTTTATAATTTAACGCTATTGTACATTAAGATAAATCTTTTGTAGTACATCAAAGAGGAAATAACAAACAATTTTTTTTGAAATAATTACCATTAAACTTAAAACTACATTAAATTAAACAAAAATCAAAAGTGAACGTAAAAAGCAAAATTAAAAAACAAAAATAATGGGAAAACAGCTTCAAAAAGTAAGTGAAAATGTAAGGATGTGATAAAAATAAGATGCAAAATGAAAGAGAAATCAAATAAAATACAAAAAATGGTATAAAGAGAGAGAGACATAGAGTATAAAGGTATAAAGACTAGAGAGATGAAAAGTATTTAAAAATTTCTCGTTTAAAGCTGGCTCTGTTAGTTATTTGTTTTAAAAAGATGAGTAAAGAACTCCAAAGTCTGATGGTGCTAATGAAGAAATATCTACTGCTGTTAAGGTAGTTGTGTCTAGGAACAATGAGATTGGTCGACCGAACGGATTGTAAAAACCGTAGTTTTTCATAAAGGTACCCTGGGTACTGAGTGTTAATAAGGCTGTGCAAAAACATAATATTACGCATATTCAGATATTCAACTAAATTACAACCGAGTATATCTTTGCTTCTAGAAGAAATATGATCAAATCGTTCAATGTTAAAAACATATCTAGCAGCGTTATTAAATGCCACAAGGAGCTTATGTTGAGACTGAGAATCCACCTTACTGTATACGACATCTGCAAAAGTTATGTGTGGCACAATTAATTGAATAACAAGCTTTCGCCGAGTCTCCAGGGGGGTGAAATCAGATTTTCATGTCTATGAACCAGTGAACGAAAATAAACGGTATGGTACTTTAGTAACAGCCCTACGGGGAAAGTAGAGTCAATTGCCCTTAAATGACTGATCCCGTGACAGCTCCAATGGACAGCTATCACAGGCTAGGTCTGATTATGGAATCATTATAAGGTTATCCAGATATTTGACATACCCTTATTTTATGTAAACAAAAATATTTTTACTCTCTTGAAAAAATGACAGCCAGGGTTGTGTGGTCGTCCCAAAAAAGAGTATGTTTTTGTGTTCTGTTGTATTTTTGAAGCGAAGCTTTTTACTCCTCGTTCTGTGATTTGCTTGGAGTGAAATCTGAAAAATTTTCGACAGATTTTTTCTTGGAAATTTGATGATTTCTTTGTTGCTAGTGCTTCCCTGTAGGAAAATCAACTAATTTAAAAGTAGTTGACATGTCTACATGTACAGAGCTTTGTTTGTTTTTATTGTCAAATTCTCAATTTTTTGCTTTATTCTCTTTTAATGCAGCGTCGATCTGAGCATCAGTGTTGCAGGTCAGTGCTTTTGCACTAGATTTAGTGCTTTTTGATGTAGTAGTAACACTTTTAGTAGTGCTTTGCGCAACTACTTAGAGATGAGCAACTTTTAAACTTATAGAAGATGAAAAACTTGATACGAATATTTGATAAAGTGAATTTACAAGTGAAAAAAACTCGCCTTTTCAATTCAAATTAGTAAATATATATTGATTTTAAGCAAAGAAAAGTTACAAATTTTATCTTTAAAGACCTGTTTCCAGTTCTCAAGTAAAGCATAATTTTCACATGAATAAACTGAAAAGTAATCAAAAAGAAATTTTCTTTTTGAAAAATTACTTTAAAGTAAATCCAGCTCGGAAGAAAAGCAATTTTTTTAAACTACTTTTTTTCGATGAAAAACGAACACGGAAACGTTGTGAATATTAAGAAATATAGGGTACTCACATTGTTTCTTAAAGTAAATTTTGTGAGAAACAATGTGCTTGTAATAATCTTTATTATAGAAAACGTTGTCATTACAGTCTGAGGCAAGTTCTGATCGAGAATATGTAATGTTTTGCTAAAACATGTTGCGAAAATTTTCACATTGGGTCAAATCCTTTCGAGATATGTTCAAAATAAAAATAGATCAAATCACTAAGTTACACAAAATTCATTTTTAAACCTACTCTAATTAATTCATTCTCCACTGGAAGGATCCATCATTTTTTAACAGATAATGCCAAATATATAAAAAAAAGATACAGATTGGAAGCTATGCTGCAAGTGAAACTCTTCGGTAAGCATAAAGTAAATGGATTTTTAAGAAAGTTACCGTAAAAATGCCTTGGTAAAGGCTTTGCAACTTTTGATCCACACATTCCGATCCACAACCGAAGACTGTCTCAAGTAGTGCAAGAAAGTGCAACAGTAAAAACTAATAATAACTTATAATCCTTGGTTTAAATCACCCAAAGGCCATAATCCGTAACAAGAAACAGTTATATTTTCTTCAGATTGTTTCTTCAAGTAAATTTGGTTGCTTAAAAGTTCAATATGGTTACATACAACTTCATATTTTTTATTCAACCTATTCAACAACTTTTTAGGGTTTGCTGGGATGATCAGAGGAGTAGAATTATAGCGGCTTATTTGACGGTCGAAAGAAAATAATTTAGGAAGTCAACCAGTTTAGACATATGCAATGTAGCCATAGACCATACCTCAAAATATCTATTTAATTTCTACTATGCCTAACTGCTGTATACCCACGTTGCACTTCACGAAAATTAATGGAGCTCTTAGTCCACTCGAGTACAGGAAAAGTATACGCAAAAAAATATTCGGTTTTATAACCATTTTCAGCAAGCCGACGATTGCTCATAAGAAAACTATCAGTACCAGGTTTCGGGCCTTGTAGTAGAAGGATAATGGGGCAACTACTGTCGAGCAGTACCAAAGTCGTATTGTGGTAAAAGGATATGCAACATTTGATCTATATTTTCCCATCCAAAATACTTAACTCGCCCGTAAGTCAATGGTATTTGTACCCAATCTTGAAAAGAGAGTATTTATAAGTTAATCTGGTTATAGAATGCATGAACGTTTCATTAGGTATATATTTACACAGTGTTTTTTAACGGGTAGACCAAAATTCACCGGAGGCACAGCAGAGTAGCACATTTCCAAACTTCGTATCAAGCGTATCCTGTTGATATGGACTGAAAACCTGACACTGCTAGCTAAGGTTAATCCTATTGCTTAACTGCAACAGCTTTTGTCCCAGCGATTTTCCAACCCCGCAGCTCGATTTTCCAACGAAATGTTATATATTTCATTCAAATAAAATTATTTTATTTTTGTGTGCTGTCAAAAATACTTTCTTACTACTCTTTTTATTCCAGAAATATGTAGAACCATGCTAAAATAAGAGAAGGTAGATGCATTTCGGAGAGGCAGACTGCCATAACTGTCAAACGAATTTGATAGTTCATAGAAAATCTGAAAGCGATAAGAAAGCTGTAATTGGCAAAATGTAAACAAAAAAAGTGATTTGTATTGATTTTGACAATTTTGGCTATGAGAAAGAGAGCGCAGTCCGAAATGCATATACCTTCTTTTATTCTACCATGTGTAGAACATTTTACTTGACTCATTACTTAAGAGCTGGAAAGAGGCCTAAAAATTGAAAAAATCATTTTAAATAGAAAAAAATAACGATTTCAATCACAAAAATTTGATAAAGGTTGAAAATTAAGATCTGCATTTCTAAGCGTACTATATCCGGCTATCATTTTCGCTTTTAAGTAAGAAGCAAATTAATTGAAGAGGAAAAAAATATGATTTAATTTCCTGAATTATAACCACTTTCCGCTATTATTCGTTACATAGAAAAACAACGCCACATTCCACAAATGCAGCAAAAATCGTTGCGTTTGCTAGAGGAACACGTTGCTGAACGAACAAAAGCTAATTTTAGTCTTCCAGCCAAGTTGCTGGATTCAGTTATGAAACATTGTCATTAGGGACATTAAATGGTCTGTGAACAGAACGCTCAACACACCAAGCTGCTCAGACTGCTGTGTAGTAGAGTGATCCACTTCTTCTTAAGTGTGTCACGACAACGACATAGAAAGTCACTTCCCATCACACAGTTGTTGAACGTTGATTAGCGAGCTTTTCTCCCCTACGCTTTTCTTTATTTCCCAGCGTTTACGCTTGATTATCTTTTGTGTTGATGACCATCACCGACCACTTCTGCCAACACAACGTTAAGCACATAGATCAGAGTTTCAGATTTAAAGGTTAAAAAGAAATGTGGTAAGTCATTGTGGGTGGCCATGCTACAGTCAACAATTCGTAGCAGTACAATATTCAAGGACTTCACTATATTGTTTTTGTTTTTCATTATTTTTTTAAAATAAAACAAAATATTATTTCAAAATAAACATGGCTGCTATTTTAGCATTAATGTTAGGCATATCCATTCTTTTGTGCTGAAAGTGTGAGAGAAAAGATTTATGCACTAATTATAGTTATGCCACAGCAAACAACAAAAGCAACAAGAAACATCAAAGTTTTGCCTAACTAGCGAAAGTTGTGACTTTCAGCTTAGAGCGTACAGAAGGACCCTTAGTTATCCTTTATAAAAGGCTGCATATTAAGATTTAACCCTTTAAAGCTGCGACATTTAAAATTATTATCTTGAACAATAAAGGCAACCTCAGCAGTACTAATTTACAAGTTTTTGGGTTCGTTTTCTTTAAATTTATGCAAAAAATTATACCCAGTGGATGTGTGCAGGAGGAGAAAGACAGTTATTTAGCCTTGAGCAGCAACAAAGTGTTGGTTGCGTATTTTTTTTTTTTTTTGTTTGTGTTATTTTTGCTTGTTTTTTTCTTGAAATTTCGTTTCTTCTGCATTTCAATTTATCATCGACATCAACATGGCTTTTGTTTTATTTTTGTTAACTTGCAAAAACAATCAAAACAAAAAGTTTTATTTTAAAGTGAAGAAAGGTTTCGTAAATATTTATGTTCGTCCTTGCTCAAAAACTGTGTGATTTATGTTGTTTTAAAGGGGGAATATCTTTTGCACTGACTTTATGCAGTAATAAATTGAAATTTAATTAAAGATTCTTTTAAAATTATTTATTTATTTAAGGGGTATTCACAACAAACTTGCTTAAATGTTTTGGTAATGAAAACCAGACACGTGCTCAATAAGAATAGCAATTCTGTGAAATAATAGTGGTATGATTTTAAAATAAACATGTTTGTAAAGTTTTAATATGATAGGGTTGAAAAAGTAGCAAAAGCTCATTATTTCTACAGCTCTATTACTTAAGATACTCGTATAGACGAAAATCATATTCCTGACAAGTTTAAAATTGTATGTATATTTTCAGTGAACGTTTGCTTCTTGACATTGAGCTTTAAAAAATTTTTAAGTATTTTATAAACACAAAAGTAAATTCTCTAAGACTACGAAAGTTCTATATTAGAGCATTTTTAAGTTATATACGTATTTATATGTAAAATTTGTATATTACTGTATATTTATAAAAAAAAAATATAAAAAAATTTTTAAAAATAACCTTTTATTGAAAACCAAAACTAAAAAGAAAAAATAAATATCATTGTCATATATGTATATAGTAGGTATATTCTAGATTCAGATGAACCTCTCCCTTAAGCTTAATTCGGGATCAGCACCAAAAAAAAAAAACGAAAAAATCCCAAAAAATCCAAATTAAAGACAAAAAACTTAAAAACGTCATAATTCCTTAACGAAGCGAGATAGGGCAAAACTAAGCTTGATTCGGGATCAGCACCAAAAAATCCAAAATGAACGAAAAAATCCCAAAAATCCAAATTAAACTTAAACACGTTATAATTCCTTAACGAAGCGAGATACGGCAAACTAAGCTTAATTCGGGATCAGCACCAAATAATCCAAAATGTACGATAAAATTCCAAAAACCGGTATCACCACCAAAAAATCCAAAATGTACGAAAAAAAGCTTAATTCGGGATCAGCACCGAAAAATCGGAAAAATCCCAAAACATCCAAATTATACTTAAAAACGTTATAATTCCTTAACGAAGCGAGATAGGGCAAAACTAAACTTAATTCGGGATCGCACCAAAAAATCGGAAAAATCCCAAAAAATACAAATTAAAAAAAAAATTGACTGGTAATCGCTTCGGTTATCGGTAATCTGTTCGATAATCAGTTGGTAATCGCTTCGGTAATCAGTTGGTAACTGGTTTGGTAATAGGTTGGTTATTGCTTCGGTAATTGGTTCAATAATCGTTTGGTAATCGCTTCGGTAATCTGTAATTGGAACGGTAATCGGTTGGTGATCACTTCGGTAATCAGTTGGTAGTCGCTTTGGTAATCGGTAATCGGTTGGCAACTGTTTCGGTAATTGGAAATCGTTTGGTAATTGCTACGGTAATATTTCGGTAATCGGAAATTGGTTATGTAATCGGTTGGTAATCACTTCGGTCACAAGTAATTGCTTCGGTAATCGGTTGGCAATCGCTTCGGTACTTGGCTTGGTAATCGGTTGGTAATTGCTTTGGTAATCGGTTAATAGTTCGGTAATCTGTTGGTAATCGCTTCGGCAATCGGCAGTCGCTTTGGTAATTGGTTCGGTAATCAATTGGAAATCGCTTCGGTAATTGGTTTGGTAATCGGTTGGTTATTTCTTTGGTAATCAGTAATTTGTTCGGTAATCAGTTGGAAGTCGCTTCGGTAATTGGCTCGGTAATCGGTACTTGATTCGCTAATTGGCTGGTGATTGCTTCGGTAATCGGGAATTGGTTCGGTAATCGGTTGTTATCGCTTCGCTAATGGGCTGGTAATCGCTTCGGTATTCTGTAATTGGTTTGGTAATCAATCGGTAATCGCTTTGGAAATCGTTAACTGGTTCAGTAATCGGCTGGTAATCGCTTCGGTAATCGGTTTTAAGTCGCTTCGGTAATTGGTTGGTAATCACTTCGGTAATTGGTGAGGTAATCAGTTGGTTATCGCTTCGGTAATCGGCAATTGGTTCATTAGTCGGTTGGTTATCGCTTTGGGAATCGTTAATTGGTTCGGTAATCGGTAATTGGTTTGGTAATTGGTGGGTAATTGCTTCGGTAATCGGTAATTGGTTTGGTAAGTGGCTGGTAATCGCTGCGGTAGTGGGGAATTGGTTGGGTAATCAGTTGGTAATCGCCTCGGTAGTAAACACAAACCAAAATTAATACCAAAAACGAAATCAACCTGGAGATAAAGCGAAGAACAATAATTACTAATAGGTGCTACTACGGGCTCAGTAAGCAACTAAGTTCCAGAGCCCTCTCTCGATCGACAAAACTAACACTCTACAAGACGCTCGTTCTACCTTTCTTTGCGAGGCGCGCGCAAAGCAGAGGCGCCTGGCGAGAGCTGATGAGGTCGGCTGAAACTCGGACACGGGTTGAGGGGTGCCTTTTATATTTCGGGATTAGAGAACAAAAACAAATATTAGTCATCGAAAATCACTTTATTGTTTTTCAAAATATTCTCCATTAAGATCTATACACTTTTGCATGCGTTTGAACCAATTGTCGAAGCACTTTTGCCACTCTGATTGAGGTATCTCCAAAACATGCATTCTGAATGCCGCAACCGCTTCTTCGGGCGTCGAAAATCGTTGTCCACGCAGTTTATTCTTCACGGTTGGGAATAAAAAGAAGTCATTCGGTGCCAAGTCAGGACTATACGGCGGATGACCCATCAAATCGATGTTTTGGGTGCTCAAAAATGCAGTTGTTTGAGCCGATGTGTGAGAGCTCGCATTGTCGTGGTGAAGAGTGATCCGTCTTCGGCGGTTGGTTTTTCTGATTTCTTGGAAGACAACTGACAAACAAATGGTTGTGTACCACTCAGAGTTGACTGTTCTGCGTTGTTCTAGTGGTACGGTTGCGACATGTCCATATTTTCCGAAAAAACAGTGCGCGAACAACTTTTGTTGGATTTGGCTCATCTTGAAACACCCATACAGTCGACTGCTGTTTACTTTCGGGCTCAATCACGTAAATCCACGATTCATCACCTGTCACGATGTCATAGACGTGTTTCGAAGCACCGCGATCGTATTTTTTGAGCATTTCCTTCGACCAATCGACACGAGCCTTTTTTTGAGCGATTGACAAATTGTGTGGGATCCAACGCGAACAAATTTTTTTGACAGTCAAATGTTTATGCAATATTGAATGTATGCTCGTCCCACTTATGCCTAAAGTTGCCTCAATCTCACGATAGGTAACATGACGATCTTGCAATATCAGTTCGCGCACAGCATCAATGGTTTTCGGAACAACAGCTGATTTCGGACGACCTTCACGAAATTCGTCTTGGAGTGAGCTACGACCACGATTGAATTCACCATACCATCGATAAACACTGGTCCTTGATGGAGCTTCATCGCCAAAAATTGAATTAAGTTCATCCATGCACTGTTGCTGTGTTAATTCACGTCGAAAGTTGTAAAAAATAATCGCACGAAAATGTTCACGATTTAATTCCATTTTTAGACCGAGATGAATCTTTTGAGTTACTATAAACAACACAAATAGCGCTCGTATGTCAAAACGTTCTGAGTACGTATAAGCCAACAAAAGTCAAACTTTGCGATAGAACTTTCAGTTGACAGATTGCAACACCAGGGTTGTCAAATCCCGAAATATAAAAGGCACCCTATACGACCACCTAAGTAAGTAAGTAAGTAAAAAAAAACCCAAAAAAAAACTAAACATGTTTGCCTAGCATAACGACGGCATAAGCAATGCTGTACAATGCAACATAAATGAACAGCTAAAAGCGTAATGATATCGGTTACAGCGTGATGATGTTGCTAACAGCGTGATGATATCGCTAGCAGCGTGATGATATTGCTTACAGCGTGATTATATCACGAATCGATAGTTTCGCTTTCTACAAAAAATTGCGTGTTGAGCAATTAAAGAAGTTTTCACTTCAAAAAACAAAACTCCACGCAATAGAGCCTATTTAAATAATTTTGCAGGTTTTTTTTTATCATAAAAAATGTCAAATATCTTCACCAACCGTAGACTGCCGGAAAAAACGATTGAACTTCCTAAGAATCTGACAAAAAAAAACTGGGCAATTTGTTCTCATTCTTTAAACCATCAAGCCAACCATTTTCTATGGTGGATGTTCAGAAACCATTCAATTCATCTATTTCCAGACCAAAAACCTTTATGACATCGGTTACATTAATAAATTTATTCATATAAATGACTATCTGTGCAAATTAATAAAAGTCAACCACACACTTTCATATCGTAGCTTAGCGTAGAAACTACGAAGGAAACCCGCAAAAGTTTTTAGGGGTTAAAATTAAAAGGCCGGCTAAACACCAAGGCCACCAAAAATTTGCAACGAAATCAAATGGCAACTAATAAGTTTAACAAATATGCATAATTTATGATAGCACAATGGCACACTTCATCAAATCAAACCCAACCGACCCAAATGAAACCGAACAAATTCCAACCGAGTGGCGGAAAACGAATGGCGGCACTATAGCCGGAAGTGTAAAGCCACACGGAATATTTAAATCGTTTTGGGTCGTGCTCTGATAGCTGCCGATGCAGAAGGTTAGGTGAAGAGATGAAATCTTTCACCAGCCTCGCTACTAAGGAAACGTTTAATATTAACAAATGCTAGTCACAAATAGAGGCCAAAAGTAAGAGCTTGAATATTGGTGAGAGTAGCAAAAGAAAAATGGTTGACGAAAATCTTTATGACGAAAAACAAAGTAGTCCTTTTACTGTGTGCGTGGGTGTGTGTGTGTGTGGAAACGAGTTACTGCTACAAACATACCAAAACTTTTAAAAGGCTATTTCGTATGTTTTTTTTTTTTAATAAATTTCTTTTTGTCAAGCTTTGTTAACATAATATAAACAGCGACAGCAGCAATAACAACAACAACAACAACAACAACAACAACAACAACAACAACAACAACAACAACAACAACAACAACAACAACAACAACATGTGCTACATAATTATGTTTAAGCCACAAAAGTTTCGGTGACAAAATGAAAGTGATAAAAGTGAAAAAGCTGGTTGGTGGTGTTGGTTGGTTGCTAAGCAGCGTTCTTAGGTGCTGGTTTGAAGGATGTGAATTGTTGAAAATGTTGCAACAATAAGGATAGCCAGAGCAGCAGGCCAAGAATATAACAGTAAATAGAAATAAGCTTTAAGTTAGACTGACATTAATGCTTCATATCTTTACAGCACAACGTATAAAAAAAAAAAAAAAATGAATAAAGAACTGCTACGTTTTTTTTCTGCTTTATTGTTTTTTGCATGAGGTTAGCCAGGATATGACAAGTTTAGCAGGATATAAGAAATTATAGGGACATTGTATGGATGGATGATTGAAGAGATAAAAAAGGAAGTATCATGATATTGTTTAATAAAAATAGCGGAAGGAGAAAGGCGGATATGAAAGATGTTTTTAAGCAATCATTTTGTTAACAGATCAGAGTGTGAAAAAATGTTTCCTTTTTCCGCTACATAGACTTTCTTGTCTTTAAGGTTATTTCATAAAAAAGTTGCTGCTGCTTAGATAGATATAAGTATAATGTTGGGCATAATTCTGTGATGAATATAAATAGCAGTATTGACCCGGAAATACATCTATAGCAAAACACGGGCTTTAAACCCTTTAAAATAAAAATAGTTTCTGAAGGTTTTGATTTTTAAATCTTAAAGCTAAAAAGCTTTAAAATAAAAATCTTAAGAAACATCTTGACAGCATAATTAAGTGTAAGTGAATTGAACTGCTACAAACAATTTTTCAATAATAATAACTATTTTTCAAAAAATGTTCACAATTATAATATACTAGCAGGCCACAGTGGTATGCGGCTTTGCCACGAACTTTTTTTTATTAACAAAAAGCGTTAACACGTTTTTGTTACTCATTGAATGAGTGCGGAGAGAGAGATAGAGCTCAAAAACTTTATATAAAAAAATCCTAAACACGCCAAATGTGGCCAGTCAATCGCCTTGGCACATATTACACGATGCTCGCCTGCTTATCCCCAACTCACACGATGATTGCCAATCAAACAATCTACTCGTTTTGTTGCTGCTTTTAGTAGAAATCTGTGAAAAGCACTGAGAGCGAGAGCGGATGAACACAGATTGCAGCAATCAAATTTGTTCATTTTTAGATTGCTGTACATGGCAGCAATGAAAGTGTTCACACATCAGTCAAATGATTGAATGTTATTGCGATTTTTTACTCTTTTTAACTCTCTCTGAAAATTTTGATTGACGCTTGCTCACGCACGATTTTTTGATTGGAACTCCAACGCAGGTATTTGTTACTTTTCTGCTACCTACTATTTTGTGAATTCATATCGTGCTGTGTGCATCACTTTATTTGGGTGTTTCTTTTATTAAATTGTTTTGTATGCATAACTATTTTACAAAATGGAAAACAATAGCGGAAATATAGTTGATCTTTTAGGATTAAAATTTATCACATTAGGAAATTAATTGGCCGGAAATTATACCTATTTGAATGACCATCGGATGCAAGTAATAAAAAAAAACAATAGAATTAATGAAATTATGGCAGGAACTGAAGAAACTACACCTCTTTTTCTCTTCAAAAAACTATCTTTGCCAGTTAACTACTTTTCTTGACATAATTGATTCATGCAGGTCTGGAGTTCAATCAAAATGTTGACTGACGAGAGAAAATTTTGGAGTTCATTTTCGCTCTGAGATAAAGTTAATTTTTTTTTTTGCATAGGAAAGCAGCAACAAATTTTGATTGATTCAATAATTTGACTGACGTATGAACACCTCCAATCTGAACAGTGTTGCTGGGTGGCGAAATAAAATTTTTGCTGAGTTTAAGTACTTAAAAAGTACTTTTGCTGAAGAATCGTATTACTTTTTACAGTAACAATGAATTAATGAAGTAAACAAAGAAAGAAAGGGACAAGAAAGTGGGTTTTTGAAACAACAAATAGGAAAACATTACATTTTTTTTTAGATAGGGTAATTATGGCGGCTTAGTCAAGAGTTGAAGTGAAGTTACTGTGGGATGTGTGCGATCCCAGCAACCAGAATATAAGCAACGAGGATAGTGCACTAAATTCGATTTCAACACTTATATGCATGTTTATATAATACCTGAGTTTTTTCGAATATCCGATCGTAATAAAAATTCGATTTGCATTACGATGTTAAATTCGTTTTTTCACCGTAAATCGATGTCTAAATGGCATTTGGATGTTGGAATAAACGTAGGCACTACGAAAATAAGCGTAAATATTTATTTTAATGATCATTTTGAAGTGTCTAGAAAAGACTTAAAACTTTTTTATGAATTGAAAGAAATCATTTAAGACTGAAAAATGTTACACATCATTGAAGATTATGTGTAGTCATTATATTATTATTATTATTATTATTATTATTATTGGATTTGGGGTACAATAAGACTTAGTTTTTTATAGTACACAATGGGTGTACTATACATACTATAATAACATCGGTTTAACAATTAAACTTAAAATTAAAATAATTCTAATTCTGCTAGGTTACATTAACTTAAAACTACTGAATTTAGCAACAAGTAAGCTTAAACTGCAAAATAGAAATGGCAAAAGGTTAAAATTATACGCTTATAGGGTAATATTTGCTAAGACTATTTTTTTTTTTTTCTTTTTTTATTTTTTTTTTTTTTATAGATGAATTATAATATCGCTACCTTAATATAGAAAGGCCCTAACTCATTTTTTTTTACATTATAGGAGATGAAAAAACTTGATAAAAACAAAGTTCTGCAATTTCTACAGTAAAAAAAATTGTAACATCGCTACATCACTTATAGTTTTTAACAAAAAAATTGATTTACAAAAAATTCGAAACTACAGAATTTAATTTTTTATTAAGTTTTCTCCTTCTCCTATTGACTTAGGGCCTTTTGAGATAGGGCCTTTCTATATTAAGGTAGCGATATAATAAAAAGTCGACGGAAAGATGAAGTAAAGAAAACAGAAAGGTGAAGTAAAAATTTGGTAAGCCAATGTATAAGAGCAGTTGTGAAAAGAAAAAGAAGAATATATTAATAGATTTAAAGAATTGAAATATTTAAAGATGGCATTTTTAAAGCTGGTTCGTGCAGTTATTTGTTTAATAAAATTAGGTAATTCATTCCAAAGTCTGATGGTGCTGATAAAAAAGAACCTTCCACTGTTTAGATAGTTAATTCTAGGCACAACAAGGTTAGTTGACCTTTGCGACTGAAAAAATTGTAGTTTGACAAAAAGATAATGAGGACTTTGAGTGTGCATAATATTTTGTAGAAACAGAATGTTGCGGATGTTCAAATATTCAAAGAAGCCACAGCCCAGAATACCCTTACTCCTTAACGAAATATGATCATAGCGACTGATCCCGTATACATATCTAGCCGCGATATTGAATGCTACCAAAAGCTTATGCTGAGATTGGGAGTCGAGTTGACTATAAACAACATCAGAGAACGTAATGTGTGGCATAACTAATTGCATAACAAGCCTGCGCCGAGTTTCAATTGGCAAAAAATCCGAAGAAGTACGTAGATATCGTAACGTTCCGTATATTTTTCCAATCGTTTTGTTAATGTGGTCAGTACAAGTCAGTTTTGAGTTCATTATAAAACCTAGATTTTTCGCTTTATATACTACTTCAAGTATATCAGGCCCAAGGAAAAGAGGTGGAATATCTATAAAGCAGGAGTTACATCTCGCTATAGGCAGTACTTTAGTTTTTATAGGATTTATAAGGAGAGAGTTTGCAGCAGCCCAATTATTTAACGATGCCAAGTCAGAGGTCAGTCTATAAGTCAAGTCCTCTAAGAGTCCAGTAGGTCGCGAGAGATAGAGTTGTATGTCGTCGGCATAGGCATGAACAGTAGCGTATTTACATACAGAAAAGACATCATTAATAAACACAGAGAATAGGAGTGGACCCAGGATAGATCCTTGAGGAACTCCAGTTACAATTGCTTTTAGTGATGAATAATTATTACTAACATTTACCTGTTGCATCCTACCCTCAAGGTAGTTGGATATCAAATTCACAGCACTAGAGCTGAATTTAAAAAAATTTTTTAGCTTGTAGCAGAGAAGGCAAAGTAACGTCAGAAAGTTCTACAGAAAGTATACAGTTGTTAACTGTATATATTTTTGAAATACTTTAAAATTAGTATTAAGTTTGTTTTTTTCGTCATTGAAGGCTGTTAGTGATTTAAATTTTATTTAATTAATCATAATAAATGTGTTAATAACAAAATAACAATTTAAATTACAAGGGAAAATTCAAGCATTTTCAGATAAGCAATCATGTTATATTAATACCAAATGTTTTTATAGTATGAACTAAGGTGGAGGAGAAAAAGTACTGTAATTCGCAGATGTCAAACGCAGATTGGCGTGTCGTGTGAGCTACCAACAATCAAAATTTTAAAGAGCGTAACAAAAGTTCATTGATTGCCAATCAAATAATCCCGTGTGAGTTGGCCATTAGCAAGCTTGGTGTTTTGTTGTTGCTGTCAATGTAAAACTGTCAAAAAACAGTGAGAGTAAGAGCGGATGAACACTTTGAAGGCCGAGCAAGATATGTTCATATACTGCTCGCTGTATATGACAGCAAGCACCGATCAGGACAGTGTTGCTGGGTTTGACGAGGTTTGACGAGTTTAAGCATCAAAAATTTGCTCTATTTGAGGAAAATAGTACTATTCTACTCAAACATAATGAAAAATATAAGCATGTTCTTGGCAGGTTAATTAAAGAAACAAACAAACAAAACAAATTTGATAACAATGTGTGTGTGATTTTGATCCAAGGTTTGGAAAGCATTAATATAAAATTTTAATATAGATAAAATGTAAAATAAATTTATACCAATTATGAATTTTAATTAAGACAACATTGTAATGGCAGCGTGCTGTAAATGACTTAAAGTAATGATTGTGAAACCCTTCTATTCATAAACTTAATTTTTGCCGCATATTGCTTTGCTGAGTCAAGTACTTGGAGACACAATGATTCCAAATATATTCCCATACCCATTTAAAGATTTGTTTTTCCACTTTATATGCAAAAACTTGAAGCTGTGTGATAATAATGTATATAAATAAAAGACGACATTTGATTAGCAATCAAACGATATTCAAGTTGTGCATCAAAGAGTTGTTAAAGAACATTTTTAAACAAATTTTGTACACGAAAAACAGAAAATTTTATTGAACAATTTGACAAACAGTTTGAAGCATGATGCAATTAACAATATGATAGTGACAGCGGGCTGTTTTCTCACGAACGTCAAATATTATAAGGCATTTGCCTTTCTAATTTAGTTTTGTTTTTTTTTTCGTTTATATTTTAGTACTTTTGACACTAATGTCCACCAAAAAACTGTTATTACTATCGTGTTCTTGTGTTTATTATGATTGGAAGAGTGTTCAGTTTGTCAAATTGCCATCATATTTCGTAGACATATATTTTGTTTGTTAAATTGTTTGGTGACTCGTTTGATAACAAATTTGACGGTTCTGAAAGTGCTACTAACATGAATGCAATTTTCAAAACTTTTATGGAAAATTTTAAAACTTTTATTTTGGTTTACTAATGCACCTTCATAAATAATTGTCATCCATATTTTGCATACACTTCTGATTCCATCCTGAATTAATAAAATGAGCTGAATAATTAGCAAAATGTGAAATAAGTAATCATAGTGAATTAAATGTAATCACTTGTATAGTACGAAATATAGTGGAGTAGAAAATGGAGTCAGACGTTTGATGATTTGTCAAACGTTGCTCGCGTTCACCTCGACTGCAATTTCCCTTACAATTAAAATGTGAAAGAGAGTAAAAATAGTTCATTGCTGAGCAAGCGAGCATCGTGTAATATGAGCCCTTGCTTTCAGAAATGAAAAAATTTTTGAATACAACGAACATGATATAAGAACCCAGGTAGCATTGGTAAGTGTTGATTTTCTCTGCTAAAGGCATACTATAAGTTGCCAAAAACAGCTGTTCATGCAACACAGTTAAGAGTGAAGCAAATGAACATACACCCATTGGCTGCATTCAGCGGAAAATTTGCTACGTAGCTGTTGAACAACTTTCGTGCTGAATGGTATGTAGCATAAAGCACTCACACAATATGTTCCCTGAGCGGTTACCACTAATATAACACGAAATTCGTTAATGAAAATATATATAATTTCGGTCTTATGCATGTGCAGCTGCTAAGGTTGTTCTATTGCTGCACTTTTACATATTCAACAATTTTTATGTTTTCAGTAATTAATTAATATTAGTTTATTATACTTACAATGAAGCAAAATATGGTAAATATTTGTGCGTGAATAAGAAAATGTTTGATTAATTGCAAACTCTAAAAAAAGACAATGACCGATTGTGCTCGCTCTCTTCTTTGCCATGATATAATTATACTTCCTGCTAAATAACATGGAATTAACAAATTGCTTAACTTCCACTAATAATCACTCACTATTATTGCAATACTCACTATTAATAATAAAATAAAAAAGGAAATATTTTATAAGCAAGTGTTTCTTCTTTGCAAATTCTGAAACATACACGATAGCGAAAACATAAACAATAGGCCTGTTTACCCTGTGTCTACATGTGCCAGTAAACACTTGTAAGTGGAGAATATATATTGTCTTCGAAAAAGTTCGAAATTAGCTGCAAGTTGCTTCAGCGTCCACATGTGCAAGTGGAAGTTCTTTTAAAAATGTCGTCGAATGCGAAGGTTCTCCCTGAAATTGCAGTAATGCTTGAAACTAAGAAGTTATAAAACGAGGAAAACATGTAACTAATTTTGCTTCTTCTATATACTTGAGGAAATCCCGAAAAAAACCCGCAAAGCACTACAAAAACATCAATTTTATCTCCGTTTGTGACATTTACTTGCAGCAAGTGAAAAAATTCACTTCTTAGGAAATTTCCGTGCAAATAGCGCTGCAAATAGGCTGCAAGTCCGAAAATGTGAGTGCGTTAGTAAAAATGCTTGGATGTATTGAGTTTTTCCAACATTCACTTGCACGTGTGGACGCTAGGTTACGTACTTGATTGTAGTAACATACAAGCTGCTAGAACGTGCTTCCGTATTTTTCTAGCTCAAAAGAGATAAAAAGAACAAGCATAAAATCACTTTCTCGAACAGGCTTGATATGAAAAAACGTAATTTTCGTACGGTATATTTCGTAGTTTTACAATAAATTTTTCATTATTCATAAGCATATTTATACATATTTAATGAAAAATTAAAAAGGTCCTTTAAGAGTATATTCATGTTATTAATATCAAATAAAATAAATATATTAATAAGTTAAAAAAATTATAAGATTCAATTAAATTTGTATTATATTGTTTTTGTTTGTTAATTCTATCCTTATGTCCAAATTATAACAAGACGAATTCTTCACTCTTAAATCAACGTTTGTGTGCTCAAAATGCCTCTGATTTTTGTCTTATTTAAGTTTATTTGAGAAAAACTACAACCAACGTTTGCTGACGAGCTAGGCTAGATCAAAATATTAAAAATTAATTTTCGCTTCAAAGAAAATGCTTCCTTCTGATGAATAAACTGTTTTCCAGTAATATTCAATTTCTACTTATTCTTCTGAATCACTGAAAAGATAAGCAAACTCTAAATTTATAACTTCAGAATCAAGACGTCGTTTTCTAAAACCAGATGACGAAATAGTTTGAGCAAATCGGCTAGTATTTTTAAATGTCAGTTTCTCTATTGGACTTATCGCATTTGATAATTGCTCTAACTTAAATTTTACCTCAACAGCGAAATATAGCTGCTCTATGCACACAAATCAAATTTGAATCTGAACTTGATTCTCAAATTTGGAATAATAAAGGAAAGCGATTCTACCAAAAAACGTAATGTCTGACAAAAAATTGAAAGAAAAACGTCAGGTCATAATTGCAGCCAAAAAAAAGTCGAAATGACGATAAATCGTCAATAATACCAACCCTGCTTTATGCTACATACCATTCAGCCCAAAACTCACGCAACAGCTACTTAGCAAATTTTCTGCTGAATGCAGCCAATGTGAATTAAACACAGCTTATAATGAACGCTCTCTTTCTTGGCATTTTTTTTGACAACTAATGGTATGCCAAGGAACTGTCACTTCTACCTGTATTCTTGTGTCATGGACAATGAATATCAAACGAAATAAAAAACATTATTTTAGTTATGTTTTGCAGCTTAGCACTGCATTTGTATGTATCTCCCATTTTGCTATACGCGAAGCTCATTTGTTTTTTTTTTTTTGTTGTGCTGTGCTAGCTTAGCATAAAAAGAGAAGAGTAGAAAGCAACATGGAGTCTATTGAAACTCTCGCAACACAAACGAGTGAAAAAAAAATCGATCAAGCAATGCGTGGTTGATGATTTCTTAAAAAACCTTACACTTTAATTAATTTCTTATTATTAACATTTTTAGAGAAAAATACCCATATACTGTAATGAAGCACAAATATAACATTTTAAAACTTTTTTTATAAAAATCGGTTCAGTACTTTTGCAGTTTACCTGGAAACAAACAGTTGCACTTCAATTTTGTATAATAGCATAGATATAGATATCAATCAGTCCTTCACTTAAAAAATAAAAAACGAAATGGCCATTTCAGCACTTGAAAGGGCTTTGACCGAGCTTCTTATGATCAATTGTGTTGTGTGTGTTGTGAAATGTTTGAACACAAATGATCGAGAACTGGGCTTATGTTCTCAAGAAGCCTTTTATGACAGTTTTTACTCTCTGAGATTTGCCATTGTCTGCAGAGAGGTGACGGACAAACAAAAAAATTAATTGAATTGAAAGAACTTTCTGTGTAAAGGCGGGTTTGAACCAGGGTTCTCTAGCATATGGGTCACACACACTACCCACTGCGCCACGGTCGCCAACAACATAACAACATGCAATTGTGAATTTTTCTTCTTAGGCTTTGCTATTTTGTGACTTTGTTTAAGAAGTGAAAACAAATCTAAGGTTAAATATTCTTTTTATTCGCCATGTAACTAGTATTTAGACATATATTTGACTTTTGTACAATGAATATTAAAAGCTGTAGGTACACACCAAAAAGTGATCCAAAATATTACATGTACTTGAATATAAATTGTGCAAAAAAGACTACCATACAAAACACATTATAAGACATAATTCTAAACCAAATTTTATATTTAATTATGTACATTTAATAAAATTAACATGAAAGACCATCGGGACACACATGTCCCCAAAAATTACAAGTCAAGTAAAGAATTTTTTCCAAGCAGTTTTAATAATAATGCTAAATTGAAGTTTATTACACCACACGAGATAATATCTAAAACTACTTCTGTTATATTTGTGGAAATCTTGTGATATGTAATAAGGTTTAAATAAATTTCAATAAAATTTGCATAAAATTTTGAGTCCTAACCAAAAAAAAAAAAAAAAATCACACAACTACAAGAAAAACCTTTCATCCAATAACTAATCATTTAGATAATCTTTTGAAAGACTCTTAAGGGAGTCTTGATTTTTTTTTTTTTTAGTTTTTCTATTTCGATAACTGAGCACAAAAGGTTGGCTCAGATTTTCCAACTAAATAACAATAATAATAATAATAATAACAACATTATAACTAAACCCAAGAATGATGCTCATATTATGGAGCTCAACACAATACCTGAATATTTTCAGTGCTAAGTGCTTTTTCTTTGAACTTGTGTACTTTGTTTTGCACATCCGATAGCTTGACCTGATTTTTCACCCAACTCATAAAGTTGTGGAAGTGAGCCAACATAATGCTTAAATAAAATTCTTTTGAAAGCTTACATTTAATCCCAAAGAAACCAATTAACGCTGGTTTGTTTTGTCAGAGTTTTATGTACTCTCAGGAAGCAATTCTTTGTTTTTATGGTAATTTTGTATCTGTTCGTTTTTTGTTTTTTTTTCTGTGCGTGTCAATTAACAGTTTGTGCTACTGTTGTTTTTGTTATTGTTTTTGTTTTTCTTTACGAAAAACACAAAAATTTGGCACATATTTTAAAAATTTTTTTAACAATTAGCAGCATTTTTTTCTCCTGATACTTTTTTTCAATAAATAAGAAAAAGTTTACGTGTATTTAGTAAAAAAGTAAAAGAGTGGCAATAGCTTCAAGAAATTACTTTAGCAAACTAAGTGTAATTTAAACTTTCAAAAAGTTAAGCACAATAATTGTTAAGTCTGCAACTTATGCAGAGCTGCCAGCTGAGCGTGAACAAAAAGTTGCTGCAACCACAATTAAGGCAGCTGGAACAGATATTTTTTTCAGAAACACGCACTGTAGGAAAAATTAAGTTAATAATTGTTGAAGCTGTGCTTAAATTATTTAAGCTTTAATTAAATTCAAGCTACTAATTAACAATGCTTAATATAAGTTCCAAAGAAAAGTTATCAAAAGTTCAACGGTGCAAAATGAATATAAACAATGCTTAAAAGTTTGCTTTCAGCGGCATTAATAATTTTGCTCTCGGTTTGACTACAAATAAAGAATTGAATTATGAAGTCTTCAAAGTTTCCTCTTTAAACTAAGCCACAACATGTGGAAAAGCTTCAATTTAACTTCAAAGCTTTAAAATTTAGCTACGCAATAATTAAAAAGCTAAATATTTTCATGGCCAAAGTTGTAGATACCCTCAGCCAATTTAGAACCACATTAATTTTCATTAACTTTTAAATGCTGATTAATTAAATTAAATAAAAGTTTGTAAATAAAAATGTACCGTCTTGCAAGTGCCAAGCAAATTTATCTCAATTCAGAGTGTTATGCATAAACAACAAACAACAACATTTTACGATTTTTCACTTAAAATCATCTCATCTCATTTTCGCATGCTAAAGTAAAACAAAAAAAAATTAATTGCAGATACTTGAGCAGCAACACAAAACTTTAATGATTTTGAGGTAATACAACAGCAGCAACAAAGTCTTCAATTTTGCATTTGGATCAGATATTTGTTTGGCTTCATTGTTGCAATTCTTTCCAACTGTTCATGATGATGATGATGATGATGAAAATGTCGATGCTGATGATGATGATGATGGAAAACTTTGTGAAACTTTAATTGTTGCATTTCGCAGCTAGAACAAATAGCAGAGGTAAAGTGACACAGCATCAGTGGTTGTGAAAGAAAAGAGGTGAGGAGGGGAATAAGGGAGGGGGGGGCGGCGCACATAATGCTACAAATACCGCAACTAATGAGTAGCGCAACAAAGTTCGGAGTCATATAAATATTGTTAGAGTTTGCCGAATAAAGAGAACTCTATTTTGGAAATTACAATACTAATATTTTTACAGAAATGACTTTAAAATGTTTAATTCTGGCCAAATATTTATAAAAAACTTGTATTTAAATACATCACTATATCAACTATTTTATGAGCTGTGAAGTATTTATGACAATTAATAACAAAATGAAGAACTGAAGAATTATAATAAAAAAAAAAAACAAAGTAATGGTGGCTTAAAAAAAAAATACAAAAAAAAATAAAATAAAAAAATAAATACAGAAAAATTCACTTATTTTTATTGGGACTGCCAAACGAAGTGAAAACTTAAAACAATGAAATAAAGTATTTTTTTTGTAAGAATTTTCAAATGAATTTATATTTTAATAATTTAATTATATTCCAAAAGGAAACCAGGGGGTTATGTCAACTAAAGTTAGAAACAAAAATATTTTTAATTAGAATTTCTTTAAGTATCGTGTTAAAACCGAATCGATCGTCGTTTTATATTTAATAGTAGGGTTAGTGTGGGTAAATGTAAACAAATTTGATGTTTTTCACATATACCAACTTTCACGATTTATAAAAGAAAAAGTACTATAGCCCGGGAAAAAAACTGAAACAATCTGTAAAGTATTATATTTCTAAATAAGAAAATGATATCGCTATAAGACATAAATAATATGTGGTATTAGTTTTAGAATGTTTACAATTACCCTCCAAAATGTATTTTTTTTTTAATCTTTTGGGGGTAAAAGAAAACAGAGATCTTAGGTAGTATGCGAGTATTCCTAAATATTGTCAGGGCAAATAAAAACAAATGGGCTTTTATAATATTTTAGTTTGACATAGGTTCATATACTCAATGTTTCAATTTACTCCAAAAATGCTATATTTATATAGAGAGAAAAGATATAAATGTTGTTTCCAGATATTTAATTGAATTCAAAAGTAACATTTAGATACATGTTGATTATTATTGGATTTATATTATTTCCTTAACTGGTACCTGTTTATCAAATACATATTTGATAGAGCCATCATCTTCCAATACCGCTATGGGAATAGGAAGCAGCGTTACTAATTGAGAAATGCTAGCGAAACTTATATCATTTGGAATGATGTTAAATATTGTTTTTTCTGCGCCGATTGAAATGAAACTTTGCAAACTTAATTTTATTATCTTTTATGTCGATCTCTTCCACTCGACACAAGTACTGAAATTTTGTAGTATTTCTTTTACCACCCTTAAAGTTCACAAGAACCAATCTTTCAACAGCAAGCTCGGTAACATCATCAATAACGATCATATCAATAAGATCTGCCACATCTGGCTCATCTGGCTCAAACCAATATTATCCATATTAATATCATTTTTATATTCTACAGAAACGGGGTTGTGTTCGTCAGATGAAGAGGACATTAGAACTTTTTAAGAATATTTTTCATCATTTTGGTCTTTTCTTGTTTGATAACCTTTTGTTTTGGTTTAGCTTTTTTCTCTTTAAACGGGGAGTGACTATTTTTTGGATTATAGGTGATGAAGTTGAAGGAATTGCGAAAAACTCGGCCAATTCTGAATGAGCTGATCAATGTAATACAAAGAGCATTTAGTTTGATAAACATATTTTAATACGTATATTTTGGAGGCTAAAACGATTTAAAAAACCAAATAAAAAAAGCTCCTTCTAATTTTTCTTAAGATAATTAAATTTACAATTACCCCCCCCCCCCCCTAATTCCTGTTTACATTTACCCACAACAACAAAAATTGTGGGGTAAAGGTAAATATGAAAAAACAATTAAATTTTATAAGTATTACTAGTCTAAACTATAAAATTAATCAAATCTAACTTATTAAGTATATGATAAGAAATTAAAATAGAGACTTACCTAGTTTGTTTATTTCAATTATTTTATCTTCGTCAAAAGATCGCACTTTGTAAGTCAACTTAAGACACAACCTCTCATAAATTTATTTCTACTCAAATGAATTCTATCATTAGACTACTGAAATTTTGTGTACACGATAGAACATGAATCCATCCGCAGGGCTGCACAAAATTCCAGCTAAAAAACGGTTTTTTACTGGACATATAATGCTTGTTTACTTTTACCCCTGTTTACATTTACCCACACTATCCCTACCTACTTAGTTTTCGATCATTGAGCAAAGTCAAAATGCATCATTAAAAATTTTAGTTGGTGGTTAGTTTATCATCAGCAAAGTAAATATTGAGATCTCCACATACTATCATATGTCAAACTTTTCGAAAAATCTTTGTTTCAAATACTTCCGAACAAAAGGAAATCTTTCCCGAATTAATCCATAGAGGAGTTGAATAAATGAGCAGGTATTTTTTCTGAAATCACCTGACCCTTAACTGCCTCCCTTCTTGGGATGCCCATACAAAAATTACAAAATCTCTCGATTATAGTTCATATCTTTACCGAATTGACCTCTATTCCCTTGCAGGTCCCTTTATTTATTAACCCCTCTTACTTACTCCCAATCTTCCAAAATTCTGAGAGTCACCATACAAGAAACACAAAACTGTCGTTTATAGTTCATATCTCTTACGAATCGACCACTTAATGTATGAGCTGGTAACATTACTTTTGCCCTTCAACATTTTTTATCATCATATCTGCCTTCTATCTGCCACCCTTCTGGGGTCTTTATATAAAATAGACAAAAAATGTCGACTATAATAAATATCTCTCAAATCGAATCCTAGAGCGGTCAAATATATGAGCTGCTCCTATCATTTTTACCCCTCTACATTTCTAAATTTCTAGTGATCGACTTGTATCATCTGTTAAGTTAATATTACCCACTTAGTATCATAACTATATCGTCAAATTATGCGGTTAGTCTTTTTTCGAGAATATTAGAACCTTTTGTAAAATAAGTCATAAAATTTTCGAATAAAACAAAATGTCTTCCTAATTATTGACCTTCCGAAAAGGACAAATATATGAGCTGATCCTATTATTTCTGCCCCCTCAACATTTCTTTTCAACACACTTCCCCCTATCTGCCATTCTTCGGGGAGGTCCCCATACAAAAAACACAAAAAACTGTCGATTATAGTGCATATCTCTTCCGAATTGGCACCTATAGTGGTCAAATATATGAGCTATTCCTATTATTTTTTGCCTTTCAACATTCCTTCTGAACATGCCTACTCTCTATATGCCACCCTTCTGGGGATTCTTATACAAAAAACACAAATGAACTGGTCCTCTTATTTTTTGCAACTTTTTCAAAAAAACAAACCTTCAAAGAAAAACTGTTTCTAAATATACCCACCCAATGTTTGCTACGCTTCTGAGGGTCCCCATACAGGAAACACAAAACTTTAAATAGGTCATATATATGAACTGGTCCTTATATGTTATGTTTTGCCCTATTTTTTCTTAAAAAATTTTCGCCCTGTCTGCCACCCTTCTTCATAGCAAAAAAAAAAAAAAAACAAAAACTGTCGATTTTAGTTCATATCTCTCCTGAATTGACCCCTAGAAGGCTCAAATATATGTGCTGGTCCTTTCATTTTATATCCTTCTCAACTCACCTATCCTCTATCTGCCAGCATTCTGGGGATTCTAATACAAAAAAACACAAAAACGTTTTTCAGAACTGCAGGCTCTAACAGTGCTAACAGTAACAGTAATGATATTAACAGTGATGACGATATAACTGACTTTAATATTGATGACGTCAACATTGCTGATGTTAACATTGCTGACATTAACAGTGCTGTCGTGAATGCATAACTTTTACCCTTACCAAAAAGTGCTCAAGTGCCTAAGAAAATCTTTTCTTCTTATAATACCTTATTACTTATTACTTATTCCAAAAATGACATTTTAATATCTTCCTATCCTTTTGTCACCTATTTCTATTTTTCTATTTTATATTTCTATTTCAATTTCTATTTTTAAAATATCTATTTCAGAACTTCGGAAAACACGATTTAGCAATGATTTTGTGCAAAAACAAAAAACAATGGCTTGTGCCAAGTGGAAGTGCCAGTGTTTTTTGGGATTCCCATAGTATACTCGTAGTTCTGATCGACTATCTTGCAAAAATTAAAAACAATAACAGGCAAATATAACAATTAAAAAACCCAAAAATGCGACAAAAAAACTGACAGTATATTATTAAATGATTTATATCTTCAAAATTCTCTTAACAAATGTGTGCCAAGCACAAAGATATGTCTGGCTAACTTCTATCGTTTATTAGCTATGCGCATTCTAAAGTGTACTACGGGGCGTATGAGTAACAATAGTTTATTAATATTCTTTAAAAGCTGCTGTATTAAAGAAATTAACATAAAATTGCCTCAAGAAAAAGATGGTTATATAAGACTTGAATCGAAATAAAGTAGAATTAAGTAAAAAAAAAACAAAACATACAAATTCCTACCTTAATATAGAAAGGCCCTATATCAAAAGGCCCTAACTCAATAAGAGAAGGAAAAAACTTTGTAATAAATAAAGTTCTTTAGTTCCAAATTTTTTGCAAACTTTTTTTTATTAAAAACTATAAGTGATGTAATGATGTTACAATTTTTTTACTGCAGAAATTGCTGAACTTCGTTTTTTATTAAGTTTTTACTTCCCCTATATTGTAAGAAAAAAATTATTTAGGACCTTTCTATATTAAGGTAGCGAAATGATATGGGTCTTTAAAATTCTCTAAGCAAAATGTTTCTAATTGCCAGATTTCTTCCGCAATAAAACGGGAGAAAAGCAAAATTTTAAGAAAAAAACGAGATGTCAAAAAGGAATTTCATTATTAAATAAAAAATATTTCACAAGGACGAACGAATCTTAAATTCAAGTCAATTAAGTTCATCACATTATAAATTAAAAAAATACTTTTTTATAAAGTGAAGTAATGACGTATTTTATCATGATATTACGCATAGTAAAATTGGATTTCTGGGTATCAAATTCTATACAAACGAAAATGAAATTAAATATTAGAAATAATTGTGTATTATGTATAAAACCAAACTATTTCTGATATCAGTAAATTTCTGTACAAATCAATAGAAATAATACAATACTGCCTAATTTGAAATAAATAATTTTTTAGAGGACTCTTCTTTGGATCTGATTGATAACCAATGCATCTGGAAAGTTATTATTTTTTAATTAAACGACGTTTACATTTATTTATGCAATTTTTGCTATATTGAATAAAAACACTTACAAAATTAAGTTTAAGGAAAACGATTTAATTCAATCGTAGCAAAACAAAAAGTGTCTTCGAAATCCTGGTTCATGTTAGAAGATTATTCTTTGATTTGTATTGATAATGTATTCTAATAGCTGTAAGCCCAATGCTTTTTGTAGGGTACAAATTTAATCCTATTTTACGGTTTATCTGCGTTATTCAGTGGGAATACTGAATTGTTAAAAAAATTTAAAACTTTTAAAAATTTTCTTTTCATTGTCAATGTATTTTATTTCTCAAGATCAATTAAATGCTTAAATATAAATTTAATTTTTTAGTAGTATTTTAATATACAAGAATCTGATGAATTCAAAGAAAAATGTTCTCTTATCACACTTTCAAGCCGAAGAAATCAAATTGCATGAAGATAAATTGTCATCAGAAGTAGTGTTTGAAGAGTTAAACCGTATGCCTAGAGACTCTTTTAAATAGAGGCTCCTAGAGGCTCTTTTAAATAGAATTATCTAATCCTAATACTAAAATTTACTTTTTGACTTTGTTGAATTTAGTAACTGAAAATTATTAAAACAAAACATGTTTCAACTGTCAACTTAGTCAATGACAAAATATTTGTGGGAAACATCAAAATTTTTTAAATCATTTTTTCAAACTTTAAATTATACAAGTGTTGTCACAATTTTTCTTAAAGCATCATATCAAGATATAACATATATATGTGGATACTATTTTAAAATTCATAGACAAATAATATTTTTGAAAATACGGCACAAGTCTTGTCCCGGAGGGGCATTTAAAATTGAATACAAAATATGGGACGATCCGTTAAATACGGGGCATCTGGCAATACTAGCGAAGCAGCGAGATATGTCTGGCTAACTTCTATAGTTTCAAAGTTATATAATCATTCTAAAGTGTGCAATGGGGCGTATGAGTAACATTGAATTTTAATAATATTCTTTAAGGTGGGACATGACATTCGCGGCAGAGAAAACAGACCTTTTTTTAAATTCATAACTCAGTCAAAAACAAACATTTTTCCAAAATTTTTTTTTATTATTGTAGAGAATTGAACAAAGTACCAGAAAAATATATTTATTTTATTAAATATATATATAATAAATATATATATTTTTCACTCCAACATGGTTTTATAGAGCTCCACACTGGCGGCAGAGAAAAAAACGGGGCCTCGTGGTTGCAGCGCTGGGAGTTGCAAAAAGTGTCCGATCTGGAAAAAAGAAATGACTTTTTTAAATCTTAACAAAATTGGTTATCGTATGCCACGAGCTTTTTTTTTAAATTTTTTTTCAATTTTTGGTGATGTTCTAAATTTGAAAGAGTGTTTTTTCGAAAAAAATATTGACTCTAAAAATTCATACAAAATCGAAAAAAAATTTTAATCAAGTTTAAGAAAATACAAAAAAAAAAAATTCGTCAAAAAATTAACCCGCTAGTGCCGCAACCAGTACGAAAAACATGGTTCCGTGATAAACGCGTTCAAAGTTTGTGAACAAAGAAAACAAAGGTTACCTTCAATCTGCCATGCATGCTTCGTACCGTATGCCTTCGTTATCTTGTGTTGTGCTGTTTCTTATAGTTTTTTGCAATCGTTTAGCAATTTTGGCTTCACTCTTCAAGTAGGTCGGAAATAACAACCACCAAAAGTCAGGCAGTAAGTAAAACAAGTATATACCAGCTGCCGTACGTAGGTAGCGCAAAAATTAAAAATGCGCTCTCACTAATCCGGCTGTAACTTTTGAACCCGTAGGAATTTTTCCATGAAATTTAGAATCTTAACTTAGAATCTTAAGAATATTTACTAAAATACAAAATTATTAAAAAAAAGTCGATTTCAAAAAACTGCCAATGTCATGTAACCTCTTAAAAGCTACTATATTAACGAAGTTAAGCTAAAACCAGGGTACGGAAAGGTCCGCACGTGTACGCACACGAGCTAGTACACAGCTCATTTTGGTATACGCTCGTGTACCTTTTATAACGTCTCATGTCCGTATACGTCAGCCAAATTTTCAAAGCCTTAAAACTAGCTCATGTACTTGAACGACAAAAAATATGAGCGTGTAAGCAAATGAAACGATTTATGCTCATGGGACGGTTCATGAGCCGTAAATGGCAATGATTAAAAAAAGAACATAGTGGAGCTCCCAGGAAGATAAAAGGAATTTTAAGATCTTACCTTAGATAAAATTCGATGTATTTTCGGCAATTGGGTTCAATTTGTTCTAAAAATACTTTCAATAGAATCTATTTGTCCAAATGGAATGTATTTGATAAAAAATCGAAGATTTTTGTCCAAGGAGTCCACATAACCTACAAAAGTTCCAGTGACCCAACTAGTACCATATATAATCCATGTGGAAACTATATATTTGTACAGAGTCTACAGAAATCATAAAAGATTCTACTGGGAGCTAAATTTTTCTCTAAACTGCTCAGATTTTATTCTTCCCTTTCATTTTTCGTGAGCAGCTCACGAGCTGTCTCATGAGCAATAAAAGTCTCATTAACGTTCTCGTCCACGAGCACGTACGTTTTGGCAGGAAACCTCAATGAGACCTCATTTCAAAGTCTCACCAAAACGCACGTGCTCGTGGACGAGAGCGATAAAATATTTTTACACGTCCGTGAGCGTGTACGATTTCTTGTGTACCTTTTTGAATAGTACGCTCATAAAGATTCGCGAGCGGACCTTTCCGTACTCTGCTTAAAACTGTCTCAAGAAAAAGATGTTATAATTAGACTTGAATTGCAATAAAGTAGAATTAAAGTTAAAAAAACCAAAACATAATCTAAAAATGCGGCACATTATTTGAATTAATTTCAAGCCTGCTTTTTTTTCTATAACAGAGGAAAAATAATGTCAACAAACTTTAATATCTTATATTTCCTAATTTTTTTTTTTTTTTTTCTTTTCTAGATATAATCTATTTAAAATAATGGCTGATATTAGACTAGACTTTGAAAAAAGTAAATTCATTTTAAAGTTCTACTATAAGTTTGAAAACGTTGTGTTTCTGAGGGATCTACCTGCAAGACTCATCATAAATCGCATCAGGGATAAGTTTGAAAGAGACGAGACTGTTCAAGATGTCCACAAATAGGGTTCCATGGGCATCCACAAGCGTCGCAAGAGAAGAATAACTACAGGAAACTTATCCCGAGACGTCAAGAAAATCTGTTCGGCAAGCGGCGCGTGAGTTGGCATTTCAAAATCGACTATTCATTGCATTTGAAACGCGCACATTGGAAGAGTTCCACACCCTTTATGAAGATGATTATAATCGGAGAGTGAAGTATTGTGAGTGGATCTTAGCAAAATGATTAAACACGTTCAGTTTTCACACAAAAATATTCAGAGCATTTTTTGAGACAACATTTAAATTAATCGAGTAGATCAATCGCCACAATTGCTGGTACTGGGCACCAGTAAATTCTCATATTACAAAAGAACATTATTTAAATCTACCAGCAGTTAAAATGTGGTGTGGATTGCCAGCGCGGGGTTTGATTGGACCATTAGCTCCAACCCTATATGTGATGGAAAATGTCATGCCAAGTATTCGTGTGTAGTCTGAGGATGAAAAGGATTATTATTTTCAGCAAGATGTAGCACCTCCCTGCTATCATTGGGATGTCAGAGCTTATCTCAATGAAAATAGGTTGAACAAATTAATAGGGCAAAGAGGCACCATAGACTGGCCAACGCGCTCTCCTGACCGCACACCTTCGAATTTTTATTTATAGAGACTCTTCAAAAATAAGGTTTATCTATCAAAAATGTCAAAATTAGAACAATTGAAGGCGGAAATTAATACAGAATGCAACAAAATTTGTAATGAAATGATATGACATATTTTTGATTTCATTATTTTGCATTATCAGCAATGTTTAGAACAAAATAGGTATCCATTTCAACATTTGCACTGACTATATAAATTCTACATCTGTCTGCCTTGGTTTGTATTTTTAAAATGTAATCCATCTATATATGTATATTGTATTAGAGCGTTTCGATTTGTATGAAAAAAAATGTTGCTACCAAAGGACACTTATTTTCTGATTCTACGTTCAATTCTAAGCAAAAAAGTCCATTACACCATAGGTGTACGATAAACTTTGAGGCGCCCCATTAAAGATTGTATGAAAATATAATTTTAACAATATAATTCACAGTACAACAAAATTTAAGATTTTGAAAATCCCAAGAGATTTCTCAACGATTTCTAACGGTTTTGGATCCGCTAAATCCGAATCTGAAGTCATAAATTTCAGGACACCCTAGGTTTTCGTGCTACATGGAGAGGCAACCCCCTATCACCCTCCTGTTAAGTAAATCAATACTTCCTCCCTAAGGGAGGGCCGGAGAGGGTTAATATGTATGACTAGCCCCCATTACTTTTTTAAATCAAACATTTTTCTCTTTGAAACCCATCCCCTCTGGCCCTTCTTTAGTGGGGCTCCAATACAAATATTATGATTTTTGTATATTTTTATCAATTACTTTTCAAAGAGGAATATTTTTTTCTTTGGAACCCATCCCCAATTTTGACTTCAGATTCGGATTTAGCGGACCCAAAACCTTTAGAAATCGTTGAGAAATCTCTTGGGATTTTCAAAAACTTCAGTTCTGTTGTACTGTGAATTATATTGTTAAAATTATATTTTCATACAATCTTTAATGTGGCGCCTCAAAGTTTATCGTACACCTATGGTGTAATGGACTTTTTTGCTTAGAATTGAACGTAGAATCAGAAAATAAGTGTCCTTTGGTAGCGCGTATACTTTTTTTGAGACACTCTGTATTAGTACCGTTAATAAATTTACCCCTTCTAATGAAGACCAATGATTATTTGTATCAAAAGAACTTATTGTAGGGTATACAATTTTTTTATTTAATCAATGATTGTGTTTCTAGCTGCTTGAATTGAATTTCTTAATTAAGAGAGTTACAGTTACATGCAACCACAAACGACACAAGAGCATCAACATGTGGCAACAAAATAGATAAGTTAAGTTTTGAAAAAGTTTTTGTGTGTGTTTTGAACTATGTATGATAAAATTTACTGAGAATTTACTATGAAATTCACTTTGATTAAAATAAAGTTTTACTTAAGGAATTCTGCTACTTGGATTTGGAAAAAAAGAATGACAAAAAGATGACTACCATTTACGCACTAGTTATACTACATCGGAGGACTGGTGAGAGTGATTTATTGGGTGCATATAACATGAATTGTTGCAAGCTTTGCTTTGCAGTATACAGCTGGAAATTTACTTAAATTACTTTATATATGTTTAGATAGGTTTGAAAAAAATTATAGAAATAAATATTATCCTTATATTAAGTACAGCTATGTATTAAAATTCTTATAAATTTATTTTGATTAACTCTAGAATACTAAACAAAGTAAAATTTACACACTCCTAACAAGGAAAGTACAACGTTTAGTGAAATAAAGTTAATGTTCTAAGGTTGAGTAAACTTTTTTTTAAAAGAGCCGCATTAAAGTAATGCAGCACGTTTTCAGCTTGCTCATGGCAATCCATTTCATTTTCCAGTAAAAACATTTAAACATTTTATAACACAATTACAGGTATGTTTTATAGCTCGTTGCTTTCGTGCCATAATTAAAATGGTTCACACCTTAAATGGTGAAAAATGAAGGCGCTCTTACTTTTCCATGAATTTTGAGCAGAAATTCATGATGAAAAATGCAAAAAACCATTCATGTGTTAAACACGTTGCCATTTATCAATATGATGTCAGTGTTGTATGTGCGCTAGGTCATTGTTGTTGCTGTGGTTTTTATTTTATATTAAATGTGATTTTATATTTGAAAAGAGAAGATTAAAAGCTTCGTTTGCATAGAAGGAAGCTAGAAATAATATAGTTATAATGCAGAGAATTGCCTTATATAATGTCAAAAACAAATTTAATTAAAGTAAAATAACAAATTTTGTGCACAAAAAAAATTTATTGAAGCATGCATATAAAATGCATAAAATACCAAAGGATGACCGAGAGCACTGATATGAAAACGAAAATATTAAAATTTCTCAAATCATTTTATAGCACACATTTACTATTGTTTAAAAATTCCATTCAGTTTTACTTGAGTTCTGGCATTTATGATTAAAGTTTACTACATCCTTTATTGTATGTTCACGCATACTATTGACAATGGCGAGCACCATAAATTACAAACATTTCGATCTTTAATTACAGCAAAGCAGAGAGTTTTACGATTTTTTTTCCCCCCAAATGCTTTGGAAAACGAATAATTTTTTATCAAGTGTGCTTAGAGGGGGAGGGGCAACGCTGAATGCACCTTAATAACAGCATCTTTCTAGTCTAGCAGAAAATCCTTTTTATTGGATTTTTCAGAATTTTTGTGCTGGTGTGCCAAGTTGAATGGATATCACAAAAACAGTAAAAGCGACAAAAACTATTAATTTACGGTCAACGCTAGAAGATGCAATAAAAAATTATAATTAATTTCTATGACAGACTTTTTCAATCTCTTTATTTTAAAAAATTTGAAAGACACTTGAAATGTAAACAAAATATTCAATAATGACCGGCGTGAAAAAATTCATCACGAAGCATGTGTATATGTTTGATATATTAACAAAACAAACAAATGTGCTGTGATGTACCAAATATGTGCTGCGATGTGCTGCTTTGGAAAAGAAAATTATTCTTACTGCATGATTTTTATGAAAGGATGTTTTTTTGTAGTGAAGTTAGCTTCGAAGCTATTTTTAAAAATTAACGGTGGAGCTTAACCCAAGAAAAATTTCTATACTATATACTTATATATTAGAACCCAGCATGAATATATTTACCAAGCGAATATACCCTGCTTCTCTGCTGTAGCAGTCACTGAAAGCGAATAAATGTAAACAACAGGTCGTGTAGCACAGGCTAGCCGCATGTTTATGTACTCCGAAATGAGCACTCTCGTCCGTGTGGGACACAATAAGCAATACATTTTTTCATAACAACAAGCATTGTTACTCGTTTCTTTCACCAACGAGAGTGCTCATTTCGGATTACATAAACATGCGGTAAGTCTGCGCAAGAGCATAACTATTTATTTGTTCTCTGTTCTCTTTTCATACACTCTTGCACTGAGCTGAGCTTGCGAGCTACGCGTTGTTTCAGTTTTTTCTCTGAGCACTTAATAAACTACACGAATACTCAGAAAACTGCAACAGTGACCTGATTAAGAGTTAATATGTTGGTTTTTCCCCGCAATAAGCTTAATGTTATTCTTAATGCATAGTCAATTTGATGTTGGATAGTATAGTTGAATAGGTGCAATCAAACGCATTTATTTATTTATATTCAGGGTATAATTGGAGTTCTTATCCGAGGCTGGTGTGTGCTTAGATTGTGGAGACAGCACTTCTCCAATTTACTTACTGGCGACGATTCCACCAATGCCGCCCATGGAGAGCGCAGTTTAGTGCCACCAATCGACGATGACGGAGTGGAAGTATCACCACCTAGCCATGAAGAGGTTCGAGTTGCTATCCAACGACTCAAAAACAATAAAGCAGCGGGTGCTGACGGCCTATCAGCTGAATTGTTTAAAACCGGCGGCGATGAATTGATAAGGCGCATGCATCAGCAAAATATGGCTAGCAGAAAGCATGCCCGACGATTGGAACCTTAGCGTACTGTGCCCTATACTTAAGAAAGCAGACCCAACAATCTGCGCCAGTCTTATTTCCATCGCATATAAGGTGCTCTCAAGCGTACTGTGTGAAAGATTAAAACCGATTACAAAAACACTGATGGGACCTTATCAGTGTGGCTTTCGACCTGGTAAGTCCACTATAGACCAGATTTTCACGCTACGGCAAATCCTGGAGAAAACCCACGAAAATCAAATTGACACACACCATCTCTTTGTCGATTTTAAAGCTGCGTTCGATAGCCCGAGAAGGGATTGCCTATACGCAACAATGTCTGAGTTCGATATACCTGCAATCAAGTCTAATAAAGACTTTGCAGAATGACGTTGAGCAACACACGCAGCTCCGACAAGGTAGGAAATGACCTCTGCGAAACCTTCAATACCGAAAGAGGTTTCAGGCAAGGCGATCCACTGTCATGCGATCTCTTTAACATCATCATGGAGGGGATCGTACGAAAGGCCGGTGTGCATCGTAATGGCACCATTTTCTACAAAGGCGTCCAGCTCCTAGCGTACGCTGATGATATTGATATTGTCGGCAGAACCAAGAGAGATGTTACCGCTGCTTTCGCCGCTATCGAAAAGGAATCAGTCAAAGTGGGTTTGACGATAAATGAGGGTAAAACGAAGTTTATGCTGTCTACAAACAAGGGAGCGCGGCGTTTAGACTCACACGTTTCATCCGGCAGCTATAACTTTGAAGTAGTCAAGGAGTTTGTATACCTTGGCACCGCCATTAATACCAACAACGAAATCAGTCTGGAGATAAAGCGAAGAACAATTATTGCTAATAGGTGCTACCACGGGCTCAGTAAGCAACTAAGTTCCAGAGCCCTCTCTCGATCGACAAAACTAACACTCTACAAGACGCTCGTTCTACCTGTGCTGCTTTATGGCGCTGAGGCATGAATAGTTTCGCAAACTGACGCAGCCGCTCGGGGGGTGTTCGAGAGAAAAGTTCTTCGCAAAATCTTCGGTCCTGTTCGAGTCGGCGATAACTATCGCATCCGAATGAACCACGAGCTGTATGAGCTCAACGAAGACATTGACGTAGTTCGGCGTATAACTGTGCAGCGACTACGCTGGCTGGGTCATGTCCATCGTATGGACGACGAAGCTCCAGCGAAAAAGGTGATCGAGGCGAAGGTCGCTGGTCAACGACGACGAGGGAGACCATGCCTCCGATGGATGGACCAGGCTGAGGAAACCCTAACGGCACTTGGTGTATCCGATTGGAGAAGGTGCGCGTAAAGCAGAGGCGCCTGGCGAGAGCTGATGAGATCGGTCGAAACCCGGACACGGGTTGTTACGGCCACCTAAGTAATAAACACTCATATTTGTGTTATTGTTTGTTGCTTTATTCGCTACCTTCCACACAAAAAACATAAAAACTGTCGAAAATAGTTTATATCGGCCGTACCTGGACGCCTAGAGGGGTCAAACATATGAGTTGGACCTATTATTTTTTACCCTTCAACATTTATTCCGAACACAACTACCCCCTATCTACCACCTTTCTTTGGCATCTTGTAGTGAATCCAAATATATTGGTTGTGACCACTATAAACAAAATTTGAATTTCCTTTGGCCAAAAGAAAGTTTTCAATGAAAACTCCAGCGTATTGTAAATGATAACTTTTGCCTTTTCAATAAAATTTACATCATTGTATAAATTTTTCTTTAATAGGAAAATAATTATTGATTTTAAAGTAGCATTTGTATTATTATTTCACCACTCTGCAGATATTGACAAGACTTAGGTTGCGAACATAGTGAACGCCGGTTCAGACAGGCAGGCAGACTTCACATTGGAGCAATAAAAAACCAAGTAATGCATGTCTTTTTCTCTTATGTGTTTTCTGATCTGATCTGTCTGCCTGTCTGAACAAGCGTTCACTATGTTGGTGACTTAAGAGAGTAAAAAATGTCATGTAAAGATACTTGAGAACATAAATCGATCGGAGTCGGCATAGCTCTTGTCCAGTTCTCAATCATTTATGTACAAACATTTTATAACTTGTACAACACAAATGATCATCAGAAGCTCGTTCAAAAATACTTACATGGCATATACCTCACATAGTAAGCGAGAACCGCAGTAGGTTTGCTGCATATGACGCACAAGTAGTAGAAAGAGAACAATAATTTTTATGAATGAATGGTTGCTCTGTCTTTTTTCTTTTGAGGCAGAAATTGTGTGTGTAATTACCATGGTGCAATAAATATAAGGTCTTCTCATCCGGAAAATAAAAACAAAAAGGTTGCCTTATTTTGACCTTTTCATATAATCAAACATGAAACCATGTATGAAACTTGTGAAAATAAGGCAGCATATTATAAAACATATTGAAAAATGTCATGGGATGAGAACACCTTATAATTATTTCATCATGGTAATTCCTATATTTTTTATACAAATTACTTTTGCTTTATGTAAACAAATACACTTAACGCGATTATGAATTGAAAGATAACACGATGTTGCTATACAAACAAATGAATTCAAACTGTTTCATGAAAAACGAATAAATGCTAACAACCGTATAAAGAAGACAAACAGAATTGCATCACAACTAGCTTACAGGTCTACATTACAATAGCATTAATGACAAATTTTTCACCAGCGGGATATTACACTGATTCTCTCTATCTCTTTCTCTCTATTCGAAATATTCCTTGTCAATACAGCAGCAGATACAGCTCCTTAACTATGTCAGCATAATCATGTCTTATGCCTCAGAGTCTATTCAATTCAAGCGATACAGCATAACTATCTGGTTATTCATTTCCATCATAAATCTTAGAAACAGGCTAATTGATATAAGTGGCTAAGTGATTAAATAGCTTCCGGTGATCTTTTAAGACCAAATGTGAAGCTATTCAATAGCGTCTACGCGTCTAAAGGCCATAAGAGACATTTGTCTATTTATGTGTACTCTGGCAAAATGTGTGAAAGTAATTTGTTATTGTGTATTGTGGATAAATAGTTTTGTCATAATTGTACACTTGTGAAAAAATGTGGCTAGATTTGTTTTTAGCTTTTTTCTCGAATTAAAAAACAGCTTTTACAAAAATGCTCAAACAGAAAAGTAGTAGTATGCTTGTTTACCAGAAATTTTATGACTTTGTCAAAAACTGCGAAAAATTATAAATAGAAATGCTATTTAAAAAAGTTTACTCTTTTTTTTTGGGATTCCAAAAATATTTAACACATAATAATGAAAAAATAATTGAGTAAGTTTAACAAAAAATATTATCAGAAACAGGTGCGTGGCCAGGATTTACCTTAGGGGGGGGGGATTTTGATAAAAAAATCTATAGGAGAGAGAAGAGAGAGCTCTTATTTCGAGCTGTCTTAAAGAAATCGTTACAATTTCGTTACGCAAATATCGGAACAGTTTCACTTTTTATACAAATTTATAAAGAGTTTCGTTATGCGACTGTCTGTAAAACATATTAAAATGCAAACAGAGTAAACTTTCCTTTCTTTTGAACTGTCTGAACGAAATCGTAACTATTTCGTAACGTTTTCGTTAAGACTCGTTTCTAAATCGTTACGACATTTCGTTACGAAGTCGTGTCAACCGCTTCATAGGATATTCTTTACGATTTCGTAACGAAATCGGATTCCGAAATCGGAAAGATTGCGAAATGTTTCTTACGATTTCGTTAAGAATATTTCGGAATCTTTTCGATTTTGAAATCCGATTTCGTTGCGAAATCGTAACGAAAATCATATGAAGGTGTTGACACGACTTCGAAACGAAATATTGTAACGATTCGATGAAAAAATACGATTTCGTTCAGACAGTTCGAAAGAAAGGAAATTTTACTCTGTTAGTATTTTAATATGTCGTATAAACAGTCACATAACGAAATTTTATATAAATTTGTATAAAAAGTGAAACTGTTCCAATATTTGCTTAACGAAATTGTAAGATTTCTTTAAGACAGTTCGAAATAGTAACGAATTAGTCGAAATTTCGACATAGGCGTCAACTATGGTTTGCTGGGTTGATATGGCAAAAAAAAATGTCAAGCCAATTTTCTTCAATTTACAAAATTATATTCGTTCTAGATATAATTTCATAATACATATTTTACTGGATATCAGGGACTTTTTTAAGCATTGAAACTGATTTTTAATATACAAACTCCTTGAAGATGAATTCTAATGCATTGATTATGACTCTTATAAGCAAAATTAGTCATTTACTTGGCCAAAAAAATTTTTCAGTAATTAAGTGAAGTTTTCAAGAAAATGAGCATCATTATCACAATTTATCTAAAAAAAAAAATCACATTTTGAATTTAATATTATATTTCTTTTATACATTCTGGACCTTAAGGGGGAGGGGGGTTTGAACACCTAAAACGTTCCCTTGTCTACGCGCCTGATCAGAAACCACTCACTTTTAAAGAACTTTTAAAGCTATTAACATTACATTTAAAAATTTTCGCTTAGCAAGCTTCCGTGAGAATGACACATTTACACAACTACTCTGCATAATTTTTTATATTAATGTGTTGTGAACTGTTTATTAAGTTAACAACGCATGTTGTATCCTCTTCAAATATTAACTGAAATGTGTGACAGGCTTTTAGTCGTTAAATGTGTGTGATAAATATTCAATCACACAGCTTTAAATAATATTGAATATTTATTAATTGTGCATATATAAACATTTATTATTTAAACCTTCATTCATAATATAATTCGATCAAATTAATATTAAAAGCTGTTGATATAATTCAAGGCTCCGTGTCAATATTGAACAATATGCTTGAAACCACAGACATTGTATCTTTTTTTTTTTTGTAAATAAAAACATAATAAAGGAAGTTTATGGAAACGTGTGCACCTGACAGAATTATGTGTATGTGAATTTTAATTAGTTCAATACTTTAAAATTAAGCATCAAATTCATACGTGAAAAATTCAACATTATTATAGTTGAAACCGGTGCTAAGTAGGGACTTGCTACTAAACCGGACTAGTCAAATATCTCCACTTAGACAATACCCTATAGGAACAAACTAACTTGTTTTTAAAAACAACTAATTAAAAAACTAATCTAAAATAAGCCAGTATATGAACTACTTTGAATTATATTAAGGCGGCATCCACTTCAATTCTAAATAGTTTTTATTGCATTATGTATGAAGTAAATGAAATATACGTACTACTGAAAAACAAGTGATTGATAAACTACTTTGAATTATATTAAGGCGCCAACTACTCTGATTTTGACATGTTTTAATTGCAAATTTTTATTAGATTACAAGTTTATATATATTTAACCATGTTATTTCATCAAATATTATTAACTTTAGGCCATCAGTAATAGTTTTCAATTGGTTATTTTAAAGTAATTAAAAAAATAATTGAAATATAACTAATTTAACAAGTAGTTCAAAATATATGCGGTTTTCAAGTGATTTATTTTAAAGTAGTTAAAACATAATTTGCATTTATTTAACTTAACAAGTAGTTGAAAATATATGCAGACGAAAGTCAATTGAATTACTTAGCGGACATCACCATACAAAATAAGTTAGTTCATTCAATGGAAAAAAGTCAGAATTTCAACTAGTTGTGGTTAACAAAAAACTACTTTATCAACTACTTTTAAATTAGTTGATTTTCCTACAGGGTATGCAATCTCATCGTTACGTTTTATACATATGGTATACTAGCATAAAAGACCGTCCTACAACGGGTTGAAAGCATTACTGATAAATATCAAATTAATTTTCTGTGCATACTTTCAGGCTGAACATTTTTTAGGACAGTAAATGTTGCAAGAGCTCTGTAATAATCGCAAAAAATAATTAAAGTTTCAACGATATTAGGTGCGTAGCAGCCTAGAGTCAGTAAGTTTTTATTAAATTGCATTTCTACAGTATTTACCCTACGTTATTTTTTTGCTTGAAGAAAAATAATTTTTGACGTGAAACTTCTTAGGCGGCGATACGATGATTCAATATTGAGAGTGAAATTTTAAAAATGAGCCACGTATCACACGTCACGCGAAGCGCTACCTAAGAGTATGCAATACCTTTAAGGTTGATCAATTACAACAGTGATGTTCATAAAATTATTTGTATCAGGGGGTGAGAAAATCAACTAAAATACCAAAAATACAAAAAACAACAACAAGAACAACAACATTACCAACAAGCACTAAAAAGATAATGTTTTTCTTGTTAAAAAAAAAGCGATATTTTTCTAGAATAATTACAGTTACTCCGAGCGATAAATATGTTTTTTGATTTTTTTATATTTTTTTTTTTTTTGTGATCGGCATGCTAGAAAAGGGTACTTTAAGTATTTTTTTTCCAATTTCGATTTTTTTTATAAGACAAAATTACCCAAAATATATATGTTTAAGATTGGACCCATTGATAGGTGTGCATTATTCGTTGCATCACGTTCCATACAAAATGCACACCTTAAATGCTACACTAGAGCTGGACAACAGCGGTTATTCCAGCTGATTATTCTAATATTATAACTAAACAAAATATGGTAAAAAGTAATAAATGAGTTATTTCCTATAATCGCTGCATTTACTTTGACAGCTTAACTCTATACAGAAAAACCTTGGAAAAAATTCAATATAGCGGAAACATATTTACAGATGTCCTGTCATGGTGACTATTTTTTGATATTTGGAAGTAAATGAAACGTATATACAAAAATTAGAACATACATTATGAATGAGCATTTTATCATTCCTTACAAAAAAATATAAAATCATGATTAAGTCTGACTTTATCAGCATATTTTATGAGAATTTTTCATAGTTAATTTGATGATGTGATAAGAAGAAATGCCAAATCATTTAAGACAATTTATTTACACTTAAGCTTTAAAAATTCATACCGTCCTCTTTCATACTGATTGTGATAAAATTAATCCCGAGGCAAAGTCGACATATGCAACAATTGTCAACAACACCGCCAACACCATTAATTCTGAATTATCACTTTCAGTGAATTCGGTGCGGATAAATGTGGCTGTAGGTGGTTTAAGGTGAATGAATGAATGTGTGCCCATATCTTGGGCATATGTGGGAAATTTTGTGCAAAGAAAAAATTCAAGTGTGCGTTACGTACACACGTGCTTCTCCTCCACATACACACACACACACACACACACAGAGAACAAACAGTAGAACCGCCCAGTAGTCCAAGTCTGAAAGAATTGTTAAATTAATCATGAACGATTTTTTTTTATCTTTGACGAAATTTGTTGATTTGATCATACATGTCATTGACAAAAATCTTATACAAAAGTTTTCAATTCGTGCACGAACGCAATACAGAAATCTGGAGATTTTTCATGGATGAATACAATACCGAATCGTTGAGGAAATTTCGTTAACAAACTAAAGACAAAACTATGAAAATAAAAATTTTTTTCTTCGCTCTTCTTTTTTTTTATATATTCTTCTTGATCTTATATATTTTTTTACATGTTTTTTTTTTTGATCAGTCTTATTTCGATCTGTAATCTTTGATATACGAGTGAATCAGTGATGCAGTCACGTTATATATTTGAACTTTTAACGAAAAAACTACCCCGCAATATAAGCAAAATCAAGTTTTGTAGAAAAAACATGAACGAACAAAAGACACACTCGTTCAAGCATATTCTCTTCAAATCATCAACACAAATTCATCAATGATGCCGTGTCCTACAGGGCTAATGTTTTGAGGGAAAAGTATGGGGAGTGCTTGAATACCAGGAGAAACAAAACAAGCTGTTAGCATTTCGCGTTATTTTCGAAGTTGTCGTTGTTGCTGTTTTTGTTATAATAGACATATCACTCGAACTGCTACTGTTGCCACTGCCGCAGGCGAACAAGACTTGAAGACTCTTTTGTTGTTGTAAATTTAATTAATATTCGCTGAATTGCATTATTGACAGAGCTTAAAACAGAGAAAATAATTACAATTGTAAACATTTAATATACATTTCAAACAAAAGTACGCAACAACAATACGATGCGGTGATTCACTTTAACAACTCTTAAATCTCATAAAATCTGCGTAGCATTTAATTTGGTGAAAATGTGAGGGAAATTATTGAGCATGTAACAAAATACACGTATTTAAAAATAAAAGAATTTTCGCAAAAAGCATTTTAAATAAAAAAATACGTCGGCTTGTAAACTGTTACATTTGAAAAAGACAGTTAAATTGATTGTTGCTCGTTATGCTGAAAATTATGCAATTTAAGACGAGCAAGCGTTGTTATCTGACACCAAGTAAATAACTGTTTTAAATAAAGCTCACAGGCTCAGTGTGAGTAAACGTAACGTTAAGGTTGAGTATCAGTATTCTAAAACTTAATATCGCAATTTAAATTCGAAATGAAATACTTTTTTTTACAGCGCAATCATGTAATTTTGCCATTTTTTAAGTTTTTTTTTTAAGCGAAAATTTCTTTAGGTGCATTGAGCACTTTTGGGTAGAAAAATTAAAATTTATGAATATGCAATAGAACCCAGGTTCGGATCCCTTCTGACACAGAAAGTTTTTCAATTGAATCAATTTTTCTGTTCGTCACCTCTCTACAGACAATGACAAGCCTCAAGAGTAAAAACTGCCATGAAAAGCTTCCTGAGAACATAAGCCGTTCGGAGTCGGCATAAAGCTTGTAGGTCCAGTTCTCGATCATTTGTGTTCAAACATTTCACAACACGCACAACACAATTGATCATAAGAAGCTAGGTGAAAGTTCTTTCAAGAATCTATCAGACAAACAGAAAACATTTTGTTTTTTGTATGGTGACCCCCAGAAGGTTGGCAGATTGGGGGTAAATATGTTGAGAAAAAATGTTGTTGAGCAAAAAATAATAGGACCAGTTTCTATATTTTACCCCTCTTGGGATCAATTCAGGAGAGATATGAACTATAATCGGCAATTTTTGTGCTTTTTGTATTTGGACCCCCAGCAGAGTGGCAGATATTGGGTAAATGTGTTCAGAAGAAATGACGAAGGGGAAAAATAAATAGGACCAAGTCATATATTTGACCCCTCTAGGAATTAACTCCACACCCAAAAAAAAAATGTTGTAACATTAAAGAAAATTGTCTTCCCTTTTAAAAAAATCTTTTATTTTTGACTCCATCAAGATAACTTGTTAATGTTAATGTTAATGTTAATGTTAATGTTAATGTTAATGTTAATGTTAATGTTAATGTTAATGTTAATGTTAATGTTAATGTTAATGTTAATGTTAATGTTAATGTTAATGTTAATGTTAATGTTAATGTTAATGTTAATGTTAATGTTAATGTTAATGTTAATGTTAATGTTAATGTTAATGTTAATGTTAATGTTAATGTTAATGTTAATGTTAATGTTAATGTTAATGTTAATGTTAATGTTAATGTTAATGTTAATGTTAATGTTAATGTTAATGTTAATGTTAATGTTAATGTTAATGTTAATGTTAATGTTAATGTTAATGTTAATGTTAATGTTAATGTTAATGTTAATGTTAATGTTAATGTTAATGTTAATGTTAATGTTAATGTTAATGTTAATGTTAATGTTAATGTTAATGTTAATGTTAATGTTAATGTTAATGTTAATGTTAATGTTAATGTTAATGTTAATGTTAATGTTAATGTTAATGTTAATGTTAATGTTAATGTTAATGTTAATGTTAATGTTAATGTTAATGTTAATGTTAATGTTAATGTTAATGTTAATGTTAATGTTAATGTTAATGTTAATGTTAATGTTAATGTTAATGTTAATGTTAATGTTAATGTTAATGTTAATGTTAATGTTAATGTTAATGTTAATGTTAATGTTAATGTTAATGTTAATGTTAATGTTAATGTTAATGTTAATGTTAATGTTAATGTTAATGTTAATGTTAATGTTAATGTTAATGTTAATGTTAATGTTAATGTTAATGTTAATGTTAATGTTAATGTTAATGTTAATGTTAATGTTAATGTTAATGTTAATGTTAATGTTAATGTTAATGTTAATGTTAATGTTAATGTTAATGTTAATGTTAATGTTAATGTTAATGTTAATGTTAATGTTAATGTTAATGTTAATGTTAATGTTAATGTTAATGTTAATGTTAATGTTAATGTTAATGTTAATGTTAATGTTAATGTTAATGTTAATGTTAATGTTAATGTTAATGTTAATGTTAATGTTAATGTTAATGTTAATGTTAATGTTAATGTTAATGTTAATGTTAATGTTAATGTTAATGTTAATGTTAATGTTAATGTTAATGTTAATGTTAATGTTAATGTTAATGTTAATGTTAATGTTAATGTTAATGTTAATGTTAATGTTAATGTTAATGTTAATGTTAATGTTAATGTTAATGTTAATGTTAATGTTAATGTTAATGTTAATGTTAATGTTAATGTTAATGTTAATGTTAATGTTAATGTTAATGTTAATGTTAATGTTAATGTTAATGTTAATGTTAATGTTAATGTTAATGTTAATGTTAATGTTAATGTTAATGTTAATGTTAATGTTAATGTTAATGTTAATGTTAATGTTAATGTTAATGTTAATGTTAATGTTAATGTTAATGTTAATGTTAATGTTAATGTTAATGTTAATGTTAATGTTAATAATAAAGTTAATGTTCCTATTCCTATTATTCCTATATGAAAAATGTGATTTTATTATATCCTCTATTAATAAGCTTATTTATACATGTTCTTGAAAATAGTTCATAAATATATGATGTTTTTGACCAAACTAACTTTACCTCTCCATCTCCCCACTTTTCCCCTTAAGCGCGCTTTAGTTGCGCAGTTTTAGCTTATCTCCTAAGCACCAATTCAAAGAACAAAATCACTGATGCTGTTCATAAATGCATTTAGGAGCTGAGCCAAATTTTTTCAGCACATGCAACGTTTTGTTCACTTTTTGGGGTATATCTACAGCTTTTATTATTCAACGTACAAAGTTAAAACATATTCCAAAATATCAGTTGCATGGCGAATGAAACGGATTTCAATCTTCTCATTTCACTTCTTTAATAGAGTCACAAAATAGCAAAATCTAAGAAGAAGGATTATGTTGTTATGGTTGTTGGATTGCTTCGTGCCAAAATCAGGAAAGGAACATCGTGTCGTTAGTTCAAATGAATCGTTTTTCACATAACTAATAAGTACCTGCTTATATTGTTGTTATTGTTATGGATATGTAAGTAATATATATATATTTACATATCAGTTGCTTTCGTTTTTGTCGTTTGTTAGTGTTTTTGTTAATCATCAGCAAAATTAATGCAATAAATAATATAGATGTATGTAGCTACAGAGTCAATATTTAGCTTCAAAAAACTGTATTACTACTTTACAGGTTTACATATCGTTTCCTTCATGCCAAAAACACCAATGTGCATTTTTATGTTTTTTTGGAGCTCAGAAAACTCCACATTTTCAAGAAGTTATTTTCGGAAATGGATGGTGCATGTCTTCATAATACTTACTTACTTACTAAGGTGGCCATAACAACCCTTGTTCGGGTTTCGGTCGACCTCATCAGCTCTCGCCAGTCGCCTCTGCTTTGAGCGCGCCTTCTCCAATCGGATACACCAATTGTGGTTAGGGCTTCCTCGGCCTGATCCTTCCATCGGAGGCATGGTCTCCCTCGTCGTCGTTGACCAACGGCCCTCGCCTCGAGCACTTTTTTCGCTGGAGCTTCGTCGTCCATACGATGGACATGACCCAGACAGCGTTGTCGCTTTACAGTTATACGCCGAACTACGTCAATGTCTTTGTAGAGCTCATACAGCTCGTGGTTCATTCGGATGCGATCGCCGACTCGAACAGGACCGAAGATTTTGCTAACAATTTTTCTCTCGAACTCACCCAGATCAGCTGCGTTAGTTTTCGAAACGACCCATGCCTCAGCGCTATAAAGAAGCACAGAGAGAACGAGCGTCTTGTAGAGTGTTAGTTTTGACGATCGAAAGAGGGCTCTGGAACTTAGTTACTTACTGAGCCCGTAGTAGCACCTATTAACAATTATTGTTCTTTGCTTTATCTCTAGGCTGCCTTCGTTGTTGTTATTAATAACGGTGCCAAGGTATACAAACTCTTTGACTACTTCAAAGTTATAGCTGCCGGATGAAACGTTTGTGAACAGCATATACTTTGTTTTACACTCATTTATTGAGAAACCCACTTTGGCTGATTCCTTTTCGATAGCGGTGAATGCAGCGGTAACATTTCTCTTGGTTCTGCCGACAATATCAATATCATCAGCGTACGCAAGGAGCTGTACACCTTTGTAGTAAATGGTGCCATTACGATCCACACCGGCCTTTCGTACGATCCCCTCCATGATGATGTGGAAGAAATCGCAAGACAGTGGATCGCCTTGTCAGAAACCTCTTTCGGTATTGAAGGTTTCGGAGAGGTCATTTCCTACATTGACGGAGCTGCATGTGTTGCTCAACGTCATCCTGCAAAGTCTTACCAACTTTGCAGGTATACCGAACTCAGACATTGTTGCGTATAGGCAATCTCTTCTTGGGCTATCGAACGCAGCTTTGTAATCGGCAAAAGATGATGTGTGTCAATTTGGTTTTCGTGGGTTTTTTCCAGGATTTGTCGTAGCGCGAAAATCTGGTCTATGGTGGATTTTCCAGGTCGAAAGCGACACTGATAAGGTCCAATCAGTGTTTCTGTAATCAGCTTTAATGTTTCACACACTACCTACACACATGCCTTCATAATACACAGTTAAAATTTGGTTCTCTCAGCTCCATATAAACATTAAAAAAAGTACATTTTTGTGCATGAAGATGCATAGATTGGGCATGGTAACATAAATTCGAAACATTTATTAAATTAAATTTTTTTGTTTGTTAAAATTGAAATTTTCAATTATATTGAAAATATATCGATACCTTAATATAGAAAGGCCCTAACTCAATTTAATCAATTTTTTTTACATTATAGGAGAAGAAAAAAACTTCATAAAAAACAAAGTTCTGCAATTTCTACAGTAAAAAGAATTGTAACATCGCTACATCACTTATAGTTTTTAATAAAAAAATTTGTTTACAAAAAATTCGAAACTACAGAACTTCATTTTTTATTAAGTTTTCTCCTTCTCCTATTGACTTAGGGCCTTTTGAGATATGGCCTTTCTATATTAAGGTAGCGATATTTAAATTCTTTGACATAGAAATATTTCTATCTAGACATAGAAATGAGCAAGCACAATAAATTCAGCACCAAACATATCACACAAAAAGTTCTACGTCTACACATACGATACTCGATAGTATGTTTTTTTTTTTGTAACTATTTTTTATTTATTTTGTGCCTCTCCTTAAAACAAAAGCTTTTCACACTTCCACAACTTTCAACATAAAATAGGGTAAATCATAAAATATTCCACACATTTTCGACAACATTAAAAGTTGTCACGCTTCATGTGTTGCTGGCTTAATCGATGTACAACTTAATTCACCTACAAAACATTTTAAAGACACGCCACTACATTGCAAGGATATTTTTTATTTTATTTTTCTTTTTTCCTTACTTTGATTTATTATTCACGCACTTAATCGTTCATTCACTGAGTCAGTCACTCAGTCCTATATTTAACGCCAATTATTACAAGGCGTGTGCGACCAATTAACGCCAGCATAACGAGCACCAATTTGGATGGCACGCCAGATAAGCAGCTTAATAAATAGTCATCTACTTTATTAAAATGCTAATGAGTAGCTGACTTTAACTTAGAAGATACTCTGTGATAAGTTTTTATGCAATTTATTATGAAGTTTAAATGCTTCAAGCTTATAATTAATTGTTAATAATAGCAGCAGCAACAACAACAAATAACAACAACAAGTGAAGGGCTTAACAAACTTTGCCTAATGCGCGTTGACTTAAGTGCTTTAGTAGAAGCTTCTTTGTTTGGCAACATTTTTAGCAACACGTGTATATATATATACATTATTATATAAATATATCGTTCAAGTTAAAAAGTCAGAAAATTAATTAAATGAAAAACACTCCTAAAACTTTCATTAAACTTAAATGAGGCAACATTTTTTTTGACAGCAGTCTAGCATAAATAAGAGTTAGTCAAGTAGAAAAGTTTAATTTATGTGGCAACTTTCGCAGCAACTTGTTGTTCACAGCAACTAAAATGCTGAAAGTGTTTTCAACCGAATAAATGCTTGCTAGCTGTCATAAAGATTAAAATGTGCTTCATGTGAAATATATATTTAATGTCCAAAAACTATGTTGTGTGCAAGTTTTTTACTTTTAATAACACATTTTTTTATCTTCCAAAATGCGTGACATGCGAATCTTCATTGTTTTGACTTAAGTTTAGAGCAGTGATGGCCAAACTCATGCAGCAGAAATTTAAACTACTTGTTTTTTGAGTGTGGCTGCTCTAATGTCATTCGTATTATAACTGAAAGTAAGTTTTATCGATATATACTTGAACAACGTTAGGAAATAATAAAAATTCACTTGGAAAGATTGGAGAATCTTCTACCGAATCTGTTAGAAACTTTTGTCGCCTTTTTTGCCTTGCAAGCAATTTGTATATCAATTTGTGAGACATGTGCGTGAAACTGAATTTTACTCGTACAGTGCGCATAACCGAAAACATTGCTGAGTGTGCATAAAGCAACCAAGCACATCAACTCGTCATTGTTCTCATAAAAGTCATGTGGATTCGTGTACACTTTTTGCTTTCCTCAAACCAGCGGACAACAAGTGAAAAGACATAAAAATGCAAAAAACGCTGATGAAACGCACTTTTAGCCACTTTCAGATACTTAAAGTCGCTTCAAGTCACTTGTTATACCAGCTTGTTTCGACTTTTTGCAATTGTTCTCTGCTGTTTTTTAATCGCTTTGTTGCTGCGTTTTATTTCGAATTTTTTTAGACACATCAGAAGTGGGCTGAGTTCCTAAATGCATTTATGGAAAGCATCAGTGACTTTTTCTTTGAATTGGTGTTTAGTTGGTTCACCAAAACTGCACGACTAGATTATTTTTAGGCACGCTTTAGTTGCATAGTTTCTGTGAATCTACTTAGTACCAATTTAAAGGAAAAGTCTCTGATGCTTTGCATAAATGCATTTAGGAATTCAGCCATACGTAGAAAAAACGCAAGTTAGAAAACGTACATTAGCTGCTGACCCAAGATAATTCGATTCTATGTTTCAGCTGCAACGCGCTTCAAGCCGCATAAAGCCACTTGATCTTGCAACTGGTTTGTTGTATTATTATTGATTTTGCAACAAAACAAAACAAAATGAAACTGAAAAAGTTTTTTTGTTGCCTTGTTGCTGCTTATTTTGTTTGTTTATTTTTGTGCACAAAATCAAGTGGGTACGAAGAACGCACATGTACGAAGCGAAGCTTTTTACTCATCGTTTTGTGATTTTTTTTTTTATCTTGCATACATGTGAATTCTTCGTATCCACTTGATTTTGTGCACAAAAATAAACAAATCACAAAACTATGCTTCAGAAAACCGCAAGGATGCGCAAATAAAAAATTTAACTATTCCCAAAAATTGAATAGAAGAAGAGCATATTGAAAGCGAAAAAAAATTTGTTTGCGGTAATGGGAAGGAAGAGGGCACATAAGAAACTTTGTTAATCTTCGATTCTTCAACCACTTTCACATTGGTCACGAATTGAACTCACTTTTCAGAGTTTGCAGGCAATTCGACACAAATCGGAAGCGACGAAAGGGAGAATTTTCATTGATTTTTTTAATATTATTAATACGTACAAATCGTACGTAACGCTAGTTTGGAAATGCCCTTATGCAATTATTTTGATAACAAGGCAAAAATGCGAAAAAAACGCTGTTGAAACGCACTTCAGCCACTATAAGTCGCTTCAAGTCACTTGTTATTACAGCTTGTGTCGACTTTTTTGCAATTGTTTTCTGCTGTTTTTATAAAGCCTTGTTGCTGCATTTTATTTCGAATTTTTTTTAGACAAATCAGAAGTAAGCTGAGTTCTAGTGATGTCAAATGATTTACCGTGCAATAAGGTCCATATTCGCACTAAGTAACAGAAAAGCAAGTGAATGCAATTTTCAGTTCTTGTGTGCTTCTTTCTTGTTGTTCTTCTTTGTTCCTAGCAGGTGTTGCAATTCAAGGAAATATCAGGTATTAGCTTCGTATTGTTTTCTACACAAGCGAACTCATTTTTATACCCCAACGCGTACTGCGTAAGGGGTGTATTAACTTTGCCATTCCCTTTGTAACGCCAAGAAAGAGGCGTGGCAGGCATAGAAAAATATATATATTTTTGATCAGCATCACCTCCTGAGTCGATTTCAGTGTGTCCGTCTGTCGACACGATTACAGCCGTAAATTTAAAGCTATTGCGATGAAATTCAAAATATAAGTTTATTTTTAAAAAAGGAAGAACAATCTTAAAAATGAGCCAAATCGAATTAAAACCACGCCTACCTCCCATACAAAGTAACTCTATTTTAATCGTAAAATGTCTAAAATCCACAAAAATTAAAGAAATGCCTTGAAATTTGACACGTAAGTTTTGATCTTCAATTTAAATCCTCGCTATGAAATTTAGAAAAATCGGGTGAAAACCACGCCTACCTCCCATCCAAAGTGCCTCTATTTTAAATGAAAAATCGCTTAAAAATCCACAAAAGTTAAAGAAATGTCTTAAAATCTCACATATAAGCTTTAAAATTTAATATAAGTCATCTCTATGATATATGGCAAGATCGGATGAAAACCACGCCTACTTCCCATACAAAGTGGCTTTATTTTAGAAATAAAATCTCTTTAAAATCCACAAAAATTAAAGAAATGTCTTAAAATTTTACACAAAGGCTTTAAAATTTAATATAAGCCATCTCTATGATATATGGCAAGATCGGATGAAAACCACGCCTACTTCTCATACAAAGTGGATTTATTTTAAACGTGAAAACTCTTAAAAATCCACAAAAATTAAAGAAATGTCTCGCAATTTTGCGCATTAACTTTGATATATAATATGAACCACCTCTATAATATTTAGCAAAATCGGATCAAAACCACGCCTACCTCCCATACAAAGTGACGTCATCTTTCGTTAATATTTAAAACTGAATGTCATCGTGTATGTTGTGGCTAAAGATTTCGAATATACTTCAATATCGCCCCGGGGGGGTATTTTAGATTCGGTACCCTGCCGAAGCTCCATTCTTACTAGTTTTTTTTAATCCTGTCACATAATTTTTGAATACTTTTTTTTTGCGCATATATACAAAAGCAATATAAAACTGCGTTTCCGTAATCGTGCGTTCATTCTACACACTTGCTTTTGCACAAAAGAAAAAACGAAGAATAGGTGCAACAGCAACAAAAAAGTATATGTATGTATTTTATTGAAGTTTTTTCTTTTCTTTTTTTTTTGTTTCTTTAATTGTGGCTTTTTCTTTTTTTATAACATTTAATAAAAATAATAAGTGTGCAATGTGTAAAATAAAACAAAAAACATGCAAACCGTGCAAGTGAGCGAGAAAGCAACAATCGTCACGTTGGATACCAGCGCACAAGTCACTTTAAGCTGCTTGTTCGGCTGGCACTATACGCACTTTGAGCTTTTTTTCATATGATTGTATGTGGAACGTTTTCCAGCTTTCCTTCTCGATTCGATCCGGCACGTATTATAAATGCGCCCTAAGGTTGCGATCATAGTGAACGCTGGTTCAGACAGGCAGGCAGATCAGATCAGAAAACACATTAGAGCAAAAGGGATGCATAACTTGGTTTCTTTATTGCTACAATGGGAAATCTGACTGCCTGTCTGAACATTGTTGCTGAGCCGAGCCGAAGAACTATATTCTAGTACTAGATACTAGTGGTGGGAAAATTGTCTCGCGTACTAACTTTTTGGCTTTAAATAAATCTCTTTTAATGGAATCTTGGAATGATGTTTACAATTCCAATTGCCCTTCTGAAGCTTTTAATATTTTTCTTAGCACTTTGAATATGCACTTTCAGAAGTGTTCTCGTTCCCAGTTTCGCAAGAAAAAGGCTATAATAAAACTGAAACCATGGATAACAGATGATCTTGTTCACAAAATAAATGAGAAAAACAATTTATACAAAAAATTTAAAAATAACCAAAATAATGAGCTACTTAGAGTCCGTTACAAGGCTGCATGCAAAGAAATTGAAAAAGAGGTTCTTGTAGCCAAAACTGTATTTTACAAGGGTAAGCTTCATAGGTCTAGAGGTGATCCAAGAATGAAATGGAATGTTGTCAATGAAATACTTGGTAAAGATAAATGTAACAATGCCATAAGTAATCTAATTATTGATTATGTTCCTACCTCTAACACCCGTGACATGGCTGAGGGATTAAATAACTTCTTCTCTAATATTGGTGAAAAAATAGCTAGTTTTGCTACTAATGATAGCTTTTTCTGTAATTGCTTTCTTAATGATAAATTTTACATAAATAGTTTTACTTTTTCAGAGATTTCCCCATTTGAGTTATATAAAATAATTTTGTCTCTTAAAAACTCTAATTCTTCAACTTATGATTGTTTTTCAAGCAACGTTCTTAAAAAGATTGCCTTTAATATTTCAGATATTTTATCATACATTTTTAATTTCAGCGTTTACTCCGGCGTTTTTCCAGAGATCTTAAAAAAGGCGGTTGTCTTGCCTCTATTCAAGAAAGGTGAACGATCGTGTATGAATAATTAAAGACCAATTTCACTTCTGTCGGGTTTCTCTAAGTTATTTGAAAAATCTATCAAAAGTAGAATTCTTTCGTTTCTTGACAAAATAAAGTTCTTCAATAGAAATCAATTTGGTTTTCGTGCTGGTATGTCGACTGAAGATGCTGTGCAGAATTTCTGTTCATATATTTATAATGGTGTGAATGCCGAGTAAGGTAATGCTGGTAAGGTAACTGCGTCTTTGTTTGTAGACATTACAAAGGCTTTTGTTACTGTACATCCAAAAATATTGTTGGGCAAACTTTATAGGTGTGGTTTTAGAGGCTTCATGTTCTCCTGGCTTGCTTCATACTTGTCGAATAGACAGCAAGTAGTTAAAGTTGGTTTTAGTGTCAGTGCAAACAGGTTTTTGAGTCTAGGTGTCCCACAAGGTTCTGTCTTGGGACCAATATTGTTTCTCATCTATATCAACTCCTTATTTTCTTTAAAACTAAGAAGCTCTATAACTGCATTTGCTGATGACATGGCGTGCTCTTTTACTTGTAAGTCACTTATTGATCTTTACTCTGATTTGAATCATGATGTGGATTTATTGAGTAGATGGTTCAAAGCACATAGACTTGTTATTAGTGATAAAACTAAGCTCATGTTTTTTAATATCTCTGGGTATAAGGTGCCCTTTGGCCAGATTCATTATCATGGACCTTATTGTACAAAATTTCCTAAGGTATGTTCTTCATGTTGTAATGATAATATTGATATGACATTTTTTGGAAATGTACAATGCTCTTCTCTTTGTTTTGAAATTGAGATCGTAGATTCTTATAAGTATCTTGGAGTTTGGCTGAATTACACGTTAGATTGGTCTTTACATTGTAGTGAATTGAGAAGGTACTTTAGATATATTATTCGTCAACTTTTTGAACTAAAAAATTACTGCTCCTCAGATCTCTTGAAATGTGTGTATTATTCTTTTTTTAATTCTAAATTGGAATTTGGTTTGACTTGCTGGGGTGGGACACATAAAAACAAATTGACCCCTATTCTTAACTTGCAAAAGTGTGCTATTCGGTTATTATGTAATAGATCTCGCTACGATAGAAGTTTTGGTCTCTTCAAGGAGTTGTCAATATTGCCACTCAAGCACTTGTATTATTACAAAGTTCTTTAACTTTTTTTTAGTAACTCTGGTCATTTGTCGCACAGGCTTTCTATGCGTTATGATTTAAGAACCAATTCTCAAAACTTAATTGAAGTTCCATCACATAATTTGCAAATTTATTTAAACTGTTATTCTTCAGAGTCACCAAGAATTTTTAATCGTTTACCGGATGATTTACGGGCTATCCGCAGTAAGACCTTATTTCTCAAAAGAGTGAAATCGTGGCTATTTAATTTTAACTATGAAGATTTAGGCAATATTCTGCAAATCTTGCAATAATTGTTTGAGAAATTCGAATTTAATATTTTGTATCCTATTATTGGAATGTATGGGCACATTTTTTGTGTTTTTTTTATTATTACTCCTCTTATGGCTATTATCCGCTTTTTATATTTTAAGTCGATTTTAATAAGTAAGCAAAATGTTAAAGTTAACTATGATAAAATTGTATTTTTTTTTTCTATTTAGGTAGAATTGTCTGCGATCGCCGCTAGTTCTTCGGAGCTACAGATCGTAGTCTTTTTTACTTTAATTTATAATACCATTAATTTGTACTAATAATAATAATATATAAATAATAAAAATAAAATAAAAAAAAAACTCTTTGGAGCAATAAGAAAACTAAGTCATGCTTCTCTTTTGCTCCAATGTGTATTTCGGCTCGGCTCAGCAACAAGCGTTCACTATGTTCGCAACCTAAGAAGCTAACGCTTCCATCGGCAGTCCTTTCTTAATTGTTTTGACGTGTAAAACTTTTATTACTTTTAATTCAACAAAATTTCTCGGGTCTCTCATTGTCGGTTTGCTCTCTCACTATAGCTCTCTTTCTTTGAGTTCCTGTTCGCGTTCAAGTAAAAAATAGTGAAAATTTTCAAAAACTTTTGCTTACTAAAACAGACCTTATGTTTAAAGAAAACAGAGCGTCGCGGGTGCAAATGTTTCAGAAAATAGACTGAAAAGTTCAATATTTTTCATAGTCATGGCTTTGTATTTTTAGTTCTATATAAATAGTTCCAAACAGTGCACGTTATACTGTGGTATCGAATTAAAATCTAGTGCAATTCACTAAAATGCATATCTTGAGATTGAAAACAGTTAACAACATTGTAAAAATATCTTCACGTTTATGTTTTTGAAAAGATTTTCATTAATATTGAATTTAAGTTACGATTGCAAAAAGTAAAGCAAACTTTTTTGCACTCACTTACATACATGATGCTATATTGCAAACAGATTTTCTTCAAAGCTGCTGCAACATAACACCAACACAATATTTACATAAAATAGAAATTCTTAGAAAAACGTGGATAACCTGAATATTTGTAAACCTGTCACGTACGGCACGAGATCTCGGTGACATAATAAACCGCTATTTATAAAATACACGCCCGCACACCATAGCATGCACCCACAAACACATTTGGAAAAAATCCATTCCTGGAATAGTGCTGCCAAGTTTTTATACTAAATAATATTTTTGTTAAAACGTTATTTAATAACGGAACTGATTCTTAAATATTAAATAAAAATCAGAAAGTTGTGGTTGATTTTAATTAAGGTCAAAATTGGCTGAAAATGGTTTATGAAGCATATAAAAAAGAGGGTGCAGTTTGTGGTTAGCTTCTGCGTAATTTATAGCTCTGTTTAAGCTTATGAAACATTGCAACATATGCGGCAATTTGTCGTCGGAAGACATTATGTTTGTCGCATTTATGCCGTTTTTTATTATATTTTGCTCATGTCTAGGCTATTAATAGATTTTTTTTATAAAACTGTTAAGCATCATAACTGTTGGTAGCAATAAAAAGTGTTAAGCATTAGCTCAAGGATAATCACTTTACGCTGTTCGGAATATTTGAAGTTGATTAAGTATGCTTTTTAAAATATTAAAGACTCTTCACAACTTTTATTCATTGAAAAAAAAAACACCGCATAACATAACCGCTAAGCTAGGAGCTTTAAAAACTTATGAATATCTATCATTCTTGTATGAATCCTGTAAAACGATATATGTGTATAGCAATATCGCCAGCTGCTTGATCGATATTTAACGCTTGCTATCTATGGATACCAATGGTATGCCAAGCAAATTGTATTAGAAATTGATAACGACTGAAATTGTTTGATACTTTTTTGAAGGATGCCATCACGGGAGGAATATGGAAGGAGAAAATATGAATTGTTGTACTACTTTGGACCAGTAGAATTTGAAAAGTTGGCCATAATGCAAAGAGGAAATTCGTCGTGAAAAGAAACTAAAAATATTTCTGCACTGTGTTATTACTGATTATATTGGTTACACTTTATGACAATTTTAATTTTTTTTTTTTACAGACTTCTATCAACTTATTCTAGTAGAAGTGGCAAAAAATTGCACGTGCATCTGGACTGGATCTGGACTGGATTTCAATATGGAAGTTCAATATGGATTTAAATGCTTTTGGTGTAATTGTTGCGATCGCAGACCTATTCAAACATATTATTATAAATATTTTTTCAAAACAGATTAACCCTCTATCGCCCTTTTTATGGGTCTTTTTTGACAGTTTACATTTTATAATTGGAATTTCAAAATTCAGGCTGTGCCACTGCATAACTTTAGAAGCTAAAAATTGTTCAGTAGGACAATTTTAAATTTTGGTCAACCAATGTCTGAGATCTGATCCCGATAACATTGAGCAAATAAGTCGAACCAACAAAAAATCAACCACAAAAACGATGCCTTGAAAAGTGCGAAATAGAAATTACCAACAACAAACAAAAGCATAAAAAACCCAACAAATCGTTTACTGACAGCTTTCTTAACAGCGCACAAGTTCACATTATTGAAGACCCTGAGTTCAAAGAATTACAACAAAATTAAATTACTGAAGTTGTTCAATAATTTGTGTTAAGCCCTTTTAGTTTGATTTTAGTAAATTTTTTTTAATTATTCGTCAGTTCATAAATTAAAATTATTAAGAACACTAAATTCGGCAAACGACATAACACATAAAAATTTTGAAGGTGTAACGGCGACTTGCGTTACAAAGCTACGCTAGACGTAATATCACACCAGCCTACATATTTACAACAAGCAATGTGAAGCAACAACAATATTAAGAAAAACAACCAATACTACCAGGAAGCAACAACTACTACCAAGCATATACATTGCCTACACCTAAGTGCGATACAGCAGCAGCCACCACTGCCAGCGACACAAGCGAATTACATTCGCCTACGCGAAGCGCTTAAGCTTCACAAGAGCTTATTGTTGAAGTTTACTTAAGTGCAACAGGCTTGACACACAAAATTAGTTGATCAATTAAAAGGCGAAGTGCCCTGGTCGTCCAGGATGGTCGAATAGAGGACTTAGTGTCTGACCATGATACAATGATAAGGTAGGGCCGCTTCGCTGAGTGCTCTCACGCGTCAACGAAGAGTGGATAATGAGAAGTAAGATATATGTCAAAACGACGAATTTCGTAGAAATTGCAAATGAAGAAAATATTTTATGTTTCCAGGTTGCAAACAGTGCGGTCGCGGGTGTTATATTTGTGCTAATTTAAGTGGAAAATATTATAAAAAAGTGTAATAAAAACTATAAAATGTGAAAGGAGTCTTAAAATTGCAAAAAAAACTGTAACAGTTTTAACCTAAAAACTACTGCGAAAAGTGAGCATAAAGAAATTCGCGATGAACAGCTGATTTTGACATCTATCTCGCTTTAATCTGCTTTCCACTCCATTCCTCTCCGAGTCGGCCTTACCTTATAATTCTACCATGGTGCCTGACCAACTAACTCGGCAACGAGTATATTTTTGGCACCGAACTACCAAAAGGTGATTCGGTCGATACATCGTAGTTAGTCGAAGTTTAGTTTTATTTTATTATAGTCGGACTCCTAACGTCGCACGTTGGAAAAAATATGAGAAAAACGCTCGCATCGCAAAAAAAAAAGCTGTGGAATCTGAACGGTTAGACGTAGCAGTACCAATTTTTGATATTTTATTTAGAAAGCATCAACACAGTATTTTTATTTAGAAATTTTATTTAGCCAATTTTATTTAGAAAGCATCAAAAACAGTTGGCTGTCCCATTCCACCTTTTCGCTTTTAAATTTTAGTACCCTACACTCCGAAGTTTAGACTTCTTACAAGCCATATTTTAAAAGTGAAACTTATTTTAAACTCTTAAAATATAATCAAATTATATTTTAACGAATTATTTCTAAATTGGAAAAAAATTCTCATTAACCCTTTAAGGCTTTGTTCATTTTAATACATTTTTCTCCTCTTGCAAACAGAAAGAAAAGATGAGTTGGAATATACTGCTAATATTTCTGTTCGTTTTCGACTGAAGCAGAAATGTGTAAAAATTGTATAAAAATTGTTCAGAAAATTGTTTAAACCTTTAACGACCAAATAAGAAAATTCTTGATTTTTTATTCTAGTAAATAGTTTAAAAAGAAATTCACAGCTAAAAGCTAATAAATATGGTAGTAAAATTGTACCCAGTTGAAAAAGTCGTGTTTTAACCCTTTGCTTCCAAAAGTAATCCTTAATTTACAAAAATTTTTATGTATAAAAATATAAAAGCTAATAAATTAAATAAATTAAATTAAAGATGAAAAATTTTTATGTATAAAAATTTTCTACAACTATCCCGTTACCTGCTTTTAACCATTTTTACTCAATTTTAACCCTTTAGAGATCAATTTTTCCCAATATGTTTTTTAGTTTCTATGCGTCTACACCACCAACCCAACTTCATGGTTCTAGATAGAGTGGTTTAGGCTGAAAGTCGATCGGTGAGTGATTTATGCTTTTATTTTTATAATTTTTCTTTGAGCAATTTGTTAAAATCTGCAGAATAATCTTTTGGTTTTTTTTCTAAAATATTACTTTTTCGCAAATGCGATATCTTTGGGTCGGACATGACCAACAATTTATTTAACTCATCTGTTAAATTTGTTATCCTGGAGATGCGCCTAGAATTAAGGCTTCTATACATTTTGGATTTTTTATTGGGGTGTTCAATAGCGTCCTCTGATAGCCTTTGCATTAGTTATAGTCTTGAGTCTTTGATGGCATAATCAGATATCAAAAAAGTCTTGAACCTTTGATGACAGTCACACGACATAATTTTCGTGTTCTTTACCATATATCAAATTTTTCTCTTTATGAATAAAATCCATTTTATAGTATATAAAATCCATATACTGTGCTAAGTTTTATTAAATATATTTTACAATTAGAGATTTTATGGTCATTTTTATTGAGTAGTATAAACTATACTCTATGTATATGTAGACCGTGGAGACTACATCATACCGTAATTTAACAAACAACACCAATTTTCTGCATAAGAAATGTGTCTAGATTACAAATTGAAAAAATTAAAATCACGTAACTTTCCAAATACCCTTAATGCGAGAGTTTTGCCTCCATTTTGCCCAACGTGCGTCGGCTCTGGTCGGTCGAACATCCGAACTTAATCGTACTTATTTTACTATTTGTAGTCGGATTCCAAACTTCGGCTTCGGCTGGTCGAATATCCGAACCTAACTTGTAGTCGGATTCCTTACCACCCAGCCAAGGTATTTGCTGTTAATCGAATACGTAGTCCAGCCCTGCCCGTAGCATGACCCTCTTCGTTTTCTAACGCTACAACACCGAACTCCAAAATAGAGTAAAACGAACTTCGTAAACACCGAATATACCCGAACTTTGGAATATCCGAGAGAGGACACCGAGGGCAGAAACGATGATGTTTATAGAGTGCCGAAACTGTTACCATCAACATATTGTTTGTTGTGTATTATAAGGGAAAGACTCATATTTGTAAATAAAATTATACACTAAAAGAAATTTGTCTACAAATAAAACACATTGTAATTGAATTTGAACCATCTCAAGCCTTCTCATTTAGCGAAGGTTCGAGTGTACTTCCCCTGATCCTGGAGCGGCAGAGTCATTTTTTCCTTTTTAAACATATGCATTGCATTTAACCCTATGAATTCGATTATAGTAAAGTTTTTTAATTAATCAAAATTGCTCTTCGTCATGACCTAGTTTTAGAAGCGAAGAACTTTACTGTAAAAAAAAAATATTAAAATCGGCTAACCCATGGGACCCATGGGTCCCATAATCCCATAATCCCATGCACCATGGGAGCAACAAAAAATCAAACCAAAGTCAACCAAAAGTCAAATTACGATGAACAAAAAAGATATTAAAAAAACAGCAATGCGTTTGCTAGTAGCGCTCACGCCAATACAAAATTATTAAAGTTGTTCAATAATTTGTATTTAAATCTAAAAATATTATTTTAGTAAAATTTTTGATTCAGTTATATCTGGGCCTTATCCCTGCCTCGTTTTAGAAGAGAGGAACTGTTAAGCGAAGATAAATTAAAAATCACCCAACCCATTGCCAGATCCTCTGATCCTATTCATTTTCTGCAAAATATATCAAAAAGCCAACAACAAGAACAATTTTTTGAATACGTACATGACACAATAAGAAATAATCAATTAAAAACACATAAAAAACGACATTGCGTTTGCTGCCAGTGCTTGCGAACAGATGCAAGTTAAAATTATTGAGAACACTAAATTCGGCGAATTAGAACAAACATAGAATGTTTAAGGTTGTTGTAAATAGTATTTGCATTTAGGACAATGAATTTAGTTTTAGTTAAATTTTTTGAGTTAATCAAATTTTATTACCTCATTCTTCCTCATGGCCTAGTTTTATATGCGAAGAACTGTTCAGTGAAAAAAATGTTCAAATTGGTCAACCCATTGCTGAGATCTGAACCCGATAACCTTAACGGAGCATATTGCACCATGGTGAGTATGCTCACTCACTTTAAAGAAACTTATAATAAATAGTGGAATATACCAATTATTAATCTGGAGAAACCTCAAGAATCTAGGTGTATTTAACAAAGTAACCGAAGTATGTAAAATTGACCCCGATTTGATAAATGATTATTTTGTGGCAAGCTCTTTATCAACAGCAACTTCTTTGACTGAATATTAAAACAGAGTCGAAGGTCTCCTTCGATCAATTTATCAGTTTCAATTTATGGCAGTGAGTGAAGTGGACCTAGCACGTTGTATTAATAAAATTTCTTCTAATGCTATTGGAGTTGATGGAATCTCCATCAAGTTTATTAAATATATCCTGCCGTATGTTCTTAGTCCTCTTGCTCATATAATTAATCACTGTTTTACGACATCGACATATCCAGAGATATGGAAGTTGGCAACTGTTTTACCAATTCCAAAAAAATCAAATGCTAGCGATCCAGCTGATTACCGCCCAATAAGCATATTATCTTCGTTATCCAAGGTTTGCGAGCACCTCATAGCTGAACAAATTGCTAACCACTTAACCACATCTGGTCTCTTAAATAACTTGCAGTCTGGTTTCCGACCCGGACACAGCTGTTCCTCTGCTCTAGTAAAAATATTGGATGATATAAGAGTGCCTTATGATATGGGTCATTTGAGTTTACTTTGCCTTTTAGATTTTTTTAAAGCTTTTGATTCTGTAAACCACTCACTGCTTTGCAAAAAACTAATGGTTAACTTTGGCTTTTCTGCTGCAGCAGTTCGTTTCATGCCCAGCTACTTGAACGGTAGGTCTCAAAGAGTTAAGGTAGAAAACAATTTCTCGCTTTATAAAGAAACTACTTGTGGCGTTCCCCAAGGTTCCGTGTTAGGCCCTATTCTGTTCACAATGTTTACCAATGATATTTTTAGCAAATGTAGAAATGTAACCATGCATGCTTATGCCGACGACTTGCAATTATATATGTCTAGACCTATTGGTCTCGTTGAAGATTTGTGCGTAAGAGTCAATGAAGATTTCAATGAAGTAGCTGAATGGGCCACGGTCAACATGCTGAAACTTAATCCACTGAAATCTTTTGTCCTACCGATTTCTAAGTCCTTTTATAGTTATCAAGATATTCCCCCAATTTTCCTCAACGAGGTTGAGTTAAAATTCGTAAGCAAGGCCACTAACCTAGGTTTTCATATCAACTCGACCTTGTCGTGTGAAGACCATATTAACTCGTGCATAAGTAAAATATACTATGCCCTCAGAAACCTACGAATGACTGCAGCCTTAGTACCTATGGAAACGAGAAAAAAAATGGCTTTGCAGCTGTTGCTACCAATAATTACTTACGCAGAAAATGTTTACAGCATTTTCGACTCAAGATCCTCGCAAAAGATGCAAATGGCATTCAATAACATTGCACGCTACGTTTATAACCGTCGGAGGTTTGACCGTATTTCACTTTTTTCTAACCAGCTGTTAGGACGTAGTTTGACAAGCTATCTTGAAGCAAGAAATTGTATCTATTTACACACAAAATTATACACACGCGTAATCCTAGCTATCTCTTTGAAAAGCTAAAGTTCTGTACGTCAAGAAGAAGCATGGACCTTATTATTCCTAAGTACAATTATCAAAATTCTAGCAGATTGTTTTTCGTTAGTGCCATAAGATTATGGAACTCACTTCCAAATTACATCAAAAACACTTCCGACAGTAAGTTCTTTAAGCATTTGATTCTAAATCACTTCACCTAACTCTATTTTATTTCTCTATTTAAACTTTAAAGCTCATGATGCCTTTCCTTCTTAACTCTTTATTTATGGTATTGTTTTAAGCTAATATTCTTATATTCAAATGTAATTTGTATATGCAATTCATATATGTAAGTAATTCTTATCATTAAATTTTTTCTAGTTGATCAATGTATACTTGTTAGTGCGGCATGTAAAAAATTAAGTCTTAAATGTCTACAATCATATCACCCAAATAAATAAAAAAAAAAAATAAAATAAAAATGTGAAAAATAATAAATTTTATAGCAAATTTTGCTTGAGCAGAAAAAATTCACATATTTTTGAAATTTTTCCGCAAATTATGTAATAATTAGTCATGCAAATTATGTATTAAAAATGTATGTCGCAAACACTTAACAAACATTAAAAAAATTTTGATTAAAAAGTATTTAACACAGATTTCCCACAAAACTCTCAAAATCTAGTCAGAACAAAGAATAGCAAACATTTAAAAAAAAAAAAAAAAACTTGTGAATTAATTAAAAGTTTAACTCTGTTAAGAGCTGCTGTTAATATACACATTTATTCTTGAAAACTTCTGGCTTTTTCGTCACTTTTTTTGTCACGTCACGTACAAGTATTATATGAACTTTTTTGTCTGCTTCAACTTGATTTTCTATCCTTCCAGCTCTTCTTTGTTTGTACATGTTTATCTTACAAAAGTTGGTAGACTTTATACCTTCAAATACATATACACATTTTATTGTATTTCTTGAAAAAAGGCATTCATTTCTTTAATTTTATTTAACGCTTAAAACGCGTTTTTTAACATTTGTCTTTTTATTAGATTCGTTAGACAATGATTACTTTGTTTTAGCGTGATAGGTATGAATAAAATTTTTTAATTAAATATGCCGAACAGCTGAAATAAACAATTCAATATTTTCTTATTTCCAAACAAAAATTGATGGAAAACCAATACAAAGCCATAATTGAACAAACACAGCTGCGGCTAACATCATTCCCTATAGGAACAAACTAACTTGTTTTTCAAAACAACTAATTAAAAAACTAGTTTAAAATAAACCAGCATATGAACTACTTTGAATTATATTAAGGCGGCAACTACTCTGATGTTGGCATGATTTAATTGAAAAATTTTTATTAGATTACAAGTTTATATATATTTAACCATGTTATTTCATCAAATATTATTAACTTTTCGCCATCAGTAATAGTTTTCAATTGGTTATTTTAGAGCAATTAAAAAAATAGTTTAAATGTAACTAATTTAACAAGTAGTTGAAAATATATGCAGACGACAGTCAATTGCCTTATTTAGCGGACATCACCATACAAAATAAATTAGTTCGTTCTATGGAAAAAAGTCAGAATTTTAACTAGTTGTGGTTGACAAAAAACTACTTTATCAACTACTTTTAAATTAGTTGATTTTCCTACAGGGTTTTGATAAGTTTTAGTCAATGCACAGTGAAACGTCAGTAGAAAAAAGCAAAAAAGTAAAAATATTTAGATTTTACAAGATATAGAGAATCTACCTGTCAGTTTTTCGCAAAAGGGTAAATGAAAATTTTATTTTTCATATACAAAAATGTTTAGTAAAGTCATTATTATTATATATTGGAAAAAGTCCATTTATAACTCAGTATTCCCCTGGGTGTTATTTGCACAGTTCGTCGATACAAAAGCAAACTAACGAATATGAATTTCAGGAGAAAAAAAATACTTGTTCCACTCCATGGTATAATGATTTACAAGGTAGGAGTGACAGTTATGTTGGCGATTTGTAGTTGTCAAAAACACAATGAAAAAAAGAGAAAACGAAGAAGCAGCAAAACAGATGAAAAGTTAAGCTTTGTATTGATTTGACAACTCCCGATCGCCGCTCGTGAGAAAAAATGTAGTTGTCAAGGCTACCTTGTAAATTATTGTATCATGGTTCCACTCAAGCTCTAATAATGTTCTCAAATAAGCTCTATATACTCTATACTTTTTTATTTAAAAGGGGTAATCACGTATGTTCGAGACCGCAAAGCTTGAGAACGGCAGGCGCTATTCCAATAATTATTTTTCTATTGAATAGCTATGGTACCCATTTGGGATATAGGCTATATAACCAGAGCATAACCATATAATATCTTTATTCTTATCCTCAGCGAGAAAAAGCTCTCTCTATCTCTTATTGAGCTCTATCCCAGCGGCACTCTATTTACGTAGCAAAATGGGCAATACACTTCCCAGCGGCAAATTTACGGAGTACTCCAATATTTCATATATGAAAGGCAGTGTTAAGTTATTCATATATGAATTTATGCGAGAAGTTGTATGTAGGAAAAGGAAGCTCGACTACTTGTTTGCATACTTTGTAATCGAAAATGTAGCCTGTATGCCTACAGGCAGTACACTTGTGTTGTGCCATTTATGTATGAATTTGTATATGAAGTCGTATTTGGGTGATTTTTTGTATTTTCCTTTTTGTTCTTTTTGTTCACTTTTTAGCTTGGGACATTTTTCAAATTCTTTCAAATTTTTCAGTGGTTTTTGGTCATACAAACTTCAGTTACAAATCGAAGCTCGAATAAGATGGTTAATCATTTTAAAACGGTTTAAAGTTATTAAAAAATAACAAATAAAGGGTGGTTAAATTTTAAGGGGCGATGTTGATTTTGAATAAAACACAAATTTTTTAGGAAATTATTGTCATTTCTTTTTATTATGATAATATTGGTATGGTTCAATTATGTATGAAACAAAATATTGGCCAAATGGCCGCCGCGACTTCGGCGGCACGACTCCATCCGATGGTCCAAATTTTCGATGACGCTGAGGCATAAGTGAGGTTCTATGCCGTTAATGTGCCGAATTATCTCATCCTTTAGCTCTTGAATTGTTGTTGGCTTATCGACGTACACCTTTTCTTTCAAATAACCCCAAAGAAAGAAGTTCAACGGTGTCAAATCACATGATCTTGGCGGCCAATTGACATCGCCACCACGTGAGAAAACACTGCCATTGAATTTGTCGCGCAAAAGAGCCATTGTTTCGTTAGCTGTGTGACAAGTGGCACCGTCCTGTTGAAACCACATATCGTCCACATACATATCTTCCAATTAGGGCCATAAAAATTTCATTATCATCTCACGACTAGTGTCCGCTACACCATTCACAGTAACTGCCTGACCGGCCTCATTTCGGGAAAAATACGGCCCGATGATGCCTTCAGCCCATAACCGCGCCAAACAGTCGCTCTTTGTAGATGCATTGATTTTTCGACAATCATAATCAATGATAATCAATTGGTATATCATTCGCCCAAATGCGGCAATTCTGCTTATTGACGAATCCACTGAGGTGAAAATGTGCCTCATCACTGAAGATGATTTTCTTCGAAAATTAATCATCCACTGTTGCCATATCTTGCCACCATTCTGACCATTGACGACGCTTGAAATGGTTAAGAGGCTTTAGTTCTTGAGTCAATTGCACCTTGTAAGCGTGTAAATGCAAGTCTTTATGCATAATGTTCATCAACGACGAGCGTGAGAGGCGCAATTGTTGGGCACGACGACGAGTTGAGGTGGACGCTTCTTCAGTCACGCTATCGCGAACAGCAGCAATATTTTCTGCAGTACGAACTGTACTTGTGTTTTTACATCTCGTACTGACCCGGTTTGCTCAAATTTTTGCACGATTTTTCTGATTGTACGCACATTTGGACGATTAAATTGACCGAAAAAATCACGAAGTGCAAGATATGCGTTTTGATTTGAACGCCTATTTTCATAATAAGCCTGAATAACTTTAACGCGTTGCTGGATTGTGTATCTTTCCATGATTCAAATTGAGTTAGTCTGAAATTGAGAAATGTCAAATGAAATGCAGAAAAACTTGACATTTAGGTGTGATTCACATTCGGCCCTTAAAATTTAACCACCCTTTACAAGGATTTATTTAAAAAAATTTTAAATTATAAAGTGAGTATGGCACGCAGATGGTGCAGAGAAAGAAATTTGCGTTGATTAATAAAAAAAGAAAAAAACAGTTTATGGCAATCAAAAAATATTGTGGTGGCTGATGAAATACATAAAGACAATACGCAAGAAACCGACAATACGAAGAAAATATAGCCGATTTGCTTACTATTCCTACACTTTCGAAACGAGGTTGTAGGAAGCTCAACTACTTTGTAGCACACTTTGTTCTTTGTTGAAAATAAGCCGGTTTCCCTACAAATCGCACAATTTTAAAGTGAGGTTGTTGGAAGCTTGACTACTCCTGGGCATATTTTGTAATTGAAAATGTAGCCCGTCTGCATACAAAGCGACCATTGTCTTCTAAAAGTATGTTGAAAGTGAATACGAACATGTGCAAATTACCGCCTACGAGTGTATTGCCTTTCATCGATGAAGTGTATTGCCAATTTGCCGCTGGGTTCATGGATGAAAGGCAATATTCTCGTAGGCGGTACTGTGTGGTACTGCGGTACTTCAGCTCTACTTCAGCCGAAGCTCTATTCCTTACTAGTTTTTTTATATTCTTATTTACTTTTCGCTTCATTAATAAATGTATAGAACTAAGAACCGATGGGTACGAGTTCGATTCCCATGGTGGGCCAGAAATATTATTAATATTTAATATTACATTTATTGTTGTTATGGAAGCAAGCAAAAAAGAAACATCAATTCTAAAAAAAAAAAAAGAAATGTCAAAAAAGAGTGTCGTTTTTGAGATTTCACTCAAGCAAATACAGAACGAGGCGAAAAAGCTTCGGTTCAAAAACAATTATTATAGGTCATCATAACAATTATCGCTTAAAGAAGGCAATACAAATTAAATGATATAATTTATTGATATTTTTTATACCATTTTCTACACTATTAAGCAAACACAATTAATTTTTATATTTTGCATTCGAATAGACAACTAAATACTTTAATTTTAAGATGTCAAATTTTGAAATGGTAATAATAGTATTTTTGTCGCAGGTGCAGCAGCGGGTATTTGCTAGTAAATATATAAAATTTTCACAAAAATAAAATTCGTGAAGTATCATTTTTGAAGTGTCATTTATGTATGTGGAAATGCAACCACATGTCTCAAACAAAAGATACCACGATTTGGCACTTGAAATACTCTGGTATGTGCAGCAAAGAAGCACATTTGTCATGTGTCTACACTGACTTACGGTATGTTTTGTGGCTTTTGCAAAAAAACTTTTGCAAGAAGCTTGAGTATTTAATCAGTTTTGAATGCAAACATGCTGGAATTTTAAGTTATATCGCCATAGCTAAATGCAGTTGTGTGCAAAAAACACCCCAATAGGAAACAGTCAATAGTGGAATAGTGTTCTGATGCTGTTGTCGTTATTGTAATTTCTGCCACAATGCTTGGCAATGCTTAATGTAGTGAATGCGAACGTGATTTTAGCAACATCTGCTGGATGTAATAAAACTTTGGTATTTTTGTGGCTTTGTGTTGGCTATGCGCTGCAATGCAGTCAATAAAGAGAGAGAAAAAAAAATCTTTAGAACACATTTATACAAGGCAGTTTGCATTTAAATGATTAATGTTTATGAGAAATATAAAATTGTAAAAGTTAAAAGGTACATTTGTGTAAATTTTAAAGCTAAAAATGTGTTTAAGGCGCAGTAAACACATGTGTGCTAGAAAAATCCTTTCCTTTTTTTTTTGTTTTTACGTTTATGTTGTTTTACGATATATAATTGTACGCACACATTGTTCCACAAATTCTGCGAACTACATTAATTTCTAAGACATACTTGAAAACCTTTCTGTGAAATAGATTGTCAAATGTTGCTTGCGTCATTATCTTTTTCTGACGCTACAACTACAACAGCACTATAAATGTGCTCCACTTACAAAGATGTTCTGTTTCCGCTGATACTAATAGGTTCTGAAAATATACAAAAACAAAAACATACCACTTAAATATCTACGTCATCAAGGGACATAGATGCACAGCAACAGATGTTGCTGTTCTACTAGTTGTTTTTTTTTTCTTTATTTTTGCTGTTGTAGCAACAGCAGCGTCTAAAGGAACTGTGAAGTTAAGTTTGCATTGTTTTGTTTCTTAGTGAATTATGAGCTTTTGTATTGCTTGTTAGGTATCAATATATTTTATTTCAGCTATTTAATTAAAGCACTCAATAATTTTTTTATATTTTTTTTATTTCAATAATGAACAAATCTAGGATTAATTTAGCTATGAGAAAAAGGTAGCAAAACAACTCACCAACTCAATCAGCTGTTAAGTTTTTGATTGAATTGAATTTGATGAATTTGTTGAACAGATACTAAAGTAATTTGATTAATCAAAAACGATTAAACGAAATTAGAAAATTTTTTTCAGAAACATATTGTGTTGAGATGAGAACAGCAGTGAATTTGAAGCAGTGAGTGTCCGCTGCTTTAGATAAGAAATTTGATGATATAGTATGTAAAAATTTTTTGGTCTGAGTATCTGCTATGAATTCAGATTTGAAATGAAGACATTTCTCACCCAAGAAAACAGCACTAAATTTTTGAAATGAAAAATTCTTTAGGCGCGTTGATTACTTTTTGGTAGGAGTTAAAGTATTGAAATAGCGTCAGCACTGTTAACGACACCAATGTAAACGTCAGCAATGTTAACGTCAGCAATGTTAACGTCAGCAATGTTAACGTCACCAATGTTAACTTCAGCAATGTTAACGTCAGCACTGTTAACGTCAGCACTGTTATCGTCAGCAATGTTAACGTCAGCAATGTTAACTTCAACAATGTTAACGTCAGCAATATTAACTCCAGCAATGTTAGCTCCAGCAATGTTAACATCAGCACTGTTAACGTCAGCAATTTTAACGTCAGCTATAACAATATCGTCACCATTTTCAATGGTATCACTGTTAAGCCCTACTCTGTTAATGCCTATATTTCTGAAAAACAGAGAACGCATCTGGTTTTATTGTGACAGATAAGGGGGGAAAAATTAATAAAATAATTTAATTTATTAATTTAAGAAAAAATAATTCAAGGGCAAAAAATAATAGGAGCAGCTCATATATTTCACCCCTCTAGAGGTAAGTTCGGGAGAGATATGAACTGCAATCAACATTTCTAGTGTTTTTTGTTTGCGGACCCACAGAAGGATTTCAGATAAGGCTAAGGGGTGTTGGGAAAAAATGTTGAAGGCAAAATATTATAGAGCCAGCTCATATATTTGATTCCTCTGCTGGTCAATTCTGAAAAGAAATTAGCTATAATCGGCAGTTCTTGTGTTTTTTAAATGGGGGCCTCCAGAAGAATGGCAGATAGGTGTAGTTGAGAAGAAGTGTTGAAGGTAAAAAAATAGGACCAGCTTATATATATTATCCCTCTAAGGGCCAATTTGGGAAAGATATGAACTGTAATTGTCAGTTTCTGTGTTTTATGTATGGGGGCCTCCAGTAGAGTGGCAGATAACAGGTAGTTCAGTTCAGGGGAAATGTTGAAGGGAAAAAAATATTAGGATCAGTTTGCATATTTGATCCCTCTACGGGTCAATTTGGGAAAGATATGAACTATAATCAAGAGGTTATGCGTTTTTTGTATGGAAACTCACAGAAAGGTGGCAGATAGAGCTCGTTTCTCTGCTCTCTAGGGGTCAATTTGGGAGAGATATGAAGTATAATCGACAGTTTTTGTGTTTTTTGCATGGGGACCCACAGAAGAGTGGCAGATAGGGGGTTGGTGTGTTTAAAATAAATGTTAAAGGGCAAAAAATTATAAGACCAGCTAGTATATTTGTCCCCTTTAGGGGGCCAATAGCTCCCAATGAAATAGTTCCCAAAAAAAAAAAAATTAATTAACTGCTAAAACGTATTCATACATTTTTGTGAGTTATTTCATTTTTAATAACGTAATTGGAGTTATTTAATTTTTATAGGGAAATTTTTCATTTTTTTATGAAATAACCTCAATTATGTAATAGCTCCCAACAAATTTGAGAATGAAATTAGTCCTTAAATATTTGGTTCGGATTGATTTTATTTAGCTTGGGAGTTATTTTATTTCTCTTGGGAGTTATTTCATATAAGTTGAGAGCTATTTCACGTGCCTAAAATGCTTTCTTCAAAGAATGTTAACTTACATTCAGGGTTAAAAATGCAACCAGTGCTGCCGAGCTTGCTACAATAAAAGTAATTTTCGCATGATTTTCAATAACAACTTTTAATTTTCTTAACTATATTTAAAAACTTTTTTTCGGTAGCTTTATAGGGAAAAAAGCGCCGCACTTCTTTTGGGAGTTATTTAATATTTCTTGGGAGTTATTTTATTTAACCTTATCAGTATGGCTTTCGACCTTGAAAATCCACCATAGACCAGATTTTCACGCTACGACAAATCCTGGAAAAAACCCACGAAAATCAAATTGACACACATCATCTCTTTGCCGATTACAAAGCTGCGTTCGATAGCCCGAGAAAGGATTGCCTATACGCAACAATGACTGAGTTCGGTATACCTGCAAAGTTGATTAGACTTTGCAGGATGACGTTGAGCAACACCCAGTTCCGTCAAAGTAGGAAATGACCTCTCCGAAACCTTCGATTCCGAAAGAGTTTCCAGACAAGGCGATTCACTGTCTTGCGATCTCTTCAATATCATCATGGAGGAGATCATACGAAAGGCCGGCAGAACCAAGAGAGATGTTACCGCTGCTTTCACCGCTATCGAAAAGGAATCAGCCAAAGTGAGTTTGACGATAAATGAGGGTAAAACGAAGTTTATGCTGTCTACAAACAAGGGAGCGCGGCGTCTAGACTCCCATTTCATCCGGCAGCTATAACTTTGAAGTAGTCAAGGAGTTTGTAAACCTTAGCACCGCCATTAACGAAGTCAGCCAGGAGATAAAGCGAAGAACCAGAGCCCTCTCTCAATCGACAAAACTTACACTCTACAAGACGTTCGTTCTACCTGTGCTGCTTTATGGCGCTGAGGCATGGGTAGTTTTGCAAACTGACGGAGCTGCTCTGGGTCATGTCTATCGTATGGACAACGAAGCTCCAGCGAAAAGGTGCTCGAGGCTAGGATCGTTGGTCAACGACGACGAGGGCGACCATGCCTACGATGAATGGACCAGGCCGAGGAAGCCCTAACCGCACTTGGTGTATCCGATTGCAGAAGGTGCGCGCAAAGCAGAGGCGCCTGGCGAAAGCTGATGAGGTCGGCTGTGAACCCGAACACGGGTTGTTATGGCCACCAAAGTAAGTATGTAAATTATTTAATTGGGACATCTCATTTTTTGTTTTTAGATTAAAAATATTTCTTATATGGAAGTTCCAGGCATCCGTAAAAAGAATACCGGAATTAAAAGCTGCTAAAATCGTTCGTAATGCTAGGTATATTTTCTACACCAGACTATCGTTCTAGGGTTAAAAAAACCTTGAAAATTTCTTAAGCAAGACACTAAAGATGTGTCCCTGATTGCCAACACCCACAATAATTTCGAAAACAATGGTTTTCTTATGTTGTTGTTGTACTTTTTTTTTTTGTTTTTGTTGTAGTAATCCTACAAAATTCAATTTCTTTCAATAAATCAAAACACTGTCTATTGTGGTCAAATCTCCTTGGAATGTGCTATGATTAATTTTTCATCCCTAGAACAAATACACAAAATGTACAAAAAAAAAAGAAAAGATTAGCAAAAGAGGATGAAAACAAAAAAAAAAAAATAAAGTCATCATTAAGAATTACCAAACATTTTCCAAGCATTACATTGCTGGAATTTAGGTTTATTTTTATTTTTCTTATTTGTTTTTTTTTTTGGGTGCTGCCTTCATTGTTGTTCATTGCTCTTGTTGTTTTTGTGTTTTTTTGTTTTTATTGCCAATGATTTACGAGTCGACCCTATAATATTCATTGTAGATAGATGGCTCCTCTTGATGGCTGATGGCTGGCTGGGCTCTGTAGTCGTGGTTGCTGCAAGGAATCTAATCCAATAAAATATCAAATTAAAGCAACAGTTTGACATTCAAATAGGGCGGCAGGGGGGGGGGGGTGGTGGCATAAAACAGATTGGGCCCAGATTGGGCGTACAAACTGATGACTTGAATAATAATGAGTAAGCTTAAAGCAGAAATAAAACACAAAAAAAAAAAAATAAACTTTTAAAGCTTTTCCATTTCGATTAATACTTGGAGTGAAGAAATTTGCCAAGGAACGTTGTCAGCAGACAGTGCATACTTTTTTATTGTATCGAAACGATATTCAAAAAAGAAAATGGAAAAAAATGTTGATGAAAAATGTTGATGTCTGGCATGTAAGACTGAGATAAAGCCAAACCAAGAAGAAGAATGACATGCAAACAGACCATAATTAAACACTTTTATATAATTACCTCAGTGTTAGGTAATTACTTTGTTTAGTAACGTAAAAGTAAGGATCAAAGCTTAGAAACATAAATTTTAATTACTTAATATTGCAAGAGCCCTGAATTTAAATTTTAAAAAAAAAACTGGTAGAAGTGAAATGAAATTGAAAAAGTTTTTATAGCTAACCTCATTTTTTTACGCTCCAAATCGAAATGCAAGTCGTTATTATTATTTTCAGTTTTTCTTATTTATGTTCTGCGATGACATCAGATTGCATATCTTTTGCATAAAAAATAATAGCAAATATACTGTTAAGCACTTATCTAACAATAACAACTACAACAACAACAATCATAACTATGCAAATCGAAATTGCACACGCTGCGCTGCTGCATAGCAAGGCAATCGCATTTAGCTGAGCTGATCAAAGGACGCAAGCTAGCAGCTATGCACCAATGCAAACTGCCAAGTTTTTTTTTATTATTATTCTTTAGCATTGTTTCTATTTTGCATAACTTTGACATTCCAACTGTGTGTTAAATATTTTTGGTGTCAAGGATATATATGTCCTTATTGTGTGTAGTATGCAATCGAGTCTTGGTTGCACTCTGTAGTTTTCTGCTGCTTTGAAATGTAACCCTAACAAAGACATTCAATGAACTCTCTTGCGGATTCTGTTCATCCTGATTGATAGGATATTCAATGAATGAATGAATGAATGAGTGCTTCAGGGCTACATGCTCTGTTTGATGTTGCTATTGAGTAGTAGTAGTAGTAGTAGTAGTCGCTCGATATCAAATCTCGTTATGAAAACACGAGTTTTTAACATTACCTGCAGGATGAAGATGATGACGTAATGTCGTGGTATGTTCTTGTTTTGTACAGACTTAAACAATATATAGCGCATTTTGCGCTTTCATGTGCTTCGCGGTTTTGGCTCTTGCAAGCATTTCCAAGAAATTACTGTATAGAAAATGAAATGGAAAAAAGTTTATAGAATCAGTATTATATAAACGTGAATAAAACTTGAAAGCAATGGTTTTCATTATGGCTACGGTTATAGTTTTGTGATTGGGTTTACCTAACCATCGCATCTCAATTTTGTCAAAAAGAAGGTTTTTTCCTTCCAAATTTTGGCAAAAAGGAGTTTTTTTTTATTTTAAAAGGAGGATAAGAGAACTGAATACGAAATAAATTGTCAATATTTCATTCCAAGTGCTGCATTTCCTTAAATTCATCTTCGTCAACTGTTTGTGCGTCGTTGGCCACATTATATTTAAATTTCGATAAGATTTGGAGAAGGTTATCCGGTTGCGATTTAATGAACGAATAGAAGTGTAGGCTCGAAATATTCAAATTCACTTTATTGGCCAGAATGGCCCTTATTGTGCTGACTTCACGCAATTCGAATTTATAGGCCTGTAGAAGCCGCTTCTGGGTCAGGAGGAGCGAGGAGCCAGCGCCCTCTGGTGGCAGTGCCCTCTAGCGGCAAGGTTGTGGAAGCTCGTATTAGGTTTGCGACTTGGGTTATTTGGTTATTTGTGTTATGACTTGGGTAAAATACCGTAGTAGCGCCCTCTGGTATTGAGAGTTAGAAGTTTGTGTATGCATCTAGCAAGAAGAGAAGGAACCAAGTCTAATCGCTTGAAAAATATTGCCAGACCTAATGTTTCTTCAATATGAAGTCACTAAAAATTTCAAAAATTCAAGAAATTCAATTCTGGCAACTCCATTCAAGAACATACCACAAAATGATAAATTTAGTGTGTGCCTTTGCTAAGCTTAGATCTTAGTTTTCTTATTTCAAGATGGAGGTTTTTTAAATACACAGCATAATATGATGCAGTAGTCAAGCAAGGTCTTATCAGCATTTGTATTGTTCTTTTTCTTAACCCTCAAATACCTAGTAACAAATACTCAAATTCTACTCGTTAACTCGTTGGCTTTAAAAATATTGCTTACGTTGTGAAAATCTACATTTATATCGGTTGGAGCATTTTAGGTATGGTGAACGTTGAAGGGTTAGAAAAATGTTCGCAGTCTATTGCGCTATTAGAGAGTAAACAGTGGAGAAAACATTACGTCTGGCAACAACTTTTTAAACAACTAGACTTGGTTCCTCCTCTTCTTTCTAGATACGATTTTTCACTAAAAAAACAAGTCTAGTTTAATGAATCCGCTTAAATTTTAAAACGTTGCTTAGTACAAGGCATGGCAGAGTTATAATTGTATCATGCGTACAAGGTAGCATTTTTTTCGTAGATTATAATGGTATTGAAAAAAAGGACACTATCTCCTCTGTGGCAGAAGCAACCCCTTGAAATTCAGCAGGTTCATTAAAGTAGACTGAGCCAATTTTTTTCCAGGGGGGGTAACCCACCTTATCATGTATTTTTTTACTTGTACTTTTAACGCCCAAAGCTCATCAATGAAACTGATATACAAAAAAAGTAAAACCTAATACCATACCAACAAGATCAATTTTACGTAAGCCCAGCGAAAAATGTATCTTTTACAGCACTTTTAACAAAATGTGTTTTTAAAAATACCAAAAAATGCGATTTTTGAAGGTCAATAAGAGTTATTCTATTGATAATTTTGAACATTTTTTTAAATGCCTAAATGTTGGTATGAGTAAGAAATTATCTTGTTAGCATATTTGAGTATGCGTTCTGTAAAAAATAAAAAGTTACAAGCATCAAACGCGTTTTTTTTTACCCCTTACTTTTGAGACCCTGACCCGGAACGGCTGACTTTTTTTTCGATCCGGTCTATGTTACTCCGTATGCTAATCCATCACTTCTGAACCGTTCCAATGGTGTTATTCAAATTTTTAGGATGTGTTTGGTCAGTCATGGCATGGGTTTTAAAATTTTAAGACTTATTTGTACAACATCGGATGAGCGGCTCTGGAGACATTGCAAAAATAGTGGATCTCCTTTCGGCCATACGACGATTTCTCATATAAAATCGCTCAAAATCAGTTTTTCGTGGATGTAAAAGTCACAGAACATTCAGAATGGAGTAACCACTTGGTGGAATTTTGTGTGTTTGCTTTGAGATACAACGCTTAAAAGTCTTCAACCCAACAATTCCGATACAAAACTGGAAAGTGGCAAAAACAGAACAGTCCAACAAAGCTGCCATGCCGGTCGTACTGGTTCTGTACAATGAGTGCCTAGAGGTGCTCAGTAAGAATAATTACGCCGCGGACTACAGGCTCGATACTATCCACCTCATGGTCTACAAGACGGACACGGCACACCTTGCGGCCTGTACTGAGGCTGCTGCTGAGCCGTCTAGCGACCAAAAGATGGAGGTAGACAGCGCTAGCGCAGTCAGGGCTCAGAGCGAAGATAACGCATCTTCCGGCTCTGAATCGCTTAGTGCACAGCTGGGAAGACTCTACGAGGATCACCATTTACTCAGCTCAAACGAGGAAGAAGTGTCTGAGGTAACGTTAGTGGAGAAGAAGGAGCCACTCAATGGTGCAGGTGATACAAATAAACCTGCACCACAGTAAAGCAGCTTCTGCTGCCCTCTTACTTCGCCTGACATCGGGCGAAGTCAACATTGCCCTAGTTCAAGAACCATGGATCACTGGTGATTGGATCTGTAGTTTGCGGACTCCAAAATTCAAACTGCTACACATCCCTGGTAAGGGTAAACCTCGCACTTGCATTTTAGCGAAAGCGCATTTTAATATCTTTATTCTCCCACAGCTTAGCGGAGGAGACTTCACAGCGGCCAGCCTGGAACAAAAAATGCAGACTGGCTACGAGGGCCCTTTACCACCATCAGTCTTCCAGGATATGGTAAGAAACACCGATCCATCCATACCTCTCATGATGGGAGGAGACACCAACGCACGAAAACACCCAATGGAACAATAGATTTGTTGTCTTTAACGTTGACACCTGCCGTGAAGGCTTAATTCAACGTTGATCCATAACAATTGGCACCGATACAAAGCGTCGGTCAGCGCCCCTTTGAGGATTCAAAGGTACCAAATTAGCTCCATGTTGTGATGGCACTTCGCAACCCTTGGTGAGGGTGGAGGCCTATCTAAAACCTCTTCCATACTAAGGGGTATGGCACCCGGTTTGAGAGTGCAAACCACACCGAGCTAGATAGCTCTGCCCGCGATATGGGTGGTAAACCACAGCCACCATGAAGACTCCCCGAAGGGTTAGCCCAATCTAGTCAGCCCAGTATATGCCAGCAGAAGCCAGACATACACCGGGGGCCGCTGACTGCCCGTGGTACCATTTTTAAAGTATTTAGTCAGACCTCGCAGCTTACACCCCAGCTACTCCCAGTTTTAGCCCATCACAATCCTAGACTGGTCACCAATCAAAACAAAAGCCCACAAGAAGGTGAGCCCCGCCCCACACTCACAAAAAAACATTCACATTCTGGACCATATCCCACACACATGCACACATTCACAAGTGAATATCACAACTTATGTCTGCCGTAGGCGCCGCCTCTCAAACACACCACAGGCATACTGATTCAACCTGGAAACTTGCTCACGAGTTGCAAGCGCATTTCCAAGGTTGACCCAATGGGACAGTAACGATATCAACACACGAGGTGAGTCACTTTTTAACTACCTTCTTAACACTAATCTAACTATATGCGATAAGGGTATAGTAAGCTTTATAACCAAAAACCGTAAGGATGTCTTAGATATTACACTTGCCTCCGACTTCTTCTCGGACAAAATATGTACCTGGATGGTTTCGAAGGAGCATTCCTTCTCTGACCACAGATATATTGAATTTCGGTGGAAGGACTCCAAAAAATAAAAAAAAATTAAAATCACTATCCTTAAGAAAACAAACTGGGTTACACTAGACTAGTTGCTAAAAACCTAGCTCCTAAGCCAACCTGTAATCCAACAAACCGAGAGCAGTTAGATGACTTAGTCAACCACTTCACCAAGCAATGCTTCGACGCGCTGAAAAAGGCTTGTCCTAGCAGAACGCACAAATAATCAGATAAACCACCTCTTGGTGGTCCCGTGAACTGGAGGTACTTCGTAGAGAGTGCCGAAAGGAATTCAACACCTCTAAACGCAGCAACAGTGAAGCGTCCTGGAACAGCTCTATTAGTTCAGACTTAGTGCTTATAGAGCAGCTATAAGAAAGGACAAACGCACCTCGTGGGAAACTTTCTGTAGCAATATAGAATCAACGCCGGAAACATCTCGACTACGAAAAATTCTTTCCAAATTCCCCACATCGCCAAGTTTTATACAAAGAGATGACGGCTCTTGGACAGATTCAACCCTTGAATCTCTCAACCTCCTCTTGGATACCCACTTTCCCGGCAGTACAACCGACACACCGAGTGCCTCAACAACGCTCATAGGTGCCTCATCTCAACTGGTGCACTCCATAGTAGGCAGGAGAAAGATTACATGGGCAGTGACAACATTCCAGCCCTACAAAACTCCAGGTCTTGATGGACTTGTGCCATCCCAGCTTCAACATACCCTCCATAATGCCATGGCTTCAGACCATTTTCTCCAGTTGCTTACAACTAAACCAGACTCCCATCGGTTGGAGAGAGGCTAAGGTAGTCTTCATACCTACGGCAGGCAAAGCCTCTCATGCCAGTTCAAAAGACTTCAGGCCAATCAGCCTATCTTCTTTCATGTTAAAAACTCTAGAAAAACTTATTGAAGTTTATCTGAGACAAGCTATTCACCCCTCGAAACTTTCTAGTGCTCAACATGCGTACAGCAAGGGTAAATCTACAGGCACTGCTTAGTCTCGACTATCGAAAGGTCACTCTCAGTTAAGAAATATACGCTAGTGGTATTCCTGGACATTGAGGGTACATTCAATAACGTCCTTCCCAGCACCATCACCCTGGCATTGACGGATTTGGGAGTCGCGGCATCCCTAGTTTCGATCATCGGCCAACTGCTGAGGAATACTGATGAACGCATAAAGAAGGCAAACATAGCGCTCTTCGTTTGCAAGAAATCAATCGGCATGAAATGGGGATTTTTTCCCATCATAGTCCGCTGGATTTACACAGCTATCATCCAACCAATTATACTCCATGGAGTGATTGTCTGGTGTGATTGACTTTTCAAAAAACTTAATATTTTGAAAAGTTTCATCATTCTAGCTCAACTGGAACATGGGTCAGTCCATAATGGATTAAGTTAAAATTTGAAAAAGTCTGAATCTTGGAACTCCGACGTGATTCAGAGGTCATTGCACTCCTACAGATGCCCACAATTATGATCTTTTGGAATTATTTTAGAAAAATTTTGGTGATTACACTGTGTAATTTATCGCTTTTTTTTTTTTTTGCTTTTCATATTATTACATAAATTTCTAAATGAAACCATTTTCTCATATGTGCTCAACTAGATGTGTATTTTTCATTATTGATAAATTTTTGGTATATCTCTTTTTTTTGTAAAACCTTCTGAACATAAAAGTTCTCTTTTGGAAATCATATTATTTAATATACAGCACACGTACAAATAAGTCTAGAATTTTGTGCTTGACTAACCAAGAGAACCTTTAAAGTATCTATTGAAATTTATGAATTTCTTAAAGCGAAATAAGTGCTACAGCCAAGACTTACCTCTCAAAGACCATCAACGGAAATATTTAATAACTTGCATACATATTATATAATATTTTTTTTATTTCGTACAGCCTTTCGTTCTCTTACTGTAAACATATAAAAACATATAAAAAAAATAAAAACAATAAAAAAAAATACGCCCCACACTCAAACTCGATAAAGTCCTCGAAGAATCAATTCAAACTTTTGTAATATTAAATATTGCATTTTTGTTTTTTTGTTTCGAATTCGAATTGTTTTTTGTTACAGTATCGAAACTTCAGATTGATGAAAAAAAGGCAAAAAAAAAAAAATACACCAAAAAGGAAGGCCAACAATAAATGCGCAAAAGTTTGTTTGAAATAGCATAAAAATGGTTTGTGCTTGAACAAAAACAGGTCAGGATGGAAAAGAAAGTTTAAATTGGTGCATTAGAAATTTCAATGTCGCACTTTGAACATAAATTTAGCATAATATTGGCCCAGTTTTGGAGCAGCTATCGAACAACTGTTAACTGGAATGAGTTAAAATTAAACCGCAATACAGCATGTATAGATAGACACAAACCAATTGAAATGATTTGGCTGTGATAAAAGTTATAAATTGTCTGAAATATGATGCCAGGGCCTGAGGGCAGCAGCTAATTGGGTAACATTTAAAATAAGTGTGTGTAAAAAGCCAAGTACGTGCTTTATTTAAGTTACTGCTATAGCGTGTTGTTTAACATTTTTATTATTGAAGCGAAGCTTTTTACTCCTCGTTCTGTGATTTGCTTAGAGTGAAATATGAAAAATTTTCGACAGATTTTTTCTTGGAAATTTGATGGTTTCTTTGTTGCTAGCGCTTATTACAACAAGAAAATTTAATACTTATAGCCCTATTCTGTTGATTGACAATTGTAAATTTATTGACAACTGTAAAAATGTCTTATTCTTAAATACAAACGAAAGCTCATAACATTACAAAACTGTTAGCAACATAAAAAAAATATTCAGAACAAATAAATAAGCGAAACATTTTGAACGTTTTCAACACCTCGGACCAAAAATTAGCACATAAAAGACTAGCTTGTCAATGAATTTACAGTTGTCAATTAACAGAATAAGGCTATTAATATTAAATACTAAAAATATTTAGTGGCTGCCCGTGGGGATCGAACACGTGTCCTCTTGAATGAGAGTCCAATACACTATCCACCAGGCCACAAAGACCTATTAAAAACAGTTGTTAATTCAATATTATTTATAACAGAAGCTATGCTGCAGTAGATCGTCACCATTTTTCAATAGATAAAGGATTGTGTATTTGCTATGCTACAACTAACAAAAATTTGCTTTTATTTGCCACAAGGTGTCTCCAGCATCGGTGTGTTTGTATTGTGAAAGCGTTTGTGGTGTTGTTGGTACGAAGAAAATTGACAATGCCGACAAGTGCGTTGACAAGTGCGTTTTTAAGTGTCAAAAAATAGATGTTATCAATAAATATGGAATCGGCAAGGTATCTAAAATGTTTGTTAAATTTTGTTTCGTGTGCGTTCTTTAATATATATTTTTGAAGAGAAGCTTTTTACTCCTCGTTCTGTGATTTGCTTGGAGTGAAATCAGAAAAATTTTCGACAGATTTTTTCTTGGAAATTTGATCGTTTCTTTGTTGCTAGTGCTTATTACAACAAGAAAATTTGATACTTTAATATTAAATACTTACTTACTTAGGTGGCCGTGACAACCCGTGTCCGGATTTCGACCGACCTCATCAGCTCTCGCCAGGCGCCTCTGCTTTGCGCGCGCCTTCTCCAATCGGATACACCAAGTGCGGTTAGGGCTTCCTCAGCCTGGTCCATCCATCGGAGGCATGGTCTCCCTCGTCGTCGTTGACCAGCGACCCTCGCTTCGAGCACCTTTTTCGCTGGAGCTTCGTCGTCCATACGATGGACATGACCCAGCCAGCGTAGTCGCTGCACAGTTATACGCCAAACTACCTCAATGTCTCCGTAGAGCTCATACAGCTCGTGGTTCATTCGGATGCGATAGTCATCGCCGACTCGAACAGGACCGAAGATTTTGCGAAGAACTTTTCTCTCGAACACCCCCAGAGCGGCTGCGTCAGTTTGCGAAACTACCCATGCCTCAGCGCCATAAACCAGCACAGGTAGAACGAGCGTCTTGTAGAGTGTTAGTTTTGTCGATCGAGAGAGGGCTCTGGAACTTAGTTGCTTACTGAGCCCGTAGTAGCACCTATTAGCAATTATTGTTCTTCGCTTTATCTCCAGGCTGATTTCGTTGTTAGTATTAATGGCGGTGCCAAGGTATACAAACTCCTTGACTACTTCAAAGTTATAGCTGCCGGATGAAACGTGGGAGTCTAAACGCCGAGCTCCCTTGTTTGTAGACAGCATATACTTTGTTTTACCCTCATTTATCGTCAAACCCACTTTGGCTGATTCCTTTTCGATAGCGGCGAAAGCAGCGGTAACATCTCTCTTGGTTCTGCCAACAATATCAATATCATCAGCGTAAGCAAGGAGCTGGACACCTTTATAAAAAATGGTGCCATTACGATGCACACCGGCCTTTCGTACGATCCCCTCCATGATGATGTTGAAGAGATCGCAAGACAGTGGATCGCCTTGCCTGAAACCTCTTTCGGTATTGAAGGTTTCGGAGAGGTCATTTCCTACCTTGACGGAGCTGCGTGTGTTGCTCAACGTCATTCTGCAAAGTCTAATCAACTTTGCAGGTATACCGAACTCAGACATTGTTGCGTATAGGCAATCCCTTCTCGGGCTATCGAACGCAGCTTTAAAGTCGACAAAGAGATTAAGACTTTAATATTAAATACTAAAAATATTTTTTGGCCTGCCCGTGGGATCGAACCCACGTCCTCTTAACCGAGAGTCCAATGCACTTTCCACTAGGCCACAAAGACGTGTTAGAAAAGGTTGTTAATTCAATGCTAATTATAACAGAAGCTATGCTGCAGTAGATCGTCACCATCAATCAATAGATAGAGGAATGTGTATTTGCTATGCTACTACTATCAAAAATTTGCTTTTTGTTTGCCACAAGGTGTCTCCAGCATCGGTTTCTTTGTATTGTGAATGCGTTTGTGGTGCTGTTGGTACGAAGAAAATTACCAATGCCCACAAGTGCCTTTTTAAGTGTCAAAAAAATAGATATCAACAAATATGGAATTAACAACATAGAGTATAAATTATTATCTAGAGATTGCATCAACTCTGCTAAATCTCTGGCATGTGTTAACAGACTCACTTAAAAACATGAAGAAAAAAACTCTGTTAACCTCTGTTAACACATGCCAGAGATTAAGCAGAGTTGATGCAATCTCTAGATAATAATTTATACTCTATGGTATATGTAATTGACGTGGAAATTTGACATTCACAATAAAAAAAAAATAAGCAGTAAATATGTTTTCTGTACATATGTAATTTATTTTATGTTATTTTAAATTTTTGAATTTAAAAGTTAATTTATTAAAAAGTAAAAATTATTAAGCTATCAAACCTATGTAACTGCGAAAAAGCTTCGCTTCTCTCGTGTGTCCAACGACGCACCTGTGTTTTTTTATTTTTAAGCTTTTTTTTAGTGTTACATCTAATGCTGACGCCCATACAAATCGCTGCTAATCCGCTTATATAAATTGCCTTTACTCGTACTTATTTTAACCACCACACAGTGGTTCAGAATAGGTTTTCATTGTCCAAAATGCTAGAACTTTTGAAGCGATAGAGATATTTTTGTAATTTAAGATAATTCCTTGGAATTGTTGTGTTAAAAATTTTGTTAAAATCGATTGAGTACTTACTGAGAAATTCTAGGTCAAAGTTGAACTTTAAAAATTTTGAACTCTTAGTGTGAAATTATGCCTTTTTTATTTTTTTTTTTTTAAATCTTCTCTATTTATAAAAAAAATTCATATGTTGATAAATAAAACATTTTATTATAATGTTACACTGTGCATGTCGAAATATCAAACAAGCTGGGGATAAAAAAATGGGTATTTTGGCCAATGGTTTTAATTCTTGAGCCACAGTGCGCCGGCTTCTAACGTATCTTTAAGCACAGTCTGGCTAATATCCAGTTTAGCAGCAGCTCTATTTAAGTGACTGCGTCTTGATGATGATGATTGTTATTGATTTGATTGTATTTCTGTTTATTGGATTCACCTGCTTGACCAACCATTAAATTGCCAGATTATTGTTTGAAAGCAAAGCAAAAAAAAAAGAAAAGAAATCAAACCTCCTTTGAGCACGCACCATGGTCAAGTTAGTGCGACGATTTGTAAAATTTTTTAAAAGCTTTATATATATATATATATATTACAACTTTATTTATTGAACTCATGTGCACACAATAAAACGTGTTCTATTCAAGGAATTTCATCAGTTTTGTTCCTTCTCTTCAACATTTTTTTTTTTTATATTTATTTATTTATTTATTAAAACTCTACAATTCACTTGAATGCTTTTTCATTTTCATTAAAGCAGTCTTAAGACGTTTCGTTCGCCCACCTGCTGCTTCCTGTCAGCTATTAACTGTTTCGTTACAATTTAGGGCTTTAAGCTTTGCTAAGAAACTTGTTCAAATTTGTCTCCAGCACTTGGTCAACAGTTGGTAGATATTTCGTAAATGATTTACTTCATGCTGACTAATGCTTGGTGGCATCATTCGGGGCAAAGTTCAAACAGCCAAACAGTTAAACAGCGACAATGTTCAACATTAAACTCAAGAAATAATGTTGAAAATAAATTACGTGAAATTAATTCCAGTTTATTAGGCACAATGCTAAAGAAATAAAGGACTGTCCTTTTAGTCTGTAATGGTGTGCTGGCAGCTACCTCTTCTATGGACAGTATAGTTGAGCTATGATATCATGCAGCGGGTTTGCTTTGAAAACAAGCAAATTCACGGTTGCCTGCCTGCTTTTCACCCCGAGCAATCAAAGCACAAACACGATTAAAGCAAGTTCCTAGAGCTACTAAGAGCTTAGTTGCTCAGCAGGGATGCTCAAGACTAGCTGGTGGGTGAAATAGTGGGTTGTGCCTAGATTTTGGTGGCAATTAAAAATAATAATAATGTTGAGCTTCAAATTTTAATAGACTTTACATGGTGTGACAATTAAATAACCGAACTTTTGATTTAAATCATAGAAAACGTGGCGCCATCTATGAACATATACGTTGTTAGATACGACCTCTTTCAAACGTATCCATGTTCATGCAAATCAGTTGATAGGTTATAAAATTAAGCGTATTTTGATGACAATTGTTTTTTATGTTTAATCGTACAAACATAATAGAACAAAGAGCAAATATTAAATTTTATTTGAAACTTGAAAATAAATTCGCTGAGACATACAAACTGCTGAAAAAAAGTTTATGGTGATGATTGTATATCTCGTACACAAGCTTATACGTGGCTTCAACGATTCAAAGATGACCGTGAAGACTTGAACGCTTGAACAAAGAAGCGTACGTCCAGAGAACAAAAATCGTGATGAACTCACGTGAAAAATATTCGTGAAATCATTGCTGTCGATGCAAATTTTGCTGTGAGAACGTTGGTTGAGCAGTTAGGAACAAATAGAGAGAGACTGTTCGTCAAATTCTAACTAAATATAAAGAATTAAATAAATGGGTAAAATAAAGATAAAAAAACGCACGTATAGAGCATTGTAAAGATATCATTTCAACAGCTAAAAACAATCCAGATTTATTTTTATTCGAGCATAACTGATGATGTTAACATGCTGCTTTAAATATTACCCTGAAACTAAGTCAATCTGCACTGTGGAAGTCGAAAGCCGAACCAAACCCAAACAAATTACATTTTCAGAATTCCAAAATCAAGTCAATGTTGATCACTTTCTACGATTCGAAGGGTATTGTCCACAAGGAATTTTATCCAGAAGGTCAAACTGTCAATGGTGATTAATATTTAGAAGTTGTACATTGTTTTTGGTCAAGAATTGTTCGTGTTAGACCTGAATAACCAGAGGGGAAAACAGCTGCTTTTTTTCTGCACGATAATGCACCTCCTCACAAGACCAAAAACAGTGAATGAATTTTTGATGAAAAAACAGATCTGTCTTATCGACCATCCTCCGTTTTTGCCTGATCTATTACCTTGCAACTATTTTATGTTCCCGAAACTGAAGAGTGCCATGAGAGGAGCGTTTTACGATGATACTTCGGCTATCAAGCAGACGTGACGCAGGTACTAAAGAACATCCCGGAATCCGATATCAAAATCGAATGTGTATTTTACTCTACATATTAAAAGTTCGGTTATTTATTTGTGACACTGTGTATGTCACAAAGCCTGCGAAGGTATAGGAATTGACCTAAAAACTTATTAGTACGGGGACAGTCTTACCCGTCAAATGAGGACGACTTTATCTATCCACTGCATTGAGACTAAAATTGGGTGTTAAAATAGGCGTTTTTGAGTGTTGAACATGTTGTGCTTTAAATGTTGACTCTTGAACTTTCCTTGGAGGTTGCCCGTCATGGTTTGAACTGGACCCTCAAACTGGCACGGCGATCACTGAGGTAGGTGATGAAATGGTGTAAAATTGGGAGCGCTCTTACTGAGCACGGCAGTGCCTGAGAGCACGACCAATACTCTATCTGGGATCTTCGCATCACTCGGACAACCAGAATAAGAGCGGGATAAACAGGTCCTTCTGTTCTGTGGAGGTACCAATCAAGTTAAATTTTCTCTAAACAATTAGAGACAATTCATTTAGAATTCATCAATCATTCTAAAAGTTTGTGGACAATTAGAATGGCCTTTTCAGTACTTATTGAGCATGGTCAAATGTAAATATTCACTCTTTCGATACTGCGTGCGTGAATTTTTACTCTTATTGCGGGGATGTTGTGGACCCTCATTGACGGAATCGAGTTGCCCAGATGACTGTCGTGGGCTGGCCCTTTGGAGAAGCTCGTACTGGTTGTGGTTGTGTAAATGCTACACAGGTCTAAATTGACTGGCGAGGTCGCGTAGTGGTACGACTGGGCTGACATATCTTTCTTAATATGCAAGAGATTGAGTAGGTCTCGTCTTCACCAGTAGATGACTATGCAGGTACGCCACTACCGGTAGTTAAACTGGTACTGCTATTACGGGCAGTATGTGGTGTTACATATTGCTCCTAATCAGCAGGGCACTGGGTGATGTTTCGTGTTTGTGAAACAGCTTCCAAGTTCGTACGAGGAGTGCCTTTTATATTTCGGGATTAGAGAACAAAAACAAATATTAATCATCGAAAATCACTTTATTGTTTTTCAACATATTCTCCATTAAGATCTATACACTTTTGCATGCGTTTGAACCAATTGTCGAAGCACTTTTGCCACTCTGATTGAGGTATCTCCAAAACATGCATTCTGAATGCCGCAACCGCTTCTTCGGGCGTCGAAAATCGTTGTCCACGCAGTTTATTCTTCACGGTTGGGAATAAAAAGAAATCATTCGGTGCCAAGTCAGGACTATACGGCGGATGACCCATCAAATCGATGTTTTGGGTGCTCAAAAATGCAGTTGTTTGAGCCGATGTGTGAAAGCTCGCATTGTCGTGGTGAAGAGTGATCCGTCTTCGGCGGTTGGTTTTCCTGATTTCTTGGAAGACAACTGGCAAACAAATGGTTGTGTACCACTCAGAGTTGACTGTTCTGCGTTGTTCTAGTGGTACGGTTGCGACATGTCCATATTTTCCGAAAAAACAGGCGACCATTTGCTTGGAAGTGCTTCGTGCGCGAACAACTTTTGTTGGATTTGGCTCATCTTGAAACACCCATACAGTCGACTGCTGTTTACTTTCGGGCTCATACGCGTAAATCCACGATTCATTACCTGTCACGATGTCATAGACGTGTTTCGAAGCACCGCGATCGTATTTTTTGAGCATTTCCTTCGACCAATCGACACGAGCCTTTTTTTGAGCGATTGACAAATTGTGTGGGATCCAACGCGAACAAATTTTTTTGACAGTCAAATGTTTATGCAATATTGAATGTATGCTGGTCCCACTTATGCCTAAGGTTGCCTCAATCTCACGATAGGTAACATGACGATCTTGCAATATCAGTTCGCGCACAGCATCAATGGTTTTCGGAACAACAGCTGAATTCGGACGACCTTCACGAAATTCGTCTTGGAGTGAACTACGACCACGATTGAATTCACCATACCATCGTTAAACACTGGTCCTTGATGGAGCTTCATCGCCAAAAATTGAATTAAGTTCATCCATGCACTGTTGCTGTGTTAATTCACGTCGAAAGTTGTAAAAAATAGTCGCACGAAAATGTTCACGATTTAATTCCATTTTTAGACCGAGATGAATCTTTTAAGTTACTATAAACAACACAAATAGCGCTCGTATGTCAAAACGTTCTGAGTACGTATAAGCCAACAAATGTCAAACTTTGCGATAGAGCTTTCAGTTGACAGATTGCAACACCAGGGTTGCCAAGTCCCGAAATATAAAAGGCACCCTACGTATTGCCCCACCGGATGCCCCGTATGCTTTACAAGTTAAAGCATAAACGGTTCCGTGTTGTGGTATACACTAAGTTCTGGTTGTCTGTTTCATGAACTTTTACCCTAGATCTGGAGACTCAAGTACTTAAGCCAAAACAGCAGGCTGACTTGTTAAGCCGGAATCATTCCTGTCTTGGTTGTCAACTCTGTGAGAATATTCAACTGGGTAACCGGAAGAGAGCGTCGGTGTGGAGTGATTAGGTGGTTGTTGTCGTTCTTGGGGAGGATACGTTTTCAAAACTAGCCTGCTCGAGCCTTCTCAGGGTCTGCATCACGTTTTTTGTGAAATTGCATACAGCATTTCAGTTTCGTTGCGATTGGCACATCTTCGCTATTAGATTATTAGCAGACGATTATATCCCCGTAATGTTTTTAAGCTCTGCACGTTCTGCCATAAAGCGAGGACACACAAAACTTACGTGCTTAGCGTGTTCGGGTATGCCTGAGCATTCTGGGCAGCAATGTTCGTCCACAATACGAAATCTGTTCAAGTATTGTTGAAAAGAGCCATGGCCGTTGACTATTTGGGTTGTATAGTAGTCTAACGACCCGCGTTTGCGTGACATCCAGTCTAGGATTTGTCGGTATTAGTGGGTACGTCCATCTACCGATGTTAGCTCGGTCCCAACGTGATTGTCATTTTTTTATGGCCTCCGCCTGTCTTCATTTGTGATTTTGATCACTTGCTGGGCATACAATCGTCTCGTCTCCAGTGCGCGAATGTCAACTGGCATCTTACCAGCGATGGCATCAATAGCTACGTCTGAGACCGTTCTGTATGTATATGCTACTACCCTCAGTTGACCCTACTCAGCGGTTCGATAGCAGTGCATTTTGCACCTGTCCAGATTGATGACGCATAAAGTAACACAGAATCTATCAACGTTGACAGTAGAAGTTTTCTTTCTCCTTGAGCGCCTTCAATATTTGGTAGGATACACATAAGTGCGCCGTTTATGGTTCTCGCCTTGTCTGCTGCCACCAGTAGAGGCGCGTTGAAGTACCCCTAGATATTTTATGTGGCGCTGCGACATTATCCATGACCACCGATGTAGACAACCAACTGCTCTGGCTGTTTTTTGAAGGTGACTAAGACCTGTTCTGTTTTCTCTGATATGAAGCAGCAAAACCTTTTAAATACAAAACAATAACATATTCCTTTTTTTCCTTTTTACTTAATCTTTTTCATTGTCTAATCATTTTCAACCAGGCTGAATAAGAGCTGATGAGGTCGGCCGAAACCCGGACACGGGTTGTTACGGCCACCTAAGCAAGCAAGCAATAATTTTCAAAAATAATAATAAAATAACCAAGAACTCAGTGTCTAACACTGAGCATTTCAACACAATTCAATTTTACTTTATATGCTTGCTTTGATAAAGTGACCGTTTTTCTTGTTTTCGTTATGCTTTATGCTCATTTGTTCTTGCTCTCTATGTTGTTTATGTTTAAGCACTTTTAAAGATGCAAGTTGAATAGAGTGAGCATACGAATCATAGACAAATGACTTTCAAAACATACCAGTGCCGCTCTTTAATGTCACATAATCGACAACTTAGTACTGCTAGATATAAAACGACGATTGATGCGGTTTTTACACGATACTTACAGAAATTCCAATCAAACTAGTAAGCATTAACCTATTGTATCTGTTTTGGAATGTAATGTAATGATTGAAATATGAATTATTTAATACTGCTATAATAAATTTAAAAATTAAAAAAAAACACTGTTATTTTATTTCATAGCTTTAAGTTTTCACTACAGTCGGCAGTCCTCCTACTACATATTTTTTTTGCTCCACCTTTCTTTGATATTTCTAATGAGCTCTATATTAAATATTAAAGAATATAAAGTTTTTATTTTAATATATAATATATAAGTTTTTTTAAATATATAAATATAAATTTTTTTTGCTCCACCTTTCTTTGATATTTCTAATGAGCTCTATATTAAATACACTGATTGGACCTTATCAGTGTGGCTTTCGACCTGGTAAGTCTACCATAGACCAGATTTTCACGCTACGACAAATCCTGGAGAAAACCCACGAAAATCAAATTGACACACACCATCTCTTTGTCGACTTTAAAGCTGCGTTCGATAGCCCGAGAAGGGATTGCCTATACGCAACAATGTCTGAGTTCGGTATACCTGCAAAGTTGATTAGACTTTGCAGAATGACGTTGAGCAACACACGCAGCTCCGTCAAGGTAGGAAATGACCTCTCCGAAACCTTCAATACCGAAAGAGGTTTCAGGCAAGGCGATCCACTGTCTTGCGATCTCTTCAACATCATCATGGAGGGGATCGTACGAAAGGCCGGTGTGCATCGTAATGGCACCATTTTCTATAAAGGTGTCCAGCTCCTTGCTTACGCTGATGATATTGATATTGTTGGCAGAACCAAGAGAGATGTTACCGCTGCTTTCGCCGCTATCGAAAAGGAATCAGCCAAAGTGGGTTTGACGATAAATGAGGGTAAAACAAAGTATATGCTGTCTACAAACAAGGGAGCTCGGCGTTTAGACTCCCACGTTTCATCCGGCAGCTATAACTTTGAAGTAGTCAAGGAGTTTGTATACCTTGGCACCGCCATTAATACTAACAACGAAATCAGCCTGGAGATAAAGCGAAGAACAATAATTGCTAATAGGTGCTACTACGGGCTCAGTAAGCAACTAAGTTCCAGAGCCCTCTCTCGATCGACAAAACTAACACTCTACAAGACGCTCGTTCTACCTGTGCTGCTTTATGGCGCTGAGGCATGGGTAGTTTCGCAAACTGACGCAGCCGCTCTGGGGGTGTTCGAGAGAAAAGTCCTTCGCAAAATCTTCGGTCCTGTTCGAGTCGGCGATGACTATCGCATCCGAATGAACCACGAGCTGTATGAGCTCTACGGAGACATTGACGTAGTTCGGCGTATAACTGTGCAGCGACTACGCTGGCTGGGTCATGTCCATCGTATGGACGACGAAGCTCCAGCGAAAAAGGTGCTCGAAGCGAGGGTCGCTGGTCAACGACGACGAGGGAGACCATGCCTCCGATGGATGGACCAGGCTGAGGAAGCCCTAACCGCACTTGGTGTATCCGATTGGAGAAGGCGCGCGCAAAGCAGAGGCGCCTGGCGAGAGCTGATGAGGTCGGTCGAAATCCGGACACGGGTTGTCACGGCCACCTAAGTAAGTAAGTAAGTCTATATTAAATATTAAAGAATGTAAAGTTTTTGTCGCCAAATTTGATGTTGTTAAGAATGTCAGCGTGAAAGATGTCAACAATTCATCACCCAAAACCATCACCTAACTACAGCTCATTATATTAAAAATACAATTTTTTTTTTTTTTTCTTGTCTACCGAATTAAGTAAATATATGAGCACACATTTGCACAATATTCGTGCCTCTAGCTAAATTGTGCTATTTCTATGAAGTTTTTACATCAAGAATGCTTGTAATTTTTTTTCTTTCTCTTTTAGTCGGAATGAAAACGATTTTAGCAACTCGAAGGTACTGCATGAAAAAAAAAATCCATTATTACAGCTATTCATTATTTTAGCAAAGTGAGGTTTGTATGATTTTAATTAAAAATTTTTTGTAGCAAAACCAACTCTTGGCATAAAAATATTATAAGCAACTTCACATTCCATATGCATACAACTAAATTTCTAAAATTACAAAAATTCTAATAAAAAATTCGAAATTTATTTGCAAAGTTTCAGTTTTGTGCCTCAACGCTATAATTTGTGTAATCGAAAGTATTACACGATGGTAACACATACGAATAATAGTAATAGGGGTTATTGTAGAAACCAAGAGCTCTTGGAATCAGAATTGAAGCCGACAAATATTTTGCTTAGGTGGCATCGTATAACATAGGTTTCCGTGACATCTAAAAGAGACACCGAATCCGATTCGAATATAATACCGCCAAATCAGAGCCCATGATACCTGAACGAAATATTTGCCGGCTTTAATTCTGATTCCAAGAGCTCTTGGTGTCTACAACAACCCCGAATATATACTATTACAACCGTGAGTACGAAGGAATGACAAGCTCGAGTTTGCCGATTTTTATAGTGCAATCAAGTAGCGGCAAAAGAACCTCAATTTTTAAAACACCAACGACCATACATCCATCTCCATCCATTCATTTATTGCATGTTTAAATTAACATAAATTGAATGCATTCAACAAGTTTATATATATTCTTTTTTCAATAAAATCCTTTAAAAATTATATATAGGTGTGTTCCAGTACTTTTTTGCAGAAATTCGCAAAATTTACAGGGTAAGCGAAAAATGCGCTCATTGTATGAAAAAATGCAAAAAGTAAACAGGTTATCGGTTGCTACGGGAACAGGTTTTCGCAACAAGTCGCAACTTTCGAAGAGACGTCAACTACTGTAGCTGATATTTGCAAAAGAAAATAAGTTATTTTCATTATAAAACACTGCATAGCACTTTGCATTCTTTTAAATGTACCTGGAGAACACTTTTTTACATTTTATTATTTCTTTTATTAAATTTTATCATCAGCTGGTATTGACTGACGCAATATTTTAGCATAAGCTGTCAAAATATGGCAGCTTGCTAATTGTTGCGAATTTTGCTTCGCCAAATTTGTATAGCATAAAATAGCAACATTTGGAAAAGCCTGTATGATACTTCATTAAATTGATCATTGAAAATTATAATTAGAGCAGTTCAAATAGCACGAATGCATGGATACAATTGGTGTGAATGAGTACGCATATGGTACGAATTGGAGAAAAATTTGTAGGACGGACTGTATTTTCTTTGCATTTTTTTTTGTCGTTTCTTTCAATTCTTTCTTCGTTAAGTTTCGATCAAATATTTACTGTGCTGTTAATAATTAATTTAACATTTTTAGAGTAAACAAAACTATTTAAGATAAATGTATGCGGAATTGGTAGTGATGTGTGTAGCTAATATTAATTCATTAAATGCAGCTGCTCTTAAAAACACCAGATATAAAAAAGGAACAACGTTTATCCTTTTCTTACAAAATATGTCTGTTCTGCCCACGCGCCACTTGTTTTCAGATTTTAAAATTGGACAAAAAAATTAAGTATCATACGGGCAAAACGACTGCATTTCTCATTTTCGCTCTCTTTTGCAAATTTTTTTGATACGGGAACAGGAAAAAGCAGAAAATGGTAGAAAATTGTAAGAATTCGTACGAATTTTCAAGTACGGGAGCAGACCTTATATGTCGCCGCCCGTACAGCAACAAAAAGAAATGTATTGCAATTGCAAGAAAGTCTGCAAAACTTTTCTTAGCCTATTTATTATTTATTTGAATGCTAAGCACATATGGCTTTATAGCAATTAATATTAGATAAAAGAAATACAATTTATTTAAGTACAATTAAATTATTATAAAAATGTAAAATTGTCAGGCTTTCAAGTTTATACTGTTGCAATCCGGTTAGCTTTTTAGTAGTAAATAGAATGAATTGATTAGAGCGGTGCTCCCATATGCCAGGCTAGACGGACGAGGTCGAGCTCATACATGTGCTAGGCAAGACAGACGAGGTCTTGCTCTGGATAATCTAAATATATCTATAGCGTGTATATCTATATAAATATGGATTAGAGCACAGCTCACACATGCAAAGCAAGTCGTACGGCGTCAAACCGTGCCAGGCGAGACGGACGTGGTCTCGCTCTGGATAATCATACCAAACATCACAGGAAAATATTAAGTATCCTTGGAAAGCATGATCCAGATTAGTGGCGATACTGTAGACAATCTAAAATATTAAATTTAATTGAATAAATGGATTCATTTAAAGAAATTGCATCTGAAACAAAATTAAAGTCCCCACAAGCGCTTCTGAGTGGTTCATTTTGCAAGTAATTAATTCCACAAAAGTTCATGTAAAGTAACTCAAAAGAACTTCTAGTAGAGGAATAATAAAGTAAATTTTGCTCAGTAAATATTGGCTGTCTACATATCCATGTAAAAGTTTGAAAATCGAAGTAGCATTTAGCATAATTCTCCGATTATTTAAAGTAGGAAGATTTCAAAGTGGCAGACTATATTCATAAGTTGGTAGGTGATAATTAGAATTGCAGCAAAGATGGCTTAAGCAGAACAAAAGAAACTTTTTCTGAACTGATTCTATGTCGTCAATGTAACAACTATATCGAGGGCACCAAACAATTGAAGCATATTCTAAAATAGGTCGCACTAGAGAGGTGAATAAGGTTTTTGTTATATAGGGATCATTAAACTCTTTTGCCTATCGTTTAATAAAACTATTTAAAAAGTACAATTTGCTTGATTTATAATTTTATTAATATGAATATTAAAGCGAAGTTTAGTATCCATAGTTACTCTAAGATCATGAAAGATATCTAAAAACTCTAATGTATGGTCTCGAATTTTATAAATACATGTGACAGGAGATTTTCGAGTGAAAGTAATATGCTTGCATTTCTTCATGTTAAGATTCATACGATTCACGTTGCACCAGCTATAAAGATGGTCTATGTCAGCTTGCAAGAGAACGGCATCATTAGCATTTTATTTATTAAAATACTCGAATGCTTTATGACAGATGGCAAATCATTTATAAACAGCAAAAAAAGAAGAGGCAAAAAAAAAAGAAGTTTAAAAAGCACACGTTGTATTCTATTGCATAAATAAGATTCAATCCATCTTACAAGTGTTTCGGGGAATCCAGCAAGAGATAGCTTTAAGGCTAAGAGTTTATGATTAACAACATCAAAAGCTTTACTAAAATCTGTGTATATGACATCAGTCTGTAAACCTTTTCCAAAATTCTCAATGGTTTTGGAAGTAAACTCAACTAGGTTTGTAGCCGTAGATTTTCCAGAAACGAATCCATGTTGAATTAGAGACAATAAAGATTTAACACTATGTGATAATTGTGAAGTAATGATTGCCTCGAAAAGCTTCGGCAAAGGGCTTAATTTTGCAATTCCACGATAGTTATCGATTAAAGACCTGTTACCAGACTTGTGTAAAGGAATAATAAAAGACGACTTCCAGGCAACTGGAAAATAGCAAGATTTTAATGAAGAAGAAAAAAGTAAAGTGATTGGAGTTACTAATTCAAATTCACTCTTTCAAATTGTACTGTAATACCTCGATTTACGTTGTCTCTATTTATGTTTTCTCGATTTATGTCATGCAAAAAATTGTTTCTTCAAAATTCGATTTACGTCGTCATTCGATTTACGTCGTCTCTATAAAGGAACTAAAATGTTGAATAAAAAACGGGGAATTCCTTTTTTAAATTGATCTATATGTTTGTTTTCATGTTGTTTATGTATTATTTTAGTTAAATTACGAAATTTGTACTGAAATGACGTGTTATATGAGCTCGAAAAATGAAGTGAGTAAAATTAAATCCCAGTTAAAAAAAAAAAACGAAATGCTATATCATCTGCCTCCGACTATAGCAAGAACTATTATAAAAAGTGGCCACAAAATCTTACAAGCGCATTTGGAAAAAATGGAGATGGCACTTAATGTGTGAATAAAAGACTTAAACAATAAAAATAGCCCGCTAACTTCTGTAGTTATACAAAGAAAGGCCATAAATTTGTTCAACAATCTTAAAGCTGCGGATAATGAGAAAGCTAACGATTTTTCTTTCAATGCTAGTAGTGGTGGCTGGCTGGAAAAATTCAAAAAAAGAGCACACTTTCGCAGCATAAAAGTCGGTGGGGAGTCTGTAAGTGCTAATAGTGAAGCAGCTAAGATTATTCCACAAAAGTTGAAGCAATTAATTGACAATGGCAGATACACTCCCCAGCAAGTTTTCAATTTCGATAAGACTGGGCTTTTCTGGAAGCGAATGCCGGAAAAAGCATTTATAGCAAAAGTGGAAAGATTAGCAGCTGGACCCAAAATTTTGAAGGAAAAGCTTACGCTTCTACTTGAAGATAATGCCGCCGATTTGAAACTTACGCCTTTGTTGGTCTATAAGTCTGAAACACCAAGGGTTATGAGACATAATTGCTTGGGTCACTGCTAAATTGTTTGACAATTGCTTTAAGTTGATTTTTTGTCCTGTACTTAAAAAATATTGCGAAACAAATAATTTGTTATATAAAGCACTGCTCCTTATATAATAATTCACCTGGACATTCTATCAATTTGGTGGACAGGGACACTGATAATGAAGTCGTCTCCTTACTTACCTCCGAATACTATATCTCTTATCCAACCCATGAACCAAAGTGTGATCGCTGCATACAAAAAACACTATTTGCGATGAACATTTAGCTGTCTGATTGATGCCTTCGACAAGGATCAGGGCCAAACGAATTAAAATTCTGATCAGTTCGAAAATTGTGGAGTGAATATAATATTATGAATGCGGTGGAAAATAAAAAGCTAAGCTGGGCAGAAGTTACTTAATAGACACTACGAAATACCTGGAAAAACATATGGCCTGAATACACATCTGAAAGCGTGGAAGAAGAAAATCTGATTGAGTTAAGCATTGATGATTCTTAACTAGACCAGGCTGACGAACCGCCAACAACCGCAGAGCTATTTGCATTCACAAATCTTTTAACCCAAAATGATTTTGCACAAGAGGATTCGGAGGCCGAAACTGGGGAAGAAGAACATAATTTTCAGTGCGAAAATTATCACAGGCTTCTGACCACATAAAAAAGGCTACCGGTATTTTTGAAGAATTTGGCAAAAACGAAGAACGAGTTGAGTCCACAAAGAGATCTATTAACTTTAGTTTGCAATATTGCAAGGACCTATATGCAGAGAAAACTATGTCTTTGTCTCAGGAATGCGTGGATTCATTTCTCTAACCCATTACAGTGGAATCTCAATCATCAAGTCAGAGTCAGACCTGGCAGCAAACTTATTCAGATAATGATATGAAAACGCTCATGTCTACAATTTTAACATAAAGCGATGACTCTAGCAATTAATTATACTTAAATATATGGGCATTTCCAAACTGGCGTTACGTACGATTTGTACGAAGACAAAAATTGAGCCTGATTCACTTGTCTGATGGCTAGATTGCGTGTCGTACTCGTATACCCATATCTCATCACCAGTAATGATGGATTCGATGAATGATTCGTCGTTTTTGACCATTTCCAGCATGTCTTTCGCGATAGCAACTCGGTCTCTTTTTTGCATGAAATTGAGTTCTTTCGGTACCAACTTCGCAGCGACACTTCTCAAGCCCAATTCATTCTTCAAAATGTTCTGAACGGATCCAATTGAAATGCCGACGTCCTCTGCTGTCTCACTAATCGTCAATTTGCGTTTTTTGACCAACATTTCTTTGATTTTTCAACGTTTTCTTCGACAGTCGAACACGATGGCCGCCCGGTACGAGGGTCGTCTTCTACTTCGTCTTCTACTCGTTGCTAAATTTTTTCTTCCATCGTAAAAATCGAAGACACGAAAAAAGTTGTTGTAAACAAAACACTGTCACTTTACCAAATGTCAACGAGAGACGCTGATATTTGGCAGCTTGTCATAGACACATGTGGCAAACTACTAAAAAAAAACATTTTCGAATCGGACAGTTAAGTCCAGTTCACAGTGAGAATGAACCTTTCTTTTTGAACAAGGCGTATGTATAAATAATATGCTCTTATAAAATATTTTGAATGTTTGCTTCATATTGGTTATAAAATGTCTTTAAAATGTAGACGGAAGTCGAAAAATGCACCAGAAAACGAAGAACAGCTCAAAATATTGGAAGATAATAGGAAAAGAATTCAAGGAGAATTCAAAGAAAAGATGGGCCTAATTTTCGATAGATGGGAACACAGCCAGAAGGTTCTTCTCTAATTACCAGTTATCCGCAAGTATTTTAAAAGTTGATAGTGAAATAATACAAAATTTCTGGCGGTAAATTAATTAAAAAATAAACTTTCGAAGCCTTGTTAGATCATACTTTCGAGTTGTTTTTAAAAAATGATGACTGCTATAAGATGCTACCAACAGTACATAAAATTCTGGTTCACGAAACTGAAATAATATATACCTACCTTTAATTTACCTATAGCAATCCTTTCAGCAGAACCTTTACACGCAGAGAAAAAACTTTTATCGCCAATTTGCAGTAAACGAACTTCGTTTATCGTGCTTGGAAACTTTTTTTGCAAACGTTTCAACAGTTACGAGAAATGGAAAAAGTTGCGGAAAACAGGTTATTTAGTTGCAGGAAAAGAATTTCGTTTGTTATAAGCGCGTGCAATTTTTTTTTAATTGCGGCAATTAAAGAATTTGTTTGTTGCATTTCTATTTCTATTCAATTGAGTTTCTATTTCTATTTCAATTCAATTCAATTCAATTCAAGTTCTAATAAAAGCAAACAAAAAAACGAAAACCAAATTTATCTCAGCTGGGGACTCGAACCCAGGCTGCTTCGCATACAAATCAAGCACATTAACCACTATGCCACGACCACCACAAAAATGTGGTGGAAAGTTTTCGTTTTTGTCGGGCTTCTGTCGAGCTTTTGTCCATGACAAATATTTAACATTTGGCATTAACGAAAAAAAATTTTATAACTTTACTTCAATACAATTGAACTCCAAGCAGCAGCACTAGGCGAATATTAGCCGACTGAAAATTCAATTGACGGTGGTGCAACAGTAAACCAGACATCGACCAGTCCTGGTTCGAATTCCAATGATTGAAGTAAGATAAATATCAATTATTTCAAATCATATTGAATTTATGTGTTAGAAGAAATGTTTGTAATAAAATAAAAATTTTAATATTAAAATTCATAAAAGATCTATTTTTAGTAAAGCGAATTGCGTTGCTATTTTTTTTATTTTTTCGATATTTTTCGCTATTTTTACGTTAGTTACAACTGAATATTCGTTTGCAGCTACTACAGCTTGCAAACGAAGTATACTTGGCTAATTTTTCAGTTGATCTAAATTTCATGTACGTACGATATTTCCTTCTATTCTTGTCCCTCATCCCATAGAACTCGTTACATTGTGCGTCGTTTCGATTTATGTCGCCTTTTTTCCAGAATGAATTGAAACGTAAATCGAGGTATTACAGTATTTCTTTATTTCATTATTACAATAGTTCAATTATATACACACATTTTTATTTAATGGAAACATATTAATCACAAACGAAATTGAGACATGTATTTTTATTTTTTTTTTTAATTACTTTATCAATTTTATGTTATTCATATTACAGCCACCCACAAGTTTTTACAAGCACATAATTAAATTTTACTAGTTGGTGTTACAGTAATATCAAAAGCCAAAATCAACCAACAGCAAAAATGCTCAAAATATACTTATGCATGTATATGTAAACATGATGTCAGTGTTTGATGAAAATTGCAGGTATGCGCTAAATTAAGCTCAAACAACCGCACGAATTGACGTTGAATGTGTTGGAACGCTGAGAGTTGATGTGGGCTGGTGCTGCTGTTGTTACTGCTGCTTGTCATGCAGCTAGTTAAGATGAAAGACGTTGCCGATGTTGTTGACGATAATGCGGATGTTGTTGGCTAAGATGATGACATTATTACAGCACTGTGAGTAAACTTTGACAGACAGGCAGTCAGCTAGTATCAGCAATAATCACACCTGTTGTCATGTTTACTTAACTAACGCCAAGTGTGCAAAAATTAAATCAAATAGTGTTAGATTTCAAGGCGAGAAAGTTAAGTCAAAGCATATATTTGTATCAAAGATTTAAGCAGGGAAATTTTCAGGACGAATTATGTTATGCTTCACTTAAATTCTAAGGAATCCATTGAAGTGATATGAAGGATTTGATTAACTGATTTTAAATAAAAAATAAATATTTATTTTTAAAATGTATGATATGCCTACACACTGCAAAATACATACGAGTATATCTATATAAATTATTTACCTTTGCTTATGTTAAAAATTCGATACAATTATTTTATTTATGCTTCTATGCAATTTAATTATACCTACGTATAGTTGTTATGCTTACCACAAGCCACAACAACAACAACAACAAAAAACACTCAATTTGTGGTGCAAACCTTTCAACAACACAGATACTCTTTTTTGCATTCGTATTTGTATAACTTCTGACTGAATTTTCATTTATATTTAACTATAGTAACAAGACTTGCATGTATAAATGTGAAATACTCTTAACAAAAGTACAAGAGTCAAATTCCAAAATTAATACAAGTGTATATTTCCAGTGTGTGGGTAGCTTTATGTAATTGATTATGGCAGAGCAAGTAAATGGTTTGATGAATTTGATTAAAAATAATACGAAATATATTATGGCCAGTTTATATTTATGCTTATTTTGATTGCAAAATTGCTTGAAATTATATTCTCCAATTACGCATATCTATCAAATCTATTTATCTATATTATTATTATGCAAGCGCATTTTTAAGCATTAATATCAAATCTCTAAAGTAAATGATATATTTATAAATTTTCTGATAAATCGTGTATTTTTAAGACAAGCTCAAACAAATCTCTATGTTTTACTACGCTTCTTTTGTGCTGCCTTAAGCTATTTGATATACATATATATTTTTTAAGTGAAAACTTCTTCAGGCCTGTTCGGCACAATTTGAAGAAAATTATAAATTCGCGTCAGCACTGTTAACGTCAGCAATTTTATATCATCAACACTGTTAATGTCATCACTGTTAACATTAGCACATTTAAGGCGTGCACTGTTAATGCCTGCATTTTTAATTTAACTAACAGGCAAGCTGAAAACAGCAACGTTTTCAGGTTTTTTGTATGGGACCCCAAGAAAGGTATAGGGGATAGGTGAGTAAGCAAGAAATGTTGAAGGGCAAAAAATAATAGGACCAGCTCATATAATTGACCCCTCTAGGGGCTAATTCGGAACAGATACTTACAATAAATGACAGTTTTTTGTGTTTTTTTATGGGGCCCCCAGAAGAGTGACAGATAGGGGATAGGTAAGTTCAGAATAAGGACAAGGTCATATATTTGATACCTTTAGGGTCGATTCGGGAGAGATATGAACTATAATTGACACTTTTTGTATTTTTTTTGTATGGGGACCCCAAAAGGGTGACGTATAGGAGATAGGTTTGGTCAGAAGAAATATTGAAGGGTAAAAAGTAATAGAACCAGCTCATATACTTAAGCCCTCTAGGAGTCAATTCAGGAGAGATATGAACTGTAATCAACAGTTTTTGTGTTTTTTGTATGTAGACCCCCAGAAGGGAAGCAGATAGGGGTTAGTTGTATTCAGAACAAAATGGAAGGGCCAAAAATAATAGGGCTGATGTATTTTAACTTCCTTAGGTGTCAATTCGGAAGAGATATGGGATATAAACAAGAGTTTTTGAGTTTTTTGTATGGGGACCGCCAGAAGAGTTGCAGATAGGGTTAAGGTACGTTGAAGGAAAAAAAGTAATAGAACACGTTCCTATATTTGACCCCTCTAAAGGTGAATTCGGAAGAGATATGAAGAAATTTTGTATTTTTTGCATTAGGACCTCCAGAAGTAGGGCAGATAGGGGGATAGGTGTGCTTAAGGGGGTCCTCTGGTAATCTATGCCAAATTTTAGCCTTTTTTCAAAATATTGTGGAAAGAGAACGAGTAAAGATATTTTAGTTCCGTTTTTTGATTTGGGTAGCTTAATTTATTGAAAAAAATACAAAATTTTGAAAAAGTGAATTTATGGACCGTTCAGAAAGTTCTCGGCCTGGTAACGAGGTTCTCCGGAAAAAAGGTGGGTCCAAATTGCGCACGATTCCAAGTGTAAACATCGTCTGAAAAAAAAAAAAAAAATATTCAGTCACTTAGAATGAATGTCCCTATAGCCCCTACCTCGGAAACAAAAATCGAGGGGAACAAAACTCGGAAACAAATTTAGGGGGGGAGCCGCCACTTTGAAAATGAAAAATCGAATTTCGACCTTTTTTTTTGTAGTCTAGTGTAGAAAAAAAATAGTAAACATTATTTTTTCGGCAAGTTTGAGGTAGGGGCTATAGCGGCGTAAATTCTGCGTCGTTTCATGCCTCATATATCAAAATCGGTCAAAAACTGTTTGAGTTATCGTGCGCAAAGTTTTGAAAAACATGGTTTCGAGAAAAACGCGTTTAAAGTTTTGACTTCAATTTTGAGGCACACAAATGACATTAACACATATTTTTTTAATACAATACTTACGAATATTAATCGCCAATTCCAGCCCCATAAAGTGTGCCTTCCTCCATCTCATAAAACGAGTTTTCCATGGCTTTTTGGGCTCTGCGGGCTGTGCGACCCTCTTTCGATGATGCGTACGTTTTTAGCTCTGAGCGTTGAAGTCGTTTTCCGTCGCGAGATTCAGCATACATCTCGGCTTGTGGGCCGATGACAATACCCATTGTTGACATTATTTTTAAAATACTCGAAAATAAACTGAATCTCGTTCGTTTGCTTCTTTCATGTGAACACCTGGGCTCAAAATCATTTCAACCCCTAAATCAAAACATGCATGTATACATACTGCATGTATACATACTGTGTGTGTATATTTTGTAATATCAATACATATTTTGGAAGAATTCCACAGAATTTTCGACTAATGACTGCAGGCAAATAAACAACTTTGCTGATGCGTTATTTTGACGAAAACATACCTACACAAAAATGCCTGTATCTCCTAAACTATTTCGAATTTTGAAAAATCCTTTTGGGAAAATGTTTTTGAGTATCTGAGCAATAGAAATATGAAAAAAAATTGAAAAAAAAATTTTTCGGATTACCAGAGGACCCCCTTAAAAGAAATGTTGAAGGATAAAAATTAATAGAACCAGTTCATAAACTTGACAGCGATTTTTTCTTTATTTGAAAATTTAATGATTTATTGAAAAGAAGGTTCTAAAATACTTGAAAAAAAATGTACCGAAAAATTTAACGATATACCAATGATACCAAGTGAAGAATTTAATATTAACTTTGCAGATAATAAAAATCTACCACTTAATTGAATTTTTGAATTATTCCTTAGGTTTGACCATGTACAATGATCGAAAACATGGCAATATTGAATACAAAACGACGATCGATGCAGTTTTTGCACAATACTTTCAGAAATTCCAATGAAACATTTTGTATCTTGCTTTGGTTAGGTACCATAACAAGTACAATTCGCACATTTGGGCAGGAGCTTCGAGATCTTATTTGGAGCTTCTGGACGGAATTCAACGCCGTGCGATATATATGATAGGATATGAAAACATTTTATCTCTTCTCAGTTCTCTTGGGCATCGGCGCAATGTTGGTTGCCTAAGCCTTTTGTATAGGTTTCACCATGGGAAGTGTTCAAGGGAGGTGCATGGCCTGACGCCACCAGTTCATGTATTTCCTAGGTCTACTCGGGCAGCTTTTCAAGCCCATCCCTTTACCATTGCATCGGTGCCCAATAGAACTTCGCATTACCGAGATAATTCGTTTTTTAGTCGCTCGGCACGATTGTGGAATAATCTCCCTGTGAGCGTGTTCCCCCGCAGTTTTGATCTGTGTAAGTTTAAAGCAAATCTTCACCGTCACTACTCCATCTTTCCACCCTCCAACTAACTATCACCCGTCTTCCGAATTAACGCATTGCTTTCGCATCTAAAGGGGGCATCCCCTGAGCGTTGGTTTAGTTAAAAAAAAAAATAAGCCTGTTGTACACTCTTTGGAATATAACGAAACTAGTATAAAAGCCCGTCCTACGACAGGTTTGAAGCATTAACGCTCAAACTGTAATTATATTTTGCCATTATTACAGAGCTTTTACAACATACTGTTCTGAAAAATGTTCAGCCTGAAAGAATGCACAGACGAAAATTTTCTGTAATAATCGCAAAAAATTATAACAGTTTGAGTGATATTAGGTGCAGAGCATTGTGCTTGCCTTTTATATATTAAGATGATTGTAATATGACTCATTTGATACAAAAATTAATTTGAAAATTAAAAAAAGAAAATATTTCATTTCTTTAAGTTTTTCATAGCTTTAAGCAGAGCTGTAAAAGAATGCATTCATGCATTCGAAAACTGGCACTGAATGCCAAAAAATTAATTAAGTCATTCAATCCGTTTTTGATTTCATGACTTCAAGTTTTGAAATCAGCAATCACTTTGAAGTCATGACTTCGAAGTGAATTCGTAAAAATGTTAGGGCTTAAGTCTACTTTAACGAACCCGCTAAATTTGAAGGGATTGCTTGGGCCACAGGGGAAATGGTGGCCTTTTTTTCAATACCATTATAATCTACGAACAAAATACTACCTTGTACGTATGATACAATTATAATTCTGCCATGCCTTGTACCAAACAATTTTCTGAAATTTAAGCTGATTCATTAAACTAAACTTGTTCTAATTTTTGTTGAAGTCTTTTTATGCGTTCACCATGATTGGAGTCGCGGTGCTTGGAGTAATTGAATGCATTCAATTGAAATCAATTTTAAGTAAATAAAATCATTTGAATTCATTTAAAATCATGTTTTAAATCACTAAAATGTTTAAATAATTTGAAAATTTTTGAAGTCCTTTTGAAAAAATGAAAAAAGTTTCAAACTTCAAGTTGCATAAAACGACTTATATTTTTACTCAAAAAAATACATAATTATTAACAAAGGTTTTTTTATTTTACAGATTGATTGCAATCTTTTCAAAAGAATTAATGGATGCAATTAATTTGGTTTTTCCGTCATGACTGCGATATAAAATTTCATAAATTCAGCAGTGACTTCAATTTTTTTTCATGCATTCAATAGCTCAGAATGATTTTAAGACTTCTTCTGTTGAAATCAATGCAATCGGAAATGATTTGAAGATTTCAGTCAAAATTTGATGGCATTAGCTATGAAGTCACTGATTGGAATACAAAATGATTGCATTCTTTTACAACTCTGTCTTTAAGGCAGTTTTCTGGTGTAGAGGTAAAAATTTATGGAGTTGTTTAAAATTCAATAAAGAAAAAAAAATAAAAATATTTGTAGCATCCATTTTTTATTATATATTTATTAATATTTCAATAATACACAAAAAAAAATTTAAAAAAAAAACTAAAAATTTAAAAAGGTACAGGCTGGTAGAGTGGGGGATACTAAGGTAGAGTGGTGCCTCTATCTTGACACGATTTGAACCCTTCTAGTCACCTGAAAAAAAAAAATTAAAAATTGTAGGCAGTGGGGGGACTGCCGACCAAAGTTAAAACTTAAAGCTATGAAACAACATAACTGCTATGAATTTCCGAAGTAGCTACAGTCGGCAAATCAGACGCGTTCTACTTTTTTAGCTCTTTTTATCAGTTTATTCGTTATTGAATGTACAAACTGATATTTTTAAAATTTTTTTTTTTTGAGATTTGATGTTATTGGCCAGACCAAAGATATTAGGATATAACAGCCATCACCATTTTTTAATGTTTATACTTTATATAATATACTTGTAACACAATTACTTTGGTTGGTTAATCGGTAATCGGTTCGGTAATCGGTTGACAATAGCTTCGGTAATTGGTAATCAGTTGGTAATCGCTTCGGTAATCAGTTGGTAGTCGCTTCGGTAATCGGTAATCGGTTGGTAACCGCTTCGGTTATTGGTTAGTGATCGCTTCGGTAATTGGTTGGTAATCACTTTGATAATCGGTAATTGGTAATCGGTTCGGTATTCGGTTAGTAATAGCTTCGGTAATTGGTAATCGGTTGATAATAGCTTCGGTAATCGGTAATCGGTTGGTAATCGCATCAGTAATAGGAAATTGGTTCGGTTATTTGTTGGTAATTGCTTCGGTAATCGATAATTGGCTCGGTATTCGGTTCGTAATTGCTTGGTAATCGGTTGGTAATCACCTCGGTAATAAAAAAAAAGCTCATCACACTTGTTTCCCTAGCATAACCAAAGCATAAGCAATGCTGTACAATGCAACAGGAATGAACAACTAAAAGCGTTATGATATCGCTAACAGCGTCATGATAACGCGAATCTATAACTTTGCTTTCTACCAAAAAGTGGTCAACGCGCCTAAAGAAGTTTTCACTTCAAAAATTCTTTATTAATAAGGGTGTAAGAATATTCCGGACTAGGGAAAGAAAAATAATTTTTTTTCGTGAAATGGAGTGTTGGAAATAAACAACTTTTTTTTTTACTCGGAGAATCGGAAATAATCGTTTAGTAATCGGAATTTTCAAAAATCATTTCAAGGGGATATTCTTGGTTGTCCAAATAATCCTTCGAAAATATGAAAAAAAAAATTCGATTTGTTCTAAATTCTGTACTAGAATTCTGTACTAGCCTTGAGTTTTCACTTCGGTTGGCAGTTCATCCACTGCCTTTTTTTCTAGCTAATATACTCAGTGTCACTTGGAAGTTTGTGACAACAGGGTTTATTCGTTGAATGAATTAAATTTTGAACAATTGTTTCAATTGATAGATCTAGTGAAATTCTAGCATTAATTATAACAAACGATACAATGTTGCGTTCGTGATTTTGGCACGACACCATAGAAACAACATAAGCAGCTTGATTTATCATTATGCATGATTTTTCTCATGCAAAAATGTGAATTTTTCTTCTTATATTTGGCTATTTTGTAATTTTATTAAGAAAGCGAAAAAATCCAAAGTTAGATATACGTATCATTCGCCATATAACTGACATGTTCGCATACATATTTTCTTTGTATAATGAATATTTAAGGATGTATGTATACCCCAAAGAGTGAACAAAAACGTTGCATGTATTTGAAAAAAATTTGCTTAAAAAACTAAAAGTCAGACTAAATTTTACTTCAAAAACTCTTTACACCAATAGAATAAGCGCACTCGAATTAAGTTATACCTCTAGTTGGCTCTTTTGATGAATTTTGCAACTATGTAGCACAATGTTATTTTTCAAAAGCTCAAACAATAAATGTCTTATTTTATTAAACTTTCCTGCATCCAAATGTTATATAAAATACCGCATAAGCAACATTTTGACAAACAACAAAATCGAGCAACTCTTCAGCTGCCAGAGCTTTAACCAATACTGTTCAACAATATCAAGGTGTTAATTTGTAACTTTCATCACTCTCGAAACATACACTTAAGCGCATTAGTGTTGTATGAAGCGCAAGTTTGTGTTGATTTTGAACACCGACTTGATCATTCTTCAAAATGTGGTAAACTTAAGCGTGGTTACGTGAACGTGCGTGTTTGAGTGGTTGTGCCTCGCGTGTCTGCTTTAATGTATGTGTGTTTGTATGTATGTGGTTGAGGGATGCTTCAAGGATTCAGGATAAGACAATTTTATGTTGTTGTTGTCTTGCGGTTTCATAGTATTTGGATTACATGTGAACACAATATATAGAAAATATTGCAACGCTATCCCGAAAACACAAGGATAGTTCAAACCACGTACTGTGCATATACTGCGTGTCGTAAAGGTTCGCGCAATGCGTGTTTGTGTGAATGTGTGTGAATGGACACCAACAAGCAACCATCAACAATAGCAACAGCTAAAGTGAGATACATTCAGTCAACCTCAACAAGCTGCTTATGGGCACAAAGGTCGAGGTTCAGACCAGAGACTCACTTATCCACAAACACACACACACACACACGGACAGAGCCCCTATAGAAAACAAACTAATTTGTTTTTAAAAACAACTAATTAAAAAACTAGTTTAAAATAAATCACTTTGAATTATATTAAGCCGTCATCCACTTCAATTCTAAATAGTTTTTATTGCATTATATATAAGTAATTGAAATACTACTTAAAAACAAGTGATTGATAGTTTACTTTGAATTATATTAAGGCGGCAACTACTCTGATTTTGACATGTTTTAATTGCAAATTTTTATTAGATTACAAGTTTATATATATTTAACCATGTTATTTCATCAAATATTATTAACTTTAGGCCATCAGTAATAGTTTTCAATTGGTTATTTTAAAGTAATTAAAAAATAATTTAAATATAACTAATTTAACAAGTAGTTGAAAATATATGCAGACGAAAGTCAATTGACTTATTTAGCGGACATCACCATACAAAATATGTTAGTTCGTTCTATGGAAAAAAGTCAGAATTTCAACTAGTTGTGGTTGACAAAAAACTACTTTATCAACTACTTTTAAATTAGTTGATTTTCCTACAGGGGCCTAACACAATGTTCTTGGTGTGCGGCACTAAAAAAGCTCTTTGTTGTTTTTACACATTGCATTTACTCTTTGTTGTTGTTATTGTTGTTGTTATTCTTATTTCATTATCTACACGCAGCATAATTGCTGCACGTACGGGACACCGTCGTATTTGTATGCGGAAATTCTTGCTGTTTGTTTCCCAGCTTTTTTTGGTCTCGCTCTTTGGGGTCGAGCTAATTAGTTTTAGTGTCGTTGTGAAGGAATTCACGGTACAGCTTGTCATTGTACCTGAGTACCTGCGTGTTTTCACGCTTCTAGCTAATGACTTAACATAGTATATTGAGAGTTGTGTGCTCAGATTCTTGAATATTCTTTTTTCTTTTATTTCTTAGGTAAAATCAAATAAAATAAATTATTTTTATCTATTTAAAGCTCTGTTTTGCTTACAAAAATTTAAAATTTAATTAAAAGATTAGAAAGTTCCTTAATTTAAGTGTTTGCTGCTTGTAAAAGCATTTTTAATTGTATTCTGTGCTTGGCACATTAAAGCATTTAGTTGATTTAGTGTTGACACCATAAACGGTTACTTCGTCAGGCTACAGCTATAATCCTTTCCTCACCGGGAAAACAGGTGAAAGCTTTTTCAAATTTAACATTCCTGCAAGGCGAAAATCTTATCAATGAATTACACTGCTCAACTAATACCCCTTCAACTAGAATTCGCCGCAAAGCTCAGTGTATTCAGCTAAAGCTTCGTTATGAAGCTAAGCAGACGTTAACCTGCAATCATATGAAAGCTTGTAGCAAAACTAGAAGCTACCAGATGCGGCGACAATTCTTCGAATCGCAGTGGAAAATTTTAACAAACAAGACGTGCAAAATATATATTAAGTGCAGAATGAATTGTTTTAATGTATAAAAATAAAATATTTTATATTAATAAACAATTTTATTTATTTTTGTAAATTAATAACGAACTCTTTTCATAAGTTTTATGTTATGTGTTTCTATAACTATGATATAATAGTTTTTCAATTATTAACAGTTATATTATTCGAGCTCAAGTTCTATGTTGCCTTCTGAAGAAAACGACCAACAACAGCAAGATACCCTTGTACAGTGTAGTAATCACACAGCAGATTAGACAGACTGTTTCGTTGGTCGCTACACCAACTCATCAATAGGCTTGAATGATTATCGCTGTGATCCAATAAGCTGTTTATGTTCTATTTATTTCTTCAATGTAACGAGTAAATTACAAATGATTTGAAGCAGCTTAAAGTTCTTTTAAGTTTTGCTGCATACTTTTTTGGTGAAAAGTAAGCTCTTTTTTCGAAGATAGATCAAAGCCTTTTACTACTCAAGGGTATGTTGAGGAAAAACTTTAATATTTTATTCACAGATTTCACCTCGCAAATAACCTCGTATTTTATTTTCAGAACAAATCATTGCAGGAGTTATTCAAACTTCATAAAATCTTAAATCTATTGTATTTAATACATATATACTACTACATACTCAGGTGGCGCTTACAATCGTAAGTCGATTTTGGTTTGGTGTAAGAATTTTTGCCAGCCGTTGCTATTTCTTTCTATATATATATATATATATCTTTCTCTCGAAAGCTCCCTAAGTCTTTTTATCAGAGCTGCTCAACGTCCAGGTTTGTGCTGCAAATAACAGGACGGGCATGATTAGTGACTTATAGAGCATGACTTCTGTTCGTCGAGAGAGGGCTCTGCTTCTCAATTGCCAACTGAGGCCAAAGTAACACCTGACACCTTCGTTTTATCTCACTACTGATATAGTTGATGAAGTTAATGCTTGATTCCAGGTAGACGAAGTCCTTCACAACCTCGATGTTGTCGACAATGACGTGGGTGCCAAGAAGTTGGGACTGTTTGTTTGCTGACACCAGATATTTCGTCTTATCTGCATTCACTGCAACACCCATGCGACTCGTCTCTATTTCTGATTTGGAGAATGCTACACTGACTTCGCGTGTATTATGGCCAATGATATCAATATCAGCATCATAAGCTAGTAGCAAAACAGATCAGCAGCTCGGCTGATCTTCTTCATAATTAGGTTAAAAAAGTTGTATGATAAGGAAGCACCTTGTTTGGTAATAAATGGAAAGAGGTCCTTCCCGATTTTAACTGCGCTGCTGGTGTTACTCAGTGTCATCCTACATAGACGGATTAATTTATCAGGCATACCAAATTCAGACATGGTGGAGTATAGGTGATTCCTTATTGGACTGTCGAAGACAGTTTTGTAATCGACAAAAAGATGGTGGGTATCGATTTGCTTCTCTACGGTCTTTTCTAAGATTTGTCGTAACATGAATATCTGGTCGGTGGTATATTTTCCAGCTCTGAAGCCACACTGACAAGGTCCAATCAGTAAGTTTGCGATGGGTTTCAGTCTTTCACATAATACGCTCGACAGGATTCTTTATGCTGTATTAAGGAGGCTTATCCCACGGTTGTTGGCACAAATGGTGGGATCGCCTTTCTTGTGAATTGGGTAGAGTACACTGAGCTTCCAATCGTTTGGAATGCATTCTTCGGACCATATTCTGCATAGAAGAGCTTCGCCTTCGTTCTGAAACAGCTCATCGGGAGACCATCGGCTTCCGCGGCTTTATTGTTCTTAAGATGAATTATGGCTGTCAAGACTTCATTATAGTCGGGCAACGGAGCTTCAACGCTGTCATCCGTTATTGGGGTTTGCGGGATATCATCTCTATATGCGAGATGACTGTCATCATCGCCATTCAGAAGACTAGATAAGTGTTCCCTCCATAACGTCAGTATACTCTGGATATTTGTCACTAGATTCTCGTATTTATCCTTGCAGGAAAAGGCCCCAAAGAATCATATTTTCGAAGAATTGTCGGGCCCCATTCCTGTCGCCATACATCTCAATTTTCTCGCACTCGCGCTTTTCTGCCACTTTTTTCCGCTTGAAAAGACGTCTCTCGTCCTCCCTCCGCAAACTTAAACCGACTGCAGGGTAGCGGCTTTGTTGGCAGCGTCTTTCTCTGCAGTGGCGTTGCAACACTCCTGGTCATGCCACTAGTTTCGGAGTGGGCAGTGGTAGCCAATCAGGCCTTTCATGAGTAATTTTTTCGACCGGAATCGGAAAAGGGCTCAAGAACTTTTGGAAATTTTTAATGCAAATTTGTTGATCAACCGTCAACATTCATGAGTGTAAAAAATGAGAAGGTGAAGTCTCACCTGCTATCTTAAAACGGAAATTCCCTTTTTCGATTTCAGGCGAAAAATTTCCTCATGATAGGTCTGAATAACCTCTTCAGAACTTATAGAGTGGGAGATGTGTGCCCACTGCGCACATAAATCGTCGATCGGAGGTGTGAGAGTTTCTTCGGCTGTCCGTTTTGACTGCAGTTTGTCGAAGTCTAGCTTTCTCTGTGTAGGGTTGCGCGCATTCTTGGCTGTGCACAGCCGTGTACGGATCTTAGCTGCGACAAGATAATGATCCGAGTCTATATACTAATGCAAGAGTGCCTTCCCTCAATCAAAACGTGATCAATTTGATTGCGCGTTTTCTAGTCAGGGGACAGCCAGGTGGCCTTATGAATATTAAGATGCTTGAATACAGTGCTACCAGTTTCTGACTGTTGGACCAAATATGTTTTCCTTGTGTTGAAGTCATCAAGCATAATTTTGATGTCGTGACTGGGGCAGCGCTTGTAAGCGTCTTCAAGGCGCTTGTAGAAATAATCTTTGATATCATCGTTCTTGTCCTCTGTCGGAGCATGTGCACATATTAGACTTATATGAAAGAATTTAGCCTTGACGCGGATTATGGCAAGTCGTTCGTTCGCAGTTGTGAGTCGCAAGTGTGAATTAGTAGGTATCACAGTATGCTTGCCGAGAGCAACCCTGTCCCTTCCATCGCGTTTCTTGCATTGCATCGATATCAGCTTTGCATCTTTGCAAGATATCAATCAGTTGATTAGAGGCATCTTCCCAATAAGGAGTTCGGACATTCCAGGTACCTATCCGTAAATTATTATTAGTTTTCCGTTTGCGGTAGTCGTCATCAGATTTGGGAAACATTTTTCTTATACTTTTCATTGAAATGCTTTTTTTATGTGTTGGACTTCAAAACCCGACACACAATCTATTAAAGGCTAGGTGCCTTGCCCAGGCAAAACCACGAGGAGGTTTAAGTCCACTTGGGACGATTTCGACATGAATAACGCTGGTCTCGCCAGTTTAAGGCAGTCAGACACGTTGCCATGTGAGGCTTCGTTTCCTGTATCCCTTAATTATAAGAATAATTAATTAATTAATTTCACTAACATTGTCAAATATATTTCAATGTCATATATAAAACTCTTAAAAAATATATACCTATGGTCACAAGCAATAACGACATAACTCAAAAAATATCGTAAAAAACGATATTTTAATTGCACTAACTACGACCCTTTATTCTAAAATATATAAACCATTACAAAAGAAATATGTGCACACATAAGTGGTAATCTATTCTGTGCAAAAAAACGTATTGCTGCATCCTTCCAAAGATTGGCAATAAAGAAAATGCCATATCACTTTTTTACGATATTTTTTAATTTAAGTCGTTATTGCTTGTGACCACAGATTTGTCATTAAAAAAAATTCACTTTTAAGGGCATTTAACCCGTAAATAAAAACAGACACCTCTTTACACTTTGCCCTTGAATTTATGGTATTTGTTGTGGTCCTTGACGAGCAGCTCATAAACCTGGCGCGCTGCCTCATTCGAACAGCGCAGTATAAAGCGTCCAACGCGATGATCACAGATGCCAACCAGATCGTAGCAGATGTTTTCAATGTGAGTTTTAATCTAGAGCAGTTATAATTAAAAAAAGAAAGTGCAAAAATGTATGTATTTCAAGCAAACCTTGGGATACAATGTTGTTGGACGCTTATTGGAAACCATAAGATTGATGATAAAAGTCAGCACAAACGGCGCAACACGCTTCACCTCTAGACTGTGTGTAGCAATGATGTGCATCATAGCCTCTAGCTTGAGCGCAAGTTCAGCCAAATCATTCAGCTCTTCGTCATTAAGTGCAGTGTCCTTTTGACGCTCACTCTTGTAGCAGACAATGGACTGCAGCAGATCTTTGAAGATATGCGTAAATTGCGGCACACGATCCATTAACAGCAGGTGGCGATGTTTAAGTAGCGCTGTGCATAAATCACTCATGGCTAGATGCAGAGAATTGAAGAGTTTAACGTTAGTGTCGTTGAGTGAAAATTTCTTGATATTAATATCCATGAGAAAGGCAAGCATATCGTCCAGAGTGTCCGACGAAATGGGCACCTAAGAAAGGAAAGTTTTGGATGAGATAGAAGTGAAAAAAATTAAGTTGAAAAGCTACCATTTTGTTCTCCACAATAGCTTGTTGACATGTCAGCACATTTAGCACCTGCTCGGTGTCGATGAACTGAAAGTGTTCATTCTTTTGTAGGCGCAACACCATTTCAAAAGTAATCTGCTTGAACTGCTCGTTGAAAATCTGTGAAACATGTTGAGAGAATTGAAAAATAACGGTAAGGCGTGAATTTTTTTGAAGTGAAAACGTTTTTAGGCACTTTAGGCACTGAACACTTTTTGGTAGAGAACAAAACTATAGATTCGCGATATCATCGCGCTGTTAGCGAAATCATCACGCTGTTAGCGTAACCGAAATAGGAATTACCTAGCATCGACCAAGCTAAAGACTAAAGCGATTACCAGGCCGATTACAGAAGCGATTACCAACCGATTACCGAACCAATTATCGAAGCGGTTACCAACCAAATTCCGAACTAATTACCGAAGCGATTACCAACCGATTACTAAAGTGATTACCAACCGATTACCAATTACCGATGCGATTACCAACCGATTACCAATCACCGAAGCGGTTACCAACCGAATGCCAAAGCGATAACCAACCGATTACCGAAGCGATTACCAACCAATTACCGAAGCGATCACAAACCGATTACCGAAGCAATTACCAACCGATTACCAACTACCGAAGCGATTACCAACACATTACCGATTACCAAAGAGAATACCAACCGATTACAAATTGCCGAAGCGATTCCCAACCGATTACCGAAACAATTACTGATTACCGAAGCGATTACTAACCAATTGCCGATTACCGAAGCGTTTACCGACCGATTACCGAACCAATTACCGAAGTAATTACCAACCGATTACCTTACCAATTACCGGTTACCAAAGCGATTATCAACCGATTACTAAAACGATAACCAACCGATTACCGAAGCGTTTGCCAATTACCGAAGCGATTATCAACCGATTACCCAACCAAAGTAATTGTGTTGCAAATATATTATATACAAACATTAAAAAATAGCAGTTTATACATTCAAACTGAAAAAAAAAAAGTTAAAAAAATAGAACGCATCCGATTTGCCGACCCTAGATACTTCGGAAATTCAGTAGAGCCACGTTATTTCAGAGCTTTAAATTTTCCCCCACTGCCAAATTTTTTTGGCCCCCACACTTACAGCGCCTTTTATGGTGCTAAAGGAACATTTGGCTATGAGCGTGAGCAGATGCGTTATGTTTGCAAAATTCTCTGGCTCAACTTGAACACATATCTCTTTCAATGTCAGCAACAAATCCTCATTGGTTTTATTGCCTATGACCAGCTTTATAACGGCCTCTGCATTCTTTTCATCCAGCTTATGCGCCTGGTGCTCAGCTTTCAACTGGCGCCAATAGCCACTGAGCACAAATTCAATTTCATCCTGATCAAAGTGCAGAGCTTGACGATTATTTAAAGCCACGGTGATGAGCTTAATGGCATGCATGTTGTTGTAATCCATCTGCAGCATTAAAATCAAAACAAATTTTAAAAAATTCGAATTTTAAAAAAAAACTTGTCACAAAAACCTACCGAATAACCTATATAAATCTTGCATATTCTTCTAAAATTTTCATCGAGTGTGTTGGTCGGAAGCTTGCCGAGCTTCGACTTGACATAGGCTGCAAATCCAGGCAAAGTCTTTTCAACAAAACGTTTGTCTTTCTTTGCATTTCTACCTTCGAGTTGCTTAAAAAATGTGTTGACATGTTTGGCGTAAATCAACAGCACCTCATCTAGATGTTTTCGCAGCCTTTTAACGCTAGGTCCATTCAAGGCTGACAGCGTTTCAATAGTGATGAGCGTGAGTTTTATGTGGCTATCATCAAGTTTTTCTTGCTGCTGTGCAGCTTTAAGTAACTCCATCAAGGCACTGAGAAAACGTTCGGCACCTTTTTCGTCATTTTTCATTGAAGCATAAAGGATTTGATAGAACTCCCAAGCAGCATCGACAGGCAGCAGCTGCAGCATATCTTCGGCGGAGAAATATTTAAAGATCTGTATTTGTTGGCCAAAGTGCAGCATGTCAGTTAAAATTTCCAAGGCTAAAGCAGCCTGCTCCTCTTGCTGAGCTGCCTTAAGGTCACGATATAGCGCCAGATGCAGGGCAAAGAGAACGCCTTTAAGCTGTCGGCGACAGTAGCCGAGTGGTAGCTGTTTTAATGCACTCAACAGCTGTTGCACTGCCTCCGCTGGCAGCTTTTTGAGCGTATATGGCGCTATTTTTGCCTTGATTGCCTCTGCCACCAAAGTCACGCGTTTATCTTGCGCTGCATCCGCCTCCACCTTTAGTTGTTCAAATTCAATGGAGCCCAAGAGAGACTTTTTTGTGCTGGCTGCAAAGCTGCAGGACAACTGCTCATAGAGCCCCAGGCAAAGCAGCTCAAAGAATTCCAGGTCTTCGCAGTAACTTTGCAGTTGAACACCATCAAAGTTGTTCGCGTTGCTTATCACACGCACTATATCCATCTTTTCCTCACGTTTTATACTGCGCAGCAACCACTTCGAGCTAGGCGCCTGCAGCAGCAGCTGTAGCTGCTCCAGGTCATTACTCACAGGCGCGAGTAGTATTTTTTGCAAATTAAGCGGCTTTTTGCGGCTGGCAAAGAGCAGACGGGCCTGCGAACGCTGCAGCAGCAAGCGATTAAAATTGAATTTGCAGCTTGTTTTGCCAAAGTTGATGACACGCTGTTGCAGCAGCGCCCACTCGTCTTCAGTTAGAAAGTTATGAATGTGCTTGGCTTGTTCTTGATAGTCGGCAGGATCCGCAAGACGATCCGAGCGATAGTACCAGATAAGCAGCTGAAAATGGGCCGCGTAGTAACTGCATTCCAGGAAGGCATTCATGGTGCGTTTGTTGTGCGAACGACTGAGTAGAAAACGTCCAAATTCAGACAGAACGTCAACTGTGAGCTTGCGCAGCTGTGATATATCCGTCCAAAATTTGTCCGACTGCTCCGCCAGTTTGGAGCCAGCAAAATACTGGCACAGCAGGGCAGCAATAAAGTCCAGTTCGAACAGAAAGTTTTCGCTTAACTCCTGCTGAGCATCGGGCACTTGCAGCTTCTCCTTGAGACTGAAAATCAAAGACTTCCAGATGACCAACGATGGTTTGGACATGAGACTGACGATTAGCTTGGAAAAATCTACGCCAACGCTGGCCCAAGGCCAAGCAGCTGCCAGTTGAGGAAAACTTTGCAGTTGACAGATAGTAGCTGCTCGCTTTGACTCTGTTGCAGTGGCGGCAGCAGTATGGAACTCTTTAAAGATAATATCCAGATAGCGTGAAGTATCGTCCGGTGATGTTTCCTGGGCGCTATGCGATAGCTTACGTTGTTTTTGAGCTGTTGCGGTCGGTAACTTAAAATTGATTCAAGAACATGTAAAAAGCTTGTAAATTAATATATTTTAACACTAACCTGCTCCGATTCATCCTGTAGCTTGCGTTTGCATTTCCCCGTTAACCCGCTGCCAGCTAGTTTATATTTATCTAGCCACTCCTTCAGTGTTCTCAGCAGATTCACTACAAATTTCTCTGCACGACTTAACTTTCTAAACATGTCCAACAACAGCTTCAGATACTGCTCAAACAATTCTTGCTCACGCAGCGTGCGCTTCTCTGCCACTATCATCCAGGTGGTCAGATGAAAGATATTCTCTAATATCAACGGGTTCAGACGCAGTGTGGAGCACAACAGCTGCAGCACAAGCTGCAAGTGTTGATCCTTGTACATTTCCACATAACGGTAGATATTCTTGCCAAGAAAAATTAAGGCCGACGTATTCTTGTAGTTTATTTCAAAGTTCAAATTAATATCGTGCTTGCGAAACATTTCCAGTGTATAGGCAACGATGGTCAGATTAAGAGCCGGATTCTGTTGACATTCCTGCTCGAGCAGCTCATTAAAGAGGAACAAAAGCAGTGCTTTCTGAAACTTTACGACACCGCGTTGATTAACGATAGCACACTCAAGCGTTAGTAAACGCACATGCACGGGCAGCAGTACGATGCGCCTCAGCAATGTTTTCTCATCAAAATCCTCGCATAGCAGCTGCTCCAAAGCGAGCAGCTCATCAAAGAAATTCAAGTCGTGCTGCTGCAATACTAGCAGCACCTGTACCAGTGGCTGTAGCACTTCCGTGGTATAGTGCTGCCGATACAGCTTTAGATCGCCAGTCTTCTTGGCGCTCGCTTGTAAGGAGCTCAAGATTTGTTGAAAGAAAGACGATTCGTGTGCTGGCAGAAATGCTGCATTTTCGATTGAACACAAATACTGTTCATAGGAGCGTAGTAGCTGGGCAAATAGTTTGGCATACAGCTCATAGTTGGAGCGCAAGAGATCTTGAACGATTTCGAAATCCAGCAAATGTTGCAGCAGCTCCGCAGGTAGACATGAAGTTTGCATTTGCCAACTGCTAGCCCAGTGCAGCAACATCTGCACAAATTCCAGCTTGACGTCTTGTGCAATAAGGCCCGGCTGGCACTTTAGCTGCATAAGCTCCGTAAATTCAGTGCGCTGAAATGTGTCATCAGCGCGGCCCAGCTGCTCACCTTGTTTTGCGAGCCACTGCAGCACCAGCTCATATTTGCTGGCCAATGTAAACTCCGCCGACTTCCAGGCTTTCAGGGCAAATTGCAGATTTTCAGTGAATGATTTCTCCGGGCGCTGCAACCAACGCTTAAATTCTGTGGGTGAAAAACATGGAAGCCGTACCGATTTTAAATAATTATTTTTTTGTGCTCACCTGCTTCTGTGGACATATTTTGTTACAAACGATTAAATTGGTTATATTTTACATTAATTTCTTAAGATTTTTAGGACCAACGAGCTTACTTCGAGGAAAAAAATAATTGTAAACAAACAGCGGCTGCACGTGTAGCTAAGCTGTCAAAACCACGCAGCTGTGTTTAGTGTGTTAATGTGGATGCTAAGTGAGGTTGTGTTATTAACTCAAGGAATTTTGTGTCGATAAAGCAGTATTATAGTGCAGCTGGACATGGATAAGAATTCGGTTAATACAGGGTTTTATAATCATAGGTTAGGTCACAAAAAAGTCTCTAAAATAAGAGTCTTAAGTTACTATTACAGTTTCGGATAGGAAAAAGTAAGCAATTTGCTAAAGTTAGCAATTTTGGCCCTTTATTAGATATTGAAATAAATTTTTTTTAAATTTATACATCCTTGAAGATTGAAAAACAAATAAAAATATAAAAATGGCTTCAAAGTGAAGTGCTCAAAAATTGGCAAAAATTGGTGGCGAACACTTAAGCTCAGGATACGTTTATATATAAATGTTTTCGAGACGTTTATATATAAAAGTTTCAAAATCTATATCTAGACCATTTTATTAAGTTTTCTGTGTTTTATTTGAAATTCTAATATGTTATATATATGCTAATATATTAATATTTGTAATTTTAGGAATTCTAGTCCTCCAAAAAATACCCTTTATTAAAATTGTTTGAACACTTTTTACGAGTATTAAAATATTTTAATTATTGGTTTTTTTTTAATATTTTTTTTAAAAACTCTTAATAATTAATTTTTTATTAATAAATTTTCATATTCTACTTATTTTTGTATCTTATTACTCAACATGAACAACATCAAGACCAAAATCTACACAATGTCAAGCCACGAAGTTTCCAAAGTTTTGCCATTTAGACAGTTGAAAATCCTTTTCATTGGCTGTTTTTTGTTTCCCCTTGACGCACTCAAATATCTTACATTTCAAATTAATTGACAAGCATTCAAAATCCCTTCCTTGTCTAAGAGTTTACCTTACAAAATTTTTGTATCTTATTACTCAACATGAACAACATCAAGACCAAAATCTACACAATGTCAAGCCACGAAGTTTCCAAAGTTTTGCCATTTAGACAGTTGAAAATCCTTTTCATTGGCTGTTTTTTGTTTCCCCTTGACGCACTCAAATATCTTACATTTCAAATTAATTGCCAAGCATTCAAAATCCCTTCCTTGTCTAAGAGTTTACCTTACAAAAAGTTCACCTTCAAGTCGTTGATCGTATAAATATTTGTGATATTAAGCCAATACCAAAGAAAACATTTACATGATAAACGCATTGAATGAGCAATATTAACAACAACAACAATTGTTAAAACAACAATAAAATTCAAGTAAATAATAAATATTAACTCAAATGATAAAATAAAAGATGAGGAAGAGTGATGAAACAACAATAACAATTTGGTGAATATTTAAAAAAAAAACATAAAAAAAGGTGAAGTGATGAAAGATAGATCGTTCCAGGTGTATACACATTTCCTTGTAGACAGATATTAAGAAAGAGTTCAGGGAATTATGCTGATGTTACCTACGCGTTTTCAAACATTCAAATCCAATTGGCATGCAAAACAAAATCCTGTGAAATTGATTTTTTCCACTGCAGCAAATTGTAATCCAAATCCAATTGAAAAATCGCCGCAATTTTAAATGCTTTATGTTGAATTTTGCAGAGAAACTTTTTCAGAATTTTTAAATAAATAAAACTCGACTAATATTGAAAACATTAGCTGCGCTATTTCCAGCATATGAAATTGGTTTTATGCACTGAAAATTATTGTTTTTAAATATTTGGAAAACATTGTTTACTGATTTTTATTTTTAAGGCAAAATCCTCTGAAATTGAACAAAATTAAAATATTGTGACTTTTACCCATTTACAAATGCGAAGTTTTTAAAAAAATAAATATCATAAAATTTTATCTGAAAAAATCAACATGACCGGCCCACCCTCCTACCCTAAGATTATGACCAATTGCTTCTTTCAGATGGTCCAATTATTGAAAGTACAGATCTGAATTAAGAGTGTGTACCTAGGGGAGCAGCTCATATCAGATGATTCTGTGGCGATCCCACCAAACACACAGAAAAACCTTTCTGACCATCAATCCTGGCTTCGCCACCGTTTGTGCCGGCTCAGCGCAATTCGTCCACTACCGTTATCACTTGACATTGAAGTAAGTGACCAATTTTTCATCAGCGGTTACCATCCGCTTCAGAAATGTGTTGATCTTGTTGCAATTCATCAGCGATTCGCAAATGGAAATTCAATCGATGAGGTTTCTTGCGTTAGCTCGTGTGGCACCCATACGAACTTCTTTCTTATTCAGTCTTATTCAAGTGGTTCCAAATGATTTTTTCGTAGAATGTTTAGCTGCTGGACAATCGAAACAATGCTTACATGACAATTGGACTCGACGATTTCCATGATTTTATCGACATTTTCGAGAATTAGCCTTCCACATCGTGGTGCTTCTTTGACATCAAAATTATCAGATCCCGATTGGCTATTATAACATAGTATCAGGTCCATAAACACTTTTCACATGTTCAGCCTGGCTTACTTACGTTTTCACCTTTATCTGGTGTTCATCTTGAACGCGTGTTAAAAAAAAAACTAAGTCAAGTCAATCACAAGACCGTCTGAAAATTTTTCTTAGTGCGAGATCTTATCGTGATAACGCCATCTAGTGTAATTCGATCGGACTTATACAACCCGAGATATAGAAAACTGAAAATTATCCCCGGCTATTCTACTATAAATCCGCTCACAAATTTATAGATGATGTTATTTTGGTCACCAACTGTTTTACTAATGACAGTTAATGAATTAACTATAGACAAACGTTAGACCAAGCCACCGAAAAAATATTTGAAATTTCCTTTATAAACGCGTTTGATGAAAGAATATTGTGACCTTAGTTACCGATGAGCTTGAATATAGTTCAAAATGGGTCACACTGGTAAAAATGTACTCAAATCTGCTTTGTGGGAAAAAAGCATAATCTTATAAGAGGCGGCCCCATTGTGGCGTAGAAATATGTAAATTGAAAATTTCCTTACAAGCTTTGTAGATTCCAGCCCAAATCGGCATCGGCCCATGTAGAATCCTCTAGAAACTCCAGTATGGCCAATCCGTCACTGGTGTCAAACATTTCGATATTTTTTTTTAACCTTGTCAGTGTTAAGTTTTTTTATAAAATATCCTTTAATTTATTTAACTTGATGATTTTCTTAAATAACTATTTCAATTTTCAAAAACACATATCAAAAACAAATTTTTTTTATCTACTTTCTTATGAAAGTTTCTAGAAAGCATGACAAAACTTGAAGGTTCTAAGTTTGTCGATATGTTTCCTTCCTATTGTATGAAATCCATATAAAACAAAATTACTCAAAATAACAATGATGCGACGAAGATGGGAGCCGATCTGAGCATAAATATATAATTTACACAATTGCTATTTTTATGTTGTGTGTGAACTCACGACACAAAAATTAGTGGAATCGATGCCAAAATACTAAGTACTAAGATCTAAAATAAATGCACAAAAAATTTTTATTTTTAAGAAGTATCCTCAGTGCATAAAATAAGCTGTGATATAAAACTAAGCAGTATATATTGTTTTCTTAGTCTTAAGTTATTTTAATGTATATTTTCTCAATAAACGGATTTCAATCGTTAAACAAGACTTCTTGATATTTCAAATGATGCCACATTTATTTTTATATTCCTGTTACTTTCGTTGTTATATAGCCTTAAAGTTAAAAGTATGCACTGCATAAAATAATCTGTGAGAAACTGTATGAACAAACATTTTTTTATAGGAAAAGTTTCCTGTAACAATTCGAAAATTGGCAATCTTTTTACACTTTGACCTAATTAAAAACTTCCACTTCTATCCCCACAAAGATCAGTAACCAAAATGTGGGCACCTTTCAAAAGTCAAAAAAGCTACGAAAGTTTATTCGAAAATTTTCTACAAGGAACTAATTTGCACACACCCCTAAATTGTCTTTAAGCACTGCGTTGTCGACAAACTTTCAATAATTTAGAAATGTCGATAAATTTAATCAAATTCGCACACGGCCGCACAACAAGACAAAAATTACTAAGGGTGTGTGCGAATTGAACTAAATTGTGTCGAAAAAGCAGTGTTTCCTAAATTAATTTTGGAAAATTCCGAGCTACCTAAATGCTGGCTAAATTAATGACATTCTTAAGAGAAGAGAATCATGACATTTCTTAGCCTTTAACAAATTTGTAATTAGCCTTAATTAACCTTAATAAACCTTAACTGCTTTACCTTAACTGGCGGCCGTGGTGAAGTGGGTAGAGTGTGTGGCCCATGCGCCAGAGAACTCTGGTTCGAATCCCACCTGACACAGAAATTTTTTTTTGAATTGAATTAATTTTTCTGTACGGCCGTCAGCTCTCTGCAGACAATGGCAAATCTCAGAGAGTAAAAACTGCCATGAAAAGCTTTTTGAGAACATAAGCCGTTCGGAGACGGCATAAAACATGTAGGTCCAGTTCTCGATCATTTGTGTTCAAACATTTCATACACACACTACACAACTGATCATAAGTAGCTCGGTCAAAGTCATTTCAAGGGCTGAAATGGCCATTTCATTTTTTTATTTACCGTTATTTCATCAATTAAATTTCTTATGTTGTTTTCAAAAAACCTCTAAAATATTAAATTTTTTTAAAAAGAAATAGGCCAAACCTTCTTTTGTTGCAAAGTTTTTTTCATTTTTTTTTTTCATACTCTTTCATATGACGACATATCATTTCTTTGCAAAAATTGCTTCATATTTACTCAAAATTTAATTAACTGTTTCTATCGTCGAAAATCATGAGCATAACCCAATGATTTTTTTGATGAAAATTAAATTTTTCAAAATGCTGTTTTTATATTTTTCACAAAGTTCTACAGCCTAAAAAATAAATTATGTGAACAAATTTTTCAAATATTTTAAACCACTCCCCAAAGTTATATACACAAATCTATATTTTAAGCCATTTCCTTATCTATATCCTATATATTAATACACAAACGTCAAATGTTGTCGCATATTTTTTAATATTTATAATAAAAATAAGGCAATGAATCTTATATTATTCGAAAGGTATTGTGCCGAAAAATAAAAAATTAAATATACAATATAAACGTATGCATTCTCATACTCTTGGCTGTAATTTGAATCTATCTGCCTATCTTACTCGAAAGCATTAAGAAAAAAAAAAAGTAAAAAATGCTTACAAAGGTGTATGCTCCACTTTCGGACACCGACAAAATTTGTTGTTGTTTCGCGGGTAAAAGAAAAAACTGAATTTTGAGATAGCTTCTCTCTCATCCAAAAATTCCAAGCAACCGACATATTATGTTCAAGGTCCCATGGCTGAATTATAAGGTTGTCACAAGGGTGAGAGCGAGTACCCATAATTGTCAAATCGAAGTTAACAGTTCATAGAAATTTGCAAATTTCTCTTTTTTCATCGGTTTTTCTTTCGTATTCATTCGTAAAATTGTCAGCTTTTGACAATTATGAGTACTGAGAAGAGAGCACGATCAGCCCTGCTACAACCTTATAATTCAAACATGTAAGGTCCGAAAGCCGAAAACAATTTGGACAACTGGCAGAAAACAGGTTTTGAACAGAAAACATAAGAAAGAATGTTGTCACGGTTGATTTATAAGGTTGTCGCAAGGGAGAGAGCAAGTACCCATAATTGTCAAATCGAAGTTGACAGCTCATAGAAAATCTGCAAGTGCTCTCTATTATCATCAGTTCCTCTTTGGTAGTCATTCGCAAAATTGGCTGGTTTTGACAATTATGGGTACTGAGCAGAGAGTGCGATCAGCCCTGCGACAACCTTATAAACCAACCTTGAATGTTGTCTTTAGCCATGCCAAACAGAAAAGCATGTGTAGCATATCGTGGACAAGCCAATGAGAGCGAGAAAAAAGATGGCAAAGCGTTAAAAGTTTAGCAGACAAGTATCCTAAGTGAGACATGCGGCAAACAAGTACTTTCACTGCTCTCTCTCTTTCTCTCTCTCTTCCTCTTTTTTAATCGCATTCCATATTATTTTGCCAATTGCATTGCTTAGATTTGAAAAATTTTGTTATGCTTAATATTTAGGAACATCTATATCTAAATATATATAAAATTGTAAAAAAGAAATCTGTACATGAAATATTTTTTTGAAACCCTTTTTGCAATGGACATTATGATGGACGCTGAGTCCAAAAATCGCATTTTTAAAATTTTTGTCTGTCTGTTAGAGCATCACGCGAAAACCACTGGATGGATTCAAATGAAACTTGACATCCTTATACCCCCGGTCAATATATAGGCTACTTTTTATTCAGTACGTAAAAAGTTGGACCCGTTAGGGGGCGCTGCGATCGGGTTCCAGGCATTCTTTTTTTTTAGCTTATCTCCGAAACCGTTCATCCGATTTGTATAAAAATTTGTGTATAAAGGTTTTCGGATACGGTGAGTTTTTATGATTTATCTACTCTGTTCTATCTTGAACACAAGAGGGCGCTGTAGTACAAATGTTTTAAAAAACTTCGAAAAACTCCTAAGATTCTCGGGCACGCTGAGTTTTTTGACTTATCTACACTTTTCTCTCTCGAATACCAGAGGGCACTGTGGTAAAAATATTTTGAAAAACCTCGAAAAACTCCTAAGCCGTGCATCCGAATTGCATGAAAATTGGAAAATAGGAGTTTTCTGATACGTTGAGTGTTTTGGGCTTATCTTTTTTGTGCTATCTTGAAAACCAGAGGGCGCTTTAGTAAAAATCTTAGGAAATCGTAAAAAACTCCAAAACTGCTCATCCGATTTGGATGAAAATTTGTAAATACCGATTTTCGAGGGTTCTGGTGCTATCTTTTTGCTCTTTCTCGAAACTAGAGGGCACTGTTGTCCAATTTGTACGTGTGTATGTTATTAAACTATTCCTTGAGGGCTGCACTGATTTTGATGACATTTTTGGTGTGTGTTTGAGTGAATCCCTGGATGGTTTAGATTCACTATTGTACCTGGTAGGTGACGCTGCGATCGTGTTTTGGCATTTTGTTTTTATAGCTTATCTCCGAAACTGTTCATCCGATTTGCATGAAAATTCGTATATAGAGGTTTTCGGATACGGTGAGTTTTTATGACTTACCTACTCTGTTCTATCTTGAACACCAGAGGGCGCTGTGCACAAATATTTTAAAAAACTTCTAATCTGCTTATCCGATTTGCATGAAAATTGGTATATAGGGGTTTTCTAATATGGTGACTGTTTTTGACTTATCTCTTTTGTACTATATCGAACACCAGAGGGCGCTGTAGTACAAATCGCTTAAGAAATCGTGAAAATGTAGAAAACCGCTAATCCGATTTGGATAGAAAATTTTATTAAAGGATTTTCGTGTGCGGCAACTGTTCTGGAGTTATCTCTCTTGCTCTGTCTCGAAAAATAGAGGGCGCTGTTGTACAATTTATGCGTGTGTATGTAATTAAACTGTTCCTAAATGGCTGCACCGATTTTGATGAAATTTTTGTGTGTGCTTAAGTAGAACCTTGAATGGTTCAGATTCGCAATTGGACCTTTCAGCCGATTGACATGAAAATTTGTATTTAGGAGTTTTCGGGTACGGTAGTTTTTATGACTTATCTATTTTGGTCTATATTGAACATCAGAGGGCACTGCAGTACAAATGTTTACAAAAATCGAGAATAACTCCTAGCTGTACATCCGATTTGCGTGAACATTTGTACATAGGTGTTTTCGGATACGGTGGGTATCTTGGACTTTTTTTTTCTGCGCTATCTTTAACAGCAGATGGTGCTGTAGTACAAATCTCATAAGAAATCGTGAAATACTCAAAAACCGCTCATCCGATTTAGATAAAAATTTGTATATCGGATATATAGGATTTGATTATCGAGTATAGAAAGGGCTTTGGCGTTAATTTTTTTATTTAATTTCGAAAACCAGAGAGCGTTGTTGTACAAATACCGGAAAAACTCAAAAAAACTCATCCGTTAAGTATGATTTTTATAAGTGGTTTTCGGGTGCGGTGAGTCTTTTGGAGCTATGAATTTTGCTTTATCTTGAACCTTCGAGGGCGCTGTACTACAAAATACAGTAAGGCGTAGCAAAGCGCGAAGGGTGATAAATATCTTCTTTTCTTATTTATATTCCACTTTTTTTTCGCAAATCGCTGTCCTGATTGAATTCTGGATTCTGTGGTATTTGAGTACGCATCAACACATGCGCAAGTCAGTTGCGTTTCAAGTCAGTTGCGTTGCAAGTCAGTTACGTTGCAAGTCAGTTGCGTTGCAAGTTGGCGTTGTTTTGACATTTTAATTTCTATTTTCAATGCTTATTTAATTTTTGTCCAGTTTCCTCGCGAATTGCCAAAAATTCGTTTTTGCTCTGATTTTTTTCAAAAATGTTAAATCTATCGAATACAATATAAAACTTTAAAATATATTTTTGCAAGCGTTCGTTGGCACGCACACACAAATCACGATTTGCCTAACTTGTTCTCATAATTTTCAGTTGTTGAAGCTACATTTTGCTCATTTCGCCAAAGTTACCAGTTTGAAAGATGCACACAAAATTCCTTCTAAAGTTTGTGAAAAGTTTTTTCAAATCGACGATATCAATGGATATCAATGAAATTCTTTATTCCTGGTGAAAATACATTCGATGCCATTATGTATGAAACTCGATCTCTTTTGCATGGCCACCACGGGCACGCTTGCAGAAGTCCAGACGCTGAACCCAATTTTCCGCGGTTTTCAAGCATAAATCGGCCGATACTGCTGCAATTTCACGTTCGATATTCGTACGAAGTTCATCAATCGTCGCTGGCTTGTTGGCATAGACCATAAACTTGACGTAGCCCCACAGGGAATAGTCTAACGGCGTCAAATCGCACGACCGAGGCGGCCAATCGACTGGGCCATTTCGTGAGATAACACGTTCACCAAACTTGGCTTTCAATAAATTGATTGTGATATTCGCTGTGTGACTTGTGGCGCCGTCCTGTTAAAACCACATATTGTCCAAGTCCATATCATCCAATTCGGGCCAAAAATATTCGGTTATCATTGAACGGTAGCGATTCCCATTCACTGCAACGTGCCGGTCTTGATCATCACGGAAGAAGTACGGCCCAATAACGCCGCCGGCCCATAAACCGCACCAAAACGTATTTTTGTCGGGATGCAATGGTGACTCATGGAGTACGTGTGGATTGTTGCCTGATCAATATCGCATATTTTGCTTATTGACGAAGCCATTCAGCCAGAAATGAGCCTTATCGCTGAAGATGATTTTTCGATGAAAATCCGAATCATTTTCAAGTTGTTGCTCAGCCCAATTCACGAACATACGATGCTTCTGGTGGTCAAGCGGTGGTCAAGTTCTTGTGTCAATTTGATCTTGTAAGGATGTAGGCTAAGATCTTTTCGCAAAATTCGCCACAACGACGTCACAGAGATGCCCAACGCTTGAGAACGACGTGTGAGAGACACATTTGGGCTTTTTTGAACTGAAGCCTCAGCAGCAGCAATATTCTCGACACTACGGGCACTTCTCTGTCTCACTGGCACAGGAACATTTTGTACTGTGCCTGTGGATTCAAATTTTTCCACTAGACGCTCAATTCTTGATCTGGTAGGACGATTATGACGACCATAAATTGGATTGGAGGCCACTGACTCCGAATTTCGGTAGTAAATTTCAATAATTTCGACTCGTTGTTGGCTCGTATATCTTTCCATGATGAAATGGCAAATCTTACTGAAGAGAAATGTCAAGCAAGCGGAAAAAAATGGCGTCGTTTGCTGTCCCTATCGGTCTACTTTAGTAGCGTGCCTATTGAAAAACCCTTTAATAGCATATAAGAGAAATAATAAAAAAAAATTAGCTTGTTATTTCATAATTTTTCTATGCGCGTCTATTTGTTATTATTTTTGTACACAAAGCTTTCAGGAAGCTTTCAAAATGCTTTAACGTTCTATTTCTTTCAGTGAGAAGCTTTAAACGTTACACATACACGCAAGCAGCTTAAGTTGTGTGTGTTTGGTCATCACTGTTTTAAAATTACCTAAAATTAAACATAAGTGAAAAAGAAACAATTCTGGGTACAGGCTCTGGGGACCTTTTCTTGTTAGAATTCCCTTTTAATGAAAATTCCCCCAATAGCAGCTCCTGCACACGGCCCTGCATTTGAGTGCTTTTGTTAAGAAAAAAACCACACAGCTAAAATCAGCACGTCTGGCACGCCTGCCTCATCCGTTTAGTACAATGTTGCTTGCATTAATGGAAAATTTTAAACTAACACTAAATGCTTGAAAGCATAGAAAGCGCATTTCGATGCGCTTGGCGTATGAGTGATATTTATTTATTTATTTATTTATTCAATTTCCTCGCACACGCCCTTTCTAAACAAACACAAGACAAACAAAACAAACTCAAAAAAACAAAAACGCAGCAACTGCAACGTATGCGTGCGCACGTGTTTTTCTTTTGTTTTTTTTTTCTCGCCCATTGTTTACATGCCGCTTAATATTGCGATTGCTACATGTTGTTGTTGTTGTTTTTCTACTTCTACCGATTTCAATCTTCTGCAACGTCTTCTTTAGTATCAAGCGAAAAAGTAAATAAAACTTAAACCAACAGAAAAGACGGCCAGTTAATTGTGTGAGAGCAGCTAAGAGCAGCAACAACAAATTTAAAAGCAAGATACAGTCATTAGTGTTGTTGTTGTTGTTGTTGTTGTTGGTGTTGGTGTTGTTGTAACTGTGCTTGCTCTGGCTTTGGCTGTAGCTGCTGCCAACACAGCTATTGCTATAAACAGCACAACAGAGCGCAGCAGCAACAAACTGAGCAACATTTTTGGAATCAACAACAATGAACAGACGAGTCTCAGACCTCAACGTGCCGCATTTTTCAGTTAGTTTCGCACGAAACGCTGAAGTGACGAGATGCAAAAGCGGCAAATAACGGTTTCTAAATAATACTGAGGAAAATTTAATTTTATAAAATAATATAATAAAATATATTATAAGGAAAACTTACAATAGAACATAAAAAACAAAAATTAAATCTAAAATGCTGCAGCTAAACTTGAAATAGTCGAAAAGTGTTTTGAAATTTTTATGAGCAAAATATAATAATTAAAAAAAAACAACAAATTCTTCAGAACCAGAAAAAAAATTGAAGAAAAATTTTTAAAAACTTAAGATTCTTTTTAAATGTTCTGCATTGCCGGCTGTTTGAATGCGGCTTAAGTACCTTCAAATATAACTAACTGCATCTCTGCGTTACAATCGGTGTGTAAAAAAAATAAAAGAGTATCTTTTGGTAAATCGGAAACCGGTAAAAACCTACGTGAGCTGCTTAACGCTGACCAAAAAACACTTTAAATAAACTGCATGAATAACGTTTAAGAATTGAGTTGATTTTATTTTTAATAAAAAAAGAAAAAAAGTAAAAATAAATAAGAAAAAAGTAAAAAGAAATTCATGCAATAACTGTGCGCGCATCATACGCAGCTTATCTGCTGGATATTCTGAACAGTGTTGGTATTGTTAGTGTAACAATATTTATATCAGTGTACGTCGGCACTGGCACAACTGACTAAGTGAAAAATACATGCATATATTTTTTGGCTTAAAAGTGTTATTTGTGTTTATTTAAAACAAAAAAAAAAACAAAACACTTCACAAACGTCAAGAATTATTAAAATTTTAAGCTTCCAGTGGCAAGTTGGGAAAATTTAACAAGTTTTTAGCTTATTGCCGACAAATTTTGCACAAAAAGTTTGTCACTCGCAAATCTTTGGTGCCATTGGGTGAGTTGAATATATTGCTTAGAATTAATATATGTTAAAATTTCAGCTATATTTTATCTAGCTAAATAAGATTTGTAGATATTAGACATGCTTAACGCAGCGCTGCGTTGCGTTAATGAGTTCAATCATTTAACTGCGCTACTGCGTTGATACACTTTTCTTATTATAAGAAACGCAATAACGCTGAAATACTTGTTAATTTAATTTCTTGGTCCTTCAGCTTAATTTGCTTACGTACATATATTAACGTGTTCAGTTTTAAAAGCTAACTTGAATCCAACTTCAAACCATCAACTTGTATTGCAGACTTTAGTCTATGTATGTAGTCTGTTTGATTACTGTGTCAACCTTGAACTTAGTGCAAATTTAGCCTTGTTTATTTTCCAGATTTGCATAGTTTTGATTTTTTATTGATTATATTTTTTTTCAAGCTATCAATATTGCTTTATTTTGATATTTTTTTTTTATTAAGGCTAAACTGCGCTAACTTCGCCATATAACTCAGTGCGCTATCCAACTTACCACAGTCAAAAAATTTACCTCGTTACGCAACATCCTATCTAATTCAAAATCAAACTGTGTTGATTCAAGTACTGTTGCCACAGGAATCATAACATTTCAAACTACGTCACGGCGCAATTGCGTTAACCCATTGCGTTCATACGCTAAACTGCGTTTGAGTAGGTTTTAGCGCAGAATTTTTTTACTGCGTTACCCATGCATAGAAAATGTGTCAAAATCTTTTCTGATTCATTCATAAATATGTTCGTGATTGTCACAAATCGCTAGGATTAAGCTAGATGATTTAAATTTTTTTTCTTAAAGTACTATATACAGCTCTAACCTTGTGCAATATATTGATATACTCGTATGTCGTTGCTTAGGAAAAAAACCCATTTATTTAATTTCTTAAAAAATTTTGTATTCAATGTTAGTAGATTCAATTTATTACTAGCTATCTTTAAGCTTTCAACCATCGCTCATAACAATTAAGTTTTTGATTATGACTTTTTTTACAACCACTTCTAAGCCTACAACGATTCATAAAAAAGTCAAGAAGTGAAACTTCTTCCCTGAAGTCACTCTTTCACTTCTATAATAAGATTGATTTTAGTGTAAGAGACTAAGACAAAGAGGATGAGGGAGACAGCGAGAGAGCATCTTAAAAGAAATGCAATACAAAATTCCAAAAAAAAATATTCCGTTTATTAAATATTTAAATATAAAATTTAATAATAATCTAGGTGGCAACTCTATCTGTCATCTTGAATCTTAAAATTCTGACACCAGATTCAAAATTCAGCGACCCCTTGAAACTGTGAGATGATGTTTAAAACTCTTAAAAATTCATTTTATTGGGTGGCAACTGGAGTTTCTGAATTCCCGGGGAATTTCGCTTCCCGGGAGAACGGAAATTGTTTTCTTTTCTCGGGAATTCCCGGTATAATTTTTCTTGCATCCTCCAGTATAGCCATGAAAAAGATTAGTGGCTAACTTTAATGTTGAACAAAAGATATACAAAAAAATTAATTTTTTATTAAAGAATGAGAATATAATAGGGGTATTCGGGATTCAGTGCACTTGCCAGTGCAGTTGAGGACTTGGGCACTTTCCAAAAACAAAATACAAAGTACTTCAAAAATCTGCACACAATTGTGTACATTTAAAAATTTGACAACATCTTTATGTTTGGTTTATGAAATCTTTTCTTTTGCTAGCCGACAACAATAACAAAGAACTGATTTTGACATATAAAAAAAAATTCCATAAATTTTTCAATCACAAGTGTGGAATGTTCACAAAAACCTATCTGCTCAACAGAACATCAGCACCTCAAGCACAAGTCCTCGAGTCTTGTCTTATAATATTGTCTTGATATTGTGTTCAATAGAGAATAGTTTTATTTTTGTTATTTTTTTAAAAATTATATTATAATGATACCAACGCATTTATTGTTTGGTCAGAATCATTTTGGGGCTTTGAAACAAAATTGCTCGCAACAGAAAAAAACCTTTCGCTTTCTATTGATGTTGGTTTAATTGTTGACAACGCATTTTCAAAAGTTCTGTTCGATTTGATCTTATTGTAAGAAAACTATTGGTAGTGTTGATACCCCTGTAATTTAATTGCTAGGACAAAATTAAAACTTTACACATTGTTTTTTCTCGGGTTAGTCCCGGGAATTCCGGACGAAATTTCCCGTACTAAAATGTATATTTTTCCCGGGAATTTTTTTCCCGGTTCATCCCTGGTAAAAATATAATATATCATAATAATAATATAATATATATAATAAATAAAAAGAATACAAATGTATCATCATTTTCAAATTCTGACAACGGAGACTATTATGTCAGATACGACATCAAATTCCACGTCAGAGTTGCAAAATTACAAAATTCGCAAAATTAAAAAAAAAAAAAAAATTGGGTGGCAGCCCTATCCGGCATCTTGAATTTTAAAATTCTGACATCAGATTTGAAATCAGCGTACCCCTTAAACTATAAGATTATGATGAAAACTCTCAAAATTTACATTTTACTAGGTGACAACTCTATTGTAAAAAAATGACATAATTTTGAAATTCTGAAAACGGATTCAAATTCAGCGACCCATGTTTAGCTAGGTTCACCCTAGCACCGAATTCGTAAAAATAAGAAAATGTTCTAGGTGACAATCCTATCCATCTTGAATTTTGAAACTGTGATAACCGATTCAAAGTCGAATTCTGACATCAGATTCAAGGCTAGCGATCCCCTAAAACCACGGTGTTTTTCTTAGGTAGCACTTATATACATAGTACGTGTCTATATACAATTTTTACAAAAAACGTTTCCACTGTTTTGTTACCTGTGTATGAACTAAAACGTTTCACTTTTTTCTTACATGTTTATGAAATTTTTCCCCCAATAAAAATCGTCACATCACCGCATAAGAAGTTTCATTTCAAAAAAAAATGTAATTTAATATTAATTTTGCAACGTTTTATCGAAAAATGTTACACTTTAAATAAATGTTACACAGCGATAAATGAAAGTACTTGCAGGTATGGATGATTATCGTTGATAATGCATGGTAAGCATATTAATAAAATTTTATTTGAAAAACATCATGGTGACTATATAATATATAATAATAAATCGGGAAATAGCCGAAGCGGACCACAGTGGGTGACTTTTTGTCCCTTATTAGATGAAGGATGCTACTGCACGTAGCACTCATTTGTGAGCATGCTCCTTATATAAGCATGCTTTGTCATTTCAAGCATGTCCTTGTAGGTCAGTTGGCCAATCTCGGCTTCTCCAATAAATCGACGTCCCAGAATGGTCAATCTTATGCTTGCCACCGCCGGACACTGGCACAGAATGTGTGCTGCCATTCGCTAGGCATAACCTACACGTATCGTCCTCGATCAGAGTCATCTTTCTGAGATGGTACATGTAGGGACTGTGTCCTTTGACCAGTGCAGCAAACCAGCTTAAAGTCCTTAACCTTTGCTGCCTCACTACGAGACCTCATGGTGACTAAGAATTTAATTCACCAAAAATTTTAATTCTTCATAGCACGAAATTAAATCTATGTTGGACTGGAATCCTGGAACCTACAAATAGATCGCATCATCAAGAGAACCACAGCTTTGTTGTGAACCTACTCAAGTATATGCGGAAAGAATTGGGTTCTACGGCCTAAAATAATGCACAGGCTGTACACTTTAATCGCAAGACCAACACTGCCTTATGCCTCAGTGGTATGGTAGTCAAAAACCTAAGAAGTAACGCCCATTCAGCGGTTAGAGTGAGTGCCAAGATCTGCAGGGATATATGTACGAATATGACTGGCTGTGTCAATTTTACTCCAACTACGGCCCTTAACATCGTCTTAGGGCTTATACCATTTCATATCCGTATCCATATTCAAATGGAGGCCAGGTTTAGCCTTCAAAGACTGTTTCACTTGGATAATATTGCCCCGTCTTAAAGGACATTTATCTCTTGTCGGTACCTTAAAACAAGAACGTGGATTTTGTATGCCTCTAGACGACATGCTTTCCAAGTATTGCTTTAAAATTAACTTCTTCGTAATAGTCCACACTCGCCATAATTGGGAACGCGAAAAATTAACGTCATCCAGAAACAACATCTGGAAATCCTCCGCGAGGCTAGGCCTCAAGGCTAGGGATCTCTCACTCGGACTACTGCAGAAGCTGCAGTGATGTAGAGGATGTAGAAACCATCAAATATATATTATGTGAATGCCCTATTTTCAAACAACGCCTTCTTCGCCATACGGGAAGCAGACTTTATGTAAAACTGTAGGTGCTTATATTGGATTGTTCAAAAAGTCGTTACAGTTTTTTATTAACAGTTACCGTGCCCGGGTTTCGGCCGACCTCATCAGCTCTCGCTAGGCGCCTCTGCTTTGCGCGCGCCTTCTCCAATCAGATACACCAAGTGCGGTTAGGGCTTCCTCAGCCTGGTTCATCCATCGGAGGCATGGTCTCCCTCGTCGTCGTTGACCAGCGACCCTCGCCTCGAGCACCTTTTTCGCTGGAGTTTCGTCGTCCATACGATGGACATGACCCAGCCAGCGTAGTCGCTGCACAGTTGGAGGTATATAACTAGCTTAAAAATTATAAAATACTATAAGAAGTACAAATAGTACTAAAAAGTTTTCTCAACGACAAAAAAGGAGTGGAAAGTGTTAAAGTGCTAGCAAAAAAACTACACCACCAAGAAGATCGATTCAAAATTTTCAAAATATGTCCTTAACATTTTTTTGTAGGACTAAAGGTTTTGAAGATATTGTTGTTTTACTACATGTTCGAATGACAAATTTTTATTTTTTTTTTGTTTTAAATTTCTATTGTATTTAACTTGCAAAACAAAAAAAAATAAAAAATTCTCGAATATTTTTATTTTTTTAAGTACCATCGAAATGCAAAATTTGGAAAAAATCGGAAGCATCAAAATCAATTTTTGGACAAAAGCATTCAATATGACATGGAATCACCGTAGATATATAGTGAAGGACGAAAGTCAACATACAGCATCGAATTTTTGATTAATGCAAATCTTAAGAGTTTTTATGAAAAGTGAAGAACCGACAAATGTTCTACGCAAGCAAACGCAAACGGAAGGTATATACAGTGAAGGGCAAAAGTCTATATACAGCATAGAGTTTTATTTATGGAAAACTTAATCAAAAATGTTTAGAATTTTTTGCACTTTTTGTATAAAAAGCCAAAATATCTTTTATTTTCAAAAAAAATAAGTTTTTTTGGCCGGCCGTAGTTTGGTTCGATCGTGTTAGATTTTGAGTCGATTTAATTTTTTATAATAGTCTATACTCTGACTCGACTAAATTCTACTCATTTCGCAATTTTGCTGAAAAAATACTTTATAAAATTTTTACATTTCCGCTTTACCAATCCAAACTTTAGTTTTGGAGTCCAATTGTGTCGGGCACTACTGATTAAAATAAATTTTAAAACACAAATTAATGAGAGTATATAATAAGTTGTATTCCAATGAAAAGCACAAAAAAATTTAAATGCATCGCTTCTTTTTGTCAAGTTTGCTTTGAAAAGCTTAACGCACAATGCCCTGTATGCAGACTTTTGTTGCGTTAAGATGTTCGTATTAATGCACGGTTAGAAATCCTGGAATATATTTTAATACAAGCGAAGTATTCCAACGATTTTTAATACAAAAATTATTGCATTTAATACTATTCAATAGAATACAAAATTTTTAAATAAATTTTTAAATAAATTTTGTATTAAATTTGAATACAATTCATATTACAATGATGTTTTATACTCTTTGGAATAAACTTGATATTATGGTGAAGATTATATTTGAATTTTAAGCCATGCTGTATTATATTTTAATACTTTCCATCTTAATTTTAAGATTGTTAAGATTCAAAAGTCTTATAATTCAGAGCTACTTTTTCGGTTAACAAAGCTTTATATTACAGTTTTTGTGAAACATTTTGTATTTTATTATAACGCACAAGCAACGTTTAATACTTTCATTTCAATGATGACGTGAGCTTAAAACCTACAATAGGAGATGATTTAAAAATTATATAAGAAAAAATAAATTAATTGTGTGTACTTTAATGTGCAATAAAATTGAATGCTAACTTTTTAACATTTTAATATTAAAACTAATATTTAAGCTAAATACGAACTGAGCATTAAATTCTAATACAAATTTTTATTAGAAATTAAATGTAATATTCGATAAGTATTAAAATGTAATACCATTTTGGTGTGGTATGTAAGCTCATTTGTATTAAAAGTTATTCCAAAATTTCTAACCGTGTGTAAATTTCTTATTGTGTTAATTAAGATCAAAATTTTTGTTCTCTTTTTGTCATCTCTAATTACACTGCATACATAATTTTTCATTAAGATTCTTAAGTTTTTCAGAAATCATAAACTCGATGCTGAACGTAGACTTTTGTCCTTGACTGTCTATATTGTCTTGTTTGCATTTGCTTGCGTAGCACATTTGTCGGTTCTAGGCCATGTCCATGTCCATTGCATGCACGCAAATACGTTTTTGACAGGCAAATAAATAAAAACCTTTTGTATGCGATGCTATTTTTAATTTTAAAAATGACAAGAAAAAATTTGCACTAAATATTGTGTTAAAATAAAAGAAAATATAAAGTAGAAAAACTTCATAAAAATAGATATTTTCAATTTGTTATATAGATGGGTAGGAAAAAATATACCAATATTGATATATTTAAAATAAGTGCTTGTTACATAATTTTTTGAAGTGGAAACTTCTTTAGGCGCTTTGAGCACTTTTTGGTAGTGAGCAAAGCAATAGTTTCGCGATATCATCATGCTGTTAGCGTAATAGAAATTATTGGTGTGCATTCCTTTTAGGGACTACCTAGCATCGATCAAACCGAAGGTCGAAGCGTTTACCGAACAGATTACCAGGACGATTACCGAAGCGACTACCAACCGATTACCCAACCGATTACCGAACCAATTACCGATTACCGAAGCGATTACCAACAGGTTACCGAACCAATTACCGACTATCGAAGCGATTACCAACCAATTACCGCACAAATTATCCAACCAATTACCGATTACCGAAACGAATACCAACCAATTACCGAATCAATTACCGATTACCTTAGTGATTATCAACCGATTACCGAACCACTTACCGAAACGATTATCAAACGATTACGGAAACAATTATCAACCTATTACCAAACTAATTACCGATTACTGAAGCGATTATCGATCCAATTACCGTTTACCATAGCGATTATCAACCGATTACCGAAGCAATCACCGTTTACCGAAGCGATTAACAACCGATTACCAAACCATTTACTGATTACCGAACCAATTACCGACTACCGAAGCGATTATCAACCGATTTCCGAACCAATTACCGTTTACCGAAGCAATTATCTAACGATTAGCAAACGAATTACCGTTTACCGAAGCAATTACCAACCGATTACCAAACCAATTACCGATTACCGAAGCGAATACCAACCGATTATCAAAATGATTATCAATCGATTACCAATTACCGAAGCAAGTACCAACCGATTGACGAAGCGATTAGCAACCGATTACCAATTAGTGAAACACTTGCCAACCGATTACCGAAGCAATTACCAACCGATTACCAACCCCTTACCAATTGCCGATTGGTATCGGTAACGATTACCAACCGATTAATAATTATCGAAGCGCTTATCAACCGATTACAGACTACAATAGCGATAACCAACCGATTATCGAACCAATTACTAATTACCGAAGCGATTACCAAACGATTTCCAAAGCTAGTACCAACCCATTACCGATAAGCAATTACCGAAGCGATTGCCCACCGATTATTGGTTACCGAAGCAACTACCAACCGATTACCGAACCGACTACAGAATACCGAAGCGATTACCAACCGATTAACGAACCAATTATCAATTACCAAACCAATAACCGAAGCGATTACCGATTTCGGAAGAGATAACGAACCGATTACCGCAACAATTACCGATTGCCGAAGCGATTACCATCCTATTACCGAACCAATTACCGATTACCGAAAGGATTACCAACCGATGACCGATTGCCGAAGCTATTGCCGATTACAGAAGCGACTACGAACCTATTGCTGAAGCGATTACCGAGCCAATTACCGATTACGCATCTGATTTGCCGACTCTAGCTAATTCGGAAATACACAACAGCTATGTTATTTAAAAGTTTTAAATTTTCACTTCGGTCGGCAGTCCCCCTACTGACTAGTTTTTTTTTACCAAAGATTATTGGTCGGGGTTCTAACACTCGCATGGTACTCGCACTTACAAAAGTAAAGAAGAGCAGGGAAAAGTTTTAAATGAATACGAAATGCTATTTATTATGAGTGAAATTAAGAAAATTTCATTTAAATCAACAAAAGATTTACTTAATTTGGTGGGAGGAAAAGCATTTGTGGAAACACGTATGTATATATTCAGAGCGTATACTTTTGAAATAAAAAATATATACATATTTAGGATACCCGAGTGGAAATTTACCTAAGGATAGAGTCAGAAAATGATCAGGAAATCCTTAATTTGCCAAAGATCGGATCAGGTCACCTAATCAGCTGCGGATTTTAAACGCTACGCACTTTTTGATATTCATCCTGATCAGGTAACCTTCAAGCTAAGCAATGGCTTTGAAAGTGTTTTTTGGACTCTGCTCCGTCAAATACAGATACAAATGATGCTGAACGTCATCGACTATCTCGAAAAAAGAAAAACAATCAACAGCGATTATTACATAGCGTTCTTGGAGCGTTTGAAGGATGAAACCGCGAAAAATCGGCCCCATTTGAAGAAGAAAAAAATTCTTTTTCACCAAAACAATGCATCGTGTCACAAATCGATGAAAACCGATGGCGAAAATCCACGAATTGGGCTTCGAATTGCTTCCTCATCCACCGTATTCACCAGATTTGGCCCCCAGCGACTACTGGCTCTTTGCTGACCTCAAAAAAATGCTTGCCGTTCTACAAAACCAGTATTGAAAAGTTAGAAAAGCTGTGGAATTATTGTATTGCTCTTAAAGGAACCTAAGTTGATGAATAAAGAAGAATATTTTTTTTATTACTATGCCTCGGGACTTATTGGACCATGCGTTATGTTCTCAAGAAGCTTTTCATGATAGTTTTTACTCTCTGAGGTTTGCCATTGTCTACAGAGAGGTGATGGCCGAAAAGAAAAATTAATTCAACTGAAAAAACTTTCTGTGTCAGGTGGAAATTGAACCTGGGTTCTCTGGCGTATGGGCCACACACTCTACCCACTACGCCACGGCCGCCACAGAAATATGCATGTATTAAAATATTAATATTATTCCGTGTGTATTCGTAAATGCAATTCGTGAATTAAAAAAACGCTAACATGATCAGAACCTGAATAGTAATTGATAAAAATGCCATTAGTAAGGATGAGAAAAGGCTATTATGATGCCAATCTGATAAGTGTTTGATAATAGGATGTAAAAAAGGATGAGAGAAGTCTTTCTTGCTGCATGTCAATCTGATCGGCATAAAATAAGGTATACCTTACAAAAAAAGAAAAATTTCCTTTTATTAACCTGATCATACTTTGTTCAGGATTCCTTAAGTAAAGATAGCTTCAGAAAAACCTTAAATGCACCTGATCAGATATTAATAAGACTTCCTTAGAAGGGTTACCCATTTCATATCCGGATCAAATTCAGACTTAAATAAGGTTTCTACTCGGGTAAGCTTAACTTAATAAATTATTTCTACTCGGGTAAGCTAAGCTACCTTATTATTAATAATGTACAGTGTTGAAATTTTTGTCAAACTAAAACATTTGAAATTTAACAAAAAAGTTTAAATTCTAAATTAACTTTTCCAATTAATTAAAGCTAAAGCTTAATCACTACGACAACCTTGAAATTTGTTCACACAAACCTACACGTACTCGTATGTATGCATGCATTATACAACGCGACCCAATTACTGATAAAAGGATAACAACAAAAACAACGACAACAAGAAAAACACAACGCATCACACTGACAGTGACCAAGGTAAGCACACACACTCAATGCACCTCTGCAGTCAGCAACCTTGGCCACATCCACTCAGTGTTTTATGTGCTTAATTTAATTATCCTTACACAATATATATGATGTTAAGGACCACAACAAAAACTCAACACAACTTAAGCAAAACCACTTGTTTACCACAACATTACAACAAAACGAGAGTTGTTGGAATGATGTGTAAATAAATCACACATGGACCTTAAAGGGTTAAATGCATGCAACAGGTGGCAACAGATGACAACAGTGTGAGTCAAAATAAATATTGCCGCATATCGTCAATTTTTTCTTAAATAACTTCAGGCACAAAAATGACAGCATTTTGTGAACGTTGTCACTGAATAAAAGCTGATGAATTTTATTAGGCTACAGTAAGATGTGCTTAAGGGGGTAGATACCTTTAGGCATGGTGAAATTAGTCATGTTTAATTAAGTTTTTTTTAAGTTGATAACGAAATTACTCACCTACTTACTAAGGTGGCAATAACAACACGTGTTTGGGTTTCGGCCGACATAACATTTTTCTTTTTCTTTTAAAAATGCCGTCTCTGCAGAGTATCTCCTCGGGCATCTGCTGCGGGGCATCTAAAATTGCTGCAGCTGTCAAAATTTTTCCATATATCTGAAACAAAAGAGGTTTATTTCGATTACTGATACTCGTAAGTTAAAGGGAAGGATAAATCTGTAAAATAATAAAAAAGTTAAACATTTAAATTTATATTGGCTGTTTAATCGAAGATCCAGATTTTCGACTATTTTTTCAACAGTTTTAACACCGTAAATATTTAATAGTTCACTTTTTCTATTTGACAGTACCTATATTTTTAACATGTTCAACATTCGAAATACGAAAAAAATTTTGAATTTTTCCGAAATTATAAAAGTATCTACCCCCTTAAATCAAATAAAGTTGTCTGTGATTGTTAAACTAAGAATAAATAAAGCGTGGTTTTTGAATAAAAATAAGCAAATTTTAGCTCGAAGTTCTACGTTAAAAAAACTTTTTTTAAGTGTTTGTTAAGTCACATTAATGAACTTAAAAAAAGGGAGCCAGTGGGGGGGGGGGGGAGTGGGGACTGCCGATCGCAGTGAAAACTTAAGCCTATGAAATAACAAAGCTGTTATGAATTTCCCAAGTAACTAGAGTCGGCAAATAAGAGGCGTTCTACTTTTTTAACTTTTTTTATCAATTTATGCCTTATTGAAAGTATAAACTGTTCTTTTTTAATGTTTATACATACATAATGTATTTGTAACACAATTACTTTGGTTGGGTAATCAGTAATTGGCTCGGTGATTGGTTGGTAATCACTTCGATAATTGGTAATCGATTCGGCAAACGGTTAGTTATCGCTTCGGTAATCGGAATTCGGTTGGTAATCGCTTTGGTAATTGGTAATCGGTTGGTAATCGGTTGGTAATCACTTTGGTAATTGGTAATCGGTTGGTAACCACTTCAGTACTTAGTAATGGGTTGGTAATCGCTTCGGTAATCGGTTGGTATGCGCTTCGGTAATTGGTTGGTAATCGCCTCTGTGATCGGTTGGTAATCGCTTCGGTAGTCAATAATAGGTCGGTAATCACTTTGATAAATGGTAATCGGCTGGTAATCACTTCGGTAATTGGTAATCAGTTGGTAATCACTTCGCTAATTGGTAATCGGTTGGTAATCACTTCGTTAAACGGTAATGGGTTGGTAATCGCTTCGGTAATCGGTTAGTAATCGCTTCGGTAATTGATTGGTAATCGCCTCTGTACTTGGTTGTAATCGCTTCGGTAATGGGTAATCGGTTGGTAATCGCTTTGGTAATTGGTAATCGGTTGGTAATCACTTCGCTTATTGGTAATCCGTTGGTAATCACTTCGGTAAACAGTAATGGGTTGGTAATCGCTTCGGTAATCGGATAGTAATCGCTTCGCTAATTGGTAATTGGTTGGCCATCGCCTCTGTAATCGATTGGTAATCGCTTCGGTAGTCATTAATAGGTCGGTAATCTCTTTGGTAATTGGTAATCGGCTGGTAATCACTTCGGTAATTGGTAATTGGTAATCAGTTGGTAATCACTTCGCTAATTGGTAATCGGTTGGTAATCATTTCGGTAAACGGTAATGGGTTGGTATTAATTTCGGTAATCGGTAAGTAATCGCTTCAGTAATTGGTAATTGGTTGGTAGTTGCCTCTGTAATCGGTTGGTAATCGCTTCGGTAATCATTAATGGCTTGGTAATCGCTGCGGTAATCGGTCGGTAATCCCTTTGGTGATTACTAATCAGCTGGTAATCCCTTTGGTAAATGATAATGGGTTGGTAATCGCTTCGGTAATCGGTTAGTAACCGCTTAGGTAGCCTGTAATTGGTTCGGTAATCGGTTGGTAATCGCCCCAGTTATAAAAAAAAAGCTCACCAAACATATTTGACTTGCATAACCACAGCCTAAGCAATGCTGTACAATGCAACAGACATGAACAGCTAAAATCATGATAATACGAGTATCGCTAACAGCGTGATGATATCGCTAACAGCGTGATGATATTGCGAATCTAAAATTTTGCTCTCTACCAAAAAGTGCTCAACGCGCCTAAAGAAGTTTTCACTTCAAAAACATTTAAAATTTGCCTTGATTGTCAAATTCCACGCTATTTTCTCAATTATTCCCTTTTATCATATATATATAAAAAAGTGCTCATATTTCACTCAATTAAAAAGCTCAAAATTGCACTACATCAAATCTAATTAAAATCCATACAAATTCACCTTTGACTCAAGGTCACTTCAAGTGCAAATATTTAATTAAATGCACACTTACACAAAAGCGTCTACATTGATATCCGTTGTTCCAAGGGGGAGGGGGAGGTAGGAAGTAGTAATTGGCAATCATTTGACTCGAATATCCGACGCCTTTGAGCGCGTTAATTGTTGATTTTAATGCATTTTAGCTGAGTTCAAATTTAGAACTATACTTAAAGGTTGAGTTCTTAATGTTGTTGTTGTTGTGTTTGTTGCTTATATTTTCAATTTCGTTTGGAATTTCCTCTACCATTAATTTCTCCAAACATGTGCTGCGCAAAACTCGTGTGAAAAGTGCCACTCACGCTATGTGAGCTATGCACCACACTAATACTTAAGCAAATACGCGATTTTTACACTCCCCCTTCACTGTAGTGTGCTGCATGATGTCCTGGCTGGCGGCAGTTCTGGTAGTTTTCGTTGCTGTAGCGCAGTTTATTGATTGATGGTATTGATTGCTTTGCAACGCCATCAACGAGTTGGTTAACTTTATTTCTTCAATTTTGTTATTATTTCATTTTACTTAATTTATAGAAGCACAAAAAAAAAAAAGAATTCAATTTATCAACACATTTATGCTACAGACGCTGTAGAGATTTTTTTTTGTACTCATTCAAAAGTAAACCAACGTTAGTTTAATCCCTACATATTGGCCATTATGTTTTATGTATGCTATATAACATATGCGGCCAGGGGCGTTCGAAGATATTTCGAGTGCACGGCGAACTAAGGTTTTATCGCTAGCTACAACTTTTTCCCATCTTTCTGTCAGATCTCGAATACCGTGACGGTAAAAATATTCATCTTTTGAGGTTTTCCACAAATCAAACCATTTTTTGATGTCTTCATATGTGCGGAACTGCTGATCAGGCAGACCATGTGCCATCGAAAGGAATAAGTCATAATCGGACGTCGCAATATCTGGGAAATATTGCGGGTGAGGTAGAATTGCCCATTTTAGAGTCTCCAGATAGGTTTTAACAGTCTTGACAAAGTGAGGCACAGCTGTAGACTCACTTTTTATTAATTTGGTTAAGCTTAATGCAAGTTGATTAGAGAACAACTAAGTACTAAACTTTTTTAACAGGGTTATTTTTTTACCTGTCATTTTTCCTTGTTTTAGAGTTCGAAAATATCCAAATAGAAGCGGGCGTAATCTGTCCATCTGAATGACATAATCTTAAGAACACGTCAAAGTGAAAAGACAAGACAAAAAAAAAGGATAATTTGATCTAACAATATATAATACTAGCAATGGATACTAGGATGCAATGGTCCGCGGCTTCGCCACGGACGTTCTCTCTTTAGCAATAAAGAGCGCTAACACATTTTTGCTACTCTTCGAATATAGAGCAAAAACTTCATGTAAAAAATCCTTAAGACGTTGAACGACCACCTTCAACGCCTTAAGACAATTCATATCAAACGAAATAAAACCCATTTGTTTTGTAGGTAACTTTTCGTCTTGCTCAAGGCTTATCTGTTTTTTTTTTTTGTGCTGTGCACAAAAAGAAAAAAGGTGGAAAGCAACATGGAGTTAATTTAAATTCTCCTAACACAAACACGTGAAAAGAAAACGATCAAGCAATGTTTAGCATCGGGGGTTATTTCTTAAAAAACTATACACTTTAATTAAATGTACTTATTATTAAAATTTTGAAAGAAAAATATCCTCATACTGTGCTGTAGCTCAAATATAACATTTTAAAACTTATTTAATAAAAATTGGTTTAGTACTTTTGGAGTTTACCTGGAAACAAATATTTGTACTTTAATTTTATATAATAGTATAGATATATTCTTAAGTGTAAGGAGAAATTAAAGATGGGAAAGGAATAGTGAAGGAGTTTACGGGTCTTACGGGGTCAGCTCAGATAAAAATTAAAATCGCTGACCAAATTATTGGTCACACGAAGCATCCTGGTTATATGTTCATCACATCCATAGTCGGTGCGTTGAAAGTTGAAATGGAAAAGAGGCTAGTTAGACCTGTTGGTATTAAAGAATACTAATTGGAGCTAGGAAATTAATGATTCCGCATACCAGTTGATGAATGTCAGTATTTTCAGTACGATTTTCAAGAGTATCCATGTTAAACAATTTGAGACCGTCAGCGTACTGAAGTAAATTGAGATTGTCAGAGCCGGAAAGACCACGAAAAGCGAAGCGAATGAATCTTCGTTGAACGACTTTAATTCGAATCGAATGGGAGTAGATGAAAGGTGACCAAACCTGGCTGACATATTTAAGGATGGGTCTAACAAAAGTAATGTAGAGAGATTTTGTGACGTAAGGATTGAAATATTTTCTAGACCAGTGTCTTACGAAAACAAGTGTCGAATTGGCCCTCGAAATGATGTTATCATAATGAGACCTAAAATTGAGTTCCTTGCCACAAATAACACCCAAGTCCCATGAATAACTTACCAAAGAAAGTGGTTTGCCGAGTAGGTAATAAGTTCTCTGAGGAAGTTGGGGTCTTTTGCGAGAGTATGTATGTACCCAGATAACAATTTCACCTAAATATTTGAAGTTATTCATACTCAACTTGAAAAAGACTTCTATAAAAATAATTATTCATGCTTTTCTTGAAAGAGCTTTTCTTGTGAAAGTCTTGAAAATTTAAATTTCTTGTATAATTTTTTTATATAAAGCTTTATTCACTGACACATTTGAGGAATTAGTCAAGAAGATTTTTGCTCAAGCCTTTTTTTTTTTTTTTTTTTTTTTTGATAATCAAATTTTCAGTTTGTGGAAACAATATTATTAAAAATTCCTGAATTAAATAAAAAAGCATTCACTATCATAAAAAAAATTAAACTATTTCAATAACAAAAAAAAAATTCGTCTGAGCGCGGGATTCAACCGTGGGTCTATCTGTTGATAAACTGTCTCCTTAAACTGCTGGGCTACTGAGGCAATTTATTGAATTAAAATTAAGTACGAATATGAAATGATTGCAATCGAGAGCTTTATAAAATTGTTCTTAAGGGAATTTAAAGAAAATACTAATAAAGTTTTAACATCGCTCGAGCAAAGTCCTGAATAGACGAGTGGGTAGAGCGTGCGGTTGGCGATACAAAGGATCCGAGTTCAATCCGTGCTGGTTGGGACATGGTAAATATACAAAGATTTTTAAAAGGTTTAAGTTTTCTCTGCTAAATAAAATGAAATGATGAAACGTAGAAGAGGAGATTACTACTAATAAAAACAATTAAATTTTTTTCCTCAGTTTTCCAGTTCCTGAATAAACCTTGAATAAAAGCTTTAGATCAAACTTTATATAATTTCTTGTACAAAGGAAATAATTCCATACGCCGTTTTTCCTTGCAAAGGCCTTTTATAAAACTTGTTTCAAAGATTGTTCAAGTAAGTTTAAATTCTCCATCCTTTATAAATTTCTTATACAAAACTTTTTCTTAAACAAAATAGACAAGGCTTATTTAGGTGAAATTGTTATCATGGGGAATAGCTTGACATTTGCTGACGTTGATTTAAAAAAAACCAGCAAGATCTTTAGGACCTTCGTGTACTTCGAACTTTTGTGAAATTAGCAATAAACGCAATTGTTCAAATTTGAATTCAAAGCATTCGCAAAGAAATTATTGATTTCTTCTGGGAAATGTTATGGGAATAGAAAAAAATATCCGTTGGAGGTCTAATCAATTGTATTGCAATAAAGCGACTTAGATCTGAAAACTCTCTTTTCAATATGAATATGAATATGAATATGAATATGAATATGAATATGAATATGAATATGAATATGAATATGAATATGAATATGAATATGAATATGAATATGAATATGAATATGAATATGAATATGAATATGAATATGAATATGAATATGAATATGAATATGAATATGAATATGAATATGAATATGAATATGAATATGAATATGAATATGAATATGAATATGAATATGAATATGAATATGAATATGAATATGAATATGAATATGAATATTAATATGAATATGAATATGAATATGAATATGAATATGAATATGAATATGAATATGAATATGAATATGAATATGAATATGAATATGAATATGAATATGAATATGAATATGAATATGAATATGAATATGAATATGAATATGAATATGAATATGAATATGAATATGAATATGAACATGAATATGAATATGAATATGAATATGAATATGAATATGAATATGAATATGAATATGAATATGAATATGAATATGAATATGAATATGAATATGAATATGAATATGATTATGAATATAAATATGAATATGAATATGAATATGAATATGAATATGAATATGAATATGAATATGAATATGAGTATGAATATGAATATGAATATGAATATGAATATGAATATGAATATGAATATGAATATGAATATGAATATGAATATGAATATGAATTCTTCCTACTTGTTTAATGCTTTGCTTTGAAATCAGCTTTTCGTTTTCTTTTTTATGTTTAAATATAATTGCAATATAAATAAACCTCATTTCTCATACAATAGCAAAAAGCCCTAACAACCATTTTTGACCTAATTTTGAGACAAATTAGAAAAAAAAATTTTTTTCATTAACATCGAATTGGACCACCTATTTGTACCTAAACTGCATAAAAAAAAAATAATGAAATTGTTTTTGTTTTTAAGATTTTATAGTGTTTTTGCTTCCACTGTAAAATTTCCAAAATGTCGTTTAGGGGCTTTGTGCATTTTGGTAACGATAAGCTTTTAGAATCAGAAATGAATTTAGTTTGAATATGGGCAATATAAGATTCTTATAGAATTTAGCAAAGCGTGCAGAAAAGCTTATATATTATATTGGTGCTCATCATCGGACTGCACCCATTTGACATAGGGAAGATTTAAGTCACCTAGAAATATAAGGCTATAAAGTGGATCCATATGATCCAAAAATGAATCATTAGTGTCTACTGCGAGCTGATTAGAAGTCACTGATTGAAAAGGGGGGAATATAACAAAAGATGATTGGTATCAATACCATTTATCAATACAAGCTTTGGCACATATAATTTCAAAGTTAGCTGAATTGGAATTTTTAACTATGGTTGGATCGAAGCGATTGTGAATTGCAAGAAGACCAACACGACCTGCGAAGCTATCATCCATCCATCGTCTCTGAACACTACAAAGTCAAACCTCAGTATCCTTGAAATGCGGGTTGAGTTTGGTCTAAGTTAGGGTAGACGGTAGAAGTTTTGGTGCGTAGTTCTCTAACGCTTTGGTAGTAGAGAGCTAGAGACAAATAATGGGAGTTGGGTAATGACTAGAAGTAATATATTACATAGGCACCATAGGCATCAAGATCTTCTTTGACTTGATGGCTGGTCAAACCAAGTTGCTCATGGAAATTGGTAAATAATTCGCGCAATTCATCAACTTTGGTAGGAAGGCCTTCTTGTTCGTCTTCGAAGGTTTTAGACCTGCCTTCATTCATATATGGGGGTATATTTTGATAACACCATTTAAAAGGCGCCACAGCTGTGGGTCTGCTTTGCCGGCCCCTAGCAACGCCCCTGTATATCACTGCCTTTTGGTGGCTTGTACGATGTGAATCTGGAACAGCTCATACTGCCAAGCAGGCAAGCATGTCATTTAACGTCCAAGTCTTGTGGCCTGGTGCTGTTGAGATTCTATTGAAACTGTTATGAATGCAGCTCCTGGTACATACGGCGCAGTTTTTGAATTGATTATGTTGAGCAACTTATAAGGTTTCAAGGCTTATGTTGTTGTGTTTGTTGTGTTCTTTTTGTTGTTTATACTTTTTTTTCTTCCCCCACGTCAAACAAGTCCTTTGTTGGCTATCCCCAAGGATGTCAGCTACAAGCTGTTTAATTATATTTAGTATAATGTTGAGGTTGGCTTGATAAAAGGACCGATACGCGAACATTTATTATTATTTTTAGACAAGCTGGCAAGTCATCCATTTTGTTATCCAAGCAACAGAATAAAATAGAAAATTAATTAATTTCTAAAAAATGTTAGCGAGCTACTAACATATAAAAATTTGATTGAAAAAAAATGTACAGAATAAAACGCCATAAATATTTATTTATGTTTTCGTGTTGCATGCGACACGATGTTGACTCAGTGCTGGTTAGGTCATGGATATGCATGGTTAAACTATTCGCCGACTTAGACTAGTAACCTAATTAAGACAATGGAGATAATCGATACTCATATATTTCAATTTACGCTCAAGAATGTAGCCATTTAAGGGGTTAGGCCACTCTAGATGCCGGAAAGATATGTTTTTTTTTTAATTTTTTTTTTTTTTAAATACTACACAATAAATCGAGAATCCATAAAAGAGTGTTTATTATACATATCCTTGACTTGTATATGGCAATTTTTTTTAAGCAATTAATTTCATAATTGCGGCTGTGTAGCATTTTTGCGTTGACGTCTCCGTTTTTTCAGCGTCCACGGCCGGACAAACAGCTCCTGTAATTTTTGATTTATAAAAAGCTAATGAATTTTTTTCAATTTTATACAATATCTGCTATAGAAGTACGTGAAATATTTTTGATATACTCTTTTTTCAGCCCAATGGCGCACTTCTAAAGTGGAATGTAAAAAAATTTGCCTAAGAAATCATCAGATTATTGTTAATAACAAATGAACTCTTCACTATAAAAAAATCCTTCGTGTATCCATACACAATATATTTTTGGTGATATATTGAAAATTTCAAGTGAATCGGCCGAAAATTGTCCGAGTTATGTTTCCGGCAAATTTAAAAAAGGCAGTTTTGAGATAAATGCGTTTGAATTTTTGAGTAGTAGAAAATTATATATAAATTTGCAATACCTTTAATCTTCAAATTCAAAAACCAAGTACTTAGAAATTTTACCATAATCTTTTGAGACATCATTTTTGAGGCCATAAGAAACCATTTAAAAAAAAAAAATATCGATTTTTCGAACATTCTAGAGTGGCCTAACCCCTTAATTAATGATAGAGCATAAAAATGTCTAGCAACTGAGTAATTTTTTATGACAGTTCTTGGAGAATTAATTAAAAAACTGTGCATTTTTTCTTTATTCATCTGCGTACTCAAAATAAATTTGTTAGCAAAATTTACGCAATCAATGATTTATTAACCGGTATTTCTAACATGAGCATTAAGCCGGCTCGAATTGTAGGGAGAGAAAACAAGTTCGGTATCTTTATAGTACAAAAAGCTTTTGAAAAGGATTTTTAAAGTGAAACTTGTTAGGCGGCGATGTGACGATTTTTATTGTGGGGAAATTTTCAAAAACCACGCTTACATGTTTATAAACAAGTATACAAAAAGGTAACAAAACAATGGAAACGTTTTTTGTAAACATTGTATATAAACACGTACAATGTATATAAGGGCTGCCTTAGAATGACACCGTGTTTGGCAGTTTTAGGGAATCGCTGGTTTCGAATCTGATGTCAGGGTCTTAAAATTCAAGATGGCGGATAGGATTGCCACGTCGGTTTTTTTATTTTTCTTAAAAAATTCTAAAAAAATCAATATATATTCTGATAACGAAATTGATTTCGAATTTGATTGATTGGATTGCCACCTAAATTCTTTTATTTTTACGAATTTGGTACTGGGTAATTTGGTACTGAGTACTGGGTAAAAATGGGTTGCTGAATCCAAATCCGTTGTCAGAATTTCAAAATAATATGATTTTTTAGAATAGGATTGCAATCTTATAACATGTATTTTTTAAGAGTTTTCAACATTATTTAACAGTGTTAGGGTGTCGCTAATTTCGAATCTGTTGTCAGAATTTTTAAATTCAATATGGCGGATATGGTTGCCACTTAGATTATTTTGTATTTTTGCAAATTTTTATAATTTTGAAATTCTGACAACGGACTTGAGTTAAAATCTGGCATCACAGTTTCAAAATTTAATATGGCGGATAGAGCTGCCACCTACATTTTTTTTCTATTTTTACGAACTCTTGTAATTTTGAATTTCTGATTACGGATTCGGATTCAGCAATCTATTTTTATCTAGCATTCGCCCCAGCATTGAATTCGTGAAAATACAAAAAAGTGTTATGTGGCAACCCTATCTGCCATTCTCGGGGGAGACTTTAATGCAAATTTTGCATCAAATGATTCTTTACCGCTAACTTATTTTATTAACACATAAATAACAATCCCACCGAATCAACAACAGAATCCGGAATAACAATTTTTCACATTTTGAAAATTTTGAATCACGAACATATATCTCATATTTAAGTTATTTCAAACCATTAATACTAGTAAACTCAACGGTAGATATGTTCCAAAGTAAAACATGTAAAAAAAAATCCTTACAAAAAATACGAGTACAAGCGACATATGGTAGGTTTAGGGATATATTCCAAAATTAGTAAAAATCGGGTAAGTTGAAAAAATTTTAAATTTTTGACCGCAAAACCGTGCAAAAAGTAACTAGTTTTATTAAATATTTTAAGAACGACTAAAAATATAAGACTAATATATGTATATATATTCTTGATTCATAATTTTTATCATTAAATTGATTCAAAAAAATTTAATTTTTTTTTCATGGCCTACTTTAATTTTGATTTTATTAAACTGCAAGAGACCCTTACAAATTTTTATTATATTATTTTTTCGACTTAAAGTAATAATTAATAAGAATAAATAAAGTGTGTAAGTGATATTTTGTATGGGAAATTTTTGCTTTTTATATTAATTCTCAATTGGATAAATAAAAAATCTCAATTTGGATAATTTTCCAAAAAATTATAAACAAAAAACAAATATTTTCTTCTCAAAATTAAGTTAATAGAAAATACCAAAGCTTAATAGAATCTGCCGACCAAAGTGAAAACTTAAAGCTGTAAAATAGCTTAGCTGTTATGAATTTTCGAAGTAGCTAGAGGCGGGTTCTTCTTTTCAAATCAAATCAAACGCGTTCTTCTTTTTTCACTCTTTTTATCAATTTATGTGGCGGCCGTGGCGCAGTGGGTAGAGTGCGTAGCCCATGCGCCAGAGAAGCCTGGTTAAATTCCCACCAGGCACAGAAAGTTTTTGCATTTAAATTAATTTTTCGGTTTGGCCTTCACCTCTCTGCAGACAATGGCAAACCTCAGAGAGTAAAAAACTGCCATGAAAGTCTTCTTGAGAACATAAGTCGTTAGGAGTCGACATAAAACTTGTCCAGTTCTCGGTCCAGTTCTCGATCATTTGTGTTCAAATATTTCACAACACGCACAACACAATTGATCACAGGAAGCTCAGAAAAGTCCTTTCATGGACAAAAATGGCCATTTCGTTTTTTTTTTTTTATAATATATTTATATCGCAATTAATTTTGTTGGGTAATCGGCAGTTGGCTTGGTAATCGGTTTGTAATCGCTTCGGTAATCGGTTAGTAATCACTTCAGTAATCGGTAGGTTATCGCTTCGATAATCGGAAATCGGTTGGTAATCGCTTTGATAATCGGTTGGTAATCGCTTCGGTAATTGGTAATCGGTTGTTAATTGCTTCGGTAATTGGTAATCAGTTGGTTATCGCTTCGGTAATCGGTAATGTGTTGGTAATAGCTTAGATAATCGATTATCGGTTGGTAATCGTTTCGGTAATAGTTTGGTAAGCGCTTTGGTAATCAGTTGGTGATCCCTTCGGTAATCGGTCATTGGTTGATAATCGCTTCGGCAATCGGTAATTGGTTCGGTAATCGTTTGGAAATTACCTCTATTATCTGAAAATGGTTTGGTAATCGGTTGGTAATCGTTTCGGTAATTGGTAATCGGCTGGTAATTGCTTCGGTAAACGGTGATGGGTTGGCAATCGCTTCGGGAAGCGGTAATCGGTTGGTAATTGCCTCGGTAATTGGTAATCAGTTGGTTATAGCTTCGGTAATCGATAATGGGTTGGTAATAACTTCAATAATCGATTATCGGTTGGAAATCGCTTCTGTAATCGTTTTGTAAGCGCTTTGATAATCGGTTGGTGATCGCTTCTGAGATCAGTGTATACTCACTTCATTAATCGGTTGTTAATTGCTTCGGTAATCGGTAATTGGTTCGGTTATCGGTTGGTAATCGCTTCGGCAATCGGTAATTGGTTCGGTAATCGTTTGGAAATTGCCTCTGTTATCTGAAATTGGTTTGGCAATCGGTTGGTAATCGCTTCGGTAATTGGTAATCGGCTAGTAATCGCTTCGGTAAACGGCGATGGGTTGGGAATCGCTTCGGGAAGCGGTAATCGGTTGGTAATTGCTTCGGTAATCGGTTATTGGTTCGGTAATCGGTTATTGGTTCGGTAATCGGTTGGTAATCACCTTGGTAATCGGTTGTTAAATGCTTCGGTTATTGGTAATGGGTAATGAGTTGGTTATCGCTTCGGTAATCGGTAATGGGCTAGTAATAGCTTCGATAATCGATTATCGGTTGGTAATCGCTTCGGTATTCGTTTAGTAAGCGCTTTGGTAATCGGTTGGTGATCGCTTCGGTAATCAGTTGATAATCACTTCGTAATTGGAAATCGATGGGTAATCGCTTCGGTAATCGGTAATTGGTTTGGTTATCGGTTGGTAATCGCTTCGGCAATCGGCAATTGGTTCGGTAATCGATTGGTAATCGCTTCGGTAATCGTTCGGTAATCGTTGATGCTAGGTAATCCCTAAAAAAGAATGCTGCACAGCAATAATTTGTATTACGCTTACAGCGTGATGATATCGCTAACAGCGTGATGATATTGCAAATCTATACCCTGGTGATCTTTCTATTGTTTATTAAAAAAAAAAAGACACATTCAAGTAAAAGTAAACGATTTTTCTTGGGAAAATTGCCATGTACTGGTTTTAAATTTTTTTACTGGTAGTTACAGATTTTTTTTTAACAAAACTGCCCCTCTTCATGGGAAGTCCTGGCTACGGACCTGCTCAAATTTTTGAATTTTTATTTGGATTTTTATTACTCTGTCAAGTTTGAATAGTATTTTCTACGGTTCATTCTTTTCTGTGGGACATTATAACATTAAATAATATTCACTTGCATCTTCTGCTCTCCATCGAATTTTCCAAGATTTCCCTGTTCTTAATTAAAGGAAAATGCTTCCTTTAGTTTATTTATTTTTTTTTTTTTTTAGACTTAACCAACTCTCAGGGGATGCCCCCTATAAATGCGAAAGCATTGTGTTGATTCGGAAGACGGGTGATAGTTAGTTGGAGGGTGGAAAGATAAATTAAAATTTTCCTTAACTTTAATATTATCAATATATTTTTTTTAGTCACATAATTAGTTTAATAAGGATATCATAAGAATTGAAACCTATTTTATTAGCTTAGATAGGCAATAAATTTACACAAACATTTAATATATTTTTCTCTTTTGGCTCCTTTTGGTTTAACTTGGCGAAAATCCAATGAAATAAATTACATTTATAAAATAAAATTATAGAAAAGAATTACTCATTTTATTATCCTTACAGACAGACATTTTCAACGTCGATTGCTGTCAATTGTGCTCGCCGCCAACCAGCACACGCACTCTCTTAAACGCACACACACGCACACACTTAACTAACTACGCCATAACCACAAACACTTAAGTCCTGCCACAAGCGCCAACAAACAATACTACACTCCTCACACTCGAAGCCAATCAAGAGATCCTCAGCAGCAGCAAGAAAAATGTCGACAGCCACCTGCTCACGTTTGCGCCCACTTGCTTCCACCTCAACACAAAGCACACGCAACGCACCCAACAATAATGCATCCACAGTCGTTGCGGAAGCCTCGCTGTCACTAACACTTAATACACTGGCACACAACGGTGATGGTGGTGGTGGTGGTGGTGGCAGCAGCATTGGTTCCAGCGAGTCATCAGATCCACTCGAATCCGACTACAGCGAAGAGACCGAGGAGGAGGAAGAAGAGCAAAAACAGCAAAATCAACATCAGCAGCGCTATCGTCGTGCCGCTGTTGAAGAACAGGAAGAGGATGTTGACGATGATGATGATGATGATGACGATGAAGATGATGCGGAAGAGGAGGAACAGGAGGAAGAGGAAGCGGAGGAGGAAGTTGATGACGGCAATGAGACGGATGAAGATGACGATAGTGAAGAGAGCAGCAGCGTGGAGACAACAAAAGGAGTTCGAAAATATCACTTAGACGATTTTCAAATCATCAAAACAGTGGGTAAGTCAAGCGAATTAATTAAAAAAAAAAACTTTCGAGTGTGGCTCGAGTAATGAACGACAGAGCAGTGATGAATATGAGTTGATGATGATAATAATGATGAATGATGGAAAAAAAAATATAAAAATATTTGCAGGAAATCATTAGCTAAGCAAAGATAACTGGTTTGCTGAATGTCAGTGGATGTAGCACAAACAACAACAAACATAGATTCTAGGCAGCAAGTAAATTGAGTTTTCAAGCTAATCCCCGCAAGTTTATAAATAAAACTTTGCTCAATCAGGATATTATAAGGGGAACAATTTTTATGCAGTTTTTACAAAATAACTTTTTAACTATTATCTAGCTATGTGCATATGTATAAAAGAGAGAGTTCAACTTTAGAAGGAGAGTTTTTTCATGAATGCGCTTATTACGAGCTCCACCCTGAGCTGTCAGTTTTATGAATGAAACTAGCATTTTTTTAACATTTTTTTTTTAACTGCTATAAAACTAATATGCAACTTACGTTTTAAAAGTCGAACCCATAATTTAATTACTGACGTCTTGCATTGTTTTCATAAAAAAAAAAAAAAATCAACTGGTATTTATAAATATTAAATAATTTTTATGCAATCCAGCAGCAGCGCTGCATTTATCAGCTTATTTAAATGTATTCACAGCTTTAATGATGATTAGAACTCAATTAATTTTTGACGTAATTATTCAATGCAATTAAATTAAACTCAATTAGGCCCCAGTAAGGAAGGCACTTTATTAAATTGCATTAAAAAAATAATGTTGATTTATATGCACTTTGCATTGAATGCTTTTTTTTTCTAAAGATAGCGAATCTTTTTACAAAAAAAGGCAATTATTTTAAAATTGCGAACGAAAGATTTTTAGATTTGTTTTTAAATTTAACTTAATTGCCATTATTTAATTAATCCAATTAAAATAATGAAAGTTTTCGAGTTAAGAATAACGTAGAATTTATATGATATACACATTAAATAGTAGTTATTCAAACAAATGAGTCATTTAAGGTACTCATTACGTGTATTCACATAAAGCTATGCAAAAAGATTATCATATAAGGAGTGCCTTGTTATTGTTGGTTACTGACATTCAGACAGCAAGAAACTAAAACGTTGAATTTAGCTATTGCTTGACTGTTCACAAAATATTTTCAATTTTGTCTCTACTTTTTAGAGCCGTAATAACGTAATGAAATAAGTTCACAATTCTGTTAAGAATTTCAAAAATATCCTCATAATATAAAAAAACAGTATAGCGATAGGTCAGGCCCGTAGCCAAGGGGGATATTTAGGTGTTCAACCCCCACCCCCCTTAGGGTCGAGAAAGTATGAAATAATATCGCATATGAAACTATTACATTCAAAATATAATCTTTTTTTAAGACAATTTTCAACGCAAATTTAAGAAACTTCACTTAATCCATGAAAAGGTTTTTGGCCAAATGAAACATTCACTTTACTTATAAAAGTCATAATCATCATATTTGAATTCAACTACAGGAAGTTTGTATATTAACATTCGTTTCAATTGATTTTTTTTTAAATTTTAAAAAGCTGGAAAATGCAATAAATACATGAATCACGAAATTTAACACATTAGGTCGTATTCTCTGCAAAGCGGATGACTAAAACAATTTGCCCATTCTCTTTTATTGCTTTCTTGGTATATAGGTAATTTAAAATCTCCAACTTGTCACAACAATTTAGACGTGTGCGAAGTCTTTTCCAAATTACAGGCTTCAGAAAATCATCTAAAATCTAAATATGCTTTTGTTCGAAAAAAAATTCTCTGTACAAAATAATTTTGAAATATTTTAAAGAGTGCAATTCTATGGGGATTTGATAAAAATTAAATTGTTTTTTAAAAAATTTTCGTTTTTTTTTCAATTTTCTATTTTGCAAATTTTAATCCACGACTGACCATTTTCTTAAATATCCAAAAAAAAAAGTTACCGCTTAGTTCTTTTTATTAAAATGTATCTAGCTGAGTAATGGTTTTAAAAAATAGTCTTATTTTGTTGTGATAAATTAAAAAAATATATTGGCTAGAAGATATTGCATCTGTGCAAAGTCCAGTTTTCGAACTACGGGTTTTGAGTAATAATTATAAAGAAGAATTTATAAAGAAGTACAAAATTGTTATTGGGAATTGGATGGTTTTATCAGTCATGATATCAAATCTTTATGAGAAAATGGAACATTTCAATTTTTGAATCAAATTTAGATTTTAAAATAATTTGTTTTGAATATACATAAGTCAAATTGTTGACATCGTTTTCGAGAAAAGTTATATTTTGGCCTTTAACGATAACTCAAACTAGGCTTCACATAGGTCCGTATGCTTGTACACAAGCTAAAGATCAATAGATACGTAAGGCAGCCAAAAAGAAACCAAATAAAAAAATTATTATTTTTGGTTCTCCTGTTTATAAAAGTGTTCAGTGAAATTTTGTTATAGTTATTTTTACTTTTCGACAATTAAACAACATTTAAACGACAACTAAAAATTCTCAATCTGCACCATTTCTCAAAAAATTAAAGATCCCAACAACTTAGTACTTGCCTCTCTTATGGCCATTTACAAACAGGCATATTCATGAACAGTTATAAAATAAAACGGGTTTGCTTCGAAAAATTTCCATATCCTTGCTTTTTATTTTTTACTGGTATCTACTTAAAGATTATTTATCAAAACCCCCCTTCCCCCCCTCCCCCCCCCCTAAGTTAAATCCTGGCTACGGGCCTGCGCTAGGTTGATTAATATAGGTTAAGTCACTTGAGAGAAGCTCAGTCGAACTGTCAGAATGGATGAAAGGAATTCAAGAAAAAACACCTGAATCTGTACAATGCCGATGGCTCTAAGACAGGGGTGCGCAAAATTATAACATACATTCACATTTTGGTGAATATATTGCAAAGATTTTGTTTTAAGAGTTTGCACTGAACAAAAAGCACAAGCTATGAACACATAGCTTGTCGTATTCTATAAGGTTGCGAAAAACACATTGGAGCAAAAGCGATGCAAGACTTGGTTTCTTTATTGCTTCAATGTGTTTTTTGGATCGGCTAACCAAACTTAAGCAACTTGACACCATGAAGTTCATACAACGACTGATCGTATCGAATGAACAAACAAACGCGCTAGTGATATGTTGTTGTGTTCAATAAGGCAACGCAGAAGCGAGCGGACGCAACCCCACAGCATGAAGTTCGCACAGCGACTGATAGTATAATTTTATTCAGCGTAATAAGTTCTCAACTCGACTAAAAAGCTTTTTTAATTGAAAGCTGTCGTATGCATGTGAAAGCTATCCGCCCATGTGCAGCCTTTTGCGCACTCCTACTCTAAAAACAAGGCCTCTTTCTGGAAGGATAAAAACGGGAATCTAGTGACAGATATCCAGAGTACACTAACGTTATGGAGGGAACACTTCTCTAGTCTTCTGAATGGCGATGATGACAACAATCCCGCCAATGGAGATGATATCCCGCAAACCCCAATTACGGATGACAGAGTTGAAGTTCCTCTGCCCCGCTATAATGAAGTCTTGACAGACTTAACGGCTTAAGGGCAACAAAGCCGCGAGAGCCGATGGTCTACCCGCTGTACTGTTTAACGGTACGAAGGCGAAGCTTTGTTTAAATGCATTCACGAGCAGAATATGGTTGGAAGAATGTATTCCAAACGATTGGAACATCAGTGTACTCTGCTCAATTTACAAGAAAGGTGATCCCACCATTTGTACCAACAACCGTGATATAAGTCCTGTCGAACGTATTGTGTAAAAGACAAGCCCATCGATACCCAACTGATTGGACCTTATCAGTGTGGCTTCAGACCTGGAAAATATACCACCGACCAGATATTCACGTTATGACATATCTTGGAAAAGACCGTAGAGAAACAAATCGATACCCACCATCTTTTTGTCGATTACAAAGCCGTCTTTGACAGCCCAATAAGGAATCACCTATACTCCACCATGTCTGAATTTGGTATGCCTGCAAAATTAATCCGTCTATGCAGGATGACACTGAACAACACCAGCAGCGCAGTTAAGAACGGGAAAGATCTCTCTCCTCCACTTTGTAACCAACCGAGGTTTCAGACATGGTGATTCCCTATCGTGCAACTTTTTTAAACTAATTATGGAGTAGATCATTCGAGCTGCTGATCTGTTTTGCTACTAGCGTGTGCTGCTGATATTGATATCATTGGCCATAATACACGCGAAGTCTGTGCAGCATTCTCCAAATTATAAAAAGTCTTATTGTAGTGAACGCAGATAAGATAAAATATCTGGAATCAACAAACAAACAGTTCCAGCGGCTTGGCACCCACGTCACTGTTGACAACACCTCGTTCGAGGCTGTGGAGGACTTCGTCTACCTGGGATCCAGCATTAACTCCACCAACGATATCAGCAGAGAGATAAGACGAAGGATAACTCTTGCCAACAGGTGTTAATTGGAACTGCGATAAACTCTATGATGTCGGCGCTGTGAATGAGTATGATATGGCATGAAGTGGGCATCGGAAACCACTTATACAATTCAACATATTTCTTTGCAATCCCCAAGCAACAATTTCAAAAATTTTCTGCATTACCTTTGAAGCCACACGGCATCGTCTGTAACACACCTTTGCAATTTTCTAATAATTATTCGTCAACTTGCAAAATATTAGCGGCCGATGAAGTGCTGTCGAAAAATCGTCTCGCTACATTGCCGTCGTTTGTCGTACCGTTATCAACTTTTGGAATGTCGATGCGCAATTCAAGTTCCTTCCAAATTCTTTTGGATTTCTTTCTTATGGTTCTCGATATTTCAGTTCGATCGTACGCACTTGCCATTTCTCATCTCTTTGTTCTGGATTGGTTTTTTAATTTAAGTGCAGAACTAAACATCCATATTACATGCAGTTCAGAACGAAATCGATACTATATGTAAAATGTCATTCAATAAGTCCGTAGGATAAGTAAGAAGAAAACAAAATTTTGATAAAACACGATTATATTATTCAACATAGTTGCCTTCGAGAGCGTTACAACGAGTATAGCGATTTTCCAACTTTTCGATACCACTTTTATAGTACGATTTCTCTTTCTCGTCAAAATAGGCCTCAGTTCATCATTGGACTTGAATTTTTTTCCAGCAGCATTCTCTTGAGATCTGAAAACAGGAAAAAGTCGCTGCGGGCTAAATCTGGAGAATACGAATGGTGTGTAAGCAATTCGAAGCCCAATTCATTCAATTTTGCAATCGTTTTCATCGATTTGTGACACGGTGCATTGTTTTGGTGAAACAACACTTTTTTCTTTTGCAAATGTGGCCGTTTCTTGGCGATTTCAGCCTTCGATCGATCCAAAAGAGCACAGTAATAGTCGCTGTTGATGGTGTTGATGAATATTATTCCTTTCGCATCCCAAAATACAGACGCCATCACTTTACAAGCCGACTGTTGAGTCTTTGCTCGCTCTGGACTCGTTTCGTCGACTGCTGTCCACTCAGCTGATTGACTTTTGGATTCTGGTGTGTAATAGTGAAGCCATGTTTCATCCATTGTCACATATCGACAATAGAATTCGATTTTATTGCGGTTTAACAGCGCCAAACACTCCTCTAAAGCATCAATTCGTTGTTGTTTTTGGTCGACTGTGAGCTCACACGGCACCCACTTTGCTCAGAGCTTTCGCATACCCAAATGTTCGTGTAAATTGTTAAAAACACCACCATCTGATATCTTTACAATGCCAGCTAGCTCGTGAACCTTCAATTTACGATCGTTCATAACCAATTTGTGGATTTTTTTGATGTTTTGTGGAATAACAGTCTGATATGGGCGTCCACTGCGCTCTGCATCATTTGTGCTGGTACGACCACGTTTAAATTCAGCAATCCACTTTCTACGATTTGTCTCGATGAAGCAGAGTCCGCATACTGTTTATCAAGCCATTTTTTGGTTTCCACTGTGTTTTTTTTTTTATCAAAAAGCAATGCTTTATCAAAACTCGAACTTTACCTTTTTAAATTTTTTTTTTTTTCAATAACATTAGTTGCACACAAACTGCTATAATTCACGAATCAATTGTCAGATTGTTGTCAAATTTTTATACGTATCGTTTGATGGTTGGTACTAAATAAAAATCATATGGAAGCAAATCTAGTAACGCCATCTATGTGTCATCCTATGGACTTTTTGAACGTACTGTTAATATAATGATGCAAAATTGCTAATGAGACTCATTCATCTTCTTTTCCAGTATCACTTCCATGTCATTAATTTGTTTGATATTGCTCTGCGAATGTAACACCGCATTGCAGAAGTTGTTTTAATAATAGTATTTTCAGTTCGTAGACAACTTGAATATTGTGTTCTGATACGAATACACAAAATGAGGGCAGATTTTAAACTTGTTTTTACACATTTTTTAGATCCCACGGTTTCTTTAACGAATTAAAGCCTTAATGATCGGCAAAATTGCATCGATAAAAGTTCCGCATTATTTCAAAGCATTAAAGGTTAATTTTTGACATTTCTACAATAAAGTCGCAAGGGGACAAGTGAAGTGATAAAATTTGGCATCTGAACTGCAGTCTTTCGCAGCTATTATTTATTTACAAAGCATATTTTTGTATGGAGCATGTTTGATCATGACTAACCGAGTGTAAACAAGATAAGCCGTGTTAGTCGGCTGATTTGCTGTTTTATCACGACTATTTCTTAAAGCACGCCTACTTGTAAACGTCTTTAAAACGAGGCCCGCAAGTCCATGCAGCTTAATTTTTAATATTTTTATCATTATACCATTCAATATGTCGATAGGAATCATAGTGGAGAAAAGTGGAATATTTTTTAAAACATGTTTTTCATTGACTTTTTCTTTTCTATAAATATTTTTGACAAGGTTTCTGACAAGGTCACTATTGCAATTTATCACGCATGAATACCACACACCTCGTATTAAAATGTGATCATACAAACCTGCAACAATTCGTTTCATATATCTACCATGAATAAAATTGCGCAATTAAAACAGATTTTATAGCACTTGTAAGCGAGCGTAAAATTTTACGTTTCAACACGTCTCGAGCAAGTATAGCGCAAGGCACTCTTTCAGACTCTCTGAAAGCTCACACGGAGAAAAAAAAAGAGCTTTATCCTTTTGTCATTTTGGACAATGATAAGTTCTTAATAGAATATCATATTTTGTTTTAAAAAAAAAACAAACTTGATTTTTTTCTATTATGGTCAGCTTTTCCCACCATTTCGACCACTGTGCAGCGCTTTTATATAAAACGTTTTATTTTTTTGTTACATGTTTATAAACAAAAACGTTTCACTTTTTTGTTACATGTTTATAAACATGTATGCGATACGTGTTTTTTGTAATTTTCTTCTCAATAAAAACCGTAACATCGCCACCTAAGAAGTTTCACTTTAAAAAATATTAAAAAATGTTATTTTAATATGTTTTTTAATAAATGTTACACAATTATTTTTGCCATTTTTTTCTAGATGGTGATTTTTTTTATGAAATCACATGGATGAGCCTTCTGTCTTAGTTCAAAAATAGTACTACTATAGATACATATGTAGGTAGGAAGAAGGGGTTGTTGTATGGAAAAATGTTGAGTTATATTTCTCAAAGCAGTCTTCAACAAGCAATCAAAACAATAACAAAGTATCTGTCAACTGTTGTCATGCAACTTTCTGTCATGTCTTAGTGAAGTGTTATAAATGCGAGAGGTAGCGGTAATAAATGTTAATGAAAAATGTTTTTACGACAAAACATTCCTTTTATGGTTACATGATTTAAACTTAATTGTTTTGTTTTTTCTGAGCTCATGGCAATATATGTAAAAAATTCATTAAAATTTTTTTAAATTTTAAAGCTTTTCCATTGATATTTTGAATTAATTTTGCAAATTAATGATTGTGTTAAGCAACGGAAAATAATGACCAAATAGCTCAAAGTTAGTTAATGTCTCCTCTACTCAATTAATTGCAAAATCCTTTGCAACTTCATTGTATAAAAGTTTTCAAATTGATTTTCCGGTTCAACTTGTTAGAATTTTGCTTCAAAATATTTGCACATTTTAACCGTTTTTCTCTCTATCATCGAGTCAATGAACTATAAATATGTTACTTCCACACATTTTCATATTCAATGCTTGCTCTAGTTTAGTCAAGCTGCGGTATATTTAAGACAAAGCTGCTGCTATACAGCGACCAAGGTCAACAACTATGGTAATTGTGCGCACCATAACTGTAACATTAAATTTTCCATTCATTCATTCATTCGTTCAGCCAATTCAAGTAGTTCGGTGCCTTATGGAGCGACGTAGTGTTGTTTGGCAAAAAGCCAAACTAACCCTTAAGAGTTGAAATGCAGTTCTTGCCTAGCTTTATACAGTGTGAACTTTAAATGTTGTTCGTTGTAGTTTCTAGGCACTGTCTATGACAATAGTTGTGCTCAAAGTAAATGGCTTAGTTTCAATTGAAAAACCAAAAATAAGCCTTAAATTCTTGACTAGACTAGTTTAGGGAATGTATTTTAATTGGGTGGGTCCACATAAGAGGCCTTGGTATGAAAAAAGAAAATCAGTTATTAGCTGATTTTGAAAAATTTCCGCTATGATTAAGCATTCAGTCTAGACATCTTTAATGAACCTAACGCTTTAGACTTAGACTAAAAAAAAAACTCATTAAAAGTATTTGAAGTTTGTTTTTTTTTTCGTGCATGATACCTTGTATAAGTGATATATTGCGGTTACTCTGTCAAAATCAAGATCATTAATCACTGCAAAAAAAAAACAGCAAACATTTTCTAAATAAACTCATTTTCAATTTCTACGTTTCACTGCACTCATGAAATTAAAATTTTCATGGAAATTGAGTTTAAGCACCTTAGGAGAAAAAAAAGAATTTTTATATAAAATATTATGAACCGCAAAAAGCAAATTCAACTAAAAATTAAAGAAAAAGCTATTTTTTTATATAAATAAAACAATTTATAGCATTGAATGTTTGTCGTTTGGCCATTTTGTGGGTTTCTGACCTTCAGACTGACAACTGTCAGGGGTGGCCGGAAGGGGGCACAGGGGCTGTGGAAGAAATCAAAATGTAGAGTGAATGATATTTTTAATTATTAATTTGTATTAAGATTTATTAGAAGTAATTAAAAAGTGGAAAGTTTTTTAATCAAATATTTGTTTGATTCACAAAAAAATATTTTGCTGTTTTTTAACAAATTCAATAAAAAAATGGCGAATCTGTTTATTTTATTTTTTTTTTTTTTTGGTGCTCATTATATTTAACACAATATAAGCAGAAGTTAAGCTATACAGTCTTTAATTCATAAACACCACCCACGATTAACATGATGGAAATTTTACGTGACAGTCTAAATTTATAAAAATCTATATTATTTTTATTATTTTAAAAAAAAACAAATTAAAAATGTATGGCAAGCAATACTTTTCATAGCTATTGTTGTTGTTGTATGTGTTTTTGCCAATATTGGATAGTGCACTTTTAGCCACTTTTTGGATAAAATTGCCGTTTGGCATAAAAGAAAATGACGCCCCTTGTCAAAAGTTATACACGGCAGATTTGTTAAATTATGCCTGTTGTCGTTGTTATTGAAGTGAAAACTTCTTAAGGCGCGTTAAGCATTATAGATTCGCGATATCATCACGCTGTTAGCGTAACAGTAATTATTGCTGTATAGCTTTCCTTTTTAGGAATTACCTAGCAACGAACAAACCGAAGACCGAAAGGGTTACCGAACTGATTATCGATTACTGAGGCGATTACCAACCGATTACCGAACCAATTACAGACTTCCGAAGCGATTATCAATCAATTACCGAACCAATTACCGATTACCGAAGCGATTACCAGCCGATTACCGAACCAATTACAGATTACCGAAGCGATTCTCAATCAATTACCGAACCAATTACCGATTACCAAAGTGATTACCAACCGATTACCGAACCAATTACAGACTTCCGAAGCGATTATCAATCAATTACCGAACCAATTACCGATTACCAAAGCGATTACCAGCCAATTACCGAACCAATTACAGATTACCGAAGCGATTCTCAATCAATTACCGAACCAATTACTGATTACCAAAGTGATAACCAACCGATTACCGAACCAATGACAGATTACGGAAGCAATTTCCAACCAATTACCGAACTAATTACCGAAGCGATTACCAACCGATTACAGAAGCAATTGCCAACCGATTACCAATTACCGAAGCGATTACATTTTATATTCTATCTTTTTAGTACACCTTTGAACTGTAAAAAACATTTTAATTTTTTTTAACAAAATGACGGCTCTGCAGAGAATTTCCTTGGACGTCTGCTGCGAGGCATCTAAAAGTGCTGCAGCTGTCAAAATTGTCCCTCTTATCTGAAACAAAAGAGGTTTTTTCTTCGATAACTGATATGTTAAAGGCAAGGATAAGCCTGTAAAATAATAAACAAGTTAAAAATTGAAATTTATATGCTGCTTAATCGAAAGTTCAGATATTCATTCGACTATTTTTTCCAACAATTTTGATCAAAAAATAATTATTTATTCACACGATTTCTTTAAACTTGTAGGTATAAACGGTACTACTATACTATGGTCAACAACTTTTTGAGTTACAGCACGAGCATGTTTTGAAAAAGTAGTTTCGAGATAATAACGTTTAAAGTTTCGATATGAAATAACTATAAGTTTAAGTGACTTATGGGTCAATCTGCGATTCCGGGTCCATGGTTGATTGGTTGGTTTGAGTGTTGGTACAAGCAGTATCCAATTAGCTCTATTGAGCCGTTTTGGTCCCAAAACATCTTATTCCTGTGTGTTGAAGTGTGTAGTGCTGGACGGTTAAGATGCAGGCCGTTATAGCCATCCAGTACGATTTAGAAATGTAAGAAGATTGTTGATTTTCAGAGTTGTGAATTCCTCTAGGTTGCTGAAGAAGGGTTTACCTTGCCAATGATGTACAAGCGCCTAGAATATGTGGCAGTGTTTTCTTTTCTATAGGATCATTGTAACTGCGGCAGTAGGAGTTGGAGGGGATTCCAATTTCTTCTGCATGCACGCCAATGCACCAGTGCCTAGTACTGATTGCCGTTATTCTCGCTATGTCAGTCCGGGGATAACTGCCTTGTGATCAGTTTGCGGGTTTTTTCCAGGTTGTATGAGGGCCGCATTTTTCTTCCTGTAGAGCAGGTTGTCAAATTTCTCCATCTGCGATTAGCTATGTCCTGGTAGTGCGAGAGCACTCCTCCTTTACTGTTTTCAAGGAAATAAGACTGGTTCTGCTCTTGAAGCGTCAAGGGTAGAGCCCAACCTGGCCAGCTCGTCCACTTTCCATTACCATAAATGTTCCTGTGCCCGGGAAGCCAAATTATAGTGATGTCAAGCACCCCACCTAGCCTGGCTAACTCCTCTTTGCACTGTCTTTCTAGCTGTCTTTATAGCAGCCTGGCTATCCGACAGGATTGTTGCGTTTAGAATGTTGGTGTTGGCACGCCTGCACCAGCAGAATGCACTGTTGGATGCAGTTAGTTTTACTTGAAGATCAATAGGCAATGATCGGACTCCCACCGTGACGCCTATGCATGCCGAATGCTGAACCCTGAATAATTCACTAATATTGTAAGCTTTAGCCAATGCAGGCCAAAACACTAGTGCCCCATATGTCAAACGCAGTGGTGCGGTGTATAGCCATAAGAGTATTTTCGGCTTCAGACCAAACATCTTTTGCCAAATGTTCTTCTTACAAACGTAGAAGATTATACAGACCTTTTTAGTCCTGTGCTAAATGTTTAATTTCCTGCTGAGTTTCGGGTCTAGGGTGGTTCCCAAATATTTGGCCCTGCTGGATAGTGAGAGTATTTAACTGTTCAACCGAGGATGGTCGAAGTGCTGCACGTTGTTTTTTGTGATAAACAACATCAGTTCTGTTTTGTGGGTTTTATTACTAGGTCGCATGGGTCGCACAGTTTGTCCAAAGCTCCCTCTATGATTTCACTATTTACAGAGCGGAAATGACCAGATACCATTACAACCACATCATCCGCATATGCTACCACTTTGACGACTCTGTTGTTAAGTAGATTCAGCACTCCGTTCATAGCTATGAGCCAGAGAAGGAGAGAAAGCACCCCTCCTTGAACTGTACCCGTATCTACAAATCTAGTTACTAGCTGGCTGTTACCAAGGTCCGCTTGGATTATTCCTGAATTCAGCATTGTGCCAATCCCGTCCCTCACAGGTGGTTCCACACTTAGTTCGGTGAGGGTGAATGGTCCTAGTATGAATGTTTTTGAGCGCTCCTTCGATATCAAGAAAGGCAGCAAGAGTAAATTGTTTGAAGTAAAGAGATCTCTCAATGTTTGTTATAACCTCATGTAGAGCCGATTAGATATGTATACATCTAGAAGTCTCTCTAGTGTTTTTAGTACAAACACTAAGAGCCAGGAAAGTGTATGTTGAGTAAGTTTTGTAGTATTTCCTCTGTAGATTTCGTTCACGTACCATCTTCCTTTCATATAAAGGAATGATTGGAGTGAACCTTAGATAGGAGATAGGATTTTACTTAGTCTTGCTGAGTCCTTAAGATAGTCGATTGAGTGTATTCTTCCCAAGATCGCTTTTTCGAGTCACGAACAGGTTTCTTGTAAGTATTTAGGATTTCTTTGTATAGCTGCCAGTTGCTAGCCCTGTGGATTTCTTCCTGCCTTAACTAATAGGACAAGAGACCCTAAAGGCAACTCAACGGAGGAATTTAGTTACTCTGTCGTGGATCTTCGACCTCCTCAAAAAGCTGATTATCTTGGAGTTGCTGCTATTTTCGAGCTTTACAAGCTGCTTTTATCTCGGAGAGACTCTTTCGGTTCTGTTTTCGCTATTCGTGACTCATCAGTGTTTTCGGCTAAAACTTTGCAATAGGTACCAATATGGTGTACCCAGCTCGTTCATATGCTTCAGAATGGAGGTGTTGCCCTCATTAACATTTCAGCAGCAATGTAAGCTGAAATTTCTACAATTTTCAGCCCGGAATTGAGGTGTTTCCGAAATATTCGCCAAACTGTTGCATTGAAACTTTCGTTGGCATTCTGGGAGTTGTGCTTGTTTTGTAGATATAGTGCGATATATGTATATAATAAGGCTTTCCAGAATTACGAAAGAAAAGAATTTACAATCTTGTACGGTATGGAAAGAAGCATTGCTCTGTCCCAAGCGCTCCGACTACCTGAAAAGTGTTGGTAACGGACTTGAACGCTTTTGACGATAGTTCCGTAAATATTCAATATTTCAATTTTGTCCTTTTGACAGTATATTTTTAATATGTTATACATTCGAAATATGAAAAACAAATTTTGCATTTTTCCGAAATTATAAAGGTATCTCCCCCCTTAAGCTCTGTCTCAGAAAAAAAGTCATTTTGTTTGCTTTTATAGCACAAATAACAATGATTTTTTTTTGAAAATTCTTTCTGTTAAGTGTTAAAGAAACATTGTAAAATAAACAAATATTTGTTAATTTTTTTATTAAGGTCCTGCATTAGATTTTTAACAGTCTTTTTGTTGACTGCAGTATATGCCCGACGCTATTTATGTTGAAATATTTCCTTGTGTTTCGCAGTTTGTTTCGTCTTAGGATTTATTTTCATTAAAGCCCAATACATTTCGATTTGCGGAAGTTCGGTACAATTCGCAGGACTCGCACATTTTGGTACCACGGTGGCATTGTTGGCTTGGTACCAATCCATCGTTCTATGGGCGTAGTGAGCTATTGCTAGGTTTGACCAAAATAGTACTAAACCTTGGTGCTGGCTTATAAAAAACAGCAAAACGCCGCTGCAGATACTCTCTGATGTAAATTTCGGTTCGAGCTGTCACAAATTCCTCACTTCAAAGGTCACATTTGCAAATGGCCTGCCAAGCCATGTATTTCTTTGGAAATTTGGCATGTTTTTATGTTGTAAAATTTGAGGATACTCCACCCTTTTTAACCGCAGTATAATCCAGGTCAGTGCTTGAAATTGACTTTGCAGTACGTTTTAAAGTCTATGACCACGCGGCCAAAATTGGTCTGGTATTCGCGATATTGTTTTCGCGCACTCTTCTCAACTTCAGCGTATTTTTCTTCTGACCTATCAGGTACTTGGTGCACTTTATAATTCCTCAGGTTGCAAAATTTTTGAGTCCGTTTAATAGCTAATTTCTATGTTTCCGCTGCATCACGACAGCTTGGATGAGCTTGGATTCTTCAAAAACAGCCGCTTAACTGTTTTAAGGTACCACTTCGTTCACTGGACCGCTTTTTCTACCTGACTCTGGTATCGTTTTATGGTACCACTTCGTTCACTGGACCGCTTTTTCTACCTGACTCTGGTATCGTTTTATGGTCCTTCCGACAGTTTTTACGCGCGCACCAACATCCTAAGCAATGTTTTTGTACGTGGTGTCGGGATTTTCCAGGTATTTGCATATTATTGCTTTCTACTTCTGTTCTTGTTGAGAAGACATCTTTTCACTTGTTCAATTAGTTCAATAATGTTTATTATCTTTAGAATCTGCAATATTTATACTTTATTTAGGTAGCAAATTTATTTCTAAAGAACTAAAACATTTTTATTAATAGACTAGAACCAAAAGGACTTTTCCAAAAGGACTTTTCGATGACAGACCTTACTTACTAGGGTGACGCTACAAACGTAAGTCTGCTTTGGCCTCGTTTTTTAAAAATTTGCTTCAGCCATTTCTAATCTGCGCCAGTTGAAAGAAAGGAAAAATTAACAAAACTTATATAGTTTGTGCGATGAAAACGAGTATGTCGACGTTCATCGTCACATCATCCTTGCAGAAAGAGGTTCTGATGCTAAAACCATCGGTAGCCTAATTGCTGTCGCCATACAACTCAAACTGCTCGCACTCAGGCTTTTCTGCCTCTCTTTTTTTCCGCCTTAAAAGACGTCTCTCATTCCGACTTAGACGATAAGCAGATCTTTTGATGATCGCAAGATTATCAGATTTATTGTTATTTGCATCTTCACAACTAAATGGCGAACTACAATTAAATTTTGTATATTTATTTATACAAAATACACAAAGTCAACATAATAAAAATATAGCGCTGAAGTCATACAGTCTGCCACCTCAGCGACATTTTCCGTAGAAAAATTTTGTTTGTTAAAATATTAAAACTATTTTTTTTTGTAACGTTTTTATTTAGCTTTCTTAATTTTTTTTTTTTTCTAATTATAAACAAACTTTTTCGTTGTTTTGAGCGTGTGTTTTATGTGTTGTGTGCCAAATGCTGCCCACACAGCTGTAATAAATTTATTTCAATGTGTTTCTTATTAAGTTTTGTGAGCGCAGAAACAGTCAAAAGAACCAACAACAACAAAGTTAGACGTATTAAAACTAAAAATTTTCTTAATTTTTATAACTTGCTATTAAAGCAAAAAAAAATAACTCTTGCATTTAAATCGCGCAGTTTAACATAATAAGCACTGTTGCAGAAAATTTTATAAATTTTATTTTATAAATAAACATATTTACACATTTGTACACGTTTTTACATATTTGTTTTAAATTTTTTTCAAAGAAAATTTTAAAAATTAAAATTTATACTTTTCTCTGTTTGTCAAATTAAAGACTTTGTCTTTGTAGCGCCCAGTGTGCATAAGGCTGTCAGTAGGTTGGCATAAAATATTATTAAAAAAAATTTTTAATTATTTTGTAAAGTTATAATAAAGACGCAAAAACAAATTTTGATAAGGTGTTTCATTCACCTTTTATTACCCAGACTGTATTGTAAACAACATATCACATCTTTTGCGTTGATTTTAATGTGTGACATTGGTAATGCACAGCTTTAAAAAATATTCAAGTGCAGACATTAAGCGAAGAAATGTACATATTTTTTATTTGCATGCTTGAACATTCAGCTGTGACAAAAAACACACAAAAACACTTTTATCCTAAAAGTTATGCAAATTCTGAATGCCTTGTTAAAAGCGAATTAAAATAAAATTATAAATATTAATTACACTGTATAACAAAATGATACATTTTTGTGTGAGAAACTAAATTATAACTGTTTGAATTAAAAAAATCTGATACATCAAATTGTGCCTTGGTTGAATAAAGAGCTTGGAAAGCTCTTCGCTATTGAGTTTGTTTGTTGCTAGTGTTTTACGCATAAAATGAGAAATAAGCTTTTCTCTCGCACTCTTAAACCGTACCAACAAAAAAGCTCACCAAACATATTTGTCTAGCATAACCACGGCATAAGCTGACAAAAGAGTGGACCCAATATAAATATGCTTTATCAAAATGCAACGCCGAATTGAGAAGATCAAAGAGGACCACGTGGCAAGATTACTCCGAGAGGATTAATGGACTCTATCAACAGCGACCAGGTTACAAAAGGCACAATCAAAAGATCACTCTAACGGCATAGGTACACTACAAAAATCTGACGGAAGCTGCACTGAAATCTCGGGTGAAACAAATCACCTTTTATTAAAGATGCATTTTCCGGGATGTGTGTGGTCAAAGAGGTCTACCAGGCAAGTTTTTCACGTCCGATAGTAAAGGGTGGTTAAATTTGAAGGGCCGATGTTGATTTTGAATAAAACACAAATTATTTAGGAAATTATTGTCATTTCTTTTTATTATGATAACATTGGTATGGTTCAATTATGTATGGAACATCCGATGGTCCAAATTTTCGATGACGCTGAGGCATAAGTGAGGTTCTATGGCGTTAATGTGCCGAATTATCTCATCCTTTAGCTCTTGAATTGTTGCCGGCTTATCGACGTACACCTTTTCTTTCAAATGTGGCAAGTGGCACCGTCCTGTTGAAACCACATCTCGTCCAGTCCACATCCATATCTTCCAATTCGGGCCATAAAAAGTTCGTTATCATCTTACGATAGCGAACACCATTCACAGTAACTGCCTGACCGGCCTCATTTTGAAAAAAATACGGCCCGATGATGACGCCAGCCCATAAACCGCACCAAATAGTCACTCTTTGTGGATGCATTGGTTTTTCGACAATCACTCTTGGATTATCATTCGCCCAAATGCGGCAATTCTGCTTATTGACGAATCCGCTAAGGTGAAAATGTGCCTCATCACTGAAGATGATTTTCTTCGAAAATTGATCATCCACTGTTGTCATTTCTTGTCACCATTCTGACCATTGACGACGCTTGAAATGGTCAAGAGGCTTTAGTTCTTGAGTCAATTGCACCTTGTAAGCGTGTAAATGCAAGTCTTTATTGATAATGTTCATCAACGACGAGCGTGTGAGGTGCAATTGTTGGGCATAACGACGAGTTGAGGAGGACGGCTCTTCAGCCACACTATCACGAACAGCAGCAATATTTTCTGCAGTACGAGCTATACGAGCATGCACTGGTGTTTTCACATCTCCTACAGACCCGGTTTGCTCAAATCTTTGCACGATTTTTCCGAGTGTACGCACATTTGGACTATTAAATTGACCGAAAAAATCACGAAAAGCACGATATGCATTTTGATTTGAACGCCCATTTTCATAATAGGCCTGAATAACTTTAACGCTTGCTCGATTGTGTTTCTTTCCATGGTTTAAATTGAGTTAGTCTGAAATTGAGAAATGTCAAATGAAATGTAGAAAAAAACTTGACGCTTAGGTGTGGTTCACATTCAACATCAGCCCTTAAAATTTAACCACCCTTTACGTTGGGCTTTATCTAAATTCAGCCCATAGAAATCTCCATGACCTGACAGAATCTACCCATGCCTTTTACAGCAAGGCATTGATTCCATTGTACTTCCACTCATTTGAATTTTTAGGTCCAGCCTTTCATTAGGCCATATACCTCATGCATAGACTAAGGTAAAGGTTGTTTTTATACCAAAGGTGGACAAAAATACCAAACAAATGCCTAAGTCGTACAGACCAAAGCCTTAGCTCCTTCTTTTTAAAGACAATGAAAAGAAAATGTTGGAACTAAACATCAGAGATACTAGTCTTAAAAAAACATCCCTCTAAGCAGGTTTCAGTTTACCTATCAGCTTGGCAAATCCACTGTCACTGCAAAACATAGTCCAACCGACACGATCGAAAGGGCTTTTGAGATATTTATTCTTTTACGCGAGAAAAAAAACTATACAGAATAAAAACATTGCTCCTTTAATCATACAATGGATTTTTACCATGCTCAATAGCAGAATAATAACATTTGAACTTGGTGTAGCTTGCAACACCATTACTACCGCCAGAGGATGCCTTTAGAGGGGGTACTTTCACCTCTTCAGTGGACCTTAGTTGTGGAACAACTCCTCGCAAGTCTCAACAGTCTGAGCTCAATTCTGGGCTTTCATGAACCTATAATATCGGATAGAATGCAGAGTGTCCAACGCATAATATCAAGATGGTGTCTGGAAAAACGGTTAAGCATACATCCTAACAAAACAACTCTGGTACTTTTTTCTAGGAAAAGGTCTATCCTAGATGGTAATGTCATTAACTTTTCAAATCAGATCATGTACTTAGGGGTGAATTTTGACAAGCAACTGCATTGGAATACTCACTTAAATCCAATTATGGGGAGGGCAACTCGTGCTCTATATACCAGTCAACGCCTGCATAAAAAATTTAGGGCCTTAAGCCAAAAACAATTTATTGGAGGTTTAACACCATTGTTAGACCTATAATCATGTATACGACCCAAGGTCCACCTTACTAAAATGCTAACATGCTCAAAAAAGCTACAAAGAAAAGCGTGAATTGAAATCACAGGGGCAATGAGAATGTACCCAACTGAAGCTGTTGGTGTACTAACTGGACTGCCTCTGTAACCGATTGCTATCGAAAAAGAGGCATGTCTTAGTGCACTAAGAATGAATGAACTAGATAATTACAAGTAAGGCAATTTTAAGGGTCACATGAAGATGCTTAAAATTTTCGAAGTTGACCCTTTTTTTTGAAATCCCAGATAGGATACTGACAAAGTTAAACTTCCCAAAGGTGACAGGTAACTGTGGAGGAATGATAGCTTCACAGCTGATCCTGGCTCACAGTTGTGGTTTACTGACGGGTCTAAACTAGAAAATGGAAAAATGGGAGCAGGGGCTTATGGATTCAAACTCCATAAAGCTCTGCCAATGGGCTATACTCCAACCATATTCCAAGCGGAGATTAACACCATTGAGGCATGTGTCCGGGTATGTCTCCGTAGGAAATCTAATGGGGTACATACACTAGGCGACAAATGAAAGTTTACGATTATATATTTGCCATTAATCCAATTTTTTATTAAAAGTTCACAAATTTTTTTTTAATTATACTGACTATGAAGGGTATTATAAAACAAAAACAAGTTTCTTAAGTAGAATTAAATAACTTAGACTTGTAAGAACTCATAATTTTTAAAAATAAGGCGACAATTGAAAATGCACGTTCTTTTTAATCATAAAAAAAATATTTTTTAATGTTAACTTTTTTATTTTTATCTTAAACTTAATATTTAGTATTGCCACCTTTATTTTGAATAACTGCTCGTAGGCGGTTTGGCATGCTTTGAACTAAATTTTGGATCACATTTCGAGGGATATTGATCCACTGATGTTGCATTTCCTTCCAAAATGTTGTCATGTTTGTACGACTTTCCATTGGTATTTTTTCATCCAATATTGATCACAGATGCTCAATGGGGTTCAAATCTGGAGATTGAGCTGGCCAGTTAAGCTTTTCAATTGAATTATTTTCAAAATACTGAGTGGCAATACGTGATGTGTGCTTAGGGTCGTTATCTTGTTGAAAGATAAACGATCCCAAGTTCATTTTTTCTGCACTTTCAATAAGGTTTGCTTGCAGTACACTAACGTAAATATGAGCTGTCATCCGTGTGTCAATTTTTACGAGATTGCCGACGCCATAAACAGAGAAGCAACCCCAAACCATAAGCGAACCTCCTCCATGCTTAACAGTGGGTTGCACCATGTTGGGCTTAAGTCGATCTGCTGGTCTACACCACACTCGTTTACGTTTTTTTGCATTTTTTAATTGAAATTTTGATTCGTCAGACCAAATAACTTTGTTCCAGTACGACTCCGGCATGTTCACATACTGAAGAGCAAAAGCGAGGCGTTTTTTTTGATTAGCCTTCGAAATAAACGGTCGTTTCTTTGCCACAAAATTTTTGAGTCCAAAACTTCTCAATTTTCTCTGCACCGTTCTCTCCGAAACTTCTAATTCTAAGCATTCTTTAAGCTGTCTAGCCGATATTTCAGGATTAGCTGTCACTTTACGCCTTAGAATGCGCTCCTAGTGTATTGTTAGTTTTGGTTTTCGACCTCCTCCCCACTGAGTGGCACATGATTTGGTGGTTTGAAATTTTTCGTAGATTTTTTGGGCTCCTGTCTTTGATATGGAAAATTTTTTTGCAATGTTTCCATACGATTCACCTTTTTTCCGCTCCTCAACAATTAATTTTCTGATATCTTCGGACTTTCTCATTTTTCACTTCAAAAAAAAAAAAAAAAATAAAAAAAAACACTTTAACAAGACACAATGTTGATAATTTAAAAAATTAATTACCTCAATATATTTTCTTTTTCGAATTATTTAAATTAAATTGCTTTTAACAAAACGTAAACTTTCTTTTGTCGCGCTTACAGCTTGCCACAGACTAAACTAAGCGATCGTTTAAATGCTTGATGCAGAGAATTTTAAAAAATAATATGTATTCAATGAGAAAAGGTAACGGCACTTCGATGTAAATACTATTAAAGAGATCTTTACAGAGAGCAAGTCAATACTGGACTATTTTTTCAGCATTTGAAATCGTTAACTTTCATTTGTCGCCTAGTGTATTTACATATTTTCAGATAGTCAAGCGGCACTACAGTCTTATGAGCTCAAATCAAAACTAGCTTCTGATTGCATCGAAATGCTAAATGCACTGGGACAAAACAACAAAATGCAATTGTGGTGGGTATCATATCATGAAGGTTTCGAAGGCAACTAAAGGGCGGATTGGTTTGCCAAAAGAGAAGCATCTCGACTTCTTATCGGCCCCGAATCATTTCTTAGTGTTACTAAAGGCTACTTTGCGGAAAAGGTTCGGATCTGGGAATATGGTTAATTTCGGAAATATTGTGCCATTGGAACAATACTAATGGACAGAGGCAGGCTAAGAAATTTCTAACTCTGAGTAGAGCTAAATCGAAAGATTTACTCAAGCTAACCATTGTAGACCTAAAAATTTTAACAAGTTATTCTACAGATTACTGTTGACTTAGATACCATCTCAAAAAGTTGGGCCTATCTCATTCAGATGCATGCAGAGTCTGCGAGTAGGAGGAAGAAAATCCAGAGCACATTCTATGGGAATGTCGGGCAATCTGCAGCACAAGACTTCTTGACATTGGGGGAGAGGGAGGGGGAGGCGCGCATCAGTGCCGCCTTCAAAAATATGCGACACCAAGCCAGAAATAGTGCTGAAATTCATAAAAAGTCTAAAGTTAATCAAGGGCATGCACAATAGATCCTATGGGTCGCGGTGCACATTAGCCCACTACAAACAACAACTAAAAAAAAAACCAAAACTGTCAGTTATAGTTCATATCTCTCCCAACTCGACCTCTTGAGGGTTGAAATATATGTGCTGCTCCTATTATTTTTTTCCCTTCAACATTTCTTCTCTGCATATCTACCCCCTATCTGCCACCTTTCTGGGTGTCCTCATACAAAAAACACAAAAACTGTAGGTTATAGCAGTACGTTCAAAAAGTCCATAGGTTGACACATAGAGGGCGTTACTAGATTTTCTTCCATATGGTTTTTATGTAGTACCAACCTTCAAACGATACGTATAAAAATTTAAGAACAATATGACGATTGATTCGTGAGTTATAGCAGTTTGTGTGCAACTAATGTTATTGAAAAAAAAACAAAATGGTAAAAGTGAATTTCGAGTTTTAATAAAGCATTGCTTTTTTTTAAACGTGGTCGTACCAGCCCAAATGATGCAGAGCGCAATGGACGCCCAAATCAGACTATTATTCCACAAAACTTCAAAAAAATCCACAAATTGGTTATGAACGATCGCAAATTGAAGGTTCACAAGCTAGCTGACATTGGAAAGATATCAGATGGTGGTGTTTTTACCATTTTACACGAACATTTGGGTATGCGAGAGCTCTGTGCAAAGTGGGTGCCGCGTGAGCACACAGTCGATCAAAAACAATATCGAATTGATGCTTCAGAGGAGTGTTTGGCGCTGTTAAACCGCAATTAAATCGAATTCTATCGTCGATATGTGACAATGGATGAAACATGGCTTCACTATAATACACCAGAATCAAAAAGGCAGTCAGCTGAGTGGACAGTAATCGACGAACCGAATCCAAAGCGAGCAAAGACACAACAGTCGGCTTGTAAGGTGATGGCGCCTGTATTTTATATATTATTTTTAATAATATTCATAAACTATCTCCAAAAAGGAACCACCATCAGCAGCGACTATGACTGCGCACTTTTGGATCGATTGAAGGCTGAAATCGCCAAGAAACGGCCACATTTGCAAAAGAAAAAAGTGTTGTTTCACCAAGACAATGAACCGTGTCTTAAATCGATGGAAACGATGATAGAATTGAATTAATTGGGCTTCGAATTGTTTACCCGCTCACCGTATTCTCCAGATTTAGCACCCAGGTACTTTTTCCAGTTTTCAGATCTCAAGAGAATACTTGCTGGAAAGAAATTCAAGTCCAATGATGAAGTAATCGCTGAAACTGTGGTCTATTTTGACAAGAAAGAGAAATCGCACTATAAAAGTAGTATCGAAAAGCTGGAAAATCGCTATACTCGTTGTATCGCTACGAAGGCAACTATGTTCAATAACTTAATCGAGTTTTATGAAAGTTTTGGTTTTTTCTTACTTATTCTACGAACTTATTGAATGACCTGTTATATTGCGATATTTTGATGTTCGTTAGGTATTTAAAACAATTTTAATGTTGCTTTTTATAGTCTCTATCAACCGACGAATACTTCCTGGACTTGGGAAAATCTTATTTAACTTAAAATTTACTCACGAAATTTCTCGAGTGTATTTCTGTATATATATTTAATATTCTATTCTTTTCTTTTCATAATCGTGGATTTTCTTTAAACATGTTTTGTTCTTTCCAAACAACACGTGTTTTAATAGCTTTTTTTTTTTTGCTTGGATACCACAAAATGCTGTCTATTTTAACATCAACTTGTTTGTTCCCTTAACCCTGCAAACGTTGCAATTTCGGCATTAACTTAATTATTATAATCACTGAAATTTTTAAATTTTACATAAATTGACTTACTAATGGGCTATATTAGTGAAAATCATGTATTTTTCAAAAATAATCTTGTTAACAATTTGTTTGCGCCAAATGTATGCCAAAAATAATTAATATCGTTTATAACTTATTTTTATTACTTTAAATGTCACTCAAGCAAGCAAACAAAACAAAAATATCAATAAAAATACACAAATTATAATAATATTTTTAGCTAAATTCAACAAAAACATTGAATTCATTGAGCACACAATATTGCGTTTATAAACAAAGGATCTAAAAGTATTTTAATTCGACAAAACTATAAAACAAAAGCGGAACGAAACAGTTGTTTATTTAATTTTTTTTTTTCTTTTGCGTTTCTGTTTTGTTTTTAAAAATTTTCGGAAATGGTTTTTATATCTCATTTGAGGTGGCAATAAAAAAAAAAATTGTCTTCCACACAAATATCTGCATACATAAAAATATTTCACAGCAGTCATTTATATATTGTCAAAATACATTTATAAGAAAATTCCCCGAAATTATTTTTCTGTTCTTCACTCAGTATTTTGTTTTTTTTATTTCCAATATACACTATAGTATAACAAAAAATAAAAACAAACGTACTTTTTGATGTCAATATTTTTGTTTTGCATTTATCGACCATATGTATATACGTATTGAACATATGTGTATGGACAACATCTAAAACAAGGGAATCCCACAAAAGTTGCATGCAGCACCAAAATAAAACAGAAAAAAATTTCTGGAAACAAAATATTTACAAATTTCAAATGAATGATTAACTTGTAGTAATTCAACAGATTTTGAAAACTTTTTATTGGATGTTTTTGTTTGGCATTTGCATTTAACTCACGGTTAAGACAATAAACAGAAACCAAAAAAATAACTACAAAATTTGTTTGAAAACAAGTCTAAGCTCTTGTATATATTTCTTTAAAATTAGTAATGATATACAACATATTGCCTTCATCCACAAAATTTGGAATTGTATCGATCAGATGCAAGGATAACCAAGCCAAATATTTAAAGTGTTTTGCAAAAAAAATAAATAATTTTAAAATATACCAAAAATGAAAAAATCTTTAAGATCTTTGCAAAAAACAGAAAGAAAAATAAAGAAATATTTAACCCGTTCATAAACGCAAGATTTTAAGTATTACGAGAAACTGTAATATTTCGAGCATTCTGCTAAACTTATGATACGATGATGTAGGCAAATACATTTTAATATGAAATAAATTTTCACCCAAATTTAAAAATGGCTTGAATTAATTGGTTTCTTTTAACCAGACTGCTGTCAATTCGGAAGAAACATTTAACCGACAGTTTTTGTGTGTTTTGTATGGGGATTCCCAGAAGGATGGAAATGTTGAGAGACAAAAAAAACATAGAACCAGTTCGTATATTTCAACACTCTAAGGGTCAATTCGGGAGAGATAGGAACTATAATCAACTTAAAAAAGCTTAAAATAATACGACCAGCTGGTGCATTTCATCCCTCTAGGAGTCAATTGGGGAGATATATGAGCTATAATCGAAAGTTTTTGTGTTTTTTTTTATGGGGACCTCCAGAAGGGTGCCAGATAGGGAGTATATGTCTTTAGAAGAAATGTTGAAGGGTAAAAAATAATAGGATCAACTCATATGTTTAATCCCTCTAGGGGTTTATTCAATAGAGATATGCACTGTAATTCACAGTTTTTGTGTTTTTTGTATGGTGACCCCCAGAAGGGTGGCAGTTAGAGGGTAAGTGTGTTCAAAAGAAATGTTGAAAAGTAAAAAATACTAGGACCAACTTATACATTTTAACCCTCTAGGGGTCAATTCGAGAGAGATATTAACTGTAATCGACAGTTTTTGTGTTATTTATATGGGGACCCTTGGAAGGGTGGCAAATAGGGCTTAGGTGTGTTCAAAAGAAATGTTGAAGAGTAAAAAATAATAGTAACAGCTCATATATTTCAATCCTCTAGGCATCAATTCGGGAGATATATGAGCTGTAATCGACAGTTTTTATGTTTTTTGTGTGGGGACCCCGAGAAGCGTGGCAGGTAGGAGTTACATGAGTTCAGCAGAAATGTTGAAGGGTAAAAATAATAGGACCAGCTCATATAATTGATCCCTCTTGGGTCAATTTGAAAGGTCTATAAACTATAACCGACAGTTTTTGTGTTTTTTTGTATTGGGACCCCAGAAGGGTGGCAGATAGGGGCTAAGAATGTTAAGAAGAAATGTTTATGGGTGAAAAATTAAAACCTATTTTTTAGCCCTTTATTTTTATTTTTATTCAAAAATTTGATTATTTCTTCAACCGAAAAATTCGACAGATATGATACGAAGTGGAGACTTCAATATTTACTTTGCATATGACAAAAATCTACCACTACTAATTGCATTTTGAATGAAGCATAAGGTTTGACTATGTTCAATGATTGAACACTCAGTACTACTAAATATAAAAGGACGATCGATGCTGTTTTTGCAAGATACTTTCAGAAATTCCAAAGAAATATTTTTGTTTCTTACTTTGTTTACCATAAGCCCGTTGTATCCTCTTTGAAATATACTGAAATTATTGAAACATGAATGATTTGATACCACAATTATTTTAAATTAAAACAACACGCTGTTAGTTCTTAGCTAAAAAGTTTTCACTTCGGTACAGGTTGCTGCGGAAAATACAGTCGAAAACGATTAAAATACAATAGTTCTCATGTTTAAAAATATTTCAATTGAATTTTATTTTGAAAATACCTTTCATGAGAAACTGAAAGCAACGAAATTTCCGAATAGTATTTTATGACGATTAGTGCTGCTGCTGCGAAATACTTCTCACTCGTGAAAACTCACTTTTTACGATTGTTTGCTAGTGAACGATTGAGCTCTGCTGGCTTCGCTTTATTTATCGTTCGTGAGAAATACTGAAAATTAGTTTTTTTCTCAGAGAACAATTAATGAGAAGTATTTTATTTTAATCGCACTCCGCACTCTGCCGTCGGTAGGCAGTCCACTGCCTATTTTTTATTTTTTTATAAAAAAAGTTTAAAGTCAATCGAAATCGGTCAATAGAAATATTAAAAAGATTGGGTCAAATTATCATGAAAATAAACTTTTTCAAATTTGTGCCTATAACTCAAGTTAATGGCAAAAACTGGACATCATTTCTGAAATCTGCGACCCAATTTCAACTAGAATTGATTGATCTTGATTTGTTTGTACCTTTGGCAAAGCGCCAATTTGTTCCCCTATGTTTTGACTGCTAATAATGCGGTTTACTATCATCAGAGCTGGGTCGAAAAGTATACATTACTTTTCAATTACAATTCCTTGGAATTAGGAATTGGTTATTGGTCATCTCAATTCCTCAGGAATGGAATTGGAAAAAAATCATCAATTCCATTCCTGGTATTGTAATTGGTAATCGAATTTTTCAATTCCTCAGGATTGGAATTGGAAAAAAATGCTCAATTCTTTTAATGAATTGTAAGTGGTAATTGAATTTTTCAATTTCTCAGGAATGGAATTGGAAAAAAATCGCCAATTCCATTACAGGAATTGTAATTGGTAATTGAATTTGTCAATTCCTGAAGAATGGAATTGTAAAAAATTGTCAATTCCATTACGGTATTGTAATTAGTAATAGAACATATCAATTCCTCAGGAATTGGTAACTGAAATTTTTAATTCCATTACAGGAAATGTAGTTGGAGGTTACTGTAATCAATTACAATTGTAAATGATATAACTGTAATCCAATTATATTTACAGTAACCTCCAATTACAATTACTGTAATGGAATTGAAAATTTCAATTCCTGAGGAACTGAGGTGTTCAATTACCAATTCCTGAGGAATTGAGATGTTCAATTACCAATTACAATTTCGTCATGAAATTGACAATTTTTTTTCAATTTCATTGCAGAGGATTTGAGATGTTCAATTACCAATTACAATTCCTGTAATGGAATTAACAATTTTTTTTCAATTTCATTGCAGAGGATTTGAGATGTTCAATTACCAATTACAATTTCGTAATGAAATTGACAATTTTTCTTCAAATTCCATTCCTGAGGAATCGAAAAATTCAATTACCAATTACAATTTCGTAATAAAATTGACGAATTTTTTCCAATTCCTTTCCTAAGGAATGGAGATGACCAATAACCAATTACTAATTCCAAGGAATTGGAATTGAGGCGGAATTAATTCCAAAAGGAATCATTACTATCATGAAGCTCTGACTATCATGAAGACAGGGTACTCAACAGAAGAATATACGAAGACGAAGAACATTCCATTACATTCAGCTGTTTTGCTAAAGAGTCAAAATAGGACAAATACCAAAATTAAAGGACATCAAAAACAGATTTAATCTATTTAATAACAAAAATACTCAGTATATTATCTATTATTTATTGCTTAGTTCTTTTTTTGGTGATAATATGAAGCTTTTGTTTAATGATAAGAGTTCTGACATCAAACCAATTGAGAAAAGCATTAATGAACACATTTTGCCTATAACAAATGATTCAATTATAAAACTTTTACTGGCTTTAATTAAAGAAAACATTCTACTTCTATTTTTAAAGTGAAAAAGCACTTGAATTCTACTTCTATTTTTAAAGTGAAAAAGCACTTGAACTTTCTGATGATTTTCAATTAATATTTGAATAGGTTTTTTTTTTTGAAATATGAAAATTGCTTTAAATTTTCTTCGGCTTCTAGCTAAAGCATGTACGGACGTAGGACGATATTAAATAACAATTGAACACAATTGGCAAAATTTGGGAACAATGAACTTTCAACGGATGCACAGTATTACTGTAAAAAATTTTCTAAAAGTCACGAAATCTATGAGTTAAGTAAAGAAATTAAATTTTATATGAGTAGAAAAATGCGAACAAAGCAATAGATGGACTTAATAAACTAAGCATTGTTGCATAATATATTAATTAAAAAAACACTTAACAACATAAATCAATTTGAAATGTTAAAATTAGCATTTCAAATAAATTTTCTGATAATTGCTTAATTAATTTTTTACAGCTGATGATGATTATTATTATTATTATTGTAAGTGTAAATTAAGTGAAACTTTATGCTTGAGCAAAAACAAACTCGTTTTCTAAGTGAAGTGAAAAAGTAGTAGTTCATAGAAGATCACAAATCAAATGGAAGAGTAGATATTGTGTGGCGACAATAATTTGTCATTTTCCAGTTAATTTATTTAATTGACTTGATATTAAAAAGAAAAACTATCCAACATTAAATTTTCACTGCACGTATTTGAGAGTAATTTTCAAGACACACTAGCTTGTCAGCTTTGCTGGACCATTTATTTGTTAGTTGCACACTTTCAAGAGCAATATAAGGCATATAGAAACATTATTTTATGCGAAAGATACTCGTAGATCGATAGCAAAAAAAAATTTATTTTTTTTTCTTCAAAAGAAATTTTTTTTTTTTTTGCTTGAATAATTAAAGTGTCTAATGAGTTCTGTACCAAAATGTTTAGAGAAAAAATTTTTTTTGCTCAGCAGTTTAGTATATTTTATGAGACAAAAAGTTATGGCATGAGAATTGACTATGGCGAAAATATGAAATTCGTATGAGCAGCTTTTACAGAAAAACTAGCTGTCCCACATTAGCGTCATTTCCATTCTGTAGTAGTTGATAGCTATTACAACACTCTTTCTTTTCACACTTTTACACATTTACAATTCGTAGTAATTTTTCTCCATGCCTTTTCAAGAAATTTTTTCAGTGCGTTAAGCTGCGTTTTACACGCTATAAAATCTCAACATAATTTAGCACCGTTTAAGGTTAATAACGCTCAAATATGAAGTTTAAGAGTAGTTGTCAACTTAATGTAAACTTCACATAAGGCTAGACAACATTATATTGCCAATGTTATTATTATTGTATTTAATTTCTATTGCATTTATCCAATATTTTCACAACTATGACTAATGCGCTGCCATTCAAGTTTCATGTATGTTAGAAAAAAGCAGCACAAAAATTTGCTAAATGAATTTGAAATTCATTTGAAATGAAATGCATAAAACTGTCAACATGCGTTTATGTTATTTTGGCAACACTAGAGGGCGCAGCATGTTGCTCTCTTTTCGCAATCAATGTTTGTATACATTAGAAATGTAGAAGCGAATCTCTTTCGTACATAGCACACAGAAATATTAGCAAATCTTTTAATTGGCTTATAAACAATTTCAATATTTTTTTTTTTTTTTTATTTTGTTTTCCTTCTTCACTAATTTACCAGCAACTTTTACTTATGAGTTTTCTATTCTGAGTCATCAGTGCACATTGGTGGTGGTCGGTATGTTATTGTTTTGTACTCATCGTATTATGAGTTCCAGGAAAAGTTTTTCACGTGAATGCAGGAAAACCAAAAAACAAACAATTTGTAGTCAAAACATTCGCATTTACCTTGTTTGTATAGTATTTTACATATTTTCTTGTGTAAATGATATAAATAAATAATATAGCTGGTAAACAAATAAAAGCCAACTTCAAGGATTGCGTGTTTATGTGAAATGTTGCCGAAAATCGTCTGAATGTGATTTTAAGAGTTCATATAGGTAGACAAAGTGTTTTGATATCTTTCAGTAGGGGTTTGAAGACCCCCTACTAGGGGCTTTTCGAAGATTTTCGAAGATTTAAGCAATAATCATTCATTAGAACTTATAAAAAAATTAGCACTGAGAGACTGCCGACCAAAGTCATAGTTTAAAGCTGTTTTGTTTCTTTTTTTCACTTTTCCAAACAAAAGGTACACTGTCGGTAGGGTCGGTAGGCGTGTGTAACACGCATATGTAACACGGCGATTTTCCGTACAAAATGTTGACATATGAGTGGATGAACAACTGTGATATGTTTCTTTTGACAGCATCTAGTTTTTCATAAGTGTTGGAAGTAGGCAGGCATACATTTCATCAGAGTTCTTAAAAAGCGTGAAAAATTTTTATTAAAAAGTGTTTATTAAATTTACAACACATAGCGTTTCGGATAAAATTTTCTTCAGATTTGAACAGTGAGTAGATGTAAAATGTGTAAATACTTTTAAATATATCAAAAGCTTTTGCATTTTTTCACATTGTTGTAAAATACCATCGATGAGAAAAAAGTGACTTACATTGAGTTGATGTGTAACACTCAAGGTGGGGTCATGTGTAACACATCTAATACATTATAATTGCCCTTAAAGAGGCAACAACGTCAAACTCTGAAATCCAATCACATCAACGACATTAAAAGAGATCGGCCCAATTCATACTATTCAGCCTAGGCCAAAATCCAATCGTGGTAGGAAGTTAATGAAAAGCTGTGTTCTAATAACGCCAAGGAAACGTTTACAGTTGCAGGGGCTGGCAACAAAAAATATATGGATAAGAAAACCAAACAAGCAACAAAGAAAGCTGCAGGTGCTCGGCATCAAAACCGACGCTCTTCGCCGTCAGCCGAAGAAGATAGACATTTTTACATGATTTGTTGCGATTTTTTGTCAAAAAATTTAAATCACAAAAATTCACTCGGTTTTTTTTTTTTGTGAGCCATTTTATTTGTGAGAATTATCACTCTGATATGGAAATTTCCGACAAATAATCATTTTAAATGTAATTTTTTTTTGCAATTAATAAAGCCATTCACATATTCTATTGCGTATAGCGTATGTGTGTGTGTGTGTGTGTGTGTGTGTGTGTGTTTGTGTGCATTGAGAATCACACAGATTACGAAATATTGCTATTATGTCATTTAGCTTTTAACATTATACTTTTGCTAAATATAAAAAGTTAAGATAAACATAAAAAATTAATGTTTCTGGTCTTTAACTCTAGAAAGATAACCCTATTTGAAAAAAGAGTACAAAACACGTAAAAGCATACGTCGTTATGACGTAGGTTATCTTTCTAGGGTTAAACCAACATTTTGTTGGTGTTACACATCACCCCACTGCTTTGAAAAAAGACCAAAAAAGGCATATTTTAAATTTTTATTGTACTTCATCCATTCCTCGGACTGCCGTGACGCAATGGGTAGAGTGCGTGGGCCATACGGCAGAAAACACTGGTTCAATTCCCACCTGACGCAGAAAGTTTTTTCAATTGAATTAATTTTTCTGTTCAGCCATTACCTCTCTGCAGCCAAAAGCAAGCCTTAGAGAGTAAAAATTGCCATGAAAAGCTTTTGGCAAGAACATAAGCCGTGCGGAGTCGGCATAAAACTTGTGGGTTCAGTTCTCGATCATTTGTGTTCAAACATTTCACAACATGCACAACACAATTGATCATAAGAAGCTCGGTCAAAGACCTTTCAAGGGCTGAAATGGCCATTTCGTTTTTTTTTTCATCCATTTCTCAAAATATGTAACTGCCATGAATTCAACACTCACTTCGAATTAGTTCTTCTGCAACGTATAGGCCCTTAAACCAATCAAAAATTTAATTTCTTAGCACTTTTATTGAAGCAAATAAAAACGTGTTACACTTCACCCACTTCAGCCAAAACAGTTTTTTTTTGTGTATCTTAGAACCATCTCTGAATAAATCATCCAATTTCTTAAAAAAAAAAAACAATTTTTCGAATAAAAACCCGAATTGCCTCATAGAAAGGTGAAATATATGTTGGTCCTATTATTTTTTTACTCTTGAACATTTCCTCTGGACTCACCTAACCCCTATTTGTCACCGTTCTGGGGGTCGCCATACAAAAAACAAGAAAAACTATGATTTTATGTTCATATCTCTCCCGATTTGACCGCTAGGGGATCAAATATATGAGCTGGTCCTATTATTTTTTGCCTTTGAACATTTCTTTCAAAGGAACAAAATCACAATAACTGTCGATTACAGTTCATATCTCTCTCCCGAATCGACCTTTAGAGGGATTAAATATATAAACTGGTCCCATTATTTTTTGCTTTTCAACATTTCTTCTAAGCACACCTAACCCTTAGATGTCACCTTCCCTAGAAGGGGACACAAGGGGACAAAAACACCTTGACTCGCTTCGCTGTATATGCTCAGAAAATATTTTTTTGGTAATTTCACTTTTATACTATTTAAAGGTTCATTCTAAAAAATTCTATCAAAAAAAAAAAACTTCTATTTCTTGAATATTTTTAGAAGCTATGTCCCCTTTCCTGCATAGAAGGGATAAAACCTGCATAGACTCAACACAAAAAGAACTAATGCGTTGAGATTTCGTACTTGAGCGTTTAGCTCTGATACGTCTATTTCACTTGAAGGATAGCAGAAAAACACTGCCCCCTCACCACCACACCCACACCCAACTAACGCAGGAAATTTTCCACATTCCACAGAAGATTTTCTGTGAGTATATTATTAAACTCATGAAAAATTTCATTCTTTTTAACATACCTTTAAAACTATCAATGTTGGTAAAAAATGATTTCTTTTTTTTACAAAATGCAGATACAGATAAAAGGTATTTTTGGATGAAATACTCGTTAGATTTGGAAAAATGCTAACTTTTGTATATTTTTCTGTGTAAAATAAATTCTATTTTTAGAAGTCAAAAAGTCTTACATTTTAAATTAAAAGATATAATCAAGAAAGATAAAGCATTTAAAAGATAAAGTCAAATTATCAGAAAAAGAAGCGTGTTCCAGATTTTGCTTAGATCAACTATAACTGCAAAACTTGCGCTGATAGCGATAAACAGACTTCATTTCTGAAATCTACGTCCAAAATTCATCTAGAATTAATAACGCTGTATCAATTCTGTTATAGTGTATACTGTACATCTATAATAATATAATCATTCCATCACCGATTAGTATCGGTCTTCTATATTTTTATACACCCTGAATGAATCTCTGCACTTCAAAATTGGATCTTTTCCAGCATATATTTTATAAATTCACAATAACATTTTGTACTTTCACGATTTTCATGGAAATTTTCAGCTACTTCCTCTCTTTCAACTTCAATGATAATGGTTTTTATTTTTCCTTTAAAAGATTTGAGTTAAAAGTAGTGGTTTTGTTGATTTTTTTTAAAATCAGAGTCATATATACGAATTATATACCTTAAGAATCGAATTAGTGAACTGAAGAATATAATGTGACATCTTTTTAATATGCTACAGGTCTCTACGAATTCCATACAGGAAAAGGTATATTTTTTTATTTTGCAATAATTGCGCTGAATAATTTAAGTTACTTCACGACACACTTCTGTTCAAAGATTTTCAAGGGAACTAATATAGGTATAAACATTTATTTAGTCGTATGCAACAAAATATATTACCTCTTAAATTTTGCTAATGTCACACAATGACGCACTTTAAAAAGTGACCTACATTTTTACAAACTTGTCAAATTCACTTTGCTCTTACATCCGGCAACCTTGTTTGAAAGATTTTTTTGTGACGTCTTTTTTTTATCAGTTTCAGAAAAGCACAGATAAAGTTTGTTAAGAGCAACATTCGATATTTGACAGCTGCTAACTAAAAACTCAAAACCGTCTCTGTTAAATTTTTAAAATATTTCTGACATATGTGAAAGTTGGCAGGTAGCCATGAATAGCCACACGCCACCATAAAGCTTGAATTTTATGTAAATTTATAATGAATTTCAGTGTTTAGTTTATGTTTTACGTTCAGTTCATAATCTTCAACACGCTTCTACATATAGATTTGAAATACATTGTTTAGAAGTACAAAATACTTGCAAAAAAAGAGCTGTTGAACTCATCTAAAAAATATTAAAACAACAGTCTATTTCCATTACACATTGTTTGTAAGATTATTTTAATTATATGACAAGATTTGAACATTTTTATAAAAAATTAAATAAACTCAAATCCAAAAGTTCAACGATCACAGACTTTGATCACATAGACAACGATTAATTTGTCTTTGATCGGTGAAAAGTGTCTTGATCATGATATAATGATCTATAGGTAGGAGTGACAGTTCTTTTGCCGACCATCAATTGTCAAAAATGCAACAAAAAAGAGAAATTGAATTAGCAGAAAACGGGTTACAGGGCTATGGTGGAATAACTAGGTACGAGCAATAAGTAGAGTCGCTGACCGCTAATGTCCAATGAAACGTCAGTACATGGTTCACAAAATACGATAAACACCAAAACTTAATTACACCTATTCGGCACAATCTGTTATGAAAAAAATTTGTTATTCTGTTATGTTACAATCTGAATGAAAAAAATCGATTATTCTGTTATGATTTCCCATACAAATTTTTGAGCTGTCAAAAAATCTGTATGGGAAATATAACAGAATAACAGAATTTTTTCACAACAGATTGTGCCGAATAGGTCTAAATGTTTACTTTGGACTTTGACTATCATGGTCAGATCAATGCAAGTACTGTTAAAATTACTCCTACCTAGATTATTTTACCATGGAGACGTTAAAACTTTGTATTGATTTTGACAATTGATGATTGGCGCTCTGAGAAAATAGCCAATTGTCAAGACTACCTGTCAATTATAACATGGTCTCGATTGACGGATTTGTTGATAATGCTGTCGAAAAAAAAATATTGAAAGTATTCACAGATACTCACCAGTATCGACCGATTCTCAATTTTTGTATCGATGCCGATGTTGACTACATTTTAAAAACCGATACCGATGCCGATTCTTGAATCCCAACCGATGCCGATACCACACCCCTGCCGATTCTGTAATTTTGAACCGATGCGGATTCTTTTTTTTCAACCGATGCCAATATAAAACCGTTGCCGCCTATATAATTTAGAACCAATGCCGATGCCGATGCTTGAATTTGCTACCGATACCAGCCTATGTCGATTAATCAATAAGTCCGTAGGAGAAGTAAGAAAAAAACAAAATTTTGATAAAACTCGATTATATTATTCAAAATAGTTGCCTTCAAGAGCGATACAACGAGTATAGCGATTTTCCAAGTTTTCGATACCACTTTTACAGTACGATTTCTCTTTCTCGTCAAAATAGACCTCAGTTTCAGCGATTACTCCATCATTGGACTTGAATTTCTTTCCAACAAGCATTCTCTTGAGATCTGAAAACAGGAAAAAGTCGCTGGGGGCTAAATCTGGAGAGTACGGTGGGTGGGTAAGCAATTCAAAGCCCAATCCATTTAATTTTGCCATCATTTTCATCGATTTGTGACACGGTGCATTGTCTTGGTGAAACCACACTTTTCTCAAATGTGGCCTTTTCTTGGCGATTTCAACCTTCAATCGATGCAAAAGTGCAAAGTCATAGTCGCTGTTGATGGTGGTTCCTTTTGGAAGGTAATATTAATAATATTCAGAGATAATATTAATAATTAATAATATTCGATGAATATTATTCCTTTCGCATCCCAAAATTCAGACGCCGTCACCTTACAAGCTGACTGTTGGGTCTTTGCTCGCTTTGGATTCAGTTTGTCGACTGCTGTCCACTCAGCTGACTGTCTTTTGGATTCTGGTGTGTAATAGTGAAGCCATGTTTCATCCATTGTCACATATCGACGATAGAATTCGATTTTATTGCGGTTTAACAGCGCCAAACTCTCCTCTGAAGCACGAATTCGTTGTTGTTTTTGGTCGACTGTAAGCTCATGCGGCACCCACTTTGCACAGAGCTTTCGCATACCCAAATGTTCGTGTAAAATGCTAAAAATACTACCATTTGATATCTTTACAATGTGAGCTAGCTCGTGCACCTTCAATTTGCGATCGTTCACAACCAATTTGTGGATTTGTTTGATGTTTTGTGGAATAACAATCTGATTTGGGCGTCTACTGCGTTCTACCATTTGCCTCGATGGATGGATTCCACTGTATTTTTTTGTTTATCAAAAAGCAATGCTTTATCAAAACTCGAAATTCACTTTTTCCATTTTTTTTTCAGTAATAATAGCTGCACACAAAATGCTATAACTCACGAATCCATTTTCAGATTGTTGTCAAATTTTTATACGTAGCGTTTGAAGGTTGGTACTAAATAAAAATCATATGGATAAAATCTAGTAACGCCATCTATGTATCATCCTATGGACTTTTTAAAGTACTGTTATTAATGTAAAATTTGACAAAGACAGCTCTATTGCGATATTTTTACATCCTTATCATAATCCATACTATTTTCGAAAGGGGAAAAAATATTACCAAGAAATAAAAGAAAAATACGAAATTTTTTATTTGATACACTCTTTGCAATTTTGAAAGAAAATGTTCGGACAAATGCGTTTTTTTTTTACTGGATCGAAGTTAATATACTAGTACTAGTAAATGTTAAGTGTAATCTGCAAAAATATTTTTGTCATAACTTTAATTTAATCGGAGCTTATGTATAACACGCTTAACTTTTGTTTCGTTGATTCCATTCCGGTCATTATGATATCAAAGATGCACCATGCTTTGGGAGGTCAATTGTAAAAAATGTCGATAAAATTATAGGAATCTTCGAGTCCGACCATCATGTAAGCACTGTTTCGATTGCCCAGGGGCTAAACGTAGCTAAACACAGACGGCTAAATCTAATTGGGTAGTGATGCTGATCAAGAATATTTGTACAGTAACCGATATAATGGGGGACTTTTTAACAATTGATTTTCAATTTTTTTAAAAATTACCTAAAAATGCCTAAATATTTTCAAGAAAATTGTTTTTGTAAGTCAGCGGCACGGTTTCGGGGGGGGGGGGGGGGCGGATAGATTAAGAGTCGATTTAATTTTTTATAATAGCCTTTACAATTCTTTCACAATTCTGTTAAAGGATTGTTTCTGAATTTATTGCATTTGCTATGGAAGCACGACTGATAAGACTAGTACTTAAAAAACAACTTTATTAAGATAAAAAAATCTGTATTTTATTGTTAAGCAAAAAAATTTCAAATTTGTCTAGTATGCCAACTTTTGTCGCCATAAGTTTTTCGTATCTACCCACTGAACCATAAACGAAGGTTTTGCGCAAGGTGATTTATGAGTGTCGAAAATGAACGTTTCTACCCGAAAAGGTTCACAAATGAATTCAAAAACGATAGTTTGGTTTTACTGGGTATTAGTGTCAATTTCTTTTTGTTTTGGAAAAGATCAATGTTTTTGTTGCTGTTTTTACTATTTAAACATTTCTAAATACACTTACTTACTTACTTAGATGGCGCCTACAACCGTAAGTCGGTTTCCGCCTGTTGTAAGAAATTGCGCCAGCCATTTCTGTTTTGCGCTTGCTGGCGCCAGTTGGAAGCTCCAAGTTTCGTCAGGTTGTCCTCCACCTGGTCTCTCCAACGGAGATGTGGTCGTCCTTTTCTGCGTTGTCCGCCACTGGGTACCGAATCGAATATTTTCTTCGCTGGAGCATCGACTTCCATCCGCTCAACATGAGCGAAGCCGCTCGATTTTTATGCGCTTTACTATGTCGATGACGGCGTATAGCTCATAAAGCTCATCGTTTCGTCGTATTCAGTACTCGCCATTGACGCAAATTGGTCCGTAGATCTTACGAAGGATCTTTCTCTTGAACGCTGCCAAAATCTTTTGGTCAGAGCTGCTCAACGTCCAGGTTTGTGCTGCGTATAGCAGGACGGGCATGATTAGTGACTTATAGAGCGTGACTTTGGTTCGTCGAGAGAGGGCTCTGCTTCTCAATTGACTACTGAGCCCAAAGTAACACCTGTTGGCAAGTAGCTCTCCTTCGTTTTATCTCTCGCTGCATATAATTGGACGAGCATATGATTAGTGACTTAGAGAATGTAGCTTTTGTTCGTCGAGAGAGCGCTCTGCTTCTCAATTGCCTACTGAGCCCAAAGGTAACACCTGTTGACCTGGGATTATCCTTCATTTTATCTCAATACTAATATCGTTGGTGGAGTTAATGCTGGAGCCGAGGTAAACGAAGTCCTTCACAACCTCGAAGGAGGTGTTGTCAATAGTGACGTGGGTGCCAATACGCTGGGACTGTTTGTTTGTTGACACCAGGTATTTCGTCTTATCTGCGTTTACTGCAAGACCCATGTGACTCGACTCTTGTTCTAATTTAGAGAATGCTGTACTGACTCAATATCATCGGCATACGCTAGCAGCATAACACTCTTATAGAATATTGTGCCGCTTTATCCCAGATCAGCAGCTCCAATGATCGTCTCCATGATTAGGTTAAAAAAGTTGCTCGATAAGGAATCACCTTGTCTGAAACCTCGTTTGGTAACAAATGGGGGGAAAAGGTCCTTCCCGATTTTAACTGCGCTGCTGGTGTTGCTCAGCGTCATCCTGCATAGACGGATTAATTTTGCAAGTATACCAAATTCAGACATGGTGGAGTATAGGTGGTTCCTTATTTGACTGTCGAAAGCGGCTTTGTAGTCGACAAAAAGATGGTGGGTGTCGTTTTGCTTCTCTATGATCTTTTCGAAGATTTGTCGTAGCGTGAATATCTGGTCGGTGCTAAATTTTCCAGGTCTGAAGCCTGAACACTGATAAGGTCCAATCAGTTGGTTTACGATGGGTTTCAGTCTTTCATATAATACGCTCGACAGGACCTTATAGGCGATATTTAGGAGACTAATCCCTCGGTAGTTGGCGCTAAATACACTGCATTTTAAATTTTCGTTAAGATTCTTAAATTTTGTAGAAATCACAAATTGTATGCTGTATGTAGACTTTTGTTGACCACTGTATATAATTTTCTATACATATGTTAACACGCATGCTTATGAGCATAACAAATGGAGTGACAAAGTTAATTCTCTTCACACACTTACGCAGTACGCATGATGGATATAAATATATGCAAGAAGCTTGCCGCACATATTGAGAATTTCTCTGTAAGAATTTTAGGTGCACCAATACTTTCTTCAGAATTAACTACAACAGAATTGCTTATGCGTTTCAAAACACTACTATGAAAGAATTTTTTAATTGAATTTTCACCCATCTCCACCGAGTTAATGAATTAAACTGATTATGTTATAGCTGCACATCACCATGACGCTGCTGCGATAACGGTACTTTACTTTACAGAGAACAACAACGTGGTAGAATATGTCTACGTGTATAAGGTATATGTAACATGGTAGACTCGTCTCGGAGTGGTGGGTACAGCAGCTCTCAAACACAGTATATACATAATATAATTTGCAAGTTAACTATTTGTTAATTATCGTAAAAACCTGATTTTGACAGCTGCTGCACCCACCACAATTAAGAATTTTAACTACCACCACTACCATGTTCAATATATCTTGTACAGACCCTATAGGAACAAACTAACTTGTTTTTAAAAACAACTAATTAAAAAACCAATTTAAAATAAACTAGTATATGAAGTACTTTCAGTTATATGAAGGCGGCATCCACTTCAATTCTAAATAGTTTTTATTGCATTATATATGAAGTAATTGAAATACTACTATTATATTAAGGCGGAAATTACTCTGATTTTGACATATTTTAATTGCAAATTTTTATTAGATTACAAGTTTATATATATTTAACCATGTTATTTCATAAAATATTATTAACTTTAGGCTTCACTAAAATTTTGTTTCAATAAGACATATTTTTTTATTTACGACATTGAGCTGCAAAACAGACGTGTTAAACACACTTTAAAACTGATAGACTGCCTCAAACTCCTGTGAAATGATTAAAAATTCTTTATTATTTAAGATATTCAAATTACAAACTGGTAGTGTTTAGCAAACATTGGACAATTTGGACTTTGTGCGGAAATTGATGCATTGCTTAACCATTCAGCCTACACCTCATCACTTCAGTAGTAAAGACTCACGCCTTTCCCTACGTAGCGTCGAGTCTGCTCCATCACTTCATTGCGATTGACACTTAAAATAAGCACTAAGCAAAATATCGGTGTGTCCATCGACCATGATTGGTGGTTTACCTCATATTTTGAAATGAAGCATCAAAATGCTGTCTTGTGTTAAATAACAGGCGCAGTATCCACACAATTCCGATCAATTGGATCGGCACCTTCGCTCATGTACCCAGGCGGTGGCGTGCCCGTTTTTGGAAACTGCTTCCTTAAACTGCATTCACGTAATGAATTTATGTATATATTTTTAATATATACACAGCCAAATAAATTATCTCTTTGATGTATGAAATTTAAAATTTTTGTGCTTTTATATTCATCTTCAGTAAGTGAAATATTAACTAGTTTGCAATTGATTTATTTTAAAGTAGTTAACAAATAAATAAAATTTAACTAATTTAACAAGTAGTTAAAAATATATGCAGACGAAAGTCAATTGACTTATTTAGCGGACATAACCATACAAAATATGTTAGTTCGTTCTATGGAAAAAAGTCCGAATTTCAACTAGTTGTGGTTGACAAAAAACTACTTTTTCAACTACTTTTAAATTAGTTGATTTTCCTACAGGGGAGCTTTCTTTGTTGTTTTTGCCAAATTTTGAATTTTTTTTTTTTTTCTTAATTCTCTTTTAATGCAGCGTCGATCTGAGCACCAGTGTTGCATGTTAGTGCTTTTGCATTTAGTGCTTTTTGATGTAGTAGCAGTACTTTGCTAAGGAGTACTTTGTCCGACTACTTAGAGATGAGCATGCATAGCAATAAATAATATAATAAAAAACTGCTTAAAATATTACAACTTATATAAAAATAAGCTTTTTAACTTATAATCGTTTTACCTTATGTGTTTTATTTTATTTTTATTCATGTATTTTTTAGGGGTTCAACCCCAAAATATCCCTCGGTGTGTGTGTGTGTGCTCCTGTATGTATGAAGTATTTGCGAAGAGATAGTTGGTAAATTTTAACACTTTGATGAAAAAATCAGAATTATTTCTAAACACGCGCCTCTCCAATGGTCATGACATGAATAATGTTTTTATCTCGAACTTTCAAACTTTGCTCACTTAATCAGTGTTGAAAAACTGTCGGAAATAATAAATGTTTTTGCAAAGAACTATAATGGAATTATAAAACTAACATGAAAAGAAAAAGAACCAGTATAATGTAGCTTAAAGCAGAATTTTAAGAAGTTCTGAAACAAATGCTTTCCGGGGACTCTGTTAGTTTTTGGGAAAAGTAGACTTTATTTGGGACTTATAAACATTTTACCAGATATCTAGGAAAACATATTTAAATGTAGCTGCTTAGTAAATCTTGTCTCTCAGTGTTTTTTTTTTTTTAATGAAACACATATATTCAAATATGTCATTTTAAGAACGTTCAAAAAGTGTCCCCAAATTTCTGTGCCCCAAAGTCATTCGACTCGTAACAAACTGCATTGCTAAGTTGAAGTTTATAAATTTTTATCAAAATTATCATTTTATCAATTATCATCCAGTCCCCTTTGTAATGTTTCTAAGCACTCGTAACTAAAAGTTTTAGTATTTTAATTGTAAAACACTAAATTGCAGCCTGTGGCAATGTTTGCAAACTTTTATTAGAAGTCGTTAATAATTTTGCCAATAAAAACATACTAGTCGAAAATAAAAGTAACATTCAATTAATTAGAGGAAATACGCTGATGGTGCGAGACCTTTTTTTTTGCAATGGCGTAGATTTCGATTTTTTTTTTTTCTTTGCTTTTCTTCGTTATTTTTATTTATTTAATATTTTTTAATTATGAGTTTGGCACTGTGCCGAAATTGACGGATGCTGCATATAAGAAAATGAGGCAAAAATAAAAAAAAAGGCTAATGGGAAAAAAACAAAAATAACAAAATTATAGGAAAAGCAAAATCCAAAAAAATAGAAAAACTGCAGACATACAGAGATTTCTGCAGAAAAACATGAAATTTAATAATAAAAGTGACCTAAAAACTCAGCGTCTGTTGCGCTGCGTTGTAATAAAAATCAATGTTTTTTTAAGCGTTTAAATTTCGTCATCACTCAAATTTAATTTTATGATAATATGTATTAGTTTTTTAAGTTTTCCACAAACATAAGTAACTAAAACAAACAAATAAATTATTTAAAAACACAAAAAATTTTAATACTCAAATCATATAACACTTGAAAGAAGTGTTTCGTCAAAAGTTTGTTTTTCGTTCTAATTTGTTTGTTTTTTTTTTTTTTATTATACGTTTTATAAATTCAATACTATGCATTTTAAATAGCAAATACATTTTTAAGTGCTGCCTGCCTCCAGTTGTAGGTGTGGAATCGGTTCTGTTTATTTCTTTGCCGTTTTATTGCATTGAGCGCTGCCATACTTTCGTTAAATCTTATTTATTTATAGTCTTGCCCTAAAAAACTGACGCTGACAAGCGTGTAAACATTGTCGAAGGTCAACGCATTGGTACATGATGCCAGGTGATGGCAGAAATCAGGCAGTGGGGGGTGTAAGAAATGGTGAGGCAGGTTCTACTTCTACTAAGTGTTTGGCATACAATTAAAGAATTCAAGCGTATGTATTGGAAAAATATTTAAAAATACGTGCACAAATACATAAATGTCAGTTTTTACAGTTATTACGAACTCTTGATGCTGACATGCACGAGCTTACACGAGTAAGTTGTTTAAGTAATTTGACCTGAAATTATTTCACAAAACACTTTAGTGTATTTTCAGAAAATTTATTTAAGTACGCATGCATGGTGGAGTAGATTCATCAATATTGTCATTAATAAAGAATTATGCAAGAGGTGTTTAGTTAATATAACTCAAGGTAGCTTAAAAAATATATGTTTGAAATAATAACTTTTCCGCTAGATGGAATGTGTCTTTGGATTATTTTTATAGAGGGAGCAGTTTTTTTTTAACTTTTAGCTAGTTGATTATAGTTTAATTATAGAATGCTCCAGGAAGCATGGAACTAAGTTTTTGCTAACCGATCGATGTATGGTTCGATTGATATATTTTGGAGAATACATTTTTAGTAGATTGCTTAACTTTTTACTATTTTATAGAATCAGGAAGTTGAACTGAAGGTTTTTATTTATGTATTAATTTAGTACTAGTAAGTTATGGTCCATGCCAAAAAGTAACTTACAGACAACAGAATACAAAAAAAAAATCTATAAATTTTCAATTCAAAATAGATAATATTTGATTTTTAGAACAGAAAAATTTTAATTATTATAAGTATTTATAGAATTAAACATTTGCAAGGCTCGATTGCTTGAGCATCTTTAAAAACGATCATTCCAATAATGCAGAGCAATCAATCAAACCATTAATAATATCAAAAATTAAAAGCAGCAATAAAATATTTATTGTACTCTCCAAAGTTTTTAATCATATTAAAAGACATCTGGTATTAAATGGGAGAGGACCACCATCGACATAAAAAAAAAAAAGATCGCAACGCAAACCTCGTTATTGATTTCTGAATACGTTCAAGCCGCTACTAATAGAACTCCTAAAATGTGTTCCAACGAATTATTGCATATTCTAATCTAGTATGCACAAATTGTATTATTTTAAGCTCTTTTTATTGTGTTATTTATTGTTTTGCATGTTCATCTCTAAACAGCTGCACAAAGCACTACTTAGCCAAGTACTACTACTATATCGAAAAGCATTAAATTTAGTTCAAAAGCACTGACCTGCAACACTGGTGCTCAGATCACCAAACAATAACAACGAATAAAGCTCTGTAAACGGATGCATGTTCTACCACGTTGTTGTTCTAAAGTACTCTGTACTTTACTGTACTCTACTCTTCTCTTTGTACTCTTCTCTTTACTTTACAGTCCTCTGTAAAGTAAAGTGTTGTTCTCTGTAAAGTAAAGTACCGTTATCGCAGCAGCGTCAGTGTGTTGTGCAGCTCTAACTTAATCAGTTTAATTCATTAACTCGGTGAAGATTGGTGAACATTCAATTGGAAAAATTCTTTCAAAGTACTGTTTTAAAACGCATAAGTAATTCTATTGCAGTTAACTCTGAAAAAAAATATTGGTGCACCTAAAATGCTCAAAGAGAAATTCCCAATATGTGCGGTAAGCTTTTTGCATATCGTCGTTAAGCGTGCAATACCGCGTATCCGTCACTTGCTTATCTACACACACACGGTGATAGTAAAATTACACAGGAGTGCAGAAAAACTGCTTTCTTTTAAGCTAAGGAATGAATTTTTAACTCAACTAAAAACTTTTATTGAAATAAGATACTTTCTTTGTTATGAAATCTTTATTTCATTTAATACAAAATCCGCCCTTTATTAATTCAAAATCAAATTGAATTGAAATCCAAATTTCTATTTTGGCCTTTTTGCTATATACGCGATATTGCAAGTAGCTGATACGCGGTATTGAATGCCCAAACACGATTTCTTTATATCCATCACGTGTACTGCTTAAGGGCATGGTATAATGATTTACAAGGTAGGAGTGACAGTTCTGTTGACGATTTGGAGTTGTCAAAAACACATTGAAAAGAGAAAACGAGGAAGCAGCAAAACAGATGAAAAGTTAAACTTTGTATTGATTTGACAACTCCCGATCGCCGCTCGTGAGAAAAAAGGTAGTTGTCAAGGCTACCTTGTAAGTTATTGTATCATGCTTAAGGGTACAAAAGGGAATTCACTTTGTCACTCCATTTGCTATGCTCATAAGCGTGCGTGTTAACGTATGTATAGAAAATTATATACAGTTGTCAACAAAAGTCTACATACAGTATACAATTTTTGATTACTGCAAAACTTGAAAATCTCAACGAAAAGTTAGTTAGAAATGATTATCTTACATTTAATTACGGATTTTTAACTTCAATAAAGTTTTATTATAAGTTTTCTTTTAATCAGCTGTGCTCATATTATGACTTCCCGAAACGAAAGCTTAACTGTCATACTCAAATGAAATAAATTCATAAAGGATCGTTTGTGGAATTTTGAAAATAGAAAAATTTAGTCAAGTTAGAGCAAAGACTATTATAAAAAATTTAATTTAATCTTAAGTAGTCCACATCAAACTGCGCCACGGACTGCCAAAGAAATTTTGTCGGTGATATTTGGACACTTTTATAAAAAAATTGGATAAAAATCTGAAAATAAAAGGCTTAAAAGTAGCTAATATCATCGCTTTACTTTCTTATCAGTCACCATCCGAGTAAATTCAGCCGTCTGTACGTCTGTGTGTGATGAGCAGTTATTTAGAGGGCTATCGTTATGAATTTCTGTATAAAGGCTTATATTTAAAAAATAAAACTCAAGTTCGAAATTAAACCAAACTGTTTGAATCAGACAAATCGGCCAAAAACCTTTAACGAATCTCTTAATTTTTGCAATGAAAGGTTATTTGTAACCAGCAGTAGATTTCTATATGCAGGTGCAACTTTGCCAATGTCTGTTGCAATGAAGACACAATACATACCTAAGAAGTAAAACTGGAGGTGAAAGGCTCAATGGTCCAGCTCTGCTAAATGTTCACAGAGATGTAGATTGAGGAAATTTTTAATTCAATGGCCCAAAATTACGGAAAAATAGACATTGTAACATAAAGATAATTAAATGAATAAAAAAATTTGAATAAGTCTATAAATAAAAACATAAAACCTTCCCCAAAAATGTATTCTGTGTGAGCCCCTACTTAATAGTGCCAATTCGGCTAGCAGGAGTTGGCATACCTTCATTCGTCATCTACTGGTGGAGACAAGACCTATTCAATCTCTTTTATATTAAGGGATATACCAGCCTGGTCCTACTAAGCGCGATTTCTACCGGTCAATCTAGACCTGTGAGAGCGACTATACACAAACCACAACCAGCACAAGAATCCCCGAAGAGTTGCCCATGATAGTCACTCTGGGCAAGAGTCCCACCAGATGAGGCTCTTCAACAAAACACCTAAAAAAAGACCGAAACTTGAAATATGAACTTGTATATATGTCCGTGTACAATTTATACACTAAATCGTGCATGACTGACATTCTACCTAGTTTTCAGATTAGAATAAATACATCACCGAAAACTAGGAACGCCTAATATAACCAAACTCCATTATGAAAAGTTTGAATCAAGGATCATATGTCTCTTAAGCATAGTTCAGGTCTCCTCATCTTCGTGGGTTAGACTATCCGCGTGGTAACAAGTTCAACTGGACAATTGCTCCTCCATTCACAGGAGCGTGTCAAAGTTATATACCAACTTTTTCCACACCTGTTCCAAGGAAGGCCGCCAACGCCGGGCTCCAAGTTAGGCGCTCTTTTACATGTTTCGTCTCTATATATCTTATCTATAACCATCCTCCTCTATCCTGGCTTTGGACAGGCAGGCTCACATTAATGATGCTTACCAGGCGTAGCTCAATGTAGAGCCGTGATAACGGTTTTTCCGTCGATATGTGACAATGGATGAATCATAGCTCCATCACTACACTCCAGAGTCCAATCGACAGTCAGCCGAGTGAACTGCACATGATGAGCCGAATCCAAAGCGTGGAAAGACGTAACAGTCGGCTGGCAAGGTTATGGCATCAGTATTCTGGGAAGCGCATGGGCATCAAAATACATTAAATACCTTGAAAAAGGCCAGATCATCAAGAGCTATGTTTACATAGCGTTGATGGAGCGTTTGAAGGATGAAATCACAAAAAAAAACAACTCCATTTGAAGAAAACAAAAGTTCTGTGTCATCAAGACAACGCACTGGAAATGCACAATGAAAACGATGGCAAAAATTTGGCTACGGATTGTTTCCCCATCCACCATATACTCCAGATCTAACCCCTAGTGATTTTTTTTCTGTTTGTAGACCTCCAAAGTATGCTTGCTGAAAAGAAATTCAGCACTAATAAAAAAGTAATCGCTGAAACTAAGGCCTATTTTGATGCTTAACAGAAATCGTACTATAAAAATTGTATCAAAAAATGCATGACTGCTCAATTCGCTGTATCGCCATCGAAAGCAACTATGTTGAATAATAAAATCAATTTTTACCTATGTTACTATGTTAGTCTACGAACTTTTCAGCCCAACTGTTAGAAGCAGATAGAAAAAAATGTTAAAAGTTGCTAGCATGGTTGAATTATAAGGTTGTCTCAAGGTTGAGAGCGAGTACACATAATGGTCAAATCTAAGCTGACGGCTCATGCAACATCTGAAAGCGATGAGCAAACTTTAAAAGGTTGTGAACATAGAGAACGCTTTTTGCTGAGCAGAGCCGAAAAACATATTGGAGCAAAACGTATACATGACTTAGTTTCTTTATTGCTCCAATGTGTTTTTCGGATCGGTTTAGCAACAAGCGTTCACTATGTTCGCCACCTAATGCCGTGGTTATGCTAGGCAAGCATGTTTTGTGAGCTTTTTTGTTGTTAATGTTTTATGCATTTACCAGAAAAGCTTATTTCTCATTTTATGCGTAATGCATGGATCACATTGATGATGGCAACGGCTTAACGACACTGCAAAAGAGAGAAATGTAGTCATACCCATGGCAGAATTATAAGGTAGGCTTCATTATAAGGTAGTCATACTCCAACTTGAGTTGGAGTAAAAAGGAAGCCGTATGTCAAAATCGGCTGGTCGAATTTTAGTTTTCTTATTGTTGTTGTTGCCTTTATCATTTGACGTTTAGCGCTCCCACAGTTTTTTTGTTACAAAACTTGTTGTTTGAGCAGCCATTTAAATGTGAGCCTACCTTATAATTGTATCATGGTCATACCGATGTCTACTTGATTATTTTGAAAGCGACGCAACAAAAAGCTTTCCCACACGCAAGGCCAAATTATCAACTGAATAAAGCTTTAGACATGCTCTTTAGGCAATAAAAAAGAGCAATATTTTTCGCCTGTCAAAATAGAAATATTTCTATACCGACGACATCAACAAGAGCATGATATAATTATAAGGTAGCATACAGAAACTCTCCACACGGACTGCTAATGTCAAAAATGAATACTAGCAGTGCAATACCATCTTTTCTTTTATGATCCGGCATCAATGTATTTTTTTTTTTTTTTTTTGTTGTATTGGTTTTGACATTAGCAGTCGGTGTGGGGAGTTTCTGTATGCTACCTTATAATTATATCATGAACAAGAGCAACAATGTTGTTGAGACATATTCACCAAACTCACCTCCATAAGAAATACACTTAAAACGTAACGTCGTTGTCGTCAACAATGTGTTCCGTGCATTATGCATGGCTTTACTACACAACAAAAGAGGAAAATGTAGTCATACCGATGGATACTCGATTATTTTGATAGCGACACAACAGAAAGCTTTCCCACACGTAATGTCAAATTATTTTGTGAATAAAGCTTTTGAAATGCTCTCTAAGCAATGAAAAAAAAGCAATATTTGTCGCCTGTCAAAATAGAAATAATTCTAAATCGGCGACATCAACGAGAGCGACAATGTCGTTCAGACATATTCACCAAACTCACCTCCATAAGAAATGCATGCAAAACAAATTTGGCAAATGGCGTAACGTCGTTGTCGTCATCAATGTGTTCCATGCATAAATTTTAAATAAAATAAAATTGCTTGATAAATTTCAATAGTTTTTTAAAGGCAATTCCTATACAGTACAAAACTAATATAAAAAAAAAATGAATCCCTAACAATTTCGTCTTTCCTCACGAGCATTGTTTAATAAGATTGTTTAATATATTTGCTATTGATTCTTTTTCTTTAGTGTTTCTAAGAAACACTGAAAATTCAAATTACGGAATTTACTTATTCACCCGATATAACCCGCTTAATAGCTTCATTAAAGTATGCAGATAAGCAGACACGTGGCAACGACTTTCAACATTTACTGCTGCCCGTTAGAACAATAAAAAAAATTTATAGCCAAAAATATTAGGTTAACAGATTTAATGGTGTGCATATATTTTATATACAGTAAATAAAAAAAAATACACTGATTAAGGCAAAAATCCATCTAACTATATACGCATTAGTTTGTTGACTGTGATTATTACTTTGTCGCACGTTAATGACAAAATTTCCGTCAACGGCTTTTGTTAGCATATAAAACCAAGTTGTTGCTGATGGAATAACAGCAGCAGCAGCAGCAACAATAAACTTTTTGCACAGCAATTTTCCCACGTTTTGAGCTCATTTAACTAAAGCGGCATAAATTTTAGCTAAAAAAAAAAATCATACCGTTTGTGGTTCAAAACGTTGACTAATTTGTCAATTTTAGTGAGAATGTTTTTTTGTTTTTCTTTTCTTTTTACTAATACAAACTAATACTTGTTTTGTCATTGATGGCAAAATTTTCATTTGACGTAGAAACTGGCTCTTTTGCTATTTATTTTGCCTAACCAAACAAGACTTGACAGTCAATGAAGTCAATGACCAGTCAGACCCAAAAGACCGTCCTGTGTTTAAGACGAATGGTTATTAATTTTGTCTAGTTTTCGAGATGAACTGCATTCAACTTTTTGCCCAGATAACTAACTGTCTGCAAGCAAGAAAACTGGCTTGAAACTGGTCAAAAAACAAGCATGGCGGTGCGTCATAAAAATTACTTTTATACTCGTCACGTCAATCAAAAACGTCAAACAAAACGTTGCAATAATATCGGTCATAAAAATGCACGAAGCAGGTTGCAGATATAAACTAGTTGATGATTGCTTTTGATATTGATAGACAGCTATTGAGTCAGCCACTGGCTAGGATAATTATGGTCTGTATTTGAATTTCGTAGCAATTTCAAGCTTGTCAAAAAAATAAATGCATTTCAATAGCAGTGCTACAAAGTCTACAAAGAACCGTCAATTTCTTCGTATTACCTTTTGTTCTTTTCGCACTATTATCGGTTGCATGCAGTTAATATTTTGTTTATATAATTTTCCATGATGTTTGCCTTAAAGCAATTTTTTATCGCTTAAATATCAATAAAAACACGAAAAAGAACAATTTTTAATTAAATAAACAAGACAGCTTCAACTATTTAACATCTTTCTCATAGCTTTGAGATTTTACATGATGTTGTCAACTTCGTTTTGACATTCGCGGCAATACGCTCTCATCTAGTGAGCTTACCTGATGTAATTCCACCATGATATGAAATTGAATTCAACTCTTGACAAATGTAAAAGCTTTCGTCAAGTCCGAAAAAGAACTTTAAAAAACAATTGTTTTCAATTCTTGACCAAGTGAAACGGGACAAAGAATCACTTCAAAAAATTATTATTTAAATGTAAAAAGTTTTCACTTTCATATCAGAGCATTTTTTAGCTTCAAGCTAAACTTAAAAAAACTTTTATTGTCCTATAATGGAAAGCCAAAAAGTTTTTGTTTTAGCGACAGTTGTCAGTCATAACCAGAGAGCTGCCAGGTGGTAAGATTTTAGCCGTTATTCGGAATTTTTCGACTAAAACGGGTTGGCGGAGAAAACAGTGTACGAAACGGGAAAAATGTTAAAGTAAATATAAAGTATATAGTAATAATACATTTTCAAAAATTAAATCAACTGTTTGACTTTATAGATAAAATATAAACGTTTTTAAAGATTTTATTTTTTTAAACTAATCTATTTGAAAAAGTAATATTGCCCAAATAACAATTTCACCTTAATATTTGAAGTTATTCATACTCAACTTAAAAAGTCCTTGTATAAAAGTAATTATTCATGCTTTTCTTGAAAATGCCTTGTAAAAGCCTTGAAAATTTAATTTTCTTGTATAATGCTTTATTTAAAGCTTTATTCAGTGATACACTTAAGTAGGTATTCAAGAAGATGTGTTAACCTTATTCTAATGAACTAACCAATAATATGCATATTCAAAAATAAATTAAAAAAAAATGGTGGGCTTGTGGTAAAAGGTACTCGAAATCTAATTTTCTTTTTGTTGTTAAACTATTTAAAAAAAATTAATTTATTATTAAAAAATTAAATGTTTTAAAGGTTAGGTATTTAGCTATGTGCATCTAGAATAACTAGTTAAATTTTTAGCCAAATCGGTTGAATAGTTTTGAGTCAGTGCTTCTCCGAAATTTCAAAAACATGGTTTCGAAAAAAACACGTTTAAAGTTTTGACAACAAATAATACTTACATTAATGCATCATTGCCCAGTGCATAGAGCAATTCTTCCATTGCCTCAAAGTTATCATTTGTAGTGAATTTGAGAACCCTGCGTAAGATTCTGGTCTCTTTACAGTTGGCTTCTGCAGTTTTCTTCGTCCTTAAAATTCGTGCATTGCCAACAGTGTCAGCGTAGTCCCTGGCTGTCTGACCAATTGCGACGCTCATCACCTCTATAATTTTGAGTACGGGTAGAAAACCCTCATTAAATATGCAGGCAGCCGTATAAGTAGCAATTTGCAAAACGTTTTTCCCAGTAAAAATATGCTTCGGTGCGAAATTCCATACACAGTGATACTCGTCGAGCGAAAAATGCTTACTGATAAACTACTCCAAAATATTTCTTGTATACAGTACAAAATTCTTATATTTCGTCTTCATCAATTGAAAAGGTTTACTTAAATATGTATACCTGCGTATCTTTAGATAATAAAGGTTGGATAAAGGTTCACAAAATACGATAAACACCAAAACTTGATTTTTTTGCTTTAGACTTTGACAATCATGGTGAGAGCAAAGAAAGCACTGTCAAAATTGCGCCTACCTACATTATTGTACCATGATTTCATCTGCTTTATGCCAACGCAAAAGCTCTCTGCTTTTTTCCACTCTAAATTTTTTTGCGTGTCAATCAAACGCTACTACATTAATGACTTGAATGTGACTGGATTGAACTGGATTTCGTCTAATTCTTTCTCTGACACATTTGATGAACGCTTTTGTTCTTACAGCAAGCTTGCGTCCAGATTTCTTCGCAATTTCACAACTTTCCGTTTTATTAAACCCTTTTTTTAGTTATAGAAATAAATCTTTCTTCGATATCGAACTGTTTTAGGTTCTTGATAGTCTCACACATTTTTAATATTTTTAAACATAAATTGACAACTAGCTCTCGCTTAGCTTCCATTGCGATACTAATTTTAAAATGGTTGAAATCGTAAAATGTTTGAACTTTTTCGTTTTGCACTTGAATTTGAACAAGCATGGCGTACTTAAAAAGCTTTTAAGTTGTATTTCTTAGGCCGTGGTTATGCTAGGCAAACATGTTTGGTTAGCTTTTTTAAAATGAAAAATAAGCTTTTTTGATATGATTCTCTGGTATTAGTATTTCACGCATAAAATGAGAAATAAGCATTTTTTATATATGGGTAAAACGTTAACAAAAAAAGCTCACTAAACATGTATGCGTAGCATAACCACGGCATTAAAGATGGGCAAAGCAAAAAGCAGTGCCGGCTATTTTTTCTAATCAACTGTTACAAAACCGTCCAAAAAATTTGCTACAGAGTCTCATATAATATGCATGTCAGATGCTATGTTAACAAATAAAAACAAGTTTCTATTTCGATTTTTTTTTCTATGCCTTCCACTTTAAGCGAGGAGGTGAGTAAAAATATAAAATGTTTGTATTGATGAATGCTACTTTTTATAAAATTTTTATTTAAAAGTTAATTAAAAATAAATAAGGTATAATATTTAGGGGCAAATGTAAACTCTAGCGAAATTTTATAAAATTCTTTCTCAGTTTTATGGGTAGTATTTTTTGGTGGCCGGTGAATAATTTTAGGTTAGCTGGAGGCAAAAAAAAATGCATATAAAGATTTATAAAAAATGCATTCATAGTAATAAAATGGGTATAAAGATAGTAGTATATTTTTTAAAAACTAATTCTGTTCGAAGAATGATTAGACATTCAAACTCATTTTTAATTAACTAGCTACTTTTTTCCACTTGAAATGTATCAATTTTGCTGCAGGTAAAAAAGATTTTAAAATTTTTTTTTATATCTTTATTTTTTTATATATATTTTTATGCCTCTATTTTAAATCCACAATAAGAAATTTTTAACAAATATATACTCGTAGACTAATATATTTTGAAAATATAAATATCTTCAATTCACTTGACTGCCTATTAAAGGGCTGCACAAGCATGCTTGTTAGAGCGAACAAGACATTCGCTTTGATTTCAATGCTTGCGTTGTCTTACACACACAAATCGTGTTCTAGTCTTGTAAGCAACCGAAGTCGTGCTTTACACAAAGTGCTTGATCGTTTGTTCCATATACAAACAGTGTCAAACTGTTCCCATTTACGCGCATATCTTGCAAGCACTAGTTCAATGCAGCGAGTACTTAGAGCCACATTCGTTCATTGCGTGCTGTTGCTCTCATGTCTCTTGTTTCATGCATAGTATTTTGTACATAATTATATAATTGCGGAATAAACATGAAAATTACGGCTGTAATCGTGTCGACAGACGCACAGACAGACGGACACACGGAAATCGACTCAGGAGTTGATGCTGATCAAAAATATATATATTTTTCTCTACCTGCCACGCCTCCTTCCTGGCGTTACAAACGGAATGACTAAGTTAATATACCCCTTACGCAGTACGCGTTGGGTATAAATATAAAATTGAAATGCGATTATAAATTCTGCATATAAAATACATTAAAAACAATAAAAACACAAAAATATAACATTAAACTTATTAAAAGAGGTCGCAATTAATTTACAAAAGAAAAAAATACTTGCTATTATAAATTTGCACTTTTTTACTTGACACACTCCAAGCGTACAAGTTATGTGTTGTTATATATTCTTATATCAACTTGTATCGGTTTCACTCTCTAAGCATTGAGTATGCATGGAATATTTCTCTTTTACATAACGATAGAATATGTATGAGAGAGTGAAATTATCAAGCATCAAGTATACTAGTTTGAGAACATACGCAACAAACAGATATATCTCGGTAGTATTGTTATCTCTACTTGGAACATCTGGATTTGTGACATCAAAAGTATAAAGACTAAGGATCGAATTATTTCAATAAAACAATAAAAGAAATACTTTATATAAGTAAAATGCATTCAAGTTTTTAATTGCTTTGATAACAAAATAAACATAACAAAGGCATTTTTGTCGGCAACTTAATGAAATTAAAAATTAATAAATGTGGCACAAGTACCTTATATAAAGCTCGAATCGAATCGCATAATCCATATCCATTACACCATTACAATTTTTTTTTAGTAGCATAGAAAAAGTTAAAGTACGAGATTAACACAAAGAGTACTATCTGGAATATCCATTTTGAATGGATATATTCAATTAAGAAAGAGTTAAAACAGTTACTCTGCTTAGTTGAGCCGATAAAAAGAAAAAAAGCTTTTAGTACAATGAGAGCCAGAGAAAGAGATGCTACACTCTCTGCTTATTCCAAAACATGTAAGCATAAGTTAAGCTCTACTCGTTGTTGTATTTGTATCAATAATATCAAGAGCATGGTAGAATTATAAGGTAAGGCCGACTGGGAGAGGAATGAAGTGGAAAGCAGAATAAAGCGAGATAGATGTCAAAATCAGCTGTTCATCGCGAATTTCTTTATGCTCACGTTTCGCAGTTGTTTTTAGGTTAAAACTGTTACAGGTTTTTTTTTGCAATTTTAAGCCTTCTTTCACATTTTATAGTTTTTATTACACTTTTTATATAATATTTTCACTCAAATTAGCACAAATTCAACACCCGCGACCGCACTGCTTGCAACTTGGGAACATAAAATATTTTCTTCATCTGCAATTTTTACGAAATTCATCGTTTTGACATATATCTTCTTCTCATTATCCACTCTTCGTTGACGCGTGCGAGCACTCAGCGAAGCGGCCCTACCTTATCATTGTATCATGATCAAGAGGTGTGTTTCGTACTCTAGTAAGTTTCAAGCACCAATCGCGCCAATTAAAATTATCGTCAATTTGTTTGTGAAGTTGATGCTTGTTCTTCTTGATGCTTGTTCTTACTTTACTCGGAGTCTTGAGTTCTAGCACTTTGTGTGCACTATATTAGCTCGAGAGAGCGGTTTTATGCTTGTTCTTCTTCTGTCATTTTAAGCACAGAAAGTACGGAAACAAACAATAGTGTCCCACAAATTACACAGTGTGGGTATGGAAACACACCTAAGTTCTTACTTGTTTTATCTGTTTGTACAAGTAGAATGGATGGTTCTCTGCAGACCTTTAATATAGATATACACTATCTCAAAAAATTCTCCGTACACAAGAAATCTCGCACGAATTTTGACTGTATTTGCAAAAATATTTCATCGGATTAAACGAAATAACATTCTTTTAAATGCTTTACATTCTATCTTCATAAATAAAACTAAAAATTGGGTTTGCTCGAATTTATTTTATTGTAAATTAATTAAATGTAACCAAACTTCAAAATTCAAAATCAAAGAATTCTCCGTACATCAAAAAAACTTAACATAAAACTTATTTAATACGGTTTTTATTGAAGTCTAATACCGAGTGTGATATCCCTTCGCCGAAATTACCTCTAGTAAACGTTGTTTCATAGATAAGGCCAATTTGCTTGTGATATCGGAGCCAATTTTCCTCCATTCATCTATTATTACATCTTTTAACATTTGTTTGTTACTTATGGTGCGTTGCCGTATATTTTGTTCTAGAATACCCCATAGATGCTCTATGGGGTTTAGATCTGGGCTCTGGGGAGGGTGGGGAAGCACTTCCTTTACATTATAAAGCAACCATTCCCTCACTATCTTGGATGCGTGCTTAGGGTCATTATCCTGCACAAACCGAAAATCGTTACCTAGACCCAAGTTCGTTGCGCGCGACTTCAAATTTTGTTTTAAAATGTTCAAATAACATGTTTTGTCCATAGTCGTTTCCACAAAAACCAGATTTCCCACGCCGCCAGCTGACATCGCGCCCCAAACCATGACGCTTCCGCCTCCATGCTTTACAGTAGCTTTCAAATTTTTGATCTGCAGAGCAGTATTTGCTTTTCGCCAGACAAATCTTCGGCCATCCGACCCAAAAATGTTGTACTTACTTTCGTCTGTAAATATGACTGATTTCCAGAAGGCATCAGACTTTTCAACATATTTCTTTGCATATTCCAAACGAAGCTTAACATTTTTCTTTGAGATGAAGGGTTTCTTCCGAGGAACACATGCCTTATATTGTATTGAATGTAAAAAATTTCGTATGGTTTGTGGATTTACGGTTACGTTGTCATATTTGGCAATACTATCGGCAATTTTTACAGCACTTAGTTTGGGGTTATCCTTAACCATCCGTTCGATCTTTCTCTCCAACCGCTTGTCCAACAGTTTTTTGCGGCCTCTACCTGGGGTTATCTCGAACATTCCAGTTTTATTAAAGTTTTGAATCACGTATTGGATTGAAGAACGTGGTCGGGAAATAATGTTTGATATTTTTGCCAAAGTTTTTCCCTCGTTATGTAATGAAACAATTAATTTTTTATATCAACCGGAATCTTTTTATGATTAGTACTCATTTTGTTTTTTTAATAGTGAACGCACCGACGAAAATAATCAAACTGAGTGAAAATTAAAGAACAATGCATTAGCTTAAGAAATAAAACTAACTGATTTAAGGTACCGTTATAACAACAACAAATTGAAAGCGCTCTCGTTGTGTACGGACAATTAATTGAGTTTAAATATTATTGTATGATTCCTTATACAATTTTAACAATTACAACAAAAGAAAAAATACTTTTGAAATTTTTTATTTAAAAAGAAAAAATATTAAGCATTCAAAAATAATTTATTTCAAACCAAATAATCAAACAACTTTTTAAATATACTTGAATGAGTTTTCAGATGCCTTGTGTACGGACAATTATTTGAGTAAGTGTATATAATAAATAGTAAGATAAGCCTAAAAATCGTAGCTTTTGGTAGCAAAATTATTTTCAGTTTTACAAGCTTTAACTTATAAATTTTTAAACAAGGGGAAAAAACGATGAAACTTAGGTTAAAGACGGGGAAAATAATTTTGTAACACTTGGCAGCGCTAGTCATAACTTAAAAGCAAAAACGTGCCACCGCTTGGCCCAATGTTGACAAAACGTTAAACGTGAAAACAACTAAGGCCGGCTCACATCAACATTATTTGTGGTTTCAGTATACCGAAAACCGAAACCCGTTATTTATGACACAAGTTGTGGCATGGCACGCGCGGTTGGAGGAAGCTGCAACTAAAAACAACATCATAAAAACGCATAAAAGAGAAAGATGTTTATTTCTGACAATGTCTGCAAGATAAGTGATTTTTTACATAATACAAGTGTGGTGGCAACTTTCTACAAGTACGCGCACAAGTTGCAGCAAGTTTTCCACTTGACAGTAACAACAACAACAACAACAACAACAGCACCAAACAATTGCAGAAACCTGCATTGGCGAACACGTTTTGAGTTTACGTGTTGTCATTCATTATCCTTTCGCTGATTTTCTACACATTTTAACACCTCCCCCCATTTGCTTTAAGCTCACTTGATGTAAATTCTTTTAACGTAATACCAGCACGTTTAAAAGTTTACTCAATGCTAATTTGCTAAAATCTAAACATCATATTGTTTATATTTAATAATTTTAAGATATATTTGCGCTATTGTGAAACGATACAAAACAAATGAAATATTTTAGAAAATTTTGCAACAAAATCATAAAAGATTAAAATGTTTTCAAATGGTTTTCAAAATTTGTTTGCCCCCGAATTCAAATAATAGATCGTTAAATTATTGTAATGAATACACACAACGAGGTTTATTGACTTCGAGAGAGTAAGATACGAGTGACCAAGTGATATAATTAAAAAAAAAAAAAAACGAAACAGGCATGGTGACTGCATTAAAATTTAATTGTATTAAGAATGATGAAGTGCAAAAAATTATAGGACCAATTCCAACTCGGTAAAAATATGAACTATAATCAACAGGTGTTGTGATTTTCGCTTGTGGACCCCAGAAGGGTGGCAGATAGGGGGGAAATGCGTTGATAAGAAATGTTGAAGGGAAAAAATAATAAAACCAGCTTTTATATGGATTCTAGCAGTGATTAATTCGGGAGAGATATGAATTTTAATCGACAGTTTTTGTATGGAGACCACCAGAAGCGTGGCAGATATAGGGTAGATGTGTTGAGAAGAAATGTCAAATTATGTCAAAAATAATGCTGACAACGTTATCGGACTCAGTGGCCCATTTTAACCTTAGTGTTCGTCAGCGATCCCCTAAAACTGTTCGAAAATGTTTAAAACTAGTAAAAAACAATTTATTTGATGGCAGCTCTGTGGTTAAAATGGGTGCAACCCAATCCACCATCTTGAATTTTAAAATTCTGACATTAGATTCGAAACCCTAAAGCAGTGTTCGGCATTTTTACACCACCCCATACTTGGCGTTAATGCGTATTTGTGAATTCAAAAGCTTTGCATTGTTGGAACAAAATGTGTTTCGACAAATAAAGCTTTTAAAAAATGGCATAAAAGCTCTAGCAGCCTATGTGCCCTTACCATGATTTCACACGTGCAAGTAATCACTCGCAAATAGAGAATAAATAGGCATTTCCATCGTAGCTCACGCGACATGCGTACGACTTAAAGCTTCGTTTTCTCGGAAAATTATGTTAATAATGTAAAAAAATTTCTTAGGTAGATAGGCCTTAGAACAAATAGTAATCGTATGATATGCCAAAATTGTCGTTCCTGTAATTAATTAAGAATAACAGTGGTAAATATAGGCGTAAGTCACGTGACAAAAAAAATAAAAATTTGATTTACAAGCACGTTAAGATTGTAAATATTCAGAGAATTTTTCCATATAACCTGTTTTTGTTTTTAATTTTTAAATAATCGAAAAACAATGAAGTTTCAAAGTAAAGCCACTTTACCGATGAACTTTGCTCATTTGGAAATATATTGAGTTCCCAAAAAATAATTGCCGTAACTCACGCGACATAGCCCACGCGACAAAATTTCCTTTAACCCCCTAGCCACACGTGCCAGTTCGAAAACAGTTACAGTTCGAAAAACTCAATACACTCTCACTTTTCACTAATACACTCACACCTTGACATCACTGGCAGTCCACTGGCAACAACTTTTACTGAGACAGTGAATTTTGACAACCGCAGCCAGTGCGAAATCGAAGTAAGGAAAACAGTGTTGTATTTTTTCCCTAAAATATTCGAACTTTAAATATGCACTTTTCTTTCATGTCTTGTAATGAAATATATGCAATTATTTTAATGTCCTTTATTTGATACATAAAATATCATATGAATAAGTTGCATTTCATTTTAAAAAATATTGATAAACCCATTTATAACATAATTAGTTCCCCATTTTTATCCCGTTTAAGTTTGGTGCTGTGTTGGCATATAAAGCATCACTGAATAAAAGCAAACGGAATAAAAAGTGCTCGAACCTTTGGCTTTGATGACATTTCTCAAATGAACATTTTCTGTCATGTGTGGCCGCAGCCTAATTTGTTGATTATTTCGGAATATTTTCGAAGTAAATACATATTCTTTATTGGCATGCCAGTACTATCACGTGTGGCTGCAGCGTAAGAAAACGTGTGATCAAAGAAGAGAGAAAAGAGCTTAAGAAGAGTAACTAACATTTTTGTTCGGCCATGGTCGAAGTTTACTTGGTGTCACATCCTATGTCTTCAGTAGACGAGGGTTTTAATATATGTAAGTTAAGACATTGAAATTTTTCAGAATGCGAAGTTCATATACCACCTTGTTCAAAAAGAAAGTTTCATTTACACTGTGAACCGGACTTAACTGTCCCATTCGAAAATTTTTTTTAGTAAGGCTGCCAAATATCAGCGTCTCTCGTTAACATTTGGTAAAGTGACAGTGTTTTGCTTACAACAACTTTTTCGTGTCTTCGATTTTTACGATGGAACAATAAATTGAGCCTGCTTCACTCGCCTGATGCCTAGTTTGCGTGTCATACTCGTATACCCATGTCTCGTCATCAGTAATGATGGATTCGATGAACGATTCGTCGTTTTCGACCATTTCCAGCATGTCTTTCGCGATAGCAACTCAGTCTCTTTTTTGCATGAAATTAACTTCTTTTGGTACCAACTTAGCAGCGACACGTCTCAGGCCCAATTCATCCTTCAAAATGTTCTGAACGGATCCAATTGAAATGCCGACGTCCTTTTCTATCTTTCTAATCCTCAATTTGCGATTTTTGACCAACATTTCTTTGGTTTTTTTTAACGTTTTCTTCGGTAGTCGAACACGGTGGCCGTCCGGTACGAGGGTCGTCTTCTACTTCGTCTTGGCCACTCACAAATCGGTTTAACCACTTGTTTGCTTTCTGATACGATAGTGCAGAGTCACTGTAACATTTCACCAACATTTTATGTGTATCGGCTCAGTTGAAACCATTTTTCACACAAAATTTGATACATACTCGTTGCTCAATTTTTTTCTTCCATCGTAAAAATCCAAGACAAGAAAAAAGTTGTAAACAAAACACTGTCACTTTACCAAATGTCAACGAGAGACGCTGATATTTGGCAGCCTTGTCTGCTAAGAAAAAAATTTCGAATCGGACAGTTAAATCCGATTCACAGTGAATGAACCTTTCTTTTTGATCAAGATGATATATCAATATTTGAGTAGATAAAAAAATTTAATTGCGAAACATAATGAAATTAAATTACACCAAATAATAATAAATAATCATCAAATAATATTAAAAGAATTATGTAACTCCAAGTTTTCACAAAAAAAAAAGTCATTCTCGGAACAGAATGACAAAATTTTACGTTTGCGCGCGCAAAACAGATCTTTGCTATCCAGGCATGCAGTGATGACTAAACACGAACGCAACTCAGGTAACGGTTACTACCGATCGATGCCTTAAGTTCTATGCATGAATTTATTATCAAATATATATTTTGTTTTTCTCTAATGTCGTTCGTTTCTATGGCGCCCCGCGTTTCAATGTACCCCCTCTCATACAAGGCTTATAAAAAACGTTCCACTTTTTTGTTACATATTTATAAAGATGTATACGTGTTTTTTAAAAATTTTACTCTTAAAAAACTCGTCACATCGCCGCCTTAGAAGTTTAAAAAAAAATCCAAAAATCATAAATTTTTGTTCTAAGAAATAAGAGCAGCGCCTTAAAAATGCAGAAATTCTTTTTTTAACACAAAAAATATGCATAGCAAGGTTTTGTTAAAATTAATTTTCCATACATGAACATGCATTAATTTAGCGTAATAAATTTACAAGCACTTAGTTGAAAAATATGGCAACCACACATTAAGCCACCAGCGATGCAAATGCAAGCGTGACGCAAAATAAAGCTAAATATTGTCCAACAAACAACAAACGGCCGAACGAACGCTAGCGAACAAATGATCAATCAATTGCATGCATTATTTTTTAATTTTATAAATTTTTCTTGAATATTGTTGTATTTATATATACGTTTGTTTTCTCCTTGCAACACTTGAAAGTGTTGTTGTAATTTTGTAATTGCTATGTTTGCTGTTGTTGTGAGCGTTGTTTTGTTATGAACATGCTATTTATTTATGATCGACAGACAGCATCAATTTCTAATAACTATGTGCATATGTATGTAAGTCCACAATTTAAGCAACACTCAACCAACAACAATAACAACAGAAAAATTTCTAATATTAAAAAACACGATTGAACATACGAAATAATTATCGATGTGGTGTGTGAGGCTAAATTAGCGCCGGAGCGACAAAAGCGAACGCCTCAAAAAATCATTTACAAAAACTGTTGTACTTTAACACACACACACACCACAAGCACACCTTCATAAATAATAAATGGTCTGCAGCAGCTGGAAAGTGTTTAAAAATTAAAGAAAAAACTTTTCATTCTTATTGCACAGCAACAATATATTTTTTATTACAAAATAAGTATTCCATAAAAATTTCAAGCTTTTATTTGCTCTTAATTGAAAATAATTTTAAAACATTTTAATTGCTAAATAAGTGTTTAATCAAAAGTCGAAATGTTTACAGAACCAAAAAAAATTAATTAAAATTTTAAAATTACATTTTACAATTTTTATTGCAACTTTCGCTCTTACTTCTCGCTACCTAACCGCGGGAGAAATGTATTTCTCCTTCGTGTTACTTTGCGAGATGCTAGCAATTAACATGTTTAACAATAATTCAAGGTTGACTTTCTTAAAGCTTTAAAGCACTTGAAGTGAAAGCGTGCTTAAAATGTGAAAATTCTTTATATTTTCCTCTCCTTGCCGTTTTTTTAAGATGTACATATATTAATAAAGCACATCTTAAACTTTTACACATAGTATAATGTATGGTAAATTTACTCGTTCTGAATTTTTCAACATATAATGTGCTCTTAGTTAATTAAAACAACAATAAGGGACTCGACGCTACTGCTATGTTTGTATATTAATAGACTCATCACATTTCCCAAACAGCTTATTGTGCTCTCGTTCTTATTTTTTTTTTTTTCAAGCTTTCTGTTCTTTGTTTTTAAGCCAAGTACCCTTAATTATGCCTGACATGCAAATTGAACACATCTCCTACACATGATTAAAAGCTTAGGTGAGGAGGTATAACGACATGTACGAGTAGAAAATTTGTGTAGAAATGTGTGAATTAAAAGAGAATTGAGAATTTAATAAGTTCCATAACTTTAAAAACGAAAATAATGAAGAACAATGAAGCAATTCAATTATTTTTTTTTAATTAATGGAAATAAAAAGTAGTGATAATTAAACAATTCACATCTTGTAAACTCCTCTGTTTTCCGTATCAGGAAAACCTCGTGGTGTGTCAGCTCAATCTACACCATAGTAGAGCAGCATCAACAATGATGATGCGTTGCATGGAGGAAGATGGAATTGACATAGCAATGCTTCAAGAACCTTGGATCCTTCAAAACATAATAAAAGGTCTCTCAGAGCGGTAAGCCACGCTATACCAACCGGTAACAGATGGCAGACATGGTATACTAGCGGAATATATGCCACACTTATGTTCCCGGATCGCACTGTTGTCAGAATTGGGGATGCTGCAGGTGCTTGTATGGCATCTTCTTTACGACTCTCCGGACCAACCACCTTCAAAAGAGGTGGAGAATCTGGTAAAGTACTGTGAGGAACGGAACATTGGAGTGATGATAGGCTGTGATCTTAAGTTGCACAATACTGCTTGGGGAAGCACCAACAACAATGACAGAGGAGAGCAATTGCTTGAATTTGTGGAAAGGTACAATCTGTTGGCAGTAAACAGAGGAGCACAGCCGACTTTCGTTGATGCGAAGCGGGCGGAAGTCATTGACGTAACTCTCATTTGCAGAAGGGTTCTGAACAGAATAAAAATCTGAAGGTTCGTGGATAGGCTCACTATGCCCGACCACAGATCCATCCAGTTGTAATTCACCTATAAAATAAAATAAGACGCCAACAAAATAGCAAGAAGGTTAGGACTCCCAAGAAATTCCTGTGAAATATGAGGCAAAGTTGAGGGAAACACTGACTCAAAAAGCTATAAAAGTACCAGGGAATATAGCGGAAGTTGAAAGCCATGCCAAACATCTTAGTTCGGCCATGCACGGAACTCGAATCTCTGAGAAGATAGTCAGGAAGGCCATCAATCGGCACATGAGAGCGGGGACCCCAGAAACATGGGCAGACTGGGATGGAAACTATTTCAGAAGCATATAGGCTTCAGAAAATGGTTTCAAAAGATCCATTCTCCAAAGTGAGACTGATCCGAAAAACGGATGGAACCATGGCAGAGAACATGGAGGAGTCGATGCAAGTTCTGATGGAGGTATATTTTCCTGGAATTTGCACAGGGTTGACAGACTGGAAGCCGAAAGAATGATCACTACGGACGGGGTGAGGAGTGCTATATGCTCATTTGCTCCATACAAAACATCAGGGATGGACGGTATATTTCCGGCTATGATGCATTGGAGGGAAGATCTCATTGTACCTAGGCTGCGGGGTATATTCGTTACTTGTCTAGCGACTGGGAACGTTTCGAGAGTATGGAGAGAGACGAAAGCTGTCTTTCTTTTGAAGCCCAGAAAAAAGGATTATGCGGAGGCGAAGTCGTTCAGACCGATCAGTCTTACGTCTTTACTCTTGAAAACGATGGAAAGAGTGATGGTTGACTCTCTTGAGAGCACTTCGCTGATGCATAATCCTCTGAGTAGATGCCAACATGCTTACAGAGCAAGTAGGTCTACGGAGAGTACTCTTCATGAATTAGTAAGAGTGGCTGAAAAGGAGTTATTTTTAGGAGGCATCGCGATGACCACATTTATGAACATCGAGGGTGCTTTTGAAAATATGCTTTGGAAGACTGCGGCAAGCCCTGACAGAACGCAATGTAAGCCCAATGATAACAAATTGGCTAGACAAAATGCTCAAGCACAGGGGTGTCAACATGCAGAATTTTAGAGTCCAGACTAGAGGTGGAGTAAGTAGCAAATGTCCTCAGAACGAGGTTTTATCACCAACCCTGTGGAACATCATTGTGGGTGATGTTAGGTGATGATAGGGTATGCAGATAACATTGCGTTGGTGGTCTGTAATAAGTTCATTGACACCGTTTCTGACGACATCATGAATGGAGCACTCCGAATGGTGGAGGAGTGGTATCGAGAACAAGGCCTTACCGTAAACGCAGGAAAATCAGACAATATTCTCTTTACTAGAAAGAGGGCAGGTCTGAGCAGAGAAACACTCAGACTTTTTGTAGCTGAAATCAGCATGTCCACAAAAGTGAAATATTTAGGGGTAACCCTTGATAGTAAACTGAACTGGAACGAACGTGTAGAATATAGGATTTATATAGTTTGGACTATATGGAATATAGTTTGTGTTATCATATGAGGGGCTAAGCCCAGAGGTTATGAAATGGGTCTACACTATGATGGTTAGACCTGTCATCACGTATGCTTCGGTCATCTGGTGGACAAAAGTCAGTCAGAAACCATTAAGTTGAACAGACTCCAACGGCAAGAGTGTGTTGAAATAACAGGTGCAATACGCACCACTCCAACAATCGCAATGACGGTTCCGTTAGGTATGCTGTCTTTGGATTTAGAAATGAAGAAAACGGTGGCTCTAACAGCCCTCAGGATGTTGTGAAATGCTACGTGACATGGATCAACGGCCCTATCTGGTCATATGCGCATATTTAATACTGTACAGAGAGATGTCGGGGAGACATATATGCCTATGGACAGAGGAATAATAGAAAAATTTTTAAACTCTTATGCCAGATGGAGTCGTCTATGAAGAAATCGCTGGTAACGATATCAGTATATTCACAGACGGCTCTGTGATGAATGGCAAAGTCGGGGCAGGCGTTTACTCAGAAGAGTTAAGACGGTATGTGTAATGAGGTTAGGGAGGTTTGTGTCTATATACCAGGCGGAAATGTTTGCTGTAGTGTATGCGCTGGACCACCTGATAGATGGCCGGGTCAATGGCAATAAAATTGCCATGCCCCTTAACAAACAGTCGGTGCATTCAACGGGCGAAAACCACTTTCAGGTTGGGCATAGAATGTCTTACCAAGCTCAATAGCTGCGCTCAGATAAAAGAGGTCATACTAATGTGGGTCAGAGGACATTCTGGCATAGAACATAATAAAAACGCTGATTCTTTAGCAAGAGAAGGATCAGCACAAGAATTCTGAGGACCAGAACCACGTACAGCCATAAGCGACAACATGGTGGCAGGCTTTATTAAGCAATGGGCGGAACACCGGAACCTCGAACACTCGGAACACCGTATAAGGTGGGAAAAAGCTGTTAATTGCAGGCAATCGAAGGCGGCCGTGAAGTGGTCTCTTAGTGATGCAGCAAAAGTTATCCGTTACAATCGAAGGACTTTAAGCTGGTTTATGCACTGGTCACAAGACAAGGTCCCTACATGTACCATATCAGGAAGATGACTCTGACCGAGGACGATACGTGTCGGTTATGCCTAAAGGAGCCGGAAACATCAGCACACGTGCTGTGCCAGTGTCCGGCGCTGGCAAGCATAAAATTTACCATTCTGGAACGTCCATTTAATAGCGAAGCCGAGGTTGGTCAACGACATGCTTGAGGTGACAAAGGATGCTTATATAAGGAGCATGCTCACATATGAGTGCTCCAAGCAGTAGCATCCTACGTCAAATAAGAGACGATAAGGGACCCACTGTTGTCCGATTCGATTCTCATCCCCGATTTATTATAGATATATATAAACTCCTCTGAGATAAAAAAAACATTAGCGCATTAATTTTTCAAATTAATAGCGCAGACTCATTCCATCTAAGCCTAAATTGTTGACAACTGCAAAAAGCAAATTAAAATTTTATTCTATTTTATTCTATTATATAATTTTTATCCTTTTTTTTTATGTGTTCAAAAGAACTTCAAAAAGTTTCTGTTACACTGAGAAAATATAAATTCATAAACATTTAAAAGTCTGTTTGTATAAATCTGAACTATTTTTTCATAGCACATTAATAAATTTCCACAGCATCTGTAACTAAATTACTGTCACTGACAGTTGTGACTGTATAAAGGTGGTGATAGCAGGTTTTCTAAAAAATTTCCACAACATGCACGTAACTCGGAATGCAAAATTGTATATATTCTATTTTACTATAAAAACTATAAATATGCATTTGAATTGATTTCGAAGAAAAACTATTAATAGTTAATATATTTTTATATGATATAAAAACAGATATTTCACAATGTCAAAATGTTGTCATAACATTATAAATAATTTTATTGAAAATAAAAATGCTTAAAGTAAAACAGCAGAACGTCCATTTTTAAAAATAAACATTTTAATATATAAAATAAAAGCAACAAAGTCTGCATTTATAGCAAAAAAATATTAACAATAGCTTTTAGTTAATGGAAATTTTCCAAAATTCTTGGATTCTTGGAAATTGGCAGCTAGTTTATTATGATAAAACTCATGACAGTCAATTTTTTGCTTTGAAGTTTATTGAGCAAATGTCAATTTGGCATATTTCAAAAAATTTGACATTTAAATAAGTGTTTACAATATAGTTTATGCGATGCACTCACGTCATCTAAAGTCGTTTATTAGAATATTTTTGTAGAAGTATAAAAACAAAATATTGAAGAATTGCTATAATTTTTGAACTTATAGCTTAATGGCAGAAACAAATTTAATAATTTAACACATAAAGCAATTTGTAATTATTTGCATTATTTAGTACAGGAAATTTCAATATTTATAGCTAATTATGTAATGGAGTGTGAATTTTATTTTAGATTTTTGTTAATGTAAAAAAAAAATATATATTAAAATTTTTTGTTTTTTTTCTCTCTCTTTTTTCAGGCACCGGCACCTTCGGACGCGTCTGTCTCTGTCGCGATCGACAAACAGAAAAATTCTGCGCCATGAAACTATTGGCCATGGCGGATGTGATACGTCTCAAACAGGTCGAACACGTCATGAATGAGCGAAATATTTTGCGTGAAATCAATCATCCATTTGTTATCACCCTGTAAGTTTTGTTCATAAAAATTCACTGGATTTGATGCAATTGACTTTATAATTGTTTTTTGGTTTTTCTTTTTATTATATTTCGACAGGCAATGGTCGACGAAGGATGATTGCTGTTTGTATATGTTATTTGAGTATGTTTGTGGTGGAGAGCTGTTTTCGTATTTAAGAAATGCAGGCAGATTTAGTAGTCAAGCGTGTAAGTATTCAAAATTTTAATTCTTTAAAGTGTATAGTATATCTTAAAAGCTGCAACGAAAAAAAGTTATTCAAAATCAAAGTTAAACGTATGCTTTAATTACACTTTTTTCTCCATTAAAAAAGTGTGCCACAGTTCAAAAAATATATAAAATAAAAAATTGCATCATTGCATTTCAAAATAAAAATATGCATTTCTTATACTCATGGCTGTATTTTGTAGTCTCTCTGCCTTTCTTACTCGAGAGCAACTAAAAAAAAAAAAGAGTTATACAAAGAAGCTTTGCAGACAAATGATGCTGCCAGAGTTGCACCGCAACGTATTTTTGTACTATTTTTAGTACGTTTTTGTTGTTTTGGTTACGATGTATGAAAGTAAAGATATGAATACTATTTTGGTGTTGAATATTTTTAGTTAGTAGAATGGGACTATTTTTTTGTTTGTTTTTTGGTCACCACTTTTAAAAACAGTGGAAAACACATGATACAATAATAAGGTAGGATAAGGAGATTCACCAAACCGACCTGGAATGTCAAAATTATAAAATACTGTAGTGTCGTATCTTATAAAATATCCACGGAAAATCCATGATTGTTCTTTTTATTTTTCACGAATTGGTTAGCTTGGGCGACATGTTATAACTTCGTTTACTTCGAAGTTCGTCATAAATTGGGATGTGTAACACAATTGACAGGCGATAACTTTGATAAAATATCGCTTTGTTTCCTTTCTTCAGACAATTTTTTAGTGGAAAGAGTTGAGGAACTTTTTTTTTTTTGTACTCACTTTTGAAAGGTGCTGGAGAAAAATGATACCCCTGAAGAACATTGAATATCTGAAAGTTGACGACCGTTATTTTTTTCTCATCACTTTTCAACAAAAAAATATATTGTTGTTCTTTTTAAAAAAAAGTTTGCAATATAATACCATATAATTATATAAAATTTAAAAGATTTTTGAAAATATCTTTTATAACAAATAAATGCCATGTCTTTATACTACACCCCTTTATTTGAAGAAAATCAAGTAATTAATAATTGAGTTAATTTTTTAAAAAATTTGGCACGTTTTTTCTAAAAACCAGTTAAGAAAGTTATTTTCAATTGTATTTTGCTTAAGTAACAAGTTTTTTTGTCTAGGTATATATTTTTTTGTAACAAATGATTTCTTTACCTCAGAAAAAAAACGCCTAAAAACTCAAAAATTTCCGCGTTTTGAGGGGTTATAACAAAAAAAGAAAAAGGATTCTTTGATTTTGACTAAACTTTTTTATAATTTTATATGAAATATTAACTTTTGATTTCTAAAATATTATCTGCTTTCTCTCATATACAAGAAAGTTATAAAGGGTCTTGAAAGTTGAGTTTTTGTGAAAAATGGTTCAATTTTGTATGAAAAAATATTCAAAATTTAGCAAAGTTTAAAAAGGAATTAAAAAAAAAAAGGATTCTTTGGTTTTGACGAAACATTTTTGTAATTTTATTTGAAATATTAACTTTTTTGAAAGGTCTCAAGAGTTGAGTTTTAGCGAAAAATTGTAAAAATTTTGTATATAAAAATATTGAAAATTTAGCAAAGTTCGACATGGAATTACAAATAGAAGGGTTCATTGATTTTGACGAAACTTTTTTGTAATTTTATTTGAAATATGAACTCTTGATTCCTAAAATATTATCTGCTTCCTTTTATATACAAGAAAGTTATGAAGGTCATAAAAGTTGAGTTTTTGCAAAAAATGGTTCAATTTTGTAAAAAAAAAATATTCAAAACTTAGCAAAGTTCGAAAGGGAATAAAAAAAAAAAAAAAAACAAAGGTTCTTTGATTTGGACGAAACTTTTTTGAAATTTTATATTTCATATATTTCAACAAAAAAGGTCTCAAAAGTTGAGTTTTTGCGAAAAAATGTTAAATTTTGTATGAAAAAATATTCAAAATTTAACAAAGTTCGACAGAAAATTAAAAAAAAGGGGTTCCTTGTTTGAGTTCCTTGACGAAACTTTTTTGTAATTTTATTTGAAATACAAACTGTTAATTTAATTTAACTTTGAAAAATAAATGAATATATGAAAATGGGTACCAAAGTTTGGGTAAGTTCAATGCCATCATCCACCATATAAAGGGTGGTTAAATTTTAAGGGCCGACGTTGAATGTGAACCACACCTAAACGTCAAGTTTTTTTCTGCATTATATTTGACATTTCTCAATTTCAGACTAACTCAATTCGAACCATGAAAAGATACACAATCGAGCAACGCGTTAAAGTTACTCAGGCTTATTATGAAAATGGGCGTTCAAATCATCGTGATTTTTTCGGTCAATATAATCGTCCAAATGTGCGTACAATTGGAAAAACCGTGCAAAAATTTGAGCAAACCGGGTCTGTAGGAGATGTGAAAACACCAGTGCATGCTCGTACAGCTCGCACTGCAGAAAATATTGCTGCTGTTCGCGATAGTGTGGCTAAAGAGCCATCAGGCAGATACTGTGAATGGTGTTCGCTATCGTGAGATGATAACGAACTTTTTATGGCCCGAATTGGAAGATATGAATGTGGACGATATGTGGTTTCAACAGAACGGTGCCACTTGCCTCATAGCTAACGAAACAATGGCTCTTTTGCGCGACAAATTCAACGGCCGTGTTTTCTTACGTGGTGGCGATGTCAGTTGGCCGCTAAGATCATGTGATTTGACGCCGTTGGACTTCTTTATTTTGGGTTATTTGAAAGAAAAGGTGTACGTCGATAAACCAGCAACAATTCAAGAACTAAAGGCTGAGATAATTCGGCACATTAACGGCATACAACCTCACTTATGCCTCAGCGTCATCGAAAATTTGGACCATCTGATGGAGGTGTGCCGCCGAGGTCGCGGCGGCCATTTGGCCGATATTTTGTTTCATACATAATTGAACCATACCAATATTATTATAATAGAAAGAAATGACAATAATTTCCTAAGTAATTTGTGTTTTATTCAAAATCAACATCAGCCCTTAAAATTGAACCACCCTATATTACTGAACAATCAAATTTATGTTCCAAAAACAAAATGCAAGCCTAGATTGTAGTATAAAAAATTATATGAATAATAAAATTAGCCAATTCCAAATTACCAATTTTACTTTAGAAAGCGGTTGTGGGTATGATGTTCAATTTGAAATGTTATTTACAATAGCAAATTCTGTATCAAAATATTTAATTTGTGGAGTAACTCCTAAAGAAATGAATACAGAAAATGTTTTAAATTTATCATCTAAATCAGACAATTTAAGATTCGGTTTGTTCTCAGTCTTCTCATTGAGTTTCATTTGGATCGGCTTACTTTCTTATGTACAACCCATACAAAATCATGTAAAAATTTATTGTAGGGACTGACTGATTTCAACAATTTTTGAAATTTTTCTTAGGTTACTTTAATTTACCAAGCATACAAGATTTCATGATCATAGGAGCACTACTCCTATTTTTGTTCCAATTTTGTATGGGATGAACGCACTATGCGACGGGAAGAAAAGTAGGTTCTTGTACATAAGAAATAAATGTTCCAAAACAAAAATTTTTTTCTTGAAAAAAACAATGGCCCTTAGTTATAAAGAAATTCTTAGTCGAATCTTTCTTAAACTCGGCTTTAGCTTTCAATCAATAATAGGCTAAAAGTTGAGTTTAAGATAGATTCATCATAGAATTTCTTTATTACTAAGGGCCAATGATTTTATTTCCAAAGGGCAAACCATTTATTTTTTAAGTATATTTTTATTTTTCTCCAATGCAACCCTGACTGTTGCTGCTCTCTCTTTCTCCCACTCTTTCTCTCTTTGCTTATCACAGGCCTCGTAAATATTATTTAATACAATTAAAAAGGCTTTTTCATTAAATCTTCCCAGAAATGGTAGATTTTCCAGTCAAGTTATTTTGATAAATTTGTCGATTTAGATTTTTGAGGCTTTTTTTGTAATATTCAATGATAACTTCAAAAACTGAAGAAAACGTGTTATTATAGCATTCGTTCAACTTTGAATTTGAATAACTTTTGAACGTAAAGGTTTATCAAAAAAATTATTTAAGACATTTTTATAAAACATTCAATTTCCTATAATATACTCTTAAATCATTTACATGCGTCTTTTGGCTTTTAAGAAATTTATAATCAGAAATTGAAAAACAATTTTTCCCATGTTATTGAAATGGAAACTAGAAAATCTCAATGCGCGACCTCTAAATATTAATATTAAGTGTTCCGGTTTCTTACAGGCATCTCTTTTCACCTCCCTGCATCTATATAAAAGAGGATTTTGAAAATAAAAACAAAATACCCGACTTTTTTGAATCACCCTAATGTACCAGTAAGCAATTTCATGTCGTGGGCACTAGAAACAAATTGTTTTCAAGCCACTATTTTCGTCTGCTTCATAATTTTTCCGACAACCAAGAAGAAATATTGATCAAAGTAATTTTTAAATAACATATTTTTGAATCATTACATTTAATTTTTTTTTCACATGTAAACAAGCAAAAGGAAAACAGACATCAAATAGCTGTCATACTATTTTGATTTTTGCATCTAAATTTAACAAACAGACCTGCCAAAGAGTAAATATTTATCGGAGACACATTTAAACGGTATACACACATATAAATATTTGACAACTGACAATATTCTCAAGTTGTGTGAAATTTTGTTATTTTTATTAAAAATTATTATTATTATTAAAAATAAAAAAAAATAAAATATATATATGACTTTAGGGGAAAAATGGAAACCTACGATTTTTATTAATTTTGTCACAGTTTCTTAGTTAAAAACATGGATCGTGTCAATAATATTTGTCAACAAAAAGAAAAACATTAAAGCAAAACAATTCTGACAGTCGTACGCAATAACATATGTTCTGACAAAAGTTACATGATAAGTGAAATATAAATATACACATTGTCTAGAGATTGTTTAAAGAATTTGTATAAAATTTGTACAAAATATTTGTACAAAAGAGCTCTCTTACAGCCATTTGCATAATTTTCAATTTAACTTATGACAGCTGATAGAAGCAACTAAAAATTTTGTTATAAAAGCATAAAAAGAAATACTTAAAAAATTATTATTCTAAAAAAAAACGAATCTGGTATCTGGTAGATTTACACTTTTCTATGAATTCCTTTTTAAGACATTTTTTTATGGACGAATGGAAAATAACGATTATTTGAGCAAGCTTATGGATTTGGCAATCTGGCCTTTATTAAATTTTTTTGCATTAAGTGCAATTTTTCTCAGTGTCGTAGTAGTAGGAGTTAATAGTAGTAAAACTAAAGAAAAGAAAAAGGTAGTAGAAAGTAGTAGTTGAAAATAGTAGTAACAAAGTAGTAGTAGCAGTAAATTAAGAAGGAGAACTAGTTACAGAAAATAGTAGCACAAAATTGTGTTGGAAAATAGTAGTCCATATAATAGAACACAAAAAAAAAAAAGTACTGTTAAATAGTAGTAGGAAATATTAGTAGAACTAGTAGACAAAATAGTAGCAGCAAATGGTAGTAGAAAATAGTAGTAGAAAAAGTAGTAGAAAATAGAAGCTAATATAGAAGTGGAAATAGCGGTAGAAAAAGTAGATGATTAAAAAAATTACACTTTAAAAAAGGGGTCCAAGTAACGGCAACCGCAATGTACACACACACGTTTCTCTTTTTAACGGTATAATTTTGATAAAACAATAATTTTTTTAATCTGATCTAAAAAATATCGATCAATGATTGTTTTTTAATAAAAACCGTTAAAACAAACTTATTTCTTGTTTAATTATTTGGCAAGATTTTAAATTAAAATTACATCGCTTAGTAGTAAAAAGAGTAGCAGATAATAGTAGTAGAACAGAAAAGAAAAAGGTAGTAGAAAGTAGTAGTTGAAAATAGTAGTAACAAAGAGCAGTAAATTAAGAGGAGAAATAGTTACAGAAAACAGTAGCACCAAATTGTGGTGGAAAATAGTAGTATAATAGAACACAAAAGGGAAAAAGGTACTATTAAATAGTAGTAGTAAATATAAGTAGAACTAGTAGACAAAATAGTAGCAGGTAATGGTAGTAGAAAATAGTAGTAGAAAATAGTAGTAAAAAATAGTAGTAGAAAATAGTAGTAGAAAAATTAGTAGAAAATAGTAGTAAATATAGAAGTAGATATATCGGTAGGAAAAGAGTATATTAAAAAATTTCACTCTAAAAAAGGGTTCTAAGTAACGGTAACCGTAATGAACACACATGTTTATCTCTTATTTTTATATTTTAAAAAATATCGATCAATGATTGTTTTTTAATAAATACCGTTAAAAAAAAAACTTATTTCTGATTGAAAAAATAACCATCACAAAATCATTACTATTTCTGAACGAAAAAATTACGATTTAAAAATGACCTATTTTTCTGATCGATTAAATATTTACTTTTTACGATTTATTTACTTATTACTGTTCGAAAAAATATGGTTAAAAAAAAATTTGCTATAAACACATTGTTTAATTGAACGATAATCGTTATATGCGCTCCTTGATTTCTTCACTAAAATCAAGAATTATAACTGTACAATTTTAGCCACTAATTAGACATTTATGACTACAGTGACAGCAATTAAATTCAATTAAAAGTATTTTGTTGCAATTAATTGAGGAATAATATATAAATAAGCAAAATTCTGCAGAGTCTATCTTAAGGCAGAATCGGTACATATTTGCACTGTCTGCAGATATAAGCGAGAAAAGTTGAAAGTAGCCAATTTTGGCTACGCTACAAAAAGAACGTGTACTGAAGTTTTTTAATTATTTGGCAAGATTAAAATTACGTCGCTTATTATTAGCTATAAATAATTTTCAAAGCGGCCACAATAATTAATGTTTAAAAATTATTTGATATCTATAAATGAAAAATATATGAACAATTTTCTACAAATGTGGGCGAAAAATACATTAACAGTTATAAATATATAGAAATGCAGACAGACAGAGCGACAGACAGATGGCAAGAAAGACAAGCCAAAGATTGACATAGCCGCAAAATGTGTTCGAATTTGAATTAAAAAAAAAAAAAAAAAAAAAAACAGGAGTAACTCAAATAAAAATCGACAAAGCATTTGCACAAAAATTTGTTCACACACTACGAAAATAAATCTTTTAGTTATAATTATTGGAATTTTTAATTATGGCGAGGCAATTTTTTATTGATCATAAAAAAATCGGTAATGTTTTTTTTTCTTTTGTTTCAAAAAATTTTAAATGTTTACAAAAATAATATATTTTTTTGTATAATTTTCAAAGTCGATTTAATTTAATGCGATTTTAATCGAAATGCTAATTTTACCTGCTGTGTAGAGCAAAAAGTTTGTAGCGCGTGCATCTTGGAAAATTATTTTCTTTTTTTCATTTTCCTTTTTCATCGCGCCAGACATACTATTAAAAAAATACGCATTATGTTGCTGCGTGTGAATTCACGACTATGAAAATCAACGTTTTCAATATTTATTTTCGATTATCACGCAAAATTGATTTGGCAATGAAGCCATTAAATTGATTTTTATTATATGTTACATGATATTTTTCTACTTGAAAAATAATGTTTATTTTGGGGTTATGATTAAAGCGCTATTGTTGTTGTTGTAATGGTAACAAAGCGTGCTTGACTCGGTTTTCTTTTTTTTTTTTTTGTGTTATGCAAAATTTGCTATATTTTTCCGTTATTCATTTGCTGTTATACAATATGTTTGAACGATGATTGATTGATTGTTACGCATCACGGTATCAAATCCATATTTTGCATTTTCTATAAAATGGCAAACATTAATATTTAGAGCTGTGACTTTGACAAGAGAGCTGTCAGAGACTGTGAGTTTTGATGTTTGTTTGCTGCCCAAACATTTATTGAGCAGTTCACATTGCACTATGGATGGATCCATGGGCGTAGCCAGAATTTTGTTTAGGGGGACAAAATTATATATATCATCTGACTGTTAAATAAATAAAAAAATGTTTCAGCCGTAATTTCGTAATAAAAAATAAATTAAGCTTCAATAAACATTAATAAATTCTAAGCTTTTTAATTATAAGAAAAAATGTTTTGAATATCTTTATTTAATACTTATTTTTCTAAGATTTGGAGGGAAACTTCCTCCTGCCTTACCCTACTACGTCCATGGATGGATCCTTTATGAATTTGTTACATTTGCGTATGATAGTTGAACTTTTTTTCGGCATGCCATTATATGAGCACGATTATATTAGAAGGGTACTTAAAAAAACTAAACCAGCCTCGGATAAGAACCCCAATTACGTTGACGACCACCGCAAACGAAAAACGGACAATGATTTACGGATATGCACCTGGAATGTCCGAACCCTTTATAGGGAAGGTGCCATTATCCAACTGGCGGAAGCCCTCAAAACAATAAAGGCTGACATCACCGCCATCCAGGAAACGCGATGGAAAGGGCAAGGCTGCTCTAAACAAGCACACTGTGATATCTACTACAGCTGCCATGCGGAGAGGCGCGAATTTGGATGTGGATTCGTTGTTAGCCGGAAACTACGACACCTTGTTTCCCGGTTCACACCTGTCAACGAAAGATTGGCCACGATCCGCATCAAGGCAAAATTTTTCTCCATCAGCCTTATTTGCGCGCACGCCCCGACGGAGGAAAAGGACCAAGCCGTCAAAGACGCTTTCTACGCTAGTCTTGAGGACGTATACGACCACCTTCCGGTCCATGACGTGAAAATAGTCCTCGGCGATTTTAATGCGAAAGTCGGAAGGGAAGGCATCTTTGGCCCCACTGTCGGTCAGTTCAGTCTTCACGAGACCTCCACAAACAACGGTCTAAGACTGATCGACTTCGCCGCGGCGCGAAACATGGTAGTTAGTAGCACCAGATTTAAGCACGTCGACATCCACAAGGCCACCTGGCTGTCCCCGGATCAAAAAACGCGAAACCAAATTGATCATGTTGTAATCGACGGAAGGCATGCCTCTAGTGTTCTAGATGTGCGTACATTTCGGGGGGTCAACATTGACTCCGACCATTATCTTGTTGCAGCCAAGATCCGCATGCGATTATGCAATGCGAAGAACATACGCACAGGAATGCAACGAAAGCTAGATGTTGCGAGAAAACTACCGCGAAAAGAGGAAGGAAGAGAGGCGCCTTTTCAGACGCAAGAAAAGAGAGCACGAAAAGCGTGAGTGTGAGGAACTAGAGGTATACCAGGGCAAGAAGGATGCACGAAAATTCTATCAACAGGTTAAGCGTCTAACCCAAGGTTACAAGTCCGGAGCATCCACTTGTAGAGACGAAAATGGAGATCTGAATACGGATACGCAGTGTGTGCTGAGATTGTGGAGACGGCACTTCTCCAATTTACTTACTGGCGACGATTCCACCAATGCCGCCCATGGAGAGCGCAGTTCAGAGCTACCAATCAACAATGACGGAGTGGAAGTACCACCACCTAGCCATGATGAGGTTCGAGTTGCTATCCAACGACTCAAAAACAACAAAGCAGCGGGTGCTGACGGCTTGTCAGCTGAATTGTTTAAAACCGGCGGCGATGAATTGATAAGGCGCATGCATCAGCTCATCAGCAAAATATGGCTAGAAGAAAGCATGCCCGACGATTGGAACCTCAGCGTACTGTGCCCTATACTTAAGAAAGGAGACCCAACAATCTGCGCAAATTATAGAGGTATCAGTCTTATTTCCATCGCATATAAGGTTCTCTCAAGCGTACTGTGTGAAAGATTAAAGCCGATTACAAAAACACTGATTGGACCTTATCAGTGTGGCTTTCGACCTGGTAAGTCCACCATAGACCAGATTTTCACGCTACGACAAATCCTGGAGAAAACCCACGAAAATCAAATTGACACACACCATCTCTTTGTCGACTTTAAAGCTGCGTTCGATAGCCCGAGAAGGGATTGCCTATACGCAACAATGTCTGAGTTCGGTATACCTGCAAAGTTGATTAGACTTTGCAGAATGACGTTGAGCAACACACGCAGCTCCGTCAAGGTAGGAAATGACCTCTCCGAAACCTTCAATACCGAAAGAGGTTTCAGGCAAGGCGATCCACTGTCTTGCGATCTCTTCAACATCATCATGGAGGGGATCGTACGAAAGGCCGGTGTGCATCGTAATGGCACCATTTTCTATAAAGGTGTCCAGCTCCTTGCTTACGCTGATGATATTGATATTGTTGGCAGAACCAAGAGAGATGTTACCGCTGCTTTCGCCGCTATCGAAAATTAATCAGCCAAAGTGGGTTTGACGATAAATGAGGGCAAAACCAAATATATGCTGTCAACAAACAAGGGAGCTCGGCATTTAGACTCCCACGTTTCATCCGGCAGCTATAACTTTGAAGTAGTCAAGGAGTTCGTTTACCTTGGCACCGCCATTAATACCAAAAACGAAATCAGCCTGGAGATAAAGCGAAGAACAATAATTGCTAATAGGTGCTACTACGGGCTCAGTAAGCAACTAAGTTCCAGAGCCCTCTCTCGATCGACAAAACTAACTCTCTACAAGACGCTCGTTCTACCTGTGCTGCTTTATGGCGCTGAGGCATGGGTAGTTTCGCAAACTGACGCAGCCGCTCTTGGGGTGTTCGAGAGAAAAGTTCTTCGCAAAATCTTCGGTCCTGTTCGAGTCGGCGATGACTATCGCATCCGAATGAACCACGAGCTGTATGAGCTCTACGATGACATTGACGTAGTTCGGCGTATAACTGTGCAGCGACTACGCTGGCTGGGTCATGTCCATCGTATGGCCGCCGAAGCTCCAGCGAAAAAGGTGCTCGAGGCGAGGGTCGCTGGTCAACGTCGACGAGGGAGACCATGCCTCCGATGGATGGACCAGGCTGAGGAAGCCCTAACCGCACTTGGTATCCGATTGGAGAAGGTGCGCGCAAAGCAGAGGCGCCTGGCGAGAGCTGATGAGGTCGGTTGAAACCCGGACACGGGTTGTTACGACCAACTAAGTAAGTACTTAAAAAAAAATTTATTAAGGTATAATTCTTTAAAAATTGCTATCTTATATGAAACAAAAAAAAATTAAAGAATTATATTCCCTTATCAAGAGATAGCAATGTCCTGTATGCGAACTTTTGCAGCAATAAGTTTTTCGTATTATTGTCAATATCTTGTTGGCTTGATAAAGATCAACATTTTTGTTATTTTTTTTTTTTACTAAAAAAGCATTTCTTATTAAACTGCATTTAATAAACTTAACTTTAAGATTTCTAAATTTTGCAGTAATCGAAAATTGTATGCTGTGTGTAGACTTTTATTTGCACCTGAATATAATTTTCTATACATATGTCAACACGCATGCTTATGAGCATAAAAATTTTTTTTTAAAAAAAACAACCGACTACAAAATCACTACAAAGTAAAAAAATAGTTTTAAAAAATACTTTTCCTTTCAATTTCATGGTCATATTTGATAATTTATTTAAACATATTATTATATATGAAATCTTATTATCCTAATTTTTTTTTTTCTTGTATTCTTGATGAATACAAAAGCTTTTAAGGTCGGCGCTAATATAATCAGACTTTTTATCAGAAGCGCCAACTTACTTATCGCCAAATACGATAAATTTTCGAAAGAAGAGTACAAACAACATTAGTACAATTGTTCCGAAAAACTTTGTTCTATTAAATTCTGAATGTTTGTTGGTTATTTCATATATCTGCCTCTTAAATTTAAATTAGATGTCACATGTTTTGAAATTATTATACCCATTCTTGTAACGAGTTTTATTACCCTAGTGTCAATATTATTCGAGATATAGTGTTTTTAAAATATTGCCACGCCCCTTTGTTAAATAAGCGCCCACTTTCTTGAGCGTTATTTCCAATAATTGTGCCTACCTCTGTACTTTATTTCAGTACCCCAGCGTCAATATTAACTGCGATAGTGTTTATCTAGTATTGCCACGCCCATTTATCGAATAACGCCTACTTTATTGACCATCATTTTTAATAATTCTGCCTACCCCTGTACTACAAGAAATTTCAGTGCCCTAGTGTCAATATTATTCGAGATACACTGTTTTTCTAATATTGCCACGCCCAGTGGTCCAAATCCGCCCACTTTCTTCACCGTAATTTTTACTTATAATGCCTACCACTATACCAAATTGCAGAACCATAGTAACAATATTATTCGAGATATACTCTTTTGTCAAATAACGCCCATTTTGTTGACAGCAATTTGTAATAATTGTGCCTACCACTACACTAAATTTCAGTACCCTAATGTTTATATTATTCAAGATAGTGTTTTTATAATATTGCCACGCCCATTTGTCGAATAACGCCCACTTTATTGGCCATTATTTGTAATAGTAATGCCTACCCTTATACTAAATTGCAGTACTATAGTATCAATATTATTCGAGATATACTCTTTTTCTAATATTGCCACGCCCATTTTCATGACCGTAATTTGTATTGTAACTGTGTCTACCCCTACACTAAATTTCAGTACCCTAGTGTCCATATTATTCGAGATACAGTGTTTTTATAATACTGCCACGTCCATTTGTCGAATAACGCCCACTTTATTGACGATCATTTGTAATAATAATGCCTACCCCTATACTAAATTGCAGTACTCTAGCCTCAAAATTATTCAAGATACACTGTTTTTCTAATATTGCCACGCCCATTTGTCGAATTACGCCCATTTTCTTGCCCGCAATTTGTAATAATTGTGCCTACCCCTACACTAAATTGCAGTACCCTATTGTCAATATTATTCGAGATACAGTAGTATCTAGTATTGCGAGATCTATTATTGCCACGCCCAGTTCTCGAATACCGCCCACTTTTGTACGGGCACCTCCATGCTAATGATATCTATCTGTTCCCCAGAAATTATGGCAATCAGGCATATGGTTTAGGAGTTATCGATGTACATACATTTAAAAAAAAAAAAAAAAAAAAATTAAAAAAAAAAAAAAAAAAAATTACAAAAAAAAAAAAAAAAAAAAAAAGAGAAACCGACGAACTTGAGAACCTCCTCCTTTTTGAAGTCGGTTAATAATGATTTATAATTCATAATCGTTTAACTTTATACATTTTTGTTCTTTATTTTAATTCGTTTATTTTGGAGTCTAACCTTCAAGACCCTCTGTGTGCGTCCCTGTAAGGGGTTTTTCAAGACAAAATTCTAAATCCTACAAAAGTGAGCATTGCAGAAAGACAAAAAAAAAACAAAAATCAGCGACGATTTTCTAGTTAAAAATAGATCAGGCATAGGCCAAACGTTACAATATTATTTTTAATATTAATTTATACGATTGTTAATTTATTAGGTTTTAAAAATTAATTTTACTCTTTTTCTTTGTAGCAAATTTTTATGCCGCCGAAATAGTTTCAGCCTTGGAATATTTACATTCGCTGCAGATTGTATATCGTGATCTTAAGCCCGAGAATCTGCTCATCAATCGTGATGGTCATTTAAAAATCACTGATTTTGGCTTTGCAAAAAAATTGCGCGATCGTACCTGGACACTGTGTGGCACACCCGAGTATTTGGCCCCGGAAATAATACAATCGAAGGGACACAATCGTGCTGTAGACTGGTGGGCTCTAGGTGAGTATTGTAATTGCTTAACACTCATCCAGCCCCCCCCCCCCCCCCCCCCCACTACACGAGAGTCATGTTGTGCTCTGCTACACAGTAGAGTTGTGTTTATTTCTATACCTGGTTATTGAAAATATTGCTCATTTTCATTTGTTTATTTTTTATTCTTTTATTCGATTTTGTGTACAAATCGTTTAATGCGCTAACGATGATGTGAAACTGTTGCTTCATCGCACAGCCGTGCGCCACTGGTTGCCACATGATTCACTTTTTAAATTTCATTCCGTATCTATTTGAATTTTCAACTCAGAGCGCTGTAAGCAATAAATAGAAAAAAATAATAACATTTTCAAATTTTCCAGCACATTAATCATTTTTTTCGCAATTTATATTCACACATGCTCTGCTCAGCTCCACTGTTTCGTCGGCTATCATTACCGTAGCAAAATCTTTCTTTACGTACTCTACACATTTTCGTGTAAAATTTTGCACACTTTTCCACGCTAGATGTAGAAGACGAGACACGCGCGAAAATTGGTCGTTTAAAAAAAAATAAAAATTTCACTTACAAACCTACAAACATTTGTTGGATTTCAATCATCTAGAACGGTGTGATTATGAGTTCACTTTGTTTTATTTTTAGATTAATTGCTAAGATTTTTCCTCTACATACTATATATTGCTATGACTCATTCATTTAGTGTTGGTGGGTCAATGTACGACACAGTGTGGGGTGTAAATGGGCCAATAAAAATACAATTTTGACTAATATTAAGAAAATTAAAAAAATTTAAATATTTAAGCATTCAAATTTTGAAGAGTGTAATATGACATTAGTAATGAGATTTGCACATAATTGCAAATAAAAAAAAAGTGCTTGTGATGTATATAAAGTAACCTGTAACCGTAACCAATAATGTGAAAAAACAAATACACAAATGTGTTGAAGGAACTAGAAATGTAATTTAAGGTCTTAGCTCTATAAAACAATAGTAATTGTGTCTTCACGAAGTTTTTTTTAAACGCTTATACTTAATAAATGAATTGCAGATTTGCCTAAGATTCGTAATATCTTATCTCTTCTTGTGTATCAACAAGATATAAAAAAAAAAAATTTTTTCACTCAGCAAAAATCATTTAAAATTGCAATTTTTAACCATGAATTTTGTTTTAATTCAAATAAAACTTCTTATCTTAAATTCACACAATGATTGACACTCGTTTCCATGCGCCACCTTAGTGTCAGTTCGGTTACTCATGGATCATAATATAAATAGCGGCATGATTAGCACTGTGGTGAAGATCTTTGTGTAGGCGTTGAATGCAGAAAAGTCAAAATTTAAAAATTAGTCAAATTATGTTTCATATACATACGATAGCCTTTCACACTGTTTCCACGCTGGAAGATAATTTTTTGCCTAAGAATACTAAGAATTCAATACATCTGCTTAGATAATTTTATCAAAACAACAATTAATGAGACAAGAACTTTGCGACGCTATTATGACTTACATAGAATTTGAAAAATATTCCCTCACTCATCACAGAAAAAGCTTTTATTTCATTCCGATATTGTAATTAAGTAAAATTTCAACACAAGACTATCCAAAAAAATATAGAAATACGTTTAGAAATATCAGCTTCGTCATATCATATGTCATGCGATATATCAATTTATATGTCATGCCATATGCCATGTCAGCTGTCATGCCATTGTCACACTTTCAATTTTACATTGTTAAACTGTCAAAATAAGATAAATTCTTGCAGTGTCATTAACCCATTTCGAACCAAGCCAAAAAAATGTTCAGAAATTTCGATTCAATACACAATTATATAATGATTGTCGTCCAAGGAACTCAAAAAACTAAAAATCAAAAAAAAACTAAAAAATACAGTTATAACATTAAGCTATGAAATAAAAACCTTTCTTTTTCAGTTTTGTCAAACAAATACTTTATACGTCCTAATAAATAGAATAATTATATGTGACCTCACTTAATATAGACGACTCATGGCTGTACTGAAAGCTTGTTAAATTTATAAAAAAAATTGTCATCCAATTTTTTTTTTATACAGCTGATAAATACGCAGATCTACGCATAGTATGAACTTAGTAACAAAAGGATTTCCGTTTCGTGAAACGTTCGAACGCATGTTTAAAATAAAAATATTATTTTAAATTTAAGTTGAATAAAATTTGTTTTATTTTTTTTTTTACTATACCATACCAATAAATAGCTTTTCGGTAATATACACCTATCCCAAATATATCTCTGAATCATATGAAAAATATTTAAAAGAAGCGCCCGAATGAAATGTCCGAAACGCTAAAATTTGTCCATTTATAACAATTCACTCTTTTAAATAATATTTATAATTTTTTTTATTACTTGGGCAAAAATCATATAGAACTTATTTATATATCAATATAAATAAATAAGAAAAAAAAAGGTTACCTTCAATCTGACATGCCTGCTTCTTACTGTATGCCTTCGTTATCTTGTGTTGTGCTGTTTCTTATAGTTTTTTGCAATCCTTTAGCAATTCGGGCTTCACCCTTCACCCTTCAAGTAGGTATGAAATAACAACCACCAAAAGTCAGGTAGCAAGTATAACAAGTATATACCAGCTGCCGTACGTTGGTAGCGCAAAAATTAAAAATGCGCTCTCACTAAGCCGGCTGTAACTTTTGAACCCGTACAATTTTTTCCATGAAATTTTTTTTCTTGGAATCTTAAGAATATTTACTAAAATACAAAATTATTAAAAAAAAACTGTATCGATTTCAAAAAACTGCCAATGTCATGTAACCCCTTAAAGTTTCCCCATAAACAAATACAAAAAAACAACAACAATATAAATTTGTTAAGAGTGCGTAAGTAAAATATTTTAAATTATTGAAAAGTGCTTGTTGTAAAGTGTTGCAAAATTATGCATCAACTCCCAAAATGATAAGAAAAGAACACAAGATTAAGAACGTTAGTAGTTTATTTGACTTCCATTGGACTTAATGACTTCGAATATTCTTTTTCTCATACTTAAATCTAGTGATGTTAATAAATTTTCATCTAAGATATTCCACTCCCTGATGATTTTCTGCTTCAGCTCTTCAACTGTATGGAATTGCCGATTATCTGCATAAATTCTTTTAGCTAAAATTAACCAAATATTCGCCATAGGATTAAGAACCAGTGAGCATGCGGGCCATTTCAAAATCTCGATCGGATTTGCTTGGAACCACGTCATCGACTCCCTACTGGTATGGATTGCAGCATTATCCTGTTGCAAAGTGTAACGTTTTTTCGCAATTTTCACTTAAAAAATTTGAAAGACTGCTGCGAAGTACTGCTATGTAGTCTTTGCTACTCGTCCGAATTGATGCAAATTGAATTTCTAGCGTTTTTCTCGAAGTGAACGCTCCCCCAAACCATCAAACTGTCACCACTGAAATTACGACGCGAGAAATACCGTGGATCTTTTCTAAGATCTTGCCAGTACCCATTGAAACCGTCCGGACCGTCAAGATTGCTTTTTTTTCACCTGGAAATATAACCTTTACACAAAATTTTGTAAGAAAATATGATTGAAAGAAGCGATCGCATGATAGCATACAGAAGTTCAATCAGTGACCATATGTTCTTCGGCAAGTTCCACTCTGGCTGTCAATTTCATTTTAGCGCGTTTGATGTCTGGATTATGTTTAAGTGCTCTCCATACAGTTTAGGGATGGGTAGTTCCGGACATGTATAGTTTTCATGGAACTATGTTCACTCCCGGACATAGCTCCAATCGTTCCATCTGTACGATTTAATCATGTCCAAACAGTTCCGATTGAAATAAAATTTTTTCTAATGAGCAACATAAGCCGACATCTCTTTCGCACTTACCGCACACATATTACTGCTTAGACGAATTGTTTGAGTGATGGCAAGCAAAACGGTAATGCTTGTGAGAGAGAATGAATGAAATAATAGACTATATGATATATTGTCATTCTTGTTGTATGCATTGTTCTGTTTGTTTTTGCTTGTAACATAAGAAAGAGAACAATCATGAAATGATATTTAGAATGCTTTTGTTAGATTTCCTCTAATACAGAGAACTGTCGGAACTGATAGTTCCGCGGACATGCTTATTATGTTATAAAGTAAGCATGTCCGCGGAACTGTTTTATTTTATAACATAATAAGGATGTCCGCGGAACTGTTCGCAAAACTGTCCGCGGAACTATTAGATAATTTTTATATATTTTCTTATGCTACAATTTTGTTACTTAATATTTGAACTATATGCATTTTTTTAGCAAATTTTTAAAGTTTCTTTTTTCAATAATTTATGAATATTTTCCTATATTTTTTTAATTTTGAAATGAAAACACTGAAAAAAACAAAAAATTGTGTTCAATTTGGTTAGTCAGAGCGTTGTGTTAAAATTATACTTAGAGTATTACAAATTTCCTCTACAGTTCAACAAACAACCAGCTCAAACAGATAAATAAAGGAACTAGATAGCTCTGCGGACATATTTCCATTTATTAGTTCCGCTCTATAAAAGAGACGTTCAACAAACAAGCACTTCAAGCAGATCAAATAAACAAAGGAACTAGATAGTTCCGCGGACATGTTTAAATGAACTAGTTCCGCTCTCTAAAGGAAACGTTCCATGTCCGTTCCGTCTCCGGAACTGTTAAGCACAACCCTAATACAGTTTGTCGAGAAATTTCTACTGAACATAGAGCGGCAAGTTGCTTACAGCTTTTGGTTGAGTTGCTTGCGGCTCTAAAAATTGCTCGTTCAGCTCGATTATTAAGCTTTTTTTTTCTTCCACGCCCTTGTATACGTCCATATTTTGCTGGGTTACGTGAATACGATAAAACAACCTTATGGCTTCGACTAATTTTTCGCCCAATTGCACTTGAACTTAATCCCTCACTTTTCAAAGAAGTAATTTGACCTTGCTCGAATTCGGTCAATTTTGTTCCACTTGACATCACTAAAAATTCAGGTTATGTTTAATAAAAGATGTTAAATAAAAAAACACACAAGTGACAACATCAAAAGTCGCGAGAAAACTGGTTGATCTATAATTTTGCCACACTTTATAACAAGCATTTTTAAACAATTTAAAATATTTTACCGTTAGGTGCTCTCAGCAAATTTTTGTCGCAGCTTTTTTTTTTTTGATCTTGCTTACTCTGCAGCCACACGTAATAGTACTGGCATGCTAATAAAGAATATGTATTTACTTCGAAAATATTCCGAAATAATCAACAAATTTCGCTGCGGCCACACGTGATAGTAAATTTTCATTTGAAAAATGTCGTCAAAGCCAAAGGTTCGACCACTTTTTTATTCCGTTTACTTTTATTCAGTGATGCTTTATATGCCAACACAGCACCAAACTTAAACGGGATAAAAATGGGGAACTAATTATGTTGTAAAATGTGTTTATCAATATTTTTCAAAATGATATGCAACTTATTCATATGATATTTTATGTGTCATATAAGGGCAATTAAAATAATTGCATATATTTCACTACAAGACATGAAAGAAAAGTGCATATTTAAAGTTCGAATATTTTAGGGAGAAAATACAACACTGTTTTCTTACTTCGATTTCGCACTGGCTGTGGTTGTCGAAATTCACTGTCTCAGTAAAAGTTGTTGCCAGTGGACTGCCATTGGACTGCCAGTGATGTCAAGGTATGAGTGTATTAGTGAAAAGTGAGAGTGTATTGAGTTTTTCGAACTGTTACTGTCTTCGGACTGGCACGTGTGGCTAGGGGGTTATGGGAAGCTTTTATGGAAAAAAGTTCATCAACATTCCAGTGAGTAATAGCAATACGTATATTTATTGAGTTGATCCAAGGTTGATTTATAAGGTTGACTTATAAGGTTGTCGCAAGGGACAACTTAAAAACATCTGTTTTTCTTTCGTAGTCACTCGCACAATTGGCTGGTTTTGAAAATTATGGGTACTGAGAAGAGAGCGCGATCAGCCCTGCGACAACCTTATAAATCAAACTTGAGTTGATCCAAACTTTTGAAACAGGGTGTATATGCAATTACATGCCAATTTTGAAAAAAAAACATTTCTATCAAATACACGCCAGTGTTCCTATGTAAGAACAGTCAATATTACTGCCATCTAGTGGAAGTTCCTTGCAACATATCTTATAGAAAACCATGGATTGATCATGGACTGAACTCTTGTTAAGAGCACCTCATAATTAGTTTTGTAATTTTACATGTGGTGCTATTTTTAATTATTTGATTAAAAATGTCCCTTTTTTAAGGTTAATTTAAAACTTTACCCGCCCATCTAGGCATGGCTAGTGGTGGCCATTTTAAAGTATTTTCTGAAACTTAAAGGTCAAATATTTATAATCAAAAACTATTTTATCAACTATTACCTTTGAAATATTTATATTATAATTTTTTAAAATACATTAAATTACTGTTCCTATATAGGAACAGCGGAACGAAATGGGCTAAAAACGTTTGTAAAACTATTGTAAATTCTATTGTAAAGAAATTTGAAGATTAAAAATTTACCATTTTAACTCTGAAACCAATACACTTATTTCCATGCTGTCACACTCATTTTCCGGAAAATTAATTGTCAAAAATAGCTAATAATTTGTGATTCACAAACAGCAATATGAAAAGGTTTTGTATTTATAATTTGTAAAATTCCTATTAGGTTTAAAAGAATTAAACCATCTTTTTTTTTTATTTGACAAGCAAAAAACACAAAATCAAGTGTGGCTGCTTTAAACCAGCCAAATAGAACACTTCAAAAACTTTTTCATCACATCTTAACAAATAAACAATTTATTTATTATGGAAAACAAAAATTTTATTTATATAATGAGTGATTAAGAATTGCGAACCAATAAACATAAAATTTCAAATAAATAAACTGAAAATGTAGACCAAAGCAATTGAAGATGACTAATTTTTGGTGTAATTTTGAAAATAGTTTTATTGCTCCATTCATTATAAGAAAGAAATATTAATTAGGTGTATATTTAGCAATGTTACTGAGTCAAAATCATCAAACAAAATAATCAAAATAACTAGATTGCTGTCAAAATTTAAATTTAGCATTTTTTTTCTTTCTTTTGTATTTTCTTTAATAAAATTTTATTATAAACAAATTCAAACAGTTAAAAAAACAACTCTTAAAATGTCGAACAATTTATTAGTTTTGTATTTTCCAATAAATTTTAATATCAGTTTAAATTTTATAAAAACAGCGAAACTCAGATATTTTTTGATAAATCGATAATTTATTGAAAAATTTTAAAGAATTTCTCCAATAAATATTTCAGATAACTTATTCAAAAATTAGCTTTGAAAATCTGCAAAATTTATATTTGAATTTTAAAAATACTTGCCTTAAATATATAGCTATGTATATGCTAAAACCATATTATTTTTTTGCCTACTTTCAGGCGTGCTTATATATGAAATGCTTGTTGGTTATCCACCATTCTACGATGACAACCCATTCGGTATCTATGAAAAAATATTGGGTGGCAAAATTGATTGGCCCCGTCACATGGACCCAATTGCCAAAGATCTGATTAAGAAACTTCTGGTGAATGACCGAACAAAACGTTTGGGTAACATGAAGGTAGGATTTAAATGTGTATGTATCTAATAATTATAATTAAAACTTAAATACTTCTTTTAAATGAGTTTTTGCTAAAAGATGTCCGATTTATTGTGCTTTTAATTTTACAAAACAACTCTTTGACTTAAGATTTATTAGAAGCTTGTTAAAATTTGACGTATTTGAATTAGATACGAGTAAAATTTTTTAATTAATTGCGCTTTTATCTTTTGAAATGAACACATTAACGATGTATTGTTTTGATATATTTTGCAGAATGGTGCTGATGACGTAAAGCGACATCGATGGTTTAAAAATCTGAATTGGAATGACGTCTATAACAAGAAGTTAACGGTAAGTAAAAAAAAAGTTTAGAGATTGGTGAATGAGCGATGCGGGTGGGCGTTGCAGGTGTGAGAATTATGTATTGAATCAATTAAAACCCATTGAAATGTTGCTCATTGTCAATGTTACCATAGACTCAACGCACAATGGGATTACATTTTGGAGGACAAAACTCATATCTCAAAAAACTTCAGCTAGAAACATAAAATATTACAAATAGAGTTTGATGATCAAAATAATTATATTATAATTATAGTTATAATAGTAGTAATAAAAGTAATAATAATTAATTAATTAACAATAATAATTGTAGTTATAATAATAATTTCAACTTCAAATTTATAAGGTTATCCAGATACTTGACGTCTTCTCACAAGAATAAGAATGTATACCCTTATTTGAAGAGGAGAGCAAAAAAGCAATTTTTTAAAGACAAAAATCCGCAGTTGCATGAATATCATACTTTACAATATAGTACAATATATTTGACTACTACGCTTATTTTACTACCTGTTTGTTTTGAACAAAATTTATATTATGAGCTTTTAAAATTGTAATGGCTACATTTTTGATGCAAAAAATATTGAAAAAAATTTGATTTGTGTATGTAAAACACATTTTGCAAAGAATTTGTATGAATATTTTTATTATATTTTTGAGCTTTGAGCTTAAATAAGTAATAAACAGGAGTCAGTTAAGGTTTAAAATTTATTGCAAATATGTTTTTAAATCTGTGATACAGAGTTTTGAAATCGTTTGTTTAAACAAAAGGATGATTATAATTTTTTTTCTACATTTATATTACGGAAAATCAAACATACTTTTTTCCTCTTTTGATAAAAGAAAGCTAGTTTTGTTCACACAACGCAGAGAATAAAAAAATAACAGTTAAAAGTTCAAATTCCACAGTGATAAAAGTGGAATGTTTGAAATTTTTGAATCATAAATGATATTTTAATTTGAACATGAATTTCCTTTTTATTCTAAAATTGGTCATTGTTAGAATAAAGTTGTTTTGTTTTTTAACTGCCGAACACATACGACGTCTTAAATATCCTACTTGTTGAAGGCATTTTAAATTATTTAACACTAGTTCGAAATTAAAAAAAGCACATACTAAGACTCAAAGTAATTAGAGATAAATGACGCTATAAAAATTTAAACAAATTTCCACAAATTATTTTCATGCCAATAAATTTTACTCAAATATTGCACACTTGATTTTTATTAATATAACCACAAGCATATGGAAAAAGTACTTTTTAAAAAAACGCAGCAGAACACTGAAATATACTTTTTTTTTTTGGACGACCACACAACCCTGGCTGCCATTTTTTGAAGAGAGTAAAAATATTTTTGTTTACATAAAATAAGTGTATGTCCAAGGTTGATTTATAAGGTTGTCGCAGGGCTGATGGCACTCTCTTCTCAGAACTCATAATTGCCAAAACCAGCAAATTTTGCGAATGACTACGAAAGAAAAACGAATGATAAAAGAGAGTACTTGCAGATTTTCTATGAGCTGTCAACTTCGATTTGACAATTATGGGTACTCGCTCTCTCCCATGCGACAACCTTATAAATCAGCCTTGTGTATGTCAAATATCTGTATAACCTTATAATGATTGAATCGTGATTCGGATGAAACTTATATCATTTGAAAGCTCTCGTTCATACCAAGTGCACGATATAGTTTTTATTCAAATGTTTTGTCATTAAGATAGGTAAAAATTAAAAACACTTTTTTCCCCATATAAAACAACAAACAATACCACACAATTTTGCTGTGGCTGCACAACGTTGCTGTGGTTGAGCAGTAGGCGAGAGAGAAAGAAAAAGCTTCGATACAGCTGTGTGGTTGTTGTTGCTTTTTCTTTCCTCTTCGGACACACTTATTCAGTCCATGATACAATAATTTACAAGGTAGCCTTGACAACTACCTTTTTTCTCACAAGCGGCGATCGGGAGTTGTCAAATCAATACAAAGTTTAACTTTTCATCTATTTTGCTGCTTCTTCGTTTTCTCTTTTTCAATGTATTTTTGACAACTCCAAATCGCCAACAGAACTGTCACTCCTACCTTGTAAATCATTATACCATGATTCAGTCAGCAAGAATGATAGACCTCTTCTACATTATTCAAGAATTGAAGTTTGTAAGGCTGAGGGCAGACGATGATCGTTTGAACGTTATTCAATGAACTATTTTTACCCTCTTTCATTCTCCTCCCTCTTAATTTAGTACTATAAAAAATTCCTCTTACGTGACCAGTTGGGCTTGGAAGGTATTAGTGAGCTCATTCATGATATAATCAATAAGGTTGTAGTCATGGTCAAAATCAGAAAAAAATAGGCCACCTTTTTTAAACATTTTCATAGAATCATAACTCAAACCATGTATGAAACTTGTCAAAATAAGGCAGCATGTCAAAAAACATATTAAACAATTTCATGGGATGAGAACAGCTTATAATAATCCCACTATGGTAGTATTGACACCTGGTTTCACAATATGGCTATCATATGTTGTTATTTGCCTGTACATTTTATTCTTTTTTTCTAATTTTTTTGTTTTCTACCATTTTTGACAATTGATTATTGCCAAAAGAACCGTCACTACCACCTTTTTAGTTGGATCTTACTTACTTACTTACTTAGGTGGCCGTAACAACCCGTGTCCGGGTTTCGGCCGACCTCATCAGCTCTCGCCAGGCAGCTCTGCTTTGCGCGCGCCTTCTCCAAACGGGTACACCAAGTGCGGTTAGTGCTTCCTCAGCCTGGTCCATCCATCGGAGGCATGGTCTCCCTCGTCGTCGTTGACCAGCGACCCTCACCTCGAGCACCTTTTTCGCTGCACAGTTATACGCCGCACTACGTCAATGTCTTCGTAGAGCTCATACAGCTCGTGGTTCATTCGGATGCGATAGTCATCGCTGACTCGAACAGGACCGAAGATTTTGCGCAGAACTTTTCTCTCGAACACCCCCAGAGCGGCTGTGTCATTTTGCGAAACTACTTATGCCTCAGCGCCATAAAGCAGCACAGGTAGAACGAGCGTCTTGTAGAGTGTTAATTTTGTCGATCGAGAGAGGGCTCTGGAACTTAGTTGCTTACTGAGCCCGTAGTAGCACCTATTAGCAATTATTGTAATTAGTTGGATCATGCTATTTTATTCACACAAACGGCGACCATAGGTTGTCATTTGGTTGTATATTTAACTTTTTACTTATTTTTACATTTTACCTATTTTTACTTTTTTTTCATTTTCTTTTCTTTATACCATTTTTGACATTTTGTGTTCACTAAAAGAACCGTTGCATGATGCAATTATAATAATATATATAACACAATCGGCAACCATAGGATGTCATTTGCTTGTATATATAACTTTTTATTTTTTTTTTACTTGTTTTTATTTTCGATTTTGTACGATTTTTGACAATATATGAAAGATGTAAACAAAAAAAAAATGAAATTTAATATACAAGCAAATGACAAGCTATGGTGAATATAGCCAAGAATTCTTATTTTTATACACCTCTTTTTTTAATATGTCGTAGTAAAAAATGAGTACTTTTTCTCAAAAAAGTGGTTTTTACCTACTAAAAGCCAGCATATTCGTTATTTTGCCACATAAAAACACTGTTCTGAACGATAATTGCTGTCATATGCAGCGTTCAAAAATTAACAAATTTTGATTGCTGTAGAATATGTTCTCGCTCTCACGGATTTTTGACAGTTTTGCATTGAAAGCAACAACAAAACATATCGAACGCCGTTCAAACGATCATCGTCTGACCTCAGCCTAAGCAAACCCCAGAAATTTTTTTCATTTTTGCTTTTTCTCTTGTTATGGATTCTATTACGTACAAAATGATACATTCCAGTATTAGAATATATATATTATTGCGTGAACACAAAGTTTAACTCCCTTTTTACGCATTTTAAAGACCACATCTTCTAATGAAACTTATATCATTTGAAAGCTCTGGTTCATACCAAGTGGACAGTAAAATTTTTATTCAAATTATTATTAACATAAGTAAAAATTAGAAATTAAAAACACCTTTTTCCCCATATAAAAGAAATAACAACAAAATACAAAGCCACAAAGCTCTGCTGAACAGCGGTACTGTGGGAGAGTAGAATGCGAGAGTGAAAAAGAAGTCAAAAGCTTCAACAGAGCAGTGTGGTTGTTTTTGCTTTTTCTTTCCTATCTTCTCAGAAACACTCGATCAGCGTTGTTAAGACAAAAGAAAATAAGGGGTGTCTCAATAAACATGCATTTTTTTTTTTTTTGGATTGTCAAGTAGATATGTTCCGATTTAGAACATTTTCCAAAAATGCCACAAAATTTAAATCGTGCACTCTTATTGGGACCCTAAATTTTTGTTCATACAAACAGGTGCCAACGATTGTGCTTGCCTGCATATTTTGTTGCCGTTTTTCTCTCATTTTCTTCGAAATTATTCTTCGTTTTTGCTTCTTTTTTCGTAATAGATATTCTATTGCGCTCAAGAGTAGAATGGTAGAGTGGCTCAGACACTTCAACAGAGCTGTGTGGCATTGTTGTTATTGTTGCTTTTTGAAGTGAAACTTCTTTAGGCGCCTTGAGCACTTTTTGGCTAGAAAAATTTTACTATGTAGGTGTTCACACATCAGTCAAATGATTGAAGTGTATCGCGATTTTTTACTCTCCTTAACTCTCTCTGAAAATTTTGATTGACGCTTGCTCACACACGATTTTTTGATTGAAGCTCCGACGCAGGCATTTGTAACATTTCTGCTACATAATATTTTGTGAATTCATATCGTGCTGTGTGCATCACTTTATTAGGGTGTTTCTTTCATTAAGCTATTTTGTGTGCATAAAAATTTTACAAAATGGAAAACAATAGCAGAAATATAGTTGATATTTTAGGATTAAATTTGATCCCATTAGGAAATCAATACGACGGAAATTATGCCTATTTGAATGACCATCGAATGCAAGTCATTAAAAACACAATAGAATTAATGAAATTATGGCAGGAACCTTTGTTTCCAGTTAACTACTTTTCTTGATATAATTGCCTACTAAAAAGCAGTCAAGTAAAATAATGCAACCCTTTGACTGATTGATGCAGGTCTGGAGCTCAATCAAAATTTTGACTGACGAGAGAAGATTTTGGAGTTAATTTTTGCTCGGAGATAAAGTTCATTTTTTTTTTACATAGGAAAGCAACAACAAATTTTGATTGATTCAATCATTTGACTGACGTATGAACACCTCCTATGTGACTATGATGCTAAGTGAAGACTTTAATATTAATGTTGATATTGCTGAATTTCAACCACAGGCGATACTAGTTTTATTTAATGTATGAAATTAGTCAAACTTTATCCGTTTTAATACATTTCTACGTTTCTAAATAAGAACTGATCAACCCTGATGCTCGCAAGCATTGAATTTAAGTGTTTCCACTGCACGAACGAACAAGATGGCGACTTACCAATGTTCGTAACTTTGGAATTTTTCGTTCGTTCGCCCAGTGGAAACGCTCGGTTAAGTAGCATAAAATATTTTCGCTCTCTAATATGGCGACCGCTTAGGGAACATGTTGTGTGAGCGCTTAATACTACATAAAATTCAGCCCGAAAGTTGTGCAACATCTACGTAGAAAATTTTCCGCTGAATGCAACCATTGATTGATATAAAAACACTTTTTGTTCACATTCAACAAAAAATGTTTGGGACTTTTGTCCTACTAAAAATGAAAAAATTGCATTGGAGCAGTGCATGATATAATGATTACAAGGTAGGTGTGACAGTTCTGTAGGCAATCTGGAGTTGTCAAAAACGCATTGAAAAAGAGAAAACGAATAAGCAGAAAAACAGAGACAAGTTAAGCTTTAAATTTATTTTGACAAATCCCGATCGGCGCTCGTCAGAAAATAGGTAGTTGTCAAGGCTACCTGGTAATCATTGTATCATGGAGCAGCGAGCTTTGAAAAATTCTGTAGATAGAACAAAAAAAAAAAACATTACAACAGACCAATGAGAAAATTAACATCGCCGCTAAACCGCTGCTAGTCGTATTACGTATGTCGTTTTTTTTCCTTTTTGTTCACTTTAAATCTTTTGTTCGCATGGAGGCGGCGTTCGTAAGCAGCAGGCACGTTTTTTCAAAGTGTTAATTTTAGAAAATTTTGAAAACAACCATAAAACCATTTTAAAAATTTTTAATTATATCCCAAGTAACTGATTAGTGCTGTTTAGCTTATTTACGAGCTTATTCTTTGTACGGCTGGTTTATAGTTAAGCTATTTTTAAATACGATAAAGAAATACAACAATAAATATTTGTAAACTTATATACAAAAATTATTAATTATTTATTAAATAATAAATAATAAATTTTTGAAAAACTTTTTATATAACCGACTGTTTAGTTTAATATATATATATCTTTGATTTTCTACCTCTTGGATGAATAATTTTCGACTTGTTTTCCTTTGAATTTGCGCTCATTTAACTTATCGTTCGACATCAATTTGCTGCTAACATTTGTCAGTATGACAGCTCGTTTGACAGCTTGAATGACGTAGTTATGGCCATAAGATTTATTATGTTATATGAAAAGTGTTTTTATTTTCTCTTAACTAAATGTGTGGGAATTATTTAAGTTTTCTATTTCGAATGGCAACGCCCTCTGCTGCTGGTAAAATGTCTGAATACATAGTTTTATGATACTCATTGTGTCAAAAACTGTCAAATTAAGATGGCTCAACTTAATTTTCTGTGCTGTAACGTAATGTGTGGGTGCTAAAAAAAAACTTTTACTTACAATTTTGTTCTTTCATTTTTTTTTTAAATATATTTTTAATGGGTCATGGTTACTTCACAAAATATACCCAATCTTTCCAAAATGTTAACAGCTAAGTGCCTCAAAAAGGTTAAAGAAATCGAAAAAACATTCCACATTTGACCTTGAACATTTTACTTTTAAAAAAAATTCCCAAATAGCTGCTTATTAATTTGGAAACATGTGCAAATATTAGTATTAATTAAAAATCGCAGACCGAGCTATTTGAGCTGTTGACAAAATATCTACATTTCCATGTTTACACCATGATACGCCATTTTTAATCATTAAAATTATTTCTATTGTTGCCATCATTTAAGGATTTGCCTCTTTTTTTTCGCTCATTCAACATTTTATAAATATTTTTAAAATTAATTGCTTGAAAATTGAGCAATTTACCAAATGCATTAACAACAAAAACAATAAAATTTTATTTATTCGATTTCATTGCAGCCGCCCATTATGCCCGACGTGACATGCGATGGCGACACCAGTAATTTCGACGATTATCCCGAGACCGATTGGAAGCCGGCCATTGCAGTGGACGAGAGAGATATGCAGCTGTTTCAAGATTTCTAAGAGCTGCAACTCAACGCAACAGAAAGCGTAGAATTGAGAGAAATATAAAGATTTTTTTGTTTTTGAAAAAATTATATAAATACAAATAATAAACAAATAAACACATATATTTGAAGAAAAAAAAAAAAACAAGAAAACAAAAAACAAATATATAAATTTGTAGACAGCATAAGCAAAAAAACATTTAAGCAAAATACTTGTGATTTGACTTTGAAATGTTTGCGAAAAAATTTAAAATATATCTTGTTGTCGACAAAACCCAAAAGTCGCAAAAAAGAACCTATAAATAAACTTAATATTTATGCAAACATTTTGATTTGATTTTAGAAAAAAAAACCAACCAAATATTTGATGAGATAGCATTAATATTTATTAAACTTACTTGTATACAAGAAACACAATGGAAGCCATAATTAATTCAATGAAAGTTTTAAATATTATTTTTAAAATTAGCCTAATTTACTTGTAAACATTAATTTTAAACATTTAAAACTGTGTTTTGCTAGTTCGTTTAAGTATTTTTATTTAGTTTTTAAAAAACCGCAAATATGAGAAAAATTTTAAAATCGTTTCTTTTAATTATTGACTATGTATTATTAAGCCAAAAATTTAATAATGAAATAGAATTATTTTAATAAAAATTATAAAATCTCAAGAGCTGGTTTGAATTAATTCATTTTCAGTTTTGAAAAATAGTAGTGAAAAGCCAACATTTTAGTAGTAAGGACGAAAAAATTGTAGTATTGGTTCAAAAAGAAAGTGCATTTTTTTCTTGTAAGCACCACTGTAATCGTCAAAGTTCGAAAAGATGGGAAAGAAACAACAACAACCACATAGGGTGATGTTATGCTGACGGAATGATCCCTGGTCACGTCACTTTTTGCGCTCTTTTTTCCTTTGTTGAGCTCTGTGCCCAAAGTATGTTATGCTGACGGTCATATGATCCCCAAACATTAGTATACTTTTTGCTACTTTTAGTACTTTATCCGAAAAAAGTATCATCGTTGAACGGTTGAGTGTTGCTATTAAGCAGGATTCATTACTGCTTTCATACATTTCGCACTGAAATTGTACTATTTTAATGCAAAAAGACAAACGTTGAGAATGATTCCACAATGCAACACTGTTTTGATCCCGTGATTTCATATTTTCATCGAATCATTTGGTGACCGTGGTCAAGGCTGATTAATATAGGTTAAGTCAATTGAGAGAAGCTCGGTCGAACTGTCAGAATAGATGAATGGAAATCAAAAAAAAAAAAACCTGAATCTGTACAATTTTTAGCTAACAGCTACTTTGACAGTTCGAGCAAGGGCGGAAAAAGAGTGCTATTCTCTCAAGTGACTTAACCTGTATTAATGAACCTTGACCGTGGTGGGAAAAATTTATTCTCTCTCTCTTGCTCTCAACTTTTCAATTAAAATTGAAACAACAACAATGCGTGCCCAATAAAGCTGCATTGATGTCAAAATCAACTGTTCATCGCGAATTTCTTTATGCTTTACGTTTCGCAGTGGTTTTTAGGTTAAAACTGTTACAGGTTTTCTTGCAATTTTAAGACTTCTTTCACATTTTATAGTTTTTATTACACTTTTTTTATAATATTTTCACTCAAATTAGCACAAGTTTAACACCCGCGACCGTACTGTTTGCAACTTGGAAACATAAAATATTTTCTTCATTTGCAATTTCTACGAAATTCGTCGTTTTGACATATATCTTCCTTCTCATTATCCACTCTACGTTGACGCGTGAGAGCACTCAGCGCAGCGGCCCTACCTTATCATTGTATCATGCCCATGACGTGCCCATGACCGCCAGCATAACATAGCCCATAGCTCTGTTTTGGCTCTATTGAAGCTTTTAGATTTTTTTTTGCATTCTAACATTTTACTCACCCACAGCAACGCTGTTGAATAAAACCAGAGAGTATATATATAAAGAGAATGCATCATCTCTTTATTACTGATGACTTACTCTGCACAATCTCTGGCATCTGTTAACAGAATTTTGTTCTTCACGTCTTAGGCGAAAATAACTCTGTTAACACATGCCAGGGACTTAGCAGAGTTGATGCAATCTCTACTTAATTTTTACTCTCTGACAGAGCTGGGTGGCTTTGTATTTTTATGTTGGTTTTTTTATTTGGAGAAAAAAAAATGTTTTTATTTCTAATTTTTATCTATCATAATGTCAAAACATTTGAATAATAATAATGTTGTGCAATTGGTATGAACCGGAGCTTTCAAATGATATAAGTTTCATTCGAATATGTTGGCCTTAAAGTGGATAAAAAGGGAATTACATTTTTGTGTTCACTTATAAATATATAGATTTAGACATAGACAACAAAATTTCTTAAATAAAAACACTGCAACTGCATGTTAATTGAAATCACCATTAATTGCAACAATTTTTGTTTGGCAAAAAGATGTGTAATGCGATAAGCAAAGGGAGAGAGAGAGAGAGAGCACTGACAGTACTTGTTTGCATAACTTTTTTTTTTTAATTGCTTTCATTTCACGATTTTGATTCACATTTTTGTTTTTAGCAGAAAAACTAACTTACAAAAAACTTATTTTGAAAGCTCATTGCAAAGACAATGAAATCAACCTTCTAACGGTATATCAACAAACCCCACCGACTCAACCGTTACCGAGTCGTTACCGTTACTTGTGTGAAAATGAAATAAATTGGTCGAAACTACTTAATTTCAAATTTGAGTGCTTTTTTTTATGATCAATTTTGTAACTAATTCAATTCTATTTTGAATAACACAAAAAATATGAATATATCTCTAAAAATAAAAAACTTTGCTGTACTAAAAAAATTATACTTATTAGTAAATAATGATTATTTACATGATACAATAAGTTATGCAATAGATAATATCATTGTTTTCTAATAAGTATAATTTTCTTAGTACAGGCAAATTTTTTATTTTTAATGATATGTTTTTGTTTTGGTGTCATTAAAAAGAGAATTGGAATAAATTACAAAATTTATCATAAAAAAATTTCATTCAGTATGCGAAATTCTGAGAAATTTATACTCAAAATCGAAGTTTAGTAGATGGCATTACGCTGTTAGAGATACCATCACGCTGTTAACGATATCATCACACTTTTAGCTGTTCATTTCTGTTAGATTGTACAGTGTTGCTTAAGCCTTGGTTATGCTAGGCAAACATGTGTGGTAAGCGTTTTCTTTACTAACGAGGTGATTACCAACTGATTACCAAACAAATTACCGAAGTGATTACCAATAAATTGCCTAACCAATTACCGATTACCTAAGCGATTAATAACCGATTACCGAACCAATTACCGATTACCGAAGCAATTGCCAACCGATTACCGAAGCTATTACCAACCAATTACCGAACCAATCACCGAAGCGATTACCAACGGATTACCAAACCAATTACCGAAACTATTACCGAACCAATTACCGATTACCGAAGCGATTACCAACCCATTACTATTTACCGAAGCGATTTCATACCGATTACCAATTACCGAAACGATTACCAACCAATTACCGAGCCGACTACCGATTGCCCAACCGAAGTAATTGTGCTACAAATATGTAAAAAATAAAAAAATAGCAGTTTACACATTCAATAACACGATAAAAAGAGTTAAAAAAGTAGAGCCGACTTTAGCTACTTCGGAAATTCATAAAAGCTTTGTTATTTCATAGCTTTAAGTTTTCACTTTGGTCAGCAGTCACCCCCACTGCCTACTTTTTTTACATAAAATTCCATAAGATTTTCTATCAATACTTTGCTTAATATTGAGATTCTTAAAAAATAGTTTTAAGTATATGAGTTTGAACATGGCTTAATTATAAGGTTGTCGCAGGGCTGATCGCACTCTCTTGGCAGTACCCATAATTGTCAAAATCAGTCAATTTTGCGAATGAATACGAAAGTAGAACGGGTGAAAAAAGAGAGCGTTTGCATCTTTTCTATGAGCTGTCAACTTCGATTTGACAATTATGGGCACTCGCTCTCTCTCTCTTTCTCTTGCGACAACCTTATAATTCAACCAAGGGTTTAAAAGAAAAACTTATTTATTTTTAATTTTTTCAAAAAAATGCTTCTACAAAATTTTTCACCCGGGAAAGAAGAGAGACAAAATTTATTTGATTCAATGCATTTGAAAATATATTAAGTTTAACGTAGAAAAAGATACTAGGAAATTACATCGAGCTTATCGTAAAAAACACACTAAAAAACCATATTGTATTGGTTCTGGAAATAATACAAAATACCAGTGCTCTTCACGACCATTAAAAATTTATAAGTATGATAGAAGTACATATAGATCATTGTGGCAGTTTCTTGAGTCGTATTAAAACATTATTTTTTTAAAACCATACGCGAATTATGAAGTCAACAAGGCTCCGCTTAATAAATATGATAATTTTTATAAAATTTCCATCACAATGCCAAAGAAATTCTGATTTTTGACAGCTTAGAAATTTTTGTTATTAAAATAAGAAAATAAAAAACAATCATACCAACCCAGTATAAGATCGTTTTTTGAAAAATCATCAAATTTACACGGTAAAAATAAAACCTTTTAAGTCAACTAAAGTAAATCAGATGTGGTGGAGTTAAGCTAAGTTGGCGGATTTTATTTGTAGCCAATTTGGCCAATTAAATGTGTCTTAAAATGCATGAAGTCGTAAAGTGTATCTTGGGAGTATGTCGCAGTGTCATATAAAGACCACAATTATTAAAAAGTTTAAATTACTGCTTCATATTTTTAAGCGACATCATATGGAGGTCCAAAACTATTGCACTCAAGCGTCTCTGCAAACACATAAATATTAAAGAATAGTTTTCACAAAAAAACCGCATCAATCAAACTCACTTGCAGTTGGAGATTCCTGCAGAAAATTGGTCCATATACAGCCATGTCGCGATGGATCATATTCAGGCTGACCGGGTAAATTAGCCTCTGGCCAAGAACTGGCCCAATAATGTTCCAACTGCTCGCGTATATTCACCAAAATTGGCTCAAATTCAGCTACACGCGCCAGATTATTTTGCTCACACGGATCTTGTTCAAGATTGTAGAGGCACTCCTCCACCATAGCTTTGCAGTTGCTACGCAGCTTACCACATTTCACCACTGCAGCGCGTCGTAATTGTTTAATTTTTTTCTTAGTCAAACGTTGTTGATCGTACTGCAACAGCAACTGTGAGGCGAGTGACTTCTTTACTATGTCGGCATAGTGCAGCTCTCTGGGATCTATTTCCAATGGGTCGCGTTGAGGCAGTACATGATCAAAGGTGCCATTCAGGGTGCTGCCTTTAATGTACTTCCAATTGCCGAGCATGCAGGATGCCACATTCCAGGTACTATCGAGATTATGCACAATATCGCGTTGCACGGTTGCAGCGTTAGAATCCGAAATTTGTTGCCACAGATTAATGCCATCGAGATTGAGTGTAGGATCTAAATGAATGCCCGCTGCGGCAGCTAGAGTGGGCAACCAATCGCCCACATAGATAGGTTGACGACAAATGGTACCACGCGACTTCAATAATGGACTCCAGATGGCGCCAGCCACACGCACACCACCTTCCCACGGTGTATTTTTTTGCTATACATAAGAAAATGTTTAAATTAAGTAATCGTGTTAGTTAATATTTTTGTTTTAGATGCAACCTGTGCATAAAGCTAGCTACGCCTATTTATTATTATAGAGGAGAAAAACAAAACAATGTGCTGCGATGTGCCCGACATGTGCCATTATGTGCTTCATTCTAAAAGAAATATTTTCATAGTGTGTTCAATATAAGGGTTGCCATTAACTTTTTTCAAAATTTTAGAAATTGTGCTGTGATGTGCTTAAGTTGTGCTGTAATGTGCTGTCGATAAAATAAAAAAGCACAAATAATTAGCTACACTAAATATAATTTTTTGGCTGAAATGTATTATAACAATAAATGTTGGTTCTATTATTGTTACAATAAATTTGTATAGTTATTTTTACCATTGCGGCACATGATAGCACACACCGGCACATAGCCGCACATCTATTTTTTGATTATAAATATTAAAAATTGTGTAACTAGAATTGCAGCACATATATAGTACATATTTATTTTATTTTAAATTAAAAATGGCGAAGCTAAGTTTTTTACTTACACCACGCAGTGGCCAATTAGAGCCAGTGTTAGAAAACATGCCCGCCGTGGGTGCTCCATTGTCCGAATAGAATATAATAATGGAATTTTTAAGCATTCCAGAGAGCTCCAGAGCTCCAATAATGTGTCCAACGCTTGTATCTAGTCTGGAGACCATTGCTGTATGTATAAAAAAAAAATTAAAAACAAATTGTTGTGTGACCTAGTCCTAGACTCCCCGTGGCGGAGGGCTCTATCAGCTTAACACATTAAAAACAAAATTCTAAAGGAATCTAAAGCCGTAAATATTTTTTTAAAAACTACTATATCAGGTTTAAAATTCATACTCAAGGACAGTCCTTTAAAATTAAAGCCATAAATATGTAAAAACCATGTTTTTCCCATGGCCAACTCTATATTGCTAGGCTAAGTGTGGTTAGTCCACAAAATTTCTTGATTTTTGCATTAAATAAATTAATTTACAAAAGATTGTAAGAACCAAAAATTTTGAAAAGTTTTGCCACTTCATGTGATTAGAATCGATAATGTATTAAAAGTTTGATTTAGTTCGCTCTTGTCACTGATTGGAGGATGCTAAAACAGCCCTCCTTCTCAGACCACAAATATATTAGTTTCAATATAAGGTTTAACTATACCCCGGCTCAAAAGATATTTGGCTGGATCAGAAACACCAGCTGGAACAGGTATAGAAGTATCATTGAGACCAGGCTGCCTTCCCCTAAACTCATAAAAATAGAAGCCGAGATAGAAAGGTGCTTGAAGACCATCTCAGTTCAGCTTCTTAAAACGTATAACTCCTCTTATAAAGTCACGCGAACGAAGCGAAAGTCCAGACGGAAGGAAGACGCGACCTATTAGATTTCTTTAAACTAGCTAAAATAGCAGACCACGAAAAAATTTGGGGGAGTAAAAATGCAGGCTCAAACTCTTGAAGACCAACGCCCATAAAGTAAAGAGGCTCTCATGGAAGAACTTCTGCTCAAGCATAGAGAAAACTACAGACACAACGAGGCTCAGGCAGCTACTTTCAAAGCAGCCCCCAATTCAGAGCCAGCTACGCAAAGACAACGTTGAGTGGACGGAAAGCAGTCAGGAATCACTTGATGTACTCTTGAGGGCACACTTTCCTGATTGTACAGAAACCGAATCCTCAAACATTTGGATTCACAGTACTGAAATACTGGGCAAACCCGCTACAGTTTCCAAATAACTTAATAACACTGGATAAAATCCTGAGGGCTATAGATTCGTTCTCAGGTTATAAATCTCCAGGACCAGACGGCATGATGTCCCCCATGCTGCAAGCGGCCAAACTACGAGTCGCTCCCTGGCATGAGGCCATACACAAAAGATGCTTCAGGCTGGACTATGTGCCTGTAGCCTGGAGAGTAGCATAGGTTGTTTTCTTGCCGAAATCAGGCAAGAGCAGCCACCTGTATCCAAAGAACTACAGGCCCATTAGCCGTACCTCCTTTGGTCTCAAAACTCTCGAGAAACTGATAGAGTTGCATCTAAAGAATTGTGCAAACCAGTTCCTGGCAACCAACACGCGTACACGAAAGGGAAATCGGTTGAGACGGCACTACACTCCCTAGTAGCATCCATAGAAAAAGCCCTCCTCTACAAAGAATATGCAATTGGAGCATTTCTAGGCATCTCAGGCGCATTCAACAATGTATAGACTGCTGCAATATTCAATGGTTTACGCACAATAGAGGCACCACCAGCAATCGATCTCTGGATGGACAATCTTTTGAATTGTGAAGGGTCCAAGCTGAGTGGGGCACTACTACCATGGAAAGGGAAGTTCGGAGAGGTACACCACTGGGGGAATGGGGGTTCTATCGTCCTCACTATGGAATCTAGTCGTTAATGAATAATTAAAAAACTTCGAAGGTAGAACTCCAAAGATCACAGCTTATGCAGATGCTCTAAGCATAATTATAGTGGGGAAATGTCTACCAACAATAAGTTCCATAAGGGAGAGCACACCCAGGCAGATGGATGGAGATGAACTCAGTCGTCCTTAGCATCAACGCCGACAAAAGAGATCTAGTTTTATTTACGAAAATGTACAAGATACAGCCATGGACACCACCGAAAATAAACAATATACACCTCACCCCGAAAACCCTCACGAAGTATCTAGGAGTCGTCCTGGACAGCAAACTATCATGGAGAATCAAAGTCGACGAGAGAGTGAAGAAAGCCACCAAAGCTCTATACGCATCCAAGAAGATGCTGGTCAGCCCTTGGAGTCGCTCACCCTCTCTGATGCATTGGATCTACGTAATGGTAGTTCGTCCAATTCTACTCTACAGAATTATCGTGTGGTGGTCGGCAATGGAAAAGTCAACATACCTCATACACCTGGAGAAAACACAGCGGCAGGCAGCGATCTGCATAGCAGGGGTGCTGAAGTCAACTCCAACGAAAGCGCTACAAACAATCCTAAGTATGGACCGCCTAGACGTATACGCAATACTAATAGCCGGGAGATCGACACAGCACCTTACGGCGGCAAACAACATGCACAAGCAAAGGTTAGGGCACTGTACTATAGTCAAGGACTTATCCAGTAGCACGACTACATGATACCTTGCACAATAATAGACTCAATAATATCAATACGTCTACGCGCGTTGTGAGCATGTTCCCTAATGGCTCTAAACTGCGTACGGGAGTGGGAGCGACAGTTTACTGTGCAGAACCAGAGATAAGTCAGCCTTATAAACTACGGGATCACTGCAGCATCTTCAAGGCGGAAGTGTTCGTCATAAGGAAGGCCGCGGAGACTGCCCTAAACATGAACACACATCACTCCAATATTAACATCTTTGTAGACAGTCAAGCCATCAAGACCACAAATGCGCTGGCAAGCAGGGAAACACTAGATGCACTATGTGATTCAAGGAGAGTGCGCATCTACTGGGTCCGAAGCCACCGGGGCATTGATGGAAATGAGAAGACGGATAGACAAGCAAAGAACGGCACCGGGCTGTGATCAGAGTTCATACAAAATGTACCAATCCCACTACAAGAACTGCACAGAAACCTCGAAGATAGAGCCGCACAAGCAGTGAGTCGTAGATGGAGAGAAACGACAACATGCAAAAATCATGTGTGACACACAATACTGGCATGACCGCGCAGAGATTGCAGGACACTAGTGGGTATCCTCACGGGTCACTGCAACGCGGCAGCTCACGCGAAGAAGATGGGCATCACAATAGATGACAACTGTAGGAAGTGCAACGGACCAGGCACGGCTGAGATCTTGGAACACCTACCATGCATTTGCCCCGCTCTACTTAGATCGAGACTGAAATTCTTAGGCTCACCGACGTTTCCGTCACTACAACGAATTCAACGAATCTCACTTCAACGCAAATCTTAACCGACTTTAACTAACTCTTACAGACTCCTTACACCCCGTACCACTAAGGGCCAGAATGGTCTATGTGGACCTCCGCCAGGAGGCGGCCGGATTAACCTAACCTAACTTAATGGTATAATTAAGTTAGAGTCTAGATACGATAACGTTTTAAAGAAATTATTAAGGTTAGATTCGATACTAGAATAAAAAGGTTACCTTTGGACGAATAATTCGTCTGAATGTATTATATTATTGTACAGAAATTAGTTATTAAAAGGTATTAATAAAGGAACAAATTCCATGTATGTAATCTAAATAAGTTACCTATCATTACTTATTATGGATCACACATAGGTTTTCTCCAAGTGTGCTATTGCATCAGATTTTAATGGTTTGTTTTTTGCTTTCATGTCACAACTCATGTAATGAGCATCACGACATATACATAGCGGAAACATCGGATGATGTTTGCAAGATAAGGTTTAAACTTTAAACCATGGGCGGATAGCTTTCACATGCATACGAGAGCTTTCAATTAAAAAAGATTTTTAGTCGAGGTGAGAACTTTATGCGAACTTTACGCTATGCGAACTTTATGCTGTAAGGTTGCGGCCGCTCGCTTCTGCTTTTGCCTTACTGAACTCGACAAAATATCAATTCCACGTTTGTTCGTTCATTTGATACGATCAGTCGTTGTATGAAATTCATGCTGTTAAGTTGCGGCCGCTCTATTCTGCGTTGCCTTAGGTTGCAAACATAGTGAACGCTATTTACTGAGCCGGGCCAAAAAGCACATTGGAGCAATAATGAAACCAAGTCATGCATCGCTCTTGCTCCAATGTGTTTTTTGGCTCAGCTCAGCAATAAGCTTTCACTATGGTCGCAACCTTACAGAACACGACAAGCTATCATTCTCGCGTTATGCTGTGCGAATGAGCAAACTCGTGCTTTTCGTTCAGTGCAAAATCTTAAAACAAAAGCTTTGTAATATGAAAAGCTCTGCAATATGTGAATGTACAATTTTGCGCACCCCTGCTGTAAACCAGTGATCGGCATCAATGAAGCACATGATTTGCTTAGAGTCACACGTATTCTAATGCTCTTTCGCTCATTCGACAAACAACCAATGATGAAGCAGCATTGTTTCGAATGATACGTAATTGATTGATCTATACACTGAAACTATTTTTCTAGCAAATATGGAAAATAATGCTACAAGCAAAAAATACTTCATGCTTCCAAGCGCTTTTGATGGCATGCCAATGTCTGTTGTGCTATATGTCGTGGAAAATAAAAACAGAACAAACTATGAAAAGGCATTTCCTATGTTTTCATAAGGAATTTGAGTATATTGTGGGATTACAAAGGAAAAACCTTTTGTTTTTCAGAAAAACAAAAAAAAAAAATAAAAATACAGGCGAACATTTGAAGCAGCTAAAATTATCAATATCTACTCTTTTACGTGTAGAAATAACAAAACAGGGGAGACCATTTTCAGATGGTATATTCATAAAATAGCTTTGTTTTAAAATGTTCGCCTTGGCATCCAGAACCATAGCTCGCTGTACTGAACAAAAAGGCTTATTTCTTGACTCGTCTACTAAAACAAAAAACTAAGTGAATGCCAATTTTTTTCCGATATGTTTAGACGATAGCACTGATATAAATGACCGATTCGAAGTACAAAATTTTTTTCAATGCAGCTTATCTTCTCTCACCAATACAGTCAGTCTCACTTTTAATTTTGCCGACCACTGATTTAAAGTTCAAAATAACGTTAAACAGCTTTTAAGTAACCACTGATCAATAAAAGAACTTTAGTCGAACCCACCTGCATATTTTCTTCTCTCCGGATCTGTTATGTGCATAAACTTTTGCAGCTCATCATCGGGTGCCTGTAAAGGTTCATTCTCGTTACCTGTATGCGGTGCCAAATGATTTACCATCAAAAAAAGTGGGCGTGAACCATTGTTTTTGGCTATAAGCCGTTCAGCTTCAGTTGTCAGCAAATCTGTAATATAAGTGTCAGGCTCCGCGTATTCCTGCTCCATGTTGCGTCGGAAATCAAAACCCATGCTCACATTTGGAAACTATGAAATGCATAAAATAATTGAGAATAATAACAAGAGATGAGAATTTAATTTACCGGCATTTTTGAGCGTCTATTATAGTAATCAATGTAAGAGCCCCAATAGCCGTAATGATAGTCAAATCCTCTATAAGTGGGCGTAAATTCCTTCTTGGCAAAGCCCAAATGCCATTTACCCACCAAATTTGTGGAGTAGCCGGCATCACGAAAGACTTCAGCAATTGTGGTGATATTGGTGGGCAGACCCCATGGCTCATGATTGCTAATTACGTAGTGCTGAAGACCTGCATATTTTATAAAATTTTAAAAAAATATCATCCATGACATAAGCTGAACTAACCCGTGTGTGTTGGATAACGACCGGATAGAAGCGAGCCTCTTGATGGTGTGCACATTGATGGTGCATACAGACGATCCAGTATTTTTCCATGATACGCCAGGGCATCTATGTTGGGCGTTAAAAATTCTTTGCTGCCGCCGCGAAAACTAACATCATTAAATCCCTTGAATTAAATTAGATTTAGATTCATTTCATGAGATTTCGTTGGTCGACAATTTAGATTGATGGTTGCGCTCACAGAAATTGTAAGTGAAATGCTGGAGTGGAATCGATGAAAGTTATAATTGATAGTTGATAATCAAATTCATCAGTTGTGCTCCATTTAAGGTGATTACGCAGGCGACACTAAATTTGTTCCTATTGATTTCATGCGACAACTATTTGGGTGTAGTTTGAAAAACGACAATCAAAACAGCGACCACCAACTATCTATCACCTTAACTGAATCTACCCCAGATTTTTTTTTTAAATTTCAACACATTTTAGTGCAAAGTAGTAATTTAAATTTTATACTGACTAGTTTCCAATTGGATTTCATTTTACAATAATTTTACACGAAATAGTTGGGTTGGAAGCTAATTTTCATCAAAAGAGCAAGAAAAAACATTTTTTTTTTATGCTCACTACCAGAAATCTTGGCTCCCAGTATGTTAAGGATGTTAAGAATAAGAAAAACTATCAACACTAATTGTATTGAAATCCATAAATTTGAACTTCATTATTGATGTATGGAAAACATTGATGACGACAACGACGTTGCCAAACTTTGTGACATGTAGTTCTTATGAAGGGGAGTTTGGTGAATATGTCTCAATGACATTTTTGCTCTTGTTGATGTCGTCGGTATAGAATTTAACAGGCGACAAATAGTGCTCTTTTTTCATTTCTTGTGCCGTGGTTATGCTAGGTCATTTTTGAATTATAAGGTTGTCGCAAGGGTAAGAGCGTGTACCCATAATTGTGAAATCGATGTTGAAAATCGGCCAATGCTCTCTTTTTACCTGTTTTTCTTTTGTATTCATTCGCAAAATTTGCTGATTTGTAAAGAGAGTGCGAACAGCCCTGCGACAACCGCATTGCATTCAAACATATTTGGTGAGCTTTTTTGTTATTAATGGCCGCATTCAGCGGAGTCAACAGTTGGCAACAGTTGTGTTAGAATTCGCTTATTGGTACAATTATTGGAGTGCTCACTTAAACTGATCAGTGCCCTATTTCACCACACGCAGAGAAAAAACATGTTTATATATGTTTGGTTTCAAAAACAAAATATTCAGAGGGAACAACCTAATGATTAGAAACTTTCCTTCATAGCATTATTTTTCGATATAGAACGATATTAGTTGTGTCCAACATTAATATAATTGCCTTAGCTAAAAAACTAGCATCTACATTAATATGCTTGTGACAAAATAGAATTGTGTGCTTGTACCCAATAAAAATATATTTGCATCAGTGTTAAACTCAAAAAGAACAGAACTCTGCAAATTTAAAACAAACAGAACTCCTTTGTTTTATGTGTATCGCCTAGACATACATATATCTAACTACTCATACTAACTAGACATACATATATCATAACTACTCTGAATTATATTCAGATATTATAATTCTAAATAATTTATATTGCATTGTATATGAAGTAATTGAAATACTACTAAAAACAATTAAGGCGGCAACTACTCTGATTTTGACATTTTTATTATATTACAAGTTTATATATATTTAACCATGTTATTTCATCAAATATTATTAACTTTAGGCCATCAGTAGTAGTTTTCAATTGGTTATTTTAAAGTAATTAAAAAAATAGTTTAAATATAACTAATTTAACAAGTAGTTGAAAATATATGCAGACGAAAGTCAATTGACTTATTTAGCGGACATCACCATACAAAATATGTTAGTTCGTTCTATGGAAAAAAGTCAGAATTTCAACTAGTTGTGGTTGACAAAAACTACTTTATCAACTACTTTTAAATTAGTTGATTTTCCTACAGGGAATTTTGCTGATAAAGCGGTGTGTGTTTATAAAGTGTGCTTATAAAAAATTATTGTAATGTCGGATAAACATAATATGATTACTTCTCAACATTATTAAATCCGAGAAAAACTTATTTACTGTTTTCTAAACATATTTTGTTTGCTTCAAACCAACAATTACTTCTAAGAAAATATTTTGTAATCACAGTGAAAAACTTTTTGCATTTCTTTTGCTAAAATATGTTTCCAAGTAAATATAGTGTAATCATCGGTAAATATATTATGTTGTTCTTAATTATCGTTTTGAAAATAATTGCTTGACTGCAATTAAATTATGTATTCTCCAATTAATATTTATTTGTCCGTGAATATTTAATGTTATTCTTGACTAAATTATATTTCCAAGCAAACAAATGGTAATAGACTAAAAGTGTTCTCAGTCCATTTATAATTACAATATATTTATATGAAAACATTTTTTCTTTAAAACAAATTATATTGTTTTTAAATTCAAACAACAAGTGCTAAGGTACAATTAAATAATGTTAAGATGCAAATATATATATAAATAAAAATTGCATTAATTAATCATATTATGTGTGGAACCAGTTATCATTACTTGTTTCCAAGAAACATGCAGAAACATATCATACTTCCTGCAAATTATGTTTGGGAAGAGCCAGGGTATGTTAGGTAGGAGCAAACAGGAGAGTCGCTGACCGCTAATGTCAAATGAAGCGTCAGTACATGGTTCACAAAATACGATAAACATCAAAACTTGTTTGTTTGCTTTGGGCTTTGACAATCATGGTCAGAGCAGAGAGAGCACTGTTAAAATTGATACTACCTAAATTATTCTATTATGAGAGTAACAACACATTCAGAGAAAAACATCGCTCACTAAGGTATCGCTACCATAATACGAGGTTCGTTTAATAATTCAGTGAAAAATAAAACAAGGAATAATTTTACGGCAAAAAATGTTTAATTTCTTAATATAGTCTTCTTTTAGCTCAATACACTTCGTCCAATATTCCTCCAATTTTTTAATCCCATCCGAAAAATACGTTTTCGGAAGGTCCTCAAAATAGGTCTCTGTTTCGGTGATGAGCTCCTCTCTGGTGATGAATCTCTTTCCACTGAGCCATTTCTTCAGGTTTGGAAACAGAAAATCGTCGCTGGGGGCCAAATCTGAAGAATATGCTGGATGAGGAGGCAATTCGTACCTGAATTCATGGAACTTTGAACGGGCACATTGTCTTGATGGAAGAGCACTTTCCGCATTTTCCGCGCCAAATGGAGACGTTTCGGCTGCATAGTATTCGCCATTGATTGTTCTTTTTGGTGGCAGATAATCGATGTAGACTACACCGCGTTCATCCCAAAATACTATCGCCATAACCTTTCCGGCCGATAGCACCTTATTCGGCTTCTTCAGAGCACATTCGGTCGGTAAAGTCCACTGTTTCGACTATTCCTTTGTCTCTGGTGTGTAGTGAGGGATCCAGGTTTCGTCCACGGTTACTAATCGACGAAAGAAAATTCTCCTTATCTTTGTTCAACATCGCCAAACACGCTTTTGAATCAGTCACACAATCGCGTTTAAGGTCGAGAGTGAGCAAACGCAGCACCTATCTTGCGGATAATTTTATCATGTCCAAATGATTTTGCAAAATGTTCCACAACCGTTCGTCTGAGATGCCTACGGACTCAAGAATCTCGCGCAATTTAACTTTGCGATCGACCAACACCATATCATGAATTTCAGTGACCATTTCTGGTATGGTGACCTCATTTGGGCGTCTAGAACGTTCGGCGTCACTTGTGCTTGTACGATCGCAACGGAATTCAGTAAACCGCTTCTTAACCATTGCAATTGATGATGCAGAGTCCCCAAAGTATTTATCAAGCCTTTCCTCGGCTTGGCTAATGGTTTTTTGCGCAAAAAATAATGCTTGATGTGCACACAAAATTTACTTTTATCCATTTTTGCCAAAATTCACAAGATCATCTGCTGTCAATGGCTGCCAAACACAAACTAAACGTCGCAGCGAGCTGAAATTTTGACAGTAGTCTATTAGTAGATGGTAGTTGACAAGATCAGTGTTGCATTTTAAATTACTAAGCGGGAAATTTAATTTTTCACTGAATTATCAAACGGCCGTCGTAGTTCACAACAGATGACTGCGCTGAATGCGGCCAGTGTTTTACACATAAAATGAGGAATAAGCTTATGTGGTGTAAGCGTAAAACCCCAACAACAAAAAAGCTCACCAAACATGTTTGCCTAGCATAACCGGCATTAGGTTTTTTTTATACATAAATAATACATATGGATCTTCATAATTATATGTGACTGTACATAAGAAATATATACAAATTTTAAAGATTTTGACTCCTACACCCAGCTTTCGTAAACATATTCAGTTCTATTATGAATAAAATTTCCCCTGGAATTGAAGGAGGGAGCTTTTATTTTTTAGACAGCGGATGATGCTTTCAACGATTTTTTTTTTTTTTGTGATCTTAAAACTTTACGATAAATTCAAATATGTATTTGTGTTCAAATATTTCAAAAACTCCATGGACATTGTTAAAAGTACGAAATTCCTTTTCTTTTAACTCCGGCCGAAATTTTAATTTACAATACGGCTGATTATTGAACTAACACTTCTTCACTTTTGCAAATGAACATGAATCGCCTTAAAATACAATTTATTTTTCTCACCATATCATCTGCTAGAATAAGAACAATATTTGGAGCAGCATTGTTTGAGCTGCCTTGTACCAAATCTACTAGAAGTATAACAATTAGACTATACAACAGCTTTAACAGAGGAAAGCTTTTCATATTATTTTCTATCAACCGTTTATTGACCATCATTTTAAATAAAAAAAAATTATTTAAACTTTCTATAAACAAAATTTAAACTAAAACTGGAAATCGATCAACTTTTTGACTAAACAACGTTAACGTTCTTTTTACACGGAGCTACTTTTGGCTACTGATTTGAAGTTCAAATTTTGGGCTGCTTTAAAACAACGTTAACTTTACAACCCATACATTTTAGTGTTATGTGTATTTTTATATTAATTGGTCATAAACTTTTTTTTTTGTTTGATAAATACAAAATGCAATAAAAATTTAAAATACAACACCACCATATATAAATACATATAAGCTGTATATAGAGAAAATGGATAAGATTAATGGAGTTTATCAGCAAAAAAGGGGTTTAATTTTATTCAATCTGCAATATTCGACGGTTCATCACAATGGTAAAATTAAAATAAATTTTTATGCCATATATGTATAAATTATATTCACAAAGTAGCATAAAAGCTGTTGTTTGTTTTAGAAAATTCCTCGAACTGGTACTCGGAATTGAAAATGTTTATTTTTTTCCCTTCTTTGATTTTTAACTCTTCATTTTAAACGGAATCGAAAATAAATGCCATAAATTATTACATTTAAACGTCATTATAAAACATTAATTGTGTTAAACTATAAAAATGAGCTTATACTAGTATTTGCTCCAAGTCGTTTGCTTGTTGCATCTCTGCAACCTGATCAACCATCTTCTCCTCTGCCTCATCATCATCATCACCATCGTCATCATTTGTTTGCTCTACTATGAGCTATTTTTCTTTCTTTTCGGCGCTCAATGTATTAAACAAACGTGTAACTTCGTTCTCCACCAGATGATCCAAAACGACGCCATTAGCATCAATAAAATTGGCACACGATTTGGTAGTAGATGCCTCGCGCATGGATTTAGAATCCTTGACAGATAACGTAACTGTATATTTGTCATCGTATTTCTTCATATCCGAACTAGCTTCCCAGACACGTTGATTGCCATTCGAGTTCTTCTCTACGGCTACAGCAAAAGTGCCCCTCTCACGGAATGTAGTGTGCAGTGTGAGAATGCCCATTAGTGCAAAATATGCAATCACGCTAATTAGCAGCATAGGACGCGACTCGGGGAAGGGATGCGTGTAGTCCCAGCAATGAGCAAACACCGCAACGCCTACCGATAGAGCGCAGAGCACAAGACGTGTGTTGATAAGCCCGAATTGTTCTTGCAAGTTGGGCCGACACATGATTGCATTTTTGACAGCGTCATCCAATGCGTGTTTGACCGCAGAACCATCCCATTTGTTAATCTTGACCAACTGCAAGGAGAAAAGTTAGTTTTTATTGATATTAATTGTAGTTAAAAGCAGTAGAATGCAGCAAGGTCCAGACTGACGTGTACCCAAAATTCCACATCACCTAAAGTAATATTTAGTTGGCCTTTACTAAAAGCTTACTACTAACCTCTTCAACCACTTCTTCTTTTTTCGTCATTTTATGCGTTAGTTTTAAGAATTTATTAAAAGTTTAAGTTAAATGCAAAATATTTTTTGGCCCTGCGCTGACAACACGACAAAAACAGCGTTACTTCTGTCAAAGAATACTTCTTCTTGTTACTACGTGGTATTCACAATGGTTTCGTGTTGACAATAGTTTATAAATAGAGACTATGTGCGAAGTGCTTAGTTTACACATACAAACCAAAATAAACAAAGGCCGCAATCAGTGGAATCAACAATTGTGGAAAAATTCGCTAAATGGTACAATTATGTGAGCGCTTGATTATTAAATTGCTTAATACAACCTAAAATTCAAACCATTTGTTTAAAACAAAAAATAATAAATTAAAAATTTTTTTTAAATAAAAATTTAATAATATATTATAAAAATAAATTTACAACAAAAACCAATTATTGATGAACAGCTGTTTGACGTTTCGGAAAACAAACCATTTAGCAGATATTATCACTTTATGCTAATCTTTCGGATAGAATGCAGCCGATGTGCTTATCTAGCAATCGAATGAACGTCCACTATTCTGACGGTTGTAGAAGTGCAAATAGATTAAATCAAATAATGCAGAATTTACTATAAAAATGATTAAGAAATGAATCAAAAGAATTAAACAAAATAAAATCGCATTTTTTACAAATATTTCTTATAAATAAATTAAAAAATAACTATTAGGCTATTCACATTTTAAGTACGCAGGCCTGTTTAATTTACGATTTGTTATGTTTACGCCAACTTACGTAAACGTATTTTTCTTTGTTGTTATTTTGCATGCAAACGCAAATACGGAAGCACGGGTAAATAAAAGTAACCCTTGGACGTGTTTTTTGTGTCTCGTAATTTTATACCCTATATACAGCATATATAACAGCGTTGCAAAATCATTGAATACTGCAAACACATACTGAGGTACTCACAGTTTCAAAAAGAGCAATAATCAAAACTAACTGTGAATAGCCTATATATAAACGGATACAAAAAATGTTATTACGTTTACTTGGAATCTATTTCTAAACGTAATTTTAGTGAGCTAATCAGACTTTTTTTTGGATTGGTCAGCATTTTATTAGCTTGAACCCAGAATGATTATATTTCTTACTCTTAGACCGAAAAGGGGAGTATTTGCAATTAGATCCATTATGATGAATTCAAATTTAGCATTTTTTCTAAGGAACAGAATAATAATTTCTATTATTGATATTTAATAAATAATATTGATAATGAAAATTCCATTTTGATATTTTTATGACGATACATTAAAGCATATACTCGAGCATTTCATTTCTTTTTCGTTACGGAACATAACATTTCTGAGGCTAAAAGTTAATTCTGTGTCCAAATAAAATATCCCAAATGAAATTTTGAATTTCCTGTGATACTATCAAATTGTAAAATTACTCATTAAAAAAATATGCAATTTTCTTCACACCCGTTTGCCTGTTTTCTCTCATCAAAAACGTGAAAAACTGACTCTGGTACTAATGCCAATGCTTATTGACCGTATTGATTTGAAACTTTTTCTTATAGATATTCTGTATTATTATCAGTCTACAAACCATGTCGTTTATAAGACATATTGGCCCATTATCATAAACTTTTTGGCAGCAATTATATTGAAAAAATTATTATTATAAATTTTAAGTCGACGTTCATTTTGCTTATGATAATAGCTCGTTATTATTATTATAAGAATTAAAGGAATGAAATTTTGGTGGGGTCGAAGCTAAGATATATCCCCTCCCCCGCTTTTTTAATCTGTTTTTGACTAATCTGCTTTACAATTTACCTTCTGACAAATTACCATTGAAAACGCTACAATTGTTAACAAATGTACTCACGCGGTTTAAAGGGGCAGCAGTCATGTAATTTCTTCTACTGAATGGTAAATAAATGCAATTGTTAGCGTTTCTGAATATAAATATCGTTTTACCGTTTTCGGTGAAATTTTTTAAATAATTAGTATTTTAACCTAAAAAAATATAAAAAAAGAACATCGCTTAGGTATCTTCCACATCAGAAAACTCGTGTGACTCATAATATGGCGGATATAAAAACAAAACTTGTCCTGTGGGCTCTAAAAAAGGACCCTTTAAATTAGCTTCTTATGATCAGTTGTGTTGTGAAATGTTCAGGCACAAATGATAGAGAACTGAACCTACAAGCTTTAAGCGGACTCAAAATGGCTTATGTTATGAAGAAAGTTTCCCAATTACGGCCGAACAGAAAATTTAATTCAATTGAAAAATCATTCTGTGTCTGATGGGACGATTCGGACGTGGGTTCTATCGCATACAAGCCACGCACCTCAATCAGTATGCCACGGCAGCCACAGCCGGATATATGAATAAAATATAATGGCGAATATATGAAAAATATTAATATGGCGGATATATGAATACTATATTAATACAGAAGCAGCAACTGTTCGAATTGACTAGCCCGCCTATCACACTTTGGCTTGTTTTTTTGTTGTGTTTTTTCGCCTTTATTCTGTTTGAGTTACTCGAAACTCGAAAAATTAATGACAAAGAGAGAGCTAGGCTTTTCATTATTTTAGCTCTATCGATATACGTTTAATAAAATTTTTTAATCAAATATTTTTTCTATCAATTTCGCTTAGATGTGGATTACAAAATTGTAGCAAATATTACAAACATATCAGCACACACGTGTGGCACACATAAGCTTGTGTGATGTAGAAATCAAATAATGTTTGCAACCAGGGCAACAGGCGTGGCATACTTGCATGCTTGCTTGCAAATAATCGAAAATGACGTGTCGACAATACGTTCATGTGTAAATAATTAAACATTTTAATGCAACCCGCAACGTTAACTGTTAAACATGAGCACAACTTGAAAAACTCTTTCAATTTCGGCAAAAGAAGCAGGTATATGCAACAATTTTTTAGAAAGTTGTGTGAATGTTGGATATTTCATATATATTTTGAAAATCAATAACCTTGTATCTATGTTCCGCGTTTTCTTACTTTTCACGCCTTCCAACCATACTTTGTTATTGCTTCATTTAACAAACGGCAAATTGAACAAATAGCAAATAAATTGTTTGATAACTGCAGTACGGCCATTTAATTTTTTATATTCTCGACACCAATGTTTCCATTTTTCACATTTTCGACATTATCTACACTATTTTCGAAATTGTCTACGCAATTCTCTACATTTTCGACACCAAAATGTCGTCAATTAAAGTCTTCGCGCCGAGGAGCATCACTGATTTGCTCGCAACTATTGCGAGTTTGTTCATTGTGAATAAACAGATGTTTGCATGACATTCCAAAATCATATGAAAACTGCAACAAAACAAACAAATTTTTATTGTAACACGGCAGACTTGTTTTTTAAGTTAAGCATAGAAAATAAAATTGTGTAAATTAAAAAAAAAAAAACAAAAAAAATGGTAGAAATTTTTAATATTTACAATTCGGAAAAAACTCAGGTAACCAAATTTTTCAGTTTCAATTTAGCGGCTTCAACATGATGTTCCCGGAGAACGGGCGCAATTTTCAAGGCACCTACAAATGCTTCTCCGTTTCAATGCTGCCGGGCAACGAACGCCAGGATGTAGAAAATGGTGGTAAAAGTAAGTAGCAGACTTGAGATGTATAACTGCCTTAAAACTACAAACAAGCTTATTGCAGTCATCATGCCACCTTCGGCGCTGGATACTCTTACACGTTTAAATGTCGAATATCCAATGCTTTTCAAACTAATCAACAACAAGAAAGCGCGTAGCTCACACGCGGGCGTGCTGGAGTTTGTCGCTGATGAGGGAAAGTGTTATCTACCCTATTGGATGATGGACAATCTGCTGCTGGAGGAGGGCGATATATTGATTATAGAGAGTGTCTCACTGCCGGTGGCTACATTCTCAAAGTTTCAACCACATAGTACTGACTTTCTGGACATAACAAATCCCAAGGCTGTGCTGGAAAATGCTTTGCGCAACTTTGCCTGCTTGACCAAAGGCGACGTCATTGCCATCAAGTACAACAAAAAGATTTATGAGTTGTGCGTGCTGGAAACGAAACCTGGTCCTGCTGTCAGCATTATTGAGTGCGATATGAATGTGAGTTAGTGTTGAAACTTAAATTCGCACTTCATGCCATTCGGCATTTATGCTCTGCTTAGGTTGAGTTCGAGGCACCAGTTGGCTATAAGGAGCCCACAATGCCCCGCAGAGATGCTCAACCAGAAGAAGAGGTGCAGGAAAATATAACCGAAGAAGTTGTTGAAACATTCAAGGGCTCTGGCATGCGTCTAGACGGCAAGAAAAAAAAGGAAAACCAGCTGGAAGCACCTGTACTTAAAAAGGTTCGACTCGCATCTGGGTTTCAGAACAATTTTAAATATTCATTGTGATTTTCTAGGTGCTAGCACGCGGCATTCCGGATTACAATTATCAGTTTGGTGTGCTTAAGTTCGATCGGTCCATAAAACCCATCAGTGAACGTGTCTCAAAAGTGGAAGCAGATGAATCAGAGCCCGAGAACTTTCAAGGTCAAGGCTTTTCTATGAAGAAATCGCGCAAATAATTAAGAATGGTGATTATTTTAGAATCATATAATTGCCTATATTTTATCATCAAAACTATTTTACAAAATAACATAAAACTTTTATAATAAATTCCTCGATCTGCATTTTCACTCTACAAATGAAGCGTCAATTTAAGAACATCCTCTGGCTTTTGCGCTGGTGGCTTTATTTGAGACATGGGTGGCAGTTTCCGAATCTTGCGACCATGGCGACCTTCCTTGCGCTTCCAAAGACCAGAGCGTGGTCGATTGCCTAACTCGCGCATGCGTGTCGCGCTGCCAATGGGTGTTTTACTATGTTCGATGTTGGAAACACGACCTACATTATAAAAATATTTCATTTGAGACTTTTTTTTTTCATTAACATAATCAAGATTCTGACATACCAACAGTTGCCATGCAAGTATTGTGGAAGGCAAATTCACGTTTGGAGGGCAGCGTTACAACCACCTTGTCGTCAAACTTGCGCAGTATTGTGCCAAAAGTGCCAGCAGCGTGAATCAAGTGGCAGGGCTGGCCAGGATTCTTTTCCAGACAGTGTATGCGCGTGCCCACTGGCAGTGCACCTAAAGGATAAGCATCACCTTCGTTGGGCCTCACTACAACCGGTAAAAAATTGCATAAATCAAACAGCTCACCAATAGTTGCATAATCTACTCTCTATACCTGGTATTCTTGGTATGACTCGTGATGTTTTTATTAAATCACCCGGCTTCATATTTTCCGTCGCCAATATATATTTTAGTTCATCGCCTACAGCGACAAGTGCAACTTTGGATGTGCGACATCCATCAAACAAAACATCAATGACGCGTTCTGTTTGTGCTGGCCCCTCAAGTGGTCCATCACGCACCCACTTGACCCAGTGATATTTTTGCTTGATGCCGCCTCCTATGCCATTGGCCACAACGCGACCCGTTACTGGATCACGTCCTGCCAAGTGTGTTATCTTCAGCGGCTTCACCGTATATTTATTCTCATAGTGCACAATTCGTCGGTATGCCGTACCTGCGCCTGGTTTTGGCTTCACCACCATTTTACACTTGGTGCGCATTTGTAGCGTGGAGGCTGTGATAGTGCAGCGTTGTGTAGCCAGTGCACAGTTGGCCATCAAACGCGTTAAATTGTTCATAGTTTAATAATAAATACGAAAAATTAAAATATATAGTAGAAATGGTAAAAAGCAGCCCACACACGATCGATATTTCAGGAACGTGTGAATGATGCTGTAAAGAGAAACGTCAAAAGCTTTGCAGACTGAAGAAGTGCCACCTTGTATAAATCAAAAGATTTCATAAACCAAAATGATATAATCATCAACAATTTCGTTTCATCCATGACTTCACAAATCAATGACAGCTCTCAAGAGGGCATAATCCTTTTTATATCATTTTTGTGATGATATTAAGAAAATCTAAAGGCTCATCGTAAGCAAAATAATAGCGTCTTTTAATTTAGTATAAACATTTTTTACAGTTTTTCAACATAATTTGTCGCCAAATAGCTTACAATAAATTGAGAGTTGACTTTTATTTTGTTTATGAAAAAAAAAATCTGTTAAAAAAACATCCCATCTTTGCCAATTTCCAATGGATCTTAAATATTGTTACGTTATTTGAAAGATACTTTAATTATGGGGTTTAAGACTTGGGGGTTTAATTATCTAGTAGAAAACTTGCAAATCCAATATATTTTAGCAATGTTTTGATTTTTATAAGTGACTTCATATTATATATACTTTTTATTACTGAATATTTGTTTTCTCAAATATTTGTATTATTATACTAAGCTTACATCGCAGTCAAATCTGGAGGCTAAGTCAAAAAATTAGATTAAGTACCGAAACCGCTCACTTACCTCTAGGGTTTCGCATATAAATTCAAACCTTGTAAGCTTTAAGGTTTAATCGAAATTTTCAAATTTGTAATGCAACACTGTGTTTATGTTTTTTTTCATAAGCCACAAAGGGGAATGTAAGATTTTAAAATTTCGAAATCAGAAAATGTCAGAAATAAGAGATAAGGAAGTGGCGTTCTGAAATAAAAGTGAAGCATTTTTCTAAATGGTGTATGTTCACACTAATACAGAAACATTCACTCAGGGCCGTATTCGGTTGTTGCGTACAGCTCGGCTCAATTTTTATGATTGGAATTGCATATCATCGTTGAACGTGCAATACCGCGTATCAGCCACTTGCAATACCGCGTATATTGCAAAAAGAACAAAATTTATATTTGGATTTCAATTTTATTTTATTTAATTAGATTTTCATTAAATGCTGATTTCAGAACAAAGCTAGTATCCAATTTTCAATAAATGTGTTTAGTTTAGTTGAAATCCATTTAATAGTTTAAAAGAAAGAAGTTTTTCTGCACTCCTGTGGAATTTTACTATCACCGTGTGTGTGTGTGTGTGTGTGTGTGAAAGTGGCGGATACGCGATTTTTATAAAATAAGTTTCTGTATACAATATTTTCGTAGTGAAAAAGTTGATTTATGATACATAAATTTATTACATAATAACTATATATTACAAAAACAATTCTTTGTTTTAAATTTTATATAAAATTTGATATGCATGCAACTACATATATAATAAACTAAATATATACAATCAAATTCATTTTTTAATTTTTATATATCTTTAATTTTTTTTTTGTAATATAAAAATATCTTGTTCTTAAAAATAATTCAATTAAAGTTTCAATCACTTAAGTGAGCGAACTGAACTAAAGAATAATTCTATATGGTATATATAAAGCCAATAAAAAGCAATAAACAAAATGTATTAATTTACTCGTGATAACATAGGCGCCCTGTAAATGTATGACACCATGAAAAATGAATGCGTCCCTGAAATCAAGCTTGTGCTTTGACAGATCCGAAAGCTTATAAATTTGTTTTGTTTTGCTCGGCAAGAGCAAATGTCATAAATTTCGAGCACTGACATCTGGAAAAATGCCTCAGTACACGTACAGTGTATGTGAGCACAACAGCACTTCCTTATTTTTTATTTCTATGGAAAATGTCTCAAGTTCACTTCAGAAAACGTCAGACTTAACCTCCCAACAGGCAGTGTAAGCAGTTTAGAGATTACGAAAACTTGTTCAGGCAAATATCGAGCTTAAGCTGCAATGTAAACTTTACCTTTAATTTTTTAAATCAACCCTATATATGATATATTTGTAATAAAAACCTAATATATATATACAAATATTTATTGAAAAATTCCACTTTAGATGGCAAGTGCCAATATTTTTGTTCATATTTTTATTATATGTCTAAGGGGATACGATATGTCATACGATATGTCGGCGAAAAAAATGTCGAAATACTAAAAGCCTTGCTACGACGAAGACATTTTTGAACGAAATAAAATAATGTCGAAAAAAGATCGAAATGCCACATTTCAAATAAAGCAACGGAACTTCAAATTAAGTGATGTGTTTTATATGTTTCGTTGCTGGTGATGTAAAAAAAAGATCAAATTCAGTTTAAATTTTAGTAGATATTAATGGCCTTATTTTGTCAAACGGGCATAAACGCATCACTTGGGGTTTATTTGTCTGACAATAAGTTTCATAAGAAACTTTCATTGAGAGAAAAGGAGCTTGCTTCAGTTCATATGAAAATATAATTGCCACATATGAAAAAAACCCGAGTGAGTCAGGTACACACATAGTTACGCTTGACTGTGACTTAGAATTAGAAGTTAAGAAAAACATGGTAAACAAAATATTTTAAACATGATAAGCAATCAAAAAATTTTTTGATTTTAAGAGAGTTACTGCTCATAAGAGAGTTACTCATTGAACTAATTGCATCAATTTAAGAATTGCTAACATTATTTTAAAGGAATTTCAGTTATCGATACGAGCTGAGAGATTTTTTTGCAAATACATTTACCCTTACCTTACATTCCGCAAAAGAAGTAGTAGTATAGATGTAACTAGTTATCGCGTGTGGCGTTAAAACGCCAAAATGAATAATATCTAGTGATAGGCAGTTTTGTTTTTATATTAAGGACTATTTTTTACATTTGAACTAAGAATTTCATAGACATTTTCTATGTTTCTGTTGAATTGTTAAGTAGCCCAGTTATTACTTCTAATGGCATTATAATAACAACCTGTCAAATACTTTAAGGCATCACAAAGAAATTCGGTTTTTTTATCATAGAAAATTTTGAAAAATACACAATATTTAAGAAAAAATAAGGTTGCGCATTTCAATTGCTTCCCTATTCATAAAAATCGCGCCTTCAGGATAGATTCGATAGTCATCACAAAAAATACGCTTTCGTAAAATTAATATAGATTTTTTAACAATAAGAAATACAACAAAATAATAACAAATAAAAATTCTTGCCTATATATTTTTAAATTAAGACTGTCGAAATTAATGTAAATAATGCCGTGCAAAGTGAGTAATTTCGACATTTTTTAAAAAAATGTTTATATATTTTTATATTTGTATTTATTTTATTTTATTTAACGCATCTTTTTTCGTCATTTTTGACTTCGTTGTTTGTGGTTTCATCACGTTATTTTTCGAAATAATTATTTTCATAACATCATCATCATAACATAACATCATCAAACAGTTGCTTACTGTAATAGTGATACAAGGAATTTTAGATTAATAAAGCAGAAGAACTAAAGAAAATATGCTTGAAATAACAACATTACGTACAAGAGCAAATCATTTCATCGTAAAGAAAATAGCACAACAAATAAAAAAGGGTAATTTTTATATTATATACCAAATGAAATATAAATTTTCAGGCTTCAATAATTTATTCATCATAATACATAGTAATAACGTTACTTTAAGAAATCTTGAGTTTAATATAAGCAAATAGTTTACTTTTGCATATAAGCAGCAAACAAATGTGAATTACTTAACAGATTTCGTTTTACTGAAAACTTATTATATTATCTTTAAAATGGTACGATAACCATCAATATCAGTTGTATACTAAGAAAAATATAGGTACTTTTCTTAGAAGGTCTTATAAAAAGGAAATTATATTAAAAAATCGATAACTCCAAATAAATCGAGCGTACTTCTTGAACGCATTGTCAGGCATATATGTCTTGCGCCTTTTAGAAAAAAATTTGTAAAGGTAGAGCCACTTTTATTTATGAAAATTAGAAAAATTATCAATATGTACTTCAAAGTACAACAATAAAATATAACAATAAAGAGAATATACCCAGCATATTATATACCCAACGAAGGGCTAATAGTTCACCTTTCAATTTATTGTATCTTTATTTCCTATTTATAATGGATTTTTTAGAGAAACTTACGGTTTTATGTAATAATAAACCGTGGCCAATTTAGGAAAAAATATTTCTTTCGTTTCATACTAAAAATATTTAAATTTTCTTTTGAATAACACCTAAATCATTCAGATCGGATATATATTAATAAAAATATAGCCGAATTATCATATTAGTTCCATTTAGTAAACATTTTTTTGTAAAATCGATAGCTCGATAAATCCTTCGGTGAATCTTAGAGTACTTAAAAACTGCATATTCAGATCTTGTGGCCAAGGCTATCGTAATCACCCCCATTGTCAAATCGCGGCGCCCAGGAAATGGTAATTTCTCCAAACGAAGTTTTAATTAAAATTTAATTTATGCTCTTACAACTTTTACAACCACGTGGTTCTTGTAATTTCTTGGATTTCTCCACGTGCCTATTATTTGCTAAATTCATCAAAATCTTCAGGTGGCAGCTTTGGTTCTTCGAAAACGTGTGTGCAGAAGAACTCAGCAACTCAGTGCTCAGGCTTGCATTCCATTAAATGTAAATAAGATAGATACCTCCATTGTTTACTTTTATTGTGTTATTTTAACCTTATTTTTCTCGACAAAAACGAACAAAGTTGTCAATAAGCAATAATTTTCCTCAATTCTATCGAATAATAGTGGTTCGCAGAAACATTATTATCAAGATTTGTCCACGATAATCACGTCATGTTTGAGTGCGCGCACTTTCCACCAATGTGAGTACCTTAACTTGTGCAGATTGACATTTGCGTATGTATTCAGCGGCATACATTCGCGCTGAATCTGTGATTCCGCAGTTCTTTCTGTATAATAAGAAAAATAAAAACAAACGCTTCTATCTTTTCTTCTTCGTGCCCAGCTGCCAGGTGCCAGCGCGCTAATCACGCTAATGTTTATATTTTTATTTTTTGGGAAAACGTGTTGTTTTTGTTTGTAAACATAAAATGCATTAAAATTTGGTGAGTCCACACCCTGTATTTGATACGATTTACGCAACATTTGCACGAATCCAGCGCCTCATTTTCTGTTTTAGTTTCCCAAGTTACAACCAATAAGAATTCTCGTTCGTCTGCAATCGATTACCTTGAATAAAGTCCACCGAGCTAGCTACTACCTGCAACCGAATCTGAAACTGAATCTGAATCTGAATCTAAATCTGAATCCACCGTTATTGAGACGCACTTAAAGCCACAACAACAGCAGCAGCAGCATCAGCAAAAAAAGTGAGAAAGAAAAGAAAAACAAACACACCGACACTTCAATGGAATTCTATTCCCCACACCACCATCAGCAGCAACAACAACAACAAGAACAACAGCAGCAAGAACAGCAACAGCAGACCCAGCAACAACAGTCAGTTGGGCCCGGTGACACAATGACATCCGGCGCAGCCGCCGATGCGGCTACTGTAGCTATAGCAAAGGATATGCTACAGCTACATCATGGCGGTGCAATTGTTACCAACACGGAGCATCTGCAGCAGCAACAACATGAGCAGCAGGTTGGTGTACTAGCACCTGCGCCAGCTCAGATGCCGGACAACGCCCTAGGTATTCTTAAGTTCGAGAACGACTTACTATACATCACCGATAGTTGTACCATAATTGGTCGGAACTCTTCTACATCCCACGTGCACTTCCATGTGGCTGAAAACAACCTAGTATCGCGTAAACATTTTCAGGTGCTCTTTGATGCCGACTCCAAGGAGTTTTTCGTGCAGTGTCTGAGTAAGAATGGCATCTTTGTAGATGACTTCCTGCAACGACGCAATGCAGATCCACTTAAGCTGCCTAAAAGGTAAATAAAGCCACGCCCTTTTGGGCTGCGCAAACTACAACATGACCATATATTATTACAAAACTTATTTACATCTAAATTTACAGCTGCGCTTTTCGCTTTCCGAGCACGGAAATACGCATCATGTTCGAGAGCTTCGTGCATGCACCTGCGCCACCTGCCACCAACATGAGCGGTTCACTGCATGCCATGGCCAATCACTGTGGCAATGCCAATGTTATTGTGACCGCAGCTGCTGACAGCGCCGAATCTAATTCTACCGCCAACCTGCTACCTTCGGAAGCTTCCAATGTAATCTATTCACCGCTTAAGATTTCCATACCCAAGAAAGAACAGAAGAGTCCGTACCTCTCGCCCACTGGTAGGTTAAACATTTGCCTTAATTTGTACATATTATAAATTCTATTACGTTTTAGGTACCATAAGTGCTGCTAATAGCTGCCCAGCCAGTCCGCGCCAGGGTTTCCATCAGAACCCCAACTACAATAATTATGCAAATAATAACCTGCAAAACGTAATTTAACGTACTTAGTTTGGGGCGTACTTTATGATTGTATCTTTTTTTATTTTCATTATATATGCTCAGCAAGATCTTTTTCAAACCCCTTCAACGGCCAGTTACAATCATAACGAGAAACCACCCTACAGCTATGCTCAACTTATTGTGCAGGCCATTTCTGCAGCATCTGACAAGCAGCTGACGCTATCCGGCATCTACTCGTTTATTGTCAAACATTATCCGTATTATCGCAAGGAGACCAACAAGGGTTGGCAAAACTCTATACGACACAATCTCAGTTTGAACAGGTGTGCTGCAGGCGTTAGTTGATGTTGTAATGTTAAAAACTAATTGGAATTTTTTTTTTTTTTTTTTAGGTATTTCATCAAAGTGGCACGCTCCCAAGATGAGCCAGGCAAAGGCAGTTTCTGGCGCATTGATCCTGATAGTGGCGCTAAATTGATTGACCATAGTTATAAGAAACGTCGTCAACGCAGTAGCCAAGGTTTTCGCCCATCATACGGCATGCCGCGTTCGGCGCCAGTCTCACCGAGTCACATGGGTAAATTTCACACATATGCCTATTAATAAATTCAGCTGAATATCAGTAGCACTGTAATGCTGTTTGTTTCCCATCTTGTAGAATCCTAGCCCAGTTTCAATCAGATTTAGTACACTTTTTTTAGAACTATGTTCAGAACTAATAAGCTACTTTTACAATTTATAAATTTATTGTTGTGCATATTTTTGCGACTTTATTTTTAATTACCAATTATGGTACAGTGGGGGGACGGGGGGGTTAAACTCGATGATCATCGATGTTAAGAGAAAAAAAAATCGATGTTTTAACATCGATAACGCCATCTCAAACATCGTAACATCGATGTCACGAACATATAATCGACATCCTTAAATTTTACTCGTGTATGAACGCTTTTTTTTATTTTATTTATTTATTAATTCAATTCAATAATGCAATAACGATGTGCTACGAATTGGCCTAGTTGTTGTACAGAAATTACAGGTGTCAGAAGCCAAAACTAGAATGTTCAATAAAATTTAATAATAAAATAGAATCAACATATGTTAATAATTCAATATTAAAATATTGTTTATACTTCAAATTTAGATATGAGAAAAATATATACATACATATGTATATAACAAATCTATAGCTAAGATCTGCCCAGCACGAATAAAGGATAAACTTAATATAAAAATAACCTAAATATCCCCAGCAACAGCAAAGAAAAAAACAATGTAAAAAAATTAAATTAAATCAATTTTAATTAAGAATTTAGATTAAATACCGTTAGAAATTAAATGAGAATTTTAATATAGAGTTTCAACATTTGCGTTCCAAAGCGGCCTTAAATTGACTAACATTCAGTGAGAAATGACGTTCTCTGTAAGGAAGAACAGAGGGCCGAATTACCGATTATACAACTCGAAGTACTTCGTTTTCAATCCGCTTTTAGCATCTCGCCTCGCTTCGTTTTCGTTTATAATGCAATTCGATAAGAGCTGGCATTTCACTTCCAAACGTAAAGCATTTGTTAAAAAACTTAACTGCACTTTATTTTATCAGTTTTACTTACTTTTTCGTATTTAATTGGCTTTTGCCACTCTTTACTTTAGTTGTGTCAAATCCGCAAAGAACTTTCAGTCGTATTCAAAAACAAACGCTTCATATTAGGGCGAATTCGAACACAAACAAGACAGAGGCGTGTTGCATAATAATAAAATTGAATTCTGCTACCATTTTCGATAGGAGCCAACTAGCGTAATTGGCCCTCAGTATTCCAAATTCTACATGCACGTAATATGAACGATCTTTCCATAATAGAAGAAGAAAAAACAGGACTTAACAGCATACGCGTTCTACTTGAACTTGAAAATATAAATTTGTTAACTAGATATAACGCAGCGTTAAAACGAACAATTTTATAGAGCAGTAGTAGAGTGTGCAACCTTACAAAACTATCAAAACTCCTTCCAATAAAGTTTTTAACGTATTCAGAGACCTGATCATGAATGCGGGTGATCATGATTACCCTGTGAAAACATAACTTCAATTTGTTGAAATTGAGTTGAGTGGTTCCGGAATATAATTCCAATCCATACACCAACAAAGGCATAAATAAAGCATAACCTATCCTTTTCCTAATTATAAAAGGCAAAATATAATTAATACTAAACAATTTTCGGAGTGCAAATGATACCTTTGATATTATGTGAAACCAATCAATGTAGAAACCAAGGCTCTTATAATGAGAGATAAATTTTATATCCTCATTATTAACGTAAAACACTGAGGCTTGGCCTAGACTACGTGAAAACAGCATTGCCTTAGTTTTTGTAGGATTTGGATCAATAAAATGTTGCTTCGACCAATTCGAAATATTACTCAAATCTATTAATCTGCAATGCAAAGTTATTTAAATCTCCATCGTGACATAATCCAAGCATTTGCACATCGTCCGCAAAGATGTGTCTAGAGCAGAAAAAAAGGCACTCGAATATATCGTTCACGTACATCATGAATAAAAGTGGCCCCAAAATTTACCCTTGTGGTACTCCCCTACTTAAGTTAATCAAGCCAGATATCGAGTTAAAAGATTGCACTATTATGAGAATACTCATAATAAAAGCTTGTTCAGTAGCACGCCGCTGTGACAAATTGAATCAAAAGCCTTTCTGAAATCCAAAAAACTTTGGACAGCGGTATATTTTTTGTCCGCGACAGCGAATCTAATGTTGTCCACAAGGTCCAGCATGAGATTAGTTGTATTATGACCAGCTCTAAAACCAGACTAAAAAATATATATTAAATTGTATATATTATATATTAAATAATCAAGAATCTGTGACTTCATAATACATTCCAAAATTTCAGAAAATACAGAACACTTATTGGGCGGTAGTCAGAAACGAGTTTAGGATTCTTGACCTTAGGAATAGGCGTAACCTTTGCGACTTTCCATGCTGTTGGGGTAGGTTGACATGGTTAAAATAGTAATGAAAATGTGCAGCAAGTGTGATGACATAAAAGTAAAAATTATTTTTAAAATTTTAAGAGACGTTCCATCCGCACCAACTGCATTAGATTTAACAGACAGAATCGAGTTCCATAGCTCATACTCACTGACAGTTCTGTAAGAAAAATTTTGAATGTTATGATGGTTCCTGTTAGGAGGAGCAGGCTGCAGGGACTGGTCAATGGGCGTTAAGACAGAGAATGCATTAAAACTATCAACGTCAACAGTTGCGCCAGTATCGAAATCACTAAGCACTCTAACATTTCTCAATTTTTGCCACATTTGATTATGAAAACATTCAGAAAAAAAATTTCATGCCAGCTTTATTTCGTTCCTTACGAGTAGTAGATTTAAATTTATTGCGGTACACACAGAAAATTCTCCAGTTACTATCATTTTTACATTCAGAGAAAGTACGCAATGCTAGATCTCTTTTTTCTTTAGCCGTAACTATTACAGGGGATAGCATCCAATCATCCTGAGACTTTTTATGATAACTTTTAAGAAGAACAAAGCTGTTATATGTATTAAGAATGGAGGTGGTAAAAAAATTGATGATGAAATCAACATCAGCATTCAGCTGGGAACTGAAGTTGGCCTTTATTAACCACTGAGTTGACGCGTGAAACAAAAAAATAGTCAATTAGAGAGGATGCATTATACTGCACGTTAAAATGAGTTGGTACAGAATTATGCACGATCGATAAGTCAAAGTTATTACAGAAATTCCTGATAATATCACGCGTTCACACCAAATTCCGAACGCAACAAAAAGACTCAATAATTTTCATTGCTCTATCTTCCTTGTCTGTCCCTGTCTACTACACAGTGTAAAGGTGTGTGGTTCGTGTGTGTTAAGGTTGGTGCCCACTTACGGCACGTAACGAAACGAAACGACAAGCCGGTCAGAATTATTTGGTTTTATAGCCACCGGCTTTTTTGTCCGTTGTTGCCGTTTCGTCGTCGGTTAGTGTGCATGAATACATAAGAACACAGTGTAGTTATATTTTGTAGTTATATTGGCCAACATCGATGTTTTTTGTTCGATAAACATCGTGAATCGATGTTGAGCTTTCGATGTCATCATCGATGTTTTTAAAACATTGGCTAGGTAGAAGGAGGCCAGTCTGTATTTTATGTGCCCTAGTTCCAGGCTGGTCGCTGTGAAGTCTCCTCCGCTAAACTGAGGGAGAATAAAGATATTAAAATGCTCTTTCGCTAAGATACAATTGCGAGGTTTACCCTTACCAGTGGTGTGTAGCAATTTTAATTTTGGAGTTCGCAGATCACAGATCCTATCACCAGTTATCCATGATTCTTGAACTGGGGCAATGTCGACTTCGCCGGATGTCAGGCGAAGTAAGAGAGCAGCAGAAGCTGCTTTACTATGAGGCAGGTTTACTTGTATCACCTGCACCATTGAGTGGCTCCTTTTTCTCCACTATCGTGGCCCAAGACACTTCTTCTTCGTCTGAGTTGAGTAGATAGTGCTCCTCGTAGAGTCTTCCCAGGTGTGCACCTAGTGATTCAGAGCCGGAAGATACGTCATCTTCGCTCTGAGCACTGACTGCGCAAACGCTGTCTACCTCCATCTCTTGGTCGCTGTACGGCTGAGCAGCAGCCTCATTACAAGCTGCAAGGTTTGCCGTGTCCGTCTTGTAGACCCTGATGTGGATCCTATCGAACCCGTAGTCCACGGCGTAATTATTCTTACTGAGCACCTCTAGGCACTCATTGTTCAGAACCAGTACTACCTGCATGGTAGCTTTGTTCGACTGTTCTGTTTTTGCCACTTTCCAGTTATGTGTCGGAATTGTGGGGTTGAAGACTTTAAGCATCTCCAAGATTGCCTCTGGCTCTGATGGGGTAACTGATGGGGCGTGACGGGATGTCTCGTGCTTCAACTGCCTTCAGTTGCGCACACGGGTATACTTCGCCTACTTTAGCGATCGCGGCTTTGTACAGCTCTGCGGATCTGCCATTGGCACAGGCAGTTAGTTTCACGCTGCTTTGGAACCATCCGGCGTCGGAACAGGAGGGAGGTGCTCCTTGATTATCCCGTAAGAACTCCATAGCTACCTTTGCCAATGCGGCTTGTACCCATCTACACTGGTGGTTTTGGATTTTCCCGATTATAAATTCATTCCCAACGGCACTAAACAAATTATAGTTGAACTATTGTGTTCTAATTTGATTGTTTTCAGAAATTAAAATATCGCGCCAATGCTTGAAAACCTTCTGGAAGGACGTTGGGCTTATGATTTCCGAATTCGTGATAGAGGAGAAAAATCTAACGTTGACGTATTTTTATATACGTGCTCAATCGATGGCTTAGGGTTTCAAAATCAGAGCTGTGTAAGATTGCAATCATTTGTTACTGCATTCTTTGAAGTCCCAATCAATGAGTAAAATTCTTGATTGCAGTATTTTTTCCAATTTCGTGAAATAGACTAAAAAAAATTAATTCACCAATCATTTTGAATGATGACAATTGATTTCATTGCCACCATTCCTAATCAATTGTAATTTGACTTGTGAATGCATTAAAGTAACACAAATTGAAAAGTTTTTACGCAATATACTTAGGAAAATTTTGTGTTGATTCTGAATACGGTTTCTTCGTTTCGTTCGTTCCACCATGCCCAGTTTTTCAGATATTAACTTAAAATAGGTAAAATAGGTTTGCTTCTCTCGTATGGCTGACGACGCATATGTGGTTTTTTCTTTTTCGTTTTTTTTTTGATGAGAATTATCAATAACAATTATTTCGATATTTACTCTGCATTTCACGAGGACTAGCAAATACAAGGCTGTAGTTTTTTCGTATTTTTCCGCAATAATTGAAATAATGAATAAAAAAGGAAAGATTTTAACTAAGTGATTTGAAGTCCTAACTGACTTGAATGCAATCAATTACCACATAAATTAATGCGAGACTGCAATCAAATTATAACAAATTTTGCGAATTTGAAATGTTCAAGTCAGAAGTACCGACAAAGAATTATGTATTGCAATCAATTTCAACAAAACCACAAGACTTGAAACGTTAAATGATTGCAATCTTACACAGCTCTGCTCAAAATGACGTTTCAAAATCAGCGGAAATTTCTTTTTTTCACCATAACTTCAATAGTTTCCTTGGAAACATACACATATTTGGTATCAAACGAAAGGTATTAAAAATGCACACATTATGCTATATAATTTTTAGAAATAAATTTTATTTTTATTTTGTTGTAGAAACAACTTGTTGTTTAGTTTAGTTTGAGCTAAATGTGACAGCCTGTCAAAGTTGTAAAAAAAATGTGTGCCACGATTAATTTTATTCTGCGCCAAACTTCATGGGATGGATTTTGAGATAATTTTGAAACAAAAAATAATAATCAGCTGTTTTGCGGAGGGTGTGGATTATATGTCAGTCGTGAGCATGAACTTGCTAAAAATGTTCAAGCATAAAGTGATTTTATACCCTATGAATTTTATACAGTTGGATTTTTATGCTTTTACAATAATAAGGATAATGGTCAGCTGAATTGATAACGGTGGTAAGACCGCCAGTCAGCGTGTTAAAAATGTTATGCGATAACTTTTTTATGTAATCGTCCTGCCAAACCGCTTTGGAAACATATGCTACATACGAGGGCTGTTTGATAATTCACTGAAAAATTAAACAAGGTATGATTTTTACTGCAAAAAAGTTTTATTTCTCAATATAGTCAGTCTCCTTTTAGCTCGATACACTTTGTCCAACGTTCCTCCAATTTTATGATCCTATCCGAAATATACGTTTTCGGCAGGTCCTCAATATAGGCCTCTATTTCGGTGATGAGCTCCTCTCTGGTGGTGAATCTCTTTCCGCCGGGCCATGTCTTCAGGTTTGGAAACAGAAAATAGTCGCTGGGGGCCAAATCTGAAGAATATGCTGGATTAGGAAATAATTCGTTGTTAAATTCATGGAATTTTGTGAACGCGCGCATTGTCTTGATGGAAGAGCACTTTTTTCCTTGCAAAATGGGGACGTTGAAACGGTCCAATTCGGCTGCATATTATTCGCCATTGATCGTTCTTTTCGGTGGAAGGTAATCGATGTAAATTAACCGCGTTCATCCCAAAATATTGTCGCCATAACCTTTCCGGCCAATAGCACCGTCTTCGCCTTCTTCGGTTCGGTCGGTAAAGTTCACTGTTTCGATCGTTCTTTTGTCTCTGGTATGTAGTGATGGATCCATGTTTTGTGCACGGTTACTAATCAAGGGGAAAAATCTTTCTTATCTTTGTTCAACATCGCCAAACACGCCTATGAATCAGTCAAACGATCGCGTTTATGGTCGAGAGTGAGCAAACGTGGCACTCATCGTGAATTCTAGTGACCATTTCTGGTGTGGGGACCTCATTTGGGTGTACACAACGTTTGGCGTCGCTTGTGCTTGTACGACCACATCGGAATTCAGTAAACCGCTTCTTAACCATTGATATTGATAGTGCAGAGTCCCCAAAGTATTTATCAAGCCTTTCCTTGGCTTGGGTGATGGTTTTTTGCGCAAAAAATAATGCTTGATGAGCACACGAATTGACTTTTTTCCATTTTCGCCAAATTTCACACGATCATCTGCTGTCAATGATGTCAATGGCGGTCAAACACAAACCTAAGCGTCGCAGCGAGCTGAAATTTTGACAGTAGTCTATTAACGGATGGTAGTTGATAGGATAGGAAGCCTTCCCATGCTTCTCTTATTCTAACAGTTGCAGCCGAAGATTTTACAACTGTTCTTAAATCTAATTTGTGGGCCGATAATATTCTTGTTACTGAGTTCAAGCCAAAAAATAAGTCTAAAAGGGTGACTCAAGCCGCCCGCCAGACTCAAAAAAACTAAATAGGCTGTCCCTTTACTATCAAAATGTAAGGGGACTACGTTCTAAGACGCAGAGCTTATTTCTATCAACTCAAAATTGCTCTGAGGATATTATCGCGTTAACAGAAACGTGGCTGAACGGAAGCATTACTGATTTGGAATTGTTTGACAATAGTTTTCAAGTTTTTAGAAAAGACAGATACACTGACAATATTTCTTCTGTCGGTGGTGGTGTCCTTTTGGCTGTGAGGAACTGCTTTGCCAGTTTTATTGTTGACATTCCCTGCTCTTCTAATATTGAACTAATTTGCGTTAAAGTTATACATTGTAACTCTAATGTATATGTTACTATGCAAGCCTTGCGGAGTGCATAGATTACATAATTGATTTACTTGACGTTAATGACGACATTTTATTATTGGGCGATTTTAATCTACCTGATTTAAAATGGCATTCTTCTGACGATGATACGTACTATTGTGCATCTAATTCGAAGACCCGCCAAGAACATATATTTGTTGATAATATATGTTCAGACTTACAACAAGTCAGTTGTATTTATAATAGCCTTGAAAGACTTCTTGACCTGGTCTTAACTACAGGCAGTAACAATGTTGTTGTTAAGAGGGCCTTTCATGCTCTAACTACTGTTGATGAATATCATCCACCATTGAGTATTTGGTACAAATCCGACAGAGCAAATATAGTAAATTCTAATTCAGCAGATAAGCTTTATGAATTCAATTTTAAAAAAGCTGACTTTTTGAAGTTGAATCAGTTGCTTCATGGTAAACTTAATGCAATTTTGGAATATATAAAAGGAAATTGCCTTGATGACTCCATACATTTTTTTCATATGGAACTCTTTGCTGTGTTTTCTCAATCAGTACCTTATAGTCTCAAATTTGCGAGGAATTCTGCGTACCCGTGGTACACAAAGGATTTAAAGACTTCGCAACAACAGGAATAGGGCATGGAAGAAATACGTCTGTAGCTTAGGCTCAAACAACCTAGAAACTTACAATCGTTTGTTTCTGGAATTTGAAAATCGCTCAGCTACATTATATCACGAATATTTAAATAATGTTAAGCTGAGAATATTGACAGATCCAAAGAAATTTTGGGGATTCGTAAACACAAAGAAGAAATCTGATGGATTTTCTTCTTCATTTAGAACTCCTGAGGGATTTATTGACAATCCCGTCAAAATTTGTGGCCTATTTGCCAATCTTTTTAAAGAATCATTCTGTTCAGATTCTTTTAATCCTGATGGAGGGTACTTTGAATATATGAATTCCGAACCCAGAGTATCTTTGGAACATATATCCTTCACTCCAGAGGATATTTTAATGTATATTAGATCGATCGATGAGGAGTTTGGTGCTGAACCCGAGGGTGTTCCTGCCGTAGTGTTAACACAATGCGGTTCCGTTTTGAGTCAACCACTTTCTTTATTATTCAATAAATCTATTAACGAAAGTTATTTTCCACTTTTTTGGAAAAAATCATTTATAAGTCCTATTTTTAAAATGGGTTGCAGGAACGATGTCAGTAACTATAGGCCTATTGCTAAGCATATATCTCATCGATTCCAAAACTTTTTGAGCGGATGGTGTATGATCGGGTGAAAATTCACTGTGGGGAAGTCATAACAACTCGTCAGCATGGTTTTGTGAATGGCAGATCCACTGTGTCTAATCTTCTCGATTTTACAACATTCTGCTTAAATTCTATTGATTCTGGTAACCAGGTCGATTGTGTTTACACTGACCTTAGTAAGGCATTTGATAAACTACCACAAAATCTTATCTTATTTAAACTTGAGTTAATGGGATTTCCACAATATTTTGTGAACTGAAATAAACGTATTTAGTGGAGCGATCTTATCAAATACGTTTTCGAGACGTTTTGTCTTCTGAATTTATTGCTGAATCAGGTGTTCCTCAGGGTAGCCACCTTGGTCCTCTTCTGTTTATTTTAGCTTTCAATGATGAAACTCACGTCATTGAACACTCTCATCTGCTTATTTATGCCGATGATATGAAAATATACAGAACGATTAATTCTAGAGATAATTCAGATCTACTCCGAAGTTGTTCTAAAAATTCTTCAGAAGTTTGGTTCTCTAAAAATAATATGTTTCTAAATCCAGATAAATGACCTTTTCGCGAAAAAGGAATAATTTTATTTTTGATTATAAGATTAAAGATACTGCCTTGAGTCGTGTAGACACCGTCAAAGACCTAGGTATATGCATGGATTCTAAGCTGTCGTTTAACATTCATATTGATAATATTTGTAAAAAAGCATCTTCAATGCTTGGTTTTGTAAAACGCTGGGCCAAAGAATTTAATAGCATGATTACAACTACAACGTTGTATTATGCAATCGTGCGTCCTCACTTAGAGTATGCAAGTCAAGTTTGGTCCCCAAGTTACAATGTGCATGTTGATCGAATAGAAAGAATCCAAAAACGTTTTGTTCAGTTTGCTCTAAGGGGCTTAAGTGGAACTGACATATTAGACCTTCCTCCTTATGAGGATCGTTTAAAACTATTAAAAATGCAGTCTTTAGGTGATCGAAGGAAATCGGCAGATATCGTATATTTACACCAGCTCATAACAGGTGTATTCGATTCTCCAGAACTTCTTTCTCACATAAATTTTAACACTAACCGTAGAAGCAGTAGAAACGCTAACAACTTAATTTATTTGCCATTTAGTAGAACAAATTATATGGCTACTGCTCCTTTAAGTCGCATGAGTTCCTTTGTTAACAATTGTAGCGTTTTTGATGTTAATTTGTCAAAAGGTCAACTCAAAAGTAGATTAAAATTAGTTGTGTAAATAGATCTATGTATACGCATGGTTAGTTGTTACGTCTTGTGTTGTCCCTGAGCCCAACCCATTTATTGGTGGGTAAATTTTTCCCACATTAACTTGTTTGTGGTCACGGGTATCCATAACATTGATATTTTCAATGATTACTGGGTAGTGGCTTTAGATGGGTTAATGCTGAGGAAGTGCGATATAGCTGTAGTAGCTGAACTCTATTGTTATTGCATGTATTTTATTTTATATCAGTGTTGCATTTAAGGTTACGGGAAATTTAATTTTTCACTGAATTATCAAACGGCCCTTGCATCATAAACTATCGAAAAATGGAGTTTTTTGGTAGAGTTTAACGAGAAACTTCCCTTAAATAAACTTTCTTCGAATGCTTTTTAATTTTTTTTTTTATTTTTCTTGCGTGGTAAAGTTTTGAAATATATTTTGAATTTTTTTTTTATTATTATGTATAATTGTTCCAAAAACTATATATTAAATTTTTCCAACCATGTTTGTGTCTTGTGAAATATCTTAAGCAATTAAATTATTTTGTCTTAGCATCAGACTTAGGCTCTTCGAGTGCTTTTATTAAGCCCTCCGGAGTTACATATTTTTCATTAATTGTTATAAACTTGCGTACTCTAGGCTTTTTTTTGCGATCCATTTCCGTTATTTCGCACCACGTTGGTCCTCTTGTATAACGAACATCATCGCGTGTTAACGCATTTCGTAAATTAAATAGAATACTATTAAAAATGAAGCTTCCACCAGCTAAAACTATTATTGGAATAACTTCGTAGTTCTTTAGAATTACTTGAGGGCTAAACATTGATGGTTTTTTTAGAAATGGTGTCATCGGCATTAAGCGAAATTCATATTTTATCGAATTATGTGCCAAACGTGATTGAGCCATGTTCAAGATGGGATAACGTCGGGGTAGACCCACTAATTTTGAATTAGTTACAATTTTGCGAATTGCGTAACGGTGCACCATGTTGCTGTAATAGTTGCTCTTCGAATTTACAGTATAATACAATTTTGGGTAGAGTGTAACGGTGAACTAGGACGCAATAAACGTTGCTTTTAGAATTTAGATTATAACAGTTTGTCGAAAAGTTTCACATAGTTAATATAAATAACGGAAAAATTTATCAGTGAGTTAAAAAAGAAATTGAAATTAATAATAAAAAGTTATTTGATTAAACTTTCTAAGGAAGTTTAAATAAAATTTTATTTTTAATAAACAAGTTATTAATCAACAAACATGCTATACTGAAGCTGATTATGTCATAATTTAGCACGATATGTAAAAAGGGAGAAATACACGACGACTACCACGTCTAGTTTTCACTCTGATCGCATTTAGCCTGCATAAGATAACATAATAAAACTTAGAGCTGGGTCAAATATTGTCATTATTAAGCAGTATGCGAAAAGTAAACGGAATAATTTGAGAGTGTTCCTGTGAAGTTTGGTGTTGATTGAACTAGGGGGCGTGGTACCTCCCATACAACCCAAATTTGCTCTTACGCCCACAAACAAAAAAAAATGCTAAATAGGGTGAATCGGATAGCGAGATCAATCCGAAAGCCGGTGGTTCCTTGGGTCAATACAAGGAAAAAATCGTATGGGAGGGGAAGGGGGTGGGGTCTATTCTCTTACTCTTAGGAGCTACGGGGCTAATTACTCACAACTTAAAAACTCACTCACAAAAAACTTATTTTGAGAGCTTATTGCAAGGCACCCTTCTATCACCTTTATAACAGTATATAAACGAACCTCACCGACTTAACCGTTCCCGAGCTGTGCTCGTGTCAAGATGAACTTAGTCCTTTGAAACTATTAAATCTCAACTTTGAGTGCAAATTTCTCAAAATTTCGCGTAATAAATACATTTTTTTTATAATCAATATTATAATTTATTTAATTCTATTTTCAATGACACCTAAAACATAAACATAGCTCTAAAAATAAAAAAGTTGGCTATACTAAAGAATTAAACTTACTATAAAGCATATGAAGGTAGCATAAAACCACTTTTTATTGGTACTCTAAGGGTCAAGTTAACGGTACTAGAGTTTTTATGAAGATTGATGGTGTCGTACAATTCAGTTCATGGTACTGATAATCAGAATTTTTTTTTTGCATGAATGGCAACTCTGGTGAACTTAAATTATAACTACAATTTAGAATAGTACATTTTGTGGTACGATTTTACAGAAATCGTATTGAGTCAACCAAAAATTTAACTTCTTAATAATTTTTAAAAAAGTTTATTTTTTACTCCACCGGATTTTTTTTGTGGGAAAGAATGAAACACCTCGTCTATGCAGAAGAACTTTCTTGAGAAAGCAGTTGATGGAACGAATAAATACAGCTGCTTCACTTCTACAACAAGAAATGAACGAAACGAAACGAAACTCAAACATGCAATGAGATGGTAGAATCATGCATTTCATTCTAAACAATGGAGAACACTTGGAACATATTTTATAATTTTTCTTTCTCATTCATAAAAAAAACAGTACAATGAGTTATACAGTGAGATAATATCATTGTTTTCTAATAAGTATAATTTGTTTAGTATAGCCAAATTTTTTTATTTTAGAGATATGCTTATCGCTACCATAATATAGAAAGGCCCTAACTCAATTTTTTTTACATTATAGGAGAAGAAAAAAACTTCATAAAAAACAAAGTTCTGCAATTTCTACAGTAAAAAGAATTGTAACATCGCTACATCACTTATAGTTTTTAATAAAAAAATTTGTTTACAAAAAATTCGAAACTACAGAACTTCATTTTTTATTAAGTTTTCTCCTTCTCCTATTGACTTAGGGCCTTTTGAGATAGGGCCTTTCTATATTAAGGTAGCGTTATGGTTTTGGTGTTATTGAAAATAGAATTGAATTGAATAAATTATAAAATTGATTAAAAAAAAAAAGAAAATTTATTTATTACGAGAAATTCTGAGAAATTTGCACTCAGAGTTGAAATCAAGTAGTTTCAACCGATTGAGTTCATCTTCATACGAGCACAGTTTGGGAACGGTTAAGTCGGTATCGTTTGTTGTTATACCGTTAGGAAGGTGACTTCATTGCCTTTGCTCTCAAAATAAGTTTTCTGTGAGTTACTTTTCCTGCTGGAAACAATAGTAATGTTAGTCAACATCGTGAAATACTAATTAACCCTGTTGCTACTAAGAGTGTGAGGATAGGACCCCTCCCCCTCCTGTACGATTTTTTTCTTATCTTGACCCAAGAAATCACCAGCTTTCCAATTGACCTCTCTATCTGATTCTCTCTGTATATCGGACGGTTTTAATAATAAAAAACGAAAATTTAGCAATTTTGTTAGTAAAAAATGGGCGTGGTGGCACTATATCTACGCCAACTTTTCAGAAATCATTTTAATTCCTGAGATGTTCCTATGTTTGATAGTGAATCTTGGTATGCAGGTGCTATGGGTTCAAGTGGCAGTCATAATGTATATATAAATGCTGTCACGCCCACTTTTACCGCCCACAAATCAGTAAAAATGCTTTATTTCAGACGGTTTTTACAGTAGAAGGCTTAAATTTGATTAGTTTATATGATACATTAGTTCATATGGTTACTGTCAGAAACTGTTAAAAAAGTGGGCGTGTCAAACGTTATCTACGCCCACTTTTTAGAAATCATTTTAATTTCTGAACCGAATACGTTTTGATAGTGAAACTTGGTATATAGTTGCAATGGGAGCAAGTGGCAGTCATTATATAATGTATGTATAAATGTTGCCAGGCCTAGTTTTCCGGGTCTTTATATCTGTACAAAATTTATGTATGTATATTAAGGCTCCTCACGAAAAAAAGTTCAGTTCGGGAAGTGTTGAACTAAATTTTTTCTAAAATGATTTTTGTGATCATTCAACAAAAATGATATCTATTAAATTGATGATAAAATCATTTAAAAAATGTTGTCGATGTTCGGGAAAGCCTATTAATAGTTTGTCTATTTGACCAGTGGCGGACGTGGCATGCTGGTTGAGGTGCGTGGCTTGTATGCAATAGAACCCACGTTCAAATCCCATCTGACACAGGATGGTTTTTAATTGAATTAATTTTTCTGTTCAGCCGTCACCTCTCTGCAGACAATGGCAAACCTTAGAGATTAAAAATACTGTCATGAAAAACTTCTTGCCAACATAAGGCGTTCAGAGTCGGCATAAAGCTTGTTCAAACATTTCAAAACACAATTGATTATAAGTAACTCGGTCAAAGTCCTTTCAAGGGCTAAAATGTCCATTTTGTTTTTTTTTTGTCTATTTGAGCAAAACGTACCGTCAAAATTTATTAAAAAAATGTTTATTGATATTTTTAAAATTACCCAATTTTCAACCCTTAAAATAATTTTAGAAAAAATTTAGTTCCAAAGGTCCCCACTTCCCCCTTAAATTTTTCATTTTAATTTTACTGTTTTTTAAATTTCAAAAAAATGTGTTAGTTCTGCGAGCAATATTCGCTATCTACATCCTTGCTTCGAATGCTTAGTACATCGTATAAGATACTGTTTCTAGCAAAATTGCAATAGCTTATAATTTATTTATTTTATCTTAATGTAATTTGCAGATAACTCTCGCGAAAGCTCGCCACTGCAGGATATTGTTTTGCAGTCTGCTCCAGGCTCTCCTGGGATTTCCCTGGAAAATCGTTCTGCTGAAGGTAGTAGTTGTGATTTGTTTACCCAAATTTTTGTATTGACTATCTTTTAACCTCGCAGATCTTATTTATGGAAATCAAAATATGCATCAACAATCAGCAAACAATTCTCATCATCAGTACAAGTAAGTGTGTTGAACTTTATAACAAGCTAAATTTTGTTTAAATATGTACTTTCAGTAGTGGCACTCCTTACTACGTTACCAACCAGAACACAGTTATGGGCGGTGTCGGCGTAGTAGGCGGTCAGTCGCATGTCGAGAGCAGCGGTGGCAATGGCGTTGGTGCTCTAATAGCACTCAAACGTAATCATGCTATGGCTGCAACAGCTCCTACCAGCGCAATATCGATGGCAGGACATCAACAACAGTCTCAGCAGCAACAGCAACAGCAGCAGCATCAGCTACAACATCATCCCGATATTATCTATGAAGAAATGCCGACAGACTATAGCGGCAACATGGAATCAGGTGATGAATGCGATGCTGCCAAGCGGCCAAAATATATATCCGAAGTACTCTGATGTGTTTCTGTTATGGCAACAACATAAATTCGGTACCTTGATTTTCATGGGCAAACAAACCAACTTTAAGCTAACAATGTGTATGTGTGTGTGTGTTTGTGTGCTCTGCTACACGGTGCTACGGTGCCCAGCCACTACGACCCATGGAATATCCAACTGTACGCTGTTTATTATTATTATTGTTGCTAGTGAATAAAATTAACCATAAAAATATTATAACAACAACTACAACAAACAAGTATATTGGTAGATATATGATTGCACTTTATTTCTTAAAATCAAATTCAATTGAATTCAATGTTTGGACAAAGTAATGAAATACAAATAAAGCGGTTTTAATTGGAAATCAAAATGTTAACAAAACTAACTGAAAAATCTTAGAAAATTTCAAGTACAAGTAAATAAGAATTGGTGTGTGTATCCATTAGTTATGAGAGTTTATTTTTAGAATCTTGCATGACAGTGCTTATACCTTTTTACCATGCTCTGCCATGTTGTTGTCGCCATCATTGTGTGGTTACTGCAGCTTGTGATGCTGAGTGATGACGTGTGGAACGTGTTGCTGCACCTGTTCGACAATTGTTTGAACCTGTGGTGGCACAACGGCTTCAGTGACTATTACTTTATTATGATGATGTTCGAGTACTTGTGGCACGTGTTGATGAACCTGCTGGACAACCTCTTCGGCATGCTCTGGAACTTGCACTGGGCTGACCGGCACTATTTTCTCACTAACAACCTGTGGTATCTGCTGCTGTTCTTTTTGCTGGTTGATGACATGTGGAATGTGTTGTTGAGCCTGTTGCACAACTTGTTGAACGTGTTGCTGCATCTGCTGTAGTTTGTCTACTATGTGCTGTTGGTTAGATTGAGGAATATGCTCCTGAGGCATGACGACTTTTTTCTCAGTCACTAGTGGAACTTTTACACCTTCGGATACATGTTGTTCGATGACTTGTGGAATGTGTTGATGTGCCTGCTGCACAACGTGCTGAACATGATGTGGAATGGTTGCTGAACCCTTATTTTTCAAATCCTGCACATGACCTACAACTTGATTAATATGATTGGTGATCTTATTCCTGACTTGTTCTGGCAGTTTATGTTCCTTGATATCTTTTTTTACTTGTGGAACATGTTGCAAGATATGATTAATATGCTGTTCGGCCAATTGTTGCACGTGTGGAGGCACTTCAGCGGGCGCTGCTTGTTGAACCTGTTGTTCCACAGCGAAAACTTGCGAGCAAAGCACTAAAAACAGTGGACAAAGTTTTATTAAAAAACTAAAGCAAAAATGAACAACTTTTCAAACTCACCTAACAAAATAATCAGCTGCATTTTCAAAAAGTTTATTCTACAAAGCAGCGCTTGGTGTTGTTTTGGGTTCAGAATGCTTTCTGTGCTTAGATCTGCGCAGTCAAAGCGTATTTATACCAAATGCTATTCACCTGTGCACCTGTGTTTATAAAAGATATTTTCTGCTTTTTCCTTGAAAACATTACGATTTGAGAATATATTCTTGTATTATGCATATTTCCAAATTATACAAAATAATTTGACGATTATTACTCAATATTTTGCATTCCTTAATCTGTAATGTTCATTCATACAACCGGTTGTATTGTTTTTTTTTTAACTTCTTTTAGTGCTGTTTTAAAAATAACTAAATTAAGGCAAAATTTGGCATAATCAGCGAATTGACACAAAGGATGAAACCCATTTTCATAAATTGTATTATTGTTTAATTATTCTTCCTTTTGCGTCACGCATTATTGGAAATTCAGCTTAAATTGTTTTTAGGTGCAGTGCCACTATGGATTGGAACATAAAACAATTCGACCGGCAGTCTTCCCAGGAAAGGTTCCCAGGTGTCACTCGCTGATTTGAATGATTTTCGGTTATGTTATAGAGGACAAAAATTTAAGTTTGAAGTATTTTTTTATACGTGCTCAATCGTTGGGTTAGGGTTTCAAAATATAAGCGCCCAATTGTAATGAAATTTGGTTTTAAATTAAAATGATTGCGGTAATTTCAAAAATGAAGTCAGTTTTTTTGTGAATCTCATAGTTTTTTCAAAAATAAGCATTTTTTAACGGTTTTACAGGAGTTTGGAGTGCATATGATTGGTATGAGAAAATTTTGCATATGGGCTAAAAAATCCGGCAAATTCTGCATAAATCTTTAATTCTAAATAAGCCTGTGGTCAAATCATATATTGAAAATGCAAAAATGGAGAATGTTTAAAATTATGAAGCTCCAAATACTGGCCAAATATTAGACAAATTAGTTTTCTTTATTTTCAGACTGAAATTTCCAGTGAATTTATAAAATTATTTTCTTTTTGTTCCATTCATTTATTCACTAATTAAAATAAATTGATCACAAAAATTTTTTCATTTTAATTTTCGCTTTCGGAGCTTTCTCCGGAAGAACACTCGGAAGGATTTACTATTGACGAATACAAGTCCTCATTGGCTTCAACCTGAGTTCCTGGTTTCAAAACATAATAATCGATTAATTTGTCGTCGGATTTATTTTTTTTTGCTTGTAATATTTCTTTTACAGGCAATTAAAGGATCCGACGAGAGAAGAAGGTGCCGTAAAAGGTCTTTGTTCGTGTCTTCTCGTCCCGTTTTTCTAGTGTGCTCTAAACGGTATTTGCGAATGCTCTTATGGATTGATTATAGTGCTTCCAAGAGCTAACCGAACTCGTGGGTTTTTATAGATTTACCGCTAGATAACACCCGTAATATAACTGAGAAGTTATAAATGAGGTCCTTGTCGATTTTTGTGATATCTACTGCTACGTCGACTTCTAAAAAAACCTGCGTGCAGTATTCCCGTCATTATTTCAGTTTCAAGGACAGACCCACTCGTGCTCCCTGAAGATCCATACCATCCAACTTTAGAAATTGCTCTTAGTTTTCCTAAACAATCTGTAAAGAATCGTATTGCTCAACCTCCTGCTGAGTTAAATTTTAAAAGAACCAATTATGTTTTGTTATAAAACAATATATCTAATATTAACTGGACATCCGTACTAAATATCGTTAATACACAAACATCGCCAGAAAACCTTGACTTGGCTGTCTCTGCTTTTAATAGAACTCTCAATGATTGTTTTCTATCATCAGTACCACTGAGAAAAGCCCGTTTAGCATCTGGTCCTGTATGGTTTACTGAAGAACTGAGAAAATGAAGAAACTTAAAATCCATGCATTATAAAAAACTTCAAAAAACTCATAGCATTACAGATTTTGGTTCTTATACCTCTATTAAGTACAAGTATCGTCAATTATGCAAGCAATCTTACGATATTTATTTAATAAAAGTAAAATTAAACATCAAATCTGATGTTAAATCATTCTGGAACTTTGTAAACACAAAACGCAAGATTGATTCCTATCCTTCTTTTATGAAATATAAAACTGTTGAATCAGATAGCGAGAATATCATTTGTAATCTTTTCGCTGACTTTTTCAAAGCGACTTATTCATCTTCATGCTATGATAATCTAAGCTATCAATTTAGTGTTCAATGTGGGGATATTTGTCTCCCAATAATTGATACTAACACGGTTTTATCATACTTAAAAGCTCTTAAAACGTCATACAAAAGTGGTCCCGACAATACACCGTCATGTATACTAAAATATTGCTGTGATGAATTAGTAACTCCATCACTTTGCTTTTTTCTTCTTCATTAAAATTTTGCTATTTTCCAGTTGCCTGGAAGTCGTCAATTATTATTCCGTTGCACAAGTCTGGTAACAGGTCTTTAATCGATAACTATCGTGGAATTGCAAAATTAAGCGCTTTGCCGAAGCTTTTCGAGGCAATCATTATTTCACAATTATCACATAGTGTTAAATCTTTATTGTCTCCACTCCAACATGGATTCGTTTCAGGAAAATCTACGGTTACAAACCTACTTGAATTTACTTCCAAAACCATTGAGAATTTTGGAAAAGGTTTACAGACTGATGTTATATACACAGATTTTAGTAAAGCTTTTGATGTTGTTAATCATAAACTCTTAGTCTTAAAGCTATATCTTGCTGGATTCCCCGCAACACTTGTAAGATGGATTGAATCTTATTTATGCAATAGAACACAACGTGTTCTCTTAAAACTTGTGAAATCTCATGAGTTTTCTGTCACTTCTGGTGTACCTCAAGGAAGCCACCTCGGACCTCTTCTTTTTTTACTGTTTATAAATGATTTGCCATCTGTCATAAAGCATTCGAGTATTTTAATGTACGCAAACGACGTGAAACTATTTCTTCCTTTCAAAAATGCTAATGATGCCGTTCTCTTGCAAGCTGACATAGACCATCTTTATAGCTGGTGCTATGTGAATCGTATGAATCTTAACATGAAGAAATGGAAGCATATGACTTTCACTCGAAAATCTCCTGTCACATGTATTTATAAAATTTGTGACCATACATTAGAGACTTTAGATGTCTTTCATGATCTTGGAGTAACTATGGATACTAAACTTCGCTTTCATAATCATATTAATAAAATTATAAATCGAGCAAATAGTGCTTTAGGTTTTATTAAACGATGGGCAAAAGAGTTTAATGATCCCTATATAACAAAAACCTTATTCACCTCTCTAGTGCGACCTATTTCAGAGTATGCTTCAATTAATTGGTGACCTCGATGCAGTTGTTACATTGACGACATAGAATCAGTTCAGTAAAAGTTTATTTTGTTCTGCTTAAGCCATCTTTACTGCAATTTCAACTGTCACCTACCACCTTATGAATATCTTCTGCAACTTTTAAATCTTCCTAATTTAAATAATCGGAGAATTATGCTAAATGCTACTTGGATTTTCAAACTTTTCAAACTCCGACCTAGAAGATCTTTTGAGTTACTTTACATGAACTTTTGTAGAACTAATTACTTGCAAAACGTACCACTTAGAAGCGCTTGTGGGGACTTTAATTTTGTTTCAGATGCAATTTCTTTAAATGAATCCGTTTACTCAATTAAATTTAATATTTTAGATTATCTACAGTATCGCCACTAATCGGGATCATGCTTCCAAGGATACTTAATATTTTCCTGTGATGTTTGGTAACAACTTATACAATCTAGCTGTATAGTTTAATATGATTATCCAGAGCGAGACCACGTCCGTCTCGCCTGGCATATGCCAGTTTGACGCCGTACGACTAGCTTTGCATGTGTGAGCTGTGCTCTAATCCATATTTATATAGATATACACGCTATAGATATATTTTGATTATCCAGAGCAAGACCTCGTCTGTCTTGCCTAGCACATGTATGAGCTCAACCTCGTCCGTCTAGCCTGGCATATGGGAGCACCGCTCTAATCAATTCATTCTATTTACTACTAAGAAGCTAACCGGCTTGCAACTGAATATACCTGAAATCCTGACATTTTTACATTTTCATAAAATTTAATTGTACATATAATAATTTGTTGTTCCAAAGCCTTGTTTTACTTGGTCAACTATTAAATCAGTTTTTTCCATAAATTCCCTCTGAATTCGGGGTTTACTTTCTAAAAATGCAGCTCTATTTACATCTCGTAGTTGCCAGGATTTAAATGCGAGACGATATGCTATATGAAGCAGGCATTCAAAAAATCGAATATAGCAATGAAGAATTGATAAGCCAAACTTAAAGTACTCAGAGTTGCCGCTTGCTCCTTGCACAATTTGATTCATTACAGTCGGACTAGCTTTGCATATGAAGCATCTGCTGGCGGAGCTCGTATTTGACAAAACAGTTGCTACAGAACCATCAATCATGGTACAGTGGATTTCATATGACACTTCGGCAACTTCACCATTAGTTTGAAATACATCACATTCCAAATCGCTTATTTTTTTCTTCATTGATATTCCTTAAGAACCAAGTCTTTGTTTTCCTTGGTATGGATAAATTTCACAACTCTACAAAATAGTGTAGATGACGGTGTTTTATTCACCCACACTTCCTTCTTTTTGGACGAATGAATTAATCTGCAAATATAGTAAACACCATGATTACGTAATCGTAATCATAAATAAACTCTTGAGGATCTTGACTATGCCGATGACATATGTCTTCTCTCCGTGAAAAACTCAGACATGCAAAAAAAGCTAAACGACCTCGTTGTCAATTCCGAGAAAGCTGGCCTACACATCAACATCAACAAGACAAAAGCGATGTGCGTCAATCCCACACATCGGCCTTAACTCAGGCCTTAACATCGGCACGGAAGCAATTGAGTACGTAGAAGACTTCCAATATCTCGGCAGCATCCTATCCCCTAACAACAGCGTGTTAAAAGACATACAAGCAAGGATAGGAAAAGCAAAAGATGCGTTCGCCCAATTGGGTAGTAATTGGAACTCGTCTCTACTTTCTATCCATACCAAGCTCCGTATTTTTAAGTCCAACGTGCTGTCAGTTCTTTTATATGGTTGCGAGACTTGGCCCACGACCGAGGCGCTAAACAGCAAAATACAGAGCTTGGTGGCCCAACACTATAAGCAGTGACAGCTTGCTTAGAAAATGTGACATGCTTCCGATAAGGCAAACAATCAAACTGAGAAAATGGAGCTGGATAGGCCACACCTTGCGTAAACCACCCATCGAAGTATGCCGCCAAGCTCTCGACTGGAACCCGCAAGGAAATCGAAGAAGGGGACGCCCTAAACTGACATGGAGGCGATGCCTGGAAAAAGAGGTTACCGAGTCGGGATATTCCTGGGGCCAACTCATACAGCTGGCTCAAAACAGAACGAGATGGAAAGGGGTTGTTGAGGCTCTATGCTCCGCCTAGGAGCTCGAGGAAACTATGATGATAAACCAAAAACTAAAATGAAAGAATTCAATTTAATTTTAAAATAAAAAAAAAAATTTTAAAAACAAACAAAAGTTACATCAAAAGAGAACTCGGACATTATATTTTCATCAAATATTAATGCGTTTGAAACTAATTTTCAATATTTTGTCGGCAAACCTTTTGCCAACAAAATCCAATCACCCAGGCATAGATTCAAGAACATTTTTGCAGACCGATGGATCAATTTTGGTCAATTCTGCCTTTATTGCAGTTTTCAAGTCGTTTTTGTTAGAAATCATGTACTTTTTCAGTTCCTTTTCTAAGTGTGCCCATAAATATTCAAGATCATTAATGTCAAGTGGTTGTGGAGGCGTTTCAATTACATGAGGACAGTTATATAGGAGCCACAGTTATATTAGTCGTACATTTTGTACTTAGGGTCTTCATCTTGATAAAATCTAAATGTATCTTTTGTAACCAATTTTTTAGCACTTGGCTTTAAATTTTGTTGTAAAATTGCTAAAAACTTTTTGTGCTCCATAATTCCATCAATAATGCATAACTGTCCTGGGCCAGGAGTGGACATGCAGCCCGAGACCATCACTGACCGACCCTCCGCCGTGTTTTACGGTGGCGAGTAAATTCTTTTCTTTAAGCTCTTCATTAGGTTTTCTCCATACATAGGACTGATCATCGGATCTAAACATGTTAAACTTACTTTCATCCGTGAAAATAACTTCATTCCAAAAAATGTATTAACTTATGTAAGTTTTTGCAAATTGTAGCCGCTTATTTCTATTGCGCTTATTAATAAAAGGTTTCTACCGAGCAACTGCTCTATTAAGGGAGTATTCCTGTTTGGAAGGCTGTTTTTGGACTCTTTTTGAAAAACTTCTCATTTGAAAACGCAAAGAGTTATTTAAATTCTGTTTTTTTATTGTATGAGGAACATATTAAATTAAATAAAAATTTTTATTTCCTTTGTACGAGGCTGTTCAAAAAGTTGTCGGCCTTCAAAGTTGGACGTCGAAAAAAAGGTATGCTGCTTGCGGCCCGGATACTCGACTTCGGATCATCTGAAATGGAAAAAGTAAACGGCGTTAGATTCAGTACAGATGTAATTCTGGTCCCTACCTTAATCATAATTTTGCGATTATTTTTTACAAAATGGCGGTCATTGAAAATTGAAAAACCGATTTTGGGTCTTTTTTTTGTAGTTTAGTGTAAAAAAAAAATAGTAAAAAATTCTTTAAAATTGTAATTGAGGTAGAGACCAGAATGGTGACAGTTCTGCATCGATTGCACTTTGTTTCATCAAAATCGGTTCAGAATTACGGACGCAATCTGGGTCGCAAGCTCGAAAAACGTGGTTTCGAGATAAACGCGTTTAAGTTTGAAGTTATTTTTTTGCATCAAAAAAAAAAAATTGAAATGAAAAATTTGAGCATTTAAGCAGAAATTCGACAATTCTGCGTCGATTGCACTTTGTTTCATCAAAATCGGTTCAGTAGAACCGGAGAAAAGTGACTTTGAAGTTAAAAAACGTGATTTTGAAAAAATTCAAAGTACATTTTAGGCAATAAAACATTTCTTTTTTGTGAAATACATACATTTATCAATCTGCAATGCCAGCCCCATAAAGAACCCCTTCCTCTTCTTCAAAATATGAGAACTCAGCGGCTCTTTGTGCTCTTCGGGCAGTTCTACATTCTTTTGATGCGGCCAGAGCTCTGGCTTCGAACCTTTTCAAACGTTCTTCGTTCCGAGACATGGCGAAATCATATGTTACGTTGCCAATCGGGATGCCCATTGTGTTCATTATTTGAAGTATTGGCAAAAAACCTTCGTTAAATATGACAGTTGCAATCTAATTGGCAATCTCAATAGTGCGTGCGCCGGTGTGCACATGCTTCGGTGCGAATGACCACAGCACTGCGTTGAAAGATTCGTTGCTGTTTTGAGTTTCGCAGCCAAGGCATCTGTTCAACAAATCATCGGCTGACAGTGCTTCGTAAATAGGTTTGATTGCTTCCTGAACTCTCTGATTTAGTGGTGCATACGTATTCCGGTACGCTTCCGGTTTATAACTCAATTCAAAGTGAACTAAACGCTGCCAACATTCGAATACCTAAGCTCTAAAATGTGTATTATTGTAATTTATTTTTAAAATGCGTATACAAATAAGTTATTACCTACAAAAGAATGTGTTGAACAAAATTAAAAAAGTAGCCAAATTAAGCAAATCTCATTTCGGCGAAAACATTGCTGGACAAAAAAAGCCATTAGGAGACTAAAGTATTTTGAATTTCAAAAAACCCTTTTAGGACGATATTCTCAAATATCCAAGCTATAAAAAAATCTAATAAAAATTTTTGCCAACCAGGAGTACTCCCTTAAAGTTGTTTTTTCGAAGCACTACCGGTACTGTTTCAGGAATAACAGTTTTGTTGCGGTATTGTAGCACTTCTGCAGTAAATTTTGGAGCACTTAACTTGGGTTTTTTTAACTATTTTTTTTTATTTATTTTCGGGTTTTATTTTCGACTAATTTTGATGTTTTAAATCGTTTTATAACATCATGAACTGTGGAACGTGGTCTTCCACGTGGTTCCCTCAATAATCAATTTTCTTATTTCTATCGATGTTTGACCACGTTCCCGTCCCATTTTGCTTTCATTCAATATAAAATTCATAAAAATAACCAAACATACAACTTCAATACCTTCACTTTACTTCACTTCAATTTATGTGCTTCACACATCAAGTACTTGAAAAATCAAGCTTTTTCAAGTACTTGAAAATTCACTTGGCTTGAACTTGAAAAAACCAAGCAAAGCAAGCTTCGTATCAAACTAATGAATCGCAAGCTTTACTGCTCAGCTGCGCACAAAATCTCGAAGCGCTTGAAATTTTCGGGAAAATACTTGAAAAAATTGATATTTTCGGCAAAAGCTTATAAGCTTGCAAGTATGCAAATAGTTCAAATTGGGAAAGCTTGTTGTGTTGGGGGTCGCTGATTGCGATTCTGATGCCAGAATATAAAAAGTTGTTTGGACACTAGGGTGGACCGTAACAATACTTTTTTGTGATTTTGACAGATTTTGCTCTTTTTTGCAGTCTAAGTCGGATCAATTATTTGGATTCTGATGTTATGAAGATGATGTTCTGAGATTATAAAGTTCCAGATCTCAAAGGGGAAGCACAATTGATAAAATCTAACCATTTTTTGGTGGTTACTATAGGAGGAAGCATTTTTGAGACACACAAATAGGGGGTCTATCAGTCCCCCATTTTGCACATTTTTGGGGGGAGAACGTCGAAACACGTGTTTAACTGTCCACTGAAAGTCAAATTGTAAGTCATACACATGTTTCGGTTCCTCCCTAAAAATATTTCGAATAGGGGGGGTTAAAATACCCCCTATTTGTGTGTCTCAAAAATGCTTCCTCAAATAGGAACCCCCAAAAATTGGTTAGATTTTATCTATTTTGCTTCCCCTTCGAGATATGGAGCACCATAAAATCGAAAGATATCGAAAAATCGTCGAAAATTTCTCGAAAAATCTTCGAAAAAATAGAAAAAGTGCCATATCTCGAAGGGGAAGCAAAATAGGTAAAAATTAATCATATTTTGGGGCTTTCTAACGGGGAAGCATTTCTGAGACGCACAAATAGATGGGTCTATCATTCCCCCATTTTGCTCATTTTTGGTGGGAGAACGTCGAAACACGTGTTTAACTGTCCACTGAAAGTCAAATTGTAAGTCATACACATGTTTCGGTTCCTCCCTAAAAATATTTCGAATAGGGGGGGTTAAAATACCCCCTATTTGTGTGTCTCAAAAATGCTTCCTCAAATAGGAACCCCCAAAAATTGGTTAGATTTTACCTATTTTGCTTCCCCTTCGAGATATGAAGCAATATAAAATCGAAAGATATCGAAAAATCGTCGAAAATTACTCGAAAAATCTTCGAAAAAATAGAAAAAGTGACCATAAAAACTAACCATTTTTGGGGCTTTGTAAGGGGGGAAGCATTTCTGAGACACACAAATAAAGGGGTCCCCCATTTTGCACATTTTTAGAGAGGGACGTCGAAATACATCAGATTCTAAATAATTGGCCCAATTTACAGCACAAAATATTTATAAGAAAAGCACGAAGAAAACATTTTTGAGGACCACCCTTATCAGCGACCCATATTTTTTACAAACTATTTTTAAAACTATTTATTTGGGAACACCCTTGAGCCCAACAAATTTTTCTTTAACCTTTCATTTTCTTTAGCAAGTAAGTTGAGTTAGTTGAAAATTCACAAACAAATTCAAGCTTTTCAATCTCTATGACGTACGTTTCAAGTCTGCTGCCGATTGTTTTTACTTCGTGTTGTAGATCACACGTTCATAAATTCGGGCAACAAGCTGTCGTTGACTTGAGTAATTTCAAGTTTTCTTGAACTTGAAAGAAAATTATCAAGTTCAAGCGCGCTTGTATACATATATATTTAGCAAGTACTTGAAATTGCAAGTGAATAGGCTTGTGCAGTTCTCTGCTTCACACTTTCAATGCAGAATAACGGTAAATTGTTTTAAAGCTCAGGAGTGCTGCCACCAGTACGATTTCTTTTTTGAGGTCTTATTTCTTATTGTTTTTTGTTTGGATTTATTTGAATAGCTAATTTGAAGTTTAGTTCTACTGCTATTGTTTTTTTTTTGTATTTAGGGAACGCAACTTGAAAATTTTTTTTTTACTAATTATGCATAGAATGTTTTTTTTTCATATAACCGATTTTGATTAATTAACTCACTCTTGTCCGACTTCTTTATTGATCCACTGTATTTGCATTCATAGTCAATTTTTAAGATTACAAAAAAAAAGCCTCTAAAAGCATTATCCCCTGTAAAAAAAAAAGGAAACTCTCTTTTTCAATTCCCGGGAAGATTTCATTCAAAATTGGGCTTTCATTTTTTTTTTAATTTTTATCCATGTTTTGTTTTATCCAGTGAAGTGGCTCAACCCACACCCTGATGCTATCACCTTGAATTATATTCTGCATTCTTCGGTCTTCAAACTCCTGGTTTACCATCACTTTCAATTTAATTTATTTTCATTTCATCAGACCAAAGCACTTTCCGCCCTTTTTTGACGTTTTCTGGACCAACCCTTTCGTTGTGCGGTTTTGCAAAAGCAATCCCATTTTTTCTATGTCTCAAAGTCAGCGTAGAACCTTTGACGCAGATCTACCAAACAGTTTATTCTTCGCCATTCGTTTCCTCATGGTTCGAGTAGAATTCCAAAGCTTACCTCACCCCAGATTGCTACTGCAGATTTGAATGTGTTAAGAGTGGTCAAAATTTTATGTAGGCGTTTTCCTCTTTTAAGCTTAGATTTTGGTCTTCCTGAAAACCTTATGAGAAGGTTTTGACAATCTCACGTTGACTCTGTTTGTTTAGCTCATAGAAATAAGAGATAAGGAAGTGGTGTTCTCGAATAAAAGTGAGGCATTTTTCTTACTAGTGTATGTTAACACTAATACAGAAACATTCACTCAGGGCCGTATTCGGCTGTTGCGTACAGTTAGGCGCGATTTTTCTGATTGGAATTTCATATGAAATGTTAAGTATTGCATATGTATGTAAAAAATTAAGTCAATGATTTATGATATATAAATTTATTACATAATAACTAAATATTACAAAAAGAATTCTTTGTTTTACATTTATATAAGAAATTTGATATTCATGCAACTACTTATATAATAAACTAATAGCCCTCATATAGCCCTTATATATAGCTTATTGCCTAACAATAACAACAACACAACAACAATAGTAATCAAAAGCCTATAACATGAAAAATATCAACACAATAAAAAAACTAACATTATTGCATCAAGATTATTAGGCGCAGACTTAAGTGGCATTAGTACGGACACTGTTTTTCACCTAGACTCTTTGAACGACAGTTTTTGTATATTACCAGACCCCTGTGATATGGTTAAGCTTATAAGGAACTCTTTAGCAGATATCAAAGAGTTTAGAAATTCTGACAACAAAGCTATTAAGTGGCACTATCTTCAGAGGCTTGTAGAGCTACAAGAAAGAGAAGAATTGCATTAAGGAACAAAGATTAGAAGAGCTCATATATACTTTAGAGACCAGAAAATGAAAGTCAGGCTTGCTGTGCAAGCTCTTCAAATCTGTAGCTGATGCATTGGATTTTTGTAGAGATGTCCTATTTTTACAAGAATTTCAAGACAGGGAAGCTACAGTTGAATTTATTAGGCAAATGAATGATGTCTTCGATATACTGAATAGTAGAAGTATTCGAAAATTTGGTTTTCAAAAGGCGGTTTGCGAAGAAAATATAGCTAGTTTGATTTCATTTTCCAAAAATGTTGTTGCCTATATAAGCAAGCTTCACACAGTTGATGGGCAGTTGCTTATACTACACAAAAGAAAAACAGGGTTCTTAGGTATCATAACTTGCTTAATGAATATTGGGGTAATTTATGAAAGGTTTATAGCTAATAAAAAGTTGGTATATATGTCTTTCTATAAACTTAATCATTCCATATTGAATTATTATTTAGTTCAATTTTATCGCATTTAGACCGAAACGATAATCCATCCGTTAATCAGTTTCAATCCGATTATAAAAATATAATAATCAGATATAGAATTAGAGAAGCCGGCGTAGGTAATTGTTTAAATTTATAAAATATTGCTATTTTAAATATAAGTTCCACTTATCCCGTTAAAAACGATAATTTAAATAATGCGAATAGCGAAAGTGAAAATAGTATTGATTACGGAAGGTATTCATTCTTAAACGATCATAAATTTTTTTTCTGATCCAAGCATTTTGACAGAGTACAATACTCACGTGTGTAGTGATTTCAACACATTCTAGTGTTCTTGTAGTTGGTTTTCGTTCCATTTCTAATACATTCTCCCTAGGTTGCATTATCTGAATATTTTGTAAAATTTTAAAATATTCTTTATTTGAACATTTAATTTCATCTAATTCTGCAACCAAATTTTTACTGCATGAAGGAACTGGATCAATTTGTCTAAATAATTATTTCATGTATAAAAACTTCACAAAAATCAAAAAAATTAATCAATCTGAAAATTAAACAAATACCTGAATACAAAAATATTTCCCATTTAAGACAATGCGCTCTTAAAATATATGCCACCATGAAAAATGAATGCGCCCTTGTAGTACGTTTTGTGTTTTGACGTTTTCGATCTCGCAAAAATGGCGCGAAGTTAACTGATTTCAATAAATGCTTTTTCTCTAATTTCTGATTAGAAATGTGTGAATTTCTAATTGGAAAACAGTTTCCTGCAACCAATTTAGTTTAATTAAAATTGTTTTCTTAAAAAAATTCTAACCGTTTGACCACAATTGCAAAATACTTACTTGTGAAATGAAACCAGCTTTTCCTTCAGTCTCTGGACACTTAAACAATTGTTCACAACACAACGCATAATTAAAATGTTCTTTGTTGCATTGAATTTATAAATTCAATATATTTTAGCAATTATAATCGCTTTTTATTTAATTTTTTAAATGTTTTGCTCGGGCACTTTGTTTTGTTTTGCAGTGAGATCGCAACTGTCAGAAAAAAATCATAAAAAAAAGCCGCAGTACACGTACACTGTGTGTGTGAGAAACATCATTTCCTTATATTTTATTTATTTGGTTTAGCTCTGGGCGAGGATTCGTTTCACATCAGTGCAATGCCCTGCTCTGCCCATTTTTAATAATTTGTTTGACACGCTTTTGAATAGTTTTTCCTTTTTTTTTTAAGTAAATTTAGATACTCGTACTAATCTTCACTTTCCAACAAAACTTTTAACTTCACTGGAAAACTGTTTCATTTTACTGACTTTCAATCAAGTGGTTCTATTTTGTTGTCCTATTACATTTACACGTGTTCTTACAATTCTAAGAATTACCCAACAAACCGTTGTGTTTGAACGTAACCCAGCAAGCATTTTTAACAAATCGTATAAAATTTATTGTATACTATCTGGCCTCTACTTTAAGGCATTTATTTTGTTTTTAAAAAAATTTGTTAATATTTTTCAGGATTTATTTCAAAGTTTGAAGTATTTACACTTAATATTTTTTAATTTTTTGTTATATACATTAGCAGAAATAATTAAAAAGCGCCAATTTAAAATATGAAAAAATGTATTTTATAAATAATACATTCCCTACATTTACATCTGTACTTCCTTTTCGGTGCAATGCTTCAGCCAGTGCATCTTGCAGCTTTCATCCTTGACTGCCTTGAATGCTCTATCCGGATGCAGGCAATTAAAGGTATCCAGAACACATTGGTTGGGGAACTCGTGCACACAATCGGTGCTAACAGCGCAAATGGGATTCAGTTCAAATTTAGTGCAAAGGATATCACAATGGCTGGGATCATTGGGCGTAGAAACGTCCTTAGCAACAGTTGGCACGGTAACTACAGGTACTTGAGCAGTTTGTGTCACTAAGCCGGAAACAGGTGCCAACTGTGTTACTTCTGGTACTTTGGGCATTTCCAGCACTGGCTGCTTGGCATCAACAAGCATATCAGACTTTTTAACTTCAACGGTCGTTTGTTGTGATACTTGTGGACTTTGGCTCAAAGGAATTTTCACTACGCCAATTGGAAGGGGAGTGGGGATTTTGTCAACCACTGGCATTGGCGCAACATGATCCTTAGGAATCTCAACTACATGAGCCTCTATGGGTACGGATACATCGGGAACTTTGGCATTCTCTGGTACTGGCATCACTTTCGCTGACACAGCGGTCAGCAGAACTAAGAAGGGGAAATATAGAATTTAATATTTCAAACATTTTGAAGATATTTATTTATTCCAAGCTTACCTGCAGCAAATACTAAGTAGAAATTCATATTGTAATGTTTGATGTTTCAAGGTGAACTGTTGACATTATAACAATACTGCGGCCATTTATACAAAAAAATATTTTAACACCAGTCTTACTCATCTTTAGACATGATGTAACACAGCGTCGGCAAATGTCTAGAAACAGGTGTGCCGTCAATATTGCTGACGTATGTAAGCAGTAACCAGTTCTACTCCTTCTGGTTCATTCCGTGTCATTGTGACAAACGCATACTTGTTCTGGCTATCTAAATATAATACAGACATTATAATATTTAAGGAAATCTTTTTAAGAAGTCGTGTTGTTAACTTTTTCTTCGCAGTATTATTTATAAATTGACACCTAACAATAGCTGATAAAAAGGAGTGTCACATAAAGGCACTGAAGCTGAGTTATTTTAGGTTTTAGCTAGTTGTTTAAATTGCAGCTTGTGGTTGAGATAATTGTTCGCGGTCTTCTAGGGAGCTCCAGGTCAAAGCGACCACAGGTATGTATAACATGATTTCAGCTACATAAAATCGTTTAAATCAATTGAAAAAAGTTTTTAAATATTTTTCTATCCTATAGTTTGTGACCTGTTTGTGACCGTTTTCATTTTAATCAGAGTCGGGCGTACCTAGCGAAATATTGCTCGCAGAACTAACAAATTTTTTTTAAAATAAGAAAACGGTAAAGTTATAATAAAAACGAACACTTTTTATTACACCTTTCTGAAGGGGGAGAGGGGGAGAGGGGGAGGAGGGGCAGCTTGGAACTACATTTTTTCTAAAAAAATGTTGTGATAATTGAACAAAATTGACATCTTTTAAATTCATCGTAAAATCATAAAAAAAATTTTGTCGACGTTTGGAAAAGCCTATTTATCGATGATTTGCCTATTTGAAGCAAGACGTATCGTCTTTTTCACGTCTATTTTTAAAATAGCTTAAGAATCTTAACGAAAAGTTAAAATGCAGTTTAATTAGATATGATTAGTAACAAATAAACAACAAAAATTTTGATCTTTGACAGTTGACATTGACATTCACCCCTCAAAACAATTTTAGAAAAAATTTGATTTAGTTCCAAGCCCCCCCTTAAAGTTTTAATTTTTATTATAATTTTACTGTTTTCTAATTTTGAAAAAAATTTCTTAGTTCTGTGAGCAATATTTCGCTAGGTCCACCCCTGATTTTAACTATACGAGCTCTGCAACACTATAAAAGGTTTCTCTAGTCAAAAAACTAGTAAATTAAATTATACTAGTATAGCCTGTGGCCGAAATTCGGCCATATCAAAATCGATTTTTCTTCTTTTTTTTTTTTTTTGGTGAACGCACCAACCCATAGCCTGAACAGAAGTTTTGAACAAAATAAAAAATTATATATGTATTTGCATGTGTTATATGAAACAAGCAACAGCTTAACAGTTTTTTGATGCTGACGCGGTGGCAACTTTATTTTGTTTAGAGAGAAATTAAGAGAAAGCATCCGCAACAATAATGATGCACTGCTCTTTTGAAGTGTCTGGACTCCATCGCATTCTTCTCTTGCTCGTGTATGCTACCGTAACGATGTCCAATAAGGGTGATGTTATGCTGGCGGTCAAATGATCCCTGGTCACGTTACTTTCTGCACTCTTTTTTCGTTTGATGAGCGTGCCCAAAGTATTTTATGCTGACGGTCAGATGATCCCCAAACATTAGTAAACTTTTTGCTACTTTTAGTACTTTATCCGAAAAAAGTATCATCGTTGAACGTGGTTGAGTGTTGCTATTAAGCAGGATTCATTACTGCTTTCAAACATTTGGCACTGAAATTGTACTATTTTAATGCGAAAACACAAATGTTGTGAGTTGTCAAATCCAAGAGAGAGCGAGTACCCATAATTGTCAAATCGAAGTTGACAGCTCATAGAAAATCTGCAAGTGCTCTCTATTATCATCCGTTTTTCTTTTGTAGTCATTCGCAAAATTGGCTGGTTTTGACAATTATGGGTACTGAGCAGAGAGTGCGATCAGCTCTGCGACAACCTTGTAAATCAACCTTGGTCAAATCAATATAAAGTTTAACTTGTCATCTGTTTTGTTGCTTCTTCGTTTTCTCTCTTTCAATGTGTTTTTGACAACTCCAAATCGCCAACAGAATTGTCACTCCTACCCATGGCAGAATTATAAGGTAAGGTCATCACGGAGAGGAATGGAGTAGAAAGCAGAATAAAGCTACATTGATGTCAAAATCAGCTGTTCATCGCGAATTTCTTTATGCTCAAGTTTCGCAGTTGCTTTTAGGTTAAAACTGTTACAGGTTTTTTTTTGCAATTTTAAGACTTCTTTCACATTTTATAGTTTTTATTACACTTTTTTTATAATATTTTCACTCAAATTAGCACAAGTTTAACACCCGCGACCGCACTGTTTGCAACTTGGAAACATAAAATATTTTCTTCATTTGCAATTTCTACGGAATTCGTCGTTTTGACATATATGTTGCTTCTCAATTTCCACTCTTCGTTGACGCGTGAGTCAACGCTGAAGCACTCAGCGCAGCGGCCCTACCTTATCATTGTATCATGCTCCTACCTTGTAAATCATTATACCATGGGTGACCGCAAGGTATATTTAACAAGGTAGTGTCGTCTCGGAGCGTTGGGTATCGCAGCTGTCAAACACATAGAATATTATAATTTTCAAATTTTGTTATTTGTTTTGCTTTTATTCGCAAAAACCTGGTTTGGACAGGTGCGGTACCCAGCACAAGAGAGAATTTTAACTACTAACACTACCTTGTCTTATTCTACCATGGGTGACCGTGGGGGGCAAAATTTATTCTCTCTCTCTCTCGCTCTCAATTTTTCAATTAACATTGAAGCAACAGCAATACGTGCCCATGACCGCCAGCATAACATAGCCCTAAGCTGTGCTGCAATGTATTTTGTTGTTGCTATCTCATTGTCCCATTGGGAAAAAATGGTTTTTAAATTTGCTTACTTTTACCTATCTTAACGAAAATATATTCGAATAAAAATTATATTGTGCACATCTACTCGAAAATAACTTTCCATCTATATATGTTTTATGTGAATATGTTGAAGTTAACATAGGTAAAGAGGGATCACAAACTTTTTTGTTTGCGTATTAATATATAGATATGAAATAATATCAAGAACAAGAACAAGGAAATAAGATCACAACTGAGGTTTCATAATAAAGTAAAGAAGATCCATGGAGTAAAGCACTAAAGCGATGGAACAAAACACCAAATGAAGTGAAATCAAAGCCCAAAATTTTTAATGTAATTTTATTAAACATGAAATAATATGCATTTTAATAAGATATGATTAGTAAAAAAAAAAAATAAAAACACAGGTGCGTCGTTGGACACACGAGAGACGCGAAGCTTTTTCGCAGTTACATAGATTTATTAATTCCATATTTATTGATATCATCTATTTTTTTGACACTTAAAAACGCACTTGTCAACGCACTTGTGGGCATTGCTAATTTTCTTCGTACCAATAGCACCACAAACGCATTCACAATACAAACAACCCGATGCTGGAGACACCTTGTGGCAAATAAAAGCAAATTTTTGATAGTTGTAGCTAGCAAATACACAATCGTCTATGTATTGATAGATGGTGACGATCTTCTGCAGCATAGCTTCTGTTATAATTAAAACTGAATTAACAACTGTTTCTAACAAGTCTTTGTGGCCTAGTGGATAGTGCATTGGACTCTTGTTTAATAGGACGTGGGTTCGATCCACACGGGCAGGCCAAAAAATATTTTTAGTTTTAATATTAAAGTATTAAATTTTCATGTTCTAATAAGCACTAGCAACAAAGAAACCATCAAATTTCCAAGAAAAAATCTGTCGAAAATTTTTCAGATTTCACTCCAAGCAAATCACAGAACGAGTAGTAAAAAGCTTCGCTTCAAAAACAACAAAAATTTTGATCTTTAACAATTGACTTTGTCTGTCAATTTGGCAATAATACGGAAAACTAATACAGTATACTAATACACGCTAAAAGTTGGGATACAGTACATTGCGATCTCTCAATCAGGAAATACGGATGCTTTACTATAATAAAGTTGTTTTTTAAGTTCTCTTCTAAGTGATCGCATCCAGAAACGAGGGTGCAACCATCATAAGCAAATGCAATAAATTCATAAATGATCCTTTAACAAAATTTATGAAATGTTTAAAATAAGTCTAGTCAGAGTAAAGACTATTATTAAAAATCAAATCGACTCTTAATATGTTCACATCGAACCGCGTCACGGACTGATATCTAGGCACTTTTATAAAAAAATTGGACATTAAAATTTCCACATGAGCTTTTTAATATCTTACAGATATATGATAACGCCTATTTGTCATAAAAGTAACGCTACTAAAATTGCAAAAGTTCATAAATTCGCTTCGAGCAAACGTTCATATTCGTCGCGTCGAGTACTCAAAACATACCTAAGAAATTAATCTGGAGGAGAACTGCTTAATGGTTTAGTTTTGCTCATGGTATAATGATTTACAAGGTAGAAGTGACAGTTCTGTTGGCAATTTGGAGTTGTCAAAAACGCATTGAAAAAGAGAAAAGGAAAACAGATGAAAAATTTAACTTTGTATTGATTTGACAACTTCCGATCGCCGCTCGTGAGAGAAAAGGTAGTTGTCAAGGCTATCTGTTAATTATTTTATCATGGTTTTGCTAAATGTTCACAGGTATATATAAGTGAATATTGAAACATTTTAAATTCAATGGCCCAAAATAAAAGAAAAATAGACATTGCATTCTAAGGTCGCGTTTATAGTGCCGGCTGGTTGCAATGCGGTGCCGAATCGAGAAGGAAAGCTGAAAAATGCTGTGCATACAATTATATGAAATGAGCTCAAAGTGCGTATAGTGTCAGCCAGTCGCTTTAAGCTGCCTGATCGGTTGGCACTGTAAGCACTTTGAGCTTATTTCATATGATTATACACTGAGAAAAAAAACGTACTTTAAAATTAAACAAACAATTTTAAAATATAAATTTAACGCGTTTGTGTTTCTATAAAACAAAATTTAAAACAAGCGCACTTAATTTTTTTTTTATAATTCTCATGTCATATTCTCATTCTCATACAATGCTCATTTATTTTTTGTATAATTTTCTCTTAGTATTTCCATTTTATAACAAAAAAAAAAAAGTCGCTATCTGAGACTGAATTAATTAATTGAATTAATTGAGACCAAGCTGAGAAAAAACATTTGATTGTTTGAAAAAATTTTTTTAATTGGACTTATAAAATTTGAAGGTAAGATGAAATAAAAACTAATTAATTATTTTAATATATAAAATATTTCAATAGTTTAAGCCGCAATAAAACAAACAAACTTCATCGAATGGACTTTACATTTAGTATTTGAGGGGTCCCAGGGTTCGCTGATCACGAATCTGACGTCAAAAACGCGTAAAAATTAAAAAAATGTCATCGAAAAAATGGGGATTAAAAATATTTGTTTTCAATATAAAAATATTTGTTTTAAATTTTATTTTTAAATAAATGTTTTTAAACTGAAAATGTTTACTTTAAAAGTATATTTAAAAACATTGTTTTGAAAACAAAACCTTTTGTTGTTAATTTGTCTTTACAAACATTTGTGTTTAACTTAAATGAAATTGTTTAAAGCTCTATTTCAAAAACATATTCGTTTAATATGAACACAATCTAATTTAATTTTAACACAAATTTCTCTCAGTGTATGTGTAGCGTTTTAAAGCTTTCATTCTGTCAGTTGCTTTAAGCTGCCTGCTCAGCTGGTTTATTCTCAGTTTGGTACGGCACAGCAACCTGGCGGCATTATAAACGCACCCTAAAGGTTATTTAATGAATAAAAAAATTTTAATAAGTCTAAAAAAATAAACATAAAATCCCCCATACTATTGTAACATATATTTAACTTTAAATTTGAATAACTTTTGCGCGAGAAGATTTATCAAAAAGATGATAAGAGATATTTTTATAGAACATTCAATTTCCTATAATATACGTTTCAGTCATTCACATACGTCTATTGATTTATAGGATATAAAAATCAGAAGTTGAAAAAAAATATTTCTCCATGTTATTTATATGAAAAACAGGAAATCGCGATTAATATTAAGTGCTCCGGTTTTTACCGGCATATCTCTTCTCACTTCCCTGAGTTTACTTAAGAGCGGATTTAAAAAAAAAATCGATTTTTTTTAATCATCCTAAAGTACAGTTACCCTCTTTTGACATCAAATATCAAAGGGTCAAAGAGTACAGCCATGGTCGTTACCGAGATTTAAAAAAAATTTACATAAGCGCTTCAAAAACTTATCCTCGTAAAATTATTTTAGAAAATAGCTATCAGAATATATTTCTGAATTTGTCTTGCCTTCGCACATTTAAGGCAGTATTCTAGTGTAGAGGGAAACATTTTGGCCTTTTTTTAAAATTAAATAAAAAAAAAAATAAAAATATTTTTAGTATCCATTTTTAATTATATGTTATTAACTAGCTGAATACCCGGCTTAGCTCGGGAGTTGATATAAATAATTTTCGATATCATTTGTCAATTTAAAAAAATTTTTCACAAACTTTAGAAGGAATTTTGTGTGCATCTTTCAAACCGGTAACTTCGGCGAAATGAACAAAATGTAGCTTCGACATCGGAAAATTATGAGAAAAAGTTGGGGAAATCGTGATTTGTGTGTGCGTGCCGCCGATCGCTTGCAAAATATATTTTCAAGTTTTATATTGTATTCGATAGAGGCACATTTTTGAAAGAATTCGGCATCAGCTATTCTGATTTTCGAAAAAAGCAAGTGGAATATAAATACACATAAAGAAGAAACGAAAACATTTATCACCCTTCGTGCTATGCTACGCCTTACTGTATTTTTTAGTACAGCGCCCTCTGGGGTTCGAAAACCACTTATAAAAATCATACTTATCAGAAGAGTTGTTTGGAGTTTTTTGCGTTATTTGTACAACAGCGCCCACTGATTTTCGAGATATAATAAAAAAATAACGCCAAAGCCCTTTCCATACTCGATAATCAAATTCTATATATCCGATATACAAATTTTTATCTAAATCAGATGAGCGGTTTTTGAGTGTTTCACAATTTCTTAAGTGATTTGTACTACAACACCATCTGGTGTTTAAGATAGCGCAGAAAAAAAAGTCCAACAGACCCACCGTATCCGAAAACTCCTATGTACCGATATTCACGCAAATCGAATGTACAGGTAGGACTTTTTTAAGATTTTTAAAACATTTGTACTGTTGTGCTCTCTGGGGTTCAATATAGAACAAAATAGATAAGTCATAACCGTACCCGAAACCCGCTAAATACAAATTTTCATGTAAATCGGATGAATGGTTTCGGAGATAAACTGCAATAACAAAATTCGTGGAACCCGATTGCAGCACCACCTACCGGGTCCAATTGCGAATCTGAGCCATCCAGGGATCCCCTTAAACACTCACAAAAAATTTTATCAAAATTGGTGCAGCCGTGTAGGAACAGTTTAATAACCTTGCCCTACACGAAAATCCTTTAGTAAAATTTTTCATCCAAATCGGATGAGCGGCATTCTATTCTTTCACGATTTCTTAAGAGATTTGTACTACTGTGACCTCTGGTATTCAAGATAGAAGATCGTAGATAAGTGATAAAAACTCACTGTATTCAAAAACCTCTATACACAAATTTTCATGTAAGTCCGATGAACGGTTTTGGAGATAAGCTATAAAAACAGAATGCAGCGCCACCTACAGGGTCCAATTGTGAATCTGAACCATCAAGGAATCCACTCAAACACATCCAAAAAATTTTATCAAAATCAGTGCAGCCGTTAAGGAACAGTTTAATAACATAGACATGTACAAATTGGGCAACAGCGCCCTCTAGTTTCGAGAAAGAGCAAAAAAGATATCACCAGAACCCTTGCCGTTCTTGAAAATCGCTATTTACAAATTTTCATCCAAATCGGATGAACAGTTTTGAAGTTTTTCACGATTTCCTAAGATTTGTACTAAAGCGCCCTCTGGTGTTCAAGATAGCACAAAAAAGATTAGTCCAAAACACTCGCCGTATCAGAAAATTCCTATTTTGCAATTTTCATGCAATTCGGATGCACGGCTTAGGAGTTTTCCGAGGTTTTTCAAAATATTTGTACTACAGCGCCCTCTGGTGTTCGAGAGAGAAAAGAGTAGATAAGTCAATAAAACTCAGCGTGTCCGAGCACCTCTACATACAAAATTTCATGCAAATCGTATGAACGGTTTTGGACTTTTTCGACTTTTTAAAAATATTTGTACTACAGCGCCCTCTGGTGTTCAAGATAGAACTCAGTTTATAAGTCATAAAAACTTACCGTTTCAGAAAACCTCTATATACTAACTTTCATGCAAATCGTATAAGCGACTTAGGAGTTTTTTGACGTTTTTTAAAATATTTGTACTACAGCGCCCTCTAGTGTTCAAGATAGAACAGAGTAGATAAGTCAAAAAAACTCAACGTGTCCGAGAACCTCTACATACAAATTTTCATGCAAATCGGATGAACGGTTTCGGAGATAAGCTAAAAAAAGAATGACTGGAACCAGATCGCAGCTCCCCCTACAGGGTCCAACCTTTTTCCCTGAATAAAAAGTAGCCTATATGTTGACAGGGGATATAAGGAACCTAGATGTCAAATTTCATTAAAATCCATTCAGTGGTTTTCGAGTGATGCTTTAACATACAGACAGACAGACAAAAATTTAAAAAATGCGATTTTCAGACTCAGCGTCATTCAAAACGTCCATCGCAGAAACAATTTCAAAAAAATATTTAATGTACAGATTTTTTTTTTTTTACAATTTTAGGTATATATATAGATTATCAATAATACACAAAAAAACTAAAAAAAAAATTAAAAATTTAAAAAATTACGATTTCAACCTTTCTAGTCATCTGAAAAAAAGATTCTCAATTCGTTAGAATGTCGTTATAACCCGATCTAGAGAAAGAAAAATAATTTGAAACTATCTGTTTTTCTGGATGAAAAATAAATAAACAGAAATAATTTTTGGCCTTCTTTTCAGTATTGAATATTTTAAAAATATTAAAAAACAAAATATAACATAATAAAATAATAATAATTCTAGTCTAGTCATAGAGGTCATATATATATATATGGGTCATAGAGGGATATATATAAAAAGGGGCCTCACCAAATTTTAAGTTAATCGGTCCATTATAACTTATAGATAGACGATATCAAACGTCAAACGTGTTGGAAAAAATAGTTTCGAGAAAAAATCGTTTAGCCGTTAGAATTTCGTAATGAAAATTTCAGGTTTTGCTTTTATTGATCAAATTAAGAATATTCCAAAGCTTAAGAATTTTCCGATCTTCCATTTTCCTGCTACGGTTTGATCAAAAAATCCACCAATGGTGTATACAAAAAAAATTAGAAAATTCTAAATTGATGTTTTAATTTTTATTAAATGAAATATTTAATGAAAAATATATAAGCATCGACCATCGAAATCGGGTCATTGGTCGAAAAATCGACCACAAATCTTAGTAGGCAGGTAACACATAGTTAAATTTATCTGAGTTGTCCAAAACCGACGGATTCTCATATTTAAGTCATGCTCATGTAAATAACACAGGTTTACAAAAAAAAAAGTCCGGACTATTAAACCGGACCATGGTATTCCGAGGTATTTATGCGTCTTGAATCCGATTCCGGGATCATCTGAGCGCCATCACGTCAGAAGAACGAGATTTCAAGGTCATTTAGAGGTTAAAATTACCATTTTTTGGAACCGGACCCGGGACAATTTTTCAAGCGACCTAGGCCATCTGAGCTGTATCACGTCAGGAAAACGAGATTTCAAGGTCATTTAGAGGTTAAAATTACCATTTTTTTGGAACTGGACCCGGGACAATTTCTCAATCGACCTGTTGAGTTGGAGGGTAGCTGTTTAGGTCTTGAATACCTTCCAAGCATTGGAATGGAGTCCTAAATCTCGACCGGGACTATCATAGAACCACCCCAGTGGATAAAATGTTGCTATGATCGTTGTATCTCGCGGGTTTCGATCTCCCTGTCAAGGCATCCAATTTCGACGAACCGTTCGCTGTGAGATATTGACAGTGAACTCAGCACTGCTATTAAACTGAACTCTGCTATTAGCATCACCCAGGAACAACGACGTGGACGTTGCAGATTCTGTTCCCTTCGGCGTGCTTGTTTACAGTCCCCTTGCCTCTCACTTTTCTCCCTCCCAATTTTCGCAGAATCTGTTCCCTTCGGGGTGCTTGTTTACAGTGGTGCTCCCAATTTTTCAATCTTTCCGCGCTTGTGTATGGGGTCGGCAGGTTTGCTCAAAACTCCTTCTAAGTGCCTTTCTCTTATGCCCCTTGCTCGTATCCCTCTTCAAGTTCCTGCAGTAGTCTGCCAACATGTTGATGTCTCAGGAACCTTGGTAGCGTCTTTCCATCTCTTTTATGTCTTGGAGAAATCTTTCACCTTGTTCTTCGCTATGTTATCCAAGGTTTTCTAGGAAATTGTTCAAATGTGAATCCAAGAAATGCACCTTCAAGCTCATTAAACATCCAATGGCTTTGTAGTTCCGGAGCAAGCGCTCCACCAATTCCCTATAGTTTGGGTCTTTATTATTTCCAAGAAATTTCTGGGAAACTTTCACGAAGCTTTTCCATGCTTCTTCATCATCCACCGTCATCGTCTTCGGGAATTCTGGATCTTTTGTAAGTACCCTTATTTGCGGCCCATTGAAAACCCCCTTCTTTGATTTTGGCATCTGACAACTTTGGGAATTTTTTGTAAAGATATTGGAAGGCTTCGCTAATTCTTTTTTTAAGAGCCTTGATGATTTGTTTTATCAACCCTAATTTAATATGGAGTGGAGGTAGTAAAATACTTTTGGGATCCACTAATTGTTGTTGCTCTATGTTCTTCTGACCAACAAGAAAATTTTCCAAATTTTTTCAAATCTTCCTTTCATAATGCTCATCACGAGCTCGGCTATCCCATTCACATAGAAAATACGGGTATTTTGTAAATCCACTCTGTTGTCCCAAAAGTATTGTTACTACCTTCAAATACGTATATATTTTCCATTTGTACCTGCTGTAATTAATTGTTTGGAGCAAATATTCCAGCTTGCAGTAGTTCTCACTCAATATCGTCGAGTAAGCTATTGGAATCGACGCGAGGTTATTTTCGTTATTTAACAAAACAGCTTTCAAACTCCTGTTTGATGAATCAATGAATAGCCGCCAATCGTCCGAATCATGTTCAACTCCGAACTCGCCGAATAGACCTTCTATATCTCTTCAAAATACTAACGATTCATGTTGGTCATAATATTTCCGGAAAGGCTCATCCCTATTTCTGTAATACGTCCCGATTGTTCCTTTCTCCAGATAACCTTTTTCTTTTAAACGAGAAGCTAACAGTTCAGACGGGTCCTTAGATAGCCCCAGCTCTCGAACTAAGTCATTTAGTTCCATTTGATTCCACTTTGAATTCTGGTGCTGATCATTCTCGCTGTCATCTTCCACGTCGATTAGAGATGGTGAGAACTCTCCTTCATTTTGCTCCGGTTCTATGTCCTTACCTCCTTCATCTTCGCCATCAACAACCATACGTCAACAGCAGGTCAACAGCAGCTATCACTGGCATGGTAACCGACAAGGTGACCATGTAATTCAGCGATTTTCTGTTCCTGGAATTTATCCCAAGCTTAAAGTTTCTGCAAAAGTAGCAATAGCGTTCGTGATTTACTGGTTCCCGCCAGATCATACGGGACAAAAACATCATTCTCCCAGAGCCAGTCTTCCAACGTCTCAAACGCGCTTGGCATGTGCAACAAAGAACTTTTGGGGCTCATGGGTTGTTAACTGGACCTTCGGAATTGGGAAAACATGCCTTAAATTGTGCAGATATGGTCTCTGTGCAATTCACCAAGTTCGTCTTAAGATGATATTCCCCACACACTTCTGGGGAAGTTGGAGTTAAGGTGCTGGAATAGCCTGAGTTCTTCTATCTTTAAAATAAATAGAATGAATATCCGAAAACACTTGATCAAATGACCAACAGAAACCAGTCGCTTGTGAAAGACTCACTCGAGAGATTGACAGTGCTACTCTAATGGAGAAAAAGATAGAACTAATGCATTTGAAACTGTCAGTATTCGTTAACATGAAAGAACTTTTAACACTTTCATGCAAATTTTTGAAGTGAAACTTCTTTAGGCCCGTTGCTGGAATAAGGTGTTGGTCGAGAAACCGCGTCACACGTAATTATTAAAATCCGGAGACTGCCTACCAATACATTTTCTCATATAGTTTCTTGTACATGTTGTGACTTTGAGAAGAAATTTAAAAAAAAAGTTGTTACATTTTATTCACTGGGGTGGTTCTATGATAGTCCCGGTCGAGATTTAGAACTCCATTCCAATGTTTGGAAGGTATTCAAGACCTAAACAGATACCCTCTAACTCAACAGGTCGAAATACCTCGGAATACCATGGTCCGGTCTAATAGTCCGGACTTTTTGTGTAATTTTAATATTTTTTACATATATTTTTTTTCGATTTTTTTCAAAAATGGTCCAATATAGATAAAAATAGGAAATTCTAAAAATTTCTTTTTATTCTATTGAATTAACATTACACGAAATCGTGTATATTGTATATATTTTTTACAGAAATTAATTAAAATAATTTTTTTTTTTTTTTTTAACAAAGTTACAGGCGTCACTAAAATAGCTAACTAAAATAGCTTTAACTCCGTAAATAATCGAAAGTTTAAAAATTCCTATGTATATATATTCGCAAGGATCTAACTTACTTTCCCAGTAGTCACTTCCCAGTATTAAAATACAAACATTTTTTGGATTTAAAAAGTACTTTCCTTTATTGTATATTTTGTTAGTTATTTATTAATTATATTAAACATAGTACAAATTTTGCTTATATTAAAAAGTGTAAATTTAATCACTTGGCTATACAATTTGAAAAAAATATATATATATAATATATATATATATATAATCCAGTGGTTTTATTGAAACAAAACATGCAAAATATCAAAATTATTATGACATACAATTTATTTGAAATTTTAAAAAAAGTGTTTTTTGTATTTTAAAACTATTCGCTATAATAACATAAATAACTAAAAAGTTTAATTATAATATATATATTGAAGTAAAACAAACTGCTTGATTGTTGTTCTAAAGATCCTGTATAGAATCACAAATATGTTCAAAAGTAGTTTGTTTTAAATATAAGGCAAATTTTCTCTTTATCAATTCTTAAAAATTTCATAAAACTGATGACATTTTTTTATTAAAAATTTTTTTACTTTGTCTCTAAACTTTTAAAAATTAAACTTACATTTTTTTTTTTTTTTTGTTATTTTTGTTTGTTTGGCTTTATTATTAATACACTAATTTTTTAAAAATTAAACACTACATTTAAAAGTGAGAGCAGCGATAGCTCAAACTAAAAAAAAGTTAAGGTGCGCTTTGCAACAATTGCTTTAGGATCCGCTTCAGAATCATTTCTAGGAAGATCCGCTCCTGTCGTTGATTGTCCCTTTTATTTCAAACGCAAATTTTTGTCATTTAAAAATGTCATACATGCAGCAGACAAGAACTCAATTAGAAAGTATTTGTAATATACTGTTATTATATACTTAATTAATTTTATGTTTTTTTTTTTTTTAATTTAAGGCTTAAAGTTACAACAATTTAAAAACTTGGATTTCCACTTTAGTTTTATATTGATTTGCATCTCAAACTAATTCAGTTGTTTAACTGTTGCATCTACTCTTCTATATATTATGTTTACTTTTTATTTATTGTTTTAGTCGTTATTGCTTAACAAATTTAATTTAACATTTAAAAAAAAAAAAATAATTGAGAAATTATGCATTAATTTAGTATTAAGTAGTATAAATAAGTTTTACAGCAGAACCAGCTGGCAAATAAGACATGAAACGTAGTAGTTAAAAATTAAAAAAAAAAATTACTATAGCAAATATTAATAAAATTATGGAAATTGTTAAAATCATTACAGCTTTAATAAATAAATAACGCTTCATGCCTTATTGACTGCTTTTTCTGCTTTTCTGACCTACATTTAATTGATTTTTTTAATATATATATATATAGTAGTGTATAGTTGGTAGCTTATAAAATTCACTTTCTTTCTATGGCCTTCACTTCCAGTAACTGCGGATAATTCTCGACAATATTTAGTAGTATCGTATCGATGTAGTGTTTGAGGCGGGTATTTTCATCTTCCTTTTCCTGGAAAGCCTGTTGCAGCTGCAAAGAGAAAATTTTAAACATAAACATCTGAATATTATATAAAAAAAAGTAAAATTTTAGGCAAAGCATTTTTAAGAAAAACTGAAAGCTATTAAAACCAGAAAAAAAGAAAATAGTTGAAAAGAAAAGCATAATAATATTGCAACAAATTTAATGTCATATTTTATATAAATTAAATTAATTTGAATCATCATATATTTAAGCTTGAAATGTGTTAGCTTGTGAAGCGATAATATGAGCAAATGTGTTTAAGCATTTTTTGGTAGCGAGCAAAACTATAGATTTGCGATATCATCACGCTGTTAGCTATATCATCACGCTGTTAGCGTAACAGAAATTATTGCAGTACAGCATTCCTTTTTAGGGATTACCTAGCATCGATCAAACCGAAAACCGAAGCGATTGATGATTACCAGGCCGATTACCGAAGCTACTACCAACCGGATACCAAACCAATTACCGATTACCGAAGCAATTACCTACCAAATACTGAACTGATTACCAAAGCGATAACTTACCGATTACCGAACCAATAACAGATAAATAAAGCGATTATCAACCGATTACCGAAGCAATTACCGCAGCGATTACCAACTGATTACCGAACTAATTACCGATTACAGAAGCGATTACCAATTGATTACCGATCCAATTACCGAAGCGATTACCAATCGATTACCAAATAGCGAAGCAATTATCAACCGATTACAGAAACGATAACCAACCCATTACCGATTACCGAAGCGATTACCAACCAATTACCGAAGCAATTACAAACTAATAGCCGATTACCGAAGCGATTACCAATCGATTACCAACCTATTACCGAAGCGATAACTTACCGATTACCGAACCAATTACAGATAAATAAAGCGATTATCAACCGATTACCGAAGCAATTACCGAAGCGATTACCAACTGATTACCGAACTAATTAACGATTACAGAAGCGATTACCAATTGAATACCGAACCAATTACCGAAGCGATTACCAATCGATTTCCAAATAGCGAAGCGATTACCAACCGATTACCGAAACGATAACCAACCCATTACCGAAGCGATTACTAACCAATTACCGAAGCAATTATAAACCAATAACCGAATACCGAAGCGATTACCAATCGATTACCAATAACCGAAGTGATTACCAACCGATTACCGAAGCGATTACCAACCAATTACCGAAGCAGTTACAAAATATAGAGTGTTCAGCAAAAAGCCAAGTGAATGCAGTTTGGATCCTGATCTTCTTAATAACTACTTTTTGGTTAGTGGTTGCCCTAATTCTATGAATCCGTACGAAAATAACGATTTTCTGGTATAAACAAGTAACTTTTCTTTTCCATCCTTGGAATTTACAGCTGTAAGTCAGGATTATGCTGCCATGTGCATAATGAGGATAAGTTCGAACGCGGAAGGAATTGATAAAATGCCCATAAAATTCATAATTCCCATTAGCGCCTCTCACTCATATAATTAATCATTGCATAACCTGCTCTCGTTTGCCTGAGTTATGGAAAGTTAACACGGTTATGCCAATTGCTGAATCTTCCACTAATGCAGCTCCAAAAGATTTTAGACCCCTAAGCATCCTTCCTGCACTTGGTAAAGTTCTGATCAAATCTCCGATTATCTTGGTATGAACAACCTCTAATCCCCTCTCCAATCTGGTTTTAGAGTGGGCCACAGCTGTTCAACGGCAGCTTTGAAATTTATTGATGACATACAAATAGCTTATGATAATAAACTTGCATCCCTTCTCTGCCTAATTGATTTCTCCAAAGCCTTCGACTCTGTTAACCATAACCTGCTTTGTTGTGAGCTTAAAAACTTCTTTAAGTTTAGTGACAGTGCAGTTAAACTTTTAAATAATTACCTAGATGGTAGAAAGCAAAGGGTTAAAGATGGAGATAAATTTTCTTGTCTGCAAACAGTTTCTGCTGGTGTTCCCCAGGGGTCAATCTTAGGCCCCCTTCTGTTTTCTATTTTCTTAAACGACATTTTTTTCTGCTTGCAAATATTCGAATATTCATGCCTATGCTAATGACATTCAGCTATATCTCTCAAGACCTTCTGAACTTTTAGAGGATCTAAGCTATAGACTTAACTATGACTTATCTTTTCTCAACAAGTGGGCGGTCTCTAATGCGCTAATAATTAATCCTCTAAAGTCTAAAATACTCCCAGTTGCTAGGGTTGAGTTCTGTTTTGTGGATATCCCACCTTTTTCAATAGGGACTGATAAATTAGAATTTGTGAATAAGGTTAAGAATCTTGGCTTTATAATCAATTCTAGACTTGGGTAAAATCTATGGGACTCTACGGTATTTACGTGCTTCTTCTCAATTTACTCCCGTTGAAACTCGGAGAAGGCTTGTAGTCCAATTAGTTATGCCGCATATAACTTTTTCTGAGGTTTGAGCTTGATTCTCAGTCTCAGCATAAGCTCATTGTAGCTTTCAACAATGCTACTAGATATGTTTTTAATATTCAACACTATGAACACATTACTTTGAAAAGTAGGGAAATTCTTGGCTGTAGCTTGGAGAAATATTTAAACATGCGTAATATTATTTTTCTACACAGACTTATACATACACAACAGCCGGGGTACCTTTATGAGAAGTTACAGTTTTTCTAATCTGTTCGGTCGATCAACCTTATTATTCCCAGACTTAGGTATCTCAACAGCAGTAGATTCTTTTACATAAACACCATCGGACTATGGAATTCATTACCTAGCTTCTTAAAACAAATGACTGGAATCAGACTCAAAAAACTAAATAGGCTGTCCCTTTACTATCAAAATGTAAGGGGACTACGTTCTAAGACGCAGAGCTTATTTCTATCAACTCAAAATTGCTCTGAGGATATTATCGCGTTAACAGAAACGTGGCTGAACGGAAGCATTACTGATTTGGAATTGTTTGACAATAGTTTTCAAGTTTTTAGAAAAGACAGATACACTGACAATATTTCTTCTGTCGGTGGTGGTAACTCCGCCAGGTTTCGGCCTGCCTGTCCCAAGCCAGGATAAAGGAGGAGGGTTGTTTGTAGGATACGTCCTGCAAACGTAAAAACTGATAAAGCCAACCAAGAGCTTGGGGTGGCGCCCGTCTTGGTAGCAGGTCATATTCGGTATATCGATATGGAACAAGCCTGCGAAGGTATAGCAATTGACCTTAAAACTTGTTAGTACGGGGACAGTCTTTACCCGTCGGATGTGGTTGACCCTATCTATCCACCGCATGGAGACCTTAATTCGGCTGGAAAATCTGGATGTGAAGTGTTGGCATGCGTGCGTCAAAGTGTCAACTCTTCGGCTTTCCGAAGTGTTGCTTGTCAAGAGTTTGACTCGCACCCTCAAACTGGCACGGCAGTCACTGAGGGAAGTGTTGTTTTTTTGGTTGTTTAAACTAAGGGTTCTCATACTGAGCACGGCAGTCCCTGAGAACAGTGGCCAATACTCTGTGTCTGGATGTTGACTTTCCGAACTGCCAGAGTGAGAGTGGCAATTGCAAAGGTCCTCCAAAGTAGGTACCAGTCATGTGCAATAGTTTCCAGCTGAGTCGGCACCTGCAAACTGTTAGACTAGCCTCTAAGTGCTCATTGAGCACAGTCATGCATAAGAAGGCACTTTTTCATAATTGCATTTGTGTCTTCTTGGTCTTCTTGCGGGGATGTTGTGGATCCTCATCTGACGGGATCGAGTTGCCCAGATGACTGTCGTGGGCTGGCCCTTCGCGGAGTCTCGTACTGGTTGTGGTTGTGTGAATGCTACACAGGTCTAGATTGACTGGCGGGGTCGCGCAATGGTACGACCGGGCTGGCATATCTGTCTTAATATGCAAGAGATTGGGTAGGTCTCGTCTCCACCAGTAGATGGATGGAAGTACGTCGCTACGGAAGTCTAAACTGGTACTGCTATTACGGGCAGTATGTTAACTCATAATGCTCCTAATCAGCAGGACACTGGGTGATGCTTTGTGTTTGTGAAGCAGCTTCCATGTTCGTGTTGCCACACCGGATGCCCCGTACGTTTTACTTGCTAAAATGTAAACGGGTCCGTGTTGTGGTAGCACAAAGTTCATGGTTGTCTGTTTCATGAACTATTACCCTAGGTTTTGGATAACTCAACTTACTTAAGCCTTACGGCAGGTGTAAGTTGTAAATGCTGAAATCGTCTGTCGGTGGTGGTGTCCTTTTGGCTGTAAGGAACTGCTTTGTCAGTTTTATTGTTGACATTCCCTGCTCTTCTAATATTGAACTAATTTGCGTTAAAGTTATATATTGTAACTCTAATGTATATGTTATTAGTACGTATGTTCCTCCTAAGAGTAGTGTAGAGGTCTATGCAAGCCTTGCGGAGTGCATAGATTACATAATTGATTTACTTGTCGTTAATGACGACTTTTTATTATTGGGCGATTTTAATCTACCTGATTTAAAATGGCATTCTTCTGACGATGATACGTACTATTGTGCATCTAATTCGAAGACCTGCCAAAAACATATATTTGTTGATGTTCAGACTTACAACAAGTGAGTTGTATTTATAAAAGTCTTGAAAGACTTCTTGACCTGGTCTTGACTACAGACAGTAACAATGTTGTTGTTAAGAGGGCCTTTCATGCTCTAACTACTGTTGATGAATATCATCCACCATTGAGTATTTGGTACAAATCCGACAGAGCACATATAGTAAATTCTAATTCAGCAGCTAAGCTTTATGAATTCAATTTTAAAAAAGCTGACTTTTTGAAGTTGAATCAGTTGCTTCATGGTAAACTTAATGCAATTTTAGAATATATAAATGGAAATTGCCTTGATGACTCCATACATTTTTTTTATATGGAACTCTTTGCTGTGTTTTCTCAATCCTTACCTTATAGTCTCAAATTTGCGAGGAATTCTACGTATCCTTGGTACACAAAGGATTTAAAGACTCTTCGCAATAACAGGAATAGGGCATGGAAGAAATACATCTGTAGCTTAGGCTCAAACGACCTAGAAACTTACAAACGTTTGTTTCTGGAATTTGAAAATCGCTCAGCTACATTATATCACGAATACTTAGACAATGTTAAGCTGAGAATATTGACAGATCCAAAAAAATTTTGGGGATTCGTAAACACAAAGAAGAAATCTGATGGATTTCCTTCTTCATTTAGAACTCCTGAGGAATTTACTGACAATCCCGTCAAAATTTGTGGCCTATTCGCCAATCTTTTTAAAGAATCATTCTGTTCAGATTCTTTTAATCCTGATGGAGAGTACTTTGAATATATGAATTCCGAACCCAGAGTATCTTTGGAACATATATCCTTCACGTTAGAGGATATTTTAATGTATATTAGATCGATCGATGAGGAGTTTGGTGCTGCACCAGACGGTGTTCCTGCCGCAGTGTTAACACAATGTGGTTCCGTTTTAAGTCAACCACTTTCTTTATTATTCAATAAATCTATTAACGAAAGTTATTTTCCACTTTTTTGGATCATTTATAAGTCCTATTTTTAAAAAGGGTTGCAGGAACGATGTCAGTAACTATAGGCCTATCGCTAAGCTCTCACCGATTCCAAAACTTTTTGAGCGGATGGTGTATGATGGGGTGAAAATTGACTGTGGGGGAGTCATAACAACTCGTCAGCATGGTTTTCAAGGCACTTTGCACTTTCCCGTCAGCATGGTTTTCAAGGCACTTTGTATGGGAGGTAGGCGTGGTTTTTATCCGATTTTTCATCCAAATTTCATAGCCACGATTAAGACTGAAGAGCAAAGCTCACCTGCCAAATTTCAAGGCATTTCTTTAATTTTTGTGGATTTTAAAGACATTTAACGGTTAATATAAAGTCACTTTGTAAGGGAAGTAGGCGTGGTTTTCATACGATTTAGCCCATTTTCGAACTTCCTTTTTTAAAAATAAACTAATATGTTGAATTTCATCGCGATAGCTTTAAAATTGCGGCTGCAATCGTGTCGACAGACGGACAGACAGACGGACAGACGGACACACGGAAATCGACTACTCAGAAGATGATACTGATCAAAAATATATATATTTTTCTATGCCTGCCACGTCTCCTTCTTGGCATTACAAACGGAATGACAAAGTTAATATACCCCTTACGCAGTACGCGTTGGAATATAAAGATCACTTTTAATGTATGAAAAAAATTTAAGCTTAAAAATAAGGCTGAATTTAAATTTTTTTTTACTATAACAAATTTTAATTTTTCAATTAATCTTCAATTTTTTCGATTTCAATCTTCTGTGCGGCGCTTTGTGTAAAAAACGTGTTGAAAAAATTAATTAAATGAAAATTCATATTTTTTAGGATTTTAAAGTTTAGAGTTCAGGTATGGTTCACATTTCATTTATCTGATGTAAATGACTTGAAAAATTTTTTTGTAAAAGTGTTAGTAATGTTTTAATAAGCGTTTTAATATGGAAACTTACTTAAAATATATATAAATATTTTGATGGTACATCAACAGTTAATAAAGTTTCAATATAGCGCCATTATAATTTACGTTAATAGTTTTAAGGAAATTAAAAAAAAATTACCGCCTACCTTCAATAATTAAATTTATTATTAGTAGTTCCACTATTATAATTATTGTTAGCTTAAATATTATGTTTTGAAAAAGCAGACCAAAGCAAACCAAAGCCTTTAAATATTTATAATTTTTACACTCTAATATTTAAAATTTACAAAAGCATTCAAATAGTAGCAACTCAACAGATAACCATATTAATGCTCAATGCTTGTTTTTTTTCATGTGAATTACCTGACTTAAGGATGCTAGTGTGGCTGAATCCACCGAATCCTGCAATAATAAGTGAGAGAAAAAAAAATACGAAACATATAAGATGTGAGCAAAAATTTTTTTTGTTGTTTTATTTTCTAATAATGCTTTCTTCAAATTCAAAGAAAATGAAACGAAATGAGCGAATTTTGCGTTACATGTTAGCAAAGCTATGAATATTTTTAGTATTAAGCTGAAGTTTATGTAGATTAAATGCTATGAAGCCCCCCCAACGTTGTGCGGTGCGTTGATGGTAAAAGCCGAAAAAAAAAAATAGAGTAACGCTTACCTGAGCTTGTGACATTTCCTCCAGTTCCTGCGCTAAGCTGTTGAGTGTGCCATTCAACAGATGGCGTCCTTCCTCTACGCCGCGTGTCAGTACAGCAGCCTGCAATTCCTCGTTCTGCTCCTCGAGGTCTAAGAGCAAAAATATATTTTCAAAAAGAGTAAGCGTGTGTAGAAGAAAGAGAACAAGAGCATTAATTTTAAATTTTTGTTTAATTATTTATTTAAACCGTTAAAAGCTTTACTTTTATTCTTTTGCCGCATCTCCTCCAGTTCTTGATGTAATTCTTCTAGTCTTAAGGTTTCTGGTGATGTTGTGGGCAGCGCTGGTCCCGTTTCAGCTCTCAGGCGCTCTAATTCTCTGCTAAGCTCCAACATCAGCTCCTCGGCAGCCTTCTTTTCCTGTTCATGCTTGCGTTCACGTTGCTTGGCCTCATCAAGATCTTGCTGCAGTGACGAGATTTGATCTTGCGCCAGCTCCAGTTTCTCCTCGTTACGATGCAGATCATTTGCTTGCTTGTCACAAAGCACGCGCAGGCGTTGCGATTCATCACGCAAGGCAGACGCCTCAATTTCAATGGTTTTTATTTTGATCTGGCAGTTTTCATTCTGTAGCGCCGCCTCACGTTCTACTCGTGCCAACAGCTCACGATGACGTTTCTGTTCCTCAGCTAGGCGTTCCTCGGCACGCAGTTCCGTCTGGAATAAAGAGAGACAGAGAGAGAGAGAGAGAGAGAGAGAGAGAGTGAGAGAGAGAATAGAGTTGATTTTTAATGACGTAGATCTTTCTTAGTCTCGATCATGATACAATAATTTTCAAGGTAGCCTTGACGACAAACATTTTTTCTCACGAGCGGCGATAGGGAGTTGTCAAATCAAAGTTTAACTTGTCATCTGTTTTGCTGCTTCTTCGTTTTCGCTTTTCAATGTGTTTTTGAGAACTCCAAATCGCCAAAAGAACTGTCACTCCTACCTTGTAAATCATTATACCATGGTCCAGGTTTCCACTCGTCAAGTCTTGATGGTCAAGTTTTTGACATTCCTTTTAAACTTGACGATTCAGTTTACACACATCAAGAGTTGACAATCAAGTCCGAAAGAATAAAGAAGAGTTACCCATAAAAAAGATTCATATGTGCAAGTGAAATAGAAGCGCTAAAATAACGGGAGACCGAAAGTGCAAAGTATAATGTCAAAAACTTGAAGGTACATTCAAGTCTGTTCTTTTCCCTTTCCTTATGTTCCTCTTTCCCTCAAAAACATGACGTGTGGAAAAGAGGACTTATAGAACTTAGAAATTAGAAACTTAGAACTTATAGAAATGCAACTGATCTTCAACAAAAGTCCTGCCAAAATAAAAAAATACTTCAACTTTACTTAACGTAATGCCTGCAACGGTAAAATTTTTTTGTATTTTGTACTATTTTACTAAGAGAAGTCAAAATTTGGCATAAAGAAGTTCATGGTTCTGTTAATGGAAACTCTGTTGAAGTTTCCATTAAAGTTTCCTTGAAGTTCGCAGAATGTAAGAAGAGAGGAGTAAGGAGTGAAAATAAAAATACAAATTTATGTTTATTCCTTAACATATTCAAACGCTACCCTTACACATTTTTTAGATCTTTCGATTAGTTTGTATATACCTATGAAAAAAGGTTTTGTCTTTATCTGAAAAATAGGCAAAAAATAGGCTGGAATTTCTTCTCGTTCATGGGAATTAGACTAGCAAAGGACGGTGCTAAACTGGGATCAGAGTCCATATAATTTGTACCTATCCCGTTTCAAGAGCTATACAGAAACCTCGAAAAAAGGTCCGTACAAGCAGTGAGTCATAGATGGAGAGCTACGACAACATGCAAGATCTCAAAGCCATGTGCGATACACAATGCGAAAAACAAACTCTTTTCATCCTGGCATGACCGCGCAGAGATTGCAGGGCACTAGTGGGTATCCTCACGGATCACTGTAGGATGACAGCTCACACGAAGAAGATGGACATCACCATGGATGACAAAAGTAGAAAATGCAAGGGACCAGGCACTGCTCAGACCCAGTAACACCTACTATGCACCGATCGAGACTGACATACCTAGGTTCAATGACGTTTCCACCACTAGAAGATGTTGCCAAAACCTCTCTAGAAGGTGATCTCTCTAGTGGGTGATCTAGAATATCGAAGCACACCTGTTGCAGACTACGTAACGCAACACGACTTTTGTGTACGGGCGAATTTTGGGAACCTTTTGTCAATTTTTCTCTTCTTTTTACCTTGATAGTTTCATTGAACTGCTCCAGGGTTACAGCGTAGAATATTTCGGTTATGAAAACGCCTTTGTCCTTATAAACTCCGGCTAACGACGGATCCACATCCGAATTCTCCGCATGGCAGCTGTAGTAGATATCGCAGTGTGCTTGTTTAGAGCAGCCTTGCCCTTTCCATCGCATTTCCTGGATGGCGGTGATGTCAGCTTTCATTGTTTTGAGGGCTTCCGCCAGTTGGATAATGGCACCTTCCCTATAAAGGGTACGGATATTCCAGGTGCATATCCGTAAATCATTGTCCGTTTTTAATTTGCGGTGGTCGTCAACGCTATTGAGGTTCTTATCCGAGGCTGGTTTAATTTTCATTGGGCAGTAGTAATGTGGTGGCACCCAAACCCTGCGCACATTCCATGCTTAAGGTCCACGGAGCGACCCGTCGGTCATATTAGCCGTCAAACTAACTAAACTAATAAACAAACACCACGAGGAGGTTTGAGTCGACTTGGGACGATTTCGGCATGGATAATGCTGGCCTTGCCAGGTTGAGGCAGTCAGACACGTTGCCATGTGAAGGTTCGCCCCCCTGATCCGATGATGACACATTTATTAAAACTATCCTATGGACAGATGAATCGCAATTAACTCGATATGGTATTACAAATTTCCACTTCGCTAATTGGACCTTTAATTATTAGTACATTATAATTATTGAAAATATTTTTGAAAAAAAAAAATCATATAAATAAGACGTCCCAGGTAAGACTTTTGTATTGGGACTTTGTAGGAGATACTTCAGGGGTATCAGTAAAAAATAAAAAAATATGAATTTTGACTTTGCGGAGCCATAACTCCATATTCCAAGTTCAATTTCCAGCTGTTATGGTACCAAAACAAAGCCAGGTTACTATCCTATTTAACAACTGTATCAAGCTTATCATAGGTCTTATATTTTAGAGGCTATGGCTTTAACTTTGGTAGCAGCTTCTTTACCGAACTTTCAAACACCCTGTATTTCAGTAGATGTTGAAAATAGACGTCCTCACTATACAATTTTTTGCTCAAAATAAGCCAAGGAATCGCTCCTTAGCAGATTAGCACCCCAAGTTAGGACACCCTGTATATAAATTCCCAGTTTATATTAAGTTTTTTTATGTTTAAAAAAACTGTGAGAATTAACACAAAAAATATTAGTTAAAAAATATGGCTTTGAATTCGAACATTAAAAAACAAATTGTGTACTTCCATTGAGCCCCATAATTTTTCGCTGAGTGTATTTGCAGCTCTCAAAACTTTGCCACTTACCTCTCTGTATTGCTCCTCGAGCATATGATAGCGGGCTTGAAGTACCGCATATTCGGTCTTGGTGCGTGTCGTGCGATCTTCGGCAATATTTTGCGTATCTGCCAAATCGGTAACTTGACGCTGTAACAATTCCAACTGCAAGAGAGAAAAAAAAGAGAGCATATTAAAAATAGTGCTTCACAAGTTATCTTAAATGATAAAAAGATAACAAAAAAAAAAACAAGTTTGTTCAATTAAAACTATCTTCATGTCTGACTGACACATGTTTTGAACTTTTGACATTTTGGCTATAAACTAAAATACTAACACAGGATGACTTCAAGAAGCGTAGATCAAAGATTAAATCATCGACAACATGATCCATTGAGCGCTTTAAATACATTTGTAATACTTGAGCACAGCATATATGGAGAGCACAGATGTCACTTTGACAGAAGATCTATCGTTCACATTACAAAACTTCATAAAGCGTAGGCGCGCATTTTTTTTTATACATCAGTGTGTAAATTTTTGAATTTTATTATTTATTTATTAGCAGTGTTCTGCTGCTAAATTGTTATTGTTGTGATGCTGAAGTTAATTTTATTCTTAAATCATCTTTTTTTTAAACGATTTACAAAAGAAACGAATGTGTTGCTGTGATGAAGTCGCTTAATTAACTAAATTGTAAAAACAAACAATTCTCACTTGATTGACAACAGAGAGAATTTGAGTAATATAAAGAAAAGAGTATGAGTAAACTTTGCCAGAGTCAGAGACAAAAAGAGCGTCACAATATGTGAAGAAGTTGAAGTTTTTTTAGACAAATAAAAATACAATAAAAGCACATAAAAATGCATAGTTTTTTTTATATAAGAATTATGATGTTTACACTAGGCGATAACAAGGCGGGCAAAAAAACCATTTGAGCAGTGTTTGTATATGGGTGTGAAGTTTATACAGGGTGGCTGCACTTGAATTAAAAAAAAAAAGAATGCTTGCCAAGTTTTCGTTAAAAGAAAAAAAATTAATTGTTATTTTGGAATAAGTTAAGTTATTTTTGTGGAATTTATTATTAATACATTTTGAGCATAAAAATCAATTTATTGAATAACTGCTGGAACTTGAACAAAAGTAGTCTGTATATCTGTTAATTTATTCTGAAGACGAGTGCCCATTAATATGCAAGTTTATTCAGTTCTAATCAGTTTTCAGTGTCAATGAGTGTGAAATACGTAAATGTGTGTATAGGTTGGACTTAAGTGTGAGAGGGCAATAGCTAGGGGCGAAAGTGATAACCGCTAGATTGACAAAGAAGCGATAAATGAAGAGAATTCAGCAATCAGGTTTTGCATAATCTAAGAACAACAAAATTTTAACAAGGTTTTTTTAAGAAATACTTTCTTTTGAAAATAACAAATATCATTAAATTAAATAGTTTTAATCAAGGTATGACAGCAAAATTAATGGTTCTGACATCAAAACGTTCTGATATTGGTGTCAATTGAAACTTTTAGTTATAAATATTGCAAAGTTCATATCGAATATTAAAAGTAGTTCGTATATTTAGAATTACTTTATTTTTAAGCCATAATAATTGAAGAGCAATTAAGTTGAAAGTTCAAAACTCTGGGTTTTCGATTAAGGGAATTTACGAAAAATCTCCAAATACTCTTTTCAATAAAATCCCTTTTACCTCAGACTGAATTTTGATCAAAATGGTTTTAAAGTTGTGCAATACTAAACTATTTTTAAGTGATTTTAAATATTAATTTAATTATTAATTAATTTAGTTTAGTTTTGATAGATTTTCATGCTCTTGTGAGGATGATTTTATCGAAGACTGAGGTAGCGTAGCCAACCTAGGATCAAGCAAAGGATCCCCTAACCGTTAGTAAACAAAAACACCCAGTAATTAAATTCAAATCATGAGTTTTATTTAAGACTTTGATTTATATAAGATAAGATTTATTTGACTAAGATTTATTCATGAGTTTTATTTTATTTGGTCTTAGAATAATTATAATACTACTATTTCTGCAGCGCAAGGTCTTAAAGCAGTCTCTTCTCAGTTGTGAATGGGTATGAGCGAGTCACTCATACTTTTTTTCCTTTTCCACTTTGGTGGAAAAATCGTTACTGATCCGCACCCAAGGCAGTAGACCTTGGTGGAAGAATCAGCAGCGGAAAAGACAACAAAACAATAGTGGCAGAAGACTTGCGCAGAGACTCCAGTGGAAGAACCAGTAGCTGATTCGAACTTAAATCCTAGCAAAATAAGCCTTTATGCATTAATAGGCCTGCGCCGAGACATTGGTGGAAGAATAGTATCTGATTCACACCAAAGCCATTGCAATGCACAAAGCCCTGAGCAATGTCCGACTCACCTAGAAGGAATGCTGTCTTAATTGGCTTTGAGGCAGCTATTTATTTAAATATTTAAGTTAAAGAACCTGTTGTGAATTCTATTGTCAAACCAGTATTCAATATAATATATTTGCTGCTTATTGATGCCCGCCTTGCAAGTTATAGGTTTGCGTGTTTGTATGCCAGTTTCTTCTTATCGGTATACCCAGTACCCAGTTGGAATATGAATCCTCAGGGTCGAAGTCTGCGAAATCGTCTCGAATACCGAGTACGCATATTCAGAGTGAACGTTGACACTCTGCAAGATAAGTATTTGTATGAGAAGTAGGCGTGATTTTCATCCGATTTTAGCAAATATTATAGAGGTGGTTTTTATTAATTACCAAAGCTCGTGAGCAAAATTACAAGACATTTCCTTAATTTTTGTGTATTTTTAAGAGATTTAGCATTAAAAAAAAAGGCCTCTTTGTATGGGAGGAAGGCGTGGTTTCATCCGATTTTTTCAAATTTCATTGTCAGGATTGTCCAAAGTTTATTTAAAGGCATTTCCTTAATTTTTTAGGGGTTTTAAAAGATTCACTCAGTATGGGAGGTAGGCGAGGTTTTTATCCGATTTGGCTCATTTTCCAACTTGATCTTAATCTTTTTACAAAAAGCTTATATTTTGAATTTCATCACGATAGCTTTAGAATTGCGCCTGCAATCGTGTCGACAGACAGACAGACAGACAAACAGACGGACACACTGAAATCGACTCAGGAGGTAATACTGATCAAAAATATTTATACTTTTCTATACCTGCCTCGCCTTCTTATTGGTGTTACAAACGGAATGACAAAGTTTATATACCCCTTACACAGTACGTGTTGGGGTATAAAAATAATCTTTTTAATACGACGTGCAACCTCTCATAAAAAAAAAACAAAATCAGGCAGGGAGATCACATGGTTTTGTTTATGTGCATCCGCTTTGCAAGACTTTGCCTAACGCCATCGTTGAGGACATGTCAACAACAAGTCTAGCAACTCGAAGTGGAATTTTGTTTGAATTGGTCTTCGAAGACTGCTATGGACTTCTCTCAGTTTGATGTGTGTTTGTATGTTGTAGGTTTGTGTGTGTTTGTATGTTGTGTCTCTGTTGACTGCTTGCGTTGCTGACCCTGTATGTTGTGTAAGATTCTTGTTGTTGGCATGGTAGAAGAGCAGAATATAATAATATCTCTGATCATGCTCTCTTTCGCAGCTAGAATTATTGTCAAAATTCAAGGTTGATTAATATGGGTTAAGTCACTTGAGAGAAAATCACTCTTTTTCGCCTTTGCTCGAACTGTCAAAGTAGCTGTTAGCTAAAAATTGTACGCATTCAGATTTTTTTATTTAATTTCCTTTCATCCATTCTGACAGTTCAGACCGAGCTTCTCTGAAGTGACTTAACTTATATTAATCAATCTTGGTCAAAATTAGGTGTGTTTCCGTACTCTACACTGTGTAAGATTTGTGTAAGTTCAAACTGAGAGAGTAAAAATGAAATGTGAGAATAGTTGCAAAAGTACGGAAACAGCTTCTAGCAAGTTTCAAGCACAAAACAGATGATTTTGACTGCAGACATGTCAAACGTAAATTGCGCCAATTGAAATTATCGTCAATTTGTTTGTGAAGTTGATGCTTGTTCTTCTTGATGCTTGTTCTTACTTTACGGAGTCTTGAGTTCTAGCACTCTCTGTGCACTGTGTACTCGAGAGAGCGGTTTTATTCTTGTTCTTCTTCTCCCATTTTAAGCACAGAAAGTACGGAAACGGAAAATAGTGTCCCACAAGTTAGACAGTGTGAGTACGGAAACACACCTATTAAATAATTCTGTCTTTTGGCAAATTGCGTCTCCGCTCAGTGTTGTTTTTGACAGTTACGGTGCACGGCTCTCAGTCATGCATCTACCTTGTCCTATTATACAATGGTTGTCGGTAGCTTTGTTCTAGTGTTTATAATATTATACATGCTCTGCATTTTGTATATTTGTGTGTCAGTCCGTCTGCAGAAAATGATTTTGTATAGGCTGTTACTAATAATCAGATAATAATTGGGTGTTACTAATAATGATTGTGCTATGATTTCTAGGGTGTTAGTAAAAATTATAATAATAAAAAAAATTGATACTAATGATGAGTGAATAATAATGAATGACTTTATGTTTGTAATGTCACGTTATGAAATAAATGGGACTGAAAAGTCAAAATGTTAACTTTATATGAATATTTAAATAAATTTGATGACAACCCTTTAGCTTAAAAATATCGATTTCACAGATACTCGAAACAATAAAAAAAAAACTGAAAAACCTAAGGCCAGACCCCAATATTATTCCTAGCACACAATTGCTGAATACTCTGACCATAGCTTGTCATCTAAAAAGTTGCATCTGAACGTACCTTTCGCTCTGAACATTAGCATACTTTTAGGCATTTTCCAAAATGAATTTCGATAAACTTAGAAAGCAGTCTGAGTTTAGTTGAGTTTCATTTTGCATAATTGTACTGGTGGGAACTCAAGAGTTTATTTCGAGTTCGACAGCAAAACTCTACTTTGTACTAGAAAATCTAACTAAACTCCATGTGTAGCCATAGCATAAGAAAATTTCACTTCAAAATCGCCGAAGAAATTTCTAATACTTTTTGTTTCACTATAAATGGCGGAAATATACCTATATTTAAACTATTATATAAAATTGAAGTGCAAATTTTGTTTCCAGGTAAAAAGTATTTCAAAAGCTCTGTTTAAATTTTTATGAAATAAGTTTTAAAATTCATATTTGTGCTTAAGCGCAGTTTAGGGGTATTTTTATTTAGAATTTTTAATAATCAGTTTAATTAATTAAAGTGTTAATATTTTTAAAAAATCATCCCCGAATGCTACGAATTGCTTGATCGTTTCCTTTTCACGAGTTTGTGTTGCGAGAATTTCAATTAACTCCATGTTAATTACATATAAAAATAACATATAAAAACAGATGAGCCTCGCGCAAGGCAAAAAAAGAGATACATATAAATACAGTGCTGAGCTGAAAAACAAAACAAAATAAAAGAAAAAATGTTTTTAATTCGTTTGATATGCATTGTCTTAAGGGCTGAGCTTACACGGTGATCGTTTGAATGACGTTCAAAAGTTTTTGTTGCTCTCAATGGAGACCGTCAAGAAACAGTGAGAGTGAGAGCGGATAAGCACATTGAAGAGCGATCAAAATTTGTTAATTTTTGAACGCAATGCGATTGACTGGCCATCTTTAGTGTGTTTTGGATTTTTATACCCCAACGCGTACTGCGTAAGGGGTATATTAACTTTATCATTCCGTTTGTAACGCCAAGAAGGAGGCGTGGCAGGTATAGAAAAATGTATATATTTTTGTGTCCGTCTGTCGACACGATTACAGCCGCAATTTTAAAGCTATCGCGATGAAATTCAAAATATAAATTTATTTTTGAAAAAGGAAGATCAATTTCGAAAACGGGCCAAATCGGATGAAAACCACGCCTACCTCCCATACAAAGTGACTTTATATTAACCGTAAAATGTTTTTAAAATCTACAAAAACTAAAGAAATGCCTTGAAATTTGGCATGTAAGCTTTTCTATTCAGTTTTACTCTGGGGTATGAAATTTGAAAAAATCAGATGAAAACCACGCCTACCTCCCATACAAAGTGGCTTTAGTTTAAAGGTAAAATCTCTTAAAAATCTGCTCATATTAAGGAAATGTCTTGAAATATAGGCTTTGATATATAATATAGACCATCACTATGATATTTGGCAAAATCGAATGAAAACCACGCCTACCTCCCATACAAAATTGGCTTTATTTTAAACGTAAAATCTCTTCAAAATCTGCAAAAATTAAAGAAATGTTTTAAAATTTTGCACATAAGCTTTGCTATTTAATATAAATCATCTGTATGATACTCGGCAAACTCGGATGGAAACCACGCCTACTTCCCATACAAAGTGGATTTATTTTAAACGTAAAATCTCTTAAAAATCCACAAAAATTTACGAAACATGATATTGACATATTGCACATTAGCTTTGATATATAATATGAACCATTTCTATGATATATGGCAAAATCGGATCAAAACTACGCCTACCTCCCATATAAAGTGACGTCATCAAAATAGGAAAAGTTTCTATATATATAAAAGGAAAACTGAATGCCATCGTGAATGTCCTGGATAAAGACTTCGGATATACTTAAATATGGCCGCGGGGGGATATTTCAGCTGCGGTACCCTGCCGAAGCTCCATCCTTACTAGTTTTATATGAACTTTTAGCGCTCTATCTCTCTCCACCCTCATTCAAAGAGTAACAAAAACGTGTTAACGCTCTTTATTGATAAAAAAAAAAACGTTCGTGGCGAAGCCGTGAACTACTGTGGCCTGCTAGTATTTATATATAAGCTATTTGAACCCACTTCGTTATTGATAACTATCTTTTATTTTTAAATAACTATTATTTTCTTAAGTCTACAAATCAGTATTAAAATCAACCTTGAAGCATGTGATTGTAGGGCATATTTTGAGTCGTCATGACAAGTTGTCACATAAACAAAAAAAAAAAAAAAAAAATATGAATAAAGAAATACTACACAAAACAAAATATTGCTGCAATTGTGTGTCATTAAAACTGTAGGAAATGTTTATCAAAAGGGGCACAGAATGACCGGAAATGCTGAACGATACGAGCAGCACCAAAGCACCACTTATAAGGGTTAAATTCAATTAATACAAATACAGACGCGCACTCAATGGACAATATTGCAACATTAATATTCAGCTTGAAATGACATTAGAAGAGTAATATTTTGATCGTTTACATTATTTTTGACTTTTATGTTGTTTTGATTTTAAGCATTTTACACAGCTGTGCAGTGTTTATTGATTCAAAGTTATTTACAATCACTACACTGTATTAACACACACTTTATATATTTATGCATATGTATTTTTTTTTTTTTGACATTATTGACACACGTCATGAGAGTCGTTAAATCTTTCAATCCACGCGCCGCTATTTCTCACTTACAACTAAATGTTGTGGCCAGCTACGATTTAGCCAAAGAGTATTCAGCAGCTACCTACAACTACATACGTACAAAACCAAATGAGAAGCAAACATAGATAGCTACATATTAATTGGGAATAGTCCGTCTTAGCCCCGTTAGTTGTATAGCGCTTGACTGGGTGACCAAAATAAACCGTATTGCTGAGAAAGAGAGAGAGTTCAAAAAAACAGCACAAAAATAATGTTTAAACAAAAAACATGCTTGCGAAATGAATGTAAAATATTTTGTTGTCGAAAGTAAAATACCAAAAAAAAAAAAAAAAATTATAATAAACTAAAGAACACATAAAACGTCACTCTTTCACATACACAAGAGTTTGTGTCTATTTGCGCAATCTAAACAAACCATGTGTAGCCTGCGGGCTACGGGGGGGAGGGAGGGTGGGGCTACAAGGCATAAAAAGTTTCCAGAAATGAAGTATAGCACTTTGGCCTACGGTTTAATGGTAGGCCGCACAATGCTTCACTTAAGGCGTCTTCACCAAACAAATGAAGTGTGAAATAGTGAAAAGAAGAAGAAGAAGCAGTAGCAGTTTAACTTCACAGCATATTCATAAGAACAATGTTTAAATATTTGTTGTTTTTTTAATTCATTATGTATACATTTTTGTATGCTAACAATTAGCCGTAACAGTTGCCTCAAGTTGATTGCGCCCTCTCATCCACAAGAGAATAATATATAGCACTCAGCTGATGATTTGATATATGACCAACATTTAGTGGCCAGTAGCAGTAAATTTACATTCTGTTTTTTTAAACATTCCTTTAATAACTATTAGTTTTATATTTTGCACAAAAAAATTAAGCAGTTAATTTTTTTAAAATGAATAAATCGGAAAGCTTATCGTGGTTTAGCCTTCATCTATGCAAAATATTGCATATTTTTAGGAGTTTCTTTTATACAATTATTTACTTGCTGCCCGAAAGTTGTAAATTAATTTGTAGTTTGTTTTTTTAAAAAGTTAATTTAATGTTCAAAGTACTTAGTAGGGACTAGGATCTCGAAATCCCGTGATTATTCGATGAGAATTCCGGGATATTAACAATTTAAAATAGAAAGTTGCTTATAAAATAGACGCTATTATCACCATTATGACTACAAAATACCAAATGACTACAAAAGGTAATTTTGTTTAACGGTAACACTGTCTGAATATGCACTCTCAACAAGTAGTTCGAGGGTTTGCATATCAGAAACAGTTGATTTAATTTTGCTTTGGGATTACTAATTTTTGCATATAAAATTGAAAAAAAAAACCTTAAGATAAAAAATATGTTATTAAAATTAATAAAACCAATATTTGAAATGTATTTTTAAGTTTATTTCATGTGATACAATGCGCTTTAAAACCCAAAACTTTTGTATATAATTAAATTAAAAAAATGAGTACTGTGAGATATTTATGAACTCTTAACGTACAATAGCTACGAGTATAAAATGCAATGGTAATAATTATAGAGGCACATTCCATTATGTCGTTTTTTGAATTTTTACTCATTAAATCGTTAGTGTACACAAGAAACGGGTAGAGTATAAATATATTTGATGATGGGCAGAGAATATGCCTTTTAAGCTATTCTATGCAATTCTGGAGAAAAACTTTCAAAAAAGTGAACATATATGTATTTATTTATTTAAAAAATTTTCGTTAACAAGAAGCTTATTTTTCTATTGAAGAAATCGTTTTTAGCGACTTCTGCGTAACAAAAGGTAAAAAAATTGTTTGAGTGATTTTTAAAAAATTATTAAAGTAGAGTACATGACGCTACATTTTTTAATGATCATCAAGCTGTTAGCAATATTATCACGCTGTTAGCGTAACAGAAAATATTGCTGTACAGCATTCCTATTTAGGGACTACATAACATGGACCAAGCTGATTACCAACTGATTACCGAACCAATTACCGAGGTGATTACCAACCGATGACAGAACCAATTAACGATTACCGAAGCGATTACCAACCGATTACCAAACCAATTACCGATTACCGATTAGCAACCGATTGCCGAACCAATCACCGATTACTGAATTAACTACCGTAGCAATTACCAACCGTTTTCGAACCAATTACCAAAGCGATTTCCAACCGATTACCTAAACAATTACCAAAGCGATTACCAACCGATTACCGAACTGATAACCTACCGACTACCAATTACAGAAGCGATGACCAACCTATTACTGAAACAATTACCGATTACCGAAGTGATTACCAGCCGACTACCAAACCAATTACCGATTAACAACGCGATTACCGACCGATAACCGAACCAATTATCGATTACCGAAGCGATTACCAACCGATTACCGAACTAATTAGCGAAGCAATTACCAACCGATTACCGAACCAATTACCGAAGCGATTACCGAAATGATTACCAACCCATTACCGATTACCGAAAAATTACCAACCGATTACCAATTACCGAAGCAACTGCCAACCGATTACCGAAGTGTATACCAGCCCATTACTGTTTACTGAAGCGATTATCAACCAATTACCAATTACCGAAGCAATTACCAACAAATTACCGATTACTAAAGCGATTACCAACCGATTCCCGATTACTGATGCGATAACCAACCGATTACCGATTGCAGAAGCGATTACCAACCGGTTACCAATTACCGAGGCGATTACCAACCGATTACCAACCGATTACTGAGCTAATTACTGATTACCTAACCGAAGTAATTGTGTTACAAATACATCATATATAAACATTAAAAAATAGCAGCTTATACAATAACGCTTAAATTTTTAAAAAGAGTTAAAAAAGTAGAACGCGTCTGATTTGCCGACTCTAGCTACTTCGAAAATTCTTAACAGCTACATAATGTAACTTAGCTATTACGAGATCAAGTAAGAAATTCGCTCAGAGCTACTATCAAGGTTGGTCTAGCTAAATCCAGTGGGTAGAGTGTGTGGCTCTTACGCCAGAGAACCCAGGTTCGAATTCAACTTCTGACACAGAAAGTTTTTTTTTAATTGAATTAGTTTTTCTGTTCGGCCGTCACCTCTCTGCAGACAATGGCAAACCTCAGAGAGTTAAAAAAAAACTGACATGGAAAGCTTCTTCAGAACATAAGCCGTTCGGAGTCGGCATAAAGCTACTAGGTTTAGTTCTCGATCATTTATGTTCAAACATTTCACAACACATACAACACAATTGATCATAAGAAGCTTGGTCAAAGTCCTGCCAAGGGCTGAAATGGCCATTTCGTTTTTTTTTTTTTTATGTTACTTCATAACTTTAAGTTTTCACTTTGGTCGGCAGTCCCCCAACTGCCTACTTTTATATTTTGTTTTTTTAATTTGATGTAGCAACACTGAAGCTTTATATGAATTTTTTTATGTATCTTATGAGTTTTAGCTGCATTACTGCTAACACCGAGATGGCAAAAATATTAAAAAAACCCTATTGAAATGAGACATCCAACTTAAATTTAGTAGACGAAACTTTTTTTAATTTGAAAGTTATCTGATTCACCGAGAAAAAAAGCTTATGTTAAATTAACAAAAAACCTAGTACAATTTATAAGCGTCCCAAGTACTTCATTAAAACGCCTAAGTTTTACATGTTAGTTTGCCAATTTTTATTCGGGTGGTAAATTAGCCAAGTTTTTGGTAATTTATACATTTTTTAATAAAAAAAGTTAAATTTCAAAAATATAACCTTTTTCCGGGTTTTGGATGTTTTTTTTTTTTGAAGCGAAGCTTTTTATGCCTCATTCTGTGATTTGCTTGACTGAACTCGACACTACATACTTTTATTTTTTTCAACACCGTTTTTCTTAGAAATTTATGGCTTCTTTGCTGCTTGCGTTTATTATAACAAAAACATTAAATTAAATATCAAGTAGTAAGGATGGAGCTTCGGCAGGGTACCGAAGCTAAAATACCCCCCCGCGGCCATATTGAAGTATATTCGAAGTCTTTAGCCACGATATACACCCCACTTTGTATGGGAGGTAGGCGTGGTTTTGATCTGATTTTGCCATATATCATACAGATGGTTTATATTAAATATCAAAGCTTGTGTGCAAAATTTTAAAACATTTCTTTAATTTTTGCAGATTTTTAAGAGATTTTACTTCTAAAATAAAGCCATTTTGTATGGGAGGTAGGCGTGATTTCCATCCGATTTTTCCAAATTTTATAGCCAAGATTAACACTGAAGAGCTTACATGCCAAATTTCGAGGCATTTCTTTAATTTTTGTGGATTTTTTGTGGACATTTTACGGTTAATAAAAATAAAGTGACTTTGTATGGGAGGTAGGCGTGGTTTTCATCCGATTTGGCCCATCGGAAAAAACTTATATTTTGAATTTCATCGTGATAGCTTTAAAATTGCGGCTGTAATCGTGTCGACAGACGGACAGACAGACGGACACGCGGAAATCGACTCAGGAGATGATACTGATCAAAAATATATATATTTTTCTATTCCTGCCACGCCTCCTTCTTGGTGTTACAAACGGAATGACAAAGTTAATATACCCCTTACGCAGTACGCGTTGGGGTATAAATATAAAAATATTTCCTTCGCCCGCCATGGGGATTTGAGCCCACACCCACCGATTCGATTAAGAGTTCACTACATTAAGAGTTCACTACACTACACATCGAGCCAAACTCCTTCGTTACGCAGGGTTATCGATTCAATATTAATTACAACTGAAGCTATACTTGCAGCACAACACAATAACCTATTAATAGATTTTTGTTGTATGGCTATCAACAGATTACTGTGATATACTGCATATGTTAGTATAGCATCTGTTAACATAGCTTATATCAGTAAACAATAGCAAGGCTGTTTGGTTCAGTGGGTAGAACGATGGACTGGGCATCGAAACTGCCACGATCGATTCCTACGGCGGGCAAAGATTTTGTTTTTTTTTTTTTTTTCTTTCCTTTTTGTTGATGTGAACGCGTTTGTGTTGTTGTTGGTACAAGCTTCTGTTTTGTTTTGTTTTTGCATAGTGCTAAGGAAAAATTAACAATTGCCCACAATATAATAATATATGATAAATAGCTCAAATAAATAGCAGAAAATAGCTCAAAACTATGCTTAAGCCATCCATGGCTATTGTTATTTTAAATTTTGTGTTTTTGGATTGTGGGCTTAGGTGAATCAAACATTTTTTTTCTTGGCCGGGTATCGAGTATCGAAGATTTCAAAGCAATGTATTAAACAATAAATTGCTTGGGTGGATAAGCATAAGTTTATAATCCCCATACAATTCTCTTTACCTAAGCCGACTTAGATGATTTAACTATTGTTTTTTTTTTCGGTGTGGTTAGAAAATACGTAAAATCAGAACAAAATTTGCCATCACCTAACACACAAAGCCTTGAATGTTTAAATATATTTGCATGAATCGAATTTTTTTAAGCAGTAGCTTTGCAAATTTCTTATATTGAAAATCTACTAAAATGCTTCAAAACATGATAAAATGTTGGAGTCTACAAATGTTGAACACTTTCCTCTATTATTTTAAAAACAATTTTTTATATATTAGCTGTTGCTTTGCGACAAAATGCTAGACCCTAAATTTATCTCGATATGACTTTTAAAATTTTACAATAAATCTACCCTGACATATATCTAAATACAAATTCCCATTTCACTGCCGAGTCCATGACTCATTCTTCTACCGCTTAATTTGCTAAGATTAATTGTAGCACTGCACTGCATTTCAATTTAAATTTTAGTATACATGTGTTGAAAATCTACAAATACTATTTTAATTTGTCTGCATTTATACAGAAATTTTTGGCATTAATAGGCGCGATGAGATCATAAAATAGATTTGGCCCAAAATACATTTGGTGCCATGAACATATTTTTTTGTGTCTAACAAAATGAATATCTATGAAATTGAAATTAGCTCATAGACAATAAACAATTTTCAAAAAGCATTAAAAAATCTCTTCGAATTCTTGCTGAAGCTTATCTGAGAAAGCTAAATTTTTAAAATTTAGAGTGCATCTATTAGAGCATCTATGTTGGGCATTTAAACTTTCAGTGCAACTCTTTTAACTCTTCGTTTAAATATCATTGCAAGCATAATGGTCTTCTCCCTTCAGTTGTTCGCCTATAAAACAGTTTTACACACTTTTTATCTAAATATTTATTCGAAATTGTTTTCGTTCAGCAATCTGTTTGGAATTCTGTTTAATTGCTCAATGCAATTTTAATGCGTGCAAAAGAACTCTGCACTCAATATTGAACATATGGTTTGCTTTTATGAGCTCATAAGAAAAAAATAAATAATTAAAAAGAAAGTTCAAGCAAAGATCAATTGACTGAAGCAGAAAATTGAAATGAACAGTTTTATTCTTAGAAAAGATGAGTAATGGAAAAATACATATGTATGCAATTAAAATACAAAAAAATTTTTATGACTGCTCCATAAAGTTTTTTGTATATTCTACAGGAAAAAGATTTGGATAACAGCATCTTGTAAACATGTAAACATTATAAGTGTCAAAACGGAAATGCATATCAGTGCGTTGCAAAATTTGCTGTTTACATACACTGAGAGAAATAATTTTATTAAAAATTAATTTGACAACCAAGAGTTGACAGAGCTAGAAATAGTGAAGTGGGGCTACATTCTTATACCGAAAACTAAAACTACAACGGAAATCTCGGATAATAAAAACAATTTAGAACCAAGAATTAAGAATCAAAATTGAATTAAAAAGCTTCTATTGAATAAGTTTCCATTAAGTATTTTTAAAGGAACAATGAGAAAAGGTGTAAGATATAGAGTAAATGCATTTTATTTAAATCTAATTTTAAATTTTCATTCAAATCAAATTTGAAATTTTACTTATATTTAAATAAAATTCAATACAAAATTTGCCATAACTTTTACTTTCGTAATGAATTCGCCACCAGTTCACTCGCTCAAAAGAAAGCGCAATGTGAGCGGCAAACTGAAAATGGAAAAAGTTTATTTTTTAGCTTCAAGTGGCTAGCTTCCTTTCTCTTCACTTTGTGCAGATCTTCGACGTTTATATGAAGCTTATTTCGTGTGTACGTTTAGTCGACAGACATACACCGGAACTTGTTGGTCTTTGTTAAATTCTTGTTTTTCCCCCCTCTTTCTTCGCTCCTCATGTGCGAACGTAACCGACATCAAAGCACAGTGTAAATAAAAAAAAATCTGTCGAATGTAGTTTTTTCTTTCTCTTCTTTTTGTGCGGATATTCTACGTGTAAATGAACCCACAATGGGTGAAATGCATCATTTCACTTGTTAAAATCAGTTAAATTTCTATAAAAAAATATTCGGTCCACTACTTCTACCTACTCTAATTCACTTAAAAGAAAAATTATCAAAATCAGACTCTGGTGTCATTATAAATTTTGACTCACTGCGTCCGAATTGCACATCAAATTTTAATTTATTTGGTTAACCGCAATTAAAAAAAAAAACTGCAATTTAATCCCTCAAAAAGGAGTAAAAGTCGTCATGTTTGCCATAAAAATATCCCGTTTATATGAAATTCAGATAAAGTGGATCAAAATATCTACAGATATCAGGGTCTGATCTTTGCTTTTGAACATTTTTTTTTTTCTGTGTGCCTGTTTAATTTTTCTTCACGCTTACATTATTCTCGCTTGACTTAAGAAAATAATGGTCCATGTAACACTTATTTACGATAAGAAATTATAAACAGCCTCAGTGGCGTAGATAGCTTCTTGCAATATTGAATGAATTTTGTTTTTATTGTGATAAGCATAAATAAGAAAAAGGATACAGTTGCGACAGTATAGTATGTGTGGCGTAGAAATTTTTGTTTGATATATTTGATGATGAAGGCTTTTGTTCTTGTTCATTTTAATGTTGGTTAAAAATAAATATTATTCAATGTTATCCTAATATATAAAAGGTAAGCACATGGTTCCGCGCCCAATATCGCTCAAACTGTAATTATTTTTTGCGATCGGCCTGAAAGTATGCACAGAAAATGTTTTTGAAACTTATCAGTGACATGCTTGCCTTTTATGTATGTGCATACTTTCAGGCTGAGCATTTTTAAGAACAATTGTAAAAGCACTTTTAAAATGGCAAAAAATAATTATAGCTTAGCGTTAATAGGGGTATTTTTATTTAAAAATTCTAATGATAAGTACGTTTAATTAAAGTGTTTAGTCTTATAAGAAATCATCCCCGAATGCCATGAATTGATTGTTTTCTTTTCACGCGTTTGTGTTGCGTGAGTTTCAATGAATTCCTTGTTGTTCTCTACTCTTTTATTTTTCTCCTCAGCTAGCACAACATAAAAAACATAAAAAACAGATGAGCCAAGCGCAAGGCAAAAAGAGAGAATGCAGTGCTGAGCTGCAAAAAAAAAACAAAATTAAAAATGTCACACGGTCGCCGCTTGAACGGGGTTCAAAAGTTTTTGTTGTTGCTTTCAATAGAAACTGCCAAAAAAACAGTGAGAGTGAGAGCGGATAAACACATTGTAGAGCGATCAAAATTTGTTCATTTCTGAACACAAGGCGATTGACTGATTGACCTTTAGCGTGTTTAGAGTTTTTTATATGAAGTTTTCGCGCCCTTTTTCTCTCTCCACATTCATTCAAAGAGTAACAAAAACGTGTTAACGATCTTTATTGATAAAAAAAGTCCGTGGCGAAAATGTATTATTTATTGTATTAATATAACACAATATAATAACAAATAAAAAAGTAATGAACTGAGATATATTTATATATGTAAATTTTACATACATATTAATAACAACAACATAAGAAGTAACTGAGAAATATTCGTTAAACAATTTTTTTCAACAAACGGCACTATGTTCACATTAAACAAAACTACCATTTTTTTTTTGTAAGATTTGAATTAAGTTTTCTTTTATAAAAAAAAAAAAGTTTTGTTTCATGTGATTAAATATTTTCTTCATACATTCAAATTACTGTTCAGACTTCTTGTGTACGGACAATTGTTTGAGACAGTGTACATCCTGATCAGGTCACCTGATTATGGTAATAACCGTATCCAACTTTGAGAAGGACTCCTTAAGTAAGGATAGACTCAGGAAAACCTTATATCCACCTGATTAGATATTAATAGGGTTTTCCTTAACTGATTTCACTGCGGGTTTATCCATGATTTTTTCTCATGCGAAAATGTTAATTTTTCTGATTTGATTTAGCTATTTTGTGACTTTATAAAAAAGTGACGAAATCCTTCGTTTCATTCGCCATGTAACTGATTTTTTGGCATATATTTCATGTGAGGTACGTTCAATATTAAAGGCTGTAGGTATACTCCAAAAAGTGAACAAAACGTTGCATGTGATTGAAAAAATTTTCAATAAAATACCTCCATACAAACCGCAGTTTCTTTATGCACTTAAAGGGAAAAAAGTATAAAGAACACTTCTTTTTTTTATACACTTTAAGGGAAAATTTGTAAAGCAAACTGATTGCAACTATTTCAAAGAATTGGAATGTTTTGATCAAGTTTGACATTGTTTCTAGATTTAAATGACAGCATTTCGAAAATTGTAACACTTTGCAGAATTCAAACACTTTGATTTTTTGATAAATTTTCATAATTATTAGTATTGAATTTTCATAATCCATATTTTAACTTTAACTTATTATCGTATATTTTCACTCTGTTTAGTATTCTTGCTTTGAAATTCACTCACTTGATTCGGTGAAACCATGACACGGACGACGCTTTCTTTAATACTATTATTGTTTAGTCTAGCTACATGAGTTTTTATAACGATGACCTCGAATAATGAAATTTTAAAATGGGGGTTGAAGACTGTCGTTGGTAATAATTGATTGTTCATGACAACAATTTTTAATGTCATTTGCTTAAAGTCTGCTCTCCACCTACGCTCTACAATCTGTAGATCATAGACTCAAGCTATGCAAATTATAAATATTTAATTTTCTCACTATAGGGAGAAGCGCTACAGACTTTTGTGAATTGCATATTATTGTGTGAATATTGGCTTTAATTACGGTAATGTGCGGCGATTTGATGGTTGATAGAACTAAGGATAGTTTTATACAATCAATATTGTTTAATAAATCTGCAGCGCAAGACTAATCAGCTAGATAAACTAGACTAGTATTTCAACTAGTTAGAATCGATGTGTGGAAATATTGACAGCATCAACCACCAGATGGCTGATATTTGAGATAAAATATTTTCTATTTGCATGCTTCCTGTGTTGTTTTTATTTATTGCGTTGGCATACAGTTTAAAATATTGGTAATTCTCGCTCCCGTTTAGACTTCGTGAAATTTTGATTTAATTACATAATATTTTTACAAGTATAGCACAAATTTTATGTTTAAATAATTTATATGTAATTTATATATGTAAATTTTACATACATATTAATAACAACAACATAAGAAGTAACTGAGAAATATTCGTTAAACAATTTTTTTCAACAAACGGCACTATGTTCACATTAAACAAAACTACCATTTTTTTTTTGTAAGATTTGAATTAAGTTTTCTTTTATAAAAAAAAAAAGTTTTGTTTCATGTGATTAAATATTTTCTTCATACATTCAAATTACTGTTCAGACTTCTTGTGTACGGACAATTGTTTGAGACAGTGTACATCCTGATCAGGTCACCTGATTATGGTAATAACCGTATCCAACTTTGAGAAGGACTCCTTAAGTAAGGATAGACTCAGGAAAACCTTATATCCACCTGATTAGATATTAATAGGGGTTTCCTTAACTGATTTCACTGCGGGTTAACTGATTTCACTGCGGGTTTATCCATGATTTTTTCTCATGCGAAAATGTTAATTTTTCTGATTTGATTTAGCTATTTTGTGACTTTATAAAAAAGTGACGAAATCCTTCGTTTCATTCGCCATGTAACTGATTTTTTGGCATATATTTCATGTGAGGTACGTTCAATATTAAAGGCTGTAGGTATACTCCAAAAAGTGAACAAAACGTTGCATGTGATTGAAAAAATTTTCAATAAAATACCTCCATACAAACCGCAGTTTCTTTATGCACTTAAAGGGAAAAAAGTATAAAGAACACTTCTTTTTTTTATACACTTTAAGGGAAAATTTGTAAAGCAAACTGATTGCAACTATTTCAAAGAATTGGAATGTTTTGATCAAGTTTGACATTGTTTCTAGATTTAAATGACAGCATTTCGAAAATTGTAACACTTTGCAGAATTCAAACACTTTGATTTTTTGATAAATTTTCATAATTATTAGTATTGAATTTTCATAATCCATATTTTAACTTTAACTTATTATCGTATATTTTCACTCTGTTTAGTATTCTTGCTTTGAAATTCACTCACTTGATTCGGTGAAACCATGACACGGACGACGCTTTCTTTAATACTATTATTGTTTAGTCTAGCTACATGAGTTTTTATAACGATGACCTCGAATAATGAAATTTTAAAATGGGGGTTGAAGACTGTCGTTGGTAATAATTGATTGTTCATGACAACAATTTTTAATGTCATTTGCTTAAAGTCTGCTCTCCACCTACGCTCTACAATCTGTAGATCATAGACTCAAGCTATGCAAATTATAAATATTTAATTTTCTCACTATAGGGAGAAGCGCTACAGACTTTTGTGAATTGCATATTATTGTGTGAATATTGGCTTTAATTACGGTAATGTGCGGCGATTTGATGGTTGATAGAACTAAGGATAGTTTCATACAATCAATATTGTTTAATAAATCTGCAGCGCAAGACTAATCAGCTAGATAAACTAGACTAGTATTTCAACTAGTTAGAATCGATGTGTGGAAATATTGACAGCATCAACCACCAGATGGCTGATATTTGAGATAAAATATGTTATGTTTCTTTCTATTTGCATGCTTCCTGTGTTGTTTTTATTTATTGCGTTGGCATACAGTTTAAAATATTGGTAATTCTCGCTCCCGTTTAGACTTCGTGAAATTTTGATTTAATTACATAATATTTTTACAAGTATAGCACAAATTTTATGTTTAAATAATTTATAAAAATTTTTTTAAAATAAACTGGCTCAAGGGGAAATTAAATCGTAAGTATTTTATGTTAGCAATACATTTTTTTGCAATCAATTGCTTGCAATAAATTGGATGATGTCTTTAAATGCTTGCTTTCGGCTTTATTCGTATTTTGTTGGATTGCGTACAAGTAAGGCAATGGTGCGATGGCAGCGTGTCGGACTAGCATAAGTTGGCCCGTGGTTCAATATCGGTACGAAACAAGTTAAATATTTGGAAATAATAAGTTTAAACAACAAATAACAAAGCAGCACGTTCTGGTGTGAGGATCGAATCTGGGATACTCAAATCAACTATTAATCAAGTGGGCCATAAAAGGAAAAAAATGTTGCAATCTAATTCCAGATCTCATCTCTGATAACTGTCATAAAAATACCAGTTGAAAACTAGTTTTACCTGTTGAAAAGAAGACAATTGACATTTCCTCTGACGTCGCCATGTTAAAAATGATAATTGAGTATATGGAAAAAAGACAGGTTTTGAACCAGTACTGGTCAGTTTTGAAGTAGTATGCAGACTGGTTTTAAGCTAGTTGGTTACTCTGCAGGGAATAATGATGGAATTAATAATACTCAGAGCATTAATTAAACTTAGAAATATTTAAGAAATAGATTCACTTTTATTTTTCTTCATGAATTAAGTAAATGTGCTGTGATCTGCTGAAGTTGTGTTAAAAATTTAGTTACTCTTTAAAAAGTTACAAATGTGCAAATTTTTTTAAAATCTCTGTGCCACATTGTGGCACAGCCCGAGCACATTACAGCACAATTTGAATATATTTTAAAAATTAAGGAGCGGGCCTAACTTGAGTACAAAAATTAAGAAAAAGTATTACCTTCACTCTTATTCCAACATTAAGAAGAAATTTTATTTTGATTTACACACATCAGGCACAAATAACTTATTTTTAGAGACTTTTTTAACCTTTCAACCAGCAAAGTTGACATAATGGGGAAAAACGGCATTTTTATTTTTAGTTAATATTTGTGCCAGAAACACAAAACCGCTGACTGATTGTCAATTAGATAGACAGCTTAACCCTGGATGGTTATGCTTATTTTATATACGTTAAAACAAACCCCCAAAAAAAATATTTATAGATATTTTTTTTGCGACAACGATGCGTTTTCATTAACACCTTTACAACAACTAACATTGTAAGAAAAATGAAAAGATGCGACGATTACATACAACAACAATACAATAAATATAATACAAGTGCTTCTTCGATTCGACGAAGCATAACCATCCAGGGTTAAGTCAGGTAAGGTAAAATTCAAGATGCGTCTCATAAAACTACTAAGTTTCTGTCAAAAAGTACAGAAACTAATATATCTGTGGTCACAAATCATAACATCTCAAAATATCGTAAAAAAACGATCTGGTGTTTGTGCAAAATCAAGGGACAATCATGTATCTACAAGTTCCATGTTCGATTGTTCCGTTAAATATCTCCATATCTACAAGTTCTATGTTCGATTGTTACGTTAACTTCTGGGAAACAGACGATATAAGGAAAATAAAACAACCCGTATTTACGATATTTTGAGTTAGGCTGTTATGACTTGTGACCGCAGATATATGGCTCTATGATTGAATATATATGGCTCTATGATTGAACCTAATATATTTATTAATATGGATACTGCAAAATATATTTATTTCTATTTTTTTAGTTTTGATGTTAGGCGAACAGTAATTTATTTCTTAAAAAGCACAAAAAATCACTTCTAAATTCTTATTAAAAATTAACAAACGAAGCTTGAACATTAAAACTGACACTATGTTGTAGCTTGTTTATTTTATTTTGAGCTGTCAAAAAATGTGAAGAACAAATAAATTAAAAGTTAAGTCAAGTCAAATCAAGTCAAGTCAAGTCAAGTCAAGTCAAGTCAAGTCAAGTCAAGTCAAGTCAAGTCAAGTCAAGTCAAGTCAAGTCAAGTCAAGTCAAGTCAAGTCAAGTCAAGTCAAGTCAAGTCAAGTCAAGTCAAGTCAAGTCAAGTCAAGTCAAGTCAAGTCAAGTCAAGTCAAGTCAAGTCAAGTCAAGTCAAGTCAAGTCAAGTCAAGTCAAGTCAAGTCAAGTCAAGTCAAGTCAAGTCAAGTCAAGTCAAGTCAAGTCAAGTCAAGTCAAGTCAAGTCAAGTCAAGTCAAGTCAAGTCAAGTCAAGTCAAGTCAAGTCAAGTCAAGTCAAGTCAAGTCAAGTCAAGTCAAGTCAAGTCAAGTCAAGTCAAGTCAAGTCAAGTCAAGTCAAGTCAAGTCAAGTCAAGTCAAGTCAAGTCAAGTCAAGTCAAGTCAAGTCAAGTCAAGTCAAGTCAAGTCAAGTCAAGTCAAGTCAAGTCAAGTCAAGTCAAGTCAAGTCAAGTCAAGTCAAGTCAAGTCAAGTCAAGTCAAGTCAAGTCAAGTCAAGTCAAGTCAAGTCAAGTCAAGTCAAGTCAAGTCAAGTCAAGTCAAGTCAAGTCAAGTCAAGTCAAGTCAAGTCAAGTCAAGTCAAGTCAAGTCAAGTCAAGTCAAGTCAAGTCAAGTCAAGTCAAGTCAAGTCAAGTCAAGTCAAGTCAAGTCAAGTCAAGTCAAGTCAAGTCAAGTCAAGTCAAGTCAAGTCAAGTCAAGTCAAGTCAAGTCAAGTCAAGTCAAGTCAAGTCAAGTCAAGTCAAGTCAAGTCAAGTCAAGTCAAGTCAAGTCAAGTCAAGTCAAGTCAAGTCAAGTCAAGTCAAGTCAAGTCAAGTCAAGTCAAGTCAAGTCAAGTCAAGTCAAGTCAAGTCAAGTCAAGTCAAGTCAAGTCAAGTCAAGTCAAGTCAAGTCAAGTCAAGTCAAGTCAAGTCAAGTCAAGTCAAGTCAAGTCAAGTCAAGTCAAGTCAAGTCAAGTCAAGTCAAGTCAAGTCAAGTCAAGTCAAGTCAAGTCAAGTCAAGTCAAGTCAAGTCAAGTCAAGTCAAGTCAAGTCAAGTCAAGTCAAGTCAAGTCAAGTCAAGTCAAGTCAAGTCAAGTCAAGTCAAGTCAAGTCAAGTCAAGTCAAGTCAAGTCAAGTCAAGTCAAGTCAAGTCAAGTCAAGTCAAGTCAAGTCAAGTCAAGTCAAGTCAAGTCAAGTCAAGTCAAGTCAAGTCAAGTCAAGTCAAGTCAAGTCAAGTCAAGTCAAGTCAAGTCAAGTCAAGTCAAGTCAAGTCAAGTCAAGTCAAGTCAAGTCAAGTCAAGTCAAGTCAAGTCAAGTCAAGTCAAGTCAAGTCAAGTCAAGTCAAGTCAAGTCAAGTCAAGTCAAGTCAAGTCAAGTCAAGTCAAGTCAAGTCAAGTCAAGTCAAGTCAAGTCAAGTCAAGTCAAGTCAAGTCAAGTCAAGTCAAGTCAAGTCAAGTCAAGTCAAGTCAAGTCAAGTCAAGTCAAGTCAAGTCAAGTCAAGTCAAGTCAAGTCAAGTCAAGTCAAGTCAAGTCAAGTCAAGTCAAGTCAAGTCAAGTCAAGTCAAGTCAAGTCAAGTCAAGTCAAGTCAAGTCAAGTCAAGTCAAGTCAAGTCAAGTCAAGTCAAGTCAAGTCAAGTCAAGTCAAGTCAAGTCAAGTCAAGTCAAGTCAAGTCAAGTCAAGTCAAGTCAAGTCAAGTCAAGTCAAGTCAAGTCAAGTCAAGTCAAGTCAAGTCAAGTCAAGTCAAGTCAAGTCAAGTCAAGTCAAGTCAAGTCAAGTCAAGTCAAGTCAAGTCAAGTCAAGTCAAGTCAAGTCAAGTCAAGTCAAGTCAAGTCAAGTCAAGTCAAGTCAAGTCAAGTCAAGTCAAGTCAAGTCAAGTCAAGTCAAGTCAAGTCAAGTCAAGTCAAGTCAAGTCAAGTCAAGTCAAGTCAAGTCAAGTCAAGTCAAGTCAAGTCAAGTCAAGTCAAGTCAAGTCAAGTCAAGTCAAGTCAAGTCAAGTCAAGTCAAGTCAAGTCAAGTCAAGCTACTAAGTTAAGTTAAATTAAGTGTAAAAGATTGTTTTTGAAATTTAAAACCTGTATAGATTAATATAAAATAAAAATAAAAAAAAAATAGGTTTCCCTCTGCCCCTAATGTAAAAGGGTTATTCACGATATTATGATATTGTAAAACACGTAAGTACATAAAGTATATACTTATACTTAAAAAAAGTAATTTTTTTCAAAATAAAAACTATATATTCCAATATTTCAATCAGGAACGTTTTCAATCTGACTTAAATACTGTTTATTTTTAAAAATATTTCTATATGACAAATGCAACACATTCTGAATAGCCCTTATATTTATTTTTAATATTTATCTCTTGAATACATGCTAAAAGTTAAACCAAGCGTAAATTTGTCTTACTTGTTCATTTAAATTTTCACAAATCTCTGCGCTCAGTCCGTTCATTTTATTGCCGTTCTGATTATTAATGCTGTTGTTGTTGTTGCTGTTGTTGTTGATTATATCGACTCCACTCACACCATCGACCGTTTTATCCTCAAAATCACAAAGTAGTTTATTACGAAAGTTCTTCAAATTCTCCAATTTAAAGCCGTTGGTATTTGTATTATTGGTTTTATTGCAATTATTAAATTTATTTGTTAAAGTTTCAATATTTAAAACTTTATCCGCACAATTATTCGTATCTATAAGTTTATTTTCAATGAAGACCAAAGAATTTGGACCCGATGGCACTATATCCTCAAAATCAGCAGGATTGAGACTGAGAAAAGTCTCCTGATCGATGAGTACAGGTTGTTTGCTGGAATCGTAATGACCGCTGCCGAAACCACCGAAACTATTTGTCATGGAATTATGTGTAGATGTGGTGTTAAAATTTAGATTTAGATCTTCTAAGCTTTCTGTTGATTGATTTAGACTAGATTGTTTATCACCGAATTTTATAATGGAGTGATTATTTTTATTTTGGTTGTTGTTATTAAGAGTTCTATTTTTATTATTGGAGCTTTGTTGGGTGTTGTTGTTTTGCGGTGTTGTTGTTGTTGTCGTTGCTGCTGGACCGACAAATTCAAACTGGCCAGCCCACATATCATAGGCTAAGTCGATGCTATCGGGCTGGCTTGCAGGTTGACTACTCATGATTCGATTTTGCTGTAAGTGGTGGAGTATTTTTGTAGCATGGGCGTGGCACTGGGTTGTTCAAAATTTTTTCGTTGTTTTTTGTGTGTTACTTTCAAGAAAGAGTTTTATACACTAATTACAGGAACATATTTTTTACTGTTCAAAGCGAACTTTTTTTTGTATATTTATTGAAACCTAGGAGCAATGACACATTAATTTGTATTTAATATGAGTTCATAGATACCACTAAGTCTGTAAAAGTCATTGATACTATGAAAAATCCTATTTTTTTTTACAGTAGCAGTTGAAAGTTATGCATTTTATTATTTTTATATGGTTTGTTTGATATATTTCACTTTTTATTTCTTCTTGTTATAATCTTTAATTTTAACTCAAGGGTCATATATTCCGTTGATGAAAATTTTATTACGTTACGCTGTTTAACAATGTAGTTTTTTTTTTGGTTTTATTTTTTGTTTTATTTTTTTTTGCTTATAATTATTGTCACTGTGTAATGTGTGCGGACATTGTTCAATGCAAGTAATTAAATGATTCTGCTTCGTTGCACGTGACTTTGGTGCAAAATTGCACGTGATTTTTTTTGTTACGTTATGTGTTGACAGTGTTGCCAATTAGTTGGTTACACTTTAAATTAATTTCAAAGCAAACACCCGATATTTGCAAAGAGTGATAAATTTTTTATACATAGGAAATTAATTTCAGATATAAACAAATAAAATTTACTCAAAACATAAACATAACTTGGGCTTTAAACATAAAAAATTAGCTTTTGTATAAGTGAAAGTTTCCAAAAGTCGTTGGCATAATAAAAAACAAAAGTTTGGTAACCAGATAGCATGGCAATTAGGCAATTAGACAAGATATTTGTGAAATAATGTTCGCTATTCTGTTGGAAGTGAGTGAGTGATGCTGGTATTGCAGGCAAATTGATTTATTTGGCAATACTTGTGTTTAAAAATTTTACAGATATTTAAAAATTACTTTTATGAATAAATATTTGTAATTTTAAACGATAAATTATAATGTATTTGATAGCATTTTGAATATCTTTTAATAATATTTGTATAGCTTTTGAACGATGCAGTGTGTTAACTTTTCATACATTTGTTGGCAAAAAATAGAAGGAAGAAATGATAAACGAAATCATAAAATATAAAAATACCATAAAACGGTGGTCCGCGGCTTTGCCACGGACGTTTTTTTTTTGTCAATAAAGAGCGTTAACATGTTTTTGTTACTCTCTGAATGAGTGTGGAGAGAGATAGAGCGCAAAAACTTTATATAAAAAAATCCTAAACACGCTAAAGGTGTTCAGTCAATGGCCTTGCGATCAGAAATGCACAAATTTTGATCGCTATACAAATGTGTTTATCCTCTCTCACTCTCAGTGTTTTTTGACAGTTTCTATTGAATGCAACAAGAAAAATATTTGAACGCCGTTTAAATGAGCACTGTGTCACATCATGCCTTAAGACAATGCATGTCAAATGAAATAAAAAATATTTTCTCTTATGTTTTGTTTTGTTTTGCAGCTCAGCACCACAGTAAATAAATTGTATCTCTCTTTTCGACTTGCGCGAGGCTCATCTGTTTTTTATGTTGTGCTGTGCTAGCTGAGCGGAAAAAGAGAAGAGTAGAAAACAAACAGTGGAGTTCAAGGTTGATTTATAAGGTTGTCGCAAGGAAGAGAGCGAGTACCCATAATTGTCAAATCGAAGTTGACAGCTCATAGAAAATCTGCAAGTGCTCGCTATTATCATCCGTTTTTCTTTCGTAGTCATTCGCAAAATTGGCTGGTTTTGACAATTATGGGTACTGAGAAGAGACTGCAATCAGCCCTGCGACAACCTTGTAAATCAACCTTGATGGAGTTTATTGAAATTCTCGCTATACAAATACGTGAAAAGAAAATGATCAAGCAATTCGTGGCATCGGGGGTGATTCCTTAAAAAACTTAACACTTTAATTAAACATACCTATTATTAAAATTTCGAAATAAAAATACCACTTTGCACTTAACAGCTTTGAAACAAAAATTTGCACTTACATTTTTTATAATAGTATAGATAATATAGGTTTGCTTGTTTAGCTTAAACTACTTAAGTAAAATTTTAAAAATGTTTGAAATCGGTTAGTCCCTAGGGGTACCTCCCTCGCACCTTTAATAATTTTTTACATGATTTTGTGTGGGAGGTACACACAAAACTTGGACGATCTTAACGAAACTCGATCAAACTGCTAGAAAAATAAATACATATGTACTGAAAATGGTAGAAATCCTTTAGTCCCTAGGGGAAACCTCCTTAAGCCTATATTAGTTTTTTACATGATTTTGTATGGGAGGTGCATACAAAAGTTGGCCAATCTTAACGAAACTCGGTCAGAAGACTAAAATAATAAAGTTATAGATATGTATTGAACATAGTTAAAATCGGTTAGTCGCTAGGGTTGGCACCGACTTTGGACTTGTATTAATTCTTGACATGATTTTGTATGGGAGGAATATACAAAAGTTGACTGATCTTAACGAAACTCAGTCAAAATACTAAAAAATAGAGATAAAAATGTGTATAGCAAATGGTTGAAATCAGTCAGGCCCTAGGATTACCTCCCTAGGACCTATATTAATATTTTACATGGTTTTGTATGGGAGGTACATACAAAAATTGGACGATCTTAACGAAACTCGATTAAAATGGTAGAAAAATAAAGTAATACATAGGTATTGAAAATGTTCGAAATCGGAAAACCCCTAGGGGTAGCCCCCTTGAACCTATATTAATTTTTTATATGATTTTGTATGAAAGGTACATACAAAAGTTAGCCGATCTTAAAAAAACTCGATCATGAAATGCTAGAAAAATAAAGTTGTAGATACTTACTGAAAAAAATTGAAATCGGTCAGTCCCTACGGCGGTAACCCCCTTCGGCCTATATTAATTTTTTACTTGATTTTGTATAGGAGGTACATACAAAATTTTACCGATTTAAACAAAACTCAGTCAGAATAATAAAAAAATATAAAGTTGTAGATATGCACTAAATATGGTCAAAGTCGGTCAGTCCCTAGGTGTAACCTCCTTGGACCTATGTTAATTCTTAACATGATTTTGTATGGGAGGTACATATAAAAGTCGTATGGGAAAAGTTGGCCGATCTTAACGAAACTCAGTCAGAATACAAGAAAAACATGGTATTAGATATGCTCTAAAATTGGTCGAAATCGGTCAGTCCCTAGAGGTCCTCCCTTGGATCTATATTAAGTTTTTACATGATTTTGTATGGGAGGTACATACAAAAGTTGGCCGATCTTAACGAAACTCGATCAGAATACCAAATATATAAAGTTGTAGATATGCTCTCAAAATGGTCAAAGTCGGTCAGTCCTTAGGTGTAACCTCCTTGGACCTATGTTAATTCCTAACATGATTTTGTATGGGAGGTACATACAAAAGTTGTATGGGAAAAGTTGGCCGTTTTTAACGAAACTCAGTCAGAATACAAGAATAATATGGTATTGCATATGTTCCAAAACTGGTCGAAATCGGTCAGTCCGTAGAGGTCCTCCCTTGGATCTATATTAAGTTTTTACATGATTTTGTATGGGAGGTACATACAGAAGTTGGCCGTTCTTAACGAAACTCGACTAGAATACTAAAAATATAAAGTTGTAGATATGCACTGAAAATGGTCAAAGTCGGTCAGTCCCTAGGGGTAGCCCCCTTGGACGTATATTAATTTTTTTACATGATTTTGTATTGGAGGTCTATACAAAAGTTGGCCAATGGATTGGATTTGAGTTGGTCCCTTGGATTTATATAAATTTTTATATGGGAGGTACATGCATAAGTTGGCCGAACTTAACGAAACTCAATCATAGTACTAGAAAAAAAAGCAATATATATATACGTACAGAAAATGGTTGAATTTGGTTAGTTTTGTATGGGAGGCACATATGTACAAAAGTTGCCCGATCTTAACGAAACTCAATTAGAATACTAGAAAAATAAAGTTGAGGACATGTACTAATAGTGGTCAAAATTGGTTTGACCCTAGGGTGTCAACTCCCTTGGACCTATAATAAAAATTTCCAAATATTTTCATTTAGACATAAACAAAATGAGTCCAATATAATCAAACATTTTATTTACCAACTATCATTTCTTTAACTACGTCACCTAGTTTCAAAAGCTGTGTACAAGGTTGACGTCTTAATACTACTAATGTAAGGATCAGATGATGCGAGCAGACGATTTTCGTTATCAAAGCACATGGTTTGGTTTTTTTTTTTTGTCATCCACTTCTTTGCACTTTTGTTATGATCGTTTTGGTCTTCAAATTCTTGTTATTTTGAAATTCTGACGACGGATTCGGGCACAGCAACCCATTTTTACCTAGCATTCGACCCAGCCATAAATTCGTACAAATACGAAAAATTCTGGTGGCAACCCTATTTTTATTTCATATCGTTTTGGTCTTATTGATACCAATCATAGGAAAAGTTTAAGCCTTTAAGTATGCAAAAGAAAAATGTGTCTCAGTATGGAACACATTTTATGCAAAAGTTGCATTGCAATTCGTGAACTCTTTCAAAAAATGTATATGTTTGTTTAGCGATCGTAGACGTAGAATTACGTCTTGCAGTGTGATTTCTCTTTGTCAAATTTTTTCAAGCACATGCAACGTTTTTGTTAACTTTTTGGGTTATACCTGGGGTCTTTAATATTTATTGTACAAAGATGAAACAAATCTTCTTTAATTAATCTTTGATTACTAATCGAAGGCATTAGTAATGAGATTATTTTTATTTAAAAGTTGAAATAATTGATTGAGTACTATTTTTTTTCTGTCTGGATCAATAATCAAGTGATTACAATTGCAAATAATTAAATTGTGCTCATGATTACTTGAAGTTACGCAAAATAATTAACATACATATTAATAAGAACAAAAACAACAACAACAACACAAGCAGTTATTGAGAAATATTTATAAAACGATTCGTTCGAAACAAACGACTCGATGTTGCTTTCGTGATTTTAACACGAACCAAACCAGCAACCATAAGAAGGACATAAGCAGCCATTGGAAGCATTTAATCATGAATTTTCTCAAAGGAAAATGTGAACTTTTCTATTAAGATTTTGGTATTTTGCGACTTTATTAAAGAAGTGACAAAATCCAACATATTCGTTCGATATTCATTTGATTCGCCATGTAACTGATATTTTGGCATATATTTTATTTTTGTACGATTAATATTAAAGGCTGTAGGTATACCCTAAAAAGTGAACAAACACGTTGCATATGTTTGAAAAAAATTGCGAAAAACATTATTTTACATCAAAATTGTGACCGAATATGAGCGAGGCAACAATCATAAGCGGTAAAAGTAAAGTAAAGCGGTAAAAGCCACTCCGATTTGCTTTTCAACCGACTTCAAAAAGTAGGAGGTTCTCAAGTTCGTCGGTTTCTGTTTTTTTTTTTTTAATTTTTTTGTTTTTAACTTGAAGCGACAACATGGATAATTTCTGTGTTTTGTAGGCTTAAATTTGCAAATACTAGCTTGCTCCAGAGTACAAACACCAAAGAATATTTTCATATTTGCAAAAAATGGAAAAACCAAAAATATTGTAAATCAAGTTTGTATTACAATAAAAATATAAAACTTTTTATTTACTTTGTACACAAAAAATTAAAAAAAAACCCATATTTTATTTATGGACTGCCGTAGCAAAGCAAATTTAATAAAGACAACCTTATCTATTGCTTCAATTTCACAATTTTTACTTTAACGTAGCCGCACGCGTCATGCTTTTATTTAAATTGATTGCTCCAAATTAAAGCAAACTAAAGCGAACTTCGTCATTCATTTCGCTGCACAATTTTTACACAAATTTTATTAAATTTTATAACATGTGCTATCCAAACATGTGTTTGTAAAGCGCACAAATAACAATAATTTTCATATACATCTTTAAGTTCCCCGTTCGCTGATTCAGTGCGTTCACGACTCATCATCAGCATGAGTTTTCTTAGATATTTTCTTTTTGGTTTAATAAAGACTGTTGATTCGATCTTGTTAGTGCGAAAAGAGCGGTATATTTATGCTACATCTGGGCGGAAAATTCTGAATCATTAATAAACAAATAATTTTAATTCTTGGAATTTAGATCAACGCAATGCATTAAGAGAACTTTGTATGAAATACAAGGCCAAGTGGGGGGCAAATTGGTGTAAATGAAGGCTATGACTATCATCAGTCGATGATTTTGAAAATATTGAAAAAAGTACTATGAGGTTTATTTTATTTAAAAATGAAATTAAAATAAATAATTTCAACAGAAAAGGTCAGCAGATACGTCACAAAATAAAAATTAATGGGCAATATAAATAATTTTTGCTAAAAAGTCAGAAAATATTAAAATGGAGCAAATATTTGATAAATTTGGTGTTTATCAAGAACAATTTACAAATATTCTATATTTAAACAGGAATAAAAAATAAACTTTAAAAAAAATACATGGGAGGAAATCACGTTGTGGTGATGATAATAAGGCCTATTATGAGTAATCTTTTCGCCCTGAATCGGAAAAGGAAATTTCCGTTTTTTTTTTGGAAGTTTGTTCATCAACCGTCAATGTTCAGGAGAGTAAAAAATTAATAGGTGAAGTTTTACTTGTTATGGTAATTTCCATTTTCGATTCCGGGCGAACGAATGATTCATGATAGGACTAAATGTGAAAATTTTAATAATATATGAGTCACAAATGTAAGAAAATATTAAGTTTTTATAAAATATTTCAAAAGTTTTCCAAAGTTACAAATATACCAAATAAACCGCAGTAAGATTATACAAGTTGGCTTTTGTAAAAAAAAAAACAAAAAAAAAAAAAAACTGAACTGTAAAATAATGTGCAATGACAGACGTTCTTTTTAAAATGAAAACTTAAATACTTTCAAGTATACAAAAATAAAAAAGGAAAATTAAATTATAAAAGACAAACATTTCAACAGTTTACAAATTATGGTATAAAGTATACAAAGGCTTATGTAAAAAGATTTATATTTAGACTACAGGGTTGCCCATATTCGAAGCGCCCATTTTATTTTTAAATAAATCAAAGAAACCACAATTTTTTGTCTGTTCGTCATGAATATCATTTAATTGGGTTCAAGTAGATTTGCTTACATCATTTCTTGAATATGATATCTCGTAAATGGTCGCCATTGGCCTCTACGACATATTGTGTCCGTTTTGCAGCATTTTCCATGGTTTTCTTCAACATTTCGATGGGAATGGCGGTTATTTCTTGACTGATGTTGGTTTTCAGCTCTTCTAGGGTCTTTGGCTTGTTGACGTAAACCTTTGATTTCAAATAACCCCACAAAAAGAAGTCTGGAGGCGTTAAATCTGGTGATCTTGGCGGCCAATCGAAATCACCATTTTTTGACATCAAACGGCCAGGGAACCATTGCTTCAAAAAATCGATTGTAGTGCGGCTTGTGTGTGGTGGCGCGCCGTCTTGTTGAAACCAGTAGTGCCTGATACGCTTTCGACGAACGATTGGCATGAAAAAATTGTATATCATATCGCGATAACGCTCCTGATTGACAGTAACTCTGTGGCCATTATCATCTTCGAAAAAGAACGGCCCAATGAGCATTTTAGCACAAACGCCGCACCAAACAGTGACTTTTGCATCGTGAAGAGGTACCTCTTGAATCTCTTGTGGATTTTCAGTGGCATAAATACGGCAATTTTGTTTGTTTACCGTTCCGTTCAACTGAAAATGAGCTTCATCGCTCATGATAATTTTATGCCAAAATTGCTCGTCTTCTTCAGCCATTTCGATGACTTGGGCCCATTCCAATCGACGTGGCTTATCGGTAGGCAACAATTTGTTTACCAATTGAATTTTGTACGGAAACAAATTCAAATCAACACGTAAAATGCGTTGTAAAGTGGATCGGGGAATGCCGAGCTGCTGAGAACGGCGATTTTGGGATGTTGTTGGTGACTGCTCAATACTGGCTCGTACGGCTGCAATATTCTCATCCGATCGCCTTGGTCGCTTTTTATTTGGCCTCTTTGGGTTACCAAGAGTATTACCAGTTGTAAATCTTTCATACAAGCGATAAATTGTTTTCTTGGAAGGCTCACTTTTCACTTTATTTATTTTTTTGAAAGCACGTTGAGTTTTCACTATTGACTTGTTTTGTTGAATGTAAATTTCAACAATTTTAGAGCGTTTGCGTGGCGTGTACTGTTCCATTGTAAGCATTTGCTTGGAATGACGCTTCAAACGCGGTATGTCATTAGTCGATTTGGCATCACTGCGGAAAGTTACAGTATTGCCAGATGGGCGCTTCGAATAAGGGCTACCCTCTACCCTCTGGATGCTCTAACTGTATTGCTTTATTATTAAGCTTGTAGAACTAAGCAGCAACAGTGGAGCAATGGATAGCGCGTTCAACTTAAAATAATGGGAAAGTGAGTTCGAGTCCGGTATAGGGCAAGTTCTCTAAGTGAGTATTACTTATAATTTGAAAACAATACAGATAATTACTTATTGTCAAAAAATAAAAAAAATAAATAAACAAAACAGTGTCCACAAAATTCAAGATAAAAATGTATTTGTTTTTATTATTTTGTTGTGAAAAAATTATACAAGTTACTTGTATGAATCTGTAAATATTTGAATACTATAAACTCATCGACTAGAATTTATCATTAATCGAACCACCGATTATACGTTCAAAAACATACGAAGAAATAAAGGCTTAAGTCTATTTTAATAAACCCGCTGTGTTTCAAGGGGCTGCTTGGGCCACAAGGGGGACACAGGGAGGATAGTGGCCTTTTTTTCAATACCATTGAAAACTGCTACCTTATACGAATGATACAACTGAAATTCTTCCATGCCTTGTACCAAAAAACTTTCTGAAATTTAAGCGGGGTTCATTAGACTGGACTTGCTCCGAAATAAAAATACTAGCTGACGCCTATGGCAATATTAAAGGTGACGTACCTAATTAATATGCCCAGCCACAACCATGACAACGAAAGGTAGATTAAAGATGTTACCGACGAGGCTTCTGTGGTTGTCTTTGCCTTTTATGTTGCCTTTTATGTATTAAGAAGATTATAGCTATTGTCCTTCCAATTTATGTAATTTTGTATTTTGAGTAGAATAAGTAAATAGAATATTAGCGGTATTTTGTAAAACGCAACCGATCATCTCACTTGGGGTTTCTTTGACTGAAGAAGTGAAACTTCTTAGACGGCGCTGTAGCAATTTTTATTAAGGGAAACATTTCATAAAACACGTATACATGTTTATAAACATGCAACAAAAAAGTGAAAAGTTTTTGTTTATAAACATGTAACAAAACAGTGGACATGTTTTATTGTAAACATTGTATATAAACACGTACAATAAATGTATATAAGCGCTGCCTAAGAGAGACACTGTGGTTGGTAATTTTAGGGGAACGCTGGTTTCGAATCTGATGTCAGGATTTTACAATTCCAGATGGCGGATAGGATTGCCACCTAGATTATTTTGTATGTTTGCAAATTTTTGTAATTTTGAAATTATGACAACTGATTTGATTTCAAATCTGATATCACTATTCTAAAACTGAAGATGGTGGATATGATTGCCACCTACATTTTTTATTTGTATGAACTCGGTGCTGGAGCGAACACTAGGTAAAAATAGGTCGATGAATCCGAAACCGTTGTCAGAATTGCAGAAATTGATTTTCAACATCGTCTAACAGTTTAAGTGGGTCGCTGATTTTGAATCTGATGTTAGAATCTAAAAATTAAAGATGGCGAATAGGGTTGCCAAATAGATTATTTTTTGTGTTTGCGAATTTTTTTTGCAATTTTGAAAGTCTGACAACTGATTTGATTTCGAATCTGACATCACAGTTTTAAAATTCAATATGGCGATTAGATTCTTGTAATTTTGAAATTCTGACGACGGATTCGGACTCAGCAACCCATTTTTACCTAGCATTCGACCAAGCCATAATTTCGTAAAAATACAAAAAATTCTGGTGGCAACCCTATTTTTATTTCATACATCGTTTCGCGCTAATTTACACAATTTTTCGCTCGGAAAAATTTTATCGGAGTTATATGGTCCCCAGGAGTTTTTAGAATCTGAAACTAAATGCTACCATCATGAAAATTTTTTCGAAATTTATAAAATAAAATAAAATACAGATAAAAAAGTTTTACTTCTTTACTGTATACACGTTATACTGTTGCTTTTTTTTTAAATCTTTAATTGTTTAATTTTCCGCTTGTTTTTGAGAAAAATTTTTGACGAAAGTCTCAAAAATACTCAAATGCATTCAAAGACAAACAAGAATTTAATATAAGAAATTATTACTATGTAGTATTTGGTAAAATTTGTTCAAAACAGTAATAATATTATTTTTAATCGTGAATATCCCTAATAGAATTGTTAAAAATGCCACCAATAAAGTCTGGAAAAATGTAACGCTGGCAACTCTTATAATAGATTGTTTTTGCTCTTTTGTAATCTTTTGTAACAGCAAACTAAAATATTGAAAAGCTAGCACACATATTTTGCCTGCTGTTGCATGTTTAACTGATGAACTTGCGATAAACTCTGTTGTTATAAAATTGAAAAAAAAAACAATAAAACTTGCAACAAAGACCATAAAATTCGCACCGGGCAAACCAGGCTGCAAGCTTAAAATTTATTGAATTCAATTTAGTGAAAAACTATTTGTAAACTCAGTAGGAAGAAATATTAAAAATAATTCACATGTTTTTCACATATAACAGAAAAAAGTTGTTAGTTTTATATTAACTCTGCTGGAGTGCAGCACTGTTAACACTGGCTATAATGCTTTTAACTATGTTTAATTGATGCTGAACCTTAGCAAAGCTACAAAAGACCGTTAAGTAATTTTTTTTCGACCAAAGTAAATGCATTTCAAGCTGCACAAAACAAAACGGATTAAGGTTGTTTGCTACAAAAAAAAAAACCAACAGTAAAAATATTATAAAAAATAATTAAAGTTATGACTCTGAAAATTAAATAAGTAAAGTCTATGGTAATGATGTATATTCAAAGTTTAGGTCAATAAACTCAGAAATGCTGCAAATGCAGGCTGGGAATCGAACCCCATGTTTGCTTAGTTCATTAAAGAGAAGAGTTTAAGCATAAAAAACTTAGATCTTAAATAAAGCCATCAAAATCTTAAAACATTAAAAAGCGATTAAATAAAATAACATTTCCGCTGCTTCAAAAAGGTATTCCATAATTTTTAAGTACAGCGTGGAAACTTTTGGATTTAAAATTATTGTGTACAACAATAAAGAATTTCAGCATAGAGGCAGCAACTCATACAAACAATTTCAATAACAATCATTACAGATAGAATAAAATTATTAACCCAAGACGTAAGGAGCTGCAAGATATAAGACTTAATTGTAGACAATCTTGGAAAACTGTGTGAAAATCAAAAATTTTTATGACATGCTATCTTTTGCTAATATCCAGATTTGTAAAGAGAATGCGAAGAAAAAGAATATTTTTTAAAAATGTGAAAGCTCTCATACACATTTATTCTCAACACTTAAACACCCGATAAATGTTTCGCTGCCTGTTTTTTAATTTTCTGTACCTACCCAGCATAAAAATACTTCCACACATGTCTGCTGGTTTGACTGATGGCTTGACGTACTCATTGACAGACGTCAAAAAAAAAAAAAAAAGCAAAAAGTAATAAAAAAGACGCCATATGTTGTCAAAAAAGTACAAAAGCTACGAGAATTCACCTTAAAAAAGAAATAAAATTAAATTTGAAGCAGAGGGAAAACAAAATTAACATCATTTTAAAACATCAAGTTAACAGAATTTGAAATAATTCTGAAAATATTTAGAAAATATTTGCTTTTTAAATGCTTGAGTCATAAAATGCTAAAAATTTAGATTTAAAATAGATTTTGAAATATCACAGATAATGTAATGTAGACACTTAATATAGCAAAACTAGTAAGGATGGAGCTTCGGCAGTGTAACGAAGCTAAAATACCCCCCGCGACCATATTGAAGTCTATCCGCAGTCTTTAGCCACGACATACACGATGACATTCAGTTTTATATATTAACGAAAGTTTTCCTATTTTGACGATGTCATTTTGTATGGAAGGTAGGAGTGGTTTTGATCCGATCTTGACAAATATCATAGAGTTGGTTCATATTATATATCAAAGCTAATATGCAAAATTTCAAGACATTTCTTTAATTTTTGTGAATTTTTAAGAGATTTTACATTTAAAATAAAGAAACTTTGTATGGAGGGTAGACGTGGTTTTGATCCGATTTTTTCAAATTTCATAACTAAGATTTAAATTGAAAACCAATGCTTACGCGCCAAATTTCAAGGCATTTCTTTAATTTTTTTAATTTTAAAGACATTTTACGGTTAAAATAAAGTCACTTTGTATGGAAAGTAGGCGTGGTTTTCATCCGATTCAGCCCATTTTAGAACTTGATCTTTCTTTTTCAAAAATAACGGACAGATAGACGAAAAAAAAACGAAATGACCATTTCAGTCCTTGAAAAGACTTTGACCGAGCTTCTTATGATCAATTGTGTTGTGTGTGATGTGATATGTTTGCACACAAATGATCGAGAACTGGACCTACATGTTTTACGCCGACTTCGAACGGCTTATGTTCTCAAGAAGCTTTTCATGGCAGTTTTTACTCTCTGAGGTTTGCCATTGTCTGCAGAGAGCGGACGGCCGAACAGAAAAATTAATTCAATTGAAAAAAACTTTCTGTGTCGGATGGAGGATTCGAACCTGGGTTCTCTGGCGTAAGAGGCACACACTCTACCCACTACGCCACGGCCGCCACAGATAGGACAGATAGACGGACATACGAAAATCGACTCAGGAGTTGATGCTGATCAAAAATATATACAGTTTTCTATACCTGCCACGCCTCCTTCTTGGCATTATAAGCGGAATAAAAAAGTTAATATACCCCTTACGCAGTACGCGTTGGGGTATAAAAATAAAGGTATTCATGCTGTGGTATGTTTGCGTTATATTTTTACATAATATACAACCTACAATTTTCGTTAAAATCTTCCCCGAGCGTCATAGAGATTTTATCTTCGCTTCTACTAAGAGCATCAACACTTGTATAACTGTAAATCGTTAGGGCATAATTCGGAACTGTCACCTGCATTTTTTGTTTCTTTACGAATTCAGTGCTGTGGCGAACACTAGGTAAAAATGGGTTGCTGAATCCGAATCCATTGTCACAATTTCAAAACCACAAGAATTCGTAAAAATACAAAAAAATATAGGTGGCAACCCTATCCGCCATATTGAATTTTAAAACTGTGGTATTCGATTTGAAATCAAATATGTTGCCAGAATTTCAAGACAACAAAATATGCAAAAATACAAAAAAATCTACGTGGCAACTCTATTTGTCATCTAAAAATTTAAAACTCTGACATCAGATTCGAAATCAGCGACCTCTTAAACTTTAATATGATGTTTAAAACTCTTCTTTTTTATTTATTTTTTCTTTATTATTGTATACTAAGCCCTTAGGCCTTATAGCAGTGGTGTGCAACCGGTAGCTCGCGGGCGCCTAGTAGCTCGCGACTGTATTTTTAGGCGCCCGCAAGCAAATTGATGCTCAGAATAATACTTAGAATCGGCGATTTTTACAAGCATGCTTATAACATGCTCAAATCGACTTAGCTTAACATGTTTAACCAAAAAGAACTTTTCATTTAACACGGTCGTTCACACTGCCTGAACTTGTTTCAAATTTACAGCGACATCAGCTTTGTAGCTGCAGAGCTGTTTTTTAGCAGACGCTTCCATTCTTTTCTGTGCCACTCATGCCGTCAATGTATTCTCTATATACTTGCACAATTGTGTATTGATATGGAAGAGACCAGAACATCTTGCTTTTCTATTTATCATTGTTTATGACTTTTTATTTTGCTTCAAAATCTAGTTTGTCTACATTAAAAGTGTCAAATTTTAAAGAATTCTTTAGATTCAAAAAGCAAACAGAAAAAGCTTTTCTCACGCTAGTAATGCCAAGTATAGAAACTTTTTCAGATTTGGGTGAGGTTTGGTTTGTGTGCGAAGATGGCCATGGTTTCAAAGTAGCTCTCAGTAAAAATTCGGTTGGACACCACTGTCTTATAGCATTTAAAAATTGACAATTCATAATAATATTAAAATTAATTTACAATTCAATTTATAAAAATAAAAAGAAATGGACAGGTATAATGTAAAAGATGTACGTATATTCTAGATAGCAAATAGATCGACTGATAATAGTAGTGCTCACATATGTTAGGCTAGACGGACGGGATCAATCTCCCACTTATGCCACATAAGACGGACGAGGTCTTGCTCTAGATAATCAGGTACTATTTTATTGTATTTAGATATACATACTATATATAAACAAAGTTTAGAGCAGAGCTCACACATGCAAGGCTAGAGGGACGAGGTCAAGCTCCGGCGGTCTTAAAAATACATTTTATTAGTTGGCAACTCTTTAGTAAAAAATTACAAAAGTTTGAAATTTTGACAACGGATTTGGATTCAGCTACCCATTTTTACCTAGTGTTCCCCCCAGTAACAAATTCGTATCCTATCCGTCATATTAAATTTCAAAACTCTGACATCAGATTCGAAATTATCGACCCTCTTAAACTTTTAGATGATGTTTGAAACTCTTCAAAATACATAACAATTATTAGGTGGCAGTCCTGTGGTAAAAATTAAGATGGCAGGTCTATCCGCCATCTTGAATTTTAAAATTCTGACATCAGATTCGAAATTAGCAACTCTTGAAAAATTTTTAAAGCTTATTAAAAACATATTATTAGGTGGCAGCCCTCCTGTGGTAAAAATTTAGGTGGCAGCTCTTTTCACCATCTTGAATTTTAAGACCGTAATATCAGATTGAAACAAAGTCCGTTTTCAAAATTTCAAAGAATCGCAAAAATACAAAAATCCAATCGGGGTGGCAACCCTATCCGCCATCTTGAATTTTAAAATCCTCACATCAGATTCGAAACCAGCGATTCCCTAAAACTGCCAACCACTGTGTCTCTCTAAGGCAGCGTTTATAAACATTGTACGTGTTTATATACAATGTTTACAAAAAATGTTTCCACTGTTTTGCTACCTGCTTATAAACAAAAACGTTTCACTATTTTGTTACATGTTTATAAACATGTATACGTGTTTTTTGAAATTTTTTCCTCAATAAAAATCGCCACCTAAGAAGTTTCACTTCAAAAAACGAAGAAGATAAACAGAGACCAACGATTTTCTGTGTATATTTAAGCTTACACTCAGCGTACACTCAAAGAAAGTTTCACATAAACGTTGATGATCCGTACAAAGTGAAGAGAAGAAAGCTTGCCACTTGACGCCACTCCAAACTAGACTCTTTTTGTTTTTTTCAGATTCTCTCTCACATTGTGCTCTCTTCTGATCGCAAGAACTGGTGGCGAATTCATTAGGAAAGTTAAAGTGATGCCAAATTAATATGGAAAAACATATGTTTTTTACATTAATTATGAATCGAATTTAATTTCAATGCAAATAAAATTTCACAAAATTTGATTTGTATAAAATGCGTTGTGAAGTTTAGAATAATATTATAATAATAATTATAATTAATTAATTAATAATTATAATAATAATACAATGCAAACATTGGCCCACAGCGAAATGTGGTGCTCGAAAAAAGTTCAAGAAACATAACGATATCTCACATATATAAAAACGTGTAATACCATTAGCATCTCTAAATGACTGTCTGTTTTTTTGCCATTCGTCTGTTATTCCTAAACACCTCTCTTCCTTTCACAGCTCGAAAAAAGCTCAAGAGACATAATGACATCTTTGGTTATATAAATAAAAAAGTGTGCTACCATCAGCTGTTTTAAATGACTGTCTTTTTTCCCTCTCATGCGTATGTTATTCTTAAACTCATTTTTGCTTTTAATAGTCACACAACAGCTGTTTTTCTCTTAGGCAGTCAGTAGCTAAGACATAATAAATGTTAATCTTGATGTAACGCATTGTCACTTTAATCAGCACTTAGTGTTGATTGTCACGTGAATTAATTTCTAACGGTGCAAACATAATATTATTCTTATGTTTCATATGTTAATTTCATAAGTTCTTTACAAATTTGTATATACTTTTTTATTTAATCTGTTGATAATGATGTTACAAAGCATTTCTTATATTTCCTCAAGCTAGGTATTGCTTTTCTCTGGTTTTATTTCCTGAGTTTTGTTTTTTTTGTTTTTGTTATTTTTCATACTTTGCTTATTATTGCAAATGTTCTAAATTCTTTATGCATTCGCCATTGTTCTATAATTTGTTTCTTTATCTATGGAAAATCTGTGGCTTTTGTGTTTTTGTGAGTTTCTTTGTTCATCAAAGTGGAAAATTATTTTTTCCAAAGTCGAATGTCCAGCCACAGCAATACACAAACACACACCAGCTTGTTAATTCCAGTTTATTTCTTAGCCTACTGCTTGTTGTCTTAAAAACTTTAGCTTTTTGCTAGAGTTAGTTGCCATAGAATCTAATTGTACCGCATTCAATGGTTGGTTAAACTCAACAAAAACAAAAAAAAAAAAAAGAATTATGAAAGAACACTTTGTTTTTAGTTGTGCAAATGATGGCACAGCAGGAAGTGTGGGTAGGTGTGGCTGTTCTAAGGAAAATAAGACTATAATTATATGGGGGGCGAGGCTATAAAGTTAGCTATGTTTTTGCTGTGCACCCTATTTCGTACTTTGGCAGTTAAATAATCAATAAACTCTTTGGCATAAATTTAACAAATACGGAAAACAGCGTTTTATTTCATGCTACACTGTCTTATCTAAAACGAAGCTTTCAATGTCAAAAGTTCATAAGACAGCTGATAATAGCGCTTTGGCGTGATAAACACAAATAAATTTTTGAGCTAAATTGTTGGAAAAAGGAAATTATGCAAAACAAGTTACACTGGAAAAAAAAGGACTTAAAGAATACTAACCGAAGTGGCAAAATATTGACTTAAGGGAGTATTCCTGGTTGGCAAAAATTTTTTTCGATGTTTTTTTTTCATATTTTTATATCTTGCATATTTGAGAATATCGTCCTAAAAGGGTTTTTTGAAATTCGAAAAACTTTAGGAAACCTTTTTTGTCCAGCAATGTTTTCGCCAAAATGCGATTAATTTTGCTACTTTTTGAATGCAACCGTTTGAAGCAAGCACCGAAAAAGTAACACTGGTAGCAATCAAAAAACTCGTCCCTTGAAACGCCAGTTTCGTGGTAACCAAAACAAAAGAGATGAGGACACCGAATTCACAAGTACAGCGGCAAAAAAATTTATAAATAATGAAAACGAAGACATAAGCATTGACAACAAAACGGAGAATTGCATTTTAGAGTCTTATACAGTTTTCTCGGCGATTCCTAATCTGGTGATATGTGCCAAATGTGAAGGAAAAATCGAGTTTAAAAAAACATCGCCACGGCGCTTGCCCGGCCTCTACATACATTTTTTCGTCGTCTTTGGTTGGCAAATCATATTTGATGAACCGGCGCTTGATTTTTGCCATGAGGCTTTTAGGCATTGGGCCAAAAGGCAGTAACACGTTTTGTGGCCTCATGGATATGGGCAGAGGTGTGGATAACTCGCTATACTACACTACCCTGGAGAACGTTCATACAGCTGCAAGCGCGATCTATGGATACACTCTTTCAAAAGCCGCGAAAGAAGAAAAAGATGCCATGGTCACAGCCGATCTACAGTGCGACCTAACAATGTTTACCGTATCAGGTGATGGCACTTAGAAAAAACGTGGCTTTTCTTCACTTCACGGCGCTACAATGTTTATCGGCAAATACAATAAAAAAATAGTCTACTCTGTTGTAAAATCCAGCGTATGCAACAGTTGCAAGTATTGGGAAGCTAAGAAAGAAGAATATCCACTGGCATATGAAATTTGGATTGAAGACCACGAAGAGGAATGTTGTGCCAACCATCAAGGAAGCTCTGGGAAGATGGAGGTGGATGCGATAAAGGAAATGTTCGCCATATCAGTCTAAAAGCATGGCGTAAAATACTGCAAGTATATCGGCGATGGCGACTCAAAAACATTCAAAGCTATTATAGACGACGATCCGTACAATGGCGACCCAATCGTCGAAAAAAAGAATGTATATCACACGTGCAAAATTAGAATGGGCACCAGACTCAGCAAGGCCAAAAAAGGGAACAGAGGCATTGGTGGCAAGGGTGCAGGCAAACTCACAGATAAAGTCATCTCTGAATTAACAGCATATTAATGGTCTCGCTATTCGTCGTCACCCAGAGTCGGTTGCTGACATGAAGACGGCTGTTTGGGCAACGTTTTTGCACAAAATCTCGGCTGAAGAAGCTCCACAGCACCAAAACTGTCTGACCGGTGCGTAGAGCTGGGACAATCGACTGATTCAAGCATACGTATGCTCCACTAAATCAGAGAGTCCAGGAAGCAATCAAACCTATTTACGAAGCACTGTCAGCCGATGATTTGTTGAACAGATGCCTTGGCTCCGAAACTCAAAACAGCAACGAATCTTTCAACGCAGTGCTGTGGTCATTCGCACTGAAGCATATGCGCACCGGCGCAAGCACTATTGAGATTGCCAATTATATTGCAACTGTCATATTTAACGAAGGTTTTTTGCCAATAATTCAAATAATGAACCTAATGGGCATCCCGATTGGTAACGCCACATATGATGACGAAGAACGTTTGAGAAGGTCCGAGGCCAGAGCTCTGGCCGCATCAAAAGAAGTTAGAACTGTCCGAAGAACACAAAGAGCCACTGAGTCCTCATTTTTTGAAGAAGAGCAAGGAGTTCTTTATGCGGCTGGCATTGCCGATTGATATATGTAAGTATTTCACAAAAAAAAAAATAAAATGTTTTATTGCCTAAAATTTTCTTTGAGTTTTTTCAAAATTACGTTTTTGAACTTCGAAATCACTTTTCTCCGGTTCTACTGAACCGATTTTGAAGAAACCAAGTGCAATCGACGCAGAATTCTAGTCCCTATCTCAATCATAATTTTAAGCAACTTTTTTACTATTTTTTTTTTTACACTAAACTACAAAAAAATACTCAAAATCGGTTTTTCATTTTTCAATGACAGCCATTTTGTAAAAAATAATCGCAAAATTATGATTGAGGTAGGGACCAGAATCTGTATCTGTATTACATCTGTACTGAATCTAACGCCGTTTACTTTTTTCCATTTCAGATGATCCAAAGTCGAGTTATCCGGGCCGCAAGCAGCATACCTTTTTTTCCGACTCCCAACTTTGAAGGCCGACAACTTTTTGAACAGTCCTCGTACAAAGGAAAAAAAAAATTTTATTTATTTTAATAGGTTTTTAATACAATACTCTTTGCGTTTTCAAATGATAAATTTTTCAAAAAGGGTTCAAAAACAGCCTTTCAACCAGGAATACTCCCTTAATATAAATATACCGCTTCGCAAATTTCTCTGTAGTATCAAAATTTTGATTTGAAATTTTTAATGCTGATAGTTTCTTAAAAAGCGAGGAAAAATTTTCACATAAAGCATGCTTGAAATAGTTAAAAATTTAATTTAAAAATCAAATAAAAATCTTTGAACACTGAACTGTGACAGTTCCTGATATTTTATGTGAAATTTCAAACTGTGCATAAAATCTGACAAAATAATTAAATTTTCTTATCATATCTGTTAATTTTAAAATTAACATAACAAAAATTATTGTTATTAAGGCTTTAAATTTTTAACATAACAAAAATTGTTGTTATTACAACAATACAGCGCTTGCAACAAACATAACTTTACTCTGCTTTACAAACTCAAATGAAATCTGGCAGCACCTGAACATGTGCATTATTATAGCAGTGCCAAGAGTTGTTGCCACATTTCGTGTTTTATTTAACTTCGGCAGCAACTCTTTAAATATGCTTTTTTTTATTTTGTAGCCGTACCAAGCAGTTAACAATGAAAATAATTAATTAATTTCAATTAATTAGCAATTAAAATGCAATGGTTTTTCTTTGCTTTGTCCCAGCAGGCAAACAAAAAAAAAGAAAAAAGAAGAGTTGCCGTTGCCGTTGCCATTGTTTTTTTCTGGTTTGAGCCAGATAAAAAGAGCAAACTTTCATTTTCATTTGCATGGAAAATTATGACTTCTTTTGAAAAAAATAGTCAAAATTTGCATAAATTCATCAAAAGCATGCAATTTTTTTTTCGGAACATGTGATTTTTTTAATAATTATTTTCAATTAAATTCAATTGTAAAAATTATGAGCTACAACAATTATGTTAGATATGTATGTAAATAAAAAATAAAACACATAAAATGCAAATTTAACTCAATTTTGATGCATGCAAATATAGGAAAAATCCATGCAAAAGCGAAAGATAAAGAGTTGGAAGTTCGAAATTTAAACTTTAAAGTTAACTCATCTAGTATAAGCAGAAAAAAATTTATAATACAATTTTTTTTTTAAATTTATAGTAAAAATTTTTTTCAAAAATTTATAAAATTTTTTTTAAAAATTTAAAGTTTAAATATTTTTCAAAAATTTATAAAATTTTGTTTTTAAAATTTATAATTTTCTTATAAATTTTTTTTAAACATTTACAAAATTTTTTTTTAACATATATAGTAAAAATTTTTTTCAAAAATTTATAAAATTTTGTTTAAAAATTTATATTAAAATTTTTTTCAAAAATTTTATCATTTTTTTTTTTAAATTTATAATAATTTTTTTTTTTAAATTTATAATAATTTTTTTTTTTTAATTTATAATAAAATCTTTTTTTTAATTTATAAATAAAATTTTTTTTTAAAAATTTATATGATCTAATTTTTTCATTTTTCTCAAAATTTTATAAATATTAATATAATAAAAAAAATTTAAATTCATTTTTTATTTGTTTAACATAATAAATTTGTAGTTTTTTTTTTAAAAAACTTATAATAATCAGAAAAACTGCGTTGTGCTTCTAGTCCAAGAAAAATCTTGATTTTTAAATTTTAGTTTTGTAAATGTTAAGTGTTCCATGGCAAATAATAATTATCTTTATCTTAAGTCATTGAAGCTTATCTAAGCTACAACAATGCTAACAAAAAAAAAAAAAAAAAAAAATTATACAGAAATAAACAAGCACTTAATGGCAATTTGTGTCAATTAAGCCAATATTATACAATTAAAATGCTTTTTAAGTTATCAACATATTAGGCACTCAAATAATTTTCTAGTGGAAAAGCATTTCTTAGAGAGAGAGTTTCAAGCAGAGAAAATGATTTGTAATCGAATTATTTTGAACACAAAACCATTAAAAACTTCTAATTTCCTACAGAACTAAGAGGCACTCTTGAGATTTTCATTTTTTTTCCCCATGTAAGTGTGTATGAAGCATCAAGTTATGATGATCGAAAAAAAAAAAAATTGTTTAACAAAAATTGTTGAACACTTTGAGAAAGCACAAGTTTGCTTAAAAATTACTTAATTTTTAATTGAATTTTTATTGATTTTTTTTTTTTTGTTATCGCTTGAAAATTGATTGCTTTTTCAATGCAAACTAAAATTTGTAAATGCAATAACGTTGGCAATGAATGATCTCAACAATTTTTATTTAACAACTTCTTCTAAAAATGTCTGCATGCAGGCCACGCACATTCATTTAGTTTATTTATCAAAAATTATTAATTACCATTTGATTTATTAAACGGTAGTTTTGGGCAATCGTTGCACCACTTTAAATTAAGTAATTTCTGAAGATTAATTGAAAGTGCATAAAACGAAATGAAAAGCAACACTGCTTGTTTGGGAATATTTTTGGTACCTCCCTGCCTTTCGCCCAAATTTCTGCTTGCTATTGTTTTACAAAGAAACATGGTATCTGGTATTTTTTTGTTTAAGCTCTTTATACCAACTTATTAAAAGTCAATGTGTCGAAACTAGGTTTTATGATCTTTCAAGATCTATCTTCGAGTATTATCTTATTTTTTTTGTTTTATATTCAGGTTTTACTATTCAAATTCGTCATTTTACACTTCAATTTTGACGTAGAATTACGTTCATTTTGCTTACACACATGCAACGTTTTTGTATACTTTTTGGGGTATAGCTACAGCCTTTCATATCCATGATATAAAGATAAAATATATGCCAAAATATCGATTATATGGCGTATGAAGCGAATATTTAATATTTGGCTTTTGCGACTTTTTAAATAAAGTCGCAAAATAGGAAAATCTAAAAAGTAAAATTCATATTTTCATAAGAGAAAAACCATGCACAAAATGTCAATATCTTACCATTATAAAAGCTTAAGTGATTACAACAAAAAACAAAAAAGGCCAGCACAACTCTTTTTATCATCAATACCTTGATAAATTGCAGAGTAAAAAGCGAGTAGAGCATCATGCTGACATGAACGAAAAAACAAGTTTGTTCTTTGAATAAAACTAACTACTTTAGCTTTAAGTGATTTCTCAAAAGCTTTTAAGTTTGAGTAAAACATCGAAATTGGCTTATAATTGTTTTTATCTCGCCTGCTACATTTTTTAAACGGAGTAATAACAATCGCATACTTGAGATTATCAGGGACCAAATCTACCAAAAAAGACACTTAAGTTGAATAAGTGCTTTAAGGAGGGACACGACATTCGCGGCAGAGAAAAGAGACCTTTTTTTAAAAATTCATAACTCAGTCAAAAACAAACATTTTTCCAAAATTCAAAAAAATATATTTTTCACTCCAACATGGTTTTATAGACCTCCAAACTGGCGGCAGAGAAAAAAACGGGGCCTCGTGGTTGCAGCGCTGGGAGTTGCAAAAATTGTCCGATCTGGAAAAAAATGACTTTTTTAAATCTTAACAAAATTGGTTATCGTATGACACGAGCTTTTTTTTTAAAATTTTTTTTCAATTTATAGTGATGTTCCAAATTTGAAAGAGTGTTTTTTCGAAAAAAAAAATTGACTTTAAAAATTCATAAAAAATCGAAAAAAAAATTTTTAAAAAAGCTCGTGTCATACGATAGCGAATCAAGTTAAAAAAAAAAAAAAAATTTCGTCAAAAAATGAACCCGCTTGTGTCGCAACTAGTACGAAAAACATGGTTTCGAGATAAACGCGTTTAAAGTTTGTGAACAAAGAAAAAAAGGTTACCTTCAATCTGCCATGCCTGCTTCGTACTGTATGCCTTCGTTATATTTTGTTGTGCTGTTTCTTATAGTTTTTTGCAATCGTTTAGCAATTCGGGCTTCTTTTGAACCTTCATATGCCTTCACTCTGGCACATTTTAAACGAATTGCATCATTTTCTTTGGAAAAATTCAATGCTGTAGCTCCTATGGTGATACCCAGTAGTTGAAACATTTACAAATAACTAAAACCCACCCTTCAAGTAAGTACGAAATAACAAACACCAAAAGCCAGGTAGCAAGTAAAACAAGTATCTACCAGCTGCCGTACGTAGGTAGCGCAAAAATTAAAAATGCGCTCTCACTAATCCGGCTGTAACTTTTAACCCCGTACGAATTTTTCCATGAAATTTTTTTTTAAGAATATTTACTAAAATACAAAATTATTAAAAAAATACAAAATTATTATTTCGATTTAAAAAAACTGCCAATGTCATGTCCCCCCTTAAGACAACAGCAATTTTATAATTTTCAGAAGTTCCTGTCCAGAAATGGAATAAAAATAAAAACAATCATATAACTGTTACAGGATATAACTAATTTGTGACTTTATTTCCTAAGTTTAATATATTTTATTAAATTTTAATAATTTGCAATAGGGTAATGCTTACAGCGAGAAAAAACTTATGCAAAATTAACAAAAAACCTAGTGTAATTTATAAGATGGCTTTGGCACATTTCCACCTCCTAAGTTCTTCATCAAATCACCTAAGTTTTACATGTAAACTTAACGATATTTATGTGGGCGTTAAATTAACTAAGTATTTTGTAATTTATACATTATGGTTTCAACAATTTATATTCGCCTTCCCAACATAGTGTGTTCAAGTTTTCAACAAAAATCTTTGTTGAACTATCAAAAGTAAATAGATAAACTAATATGGAGGAAGAAGTGTAAAATATACAACTACTTTAAATTAAACAATATATAACTTGGGTGTATAAGCATAAGTTTCTAATTTCCATTAAATTTCTCTTACCCAAGTCGACTTAGGTGATTTTATTATTGCTTTTTTTCGGTGTGCCCAAACATTCAATCAGTGGCTCATCCAGTGCTAAGAGAACAGAATGAAGATCAGCCATTACCTCCATTCTCTTCCCATACCATCTTTCCACCCTCCAACTAACTATCACCCTTCTTCCGAATCAACACAATGCTTTCGCATTTATAGTGGGCATCCCCTGAGTGCTGGTTAAGTCTAAAAAAAAAATACAATGCATTCTAGGAAATCATCCTCTAAAAATGTTAGATTCTTATTTTGAGCTCTCTTCTCAACCACAACTATTTAGCCAGAGTGTGTTAAATGATTTGTTCAGTGATTTAGGATTATCTCAAGATGCAGCGCAACTTCTTGGCTCGAGATTGCAAGCGTAAAATTTACTTTCACCCGGACTAAACATGCAGAAGTACGGCATAGAATACGATGTTAATAATTGGGGAGTTTTCGATTCATCAAAACAAAAGTTTAAAGGCAGTTCTACTTCATAATGGAAACGAATATTTGCCCATTGCCCATTCTGTACATATGAAGAAGTGTTACGAAAATTTGATCACAGTTTTGTCTAAAAAAAATTACGCACAGCATAGATGAATTGTGTGTGGGGATTTAAAAATACTTCCTATGTTTTAGGCCAGCAAAGTGATTATACAAAATACCCATGTTTTCTATGTGAATGGGATAGCAGGAGCAGAGCAGAATATAACACAAGAAGAGAACGAGCAGAAAGAATTAATTTGGAGCTAGGAAGTAAAAATATACCATAGTTCTCCGAAATTTACTACCACCTGAAAAAATCTTACTATACCCTTTGTACATAAGACTTGGTCTTATGTGAGGGCTTTAGATCAGAGTTCGTAATATACTTATCATTGAGGAGTAAAATATCTCTCACTCACCTCAATAAAACTCAACTTAGTATATTTCGTTTTGTTTCTTTCATTGTAAATGAAAAACAAACGAGCGATTCGCATTTAATCCGAATGAGCGAGCGAATCGTTTGTTTGCATTTCTCTTTCGTTACTGTTCACAGCATGCTCTTTTGAAGAGGATAAGCCGATATGTGCGCTCGGTCTTTTATTTCCTCACTCAGATTATTTGAAAATGATGCGCTCTTTTCAATGATAGTTATATACAGTGAGAACTGAGTGAGTTTCATTTTGATGTCATCATTTTTTTTATCATTCGTTTCTATTGGAGTATGTTTGTTTTCTGTATTTTTACGAATTCGGTGCTGGGGCGAACACAAGGTAAAAATGGGTCGAATCCGAACACAAATAAAGAGGTCCATCTGCCCCCCATTTGCCATATTCGGCAAATTCGCCATATGCGAGCCGAAACATGTGTGATAGACCCCTTTATTTGTGCGTCGCATAAATGCTTTCCCACCTAGAAACGCCCAAAAAATGGTTAATTTCACCTATTTTGCTCCCCTTCGAGATATGACACTTTTTCTATTTTTTCAAAGATTTTTCGATATCTTTCGATTTTATGTTGTTCCATATCTCGAAGGGGAAGCAAAATAGGTAAAAACTAAACATTTTTTGGGAGCTACTAAGGGAGAAAGCATTTTTGAGCAACATATGGGGCTATTTGCCCCCAATCAGCATATTTTAAGGGAGAGGCCGAAACAAGTGTTTGACTTACAATTTGACTTACAGTGGACAGTTAAACACGTGTTTCGACGTCCCCCCCTAAAAATGTGGAAAATGAGGGGATGATAGACCCCTCGATTTGTGTGTCTCGAAAATTCCTTCCCCCTAAGAAACCCCCAAAAAATGGTTAATTTTAGCTTATTGCTTTTTAGTAAGTAAATATCGAAATAAGTATCAAAATAATTATAATTGATGAATTCAAATATTTTTCAGCTCAAATTAAGAACACATCATTTGCAGAACTCGAGGGATGAAAACAGTGACGATGTTCTCACAACAATGAGCGCTCTTTGTACACGGTCGAATAACCAATACAAGTGTTTGAGGAGCTTATTCGAGAGCATAGCGTTCAACGAATTGCTCTAAAAAGATTATTCATTGCTTCTGTTTTTATAAATGATAATTCGAAAGACGAGAGCGAATTTTGAGTGTTCTACGCTCTCTGCTTTAGATAAACAAGGCAAAGGATTTAAGTATTTAAAAACAACAAAAATAAAAGTATTCCTGTCTTTATCTAATGCTAAGCTGAAGGAAGTTTTTTTTTGTTTCTTGTGGGCTGGATATCCGAAATCTTAGGAGAAGATAGCTTCAATGGAAAACTGACTCCTATAGAACTGGCAGCATGGCTATCGTTAGGAGAATAAGAGATTAGAAACTTCTTAGGAAATTATAATAGTCCCAATTAGAAAGATATCACTAACAACATGCTCCAAAATTTCCACAGATTTGCTTGCCTTATAAGTCAAAATGCAATTCCTTCATTCGCATTTAAGCTACTTTCCTGAAAACTGAGGCGCTCTAAGTGATGAACAAGCAGAAAGATTCTACCAAGATATGAAGAAAATGTGACGAAGGTATTAAAAACAAGTGGAATGTGAGCATAATGGCTGACTACAGCTGAATGTTTAAACGTGATGATTCAAATAGAACCCATAAGAGTAAATCGCTTAAAAAAACTTAGGTCACAAGGAATAATGACAAAACGATGTTTTGATCGTAAAAAACGGTATTTTAATTGCACTAGCTACGATCCTTTTTTCTGAAATATATGAACCGTTACAAGCCAAATATATACAGAAATAAGTGGTAATCTATACTGTGCAAAAAATGGATTTCTTCCAAAGATTGGCAATAAAGAAAATGCCATATCGCTTTTTTACGATATTTTGAGTTTATTCATTATTCCTTGTGACCACAGCTTCGCAGAAAAAAGGGTAACGGTTGCACCAGTCTCATTAATTTTCTTAAGTGTTAATAATGGCGTAAAAATATAAGTAAAATTAAAATATACAGAAAATAATAAGTAACAATATTATTTTTCTTCGGATTTTGTTTTTTTACCGGAATACCGGAATTTTTTTATAGATTTTATAAATGTGAATTGTGAAAAATTCTGATGTGGTAGAAAAAATTAATTTCTGGTTCGTGTTTAGGGTATCGCAGAACCCAATAAAACAGTACTGAAAGCAAAACAGGAAATAAAACTCCTAAGCCTGTGTAAAAAAAAAATTAGTAAACGCTCATTAAAAAATTTATGTTTTCGCATTTTAGAGAAGACTGTAAAGGCCGTGAATTGGGTAATAAAAATTTTTTTTGCCTAACGTAGAGCTTAAGAGATGGCCTAATTATTTTTACAACCTCATTTTATATATACTTTATATAAATATTTAAGTTTAAATTCAGCAAGAATTTTGTCAAATTTTTAAGCCAAAACAATTAACAAAAAGTAGTTTAATTAATAGCAGAAGTATCTTTTTTGTATCTTTCACATCAAAATGCTAACTTTAGTGTATAGATAAGAAGATACAATGTTGGTTTAGTGTAAATACAGTAGTAAGTTGCGATAACAAACACTGTAACACGTTTCAGCTGTCATAAAAATGTCAAAAAAAAAAAAAAAACTTCAACAAGCGTGGGTAAATTTATAGCGACAAAATTTTTGGTGGCATTAGCTATTGTTTTCTTTTTCAAGTCTTTTTCGTGCAGACAGAAATTGTAAAAACCTTATTATTACAGACAGAATGGTCAGAGTTTGAACCTTATCTCTTTCTTTTTTTGCATAAATAAAAGTTATAAAATAATTTTATTTGCCTATATTTTGGGCGCCAAGCTGTTCGGTTTTAAACAACCAACAATTAATTATGGGCTAAGAATAGAATTTGCATGATAAGAAAGTTTATAAAATGATTAGGGGGAACTACAGTTTAACATAAATAGTTATTGTTTATGCATGAATGGTACAAGGGTGGTTCCAGAAGTACCCGACCTGACGTATATGTACATAGCGGTTGTTGCTTTAAAAAATTACTATAGTAGAAAGTACTTAGTACTAAAGTTTAAGTGTCAAGTTTTAAGTCGCATCATCTTTATCATCGAATCATCACAAGTGAACGCTTTCAGTGAATTTGTAAGCATGGAAGAAATTGGTCATCGTTATGTGATACAATACTTTCATTTGAAAGATCTAATTCCAACCAATATCAAAGTCGAGCTAGATTCTACTCTGGGGGAGCTTGCTTCTTCGTTTACAAAGGTAAAATATTGGGTGGCAGAGTTTAAACGAGGCCGTACGAGCTGCAAGACGAACATCGCAGTGACTGGCCAAGAGGGGTGACCACCCCAGAAATGGTAAAGAAAATTCACAAAGTGGTATTGGATGAACGTCGATTGAAAGTGTGCGAGCTAGCAGACCTCGTAGGCATTTCAAAAAATGCTGTGCATTGCATATTGACTGAAAATGAAATCAGTCATTGGAAATGAGAAAGCTGTGCACAAGATGGGTGCCGCTCACAATGGAACAAAAACAGTGTCGTGAGGATGTTTCAATCGATTGTTTTGCGTTGTTCCAGAGTAATAAAGCCGAGTTTTTGCGTCGATTCATAACCATGGATAAAACATGGGTCCATCCCTTCACACCCGAGACGAAAAAAATAATGGACTGAGAGGGAAGAATCGGCTCCATAAAAACGAATACACTGCCATCTGCAGGCAAGGTCATGGCGTTAGTTTTGTTGGATGCGAGCGGGACAATTTTCATTGAATATCTTCAAAAAGGAAAAACGTTGGCGAGTATTATGCGAACTTATTGCAGCGTCTGAGTGATAAAATCAAGAAAAAACGGCCGCATTTGAAGAAAAATAAAGTGTTGTTTCATCAATACAATGTACCAGTTCACAGATCCACTAGCGCGTCAAAATGAATGAATTAAAGTTCGAATTGCTTCATCACGCACCTTATTCACCAGATTTAGCTCCCATGGATTATTTTCTTTTTCCAAACTAGAAAATATGGCTCGGCGCTAAAAGATTTGCCAACAATGAAGAGGTGGAATCTGCGGTTGATTGCTATTTAAAGACGCTCGATGGATCTCACTTTAAACAGGATATCTAAGCTATTGAACATCGCTGGGAAATGTATGTCGATCTAAAATGTTGAAGATCGATGTAGATGTTGAGACTATGGCATGTTGAAAAATAAAAATATTTGTTCCCAAATTTATTGTGATTTCTTTGCTAGGTCGCGTTCTTTTAGAACCACCCTCGTATGTGAAAAAGTTGTTCAACAAGACACCTGCCGTGTAGGCTTAATTCTACTTGGTTTCATAATGTGATGACACTTCGCAACCCTTGGTAGGGATGAACGAATATTTACACACATTTTCCATACTAAAGGTTATGGCGCCTAGTTGAGAATGCAAAGCACATCGAGCTGCATAGCGCTGCCAGCGATATGGTTGAGTTTTAGCAAGAGACTTGTTGTGTGAACGTAGTCACCTGCCTCGTCGTAAGCTTAATTCTATGTTGTTCCATAATATTGGAACCGAAATATTGCAATATGTTGTGATTACTGTTCGCAACTCTTGATGGGGGTCTATCTAGAAACCTGTTTCATACTAAAAGGTATGGCACCCGATTGAGAATGCAATCTACATCGAGCTGCATAGCTCTGCCAGCGATATGGGTGAGTTTCGGTAAGAGATTTGTCATATTTGAGATAATTGATTTGTCATAAAGAGATTTGGAGTCATATCTAAAACCTATTTACTTAAGGGTATGGTACCCAGTTTGAGAATGCAAGCAAGATACACTAAGCTGGATAGCTCTGCCCGCAATATGGGCAGTAAGCCACTACGACTACGAAAGGCACGCCAAAGGGCCAGCCTATTCCAATCCATTCCAGACTGCCCATGGTACCAGTTTTAAAGTCCTTGGTCAAATTTCGTAGCACTAAACCCTGTTTTAGATCCCAGTTTTAAATCCCAGTTTTAGTTCATCACAGCTCTGAACTGGCCACCAATCAGGGATAAGTTTCGGAAAGTACTCAATTGTATAGGGGATGGAGGTCATAAATATGGAAGATAAGGTTGTCAAAAGGACAACTAGAAATAAGTAATAAGAAATGGAGCCCTTTTTTTACTTCTATAAAAAAATTTCAATTCATTTATCAATGAAATTCGTTTGATTTTACATTGTCACCTATCAGGTACGTAGCCAGGGGCCGTGGGAGTTTAACCCCGCAGACCTACGGAAGATATACATCGTAAGGTACACATTAGAATTTAAAATCAGAACTTAACATTTAAAGTAGTCTTTAGATAAGCTGCATCAGTGGCATAGATAGCTTTTGTTCCTGGGGATTCCGTACAAAAAAATAACCTTAAAAAAATTCTATTTTAAATACTTGATAACGTGGATGTCTTGTGACGCAGAATGTCATGTTTCACAGCCTAAATTTGGTTAAGCGCTGGAATACTATGAAATAAGACGCTCTGGCATGTCAAATAAGTATTTATATTTATTATAAAGGGTGATTAAATTTTAAAGGCCGATGTTGAATGTGAACCACACCTAAACGTCAAGTTTTTTTCTGCATTTCATTTGACATTTCTCAATTTCAGACTAACTCAATTTTAACTATGGAAAGATACACAATCGAGCAACGCGTTAAAGCTATTCAGGCTTATTATGAAAATGGGCGTTCAAACCAAAATGCATATCGTGCTCTTCGTGATTTTTTCGGTCAATTTAATCGTCCAAATGTGCGTACACTTGGAAAAATCGTTCAAAAATTTGAGTAAACCGGGTCTGTAGGAGATGTGAAAACACCAGTGCATGCTCGTACAGCTCGTACTGCAGAAAATATTGCTGCTGTTCGTGATAGTGTGGCTGAAGAGCCGTCCACCTCAACTCGTCGTCGTGCCCAACAATTGCACCTCTTACGCTCGTCGTTGATGTACATTATGCATAAAGACTTGCATTTACACGCTTACAAGGTGAAATTGACTCAAGAACTAAAGCCTCTTGACCATTTCAAGCGTCGTCAATGGTCAGAATGGTGGCAAGAAATGGCAACAGTGGATGATCAATTTTCGAAGAAACTCATCTTCAGTGATGAGGCACATTTTCACCTCAGTGGATTCGATAATCTAAGAGTGATTGTCGAAAAACCAATGCACCCACAAAGAGTGACTGTTTGGTGCGGCTTATGGGCTGGCGCCATCATAGGGCCGTATTTTTTCCAAAATGAGGTCGGTCAGGCAGTTACTGTGAATGGTGTTCGCTATCGTGAGATGATAACGAACTTTTTATGGCCCGAATTGGAAGATATGGATGTGGACGATATGTGGTTTCAACAGGACGGTGCCACTTGCCACACAGCTAACGAAACAATGGCTCTTTTGCGCGATAAATTCAATGGCCGTGTTATCTCACGTAGTGGCGATATCAATTGGCCGCCAAGATCATGTGATTTGACACCGTTGGACTTCTTTCTTTGGGGTTATTTAAAAGAAAAGGTGTACGTCGATAAGCCAGCAACAATTCAAGAGCTAAAAGATGAGATAATTCGGCATATTAACGGCATAGAACCTCACTTATGCCTCAGCGTCATCGAAAATTTGGACCATCGGATGGAGGTGTGTGGAGGTCGCGGCGGCCATTTGGCCGATATTTTATTCCATACATAATTGAACCATACCAATATTATCATAATAAAAAGAACTGACAATAATTTCCTAAATAATTTGTGTTTTATTCAAAATCAACATCGGCCCTTCAAATTTAACCACCCTGTATATACACAGTCCACTCTCTTTTTACACGGTAGATACGTTCCTAAGTAAAACATGTAAAAAAATTTTTTAAATTTTTATCCACAAAACCGACAAAAAATTAACAATTTCAATATAACATACGCGTATACAATTATGAAAAACAAAAATTAGTTTACTTTTATTAAAAAACCAAAAGAAAAAAGTAAAGTAAGTGACTTGCTTAAAATAAAAAAACATTTGCTGAGACAAATTAAGCGGCAGCAGCACAGGAACGACTTGAGAACGCGTCTTATCGGTATCTCGAACATAATCAAAGAAACACGGAAAACTCTCACCGACAGCTACTACAAACGAAAACTAACAAAAGTCAAAGGTGACATGAAAGCAACCTGGAAGACCATAAACGGATTCTTCAACCGCACAGCACAACAGGACGTAATTTCAAAAGTTGAAGGTGCCGACGGTGCAATAATAACGGGCAGCGTTGAGGTGGCTAATTGTTTGAACGAATTCTTTACAACACGGGCAGTGGACATAGCCAATGCAATCGAGGCAGAACTAGGGGACAACATTAATGCTTTCAGAACTTTGGTCGGCGCAAACAAATTATTTCTTTTTGAACGAGCAACTGTCAGACAAGTCCAACTAACGATAAATCAGCTCGACACTAGCAAGTCGTACGGTATAGACGAAATTCCGCCAAGCATCGTCAAAAACTCCAGTGGGAGCGTTGCAAAAGCATTGACCACGCTAATATCGTCAATATTTGAACATGGAAGCTACCCAAACAAACTTAAACAACAAAAAATCCACCCAATATATAAAGGCGGCGACAAAGCAAAAACGCAGAACTACAGGCCCATTGCAATCCTGTCAGTGCTAAACACAGTGATTGAGAAAATTATGAAACAGCAAATAAGCAAGCACCTCGAAGACATCCAGCTCTTATATACCCACCAGTATGGCTTCCGTCAGCGATCTGGGACCCAGCCAGCACTAACCGAGGCGATTGACGACGTGTGCGCATACCTTGATAATGGCTGCAGAGAGGTTGGAGCACTCTTTATCGACCTTCAGAAAGCGTTTGAATGTGTAAATCACGAAATACTCATAGAAAAACTTCAATTCGCAGGATGTCATGGGAACAGTCTTTCGCTGATTAGGAACTACCTCGCCGACAGGCGCCAAATAGTATTAATGGCACCTCCAGGAGCTCACCAAAGGTGGTCTCATGTGGGGTACCGCAAGGAAGCGTTCTTGGCCCCATCCTCTTTCTTATATTCATCAATGACATAAAAAACATTACATTGAATGGAAAACTTTTTCTCTTTGCTGATGACATCGCGCTATTCTATCCAAGCATGTCAAGACTTGCGTTGAGAGCTAAACTCGAGTATGACGTGTCAATGATTAGAGAATTTTTCCGCTTCAACAAAATAGCAATGAATGAAGGGAAAACACGGTTCATGATCATTTCGCCACAGCACAACACAAACGAAAAATTCAAATTCATTATAAATGAAACAGAGGTTATAGAGGAGGATAAAGTCAAGTTCTTGGGCCTGACGGTATCTAACAACCTAAACTGGAACGCACACATACAAAATGTACAAAAAAAAATATCATACGGACTGGGCCTTCTACGTAAGTTCAAAAATAAACTCTCCATCTGCACAAAGCACCTAATATACACTTCGCTAGTGCAATCACACCTGTCATACATGACTATGTGCTGGGCCCACAAAAACACCATAGAACTGAAAAAACTACAGATAATGCAAAACAAATGCATGAAAGCAGTATTTGAACTGCCGAGGCGATACCCCAGTCACCTACTCTACCAAGAAACATTCAAAAACGTTCTGCCTATTCGCAAACTATGCCAATACCAACTAATACTGCAGGTGTTCAAAAACATAAACAACATAAGCTACAATACCACACAGTTGCACCAACATACCCACAGATTCAATACCAGGAACAGAAACAACCTAGTCGTGGCGAAATGCAGCAGAGAAGTCACTAAGCAACGATACCTATACGCAGGACCGATAGCCTACAACGAATTACCGGATACAATAAAAAACATAGCTACAATGGGAGTATTCAAAACGAAGTTGAAAAATCACATACAAACACAGAGCTAGAATCCAAATGCAATTTATATGAAAACATATTAATTACTTATATATTTATTTATTATATTTATATTTACATTAATTGAATTATTTAAAATTATATAATTTACTAATTAAGCTAAGCCAGTCAGGCACGCTCCTTAATAGCCTTTTGGCACTGGAGCACAACAACAAATGTACATAAAGCAAATTGAACTATCTCAAATGAACAGTAAAAAGAAAATAATTAAGTGTACGACGAAAATTTTAATTAAAATGAGGAATATAAATCAATTTAGCAACTTTTTCAAAAGCGTGCACGTTTGTTACAAATTTGATGAAAAATTCTATCATCTGTCGATTTGAATACAAAAGAGGAGGCTTCTTCATTATTTGTAGGACCGATGAAAAAATATTTGTTGGTGAACCGTGTTATTTCAAAATCATGCAAAAAATACTGTGTATATTTATTTCAGGTGTAGTTGAAAAAGCTATAAATTTCTTCAGCTAATTCAGCTAATTATATTAAGTTCAGTATATATACACCGCCTGCTTTCGGCTTTATTCATATTTTATTCTCCTTAAAACAAGAGAGGCAATGGTGCGATAACAACATGTTGAACTTGCAGTCGTATTGTGCGCGGTTCAATGCCAGCACAAAGCGGAAAACGGTGATATCAATTCTCCAAGAATCATCCTGACAGTTTTTTTGACAATTTTTTCTTTTAAATATTTGTAAATAATAAATATAAATACAAAAAAAAAAAAAAAACAACACGGTCAGTCGTCTGTGCTGTGAGGATCGAGGCTGGGTACTAGTGAAATCATCAAATGAAAATAATAAAGACTCTTAATAACCAACTGAGTACGCGGGTTCGGATATCTACGCCACTGAGCTGCATAATAGTATCTGTTAGTTTTTATAATTAAGTTGTGGGTTGGTTATATTTTTTCCAGATATATAATTAATGTACACAAAAAGTAACACTTGCAACACAAAATTTTTGAAATAATATAGTTTTTATTAAGAATATTTTAATGTATATGGCGTTGTAGTATTCTTCAGATACTTAGATAATAGAACGCTTATGTATCTTTTGATATAAATAGTAAAACTTTTCTTTTTGTTTTATATTTTTATGATGTAATTCTTAATGAACACTAAAACTAAAACTTTTTGTAAAATTTTTTTTAACTCTTGATTTATTATGTAAACACTGAACTTAGTATCTTTTCGATACTAACTCAAGTATCTCGTTTATATTTATTGACTTTTTTATTGATTGTGATATTATATTCAATTATATTTATTATTTACACAGCAACAAACACTTCGGCGGTTTAGATCTTTTAAAAGAATTTTTCAAAAAATTTCACGTTTAGATACGATCGCCTTGATTCGCGTACTAAAGAATCGCTATAGTCGTGTAGCAGCTTCAAGTTCGAATTCGACAAAAATAAGTATGATTGAACAAAAACGAATAAATATTTGAGCAATATATTGAGCAGAATTTTAGTCGATCACGATAAGGAGAGAAAATAAAAAAAAAAAATATAAAAAAAAATTAAATAAAAATTACATAAATAAATAAAATTGTAGAAAAATTTATTGAATACACTATTATCACGCACAGTTATTATTGTTTACACGATCAATTCTTTCAACGTAGTGTCTGAGTAAAAAGCACTAAAAGCCCAGCAAAGTGGACAGACAGCGGAACAATGTACAGCGTTTGGTGAGCATAGAACGAGGAGAGTATGAAAAGAAAATTGATAATCTTTTTAATGCGAAGAACTTGAATTCGAATAACATCAACAAGCAGTGAAGAGTGACCGACTAAAGCCGGACGCTCGAGAGGGAGGCAGTTCGAACAGGGCAGCATGAACAGATGTGCGGACATAAGTATCCCTGAAGTATTGAGGGGTGAAGCGCTGGCGAAAAATAACAATTCCGCTGAGTACTAATTTAATGGTTGCCAAGAGACGCAGATAATTTTGCAAAAATGAGCAAGCATTTATTTTGAGGCAAAAATGAAATGAAGTGTTCAAATGAAAAATTCAATATTTCAAATAATTTAGGAAATATTTGAAAAGGAAAAGTTAGTAAAATTTTATTTTACGTTAAGATTTTAAAGTTGTATAAAAATTTTATTAATTGCATATGTTATTAAAATTTTCTTTTACATATGTTTGCATATGAAATATTTTTTTTTTTCGAATAAGAAATTTTTTTCTAATTTTCAAATTTAAGATTTGCTAAAAATTTATTAATTTTTTCTTGAATTTATTATAATTATAATCTTTTAACTTTTAACGACTTTTAAAAGTTTTTTACTCCCCTTTTCTTATAAACATACTATAAATTGTAAATTTTATTTATTTGCGCGAAATTTTGTTTTTAATGTTTTTATATCTAATGAAGTGTTGAATTTTTTCTTTACTCTGTTAAATTTTTAACTGCTTTCATTGCAAAAATAGATTTTCATAATTTCACGTTTAACTCTTAATTAATCTTTTAATAGCTTTAAACACATTTTCGATATCTTTTGTTTCCCGCTTTTAGATAACATTGTTGTTATTTTTTTTTTATTTTACATTTTCACATTTTAAATGCTTAGTTTTTAGTTTTTATGCCAGTATTAAACTAAATTTAAAACGTGCCTGCTATTTAATTAACTGTCGGCTTAGTTAAACTTGCTGATCATCAACCGACTCAGACCGCTTCGTGCAAATGTTGCCAACGACAACGACGACGACGAAAACTCATATAGCTGCATTGCATTTGCAACAAATGCAACAACAATAAACGCAGGGCGGCGCACATTTTACACCTCACGAAATAAGTATCTATTGTGAACGACTTTAAACGTTAGACGTCTAAAAGAAAATTTAAAACAACAAAAATTTGCTTATTTCATTAATAACAATAATAAAATGATAAGAAAAACAAAAAACACGCGACGCCAGACTATTCGCGACGAAAGTTAAAGCAAATCTGATTGAATGGAAAAACGAGGCGTTGAATACAACCCGAGGTTTTTGTGAAAAAACATGTTTGCCAGAAAAACCCGAGCGGAAAACGAATGTAAAAATGTACAACATTTATTTGTTTGTTTGTTTGTTTGTCTTAAGAGTTAGGTGAGGAAAAGTTGCTACTATTTTTAGTGCCTATTTTAGTAGCTATTTTAGTACCTACTCTTTGAGTTTGCGTAGCTGCAGTTGTTGCTGCTACATATATTGTTGTTGAGTTGCTGCCTTTGTTGTTATTTTTGTTGTTGCTGGTTGCCATGCGCAATATTGAGATAAACAATTTTTATTGTGTATCTATCTATATATAATGCCGGTTTTTTCTTGCTTTTTTTTTGTTTTTCTCTTTTAACTAACTAACTACTAAATATTGCAACAATGCTTTATTCATTCATAACTCGATAGCTAAAACTACGCACTTTAATTATGGTTTAATAGCTGTTTTAATACAGTTTGAACCCGTAGTCATGTTGTGCATGTTTGTTGAAATGACTTGTGTCACTTTGAAAAGAAATAGTTTAGAAAAAGTATTGCCTTAAATTTATTTTATCCGATGTATTTTACTGAAGTGATGTTTTGAAAGGATTTAAGAAAGTGATTTAAGAAAATTTCTAAATATATTGAATATAAAATAATAAAAATTTATATTATGCAGTGACGGGACTGGAACCTAACATTTCATTTAGAAAATTACAACATGAACGGCCCTTCCACTTTAAAAAAGAAAAGTTTATTGTTTTTTTATTATAAATTACTAAAGTAAACCTTTTTTATGCATTCATTAAAAGTTAAGGTATAACGAAAACAAAATTTTTGTATAATTTTTAAAATAAATTATTAGCTTAAATGATGTTTAATCATCGAGGGATATAAAGAGAAATATTTTACACATGTTTATTATAGAGTTGGGGTCAAAATTCCACATTTATAAAATTTCCCTTACACAAAATTCCCCTTTTTCAAAATTGTCGTTTACAAAATTTCCTTCACACATAGTCTGCCTTTTAAAAATTCTTCTTCACAAAAATCCCCTTTGGAAAGTTCTCCTGAAACAGGTGCCCAGCCTCCACATAGATTCTTACAAATTTTTGTAACGGCACGTTACAAATATTGAAACTATTTATTATTTAGTCTATATTAAAATTACTTATTACTATTTCAAATTATTTTTTGTCACTTTGTTCCTTAAATCCGAAACATTCTTATATTTTATAAAAGCTACAATTTTGAATTAATAAATTAAATTATTTCGAAATTTATTATTTAAAATTTTCTTATTGATTATCATTGGAAATAATCTTAAAAAAAATAAAAATATGTAAAAACATATATATATGTAAAAAAATTCGTAAGGAATGGAGCTTCGGAAGGGTACCGAAGCTAAAATACCTCCTGCCCCCCGTCCTCTCCTCACCACAGCCAAATTCAAGTAAATTCGAAGTCTTTAGCCTCGACAAACACGATGACATTCAGTTTTATATATACTAACGAAAGTTTTCCTATTTTGATGACATCACTTTGTATGGAAGGTAGGCGTGGTTTTAATCCGATTTTGCCGAATACCACAGATATGGTTCATACTATTGTATATACCAAAGCTCATGTGCAAAATTTCAAGACATTTCTTTAACTTTTGTGGATTTCTAAGAGATTTTAGTTTAAAATAAAGCCACTTTGTATAAGAAGTAGGCGTGCTTTTCATCAGATTTTGATATATTGTAGAGATGGTTTATATTAATTATAATTATCAAAGCTCAAGTGCAAAATTTGAAGGCATTTCCTTAATTTTTGTGGATTTTTAAGAGATTTTACGGTAAAAATAAAGTCACTCTGTATGGGAGGTAGGCGTAGTTTTCATCCGATTTGGCTCATTTTCGAACTTGATCTTAATTTTTTTAAGAAAAGCTTATATTTTGAATTTCATCGCAATAGCTCTAAAATTACGGCTGTAATCGTAAACAGACAGACAGACAGACGGACAGACAGATGGACACAAGAAATCGACTCAGGAGGTGATGCTGATCAAAAATATATACACTTTTTTATACCTGCCACGCCTCCTCATTGATGTTACAAGCGGAATGACAAAGTTAATATACCCCTTACGCAGTACGCGTTGGGGTATAAATATTCAAAATGTTCATCTGGGCAGTTGCGTTCATTGAACCCTGATTTTCAAATATTAATAGAAAATTTTAAAATATTAATAGAATGGTTTTTAAATATTAATAGAAACTAAAAAAATGTAAAAGACAATATCAACACTACATACAGACATGTATAACTTAAACATCTACTGACATATAATTCACAATAGGTTCATAAAGCCACGTGTGTACAAAGGTAAGGAAATGCCACATCAGGAGCGACTAGTAGGATTAGTACTGCTCAACCAACCTCGCTTACTTGTTAAGCTCACTGCTTAAACTTTAAGCTTTTGGTATAAAAGTTCTTTGCAATCCATATGCTTGAATTCTGCTCGCCGTGCTATCTGCCCTTGCAACAGAATTCAAACGTCGCAGTCGAACCTTCCTTTAGATTCTGCTCGCTGCGCTACTTCGTTGGTCCTTGCAACAGAATCCGAGTGCTTACACAAGTGGCCTTTGCAAATCATTTATTTTTCCTGACTGCACAACTTCTGCTCGCTGCGTCGTCTGACCTCTGCCTGATACAGCTTTCAGACCTGTATCAGGTCCTCTCCAATTAAACCCTAACCAATTAAATAAATTAGAACCGATTAAATGTAATAAGAACCGATTACTTGTTATAAAAACCGATGTCCCGAAGCAAGTAAATATCATTAGAACCTATTAAATGTCATAAGAACCGATCACCTCTTATAGGAATCGATCACGTCAAGTCATTAAACAAGAACCGATATGATGCCAATCACCGACTACCTGTCATAAGAACAGATAACCCGAAACCGAGTAAATATCATAAGAACTGGTTAGATGTCATAAGAACTGATTACCTGTTATAAGAACCGATCACCCGAATCGATTAAATAAATAAGAACCGATTAAATGTCATAAGAACCGATTACCTGCCATAAGAACCGATTACCTGAAGCAATTAAGAGGTTACATGACATTGGCAGTTTTTTTAAAATCGATTTTAATAATTTTGTATTTTAGTAAATATTCTTAAGATTCTAAGAAAAAAAATTTCATGGAAAAATTCCTACGGGTTCAAAAGTTACAGCCGGATTAATGAGAGCGCATTTTTAATTTTTGCGCTACCTACGTACGGCAGCTGGTATATACTTGTTTTACCTGCTACCTGACTTTTGGTGGTTGTTATTTCGTACCTACTTGAAGGGTGAAGGGTGAAGCCCGAATTGCTAAACGATTGCAAAATACTATAAGAAACAGCACAACACAAGATAACGAAGGCATACAGTACGAAGCAGGCATGGCAGATTGAAGGTAACCTTTTTTTTCTTTGTACAAACTTTGAACGCGTTTATCTCGAAACCATGTTTTTCATACTGGTTGCGGCACTAGCGGGTTCCTTTTTTGACGAAATTTTTTTTTTTGTATTTATTTAAACTTGATTCGCTATCGTATGACACGAGCTTTTTTTTTGATTTTTTATGAATTTTTAACGTCAATATTTTTTTCGAAAAAACACACTTTCAAATTTGGAACACATAATTAACCATAACCAATTTTGTTAAGATTTAAAAAAGTCATTTTTTTTCAGATCGGACAATTTTTGCAACTCCGAGCGCTGCAACCACGATGCCCCGTTTTTTTCTCTGCCGCCAGTTTGGAGTTCTATAAAACCATGTTGGAGTGAAAAATATATTTTTTGAATTTTGTTTCTTGTAATTTGTTCAATTCTCTACAATAATAAAAAAAGTTTTGGAAAAATGTTTGTTTTTGACTGAGTTATGAATTTTTAAAACAAGGTCTGTTTTCTCTGCCGCGAATGTCATGTCCCACCTTAAAAATCATAAGAACCAATTAGATGTAATTAAAACTGATCACATGTAATAAGAACCGATCACCTGAACCGCTAACATATCATAAGAACCGATTACCCGAACCGATTTATATCATAATATCCGATTAAATGTCATAAGAACCGACTAACCATGGCAAAAATCGATTATCCATCACAAGAACCGAGTAACCGTAACATACAATAACTTCCGACTACATTCGCTGCACTGCAAAGATATTGTAAATTATAATTAGAAATATCATAAGGAATTGGAATTGTTCAACAAAGATTGAAAATATAAATTCAAATTGCGTTCTTATTTGCTGGAAGTTCAGTGGATCCTTCAGAGAATCCTGGGATGATTAAGTAAAACTCAGCTCAGCTACATTACATTTTGTTAACTGAAGATTTATGCATTCGTTATTTTCTCTGTGTAGAGTTGTGAAAAGGAGAAGAGTTGTAAAGAGGAATTTTGCAAATAGGGAATTTTGTGAAAGGGGACTTTTAGAAAGAGGAATTTTGAAAAGGTTTTGTGGAGGGGCAGGGAATTTCAACACAAAAAATTTTTGAAAGAGGAATTCGACCCGTTCCCGTTTTTATCGAAAATTCTTATTTTAAAACATTGAAACACGCTTCTGGACCACTTTCTTGAAATTCAGTGAACATTTTTATTGAAGCTTTGCAGTGTAATTATTTATCGAGGCTCACACGTTTTTGTCACTGATTACCAATTAAAATCCATGATTTTGAAGGGAGCGAGTCGGAATTTCCCTTTCATAAATTGCCCGTCACGAAATTTACCCTCACAAAATCCCTATTTATTAAATACAGCCTTTTTAAAATTTTCCTTTACAAAATTCCCCTTGTACGAAATTGTCCCTTTACAAAATTGTTTTTTTCACTGAACACTGAAAAAAATTAATGAATGTTTTATTCAACAATCAATTTAATACGGGTTGGGGTCAAAATTCCACTTATACAAAACTCCTTTGATGAAATTCCCCTTTACAAAATTCCACTACTCTTTTAAATTCCCCTTCACAAAATTCCCCCTACATATAATTCTACTTTATAAAATTCCCCTACACAAAAATTCCCCTTAATAATATTCTAAAAAGAAATTTAAAAATTAAAATATTGATACTGTTGTTTTGTGTACAAATTTTGTTTACTGAAAATTTATGCATTTATTATTTTCTGAGTGCAGAGTTATAAAAAAATAAAATTTTGTTAAGGGGAAATTTTATAAAAGTGGAATTTTAAATAGGAGAACTTTGAAAGGGCTGAGTTTTATAAATAGGATTTTGCGAGGGGGAATTTCGACACAGTTTTTGAAATTGGAATTACGACACCCGCTTCCATTCAATACAGAAATCTCAAAAAAATTTTTCACTCTTTTTCTTGCAGTATTAACATATTCTTTTTTTAGTTTTTTTTTTTTGTACAATTTTCTGAAGGGAATTTTTTGGGAAAGTTATAGGATATTATTAATTTTGTCAGAGGGAAAAAAGGGAAATCTTGTAAAAGGGCAATTTTGTCGTAAAAATTTTGTATCAGGTCGATTTCGACCTACCAATTTCTGCTTGAATTATCATGTCTACTTCAAAAGTAAATCTCATGCTTATGACTACAAAATTATTCTGTTGTACTGTATAATGATCTATATAAGTAATGGTTTTTAATGTGAAACTAAAACAAATAATATAAATTAATTTTACGCTTACCGCAAATTCACCAACTATGCTTCGTTTGCGATTTGTAGTTAGCGAAAACGAATATTCAGTTGTCTAAAAAAATATACTCTCATACTTCGATCGTTAGGAATCGAACCCCGACTCCGTCTATGTCAAGTTTACTGCGCGCTCTGCTTAACCTGTTGCACCACAGTCTATTCCAGTTCCAGTCGGCTAATATTCACCGACTTTTGTGTCAAAAAATAAAATTTTTTTAATTTAAAATGTTCGTTTATGATAAAAGCAGATCGTTTTCTACAAACGAAGTTTTAAACGTTTTTTTTTCTTTGCATGTCTAAGGCTCTGCAGCTCACATAAAATATCGCTGGTTATAACGTTAGGTGTGCTTTAGAGAAAAATACCAGCACTTATGTAAAGCTCTTAAAATAAATGTTATTTTTTACGCCTGAATGCATGCTAAGCATTTTGCGCCTAAAGTTTTTTCTCTTGTAATTTTATTGGAAAATTAAACTGCATTTGGTGCCCCAAAAAAAAAAAAAAAACAAAACAAATGTTTTAAAAATACTCTTTATAAGCTTGGCAAACAACACGATTTTCCATCCAGCACATCCGAAAGCACAAACTACAATGAAAATGTAGAAAAGCGAATAATTAAAAAAAAAAAAAAATTTAAATGAAAAAAGAAAATTGAAGAAAGTTCAGTAGAACAGCAGCGGCTTACCTTGAGATCTAGTTTATTTCTTTTTTTTTTTTAATTTCGATAATTCGAACGTACAATTTTTTTGTGAGCTTCTTACTGCTTGTGCTAGTTTAATTTTAATTGAGAAAAAAAAAATGAAAAGAAACGTTGACTTAAAAGGTCAATCAAGTGGTGAACCAGAAGGTGTAGGTCGCAGCAATTATATTGTATGCAGTGTTGGAAAAAAAGACAAAAAAACTCGTTTAATAGGTTCAATACAGGAAAGAAGAAAAAAGTTGCAAGATACTTGTTTATAATTGTTCTAAAATAAAAGCTATTTAAAAGAAAGTTTCAAAATAGTCTTTAAATATGTAGGCAAGATTTTTTTTCTATTATTCTACAATATTCGCATTAATAGATTAAACACAATATTAACTTCATTAGAAAAAATATTATTCGTAGATAAAGTCTGAAAGAGGTATTTTTTAAATTGTTTTTTTTTTCTCAAGCTTTTTTACTTTACCAGCTGCTTGATAACCACCAACACTAGCAGCTGAAATATTAGCCAAGCTGCAAAAAATATACCGCCTCGCAGCCTTAAAATTAAATTGAATATTTTACCAACAACAAGAAAAACTCCTACATACAAACATTTCTTGCTTGAGCTTAAATCATGCTATGCATAAGCTTTTGATAAATTATTTAATATTTCGATTTAAAATTATTTTATGACACTAAAACAACAAATTGACAAGCAACAACAAAAACAACAAGTTATGTTGGAACACCAACCAACCAACACAATGACACAAACAAGCAATTAGCAACAATTAAACAATAATTTGCCTTCTAACCAAGTGGCAACATTGGAACGGTTGGAGACCGAACGCAAGTAAGGAAAAAATGCGTGGGTTGCCGAGAGCCTGCAATTTTGCATACATAAGTACGAAAAAATCCAATTACGCAATATATGATTGAGCAATTATAACATTGACAATATTTTTGCAAATTATTGCAAATAATGTTTGTACAGGAAAATATATTTTTTTTAAAGCTCCGAGATAGTTTATTGCATAAAATTTAATTTATGATTTCAAATTATTTTTAAAACTTTTTATGTTTATATCTATTTTGTTTAAAAAATCGCCCAGCACCACCTGTACCATTAAAAAATAAATGGATTAAAAATTTAAAGAATTCTAAATTGTGTCATTTTTTTAATCTTTTCGTTTTGCATTTTTGCCGTCTTATTTTTCCATCTTCCACCAGCTTTTGCAAGTCAGCTCCATTCTGCATTCTTATCCATCGAACTTTATGTAAGTCAAGCCGGAAAAATCGATTACAACAAATTTTCCCACACGACAACCAGTGTTGCATTTGAACTTAACAAGCAAACATAGACTATTTCGTTGCGGTTACTGTTCTTAAGGCATGGATTATAAATTGCGTCATTATTTTGACAACTTGTTTTTTTTTATGTTTTACAGTCATTTTCAGCAAGGTTGGGCAAGGTAAACCACTTGGCAGTTAAAAGCAGTTTAAGTGTTGCCTCGTTGCTCCTTTTTTAATTCTCTTGTATTTCTTATCGTTCGTTTAGCAAATAAAGATTATTTGTTCGTTGTCGTTGTTGACAACGTTAACAAAAAAAAAAAAACTTTTTTTTAATTAGCTGAATTTTTAATTTTTAAAATAACAAATAAATTCTTTCAGCCAAAATTACTTTTATCTTAATGAGTAGTTGCTTCGGCTTTTTTGTGTTAAGTGACAAACAAGTAGTTGCATTAATTGACTTTTTTTTAGCTTCTAAAATAAGTGGAAGAGACTTTAAAAATAAAAAAAAAAATATATATTTTTTTTATAACCCTACCCAATACTCCAAATAAAAGTATTTTAAACGGCCTTACTTCGAAATATATAGTTCAGCAAATTTCAAGAGCTTCAGATACAGAAACTTAAAAATATTCTTACATTTAAAAAAAAAAGATATTTCTAACTGTTAAAGAAACCTAATTTATCCTTGTTTTTTAGTTATAAATGCCGCTGCATACATGGAGTAAAAACAGTGTGTCAAAAATAAATTCTGTAATTCTGCTGTAAATAGAATTTAATTAAAAACTATTGTTTGCTAAGAGCGCGTTTATAGTGCCAGCTGGTTGCGGTGCCGGACCGAACCCAGAGAAAAAGCTGGAAAACGCCGCACATACAATCATATGAAAAAAGCTCAAAGTACGTATAGTGCCAGCCGAACAAGCAGCTTAAAGTGACTTGTGCGCTGGTCACTGTGAGAAATTCGAGCCTATTTTGGGGCCAAAAGTCAATTTTTCAACTTTATATTTGAACTTATCTTACAGTATCTCACTTCAAAGCAAGCAAGTGTAAAAACTCTGTTTTCATATAAAAGATCTGTTCCCGTACTCACAAACTGCAAAATTTGAGAGAGTAAGCGAAAAAATTTTCTCTTTGGGAGAAAAATTGCAAAAAGTACGGGAACAAATTTTTCCCAAAAATTTGTGATGCAACTGGAAAACGCCGCACATACAATCATATGGAAAAAGCTCACAGTGCGTTTGGGCCAGCCGAACAAGCAGATTAAAGTGACTTGTGCGCTAATATCCAGCGTGTCGATTGTTGCTTTCTCGCTTGCTCGCATGGCTTGCATGTATTTTTTTTTCATTTTACACATTGCTCGCTTATTATTTTCACTTAATAATATAAAAAAAAAAATGACAACAATTAAAGCGCTGTTGCGCCTTTTCTTCGTTTTTTCCTGTATGCCAAAGTAAGTGTGTACTATGAACGCACGATAACGGCGCAGAAAAAAGGATTCAAAAATGAAGTGACAAAAAAAAACACAGATCGATTGTGTAAAAAACAATACGAAGCAAATATTTGGTATTTCCCTGAATTATGCAAGGAAATTAATTATTCTGTGTGCAACTAAAAGCAATCACACAAGAATAGGAAATTGCATTCAGTTGCTTTTCTGTTGCTTAGTGCAACAGTTAAGCGGACCTCATTACTCGGCCAATCCTTTGACATCAATCAGTTTATTTGTGTTTGCGCAAAATATCAAAATAATTACATTTTGGTTACTGAAGCCATCAACGAGTAATGCTGTGCAATGCATATAAACAAATATTTACTAGCACATAAAGGAGATTGGTGTCAAATCATTGACCGTGCAATGTCCCCGAATTAAGGCAAGTTAATTTTTTCAAACTATTTTTTATGTTCTGTTTTTTTTTTTTTTCCTGTTTTGTATGCAACAAAAAAAAAATCGAAAACTTTTTTAAACCATGCTGCTGCGCCTTTGTATTCTATTTTCTTGCCCGTTACAAAAACGCACATAAAGAGCATTATAAAGAAGCAATGTGTATGTGCATTCCTCCTATCCATTTGATTTTGTGCACAAAAACTTTTTTTAGTTTAGTTTTTTATTGTTTTGTTGTAAAATCAACAGTAATACAACAAAACCTAAAGAAACAAATTTAAAACATTTCTAACCAGTTGCAAGATCAGGTGGCTTTATACGGCTTGAAGTGCGTTCCAGCGGAAACATAGAGTCGAATTATCTTTGGTCAGCAGCTGAAGTACATTTTTGTAATGTGTGTTTTTCCTACGAAATTCTGTTTTGTCTCAATAAAAATTCGAAATGAAAACAAGTCTAAACAAACTGGAATAACAAGTGACTTGATGCAGCTTAAAGTGGCTGAAAGTGCGTTTCAGCAGCGTTTATTTGCATTTTTGCCTTTTCACTTGTATATATTATATATATATAATATTGTTTTTATGATGTTTCGATTGCAAAAATAAACAAAGCAAAAACGTAATATATACAAACAAACCTAGTCAAAAACCAGCTGCAACAAGCCGGCGACTACAAGCTCGCACTATACGCACTACCAACTGCGTAAAGCATGACGTGTTTCCAGCTCGGTTCGGCCGGCACTATAAACGCGCCCTTACGCATAACTTGGCTGAGCCTTAAGTGCTACTTTTGTATGAAGTGACGGTTAGTAGAATATTTCTGTGGTTACAAGCAATAACGACATAACTCAAAATATCGTTAAAAACTATATTTTAATTGCACTAATTACGACCCTTTACTCTGAAATAAATGAAGCATTACAAAAGAAATATGTGCACACATAAGTGGTAATCTTTTCTGTTAAAAAAACGGAGCTTTGCATCCCTCAAAAGATAGGCAATAAAGAAAATGCCATATAGCTTTTTTACGATATTTTAAGTTAAGTTAAGTCGTTTTTGCTTGTGACCACAGATTTTTTAATTAAAATAGTTCAAATAAATAAAAAGCTTTTTTTAAAATGAATGCATTATAAATGACCTTTAAGTGAAATTTTGCACTTTTAAAACAAAACTTTATTTAGAGTTTAAAAAAATTGTTTGAAAAAGTTTAAGAAAAACTTATCATAAATGGTTAGATCAATGATTTTGTGTTATTGCCACAACATTTTAAGCTGCGATTTTGTGCGAAATAAAAAAAAAAAATCATATTTTTCTGAGATAACTACTGGGTACCAAACCATGAGTTGTATGAAATATGGCGAAACTTACGAACGATTGTGAACAAAAGATAAAAAAGGCTGTTGCTCCGAATTAATTAGAGAATTATTACGTGTCAACTAAATTAGAAAAGTATTTTCAAACTTGCTTCTAAGATGGCAAAAATCTCATAGAAGTGTTGATAGATTTCAAGCTGAAAATGCTGACTGGCTTAAAGGTAAAGTCTTCAGAAAAAGTAACTGAATTTGGATTTTCCCAGTCGCATTTCGCGAGAAATCTGACAGAGCAAAACGACGAGATACAGAGAGATTATCCAAGGAAAGTTATTAGCCCGTAAACGTGGCCAACTTGATTTAGCCGTTGTCTTGAGAGAGACGCCACAAACTCCAACCAAAGTTTTTCTCATTTAAATTGAGAAAAGTAATAACAAGTAAAACGTCTCCGTTTCCACTATCCTTCGAAGATGCATTGGCATTTCGTTTGGAAAATAACTTTACTAAGAAGCAATACTGCAATATTTGTTATGAAAGTAAGTAAGAAACTGCGATATATATATAACATAATTAAGTAAGAACGAACTTTCTCAAGAAGCTTGACTTAATATTAATGTCATTTATAACATGAGTTTTAGTCATAACCATAGCTTCCCATTTATGAAAAATTTCTATATCATCAAATTAATGAATTTTTCTAAAATAAAACAATAACAATTGCATTAAAATTCATAGCTTATGGCTGTAATAAAGACTCCATCAAGCTAATGACATGAAATTTCGTTGACTAAATTAACTTTGATGAACTTGATGTTGCCATCCTAAACGCAGTGGCATAAAATGAAGAAGAAATTATATTAATTTGTGTTAATTTTGAATGCATTTAACAAATATTTTTGCACTGGCATTTGAGATATTTTTGCCTTGAATGTTGTTGTTAAAAAAGTGAAATGCGCATGAAAATCAAATCATCACCAGTAATAACAGCAGGCGCATTAAACATGCACTCTAAACGCTTACATGCGAAGTTAGCAAATTTTAAACAACTAGCTAGTTGATTTTTTGTTTTTCTTCAACTGTGATAAATATGGCAGATACAACGTTGCGCATTTGCAGTGATAATGAATGAGATTTGCACGGAGGTTAGCAGAAAAATTTGATGTCGGTTATGGCTGCTAATTTTGAGCTAAGTACTGTTGATGATGGTGTCGGCTGCGCAGAGGCAATTTCACCAGAGCTTTTAATTTGGTGCATTAAGGGGAGAAAAACCTTTAAAATTTTGAAAAAAAATCGATTTTTTTTCTTTAAAGTTAGAAATGTTTGAGCGTATACTAGAAATAGTAAAAATCAAAAAATTTAAATGTTACAGAGTAATCGCAGATATTTGAGAGCGCCGCACAGTGGGCCCAAATGGACTTTTGCGTCTCAAAATCTGTAACTTTTTATCTGTTGAAATAATTAGGCCAAATTTGGAATATATTATCTATGATATTCAATAAATCGTTTGAACTACTTTTTTTGAAAATCTGAATTAAGCCAAATTTGAAATATTTCTTCTATGATACTCAATTAATCATTTGAACTACTTTTTTAAAATCCAATTGGTAGTTTTTGGTACTAAATTTTTTTCAAGTTCAAAAGATACGATTTTGGCTTTTCAAAAAACTTATTTGTCTCTTGGAATATTTAAGTCAAACTTGGAATATATTTTCTTTGATTCAGAAAATCACTTGAACCACTTGTTTTACTAAATCTAATTTAGTTATCGGTATTATTTTTTTTAAAGTTCAAAAAATACGATTTTAGTTTAACTTGCGCGTTTCAAAATTCTGTAACTTTATTGGCTCTAGCAATAAGTAAGCCAAATTTGAAATATATTACCTGAAATATTTAGTTAATCATTTGAAATACTATTTTTCCTAAATCCATATTAACTCAAAGTTAAATTCTTTTTTTTTATTTTGAATTTTGTTTAAAAATACATAGGTACACAGAAAAATTGTTAGTCCTGTAGGAGCAGTAAAGTTTCTTCACAAAGCTCTTTTGATTCTACTGTCTGTTGTTTTCTTACACTTGATATCAGTGCATCTGACATCAATAATAAGCAATAAAGGACATCTTCGTTTGCTGCTTTTCTTGAACATTTTCTAGAATGTAACGTGCTTATTTTTTGTAATCTTTATTACATGCTTCTTGGGCATCTTCAGCTAGCTGACCTATTGATAAAACCCCAAAATGCTGAATTATGACTGCACCATGAATAAGTAATTTCTGTAAGATGGCATGTAATACCATTCAACATATATACGAGCAGTATGCAATGCATATTCACCAAATTTCTGAGGATTGATGGTCAAAACAGATGACAGTGTTTGCAGAATATTATAATATCTCGTTATAAGCTCTACGTCCACTCCAGTTATATTGACAGTGCTCTGGAAATTTTGAAAAAAATCCTCATGCAGTGTTGCCAACATTACTGTTACCAGTACCTAGCCGAGGTTTATCTATCCATACACCTGTTTATCCATGGCATCCATAGAAAAATTAAAGAAATAGTTGAATTGTGCAAAGCTACCATAAAAACCAAAAAAGCACTAGTTCCTAATATGTAATGAGTTAGAAAGGGCAGCAAGACCCCCTCCTTTTGCATTCCCTACGCCACTGGTTTCTTCTAGACGAACATGTATTTGAGAAACATTAATGGAATTATCAATTGCGTTATAGAATTATCAATGAAAAAAAAAACAATATAAGACATATGGGATATTTTTTGCCATGCACCTACGTTATGAAAATTGAAATTTCCCAAAAAGTGCAAAATTGGAGCTACTTTTCTGTTTTTTGTCTAGTTATCAATACACTAAGGAATCAAATGCACTTTGAAAGAAAACAGCGCAAGATAGTGCAATTATATAAAACCTTAATCAAAGATGAAAAAACGGTGAAAAAAACAGGTTGATAAAAATTATAAAATTTATTATATAAACAGTTTTTTCGTTTTTTTTTTTAATTATTTCAAAAAGCTTAAACTATAAACTTTCCAATGGTTGGAGTTGAAAAAAAAAATTCTATTAAAAACGCTCTTCATTTCAGTGCTTATATACATAGGACTGGGTCTTACAAACACATTAGCAAGCAAAACTTTTCATTGTATACAAAATGTGACCTTTTTAAGAAAAGGATACATATTATATTTTCGTAAGGATACAGGTTGCAAGAGTAACTTTGAAAGAATCATTTATGAGACGCAAACGTTCATTTGGGGCCCACTGTGCACCCTTGCTCTCATAACGTATACTAGCGAGTGAGGTAGCCGGACTAGCTCATATATGTGACCACTTTCGTGATCAATTCAAATAGATGGTAGGTGAATTTAGAGGAAATGTTTATGAGCAAAAAGTAATTACCACCCTAGGGGTCAATTCGGGAGAGATGTGAACTATATTCGACAGTTTTTGTGTTGTTTGTATGAGGACCCCCAGAAGGGTGGTAGATTGGGCTAAGTGTGTTGAGAAGAAATGTTGAGGGACAAAAAATAATGGAGCCAGTTTATATATATGATCCTTATAGGAGTCCATTCAGGAGAGATATGATCTATAATCGACAGCTTTTGTGTTTTTTATATGGAGACACCTAAAAGGATGGTGGATAGAGGTAGGTATGTTCAGAAGAAATGTTGAGTGGCAAAAAATACTAGGACGCACTCACATACTTGACCTGTCTAAGGGTCAATTCGGGAGAGTTATGAACAATAATCGACAGCTTTTATGTTTTTTGTACGGAGACCCCTAGAAGGGTGGTGGGGCTAGGTGGGTTGAGATGAAAATCTGAAGGCAAAAAAAATAATAGGACTTGCTCATATATTTCACCACCGTAGAGGTCAATTCGGGAGAGTTATGAGCTATAATTGACATTTTTTTTTTTTTTGTATGATGCCCCCCAGAAGGGTGTCAGATAGGGATTAGGTGAGTTCAGAAGAAATGTTGAAGGGTAAAAAATAATAGGACCAGCTCATATAATTGACCGCTCTACTGGTCAATTCGGTAGAGATTTTTTTTTTATTCGGAAATTTGATGATTTTTTCAGAAGAATGTTCTAAAGTACTCTAAAAAATTTACGGAAAAATTTGACGATTTTTCTATGATACTAATTGTAAGTGGAGAGCGACTTCAAAATTAACTTTGCAGATGATAAGACAAAATCTAATACTAATTGAATTTTTGAATAAAGCATTAGATTTGACTAGATAATACAATGATCGAAAACTTAATACTATTTTATTATAAAGCTACGATCGATGCGATTTTTACACGATGCTTACAAAATTTTCAATCAAACATTTCTAAATTTAGTTACCATAGCCACCCATTTGGTATTCTTTTTGGAATATAATAAAATTACTAAAATATAAATGACTTCCTCATACTCGTCATTCCTAAATCCTAAAAGATACACCCATTTTTTGTGTGGCAGGAGGCTGGCAAGAGGAGCAGGAGATGAAGTTGGGCTAAAGTTAGTGCCGGGTGTGACATCAGCTACTTACATAAAAAGTAAAAAAAAAGTGACTCAGTTTTAAAAGTGAATAGCTGGCCTGGTAGACGTAAAAACCTTTCCGGGTTGTTTAACGGATGCAAGCCTGATTCCATTACATAGCTTGGACTTTTTTAACGAACATAAAGCCATCTACTCGAATAAAATCTACTGCGAAAAAATCAGGTTAATCAGCTAATGTTAATGATTTCTGAAAAAGTGGGACGTAACTATGGTGTGACCAAATATGGTGTGTTGCATTGATTTGTGGGTGGTAAAAGGGGTGTGGCAACTTTTTTGTCTAAACTATACCATACTTGAATAAATTGTACTGCCACAATTTCCAATTTGGCCAGCGATCAATTTTAATGTGATTTCTATAAAATGGGCGTAGCTATTGTTTGACCACGCCCAGTTTTGAAAAAATTGCCAATAGTAACCATACTATTCCAAAAGTTTTCAATAAAACCATCTGAAATAGGGTGACCGTGCCTAAGTTCGGCAATTACCAGTAGTCGGATTTTTTTGAATAAAAAGAGCAGGTTTCCATTGAAAATATATATTATCTCTTTCTTTCTAATGATGAAAATGTTCTCATTATGTGACAGTTCATCAACACATTAGTGATTTTTTAGTGAATAGGCCAAATCTAAAAAAGTAAATAATCTCTTATTTTAAGTAATATTAAAACCATAAAGGTTTGTTATGGTATACTATATTGATTGAAATATTAGTTTGAATGTGAATAATTACGTAGAAAAAAAATTTATTTTGTCATTTTAATGGTTGCCGACATAAGGAACAACATTTTTTGAGGATTCCCAATAGTCGGCATTAGGGTGCCGACTACTGGTAAAATTGAATTTTTTTATGAATAAGCTCATATTATAAAAACCGTTATTTTAAACATCCCTCTTATTATAAAGAAACTGAGTTAATCAGCCCTAATATTTTACGTCAAGCAATTAATGACCTACCGAGTATAGGACAATAAGTTTTCTAATGTCGGCATCAGATTTTATTCCTCGCTTTTTCATACCTCAAGGTCTAAAGATCTCGAAATAGGAATGCATTTTGAGTTCTGTGAAGTTAGATTTAATTTTTGGCTTTTCAGATTTTATATGCCATTTTGGATATTCGTCATATGACGACTAAACGAAAAAGACCAATTCACCAATATTCCGAAGAATCCCTACAAAGTGCTCTAAAGGATATAAGGAAAGGTGCAACATCTATATTAGGAGCTAGCAAACAATATGGTGTCCCACGTTTAACTATACAAGATCGAATTCATGGCCGCATTGCTGAAGACTCTAGAAGAATGGGGCCACCACCAGTATTATCAAATGCCGAAGAAAAACGGTTGGTGAAATGGTGTCATGTCCTTGCTAAATGTGGGTTTCCACTAAAAATTGACGACTTGCTTAACATTGTTCAATCAATCATCAAAGAAGATGGACGAACTACACCATTTCTAAATGGTTGCCCTGAAAGAAAGTGGTACTCATGTTTTTTGAAACAACATCCCCGCTTAGCTCTTAGAGAAACAGAAGGAATCAGCAAAGGGCGAGCAGTTATTACTGATGAATGTATTAGGAAATGGTTTACAGACTTAAAAACCTATCTCAAGCAAGAAAACGCTTCCCACATTTGGACTGATCTATCATGAATATTTAATGGGGATGAGACAAGTTTTTGCATGTGTTCTAAAACAGGAAAAGTTCTGACTCCAAAGGGATATCGCAATGCGTATACTATTCAACGCAGTAATGAAAAAGAAACTGTGATTGTTCTACTAGTTTTTTCAGCAAATGGCAAGACAGTAGTTCCTATGGTTGTCTTTCCGTATGTGCGACCACCAAAAGAAGTGGTGAACAGCATGCCAGAGAATTGGTTTCTAGGAAATTCAGAAACTGGATGGATGATAAGTGAAACATTTTTTGAATATATCGTGAACGGAGTACATAATGGGCTGAATGAAAACAATGTTCAACGGCCCATTCTGCTGTTTATAGATGGTCTTAAATCACATATGACAATGGAGTTAAGCCAATTTTGTCAATCAAATGGAATTATTTTGTATGCACTACTACACATGGTACAAATACTAAGAACCTTTGAGACCAAAATGGAAGAAAACCGTAAGGAATTGGCAAATGAAGCTCGAAAACAACAATACAATTATAACAAAGTCTACATTTTGCTTCCTACTTCTTATGGTTCTTAATACTAACTTGAATATCGTAGACACCATAAAGAATAATTTTTGAAAATGTGGTTAGTATCCTTTCAATCCCGATAATGTAGATTATACTAATTATGCCAAAAATCAGTTAGAAATATTTACCGAAGATCGTTATGAAGCTAAAGAGCCTTTTAATGAGACATTGACAGCTATTCGAGTAATTAACTGGATAGCTCTTTATATGCGTGACCGTGGAATTAATACGGATCTTGTTGTTAAAGAGATTGGTGCTTTAAAAAAAGTGGAAAATCAAAATGTTGAAATATTAGGCAATGTCACGATTCAGTCAGGTACATACATAATCAAAATTAAGCTACAATTAACAATGACATCTCATTTTAATCTACTGACGCCAAAAAAAGAAGAGGGAAAAAGAAACCATATCAATAAAAGGTAAAAAAAGAAAAAAAACAAGTATGCGGTACTTGTGATGAAGTTTTGGACTCTGATGCTGAGGATGATGAGTTAAAAAACGTGGGATGTGATTTTCGTCCTCAGTGGTTCCAACTTAAATGTACTGAATTAAAAAACCTATGCTCTAAAAAATAAATACAAATTTACTATAACTAAAATACTAATTTTTTGTTTAAAATTCAACTGGAGTGTAATTTCACTGCAAGTTTCATTGTAAATTTTCAATGTTTAAAATTATATACAAACTTTAGTAACATATGTTGTAACATATGTTGAATTTTGCTGCAATATTAATATTAATCTATGTTTTCATCATATATTTCATTGCCAATAGACATATGTAAGTGTTGAATTTTCAACATCAATTGTATAATTGCATCATATTCTCATTCAAGTTTGGTTATGAGCAAGTAAGCAGCTTATTAGTCAGTCCGATATCCGCTTCTCTAATTACAAAAATTGTGTTAAATAACGTGTTTTAATTTCAAGCTAAGATTGTAAATATTTTTTGCCTTGTAATGTACTCAATATTTATATTGAAATGTGTGCGAGAAGTGCTTAATAAATATTTACAAATTGATTTTAAAAATGCTTCGTTTTATTTCTAAAACTCTAACGACAAATTGATATAGCTTCTTGGTGCAACGAGCTTGAAAATTTTTCTTTTTTTTTATTCAGATTTGTGTGTTTTATAAATATTAAATCAATCATAAAATTAGTTGAAGCTTACTTCAGTTTTAATTGCCAAACACGTGTTAAATATTAGTAAATAGTAGTAGTAATTTTTATATTACTACATTATTGTAGTAAAAGTAAACAAAAGTTGTTGAATATTATTCCTATAAAGGTTGTAATTTTGCAATAGTAATACAAAAATGATAGCAACATTAAGCAACTAATGTTTAAGTTTACTACAATACATATATTTAAGCTTAAATATTTCCATATATTTTAAGCAAAATTAAACACCAACTGTTGAATTTTACTACATTATTATAGTAAACAATAAATGTTGAATTTTATAAAGGTGTGTAAATTTACTACAGTTATAGAAACTAACCAGTTGCCTACAACTATTGTAGTAAATTTCAACAAAAACTTTTAAGAGTGTAGCAATGCAAGACATACAATGACCAAAACGACTAGTTGTGTACAAAATATTATTTTTTATTTAATTTTTTATTTTTTAATAATAAAATATTTTTGCAATATTTAATGCAATCAATGCGCTTAATAATGAAATTTAAATTTAAAGATTTCATCAATGTTAAAAACTTTCAATTAAGCAAATAAAAATATTAATTTCTGTACGATTATACGTTATTTTTTCTTTGACAAAAAATATCGTGCCAAATATAGGATCATCAAATGACGAGTATTGGAAATCACTATACCAGAGTATTGGAGACGTAAATACGATGCATTTTACAAAATATGTAATTTAGTTAAATTTAATAGATAGTTTTTATCTATTAGATACATAACAAAGTTATATCAAAATTTTAAAAATTATAACCTTTAAAAGAATGCATAAAAAATCACTCAGTTTAGGGCGCCCAAACGGGTTTCTCCCCCTAAAAGAGTTGAATTTGCAGTCCATTTTTATAAAAATTGAAGAGTTGTGAATTTGAATGTGTTATTTTGATAGCTAAAGATTTCAAATATAAAACTGATGTAGTGATGTACTTTTTATATTTTATTTTATCTATTATTTAGCTAAATTTTAACTATGCACACACATCAACAGCTCTAACTATAGCTATCTATATATGCACAACAACGATGACAGTAGTTAAGATAGACGACCTTGCCATGTTTTTTGTTGCCGTTGGCAGCAACTTTTATGATATTTAAGCTGGTTTCTTTGCTTTTAAGACTTGATTTTTTTGCTTTCTTTAATTTTGTTTTTCTTTAGTTTTACTTGTATTTTCCACCAAACTGAAAAAAAAAGAAATACACAACATTTAAGCAATTTTTTCCATGGGTCGAATATTTGTCGGATATTGCATATTTCGAACATTTTTTACTGTCTATATTTTGTATGGTTAATAAAATGCTTGCATGTTGAAAGCTTTTAATTTTTGAAAATTCCTCAGCAGACTCTAGTTTATTGCGTGTTGTTTAGCAACTAGTTGTTGGTTGTTGGAAAATGTATGCATAACAAATTGTCGCAACGCTCTAAACTGTCAGCTAAACATGCATCCATCCATCCATCTATCGCTCATCCTGACTTGGTCGTCGTCTCAAGATACACTTGTTGCTATTATTCACTCCCCACAAGCCAACCCACAAGCTGCAATTTACGTAATTTAGACTGACATCAGTTGCTGACAGACAGACGGACAGACAGACAGACGGACGGACGGATGAACGCTTTGGTTGGTTGGATGCTACAATGCTTTGGCGTAGTTTGTACAACTATTTGCAGGTTAAACAAAAAACAAAAAAATCTGCTTGTTGCTATAATAAGCGATGCTGTATTGCGTTGCAACAGCAATAAAATCAACAAAAAAACAACAACAACAACAACAATAAATAGTGCAATGCAACACCTTTGAGGGATAAGCTTAAATAATTCAAGCAATAAAGTCTGGCAATAACAACAACAACATTAGAGTACCAGTGTTGCCACTTTTCATTTCAATGCGCAAAAGATTGTAGAAAATTGCGCAGATGCTAAAATATTGCTGCTTCCATGTTGCTGCTTAAATGTTGTTGCACTTAATGTTTAGATGTTTTTTTTTTTTTGTTTTTGTTTCGCTGTAAGCCAGTTATAACAATAACAGCAGCAACAACAGCCATATATAAACAATGAGAAAACTTTAAACAGGCTGCAGTGAAAAAATTTAAATAAATCCGCTTTTCTATCCAGTCTTTAACAGAAAAAAAAAAATTTAATTCAAGAAAATATTAGACCATAAAGTAAAACTTAAGCAAATCGCTGTTTTATTTTTTTTTTTCTTTTTCTGCGCTTAATTGTGTTGGCCGCATTTGCTTAATTGGCCAACAACAGCCGCGCTCTAGATGCTATAAAATTAGCCAAACAAGATTAGCTAAATTTTTGGACAATAATAAAATTTTGCCAACAATTTTCAAACGTTAAATTGCAACAATTTGTTTAAGCGTTTACTTAAGACGCACGTGCTTAAAACATGTAAACGCAATCAAATTGAAACGCATGCGCAGCTGTGGGTGTGGCGTGCAGCAGCAGCAGCAAAGTAGACATGGGTAAAGCAGCAAAAAAATATTGCGCTGATACAGTTGGGTGTATTAATTAAATGCGTTAGCGCAATTGCGCCATGACGTAGTTTGGAATGCTTTAACTGCTGTATCAACAGCACTTTAATCAACGCAGTGATATGTTGAGTTGAATACCACATTGAGTTATGAGTTAAATATTTTCAAATTTATAATATATAAAAATAAAGACAAATGAGCAAGAAAATATTTATATAACTGCGAATACTGCTATTTGTAAATAAAATAAGCGTGATCAACGCAATAACGCACTTAAGTGTTTCATCTCATTAATGTAACGCAGCGCTGCGTTAACCATGTCTATATGCTGCAGCTGTATAGAATATCATGCTTAGCTTACATAATGCATGCGCAAGCCTCAATCAGAAAATTATTATATATTTATATCTGTCCGTCTGTCTTTCTTTCTGTTTGTCTGTGCGTGCACGCTACGTGCAGCTCCGCGGCTGCCTATGTTAATTAATAATTTTATGCCTTAAAATTATTGCTTGAGGCAACAGCACAGCACGTTCGACGAAAGCACGTAATAAAAAAAAAAAAAATAAGAAAACAACAGATATCGGAAGTCAACGCGGAAAATTCTTAAATTATAATCATTTTTACTGACAACGTTTTAAACAGGATGTTTATTCTTGAAGTCGATGTTGCTGTAATAATTTAATAAAAATTTAAATTTTCTTGTTCCTTCATTGCATTTTAATTGCCTTAATTTTTTTTTTAATAAGTTAAAACATCTTTATATTTTATTTTGTTTAAAGATTTTCAGCACTCAGCTGTCAAAAAAGTATACCGGTATATGATGATGTAAAAAGCCCGCTTAAAGCGCTTGTAAAAATTATTTTTATCTCGCTAAGTTGGCACTATTGTCTTCTTTCCTAACGTTAAGTTTGAGCGCAATAATTAAAAAATTAAATAAGAAAAAGTTTATAAAAAACATTGAGGCATGTTCCACTAACGACATCGACAAAATTTGTTGTTGTTTCGCGGGTAAATGCAAAAAACTTGAATTTGAGAGAGAGCTTTTCTTTAATTCAAAAATTTTGAAGAAACCGACAAATTATGTTTACGGTCTGAAGCTGAAAACAATTTAGACAAAAGGCATAAAAACAGGTGTTGAACGGAAAACCGAAGAAAGAATATTGCATTTAGCATTTCCCAACAGGAAACTAAGTGTAGCACAACAAAGAAACAGAAATGAATAACAAACAAAAATATTCAATATACGAAACTTTGAAAATTTGACAGACAAATGTCCTAAATGAGGCATGCAGCATTCCGGAAAGCTTTTAATAAACATATTTAATCATTACGTTCAACGGCTGCTGTGCAGTTCAAGAAAAAGTTCACAATAGATTGTCGCTTACAAAATCAGACGTGCGCATGCTAAAGGGTGCTGCTATCGCCCGCAGTCTTCAGGTTGTTCACATGACGCAAGTCTGTATAAGACAACAAGTCGACACACAAGCATGTAAAACATTGTTTCCAGTAAAAAAAAAAAAATATGATATGTAAGTGAGTGAGCATAATTTTGTTTCTTGATGAGTTTTTTTTTTGGTTTTTTTTTTGGGTGAGCACCCAAAAGAATTTGTGTTTTATTTTACAAAAATATTATTACCCAATAAATACCAAATAATAGTCCGATTCTTTCCGAAACGAAATCTTGAGTTCGACATTGCAGATTCGAAACGAAAAATCCAAACAAGCGATTTCGAGACTTTTTCGGGAAGACTTTTTCATATAAAAAACTTGATCGACTATTCGTTTCGAATGTATAACGAAGCCGACATTTAATATTAAAATTTTTTTTAAAATCATTTTTGGCAATATGTTTTTTTATATAAATAAATTTTTGCATGAAAAAATGTTTGTGCAAATTTTCTCTTCTATTATATTATTTCGTGACTGTTTTTTTTTTTTAAATAATTTCACTCATAATTTTTTCATGCTTTTCACATGAAAAAGTCTACGAAGCTAGACTCAAAATTAATTTGTTTTTTTTCCAATATTAGCGAAAAACAAATAAAAATAAAAGTTTATATTAAATATTATATTTATTAAAAATGCATCGATTTCATAATAAGTGATTTGAAAAAATTTCAAAAAAACCGATCCCAAACGATTCGATAATTTCACAAATCTCGTTACGAAAACGATCAGATTGTTTAAAAAATAATCTCGTTTCGAAAACGATGCGATTATTTTAAAAATCTTGTTCCGAAAACGATTCGATTATTCTAAAAACCTCGTTTCGAAAACGAAGTGTGGATTTCTATCGAATTCGATTTCATTCTCATTTCGTTTCCAAATCTGCGAGTGGTAGAAATTCACACTTCGTTTTCGAAACGAGATTTTTAAAATAATACGTTCGAATTCATTCTAGTTTCGTTTTCGAACTATATAAACGAGATCTCGGTTTCGCCTAGAATTCGAAACGAATCTGTTTGGTTTTAATGGGTAATTGCTTCTTTGGAGAACGAAATTTTTTAGCGAAGCTATTATAAACTTAAACAAAAAAATTATAAACTATTTTTTCTGCATTCATTATGATTGGACTTGAAGCATTTATAGACTAAACTCACTTTTCCACCAAAACCTTTTGTGAGTTCTTTCACTCACAAATTCAAATCCGCAATATATTAAGACCATTGCAAATTGCTAAAAACTTTTCATACAACTCGGAAAAATACATTCCTCAAATTTGAACCTTTTAATATTCGAACTATAAAATAAAAAAAAAATAAATAAAACGATATAAAAGAAAACGATTTTATCATGACTTATAAAATCTTAAAGAATATACTAAGATAAGATTTATAAATGGATTCAGCGAAACTTCTTATTATTTTATTTTGATTAAATATTTTCAGCACTGTAGTTAGTTTCAGGTAAACAAATTTTCCGACAAAATAATACTAATAATAATAATAATAATAATAATAATAATAATAATAATAATAATAATAATAATAATAATAATAATAATAATAATAATAATAATGATAATAATAATAATAATAATAAAAGCAATATTAAAATTTATTATAAAAAATAGAGAACAAAAGTAATAAATAATAAAAGTATGCAAAAAGTTTTTTAATGAAGTTAAAATATATAGAAAATTTTCATAAATGAAATAAAAAAGTCCTTGTGCGAAATGGTGATTCATGATATTAACACACAAAATAGGCAATAAAAGGAAGAAAGGGGAACCATTTTTTCATATCAGTAATTAAAAAAACATTTTTTCTATTAAATTTAAGACTGATTTGAAAATTATAAAATTTAAATCGAAACCAAAAAATAATACACAATTAACAATTAACTTAATTACTTTTTTCACTTTTGTTTTGTTTTGAAAAATATCTTTAAAAAAAAAATAGTCAGTTAGGGACTATCGACCGAAGTGAAATATTAGAATTTTTGAGTTAGATTTTTAGATTAGATTTTTAGATTAGATTTTTGAATTTTGAGAATTTTGAATTTTTAAAAAAAATGTATCAAATCATTCATATTTCAATCATTTCATTATATTCCAAAAATAATATATACCCCTATTATGTGTTACAACTCAACTAAGTTGACTAGATTCAACTCACTTTTGTTCGTATATCAAATTACATGCATTTCAGTTGAACCATGTAGTTTGCCTTAATCTTTTAAGAATTTTCAAACTATATGGTTTAACTGAAATGAATGTAATTATATGTATGTTATACGAAAAAATTTGTGTTGAATCTAGTCAACTTAGTTGAGTCGTAATACATAATAGGGGCCATCATAAGTTTTTGGTAAGAAAAGAAAGAATTAAAAATGGTAGAAAACCGCATCGATCGTCGATTTATGTTTAGTAGTACAGTGCTTTCGATCACTGAACATAGTCAAGCCCAATGTTTCATTCAAAAATTCAACTCGAGGTAGATTTTTATCATCTGCAAAGTAAATACTGAAATCCCAACTTAGTATCATACTTAGGTACATCATCAAATTTTTTCTGCACATTTTTCTTCGAGTATTTTCGAATCTTCTTTTGAATAAATCATCAAATTTTCGAATGAAAAAAAATATCTCTCGAATTGGCTTCTAAGAAGAATGAAATATTGAGCTGATCCTATTAATCAACACTTAAATACACACTTAAGCACTTCAACATTTCTTCTGAACACACCTACCCTCTATCTGCCACACTTTTGCGGGTCCCTATACGAAAAAACACATAAACTGTCGTTTACAGTTTATATCTCTCTTGTATTGAACCCTAGAGGGGTCAAATATATGAGCTGGTCCTATTGTTTTTTACCCTTAAAAATTTCTTCAGAGCACATCTTACCCATATTTACCATCTTTCCACGGGTACCCATAGAAAAAATACAGGAACTCGATTACAGTTCATATATCTCTATAATTGACCCTTAGAGGGGTGCAATATATGAGCTGGTCCTATTTCTTTTTACCCTCCAACATTTCTTCTAAGCACAGCCAGCCCCTGTCTGTCACCTTTCTGGAGTCCCAATACAAAAAACCCAAAATCATTACTATATTATCTGCTTAACTGGTAGCTAAATCAGAAAATGCAGGCATTAAACGTGCAAGCCTTAACAGTACTAACGTAGCAAGCAGTTAACAGTGATGACATTAACAGTGATGACGATATAACATTGCTGGTGTTAACATTTCTGACGTTAACATTGCTGACGTTAACATTGCTGACGCACTAAAGAAATTTTCACTTCAAAAAGTTTATTGAAGTGACAACAAGTTACAATTATTGATGACATATTTTCAAGTGTTTATATAAAAAGTTAAAAATGAAAGTAAACAAGATGCAATGAATAGCAAACTCAACTGTGGCAAAATATTTGCCATAGCAAATGTTATGAAATGCTTGCAATAATCATTTCATCGCCGCCACAATATAAATGCGCAAACTTGAAAAAGTTTTCACAGCAACAAAAAGTCGCGTAATAAGAAATAGAAAATAAAAGAAAACAATTCGATTTGCGCCAATTATAAAATACATAAGCGAAGAAAACATGAAAGTCAAAGAAAGCGAAATCTAGCCAATGGTTGTCATTCGATTTGGATTTCATTGCAATTGACAACAATCACACGCTGCATATAACATTTTTTTTTTGCTGTAAGCCAACAACAACGCAACAAAAATAAAAACACAAATATCAAATTAAAAGCATCGAAGAGTTTGAGTTTTTTAAACAATTTTCAATCATTCAAAATTCATGGAATTCCCACGACTTGGCTTGAACTCAGATTTGATGAAGCTTCAAAACAAAAACTTGGCTATTTTGAATAACTTGCGGCTTACATGAAGAGGGCATAAATGCAACTTGGCATGCAATAGCAGGAAGCTAGCAATTTTTGTGAAAATTTGCAGCAAACGACCTTGAGGCGCTGTGGCGCGCAAAAAAAAAATTAAATTCAAACAGAAAGTGAAACTATCTTTTTCGGTGAAAATTTTGCGGCCAAGAAAAATGCCTAAAGTGGCAACAGTGTGCGTTGGGCAGTAGTGATCAATTGAATGATTTATTTAATATTTTAAAGTTATTTTCAACTTTTTTTTTGTAAATTTCGTTAGTTTTTTTATAGATGCTTACCTTATAATTTAGGTCCTGCACGTTGTCCAGACTAACATCGCTGTACATGTCTTCGGTTGTATCACAGTTGGAGCTCCGGCCGGAAGAGTTGAAACTCGATGATCTGTAGAGTTGACTAGAATATTGAAAAGAATTTTTAAAATTTGTTGAGTTTTATGGAAAAATTTTCATAATTTTTTTTTTAAAGTCAAGCAATTTTGCTATTATGTATTAAAAGTTCTAATAGAGTTTAGATTACTAAAATACGCCAGTGGTCGAAATTAGCATTTTTCTTTAAAATTTATTCGGTGCACTCCTTCTCCCTACTCTAATTCATTTAAAAAAAATCATCAAACTCGGCTGAGAACCACCTTGAATGCCATACCATTCCCAAACAACGCTGAGTATTCCAGCTAGCATTTTTCTCTAAAGATTCGTCGGTGCTTTCCCCTACTCTAATTCATTTAAAAAAAATAAAATCATCAAAATCGGTTGAAAAACACAGGAGAAAATCGTACTGAACTGTTTTGCCTTCGCCTATTTATATGTAGATAAAAACAATTTTTTACAATTTAATTAAAAGCATTTTGTTATAATTCTTTATAATTTTGTATAAAAAATTAATTGAATAACAACAAACTAATTTTAATTAATTTTTATTTGTTTTTGTATTTGCTTTTGTTAAGAAACTTTATCGCAGCAGTTATTGTGAATGCTTGTGGTATTAGTTCACAATGAGCAACTGTTCAATTTGCTTGGTTTGTGTATGTGTCTTATGGCAGCACACTTGCAATAGTACAGATACAAACCATTTATAGCCAAGCATGAACAAAAGCAGTGGCCGTTAAACTCTTAGGGCTTGTTTATCTGCTTTCAGGGTGGGAAACATTTTCTTAGTATTAACGAATATACATTTCTATGAAAATAAGTATTAACGAGGAATTTTTACTGGGTATAATTTCACATTTGGCAACTGTATGGTTGTTATAATATGTAATAAATGAACTATACAATTTGAATTGATTCAGCAGATATTAAACTATCGCTTTTATATATTAAATTATTTAATTAAATTATATTCAAAATAAAATTATTAAAGATATTCTTGTTCTTTGATTACTTTCAATATTCAATAAAGCGATTGTGACTTCTTCTTAACTACTTAACTTCAACAAATTTGAACGTGAATGAACTTCATGAAAGCTAAAAATAATTTTGCAACTTAAATTGGACAATTCAACATAAAAGCATACATTAAAAAAGTAGCTTGACAAATTACTATCTTGCTAACGTTGGGTGTTTACTTAACAATTATCATAAATAACTACTTTAACGATTTTTTAAGACAGTCAGGTAGGTCATAGACAGTAACTGGATAGATTAATTTTGTAGCAATGATGATTGCCAGATGAGTCAATTTCTTTTTAAAAAAGGTAATTAAATAGACTTAAAAAGTTTTTACAAAAAATCATATACACCCGCTTTTCTGAATGAAATTTCTCCTGGAAATGTATAAGGGAGTCTTCATTTTTTTGACAGGGGATAATTCTTTTAATGCTTTTCTTCTTGTAATCTTAAAAATTGACTATAAATGCATATATTAGCGTTCAAATTTTTCAATAATTCTGTGAACATTGTTAAAAATACGAAAAATTCCTTTTTCAATCCCAGGAGATATTTCATTCAGAATTGGGCGGAGAATATCAAAACTTTATTATCTAATTTATTGAAACTTTTTCAATCAGTTCATAGCAAGTTCTAAAATTTCTTATAAAATGTTTTAACCTCAAAGCTTTATTTATAATTTCCTATAAAATTCCTTTTTTGTTTATAGCTTTTTTTTTTAATATTTTTAGTTAATAATAAAATATTGAAATATTTTAATATATTTAGTTGTAGTTCTAAAACTTCGTTAAGCAAAAATTTTACGTAAGTAATATTATGGGCATTGGGATACGAAGTTAGCTTGCAACGGATTCGGCAAGAGTTTTTTAAAAAATTTCCTTTATTCTTTGTGAAATAAAAAATTCTTTGTACGAAGATATTTTATTACTTAATTTTATATTTTATTAAAGATATTTTATTATTATTCAAAATTTAAAAGTTCCTTTAAATTTTATGAATTCGGAAATTTTACTTCAAAATTTTTTTATATCCAACTTATTTAGATCCAAGTTAGTATTAAAAGCCGATTATTATATTTACTTAATGGCTTCAAAATATTCGGGAGCGGGTGCAAATTCCCCATTCCAAAATGACCCGTGCCGAAATTCCTCCTCACAACATACCTAATCAAAAAATCCCCCCTTTTCAAAATTTCCCTTTTTAAAATTCCCCTTTGCAAAATTCTATTTTTCACAACTCTACACACAGAAAGAAAAATATAAATGCATAAACTTTCAATAAAAAAAATTTGTAAATAAAACAGTATCAAAAAATTATTTTTAAATTTATTTTTTGTAGAAAATTGCAAAGAGGAACTTTGTGCAGGGGAATTTTCTGAAGTCGAATTATGTGTGGGGGAATTTTGTAAAGAGGAATTTAAAAAAGGAAAATTTTGTAAAAAGGAATTTCGTTAATGCCATTTTGTATAAGGGAAATTTTGACCCCAACCCAAAATTTTCGTTTAAAAGGTATTAAAAAAAAAATACCCAAAGTATATGTTCCCTTTTCAAAGTAATTTTTTAAAAGTTTGAACAAGTTTTTGGAGATTTGGTATTAGACTAGTATTTTCCAGTATCAGTTAATTTCTCAAACCAAGGATATTAAAATTTCACCCCATATAGAGATTCAATAAGTTATACCAAGAATATTCCACGATTTTCAAATTATTTCTATGATTATAAGCAAGTTTTACGTGTTTTTAACGTATTCCAAGCAAAATGTCTCACTTTCAACATCAAAATTTAAATGTTGACTTTCTACAACTCTTTTTTTGTTTTTTTTTTTTGTTTTTTTGTACAAGCGTTAAAATTAATTTCACTTTATATTTAATTTTTTTTTTTTAAATTTTTATGGCTTTTGTCGTTCGAAAATGGAATTAAAATCCTTTATAATGAAATCATCTTTCATAGAGATTTCTATGTTTTTAAACAAGTTTTTTTGTTAAAGTCAAACAATCAGCACTAATATTTACTTTTTCTAGATCAAATTTAAAATTTCCCAAAAATTTCCCTTTTTTAAAAATGTTTATTTTTCACAAGTTTCAACAAGTTTCGACTGATTAATGCTGTTTTTTGTGCAAACATGAGTTTTTTCTTCTATCTAAAAAAATGTTTGTACAATATATTTTTTCGCAAAGTTTTCGCTTTCTGCAGAGCAAAGTTTTGTGTACTTTATTTTAGTTTATGTATGTTTAGTCATTTCTGCCTATAACATTTCAAACGGTCAAATGGAATTTATGAAATAATTTTTTATAAATGCTTTTTATGAATTTAAGCAAGTTTTTAAAATTTCCAAGTTATTGATAGTGAAATATTCCTTTTTTGTACAGCAAAATAAAAATATCCCAAAATTTCCCAAAATTTTCCAAAAATTTCCCTTTCCTCTAAAATGATTCTTATACCATTGAGTAAATTTTAGAAGCTGAGAACTGTTTTGCTTGTTCATGGCTGTTCGAATGACTTAAGGAAATTTATTTAAATCATGTTTTTAAGTGATTTCTATGGTTTTTAGCAAGTTTTTGTTATTTTCAAATAATCAGTACTAAAATTTTCCTTTTTCTACATCAATTTGAAAATTTCTCAAAATGTCCCCTTTTTTAAAAATGTTATATTTCGCAAAATTTCAACAAATTTTGGCAGATTAAAACTGCTTTTGTGCAAGTAAAAGATTTTCCGCCTATTTAAAAAGGATTTTATCAAATTTCTCACAAAATTTTCGCTTTTGACAAAGTAAATTGTACTTTTTTAATTTTATATATTTTTTAATAATTCCTGCTTTTGAATGGATGAGCGGAATTTATTAAATACATTTTTTAAAAGAGTTTTTAACACTTTCAACCTATTGGTATTGAAATTTTACCTTTTCTAAATCAAAATGGAAATTTCCCAAAATTTCCTAAAAAATTTCCCATTCCTCTGAAGTGATTTTTTGACATTTAAAACAAGTTTTTGAATCTTAAAACTGTTTTTTCATAGCTTTTCGAATGACTTAAGGGAATTTCTTAAATCCTGTTTCTTAGTAATTTTTATGCTTTTTAGTTTTCGTTACTATCAAACTATCGGCACTAAAATTTCCCTTCTTCTAGATTAAATTTAAAATTTCCCAAAAATGTACCTTTTGTTAAGAAGTAATATTTTTAGCAAGTTTGACAAAATTTTGGCAAATTTAAACTGGTTTTTTCACAAACATGATATATTTGTCGTCTATTTAAAAAGGAATTTTTGCAAATTTTTCACATAATTTTCGCTTTCTGCGAAAAAGTTTCTATACTTTTTTCATTTTATGTATTTATGATTCTATATTTGTTTATCATTCCTGCCGCCCATGGCTTTTCGAATGGCTGAGAGGAATTTATTAAGTAACATTTTAAAATTTTTTTTTATGGATATGAGCAAGTTTTTGAAATTTCCTACCTATTGGTGCTGAAATATATCTTATTCTAGATCGAAATAAAAATTTCCCAAAATTTCCCAAAAATTTCCCTTTTCTCCAAAGTGATACTTTTGCCAAATTGAACAATTTTTTGACGCTTAAAACAATTTTAAGTAACAACTAACATATTTTCCCTCGATTTAAAAATGATTTATGCAAAATTTTTAAAAAAGCTTACGAAGGTCTAAGCTATTGGTTCTCCCAACATATAATTACCGTTATGTGGAAAGAGTTTTTGACTAATTCAGACTTTTTTGATCAGAGGAAGTTTTTTTGGCATGAATCATCTTTTCGGGTTCTTATAAATATTTCTCGAAAATTCCCTACTATGAATTTAACCCATATTTTTATTACTATAACTCAAATGCCAAAGTTTTTTTCCTGTAGAAAACACTCACCTGGCTAGAGCATTCGAGCCCAATTGTCGTCTACCAGAGCTGTAAGAGAGAGAAAAAGAAGAGGATTTTTTAAAAACAGTATGAAATAGAGCAAACAGAAATTAAATTAATGGCAGTAATACGGACATAAATTTAAGAATATTAAAAATAATGATATACTTAGTACAAAATAAGCTTTGAACTTTGAACACCAGCACCGAACCAATAAACTGAAAAGCTATATACATATTTAAGTATGGCTTCGCATTAAGCTTTAATTGAAGCCAAGTTGTCAATGAAAGCTGCGTCATCAACTGATGTCATGTCTGTGGTGTAGAAAAAAGAAAAATATCGCTCAAGAAACAAACATCTGCGGCGTGTGCGAGTATGTTTAAAATATCTATAAATGTGTGTATGCACAATCAGACATGTGTAAATGTATCTTCTATGTATATTCAAAGGTTGTGTTTTTTTCCCACATGACGTTATTGAGTCTTAATTACTATTTTCTTGTTGTTTATTTTTTTTTATATAATTTTTTTTTACTTTTCATTCCAAAGCCACGTGTTTTTGTTATAAAAAAGATATTTACAATCAAATTCAAAATCATTAAATGGCAGCAAGCGAAAACTTTGCGATTTTTATCAATGATATAAAACGCTGAAACAATCAATAAAGCTGCCAAGAAAATTCCAACTATGTTGTTTTTTAATAAGATTGTCTTTTGTGTTTTGGCAAAATTTCAAGTGTAGCGAATTAATTGTTTATTGGCTTAATTAAGTCTAAAACAAAAATTAAGAAAAAACCAAACCAAATCCATTTGAAGTTAATTGAATGTTGTTTGTGTTGTTTAAGGAAAAAACCTTCAACTTTTAGCACTTGTAAGAAAAAAAAATTACTAAGCTGCTTAAAACTTAACATACATATGTATGTGTGTATATTTAAAAAAAATATTTAGGTTTATTGACTAAATTTTCTAGAAGTACTCGCAGAAAATGTGTTAACGCGAAAACTTTCACAAACAGTTAAAATGTGTTACAGTCAAAATCAACGCCTCTAAAAATATAATATTTCGTTACCAGAGTTAATGTTTTTAAGAATTTGGCTTGATTAAATTTGTGATAAAATAGTTAATTATAGTTTCTTCATCTTGATTTGGAAAATAAAATTTATATTTCATATATATATATATACAGCCATGGACACATAAATAGCACAAATGTCAACTTATTTTTTAAACGTTTCGTTTGAACCTAATAATGCATATATTAACTGTAGTTATTATTTTTTGAGACTCCAGTGTGACGTTGTTTAAAACTCCGAAAGAGATATACGGTTACTTACTTTTATTTGCTCAGGCCATCTCTTTCTGTATAGGCATGTACGATCTGCTGTGGTCATATAAATAGCACACATGTAAGATGGTGAATAAAAGTTAAAAATATCGGGTGTTTGTAAAAATTGTAGAGTTTTATTCGGTTAATTTCGCCGATTCTAAATAAAATGGGTCGTGGCAAACATTGCACTCCGGAAAAAAGGTCTATAATTGACGAACTAAGTGAATAAGCAAAAAACCATCTGAAATCGCAGATATTCTCAAAATTTCGCCAAAAATGGTCTATAATGCACTCAAGCTGGTTACATCAAATGGTTAAAATAATTTCGAGAATAAGCCGCGCAATCCTAGACGTAAAACCAGCGCTTCTACTGATTTATTGTTCTGAATGGCTTTAGTTCGCAAAAGTAAGGCTGATCCTTTCAAGACAGCAAAGCAAATTATGAGGGAAATAAATGAAGAAAATAACCTTAATGTTGCAAGAAAACTAGTATCTAGGAGACTACATGAAGCTAATCTTTATAGACGCATTAGCCGAAGAAAGCCGCTCTGAACCAAAAAAAATTTAAAGGATCGGTTAGCGTTTGCAAGGGCCCATGTGAATAAAGAAGACCAGTTTTGTAAGAACGTGCTCTGGACTGACAAAACTAAATTTAATAGGGTTGAACCAGATGGAAAAACTTTTGTTCGGCGCCCCAAACGCCAAGAGTTGAATCTGAAGTATACAAAAAAATCCTTAAAGCATGGATGAGGGAATTTAATGACTTGGGGAGCTTTTTCCTGGCACGGCGTTGGGCCAATTTTTCGTATACCAGGAATAATGGACAAAAATATGTATTTAGATATTCTTAATAACCAGATGGAACCATTTGCATTTGAGAACATGCCTATTAGGTGAATTTTTATGCACTCTAATGATCCAAAACACACAGCAAAGGTTGTGATTGATTGGCTAAAAAAGGAAAAAATAAATATTTTGATTTGCCCGGCTCAAAGCCCAGACCTCAATCCCATAGAAAATTTATGGAATGATGTGAAGGTCAGCATAATCATCCAAAATTTCGAAATTAAGATGAGTTATGGAGTGGAATTGAGAAGGCTTGGTACTCTATTCCGAAGGATTGGGTCAGGAAGCTTGTGGAGAGTATGGGACGAAGAAGTCGGGCTGTTTTGAACAATTCGGGATACAGTACCAAGTACTAGTAAACATATTCGTAAGCTCATTGTAAAATAAAAATAAATCACTTTGTCTTCTTTTCAGAATCCAACTTGTGCTATTTATACGTCCACTTCAGCTAAGGAACAATTTCAGATTTTTCATTCATTTTCTAATTTTTAATTCGTAGTTACAAAGTTACTACTGATTTTAAGTTTATAATGTTTAAACTCAAATACCATGAAATAAATTCTTGTTATCCTCTATGTATTTTTTTTAAATTTATGTGAAACACCCTACATGTATTTTCGTGCTATTTATGTGTCCACGGCTGTATATATATCTTTACTGCTAAAATGTGCAAATGTGTTTCTTATAAAAGAATTAATATCAACTTGAAATCATTTACTTTTTGTCTTGCTTTAATCTATTCAAATCTCTTAAAACTATTCAGTTTCTTTTAAAATGGGTCAAAGAAAACAGTCGATTCCGCAACCATTAGAATTAACCCTTAAACAACACACTCATGCGAATTCGCACCAACGGTTTCTGATTGCTTATATGTAATACAGCATAAAATAAAAGGAAAACTCAACTTTGTGTAGGGAATGGTCTAGAAAATTTTTAAGGCATGTTATGTTTGAAGGTTAACAATTGTTTAAGAAAAAATAATCATGACTTCACAACAGCAGGTAAGCATATAACAATAAATCAAAACAAAAAACTTGGTTCAACACCTTAAAGCAATGCCACACAAAATAAGTATTTTTTAATTGATAAAAAAATATATGAATCACTCATAAGCAAATGAGAAAAAAAAAGAAAAAATATTACGTATATGAAGTTGAAAGTAGGTATGTAAAGAATACGTCAGGGGCGTACGTTTCTAAATGTATGCAAATTATATCAAGTTCAATTAGTGTATATTTCAGAAAAATATAAACGTAAATACAGGGGTGTACCAAAAAAATTTAAGGGGCATAGACGAGAACCACCATGTTAAAATGTGAGTTTAGGCATAAAATTGGCGATTTAAGCATACAATTAAAATTTAAAAGAATTAAACCTAAACGTAAAGTATTTATCTTGGTTATTTTGTATTTAAATTAAAAGATATTTTTAAAAAAATTATTTAATTAAAAAAAAAATTTGAAAATTGTTTTAAGTAAGTCAAATTTTTAATTTAATTATAAAAATTAAAATTGTCTTTTAATTTATATATACAAAAATACAAGTATTACAAATATAATAATTATAATTAATAATATAATATAAAATATTAAGAATAAAAGTCATTCCTCATATTTGACTTTTATTCAAAAAAGTTAATATATAACAGTCTTCTGATACTTTTATTTTTAAAAAAACTTTATCTTCTTTAAAAATTTTATCTTCTTTTGATCTTTTCTTCAAAGACTTTTATTTTAAAAAGTCAGTTTTAGTCAAAAGTCTTTTATTTAAATAAGTCATAAAAGTTATTTGAGGCTTTAATGTTTCAAAGTCTCGATAAAAGTCTTTCTAGAAAAAAAGCACAAAATAAAATAAATTAAAATAAAATATATTAAAGAATTTTTTTTATAAAGACTTATATAAAGACTCTTAAAATATAAAAATCTCAAAAGACTCTTATGAGTGACTTTCTCAAAAAAAAAATGTCTAAAGACTTTATAGAATATTTTTAAGAAGAATTATTTTTCATAATAAAATTTTCTTTAGATATTTTTTTTAAATACTTTTTGTGAAAAAGTCATACTCGTAAAAGTCCCAACTTCTTATCATAACAAAAATACAAGTAGCTACTGAAAAATATTCGTAAAATGAGTCGTTTTAACAAACGACACGCAATATGCGTTCGTGATTTTGACACGAACCAAACTAACAACTATAACAACAACTGAAGCATTTTTTGCATGATTTTTCTCTTACGAAAATGTGAATTTTTCTTCTAAGATTTTGCTCTTTTGTGACTTTATTAAAAAAGTGACAACATTTAAAATTAGATACTCATTTCATTTGCCACATAACTGATATTTTGGCATATGTCTTATTTTTGTACGATTAATATTAAAGCTTATAGGTATACCCAAAAAAGTGACCTAAAAACATTACCGGTGCTTGAAAAAAAATTTGCTTAAAATCCCCCCCCCCATGCATACCCCGCTATAAAACGTAATTCTAAGTTCAAAAACGAACAACGCTATACGAAAGATATCCTTTGAAAATATAGGAGGTCATCTTTAACCTCCATACACACCTGTCGTATATAAACATACGACATTATTTTACTACGTCGACAAAATGTGATACATATTTATGTTATTACTATTTTTATTATACAGTGGGTGGCCAAATTATTATATATAATACTTATATTTATATTATTTCCAGTAGAAATAATTTTATGAGCAAACAAATTGATTTTTCATATGGTTATTTTATTATATTACATCTATTTTGAAAATCGAAGTCTGCAAGCAGACTGAAAGCTTTTTGGTTGAGCTCTCGGCTCTTTCGAGCTTTTTTCGTGTACTGGAAAACCGAAAAAAAACCCGGATAGATCGAAATCCCAGAAATTCAGTCATTATCTGAGTAATTTAATAATCACATCAGGAGTAGTTTCGAGCTTTCGGGCTATCCGGGTAATTTTGAGCTTTCGAGCTCATGCACAATACACATACAAAAACGATGCAGAAGGAATTTATATATTTGTACGCTCAAAGAAATTTTTTTTCATATTGACAAATTTCTAGGTTAAGTTGATCAATTTTTTTGTCAATGTAGGGTCAAAGGGTCAATGTAGGTCGACAAAGCTTTTGTCGATTTCATTTAAGGTGAGAAGTTGTTATCACATTGTTAAAATTTAATTTTGCTTATTTGATGAATAATAGTTAATAGTTTTTATCAAGAATGTCACGTTTGCATTGCAATTTTAATAAAAAAATTTGTCAATATAAATGAAGAATATTTCAACATGAAAAAATGGTTTGTTGAATAGAAAAATACTTTTTTGTGGAATACATAATCATACAAAAACATTTTGTTGTTCTGATAAAAATATTTTATTATTTCTAGCAATATTTTTTGTTGGTTTTACAAAAAATTTTATTGTTAAAATTTGTTTTGTACATACTTTTATACCCCAACCTGTGTAAGGGGAATATAACTTTGTCGTTCTGTTTGTAACACCAATAAGGTGGCGTGGTAGGTATAGAAAAATGTATATATTTTTAATTAGCATCATCACCTAAGTCCATTTCCGTGTGTCCATCTGTCTGTCCGTATGTCTGTCTGTCGACATGATTACAGCCGTAGTTTTAAAGCTATCGCGATGAAATTCAAAATATAAGCTTCTTTTAAAAAATTAAGATCAAGTTCGAAAATGAGCCAAATTAGATGAAAACCACGCTTACCTCCCATACAGAGTGACTTTATTTTTACAGTAATATCTTTTAAAAAAAATCGACAAAAATTAAAGAAATGCCTTTAAATTTTGCACGTAAGCTTTGATCTTCAATATAAATCCTGACTATGCAATTTGAAAAATCGTATGAACACCTCGTCGTAAACTCTTATCTTATATAATCGTATGAAGCTCTTAAAAATCCACATATATTAAAGAAATGGCTTGAAGTTTTACACATAAGCTTTGATCGTCAATATAAATTCTTACTATGAAATTTGGAAAATTCGGGTGAAAACCACGCCTACCTCCCATACAAAGTGGCTTTATATTAACCGTAAAATATAACTTAAAAATCTGCTTAAATTAAATAAAATATCTTGTAGTTTTGCACTTTGATATATAATATAGATCATCACTATGATATTTGGCAAAATCGGATGAAAACTACGCCTACTTCCCATACAAAGTGACTTTATTTAAAACGTATAATCTCTTCAAAATCTACAAAAATTAAAGAAATGTCTTGAAATTTGGCACATAAGCTTTGATATTTAACTAATTTTATTTGTTTCTTTTTTATTAAATATATTTGATATTTAATAAATAAATAATTTCTATGAAATTTGGCAAAAATTCTATGAAAACCACGTCTACTTCCATTACAAATTGTATTTGTTTTAAACGTAAGATCTCTTAAAAATCCACAAAAATTAAAGAAATATCTTGAAATTTTGGCAAAATCTATGATATCTATGATATTTGGAAAAATCGGATGAAAACCACGCCTAAATGTCATACAAAGTTACGTCATCAAAATAGAAAAACTTTCGTATTTATATAAATCTAAATGACATCGTGTCTGTATGTATGTATGTCTGTATGCACCTTAGTGTGCAGTCCTTAGACGACTACAAAAGTGGGTGTGGCATTTTACTTTTAATCGAACTTCTGTTACACCGTGTGTCTGACTTCCACCAAATTTTTCACATATAATTCTTGGTAATTTGAGCAGTCTTTAGTTCATAAAATTGGGCGAGACTAGGCAGGGGGCGTGGACATAAAACTAGTAGGTCCAGTATTCGATCATTTGTGTTCACAAACATTTCACGACACGCACAACACAATTGATCATAAGATGGTCGATGAAAGTCCTTTCAAGCGCCTGAAGAGCCCATTTCGTTTTTTTTTATAATGTGGAGTTTTTAGACTAGAAAAGTGGGTGTGGTTAAACATTTTACTTTTAATCGAACTTCTGTTACACAAGGTGTCTGACTTCAACAAAATTTTGTACACATAAAGTTTGGTAAATTTAGCAGTCTTAATTTCATGAAATTAGTCGTTACTAGACAGGGGGCGTGGCACTTTATTTTTAGACCAGCTCTATCTACACCGTTTGTCCGATTTCAACAAAATTTCATACATATATTTTTAAGTATAATGAGAAGTTTTAGGCCTACAAAAGTAGGTGGGATTGGACAAGGGGCGTGTCAATTTAATTCTGGGCACCGTATTGTCCAACTTAAATCAAATTTTGCGCTCATATTATTTGGCATAAGGATCATTCCGTAGTGTATAAAAGTGGGCGGAATTAGATAGAGGGTGTGGCACTTTATTTTTTATCTATTTCCATCTACATCATTTCAACCAAATTTCGCAAATATATTCTTTAGTATAATGAGAAGTTTTAGGCCTACAAAAAAGGGTGGGATTTGACAAGGGGCGTTCCAATTTAATTCTTATCGAATTCCCTCTACACCATTTATCGGATTTAAACCAAATTTTGCAAATATATTCTTCACCATAAGGAGCAGCCCGTAGTTTATAAAAGTGGGCGGAATTAGACAGAAGGGTGACACTATAATTTTAATGGAACTCCTTCTACACCGTTTTTCTGACTTCAACCAAATTTTGCAAATATACTCTTTGGAATAATGATCAGTGATTTGTCTAAAAAATTGGGCGGAATTAGATAGGGGCGTGCCACTTTAATTTTAATCGAATTCCTTCTATAGCCTTTGTCTGACTACTTCCAAATTTTCCACACATATTCTTTGGAATAATGAGTAGTTAGTAGGCTAGAAAATTGGGCAGAATTGAACAGGGACGTGGCACTTTAATTTTAAACTAAATTATTTTTAAAATTTGCATTATGAAAAGTTAAGTGTATTTTATACTCTCTTCCAATATTACTAGAAAAGTAAGCCTTAATATTTTTTGCTGCCCCTCCACACTAAACAATAGCTACGCCCATGTGCACAAATATTAATACACGCTGGTGTATTTGCAAGCAAAAAAATCTTTTATCTCTTCTTGCTAGTTTCATTATTTGTATGAATATAAAACGAGTTCGCAAAATTCACTAGTTTTGAGAAGAATAAAAACCAAAACAAAAACAAAAACAAAAAAGCTTTCTTAGAGCTCAAGTGAACCCATTCCGAGTCATGTAGGTTAATTAGCAGCTAGCATTGGGTACACACACATTCACATACACACATTTCGAGATTGTTTGAATGTACTCAAGAAGGTTTTGAGAAATTTTTGAGGTATTTTTAATAAACATTGAATCTTAGATTTAACCTTGTAAATCATGAATTTTTTAGCAAACTCTATTAATCTGAAATAAAATAAGATATATTTTTTATTATTACGTTCGCAAATTTCAACTATTACGACTATTTAATACAACTCAGTGGAGCATATTTATATAAAAATTTAATAATATAGAAAGTCTAATTCTTGAGAGCGTCCAGCACTGCTCTTAGCTCTGAGCAGCTGTTGATATTGTTCTACATAAAGCCACAATGCATCGGCCACACACTATATTAAGCGATTACTTCATTACTACACGAACGAACATTCATACAATGCAATATTAATGAGGCAATTCTAGCCAAATGATCGAGATATAGAAACCTTCTGCCTTGCATGCAACTCTGATGTATTGCAAACTAACTAGCTGCAATTTAAATTTTAAGTAATAGCTTGGCAATTAACTACTTGTATAATGCAATCAGCTGACTTTTCAAATTACATTTCGCGCTATAGTTAGTATGAAGTAAAACTGAAACCTGATCATCCAAGTTCACATTAAATGCACTTATGCGGTTTAGGCACAAAGCCCTGCCCTCATAAGTCGTTACATATATGAAAACAAATAATGTTTTTTTTTCTGAATGATGACTATGAATTCCGTCAATCATGCTGTTCTGAGTCATAGGAATGTTTACATAGGTGTCGAAGGCTTGGTAAGCGATGCAGACAGATTTCTTTTTTTGAAAGTGAAAAAATAGAAAAAATCAAGAGCCAACGTTGACAAATTGGCACATGTGTCTTTAAATTTGGTTTGGACACCTACTGGCATTTGTTTTTAAACATGATATTAAACATAAAATATAAAATAGCAAAAAAAAATCAAGCAAAAAAAACACTTTTTTGTTTGATATATTTGGTGATATTATGTCATTTGCTCATGTTTATTTCTATGTTATGAAAAAAATATTTTGGAAAAATATGAATTTATAGTAGTTAGGAGTAAAGTGAAGTTCTGCCTGATAAAACCCAACAAAAATTGTTTAATATTTTTACCATTTCTCTGTAAACGTTAACTAAAATCTTCTTCGATTAACACACAAATACTTTCCATGAACTTTCAATTCAGCGTATTTGAACTTAAATGCTTTTATTGCAAATAGCGTGTCAAGTGCTCTGAGGAGAAATTTTATTTGGCAGACCTTTTGACCTTTTGATTAACTATTATTGTTTAGTTTCTGTGGCCTATGTTAGCAAGCAGTCGTCGTAGAGCTTTACTTTCAGAAATATCTCAATACAACGCCAACAGTTACAACAATTACCACATTATCACCAACAATTTATGTTTAAGGTTTCTTGAACCCTCGACTTTTATGTGGCTTGATGTGGTGGCTTTAACGATGGCTCTGTGGCTGATACTCTGGCTATGTAAGAGTCTGTTGTTACTATTGTTGTTGTTCTTGTTGTTTGCTGAATCAGCTTATTTTAATGTTGCAAACATATTTATAACATAAACATAAAAACAAGAAAATAAACGCTATTTGTCAACATGCACACATCTTTACAGGAATAAAAGTAAAGAGTAGCAGGAACATAAAATAAAAAAATAAAACCCGCTAAGAAGAATGCGGTCAACAGCAGATTCCGTTTAAAGCCATATAAAACAGAGTGAGCTGAAATTGTGAATCTGTTGTGTTGAGCACATTTATATTAGCCATAAAAATAACTCTCTTGAAATTAACCCTTCTTTTGAAAATTGTAGCAAATTGTAATATTTTTTTTTTTCGTTAATTATTATAGCTCCATATTTCACATACTTTCAAGTGTTCTAGAAACAAAGCTACTACAATTAGTTACGTTACGCTTAGTAACTTTAGTTGTAATAAACAAAACGTAAAATATAGAAATATATTTGTTTTCAGTAATTTACGACTACCATAAAAAAAAAAATGTTATGCCAACTAATATACTAAAAATAAAATATAAAAAAAAACACTTGTTGCTTTCGATTCTCCCTTCCCACAACTCCATATATACAGCAAGCGAGCGACGTCTTTTTGCTGCGTCCATTGAAGCATTTTATTTTGGTCAGCAAAAGAATCTGAATTCGAAATTTGAGTTTCCGGTCAAGTGTTGCACTTAATTACAACTCACTTTTTTTATGGGAAACTAATGAGGTCTTGTTTGCAAAAACCAGCTAAGAAATAATTTTAAAAAATTATGAAAATAAGCTTTACAACATTCTATGTTAAGTTAACACTTTTAATTATTTCAACCAAATGATTTAATCTAAAGCATGTTACGAGCAAAGTTATTCACGCTGAAACCCGTTTTGTATGACACAATGACCAGCTTTTGTCTGCACATGAATTTTAACCATGCCGAAGCGTTTAATTTTATAATCTACTTTCTGCACGTTGTTCTACTTTTTTTTTTGGCAATTCAATAAATTAAGAAATTTTTTAGAGAATTTTTAATATTTTGAATGGCTTAGAAGAACGTGTAGGCCATGTAGTGGAGATGTTTTCAATTCAGCAAAAGCTACAGCAAAAAGTCTGCTAAAACATGTTTATGATATGATGCAAGATACTAAAATGTCTTCTTAGTTTATAGAGTTAAAATTTTTGTTTGATTAAAAAAATGTATTGAATAAATTACGACCAATACGACATCACTATTTTGTTGACTATGAAAATTATTTGTTTAGACCGACCACATTTTTGCTAGAAAAAAATTCTATTTTGTTCCTTTTTTGTATTTTTGTTCTTCTAATCTAACAGCAAATTCGTCAAACCAACCAAAAAGCCATTTATTATTTTTTTTAATAATAATTAACCGTATTATTATTATTTAATAATAAGCCAGCGGAAAATTGTGAATGCATTTGCGTGCGCAATTTTTCCAACATTATTGATATTTTTTTCTTGACTTAAAACAAAAACAATAAAAATATAGTAATACTAACAGGCCAAAGTGGTACGCGACTTAGCCACGGGCTTTTTCTCTTTATTAATAAGAAGTGCTTACACGTTTTTGCTACTCTTTGAGTTTTGATACTCTTATGAGTGTAGAGAGAGATAGAGTGCAAACACTTCATATAAAAAAAAATTCTTAACACGCTGAAGGTAATCAGGGAACCGTCTCAAGACAACACATGTTCTTCTTCTTCTTCATTGTTTTGTTTTGCAGCGCAGCACTGCATGTATGTGTCTCACAGTACACCTTGCTCGAGTCTCATTTGTTTTTTTTTTTGCTGTGCTATGCTAGCTGAGCACAAAACTAGTAAGGATGGAGCTTCGACAGGGTACCGAAGCTAAAATACCCCCCGCGGCCATATTGAAGTTCATTCGAAGTCTTTAGCCACGACATACACGATGATATTTAGTTTTATATATTAACGAAAGTTTTATTATTTTGATGACGTCACTTTGTATGGGAGGTATGCGTAGTTTTGCTCCGATTTTGCCATATATCTTAGGGATGGTTCATATTATATATCAAAGCTAATGTGCAAAATTTCAAGACATTTCATTAATTTTTGTGGATTTTAAGAGATTTTACTTTTAAAATAAAGCCGCTTTGTATGGGAAGTGGGCGTGGTTTTCATCTGATTTTGCCATATATCATAGTGATGGTCTATATAATATATCAAAGCCTTTGTGCAAAATTTCAAGACATTTCTTTAATTTGAGCAGATTTTTAAGAGATTTTACTTTTAAAATACAGCCCCTTTGTATGGGAGGTAGGCGTGGTTTTCATCCGATTTTCGAACTTGATCTTCCTCTTTTAAAAATAAACTTATATTTTGAATTTCATCGCGATAGCTTTAAAATTGCGGCTGTAATCGTGTCGACAGACGCACACACGGAAATCGACTCAGATGATGCTGACCAAAAATATATATATTTTTCTATACCTGCCACCCCTCTAGAGATCAATTTGAGAGAGATACCCAGCAGGAAAGCGAGCGCTCAATTTGCGCATCTGAAGCGCTCCAAAAAAAATAGTAGAGCGCTTCAAAAAAATAGTAGAGCGCTTCATTCTCCTTGTGTATAGTGCATTTTTTAACATAGTCATGTCATACGCTGTGTGCGCTCCGCTCCCGCTGTAGAAAATATGAAATCGTAGCTAGAGTCGAGCGCTTTGTTCTCCTTGTAGTTGGAATAAAAACCTAGCGAGAATCGAGCGCTTTGTACTCCTTATAGTTGGAATTAAAATGTAGCGCGTACCGAGCGCTTTGTTCTCCTTGTAGTTGATATAAATTTTACGAGAACCGAAAGCTTTGTTTCCTTTATGTTCATACCGTAACTTGTAACTCATATTGTTTTATATTTTTTATTTACACTTTTATTCAACCTTTTATTTGTCACTTAATATATTACTTTTATTTTTTTTTCGAATGGAAGCGCAGAACTACTCACGCGGAACTATTTCACTTTAAGCTATTCACTTAATTCACGTTTAACGATTTGATGAATTTTTACAGTTTTTGAAATTAATTTTTTTTACATTAACATCTAATACTTTTCTTTCTAAGTGAAACGTTATCGTTAGGGAAAGTGTTAAAAATATATCACTATGCAAAGAGCACTATTTGCAAGGAGAATGAAGCGCTCTTCATGTGCATACAAGTAATGCGCATTGAAATTTTTTGCTGGGTATAAACTATAGTCGACTGTTTTTTATTGTTTGTATAGGAACCCTCAGAAGGTTGGCAGATAGAGGATAGATGTATTCAGAAGGAATGTTGGAGGACAAAATAATAGGAGCAGCTCATATATTTTAATCCTCTAGGGATCAATACGGATATATAGTATACAATCGACAGTCGATGTTTTTTCTATGGAGACTCCCGAAGGGTGGCAATTAGGGCTTAGGTGTGTTCAGAAGAAATGTTAAAAGAGCAAAAAATAATAGGACCGGCTTACACATTTGACCCCTTTTGAGGGGCAATACGGGAGAAACATGATCTATAATCGGCAGTTTTTGTATTTTTTTTTTTTTTGCATGTGACCCCAGAAGGGTGACATATAAGAGGTAGGTGTGTTGAGAAGAAATGTTGAAGGGCAAAATATAACAAGACAAGTTTATGTAATTGACCCCTCTAGAGGTCGATTTACGAGAGATATGAACAATAATCGACTGTTTTTTATTGTTTGTATAGAGACCCTCAGAAGGATGGCATATAGGGGTTAAGTGTGATCGAAAGAAATGTTTGAGGACAAAATAATAGGAACAGCTCATATATTTGAACCCTTAAGGAGTCAATTCGGAAGAAAATTTTTTTATTGGACAATTTGATGGTTTATTCAAAGGCAAGTTCTAAAATTTTCTAGAAAAGATTTACCAAAAAATTTGACGATATATCAATGATGCTAAGATACTAAGACTGCAATATTAGCTTTGGAAATGATAAAAATGTAATTAAATTTTTGAATGAAGCAGTAGATTTGACTTATTCCAATGATCGAAATCTCAGTATTACTAAATATAAAACAACGATCAATGTGGTTGTTACTTACTGAAATTCCAATCAAATCGATTTTTTTTTTCTTACTTTAGTTATCATAAGCCCCGTAACTGTACCCCTTTTAGATCATATGAATGATCTGATACTATAATTAGTTTAAATATTAATGAAACACTGTTTTTTCAAAGCTTTAAGTTTTTCATTGCATTAGGTTTTTACTTTGGTCAACAGTCTCGCCCACTGCCTATTTTTTTTTTTTTTTTTTTTGACTATACGTAGAATTACGTCTTACAGCGCACTTTATATGAGTACCTTTTCCGCAAAATTTTTTCAAGCACATGCAACGTTTTTGTTCACTTTTTGGGGTATACCTACAGCCTTTAATATTTATTCCATAAAGATAAAATATATGTCAAAATATCAGTTATATGTTGAATAAAACGAATATCTCACTTCAAAATTTTAAGAAGAAAAATTCATATTTTTGTTTGAGAAAAATCGTGCATTAAATGCTTTAGTAGCTGCTTACGTTGTTGTTGTGCCAAAATTACGAACGCAACACCGTGTCATTTGTAGAAACGAATCGTTGTACGAATATTTCTCAGTAACTGCTTGGGTTGTTTGTTGTTGCTGTGGTTGTTGTTGTTATTAGTTTGTATGTAAAATGTACATATATAAACATATCAGTTTTCATCATTTTATTATTAACCGAATTTTCTGTAAATCAAATTTGGCAAACTGTATACATGTGTACCGAAAAAAAAACTTAGTGAGATCATAATCGATTATATAAGCTGACTTTTGTGAAGAAAAAATGTACTGATTTGAGGAACGTATGTGTAATCGAAAAAGTTCTTGTGCCAGTTAAACATAGTTTAAAATTGAAAACTTTGATACTTTCAAATTCTATGTTTAGACTTTTATATTTGATTAATCTATATGTACTCTTTTATTAATTAATAAGCCAACAAAGCCAAGTTAGAAGCAGCTGCTATGGTGCAAAAGACAGCAGGTGTTACTTAAGACAATGAGAACATGAGTTCGATTACGGGATTGAGCAAGTTTCTAAGTGAAGTATTTTTATATTTTCAAATGGATATAAATAATTCTAAATTGTTATCAAAAACTGTCAATAAGTGAAAAACGGTGTTTGATTCAAGGATAAATAGCTCAAGGATAAATATACAAAATAAAAATTTTTTTTTTAAATATTATGGGAACAAATTATACAAGTTACTTGTATAAATCTGTAAATATATCGTTTATTCATCATCTAAGCAAAATGCGATGCATTAACTATTAAAACTTTGCTGTATTGACCAATAAATTAACAGGTTCAAAACGGTTAAGTGGATAGGTTTACATAAATTTTTTGTTAATTTTTCTTTACATTTTTTTTCTCGGTATACATAATTTGATCTTCCATCAACTGTCTTTTCAATTTCTGCACTCAGAAATAAGGGAGGAATTTCTAAATCTTGCGTAGTTTCAAATATTCTTCAACATTGTTATCTGCTCACCAATAATTTTTGATAATGATTCTTAAAACTGAAATTGGAGCTTTCAAGTGCCATAAGTTTCTTAATATTTTTACGTGTCATGTTTCAAAAATAAATTTTATTATAACTAATCTATTAAAATCTTATAAATAACAACAGTATTTTTTTATAATAATTTATACAATATCATGACATAATTCAAAAATCAATTTTATTATATCTAATCTATTAAAATCTCATAAATAAAAACAAAAATATACTATTTATGTACCTGCATATTTTGTAAGTATTTTACGCAGCTAGATAATTTAAATTGAACCTTCAAACAAGTCAGTTCAAATGAGTCATATTAAAAAAAAAAATTGCTCTCATTATTATTTGACAAAAAACTGATTTGGCAAAAAAAAAAAAAAACAAAAAATTAAAGAAAACTATTCACCAGAGAAAGTACGCTTGAAAGCGCAAAAAATGATCAATGTGCCAACCTATCACAAATGCGTGTGAGTTCATTAGCTAATTTTTGACTTCACTTTTAGCTTTGGTGATTATATAATATTTATTTCTATAAGAAATTTCTTTAATATAATAAAATAAATATGCTTTTATTACACGCATAAAAAAAAACCTTTCAGAAATTTAAACAATTTTATAAACTTAAAATGAAAGTCTACTAGAGGGAATGAAATTATAAACATGCCATCAACAATACCATTTTTCGCTGTTGGTTTTCTTAACTAACTGATGCCAATAAAATGTACGAAGAATCGCATTACAAGCTACTTACGTAAGCATTAAGTGGGCTGAATACAATTAAAGCCATAGACAATGAAGTTATTTGTGGTCAGCGTTGATTGTCTTAAGATACGAAAAATATTTGAAGAAATATTAATTGTGTGAAAGCTCTTGAGTGGATATTGTAGCGCTTTAACGACGTATATTGATGCTGGTTAAAGTAATAAGTAAAGTGAAGATGTGAAAATATAGTAGTTTTTGGCAAATTGATAAAATAACTTGTATTTTTTAAGCAAATCGCATAATGAAATGAGTTATCACAAATAAACAATTTCCGCTGGGTTAAAAATTATTGTTACATTTTAATTGAAATGAGGTTCAATTGTAGAAAGTTTACATTTTTGTACATTTACAGGCATGTACATTTTTGTGTAGACATTGTCTTAGACATGTGCAACGCAGCAATAAATTCAGCGCTGATACATCAACTCAAACGCGATTCACTGTGTCAGCGCATTGCATTAACGCAATTGCGTCATGACGCAGCTGAAAAACCTTTGATTCCTGCATCAAAATAACTTTATTTAGCGCAGTAAAATTTTGAGGACGTTGAGTTATATAGTAAATTTTTTAAGTGTGAGGGATTGGGTAGCGCGTTGAATTATGTGGTGAAGTTAGTGCAATTTAACGTCACTTAAAAAAAAAAAATTATAAAAAATCAAATCGGAGTTCTATAACGTTTCATATAAATAAAGAAGATTATTATAATAAAAGATTATTGGTCATACATTCATTAATACTAACTTAATTAATAAGAAATAAATACAAAGCATGTCTAAACGAAGCACAAAGCTCAGCATCCATTATAAATTAATAAAAGTAAGATTCCACCATCATGGAGTCAAACTCTACTTCAAAAAGTTGATACAGAAATCATTCATGGGTAACGCAGCGCAGCAATAAATTCTGCGCTAATACATCAACTCAAACGTAGTTAAATGTAGTTAACGTAGTTAACTGTATACATGCAAAACAAGTTGGATGTTGGTAGTTTAAAGTTAGATTCCCGTTTTGAAATCGAACAAATTCAAATAAACAAAGAAAGAACAACGATGAAGATACTCTTTGCATAACTGCGCTAGTGCGTTATTTTAAATAGAACAAATATATCAGCGCAATAACGCTATTAAGTGCTTCAACTCAATAACACAACACAGCGCTGCGTTAACCATGCCGACCATGTTTTATGCGGTAATTTAATTCGAAGTGAGGTAAAGGTTTCATAAAAATTATTCCTGAACTGAATTGAAAAACAAAAATCTAATCTAAACATTTTAAAAAATGTGTGTCTTAAAAACTGCGTTCGGAAAATTCAAAAAGTCACTGGCTTCTCAAATAGCTATCATACTTGTTGATAATAACTAAACTAAGTTTAATATCATCTTTTATGCGGCTAATTTAAGAAATTATTTGTAAACGGCGAGCTGAAAGCCTGGTTGCTGGAGCTGCTTCACTTTTTTTGAAGTGAAAACTTCTTTAGGCACGTTGAGCACTTTTTGGTAGAGAGCAAAACTAAGAACAAAACTATAGATCCGCGATATTATCACGCTGTTAGCGATATCATCACGCTGTTAACGATATCATCACGCTGTTAGTTATGCCGTGGTTATGCTAGGCAAACATGTTTGGTGAGCTTTTTTTTTATTACCGACGCGATTACCACCCGATTACCGAACCAATTACCGAAGCGATTTCCAACCAATTACCGAACCAATTACCCAAGAGATTACCAACCATTTTCCGAACTAATAACCTTTTACTGAACCAATTACTGATGAACAAAGCGATTACCAACCCATTATCGATTACCGAAGCGATTGCCAACTACCGAAGCGATTAAAAACCGATTACCGGAGCGATTAGCAGTCCATTACCGTCTTCCGAAGCGATTCCCAATTACCAAAGCGGTTACCAACCGATAAGCGAACCAACTACAGAAGCGATTACTAACCGATTACCGAACCAATTACCGATTACCCAAGCGATTAGCAACTGATTACCGATTACCAAAGCGATTACCAACCAATTACCGCTTACCGAAGCGATAACCAACTGATTACCGAAACAATTGCCGACTACTGAAACGATTACCAACCCATTACCGATTACTAAAGCTATTACCAACTACCGCAGCAATTAAAAACCGATTACCGAAGCGATTGCCAACTCATTACCGTTTACCGAAGCCACAACCAACCACCAAAGCGATTATCAACAGATTACCGAAGCGATTACCGAATCAATTACCGATTACAGAAGCGATTTTCAGCCGATAAACCGATTACCAAAGCGGTTACCAACCGATTACCAAACTAATTACCGAAGTGATTACTAACCGATTACCAAACCAGTTACCAATTACCGAAGCGATTACCAACCAACTACAGTTGCGATTACCAACCGACTACAAAAGCAATTAACAGCCCATTACCGCTTACCAATCGATTACCGAAGCAATTACCAGCCAATAACCGAAGCGACAACCAATCAATTACCGAGACAAATACCGATTACCCAACCAAAGTAATTGTGTTACAAATATATTATACTAGCAGGCCACGGACATTTCCTCTTTATCAACATAGAGCGAGACAAAGCGCAAAAACTTCATGTACATGTCTGTACAATCTGAGCACAAAAAGAGAAGAGCAGAGAGCAACATGAAGTTTATTGAAACTCTTGCAACCCAAACACGTGAAAAGAAAACGGTCGAGCAATACGTGGCATCGGAGATGATTTTTTTGAAAAACTTTACACTTTAATTAAATAAACCTTTTATAAAAATTTCGAAAGGAAACCACTCCTACACACTGCTGTAGCAGAAATATAATATTTTAAACATATTTCATAAAAATCGGCCCAGTACTTTTGGACTTTACCTGGAAACAAAGATTCGCACTTCAATTTTATATAATAGTATAGATAGATATAAACATTAAAAAATAGTAGATTATATATTAAATAACGCATAAATTGATATAAAGAGTTAAGAAAGTAGAACGCGTCTGATTTGGCTACTCTAGCTACTTCGGAAATCATAACTGCTATGTTATTTCATAGCTTTAAGTTTTCACTTTGGTCGGCAGTCCCGCACTGGCATTTTTTTTTTTTTTTATTATTTAATTTTATTATAGTACAAACTTAAATAAATAAATAAATAGTGCTCGACTTAAAATGTAATAATTATTTACTTAAAAGTGTCTGCCACCTGATTAAAAAATATGCATAGATATGCAATATAAAAATTCTTATAGCTAAATAATATTGTATACAAACTTTTTCAGATGGCGAAAGTCGAAAGGCATGAATTTGAAGTAATCATTATCCATAAATGTTGGTAGTTGTTCTCTTAATGGCTGTACAGTTGAATCAGTTTAAAAGATAATATTTAACTTTGATATTTTGAATTTATAAGCTTTTATAATTTATAATTTATAAGACCGGAAATTGAACAGCACAGAACATCATTTCATAAAGTTGGCAGCGTCTTTTTTTAATTTCGTTTTATATTAAATAAATTTCAAAGCTACTTTTTTAAACGCACTTTTTATTATTTGTGTTATGCTTAAAGTTTTTTTTCTTGAAGTTGTATATATATTTTAAAAAATATTATTTTTTTAACTCTTTATTTTTTAACAAAAGCATCACGTTCACTTTATGTTCTTTTGTTTAATATTGAAGGTTTTAGCCAGCTATGAAGTGTATTTGTATATTTATCAAATTCAAGATAGCACAGCTGTTAAACACTGATAAGCAAATCTTATAAAAATTGTTTTTTTAAAACGTTCTATTAGCCAAGTTTTATTTTGCTTGCTGCAATATAACAGTTGCACAGTGGAACATTTGAGCGGCTTAAGCGACTAAATTTATTTAATTGTGTAGATAGTTTCAAGTCTGTTATTTGATTTTGAATATCCTTAAACTTGTACGATCTCATTGGGTCATATATGACCCACGGCTAATTGTTGTCAGTTGGAAAGGAATGTAAGTCTAATAAGTAAATTCTTATTATGCATGTCTCCTTACTATTTTTTTTTTTTTTTATCTTAACCTTTTTCAACCTTTGATTCAAATATGACCTATACAAATATGACCCAACTTTTCATCCCAATTTTTTGTCAGGTAGTAATGAAAATGATGTTGTTGAACAAATACTTATTTAACAGGTCTGTAATTTTATTCTAATCCATTTTTAACCCTGTGAAGGATTTGTATTCAAGTCTATTATTTTATTTTTAATATCCTCAAACTTGTACGATCATTGGGTCATATATGACCCATCACTAATTTTTGGTCAGTTGGAAATAAAAAGCATTTTGTTATCGCGCATGTCTCTTTTCTGATTCTTTTTTTGCAATCTTAACCTTTTCGGGCCCTTGGGTCAGATATGAACCACCTCTACTTTGTATCAGCTATTTATGAAAGCAATTCTGTTGGGTAAATAGTTACTTAATATGTATGTAATTTTATTCTATTCCAATTTTAACCCTATGCGACCATTGGGTTAAATACGACGCAACTCTCATATTTCTAGGTAAAAACGAAAATGTTTTTGTTATGGAATTTTTATGGCATTTAAAGAAATTTTAACGTTTTCATAGTCACTTATGATAGGCGTGATTTTTTCGCAGAGTGTATATTAAAAATTAAAAAATTAAGTCATCAGATGTGCAAAATTTTAAGTCACTACATAAATTTTTGTAGAATTTAAATAAATTTTACAGTTTTCATAAAGTCTTTTTGTATGGGAGAAAGGCGTGATTTTAATTCGATTTTGACAAATTTTAGAATAAGAGTGCATATCAAAAATTAAAAAATGAAATTATTAGATGTGCAAAATTTTTAATTTTTTAATTTTTGTGGAGTTTAAAGAAATTTTTAAGTTTTCATAGTCACTTTGTATGGGAGATAGGCATGGTTCATATTGGATTTTGACAAATTTCAAATTCATAGTGCATATTAAAAATTAAAATTTAGATTTATTTTTGTGGAATTTAAAAAAATTTAACGTTTTTGTTTTTGTCATTTTATATGGGAGATAGACATGATTTTCATTCGATTTCGACAAATTTCAAGCTTAAAATTACATAAAAATATATAAAAAATTAAAAATTATTCCATTAGATGTGCAAAATTTTTCATGTCATTATATAAATTTGTGTAGAATTTGAAAAATGTTTACAGTTTTCATAATGCCTTTTTCTATGGGAGATAGGCGTGATTTTGATTCGATTTTAAACAATTTTAGATTAAGAGCGCATATTAAAAATTAAAAAATTAAGTCGTTAGATGTGCAAAATTTTAAGTCATTAGCTTCATTTTTGTTGAATTCAAAGAAATTTCAACCTTTTCATAGCTACGTTGTATGGGAGATAGGCGTGGTTCTTATTCGATTTTGACAAATTTCAAAATCAGAGTGCATATTAAAAATTAAAATTTTCGATTTATTTTTGTTTTATTTTTGTGGAATTTAAAGAAATTTAAACGTTTTTTTTTTTGTCACTTTGTATGGGAGATAGACATGACTTTCATTCGATTTTGACAAATTTCAAACTTAGAATGTATATTAAAAATTAAAAAATCAAGTCATTAGATGTGCAATATTTTAGTCATTATATAAATTTGTGTAAGATTTGAAAAATTTTTCTATGGGAGATTGGCGTGATTTTCATTCGATTTTGACTTAGAGTGCATATCTGATAATATAAGTTATATGCGAAATTGTAAATAAAAAGTTTTATTTTTGGGGAATTTTACAAAATTTTACCATTTTTATAAAGACACTTTGCATGTAAGGTAGGAGTGGTTTACATCTGATTTACTACATTTGTGAACTCGACCTTTAGTTTTTAAATAGAAGCTTATATATCAAATTTCATTACGGAATAAAAAATATAAAAGATTAAGGCACTTTTTTTAGCAGCTACTATCTATTCTTTAACTATTACTCGTTTAACTTGTTGAATTAAAACTGATCAAGATTGAGACAAAATACGTGTGACAAGACAAGTTCGGACAAGTGAAAACGAGTTCTTGTCCGTTATGCATACACTATTCAACATTACAATATTTGGTTTTGGTTTTTTTTTAATTAAATCGGTGTTTTATAAAATTGACTTTTGGCCGCCTTAATCGATCAACTACGCCTATGTGAGTCAATCAAATTTCATTATACTTTTTTTTTTTTGTTTATACTGCCTTTTTTACTTTTTTTATTTTCTACACACATGATTTCTTCATAATTGCTTACTTTTATTTTTCTGTTGCAAAATATTATTATAAAAAAAAAATTGCTAAGCAAAAATAATTCATAGCAAAAAATAAACGCAATCAAAAATTTATGAGCTGAGCTAAGCTTGCACAAAGAATTTGCACCAAGACAGAGCGCAAAAAAAAAAAACAAAAAATTATTTTTGAAAAAAATGGTGGCTAATTTTTTTTATTTTGTTTTTTGTGTGGTTTTTTGTTTGAGCGTTGTAGATAAAATTATCTTGGTCGTTGTTATTTTATATTGATTCAGTAAAAAGAATTCATTCATTCATTGCTCACAACTGTCAAAGACGAATTCTCGGTACTCTCGTTGAAATTTTTGAAGCATATTAGAAAAAATTTTTGTAATTTGGAACCTTCAAATTTTTTAAGGAACTATAGATGTTAATAGATATTAAAGATATTAAACTAAAAGATACCATATTAATAGAAACAGATACTCAAAAGTCACAAAAAAAAAACTTTGAATTTGCCAAAAAAAAAGAAGATTGAATGAAAATGATTAAAGTAAGAGGAAAATAAATGTATTGAAGATATTTTTAATTTAAGATACCCTCGTTTAGAAATTATGGCTTGACACAAAATATATAGGTACATATATTGGCTGCCCATAAGACCCGTATTCAATAAGTCGAAAAAAATTATCTGAGGTTAATGACCTGCAGATACGAAATGTAGCTCTAAATTATAAAAATATAATAGAACCTTAATACGTGTTAGCCGTGGCATACTGATTGAGGTGCGTGGCTTGTATGCGATAGAACCCAGGCTCGAGTCCCATCTGACACAGGAAGTATTTTCAATTGAATTAATATTTCTGTTCGGCCGTCAACTCTCTGCAGACAATGGCAAGCCTCATAGAGTCAAAACTGCCATGAAAAGCTTCTTGGGCACATAAGCCGTTGGGAGTCGGCATAAAGCATTGATCACAAGAAGCTCGGTCAAAGTCCTTTCAAGGGCTAAAATTACCTTTTTTTTTCCAAGTGAAAACTTCTTTAGAGCACTTTTTGGTAAAGAGCAAAACTATAGATTCGCGATATCATCACGCTGTTAGATATATCATCACTCTGTTAGCGATATCATCACGCTGTTATCGATAACATCACGCTGTCAACGATATCATCACGCTCTTAGCTGTACATTTCTGTTACATTGTACAGCATTGCTTATGACGTGGTTATGCTTGGCAAACATGCTTGGTGAGCTTTTCTTTTTATTAACGAGGTGACAATTACCGAACCAACTACCGATAACCGAAGCGATTACCAAAAAATTACCAAGCCAATTGCCGACTACCGAACCAACTACCGATTACCAAAGTCATTACCGAAGCGATTATCAACGAATTACCGACTACCGAATCGATTTCCAACCGATTACCGAAGTGATGACCAACCGATTACCGGAGCGATTACCGAAGCGATTACCGAAGCGATTGCCAACCAATTACCAAGCCAATTACCGATTACCGAACCTACTACCGATCACCAAAGTCATTACCGAAGCGATTATCAACGAATTACCGACTACCGAATCGATTTCCAACCGATTACCGAAGTGATTACTAACCAATTGCTGAAGCGATTACCAATCGATTACCTACCGATTACTGAAACGATTGCCAATCCATTACCATTTACCAAAGCGATTACCAACCGATTTCCGAAGCGATTACCTACCGATTACTGAAGCGATTGCCAATCGATTACCATTTACCGAATCGATTTCCAACCGATTACCGAAGTGATGACCAACCGATTACCGAAGCGATTACTAACCGATTACTGAAGCGATTACCAACCAATTACCGAAGCGATTACCCAAGCGATTGCCAACCAATTACCAAACCAATTACCGATTACCGAACCAACTACCAATTACAAAGTGATTACCAACCTATTACCGAAGCGATTATCAACCAATTACCGACTACCGAATCAATTTCCAACCGATTACCGAAGTGCTGACCAACCGATTACCGAAGTGATTACTAACCGATTACTGAAGCGATTACCAACCGATCACCGAAGCGATAACCAACCGATTACCGAAGCGATTACCAACCGATTACCGAAGCGATTACCTACTGATTACTGAAGAGATTGCCAATTGATTACCATTTACCGAAGCGATTACCAACCGATTACCGAAGCGATTACCAACCCATTACCGTTTACCAAAGTGATTACCAACCGATTACCAATTACCGAAGAGATTACCAAATCGATTACCAACCGATTACCAATTACCGAAGTGATTACCAACCAACTACCGAGCCAATTACTGATTACCCAACCAAAGTAATTGTGTTACAAATACATTATATATGTATAAACGTTAAAAATAGCAGTTTATATTGTTTAAACGTTAAAAATAGCATTCAATAACGTTAAATTGATAAAAAGAATTAAAAAAGTAGAACTCGTCTGATTTGTCGACTCAAGCTACTTCGGAAATTCATAACAGCTATGTTATTTCATAGCTTTAAGTTTTCACTTCAGTCGGAAGTCCTCCCACTGCCAATTTTTTTTTTTTTTAATATAAGTCTAATATCAGTTTTTGGTATTTTATTAAAAATTAACAAAAATTAAATTAAAACGATATCAAATGAAAAATAAAATTATTTTTGTATCAGTTCACCGGTTGAAGTTACGAATGAAGAATATGCATATATGGGGTATTTTGCATGAAAAGGACAACCAAAAAAACTGTAGTCTTAAGATTCTTTCTTTTTTGGCTATTTTACACCTTAACTGATTTCCAGCGCGAGTGCGAGAAGATTGAGGAATGAGGCCCGAAAATTCATCGAAAATGTATGCCTGGTCGATGGTTTTAGAACCGGGAACTTTTCCTGCAAGGATGAAAACGGAAATATAGTGACAGATATTCAGAGTACACTGACGTTATGGAGGAAACCCTTCTCTAGTCTTCTGAATGGTGATGCTGACAATAATCCCGCCAATATAGATGATATCCCGAAAGCCCCAATAACGGATGACAGCGTTGAGGTCACCTACTGCCCAACTATAATGAAGTCTTGACAGCCATAGCTTGACGTCAGAACAACAAATCGTCTTCGAAAAAAGTCATATTTAAATTTTGGGTGATTTTACTAAACCCATAATTCGGAAACTAGTCTTCGCACAGGACCAATATTTTATACACAAGTTTGGGAGTTATAGGGATAAAAACGCCTAAAATCAAAAGTCCAAGCACATACAATGTTTTTGTTCACTTTTTGGGGTATATCTACAGCCTTTAATATTTATCGTACAAAAATAAAATGAACGTAAACTAGCAGTTATTTGGCAAATGAAACGATTATTTAATTTTGGATTTTATAACTTCTTTACTAAAGTCTCGAAATAGCAAAATATAAGAAGAAAAATTCACAATTTTGTATGAAAAAAATCTCTTACAAACTTTGTTACAAAGTGAAATATTACGTTTTAATGTCAATAGTCTGTATTGTATTATTTTTTCATACTTTCTGCAACCTATTTGGGGGTTTGAACCCCAAAAATCATCGCGCTTCTTGACTACAGACCTGTCATAAGTAACGCCAAAAATTTAACTCATTGCTAGTTTCGAAAAGTTGCAAAAATATTTGAGTTGTTTTTTTAATTTTTAAATAAAATAATTAATCCTTTGTATTAAAAGTTTATTATTTGTTACAACAATAACAAAACACTTTCGCATTATAAAAGCAAATAAAAAATTTTACGCTTTACCGCTGCAGCTTTCAATTTTCAATGAAGCACACGCGTAAATAACATGCCAATTTATTGGTGTTTTTTTTTTGTTTTTTTTTAATGCTTCATTGTTGTTGTTTTCTTTGTTTTTTGTTATTCTTGCTGCATCTTTAAAATGCTCCAATAACGATATTAAATGCAGCAACTGCGGATAAGCATCTACAAGATACAAATGGATGTTTATCCATCGATAAGCAAGCCAAGCATCACATTAGAAGAGATAAAAACACAGCAAAAGCAACAACAATAGCAACGTGATTTGTTGAACAGCTGTTGACGTATTTGCTGGCGTTGATGGCTACATTTTAGCTAAAAAGATACGAGAGATGCAAACGATGCTGCTGCACTTAAACAAGCTGCTGCTTGGCAGTGAAAAATTAAATTGAATTTATTTATTTTTTTTTTTGTAGTTATTTTTTTTTTAATTTTATTTAAACACATTTAATTCAATTTCATTGCATTACATTGAATGCGCTGCACTCGATGCGTAAACGAAGCGTTTGGAAATTGTTCACGTTTTGAGGTCACGCTAGAGTGTGTAGAGTGTGCAACTAAGAGATACTTTCTTTGCATGGAGCATCTTGAAAATTATTTCTTTTATTTCAAGGCATTTAGCACCAGCAGCAACAAAAGTATTTTAGTAGCATGGCAAAAGTATCTGAGAGTGTGACTGAGTGACTGGTGGCAATAAACGCATCAACTGTCAGCAAACTTTAAGATAATTTTCACTGCACTAGTTATCACGTAGTAGTGCAATATCTAAACTAAGTATCTGCAGTGTGTGCAGCACACACACACACACACACACACACACATATTAAATTTTTTCTAATGAAAAATTGCAACAAACTAAATATATAGCTTATAGAGCTCATTCATGCGGCGCTTGTCTAGTTACGCCATCACGTGCGTTTCTTGAGCACTTTTTTTCTCCTTTTTCTACACATTTCATTTTAGTTTGTTTTTTTTTTTTTAATTTTTGTATATTTTTGTGCACATTTTTTTGAACATAGATACTCTCTAAACACTGCAACAATGTTGCTTGACGTTTTTATTGCCGAGTTCTGCTAACTTGATTAGTACACATTTACACTGGGCGGCGGGCCATTAAACCATGACCCAAACTTAACTGGCCACAATATTGCGGGAAAACAAAAAACTATTAAAAATTGTTAACAATATCATTAGAAACTTTGGAGTAAAGTAATTTGCCACAACACTTCTCTTTATTGTTCGAATCAACGCTTTCACTAGCTATATTGTTGACATACAACAACGAAATGCGCGGCTCGTAAATAATATGACAACAATAAAAATAAAAAATATTTGCACTCTACAATGAGCTTTGTATAAAAAAATTACAATCTGCATATAATTAAATTTACACTTCGCGCTCAGTAGTTGACTGTGGCGCAATTTTGTGTCTTCGTCTACTTTTTTTACGATGGTAAAATTTTCTTTTTTTTTCAAAAAATAAAAAAAAAAGCCTTAATTTTTAGTTCAGAATTTAGCTTGAATAGAACAACAACAACCGCACGCTTTTAACGTATGAACAAAACTGTTGTCAAGTTTGTTGAATATGGCTAAAAAGGCGTTTGCCGGCAGCTTTTGTTGAATGTTGCAAGTTCGAGGCAAACATGTTGCAAGCCAGGCAGGCAGAATGAAAACAAAACGTAGCTAAAAGCATTGCTTGTGTGTAGAAGTCGTTAAAAAAAGATACAGATACTTTGTTTACAGTGACGAAGCGATAGTATTTAAAAAACAAACAAAAGAAGTTATCAGCAGATTTTTTTCTTGCTCTAGAATAAATGTGAAGTTGTTTGCAATATGCGTTACTACTCCTATATAGAGTTAAGATAATTGTGTTAAAGTTACAAAATTTGCATTTTTACAGATACATTTGCAGCTTACATATATAAAGAAAATTTTTAGGCTTCGACAGCTAAGATTGAAGCAAAAGATGTAACTATAGAAAGTTTTGTAGAAACAAAAATTTATATTTATATTATAAGCAAAAGTCTATATAAAAAGTATCTATAGTTATCGATAGTATCTTTAAAAGTACCTTTAGTTTGTATTTTTGTACCTACAAAAGTATCTATAGTATCTATAGTTACATTTTAAAAAACTTGTGTGCTATACTTTTTAAGCTTAAAAATATCAAGAACAATATTTGCAGATACTTTGCATCTAGCAAATATAAACAAAATTTCTCGGCTTCGATAGTTAAGATTGAAGCAAAAGATGTAAATAAGGATACTTTTTTAAATACAAAAATTTATATTTATATTAAAAACAAAAGCTTATATTAAAAGTATCTATAGTTATCGATAGTACCTATAAAAGTATCTATTGTTTGTATTTTTGTACCTACAAAAGTATCTATAGTTACATTTTAAAAAACTTGTGTGTGATACTTTTTAAGCTTAAAATATCAGAACAATATTTGCAGATACGTTGCATCTAATAAATATAAAGAAAATTCCTGGGCTTCGACAGGAAAGATTGACAATTGAGATTGAAGCAAAAAATGTAACTATAGATACTTTTGTAACTTTTTAAACTTTTAACATTTTACAAAAGAATATAGTTACATTTTAAAAAACTTGTGTGCAGATACATATGCATCTAACAAATCTAAACAAAATTTCTTGGCTTCGACAGTAAAGATTGAAGCAAAAGAATTTTTGTATCTACAAAAATATCTATTCATAGTTACATTTTAAAAGACTTAGTGCGATACCTTTTAAGCTTGAAAATATCAAGAACAATTTTTGCAGATACATTTGCATCTTACAAATATAAAAAAAATGTTTCGGTTTTTACAGTTAAGATTGACAGTTAAGATTGTAACTATAGATACTTATGTAACTTTGTGCAAAAGTATATAGTACATTTTAAAAATCTTGTGTGTAGATACATTTGCATCTAACAAATATAAAAGAAATTTCTTGGCTTCGACAGTTAAGAATGACAGTTAAGATGGAAGCAATAGATGTGTAGCTATAGATACTTTTGTAAATAGATGTATCTAAGGATGCTCTAAAGATACTTTTTAAGCTTAAAAAGAACAAGAAAAATTTTTGCAGATACATTTGCACTTTAAAAATATAAAGAAAATTTTTCGTCATCAACAGTAAAGATTGACTGTTAAGATTGAAGCAATAGATGTAGATATAGATACTTTTGTTTCTGTTTGCTTAAATGTTCTGTTTTGTATCTACAAAAGTATCTATAGTTACATTTTAAGAAACTTGTTTTTAAATTTTAAATATTTTGAGAGAATTAAGGCGAAAAGAAGCTGCTAACAGATATTTTCTTAAGAAAAATAACATTAAATGAAGATACAGTTACTTGAAAATCTGAGATATTTTGAGAGGTTTACGCCAAAAAAAAAGCAGCTGACATATATATTTTTTATCTAACAAACTGCTACACTTAGGATTTAAAAAATCTTCTATATTTCGAAAGAGTTTAAGCAAAAATATCTGCTGACAAATATTTTTTATCTAAAATTAATAGATTTTTCTTTCGTAAATGAAAATTTAAAACAAAACAACAAAGCAAAAACTTTTTTTTGTATGTTAACAAAACCAAAGAGATATTTTTGCATCTTTATAACAGAAAATAGAATTGTTATGATAAAGCGTTAATAAGATATTTTTTACAGATTATGGTAAAAACTAGTTTTAAGCAGACTTTAGTATCTTAAACATGTTGCCTACATTTTTATCTAAATATTGGGTATGTAGCAGAACAAAGCAAAGCTTTAATGTTAAAAAGAATGTTTTAGTACAAAATATTAAATTATTGACGGATTAAGTTGAAAGAAGAAACATTCAGATACTTTTGTATCTAATGCATCAACATATTAAAGCAATTTCTTAAGCATCTCTCAAGGAATATGCATCTGCTCGTAATAAAACTAGAATTTGCATCAAAATGTCTTTTCTTAACAAAAATGCGACACAAGAGACGCACCTTATTTTGTTGCAACCACGCCCTGATTTGCTTTAAACCTTACACAACCATTCTCGCCCTCTCCTTCCGACTCTGCCTTTTGCCAATACAACTATGTAAATTACTGTCATCCTCTTGCTGCAATCTGCGCACATTCCAGGGCTTGAACGTTGCAACTACTACAACAACAACAACTAGTATTCTTGCACAAGCAAATAAACCGTTTCAATGCTAAAATGACTACATCAAGTTTTATTCACTGTCGATGCTGTCAACATTTAACAGCACCATCATCAACAACAGCATCAGCAACACTTTTTCCTACAGCAATTTTTTTTTACGCCCCAAAATTTCAATTGTTGTCTGACGCTGTGTCTTCAATTTACATTTTGTGCGCATCGTTGTCTGATTTAATTGCAATTTTTTTAAGTGCGCTTTTCCATTTTTCTTCTCGTTTGTTTTAAGTTTCTTTTAGATTTAATTTTTTTTTATTGAATGTGTTTAATGCGAACTATTATAATTAAGTTATAATTAAGTTAAATTCTTTCATGACTATTCAGTCACTTGAAACAAAGGTTTCGGATGGCTGTCCAGTCAATAATCTAAATAACTTCGAGGCACGTCATACCAAATATGCAAACTTGCATTTGTTTTGTTATTTATAACATTCAACAGTGCTCTTAGCAGCACACAATTTATTTGTTTATACAACTACAATGTATATAAAACTGTTCATCGCGTTATTTTTGTTGTTGTCTTTGTACTGTATGTACAAGACATTTTGGGCTGAAGCAGTTGACGCTGCTCCGCTTTTTAGTTTGTCGCTTTTCAACCGTTTACTGTAACAGACGTGGATCTTGCCTTCAAGTTAATAAAGTGTAACTCCTTTTAATATCTTTTTGTTTAATAAATATTTTTAAGTAGAATTTAAAACAAAGTGGTTTTCTGTTATTTATTTGATTTGATTGTTGAGCGAACATTTTTTGGTGCCGAAACCCGGGAACTTAACAGAAATTTAAATGCATTCAAAAGCTTTTGTTTGCATCTTCATAACAACTCTGCTATATTTAATTGGAATATCATCTTGCACTTCCGGGCTGCCCTGCTGTGCGCTACAATTAGCTTGCTGTGCCGCTGCTCTACTGTATTTCCTTGGAACTCTAGTGATTATCAGCACTGTATTTTGTATCTGAAAGATCAACAACGATGGAAAAATTAATTGAAGAACAACGCGATGCGTTTGACGATTTGTCACGCATGATAAAGATGGTACGTGAACGAAGAAGTAAATCTAGAGGATACTCTACCACCGTGTTAAATGAACTGAACAACAACTTTGATAAGGTAAAGAAAAATCATTTCGATATATTAAAAATAGCTCAAGAAACATCATTGGAATCAAAGGATATTCCATACATTACCGAAGAGATATATTATCATTATAGGGAGTTAACCTTCGAATTAAAGGGAGAACTCTTAGACATTATTCAAACTGAAGGCGTTATAGATCCATGCACACCACCCCATTCTAGCACAGTCTATGTGCAACGAGAGGACACAATTTTGGGAGCAGAAACAAGGCTGCCCAAAATTGCTGTTCCAACATTTTCAGGTGATTACCTAGAATGGTTTTCATTTCGAGACCTGTACACATCTCTGGTTCATAACAATAAGTCATTGAACAAAATTGAGAAAATGTTCTATCTTAAGGGCTCCGTCAAGGGAGAGGCAGAACATTTAATAAGACATATATTTGCAACTGAAGCAAATTATGATCTAGCTTGGAAGACATTGGAGGACAGGTTTCACAATAAACGCATTATTGTAGACACGCTTCTTCAAAAGCTCTTCGCTATTCCTAAGTGTAGTAAGCCTTCGCACTCAGCGATCAAAACTTTATTAGATACTACCAAGGAATGTCTATCTTCACTTGCTAATCTAAATATCCCTACTGATAATTGGGACCCAATGATTGTACACCTTACGGTACAAAAGTTTGATACAGAAACTAGAAAAGATTGGGAGCACACTCTCAGAGCTTCAAATGAACTTCCAGAACTTGAAAATCTGTTTCAATTCTTGGAAAGTACCTTCCGAACGTTAGAAACCTTAGGCACAGCTGAAGCTGCCTTTAAACCAAATTCTATGAATGGGCCATCGCGCTCTCAGCTTAAGACATTCAGTCTTAACAAATCATCACTTTGCCTCTGCTGCAAAAAATCTCATTCCCTCTATTCGTGTTGGGCATTCAAATCTTACTCATTGGAAGATAAGATTAAGTTCGTGAAAAGCCAATCAATTTGCATGAATTGCTTAAGTAGCGGACATAAGGCTTGTGATTGCAAATCAAGCTATACTTGCCAAGTGTGTAATCAGAAGCATCACACTCTCCTACATAATACTTCTCCAAGTGAGACAGCTAAAAATATCACAGTCAAGCAAAGCTCAAGCAGTTTACAAAACCATCACGTTTCCACTCTCGATGCGCATCAGCCGCAATACTTAACTAATATTTTACTTGCAACACTTTTGCTGAAAATTGAAACCCCGAATGGTAGAGTTTGGGCAAGAGCACTTCTAGACCAAGGATCTCAAGGATCATTTATCACTGAACAGTTTGTGCAAACATACAAACTTCGCTGTCATTCTACTCACCTCAAAATTCATGGGGTAAATCCTAATCAAGTCAATTATGCACGGAAGTCCACTTATATGCGACTATATTCAAATCATGACACATTCTCTGTTGCTGTTGAAGCTTTTATTTTGCCAAATTTATCAACATACTTACCAAATCGAAGCATTTCGCCTTTAAAAATAACATCAAGCTTACCTTTCAATCTTGCTGACCCTCAATATTTCGAATCACGTCCAATTGATATTATATTAGGCGCTGATGTATATGGTTTAATCTTAAAAGAGGGCCAACATAAAAATGAAAATGGACTACTTTTCCAAGAAACTTATTTCGGTTGGATACTCTCTGGACCAATAAGTTCTTTGAATCAAGAGTTCACCATTAGCACTCATTTTTGCAAAATAGATGATCAATTAAGGCGCTTTTGGGAACAAGAAGAATTGACCCAAAAACGGGTACCTACATTAGAAGAAGTTGCATGTGAGAACCATTTTATTTCGAACTATAAAAGAGACGACAAAGGTCGGTATATAGTATCATTGCCATTCAAAGCTGAAATTGAAGGAAAATCAATTCAAGACTTTGAAGATTCTCATATTGGTGCTAGCATTAGGCTACGTAATATGGAGAAAACTTTTGAGAGAAAACCTGAGTTGTATAAAGAATACAGCAAATTCATGGATGAATATCTTCATCTTGGACACATGCAACTAGTAGGCGAGTACCCACATGACGTAAAGAAAAATGCGTATTATCTTCCTCATCACGGAGTTGAAAAACAAAGTAGTACGACAACAAAACTTCGTGTAGTTTTTGACGGGTCTAGCAAATATCGTAATCAACGGTCGTTGAATGAAGAGTTAGCACCAGGCCCTGCTCTTCAGTGCGATTTGTCTCAAATAATTCTACGATGGCGCAGACACAAAATTGCGTTGAGCTCTGACATTGAGAAAATGTTCAGACAAATACTTATAGAACCAGAACACCAATGGTATCAGCAAATATTGTGGAGGAAATCTAAAAATGAACCAGTTCAAATATATAAATTAAACACTGTAACGTACGGAACTACTTCCGCACCGTTCTTATCAATTCGAACTCTTCAACAACTAGCTAGAGATGAATATAATCGATATCCCGATGCAGCGGATAAGCTCTTGACTGATATTTATGTGGATGACATCATGACTGGAACTGATGATGTTCCAGAAGCCCTCGCTCTACAACAAGAACTGTGCAAATTACTGAATGCTGGTGGATTTAATTTGCGGAAATGGGCCTCAAATTCAATGGATTTACTTCAATTAATACCACATGAGCTAAGGGAATCATCAGATTCTGTTGAACTTAATCAAGATAATTTTATAAAAGCATTAGGTTTATATTGGAAACCATATACTGATTGTTTTTCATTTATAGTTAACTTTGATACATCATCGGCTCCTACTAAGAGAAGCCTGTTGTCTGATGCTTCGAAACTCTTTGATCCACTAGGATGGCTGGCACCGACAACAATTATTGCTAAACTGTTATTCCAAAAATTATGGCTCGCTGGCATCAAATGGGACGATTTGCTCCCCGACAATATACGAATAGAGTGGATGGAGTATCGAAACTCACTTAAGTACTTAGAAGAGGTACAAATTCATAGATATATTGGTATTTCTAAACAAAGAAAATGTTCATTACACGGATTTGGTGATGCTTCACAAGTTGGATTTGCCGCAACCGTTTATTCAAGGACTATAATGGAAAATGGAGACATTATAATACAGTTATTACAAGCAAAAACAAAGGTTGCACCCCTTAAAACATTATCAATACCAAAGCTTGAATTATGTGCAGCACAGTTATTGGCAAAACTAATAAACAAAGTATCAGAATCACTCGAAGGATCCATAGATGAAGTAATTCTATGGAGTGACAGCACAACTGTGTTAGCCTGGATAAGAGCACAACCAATTCGCTGGACTGTTTATGTAGCAAATCGTGTAGCTGAAATTCAACGATTGACTTCAATAAGTCAGTGGCGTTACGTACCTACGAAGGATAACCCAGCTGACTGCGCAACAAAAGGTGTTATGCCGCGAGACCTAGTTAACCATGATCTATGGTGGCATGGTCCACTTTGGCTGAGAGATGTTCCTGCCTCTTGGCCGTCCGATATTGATCCAGCAGTAAACACAAACTTAGAGGAACGTAAATCCGTTCAAGTATCGAATCTTGTTTCGAAGTCATATCCAGATATATTGGTAAAATATTCTACATTGAGAAAAACACTCATCATTACCAGTTACCTGCTTCGATTTCATCATAACTGTCTCAAAAAGGAAGATCGCCGTATAGGGTTTATATCATTTCAAGAAATACAAATGGCAACTAATCATCTTATTCGAATAGCTCAACAGATAGATTTTTCTAGAGAAATCGAAGAGATATCCAATGGTTGCCTACAAAAGGGGCACGCTATTGCAAACCTGTGTCCTTTCTTGGACAAAACTGGAATTTTACGAGTTGGTGGCAGACTTAAACTTGCAGACATTCCGGCATCTATGAAACATCCAATTCTTTTATCAAATAAAAATCCACTTACCTTTCTAATCTTTTCAGATGCTCATGTTAGAACATTACATGGTGGCATTCAATTGATGTTGAACTTCGTTCGTTGTAAATACTGGGTACCAAATGCTCGACATATCGCACAAAACATCTTGAAACGCTGTTTAGTATGTTTTAAGTATACCGCCAAAACTGCTGAGCAACTTATGGGAAATTTGCCATCAATTCGACTTAAGCCAGCTCGACCATTTCTACATAGCGGTGTGGACTATGCAGGACCCATCGATGTTCGACAGTCTTCACTTCGAAATTCGAAAATTTCAAAGGGATATATATGTATATTCTTGTGTATGGTAACTAAAGCCATCCACTTAGAAGCCGTATCGAGCCTCTCCACTGAGGCTTTCATTGCTGCATTCCGAAGATTTGTCTCAAGAAGGGGTAAATGTAGTCAAATATATTCAGATTGCGGCACAAACTTTGTAGGTGCTGATACTGCTTTACAAAAAATGCATTCAAAAAATACTTCTGCGTTAACGAAGGATCTGAGAGAACTTTTGGTTGAAGAAGGTACTACCTGGAATTTTATTCCTCCTGCATCTCCCCATTTTGGTGGTTTATGGGAGGCAGGCGTGAAATCTACCAAGCATCATTTGAAAAGAATCATGCAGGACCATGTTTTAAACTATGAAGAACTAGCTACGCTTCTAGCTGAAATTGAAGCCTGTCTAAACTCACGACCACTAAGTCCACTTAACGAAGATGTTGAAAATTGCGATGCGCTCACACCCGCTCATTTTCTAATTGGTGAGCCTACAATCAACATACCAAATGAGGACCTCCTCGATCTTAAAACAACCGGCAACAATCGCTGGCGATTGATAGAACAGATGAAACAACATTTTTTGGTCAAGATGGCGCTCAGAATACCTAAGTCGAATGCAATCGAGACCAAAATGGGCAACTATACGCACGAATGCAAGAATCGGAGATCTGGTTTTACTATACGATGAGAGATGTCCACCTGGAAAATGGCCTTTAGCACGCATTACAGAAGTTCATCCAGGCAAAGATAACTTGGTCCGCGTAGTTACCTTAAAATGCAATGGTAAATTTTTTAAACGACCAATCAGAAAAATTTGTTTTCTTCCGAATATAGATTCCCACGATTCCACTCGAGAAAGCGATGAAAGTAATGGCACATCGGCTGCGAGTCGAGGCGCAGCCAGTCAACCAGGCGACTCACCAATAACCTCCATCGGCCTTACTCCTCATCCTTGAGGTCTACTTACCTAAGCATATCTCTCTGGCTTCGCACATACTTGAAGAACTATCGTCCTTGGGGGGCGGAATGTTTAATGCGAACTATTATAATTAAGTTATAATTAAGTTAAATTCTTTCATGACTATTCAGTCACTTGAAACAAAGGTTTCGGATGGCTGTCCAGTCAATAATCTAAATAACTTCGAGGCACGTCATACCAAATATGCAAACTTGCATTTGTTTTGTTATTTATAACATTCAACAGTGCTCTTAGCAGCACACAATTTATTTGTTTATACAACTACAATGTATATAAAACTGTTCATCGCGTTATTTTTGTTGTTGTCTTTGTACTGTATGTACAAGACATTTTGGGCTGAAGCAGTTGACGCTGCTCCGCTTTTTAGTTTGTCGCTTTTCAACCGTTTACTGTAACAGACGTGGATCTTGCCTTCAAGTTAATAAAGTGTAACTCCTTTTAATATCTTTTTGTTTAATAAATATTTTTAAGTAGAATTTAAAACAAAGTGGTTTTCTGTTATTTATTTGATTTGATTGTTGAGCGAACAGAATGTGAAAAATAAACAGTGTTTTAGCCAAAAATATATGGCTAACAATGTGCAGGAGTTTATGTTGTGTTGGCGTTAGTTGCTTTGATGGCAACATGCTGCAAGCCAACATGTTAGCTTTAAAGCTTGACGATTGTTGCAATGAAAATTATTTTAAATTTTTTATTTTTGTTTTATTTATGTGTTGTTGTTATTTAACGCTGTTATTATCATCAGGCACGTGTTTAAAACAAAGAAGGTGCAATTTTTAGTAGTGATGATTATGATTTGCAATACCATCTGGCTTGCATTTTAATCGATTTCTTAACATATAAGTAAATTGAGATTCATACTTGATGGTAAATATGTATGTGATTGAAATAATAATTTTTTATGTTTGAGATTAAGAAGTGAAGAAAGAATACTATAACAGGAAAAACAAAAATAATAAAGTCGTCACTAAATCAGTATTCCGCCTGCGGAGATTAATAATAAAAAACAATTTGGTTCATCACTGCGTATGCGTAACTTTAACTCAAATAGAAAGAAAAGAAAAACGACTGAATAAAACACAGACTGTGTTTAACATTTCAAAAACTAAAATAGACATGTTCACAATGCGTACCGAAGTGGAAAATTTAAAACTATGAAAAATATTAAGTGATGAAATAACAGTGTTTTTTTTTGTAATTTTTAAATTGATTAAAGTATTGAATCGTTCATATTTCAAGCCTTTTATTATGATTTTTTTTGTTTGAAAAATGTTTGAATGGAATTATTGTATTGTGTAAAAACCCCACGAGCGTTATTTTATACATATTAAAATAGTACCGAGTTTTCGTTCATTTAACATAATAACACCTTTGTTCAAAAATTCAATAACTGATAGATTTTTATCATATGCAAAGTTAATATTTAAGTCTATACTTAAAATTTTTTTGCTAAATCTTCTTTCGAGTATTTTAGAACCTTATTTCGAATAAATCATCGATTTTCATCAATTTTCGAAAAAAAAATTTCTCCCGAATCGGCCGCCTAGAGTTTTCATATATATGAGCGCTGATTCTATTATTTTTCCTTCAGCAATTCTTCTGAACAATCCTAACCCCTTTCTGCCACCTTTTTAATGGTTCTCATACAAAAACACAAAACAATCGATTATAGTTCATATCTCTTCCGAACTGACCCTTAGAGAAGAATACACGTAGGTCCTATTATTTTTTACTCTTAAGCATTTCTTCTGAGGGTTCCTATATCAAAAATGCTAAAAACTGCCGATTATAGTTCATATATCTCCCTAACCAACCCCTAGAGAAATTAAATATACAAGTTGGTGCTATATTTTTTACCCTTCAACATTTCTCCTGACCACATCTATCCCCCCTCTGCCACTTTTCCGGGGGTTCCCATATAAAATACACAAAAACTGTCGATTATAGTTAATATCTCTCCCAAATTGATCCCTAGAGGAGTCCTATATGTAAGTTGGCCCTATAAAATTTTGCCCTTCAACATTTCTTCTAAACTCACCTATGCCCTATCCGCCACCCTTCTGGGGTCCCCATAGAAAAAATACAAAAACGTTGCTATGTTTTCTGCTTGCCCGGTAACTAAATCAAATATGCAGGCATTAACAGTTTTCAAGTTAACAGTGATGAAATTAACAGTGGTAACGTTAACATTGCTGAAGTTAGCAACTTTTACCCGCTTATACCGTGGTTATGCTAGGCAAACATGTTTGGTGAGCATTTTTCTTGTTACTGTTTAAGAGCACGAGAGAAAAACTTATTTCTCATTTTATGAGTAAAACACTAACAACAAAAAAACAACTCAACAAACATGTTTGCTTAATATAACCAAGGTTGATTTATAAGGTTGTTGCAAGGGAGAGAGCGAGTGCCCATAATTGTCAAATCGAAGTTGACAGCTCATAGAAAATCTGCAAGTGCTCTCTATTATCATCCGTTTTTCTTTCCTAGTCATTCGCAAAATTGGCTGGTTTTGACAATTATGGGTGCCCAGAAGAGAGTGCGATCAGCCCTGCGACAACCTTATAAATCAACCTTGAATATAACCATGGTAGAATAAAAGAAGGTAGATGCATTTCGGACTGCGCTCTCTTTCTTATAGCCAAATTTGAGTCAAAATCAATATAAATAACTTTTTTGCTTACATTTTTTCAATTAAAGCTTTCTCATCGTTTCAGATTTTCTATGAGCTATCAAATACAGTTTTGACAGTTACGACAGTCTGCCTCTCCGAAATGCATTTAACTTCTCTTATTCTACCATGAGCATAGTCACAGCATTTAAGAAATGTTCACTTCAAAGTGTGTGTGCTTAGTACTGCTAAAGTTCTTTGCTCGTTTTCTTATACGTACGCTATGCAAACATGTTTGGTGAGCTTTTTTGTTGTTAGTGTTCTACGCATAAAATGAGAAGTAAGCTTTTCTCTCGTGCTCATTTAATACTAAGAACAAAAAAGCTTACCAAACATGTTTGCCTGGCATAACCCTGCAACTAGGGCTTAATGTGCGCTCCTTAACCCTAGAATTGTAAGACAGGTTTACCCTACGTATACTTCTTATGCGGAGTACGCGTAAAATTTACTTATATTACGAATGCAGGGTTAATTAAAAAAGCTTTATCATTCTTGCTTTTTTTTCATCCATTTTTCCTTATCAGCTTACCCCAATCGTCTCAGTGTGCTTTTTTGCTTCAAAATCTTGTTGACTGCTCATAAACCAATACTCGGCATCTCGTGGCAGCGTTGGCAAATAGTTTTCTCATCCGCCACACGTATTTACGCTGCTACAGCTTTCATGGCATTTTTTATAAAAGCTTACACCAGTTAATCTTTCCAGATTATACCAGTTATATGCAACTGTATGAGCAACGGGAAAAAATTAACCGAATGTTCTCCGTCGATGTGAATATGCATGAGACTTTGTATCTTTTTCCAACAAGAGCTTTAAGCATACATTCGTTACTTTCGCACACATCATTAGGGAGGTGAATACCGTACTCCCGATTATTGCCAAAGTAAAAACATCAAAATTAAAATTATTGCGAGATTAATAATATTTTTCATTTATTTTATCGTTTTCAAATTTGTTCTTTTTAATTTAACAAAATTAAATTAAATATTTTTACATGGAATTCAAGCATTCAACATTACTTTAACACATATCTAAATCAATGTTTTGGTCGGAATCGTAAGGAAAGGTAGTGTTCAATGAACTGACTGAGCATGATTTGAAGTTTTCACTATTTGTTTTTATATTTTTTTTAACACTGAAACTTTCCAAATTTTTTCGAATAGCTTTTTGCATCACTTTTTTCACGTTTTATTTGGCAACACTTTTCGTTGTTTTTTAATTAATTTTTTTTTTATTAATATTATCACAAATTTTTTGTTAATTTTTTCAAAACATAACATAATATTTTTTTTACAAAAAAAGTGAAAGACTACTTCATAAAAACAAAAACAACTGTACTTCTATTTTTTCGAAATGAAGTGAGGTAAGCAATTTTATTTCAATGTGTTGGTGAAACGCGATTTTTTGCAAGGTACCCAACAAGCCAAAATGCTTTAGAATAATATTATAACATTAACAGGCTTCACAACATAAGCCTTAAGCTTGAAAAAATCTTGAGAAACTTTTGAAAAAGACTATCGCAGCAATTGTAGAAAAACTGAAACGGAAGCTTTTGATAAGCTTTTGATAAGCTTTTTCGTGCAGTTGTTATTATAAGTGCTTATAAAGCATATTTTAGATTCATTTATCTATATCAAGCTTTTGTCAAGTACGATTGAGATTTTATTGGGATCTCACTTCTAAGCAAGCTTCTTAAAAGTGATATTACCTACAGTTTATATTAAGCTTGTTCTCAAGCACAATTGCGGTTCGCTTGTTAAATGGCCGGTTAGGAAAGCTTTTGAATTTACAAATCCAAACACATAAACTCCAAGTTTGCGGTTGTATAAGAATGCCGACTACTGACATAAGCTCACGCAACTCTCCTTTGCAATATCTCTTTGAGTCATAGATTTGTGTGCATTCAAAGAGTCATATTCAACTTCAATAAAAACTTCTTAGCAAAAAAAAAACACACACACAAAATCATTAAAATGTTAAGAAATAATTTTAAATTACTCCTCCTATTAATTTCTTGGTCAAATTTGATTATTTATACATATTATTATAACCTTGTCTTATCTCTTTATTTTTTTTTTTCTTATTTGTTTTAGGTATCATAAATATATTAATTTCTTTATGAATATAAAAGCTTTGAAGTCAGCGCTAGTCTTTGCCACACAATCATGACATTTTTACCATCCCTGCACAATTTTGTTTATTTGATGCTATGTAGGTGTTCACACATCAGTCAAATGATTGAAGTATATAGCGATTTTTTACTCTCTTTAACTCTCTTTGAAAATTTTGATTGACGCTTGCTCGCACACAATTTTTTGATTGAAGCTCCGACGCAGGCACTTGTTACTTTTCTGCCATCTACTATTTTGTGAATTCATATCGTGCTGTGTGCATCACATTATTTGGATGTTTCTTTTATTAAGTTGTTTTGTGTGCACAAAAATTTTACAAAATGGAAAGCAAAAGCGGTAATATATCTAGTTGATCTTTTAGGAATAAAATTTATCACATTAGGATATCAATACGCCGGAAATTATACCTATTGGAATGGCCACCGGATGCAAGTCATAAAAAAAACACTAGAGTTAATAAAATTATGGCAGAAACTGAAGAAACTACTCCTTTTTTTCTCTTCTAAAAACTACCTTTGTTTCGAATTAACTATTTTTCTTGATATAATTGCCTATTAAAAAGCAGTCAAGTAAAATAATGCAACCTTTTGACTGATTGATGCAGGTCTGGAGCGCAATCAAAATTTTGACTGACGAGAGAATATTTTGGAGTTCATTTTCGCTCTGAGATAAAGTTAATTTTTTTTACATAGGAAAGCAACAACAAATTTTGATTGATTCAATCATTTGACTGACGTATGAACACCTCTATGCTGCTTTGGTGACGCTTTAGTAGTTTTAAATCTTAATTTAAAGCAGTGATGACCACACGCAGACAACTTAAACTGCTTGCATGTTGTATAGCGCTTAAAGCTTCTCACTCAAAGAAATGAACGTTATAGCATTTTGAAAGCTTTGTGAAAGCCTTATGTACACAAATAATAACGAAGAGACGCGTATAAAAAAAGAATGAAATCGAATTAGAATAGATTATATTTTTTTTAATTACATGTTAGTCTATATTATGTATTGTATCTATATTAAGAGTATTAAATATAACAGAACTACTCATCGCTTCTTTATTTTATTCTTTTCGGTGTACAAACCCAACGTAATTGTATAGAAATTACGTAAATAAAGTGACGTGACCCGACTTGCTTCGAGTCTGCCTGCAGACTGAAAGCTTTTTTGCAGCGGAAGAATTTATATACGTATACGTTTTTGAAAAAGGTCTTAGCACGCAAGCTGATTTCGTTCATAGCTGATTTAAAGCTACTTAAAATTTAAATCTTAATTTGAAGCTTTAAGAATCATTAGGTTGTCGCAAGGGCGAGAGCGAATACTCACAATTGTCAAATTGAAGTTGACAGCTAATGCAAAATCTGAAAGCAATGAGAAAGCTTTAATTGACAAAATGTAAGTAAAAAAGTGATTTTTATTGATTTTGACAATTATGATGGGTACTGACAAGAGAGTACGATCAGCCCTGCGACAACCTTACAATTCAACCAAGACTTAAAGCAGTGATGACCAAACGCACACTACTTAAAATGCTTGCATGCACCTATGTGTCACGTTAAAAGCTTATTACTGAAATAAATTTAACGCTAAAACATTTTGAAAGCTCCCTAAAAGCTTTATATACAAAAGCAATAATAAATATATAAGAACTAAAATATATGTAATTTATTGCTTTATTTTATATTTATGGTACTACTTATGAAATTTATTAATATGTCTTTTCGGCTCCAGCATTTTGCAAACAAAATTAACCTTAAAAAAAATATATGTACATATATAAAATTGGATTATTATTAACTTGCAAACTACGAAAACAATGATTGTTTATATGAAGTAGATAGTAGCAACGTTTTATTTTCTGTGTGTATCAAGCGCACTAAGAGACGGTACTCTGACTGATATGAGTCTTCCAGCAGACTAAAAGTTTTTTAGCAGCACAAGCATTTACTTACGTACATGCATTGCTTGTAAAGCTCTTCGCTCGCGAGTCAGATATGTCCAGTAGTTCCGTTCATAAAGAAATCGTTAGTGAACCATGCGTGATTTCTCTGATTCATGGTCGAAACATGCTGATTCGGGCATACATTTCATTGACGAAAATCTCATATAAATGTTCCATGTTCGTGCAAGAACGCAATACAAAATATTGAGATTTTTCGTGCATGAATACAAAATCGAATCATTGCGGAAGTTACATCAATAAACAAAAGACAGATATTATGTATAAATAAAAAAGTTTCTTCTCTTATTTATATACTCTTTGATTTTATTTTATTTTACATGTTTTTTTGGTTCAGATTATTTTCGACTTGTAATCTTTGATATATCAGCCATGCACTCCATTATTATGCCACGTTTTTGATATATATTTGATATATATTGGATATATTTGATTTTATAAATGATATATATTTTAGCTTTTAACGAAAAAAAAACATCGAAGTATAAGCCTTTGAAGGGGAAAACATGAATGAACCCAAGCAGAAAGGTTGAAGAATTTTCAACAAATTTTTTAATGAACAAACACAAGACGGAAACGTTAAAGAATTTTCGACAAGAAATACAAGAGAGAAGAGTTATCGCATGTTCTACTGTTTTTCGTTGTTGATTTGTTTTTTGTTTTCTTTTTGCTGACGAACCCAAGATGAGTTAAGGAAAATTCTGCAAGTCTGTTATTGATGAATACAAGACAGACGCGTTAAAGAATATTATGAAAGTCTGGCTTCTGCGTCAAGTTTCTTTAAGAAATCATCAAAAAGCAATGCATCGATGATGCCTGAGACGGTTGGGTTATAAAGCTCATATTGAATATGCTATAGGTGTGTTACAGTTGCACAAATAATGCATGGAACACATTGGTTACCGAGCCAATACGAGCGAGATTTAAGACGCGAAGTTAAGATCAGCGAGTAACAGGCACACTATTCAACAAACAGAAGCTCTCGTTATTGTGTTCAGTGATCAAAAACGTTAGTTTTATAGAAGTCTGAATTTAAAAGCGCCGACTTTAGAGGCTTTATATTTATAAAGAAATAAATCTTTATTATTAAATAAAGAAATTTATTATTCTTAAATAAAGAATATTATTTATTAATAATAAAACCTATAAGAAAAAATTTATGTAATAAGATTTGCAATATAATAATATATGTATCAATAAATAAACAAATTTCACCATGAAATTAAGAGAAAAAATAATTCGAAAATATTTTTCTTTCTATTGATTTTAAAGTGTGTTTTTTTTTTGTTTGTTTTTTTTAAAGTTTTTTGTTATTTATAAATGTTCTGATATTTCGAATTTAACGCCATTTAAACAGCATTACGTCAATTTCTTTCATTTCAATGAGTATGATTGTGGCAATTATTTTAAAAAACTAACTCTACAAACAAAATATAGAAAAAAATGCAAAAATAAGTAGCTGAATAAATCTAAGCAATTAGTTGGTAGCAGCATTTAAGTCAAGGTTAGCTAAACATTAAAAAAATATGCACTTTTTTAAACATAATGATAGGGGTAAAAAGAAAATGCCAAATGATACAAAAATAATTGAAAAAAAAAATATCACGGTCAATGAGTACAAAAATTTTAGGTTGATTTGCGCTCGTTTGATATAAAAAACGTGCAAAATGCAGGGCTCTAGAATAAAGATTTTAAACGTTCCACAACCAACTCATTTCTTTTGGGGTGAATGAGCGGCATTCAGGAATTTTTTAACAATAGATATTATCTCATTTTTTTCCATAACATATTTTCACATTTAGTTATGTGTGAAAATCTACGCTCGGCTGAGTTTTTCTCATGTCAATTCTAGGCTGCATTATTTATTTATACTGTTTTTTTATTTTTATTTTTTTTTTTTTTTTGTGGTTGTGATTGCATTACGCATGCGTGCATGTAGCTTGTTGGGATTTGTTTTTATTGTCATGTCAACTAAATACATAATATTAAAAACACTGACTTCTGTGAGTTACATAAAAGTTGAAATAATTTTATGAAAATTTAATCTGTGTCTATAATTTTTGTTATTCAGAAAATATGCACTGAGGTTGTGCTGTAACTGTAACATTTGACGGTATAGAATTAATTGTAACTTATAATAATAAATTTATCTAGATACAAAGACTTATATGCAACAGTTTGATGTTGAGTGCAGTTTGAGCATAAAAACGCTTTGATATTTTATTTTGACGGTAGTTTTGTTTGTGTTTGGGAAATCATAAAAAAAAATTCCAATCAAATTACTTTAAACCTTGACCTTTCATCCATGATCATTACAGTTTTATTTCTTAGTTCGCTACATCCTCAAAACTCTCTCATCGACATACATAATTCCTGCATTAAAAGCACCACCTCCCCGACTTAACCCTTTCTAACTAACAATACCCCCATCTTTGTTTCGAGTCTCTCTTAACCAGTTTTGCTCTGAACGTGTCTGAGTGCCAAACTTTAGTCATCTGCAAAGAGCAGCAAAAGACCAAAAAAAAAAAAAAAAAAAAACAATATAAGGTAAAAGGTAACCGGCCGTAATTGTTGCCAACTTCATGTATATGTTTTGCTGCTTGTGGCTTAAACAAAAATGAAAAAGAAAAAACATACAAATTGCAGCGTCATCGCCTTGGAATGCTTGAGCATGCAGGCCAAAAAACAAGTTTTATTGGCAGCAGCCACTTATGCAGGGAACACAAACAATATATTAACTGGAACTTGCAACAATTTGCGAAGAAAGCCAAACAAAGCGAAATTGTACAAAATTATTTTAGCAAAAAAAAAAAAGAAAAAAATTAGGTTAATAGTCAATTGAGTCAATGTTGGTGAAAAAAATAAATGTGCCCATATAGACAGTAGAACATCTAAATAGCACTTGAAATTTTATGGCTCATTCCTTTTAATCCCGAACAATTAATCTAGCTTTATTTTACTAACGCATCCTTGTCTCGAAATTATGTGTCTTATCTTAAACAGCTAATTGTAGCAGCAAATCAAACCCACAACCAGCTAAAAACTGTTCGAGAGTGTCTTCATAGCTTTATTTAATGATTTATAGCAATGTTTGTGCGCGCAAAGCGACGCCAATTCATAGAACGAAATGGATATGAAACAAAAATAGCTTGCTACTTAAATAAATGTGTTAGTGATGAGCATGTGTATGTATGTGTGTGTGTGTGTATATGTAATTGACATGTATTTGTGCTTAAAAATATGTCGATGTATGCAAAATAATATCAAAATCAAACTGTGACAATCTTTCGTAAAAGCTTGCAAAAAAAACAATCAACTTACACCAATACCACAACACAAATAAGGGAGCAACAAAATGAATATGTAGTATATAAGCAATACCCACTACCAATTGAAATAAGCATTTATTGCGAACTGTTAAGAGTTAGACAAGGGAATTAAAAATTATTCTTACTGTCTCATGGAGCCCCAGCGACGATTTGGCAAACTATCAGGATTGCTGAAAAGTATAGAAGAAAATAAATAATGTTTGTGAGAAAGAGAAAATGTATAAGTAATATTGACATCTTAACGATATAAAACCTTCAAATTAACCTTTAAAAAATTATTATAAACTCAAAAACAATAATAAAAAAAAAAAAATCAGCCTAATATATGTATAAAAAAAAAACTTCACACATTCTTCTCTTACTTCATTGTAAGCGCAAATGGGTTAAATATGAGGCTGCTCAATTTATAAAAATCTACTACAACATTAACACAAAAGCTTTAATAACGTTTGCACTCATTCGAGTAAAGCTTCGAGAATAAGTTCGGTTGCATTGATTTAAAGCACAAAAATAAGCAATGAGTACAATAATAAAAGGTAAATGCAAAAATTAGAGCTTACTAACATAACTTTAAAAAAAGTAAAGCTAAAACCACACTGAGCGGAGAGACTAAGTTTTTCAAGTGACAGACAACAATTATTTGCATTGATTTTTACAATTATGGTAGCTGAGAAAGAAAGCATGATCAGTCACGATGCTACCTTCTTTCTGCTACCATTATGAGCAAAGTTATAAAAAACCACTCATGCATATAATAAATAATCGTAGACAGAGTTGCCAGGTGTCGTTGAAAAAAGTTAGTTATATGCAACTTAGAATTTCGACTACAAAATAATACTATTATGTACTTAATTGTGTATAAATTTCATATTTTTTAACCATATATATTTGACACCAAAGTCAGCAAAATGCTCAAAATTAAAATTTTTAAGTGGCTGTAAACAAAAATATGTATGCGTCAAAATGTTAAGGAAATGTATGTAATCGCAACTACACTCAAAGAAGTATTTTTCACATTGACAAATTCCTAGGTTAAGTTGATAAATTTTTTGTCAGTATAGAGTCAACAAAAGCGTTTGTCAATTTGATTGAAAGTGAGAGGTTGCAATCATATTAACAAAATTTTATTTTGTTTATTTGATAAACGGATATTTTGATTTGATAAAAGCCTTTATCAAGAATGCCGCGTTTGCATTTTACATTTGTTAAATGATTTTGTGAATATGAATAAAGAATATTTCAATCTGAAAAAATGGTTTGTTGAATAGAAAAATGCTTTTCTGTTAAAAATATTTTTTATTTATCAATCATACAAAAATGTTTTGCTGTTTTGATAAAATATTTTATTATTTCAAGCAATTTTACAAAAAATTAAAAAAACGAAATTTAATAATGTATCACTAGAAGAATGTAATTTTTATATTAGTTCCACTCCTTAACTACTTACTCTCACTGCATTGTTATTGAAATAATTTTTTGTTTCACAAATTAAATAAAACGTACACAGCTCACAAAATAGCTTTCTATCATTTCTGCGAACAGCAAATAAAGCTACCGAAATGCCAGACCTATATTTTTGTTGTAATGATTGAAAGTTTTTTAAACTGATAATTCATTTCATCATTACGATATTGAAATTTTATCCGCGTGACTTAAGCGATTATTAATTTTATAAATAATTTCTTCAGCACAACAAACCTATTTACCTTTTATTTACCAAACCTATCAAACCAATGAAGTAAGTTCGTTAAGGCGGTCTTCTCATTGAGGAACTTTTTTTTCGACTTTTTTTTGCATTTATTTATAGCTTGGGTAGTTGTGAATATGCCCCTAAAAGGATTTTTAGAAATTCGAAATACTTTAGACGATACAGCCTTTTTTGTGAAGCAAGGTCTTCGTCAAAATAAGCTATTTGATTTGGTGATGGAGGTAATAAAACCAGCTTACGAAGCGCTGTCGGCAGATAATTTGCTTGAAAGATGCCTGGATCTGAAACTCAGAAATCCAATGAGTCCTACAATTCTGTTCTTTGGTCACTTTCGCCCAAACACATCAACTCAGGCGCACGCACCATCGAAGTGGCCAATTTCATTGCAACGTGCCTCTTCAACGACGGTTTTATACCCATACTTAAAATTATGGGTTTGATGGGTATTGCGATTGGCAAAAACGCATACGAATACGCACTATCTCGCAATGAAGACAGATTGAACCGATCAGAGACTCGAGCTGCGGCATCATCAAAAGCTGGCAGAACGGCTCGCAGAGCAGAGAGGGCAGCAGAAAGCAGTTTCTACGAAAAAGAGGAAGGTGGCCTGTATGGAGCTGGCATCGCCGACTAATATTTGTAAGTAAAAATTGGCAGCTCTTTAAAACTGCATTTAAACATTTTTGATTTTTTTTTTTTTCCCCTTAAAAAAAATTACTTCAAACTTTAAACGCGTTTATCTCGAACCCACGTTTTTCGAACTGGCGGCCATGATATCTCCAGTTCAACTGAACCGATTTTCATGAAACAAAGTGGAATCGACGCAGAATTGTCACCATTCTCGGGTGAACTTCGACCATAATTTTAAAAAATTTTTTACTATTTTTTTTTTACACTAAACTACAAAAAAAAACCCGAAATTGAAATTTTTTTTTTGAATGGCCGCCATTTTGTCAAAAAAAATCAGAAAATTAAGCTTGAGGTTCACCCGAGAATTACATCTATACTGATTATAACCCCGTTTTTTTTTTCATTTCAGACGCTCCGGAGACCCGGAATCGTGGCCGCCGTGACGACACCTTTTTTTTCACCACCAACTTTGAAGTCTCATTACTTTTTGAACAGCCCACGTATCGAGGCAAAAAAATTTTTTTATTTACTTTGAACCTTTTGTAATACAATAAATAAAAAAGTTTTCAATTATTCTTTGCGTTTTCAAATAAGAATTTTTTTAAAAAGGGTCCAAAAAACGGGTATTGAATGAGAAGACCGCCTTAATACTATTTATCAAAATTATAAAATTTTATTCCAACTGATTGACGATTTTGTTATCGTGAATAAGCTTATATCAAGTTGAGAAAAGCATTGTTCAAACAAATAAAACACATTTCTTCAAATCAACACATTCAATTTGTTAAAGTTCTATTAAGTTTTCAAGCAAATGGATAAATTTCTTTCGAATTGATAAAAGTATGAAGCATTTATGATAAAATTTAATCGATTGCACAATTTGGTTTTGTTAAGGAATAACAAAAGTTATTTAACAATTTTACCAAGAATTTTTCGTTGAGTGTAGTGGAAATGTACTCTGGAATAAAAAATACGACTGCAATTAACTGGTTTCTATAAAAAAAATTCAAGATTTTGGGGCTTATTTCATTTTCCATTTGGGTGTTATTTCATAGCATTTGGGCCTTATTTCATTTTAGTAGTTTGGGGGTTATTTCATTTTCGTTGAGGGTTATTTCATTGGGAATTATTTAATTTGGAGGTTATTTCGTAGAGCCGAAAATTAAATTCAATAAAGATAAAAACAAAAATGTTATTATTTTTTGTCACCTTATCTCTTAGAGGTGACAATTTTTGTCACTTTTGTAACCAAAATAGTCCCTTGTTACTTTAGTGACTAGTGCAACCGTATAGAATGAGACCGTTAGTGAAAGAGAAAGAAAGAAATCGTAACAATTTTTTTTTAACTAACAGTCAGAATCAATGTTGTTAAGACTCTAGAAAAATTCATGGACTGTTTTGATAGCAGTTGATTTGAAAACAAAAAAAGAAATTTTAAAGATCTATATTTATTCTATATAAAAAACTTTTGATTTGAATTTAGAAGTAGTTTTTAAGAAAAATATTCACTATGGAAACAATGTTAATTTAATTTTTTCAAGCAGATTAGTTCTATAAAAATAAAAAAGTTAAAGGCTTCCCTATCTTCTGAGAAGTCGAACTTATTGAAATGAATTTAAATTAAGAGTTGCTTATGCTATTTTATGTATTTTAGTTCGAAAAGTTGCTTAAAAAGAATTTCTCAAAAGGCTTATTACGTATACTAGCTCTACATTTTGCCCGTTCCAATCACTGTTTTTCCCGCTAGCCCGTTTTTGTCGAAAAAATCCCGTCACCTGACAGCTCTGCTCGTACAATACAATGAGCAAGTTTTCAAATTATTTAGGCAGGGGCTTCAAGATCATATTTGGAGCTTCTAGATCGAATTCAACGTCGATATATTTGATAGGAAATGAAAATATTTCATCTTCTCTTAGTTATCTTGGGTATCGACGCAATGTTGATTGCCTGAGCCTTCTGTATAAGTACTACCATGGGAAGACTTCAAGGGAGATACATGGCCTGATGCCACCAGCTCTTGTGTTTCCTGGTCCACTCGGGCAGCGCTGCAAGCCCATCCCATCCCATCACCGATATAATTCGTACAGTAAAATTGTGGGGCAATCTCCCTGCAAACGTGTTCTCCGCCAGTTTCCAGTGTATTAATTTAAAATAAATCTTCACCGACACTACTCCATCTTTCCAACCTCCAATTAACTATCACCCGTCATCCGAATCAATTCAATGCTTTCGCATTTATGAGGGCATCCCCTGAGCGTTGGTTTAGTTTAAAAAAACAGTTTTCAATCACGCACAGTATTGCCAAATGGAGTGATATATCGAATTTATCGAGTGATAAATCGAACTATTTTCTGTCTTAAGTCCGATGATCCAATATTTGGCAGTTAATATAAAATCTCTCTTCATGTTCAAAAATAAAATGTAAAATAGTAAGTATTGAGAATTTCTGAAAAAAAAAAAACTTTGTTAAATTGTGAAAAACTAAAATTATTGCTATATTTTGGCTTTGAAGAACCCAAAACCTAGTTTATATTGTTCGGTATGGTCATAAAACTTAGAATAGCGATGCAATACTTTTTGGTAAAAACTAGACATGATATAGCAAGTTCTGACGTTTAGTGTTGAGAAGAATATGAAAAAACGGGGACAAATGCAATTTTTTCGGTATTTGGATAAAATGGGGTCCAAGACTATTTTTTTGGTGTATGTTATGTTAACAAAAGTTAAAGCCTAAAAGCATGTGAACAACTTTTTGAAAGAAATCTTGCTGAAAAAACCAACCAGATACAAGTCACAAAAATTTTTTGTATAAAGAAAAGTTACAAAACTAATGATGCAGTTCGATTCCCCATATCCGAAGGTAGGGTGAAACCGTCCTCTCCGATCATGTCTATTTTTCGGACTATCATAGTGTCCGAACCTACCTTTTATTTGATAAGGTACCAAAAGACTCGACCTAACTAATTAAATTCTTTATTTTTTCATTTAACGATAGTTATTGATATGTAGCATATGTTCCGAAAGGAAAGGAGCCCATCTATTTCACGAAAATGAAGAAAAATGAGTTAGCGCGGTTATAAGTATTTCACATCCCTACCATACTGGGGTCGCTAGATGCGCTGTGGCGTTGAAATAAGGGAAATCTAATGCGAAAAAATCGTTAGCTAAATCTTAAAACGCGTTTTCCAAAAAATTATGTTTAAACTGGTCTCCACAATAGCTCAAGAACTACTTTACAGATTGCCTTGGTTTTTTTTTTATTTTAAAATAGATAAAACTTATTGATACATACCAATACCTATACCTAAATTTAGATAATATTGAGATTTGGGCACTTTAAAGGGCGAAAAATGTGAAAAACGGTACTAAAATGCACATGTCCTCTTGTAAATTCTCATGTCCTAACTATTTGTTGATATTATAGTTATAAGCTCCAATAAAAATAAATGTAATTTATAAAATTTTTTGGTTACTTTTTATTTTTGATGATATGAACGTGCTATGCGATGGAGAACTTTTGGGTACCTTTTTTTTCAACGTGATATTTGACGGCGTATTGACACATCAGATTCAACTTTTCCTCACCAAAAAAATATTTTGCCCAATCGTAGTCGAGCTCAATTCGAATTCGAAAGTTATACGAGATCTCAGATTGGCCATAGCGAATTCGAAAGGAATTCGAAGAGAGTTCGCAAAAATCCAAATTTGCGAACCCGAAAATTTTTCGGTAAGACCTTTTCATATAAAAAACTTGAAAAAATTATTCATGGAAATAATTGATATAAAAAAAAGAGATATAATAGAAGAAAATCATTTTCGCAAAAATTTTTTCATGTAAATAATAAAGAAAAAAAAATATATGCTAAAAAGACGCATTAACAACAGAAAGTTAATAAAAAATAACTTTCTTAAAAAAAAAAGTTTTTCTAATTAAAAAGTCGGATTCGTTATGCATTGCAAATGCATTCGAAAAAATCCAAATTAGAGAATCCGATAATTTTTCGTGTAGACTTTTTCTATAAAAAAAAAACCGAAAACATTAAATAATAAAAAAGATGAAAAGATATGAGAAGGTTTTAACAATTTATACAAATTTTCAAGAAACAAGAAATCCGTTCGTCATATACAAAAAAAAAATTAACGTCTAAAACAGATGTTTTAAATGTACAAAATAAATAAAAAATTGTTAAGCAAATAAAATTATTATTTTTTTGAATTTGAATTTTGAGTTGAATTTGTCATGCGAAAAACTTTTTCGTCTCTTCTCAAATTTTAAAAATTAGCTATTTGCTGAAAGTCGTGTTTTTTCTGTTTTTTTTTTTTCTTTTTGTTATTTTCTTTTCAGTTTTCTAACAGTTCGACATACATTGCAAATTTCAACAAATTTTCTGTACGGGTACTTTTTAGATTTTCATTGTTTCTTACTCCCAAAAAATTGTTACTGGCAAGTTTTTACTGTAAAAGTACACGAACAGACCTAATTTAAAAAAAAAAAACCGGATTAAAAAGTCGGCTTAAATGCATTACGGCATTCGAAATGAATTAAAAAAAATCAAATTAAAGAATTTTTCGGGAATGCTTTTAATATAAAAAAACGTGCTGACTTTTTAAATTTGTTTAATTTTGTTATTAACTTTTTGTTGTTAATAAGTCGTTTTAGTGAATCCCAAAACGAATTTTTCGAAAACGATCCGATTGTTCCAAAAATCTCGTTTCGAAAACGATGCGTTTTTTTTAAAAATCTCGATTTCGAGAACTATTCAATTATTCTAAGAATCTCGTTTCGAAACCGAAGTGTCAATTTTTTCAGCTCGCGGATTCAAAAATGGAGCTAGAATGAATATCGTTTTCGAACTAATTACAAGAGATTTCGGTTTCACCTCGATTTCAAAACGAGTCCGATTGGTTGATTGGGTTCCTACACTTTAAGAATCAATAAATAACTGCCAAAAAACTCATGCTCTTCATTTACTTCCTTTTATAAAAAAAAAAAACAAGAACATTAACGTGCTTTTCAAACTCTATATGAGAACTTCCCTTAAAAAACCATATAACAAATATAATTAAATAATATAACGTTAAAACACTACCCAGCTGAATTACTTTAATCTTAAATGAAATAAATTTAATAAATGTAGTAGACTAAGTTGTAACACACTGCCAAGGTAGTAGATCTGCTGCTTTTGCAGTACATTGCAAACTCTGATTTTCTCTCACAATATCTTCTCTCTGCTTCAACTTTATTTCACTCTGGAGTCTCGCTTAAAGCTTTTCACTCAAACTTTACAACAAGTGAGAGTTTGTCTATATTCCGTTTGGTGAGAGGCTTTAAAAAAGCAAGCATTTAAATTTAAAACTGGTTTAACAAAAACCAGTATTGTATACACTGCATTAAAAATAATACTTAGATTTATTGCTAAAACAAAGTCAAGCCAAAATAAAATCAACTGAATGAAAAAAGTCATTAATACGCTACAACAAAAACTTAACTAACCCAGTCAAGCTTATATTATGTACTGCATAATATACAGTCAGCGTCAAAAAAAAGTGTAAAAAAAATAGTTCAACATTTAAGCACTAATAGATCTTAAAAGAGAGATGGAACAAAAAAATTACTTGCAGTCTTTTAAAGTGCATTGAGTAAATGTTGATTTCGACAAAAACAAAAATTCTCTTCATTCTCGTTCAACTTGAAATTTTCAAAAAAGAATGCTAATGGTCCGATTTTGCGCATCAAAACAAAGTGTACACTCTCACAATCTTTAAGTATTCTCTTGTCATAACAGTATTTTTTCAACTAATTATATTTGGTTTTGTTGCATTAGCATTGCTTATATTCAGTAGTATTCATGCCAATGATCTGTGCGGTTATAATTATTGCAATAATAACATTTTTACTAATATTCAACATGGGCAAGCAAACAACAATAGAAACACGTACTTTAGTCGTAAAATTAGCAGCTCAAGGCAAATCTTTCAGGGAAATTGCTAGTATTATCGACAAAAGTCATAATACTGTAAAAAAAATTCTAGACAAATTCAAAAACTTGAGAAGTGTAGAAGATCTTCTCCGTTCCGGCAGGCCACAAATTTTGTCAGGCGTGGACAAAAGAGCGATAGTGTAAAGGGTTAGGACAAATTCATATGAAAGTGCAGTCAGAATAGCGGAGGAACTCACAGAAACATTCGGAGCAGGAATAAGTGCCAGTACCGTTCGCAGTGCTCTGCATGAAAATGGCTACATGGTAGAGTTCCAAGAAAAAAGCCACTTATTTCTAAACGGAACCAAAAGAAGCGTCTGGAGTATGCAAAAAAGCATAAATCTGAAGACATTATTTTTTGGAATAACTGTTTATTCAGTGACGAGTGTAAAATAGAAATTTTTGGAAGGAAAGCTGTACCGAAAATATGGAGAGATAAAAATAAAGCGATTGAAGAACAGAACGTAGCCAAGACTGTAAAGCACGGTGGTGGCTCAGTCATGGTATGGGGGTGTATGGCAGCAAGTGGTGTTGAAAATCTTGTGTTCATAGATAGTACTATGAACAGCACAGATTATCTCAACATTTTAAAAGAAAATTTGCAGAAAAGTGTCGAGAAATTATGCTTAGCATCAAATTGGGTCTTTCAGCAAGATATCGTCCCTAAGCATACCGCACGGATTGTTAAAGATTTGCTGCTATACAGAATTCCAAAGCAGTTAGATCACCCTTCCCAATCACCTGACTTGAATCCTATCGAGCACTTATGGGAACATCTCGACCGGCAGATCCGAAACCGCAGTATTAGTGGCAAAGAATCCTTGGCATAATATTCCGGCCGCAGTAACAAAAACTCTGGTTGAATCCATGCCCAGACGACTTGCTGCAGTTATTATAGCTAAAGGAAAGCAAACAAAATATTGATTTTAAAAAAATTTTGTAGTTTTTTCAATAATTTTTATATATGTACACTTTCTTTTGATGCGTAATATTAAGCATTTTTGCAATCAAGTAATAATTTTATGTTCCAGAAAAAAGAAATTAATTTTTTGTTTTGGTTAAAAAAAACTACATTTAAATACACTTTTGAAAAATTAAAGGTATTTATTGTTTCATTCTTTTTTCAAGATATAGTAGTTCGTAAATGTTGAACCATTTGCTGTACACTTTCTTTTGAAGCTGACTGTATATACACCAACATACAGACAAAGTTGTAAATTTTAATTGAAAACAAAACCAGCTACATTTAAAATAACAATAAATATAATGCTTAAACTGGAAATGTCAAAGTGACAGCTTACCTGGTGGGCGTGCGTCTGAGACTCATGCGTGCCCAGTTGTCGCGCGGAATGATGTTTAAATCGTCGACGCTGTAAGTGGAAGAAGAGAAGAAAACATTGAGCGGTCAATAAATTAAGAGGCAATACAGCACAAAGTATAAAACAATAACAATAAAATTAAGAGTCACTGAATTACAAACAGCCATATTTTGTAGTTGGAGACAAAACAAATATGGCGATTTGACTAAATTAAACAAACATTTAATAACAATGACTTTACTTTTGTAAGCTTATTTTTCATATAACATGACTTCCTTCAAACTAGTCACGCTGACTTACTTATTTGGCGTGGAGTTGCCATGTGGTGCCAGTTCCAGCTCCACACCGGCACTGCCATTTGAATTGTTGTTGCCGTCGTTGGCTATTAAGTTATTGGGGTTAAGCACACTGTTGTTGTTGCTGCTGCTGCCTGCATGATGATGAGTTACACGTATAGCAACGCCACCACCCTCGACTTCACCGTAGCCCTCAAAGGATTCACCATCGGAAAGTGAGGAACACTGAGATTTTGGTGCATCCGCTGTTGAAGAGAAAACATTAAGCTAGAACTTAGTGACAGAAAGCAAAAAAAAATTACACACCTGTGCTGGACGGTGGGCTCGATGGTGTTGGACTCGAATCGCCTGAATCTGCCTCAGTATATAAAAAAGATGTGTCCACCTTGCCAGACTTAATGCTAGGCATTGGTGCCATCTTAGTTCAAGCGACTTAACAGCGCAACGACAGCAAATAACAGAAAAAAGCGGCAGCTGAAAATAGTAATATAAAAAAAAAAATAGTTATAAATAATTTTGAAATCAAAAAATAATAAACAAAACAAAACAAATTAATTTTGTCAATGGCAGCAAATGAAACTGAAAAAGTTTAACTACGTTGCAATCAGTTGGTAAGCCAAGACAATGAAAAAACACTTAATAATCATGGCCTAAATATAGCTAAGAGCAGAAAGTAAGGCGACACGAATGTAAATTATTCTTATCAGCTAAATATCATTAAAGCCAAATTTGAGGCAGACCATGACATAGAAAAAAGAACGCTGTGACACGTGTGTTCCAGCAAAAACGAACTAGAACCTTAAGACTAACATAAGGACAGCAACGCAGTTTGAGTCAAATGAGTCAGTTTTTATAAAAATAAATCTTCAAGCCAGTTAGTCTTAACCTAACTAGGAGAACAATTAGTGCCCAAAGTAACTAAATACAAAAAAATTTGAAGAAAAGATTGTTTTAACTGATGCCTTTTGATGTGACACGTAATAAAATACAGTAGTGATCAAAACATTTACTACCGAAGCTGTATATGCATGCACTCCTTATATACTTACCAGCTTAAAACGAGCTTTCGAACGAAGTTGTTTTTATTATTAAATATGTACTCTTCCAAAATTAACAAATAAAAATAAAATAAAACGAAAAGTAAACGATTATAAATCAAAAAGCATTATTTATAAAAGTTGTCATATTTTAAGCTATTTTTTTTATTGTATTGAAACATTTGCACAAAGCACTGCTTAACAAAGTACAACTGCTATATCAAAAAGCACTAAATCTAAGCCTGCAACACTGGTGCCCAGATCGACGCTGCATTAAACGAGAATAAGAGAAAAAAGTTCACGATTGGACAATAACAACAAATAAAGCTCTCTGTACACGTATGCATGTTCTACCACGCTGTTTTTTTCTGTAAAGCAAAGTACCGCTATTGCAGCAGCAACGCTGTGTTGTGCAGTTATAAATAAGTCAGTTTAATTCATGAACTCGGTGAAGATGGGTGAAAATTCAATTAAACAATACTTTCAAGACAATGTTTCAAAACGCACAAATCATTCTGTTGTAGTTAATTCTGAAGAAAGTAGTAGTGAACCTAAAATTTCTAAATGAGGACCTTCCAATAAGAGTGGTGAGTTTTTTTGCATACAGTGGCTCACAGCTTATTTTATGTAGTGCTATTTTTTAACTATGGAAAACTGTATACTACTGTAAACTAAAAAGGGAATCATCAAATTTTGAGATAAGGGCTAAGAAAAGCATTCATATTGATCATAATAAATAAAGCAAAGTACAGAGAAATTGGTTCTGACACAAGCTTTAGATCGAAAAAACCGTTTGCGCAGAAAAAATGCAGGTCACAGCTTATTTCATGCAGATGCTTGTCTTCACTTTGGTGGCAGTGTGTTGCGCTGTGTAACGGAACTTTCGTTTTCTATGTTCTCTTTGAAGTATTAGCAATCATCTGTAGTTACATGTACAACGATGTAAACAGAAGGATATTTTGAAAAAAATTAATCGTCGAACGAAAATTAAGCAGGAAGAATTGCCATTAAATCCTTTTAAAAATCACTAAAGCCAGCGAAAAATTGCTCAATTTTTTTATTTTGAGTCCCGCTACTGTGTATATCATCATTGAACGCTTCGTTCGTGAAAATCTAGTTCAATTCAATAGCAGAAATGCGCCAAGCAAAATTTTTAACCAGGCCGATGAACGATTTATTGTACATAAAATCAAGATCCTAGAGGTCCAAGCCTAGTCATGGAGATACAGCAAGGGCTTGGTAAGTCGTGCAGTGCCTAAAATGTCCACCGCGAGCTTCGAGATCACTACTTTAATGGTCGCGTAGCCATAAAAAAGTTCTTTATAAGTAAAACAAAAAAAAAAACAGGCTGAATCGACTTGCTTTTGCTAAGGAGCACACCAATAAAACTTCGGACTTCTGGAAAAGCATTACATTCTCGAACGAGTCTAAATTTAACATCTTTGGCTCTGATAGTATGCCATACGTATGACGGATGCCTAATATTGAGCACCAAAAAGAAAATTAAAAAGCTACAGTGAAGCATGGTGGTGGTAGCTTATTGACTTGGGCCTGTTTGTCGTCAGCTGGGGCTAAAAATTTGGAGTTCATTGAAGGTTACATGGAAAAAATCTTATAAAGGGTGGTTAAATTTTAAGGGCCGATGTTGAATGTAAACCACACCTAAACGTCAAGTTTTTTCTGCCTTTCATTTGGCATTTCTCAATTTCAGACTAACTCAATTTGAACCATGGAAAGATACACAATCGAGCAACGTTTTATAGTTATTCAGGCTTATTATGAAAATGGGCGTTCAAATCAAAATGCATATCGTGCATTTCGTGATTTTTTTCGGTCAATTTAATCGTCCAAATGTGCGTACAATCGGAAAAATCGTGCAAAAATTTGAGCAAACCGGGTCGTACTGCAGAAAATATTCCTGCTGTTCACTATAGTGTGGCTGAAGAGCCGTCCACCTCAACTCGTCATCGTGTCCAACAATTGCACCTCTCACGCTCGTCGTTGATGAACATTATGCATAAAGACTTGCATTTACACGCTTACAAGGTGCAATTGAGTCAAGAACTTAAGCCTCTTGACCATTTCAAGCGTCGTCAATGGTCAGAATGGTGGCAAGAAATGGCAACAGTGGATGATCAATTTTCGGAGAAACTCATCTTCAGTGATGAGGCACATTTTCACCTCAGTGGATTCGATAATCTAAGAGTGATTGTCGAAAAACCAATGCACCCACAAAGAGTGACTGTTTGGTGAAGTTTATGGGCTGGCGGCATCATCGGGCCGTATTTTTTCCAAAATAAGGCCGGTCAGGCAGTTACTGTGAATGGTGTTCGCTATCATGAGATGATAACGAACTTTTTATGGCCCGAATTGGAAGATATGAATGTGGACGATATGTGGTTTCAACAGGACGGTACCGCTTGCCACACAGCTAACGAAACAATGGCTCTTTTGCGCGACAAATTCAATGGCCGTGTTATCTCACGTGGTGGCGATGTCAATTTGCCGCCAAGATCATGTGACTTGACACCGTTAGACTTCTTTCTTTGGGGTTATTTGAAGGAAAAGGTGTTCGTCGATAAGTCGTCAGCAACAATCCAAGAGCTAAAGGATTAGATAATTCAGCACATTAACGGCATAGAACCTCACTTATGCCTCAGCGTCACCGAAAATTTGGACCATCGGATTGAGATGTTCCGCCGAGATCGCAGCGGCCATTTGGCCGATATTTTGTGCCATACATAATTAACCCATACCAGTATTATCATAATAAAAAGAAATGACAATAATTTTCTAAATAATTTGTGTTTTATTCAAAATCAATATTGGCCCTTAAAATTGAACCACCCTTTATATCTCAATATTTTAAAACAAATTTGCATCAGAGTGCAGCGAATCTTGGAATACTGAACGCATTCCGTTTCTACCAGGACAACGAGCCAAAGCATTAATCTGGCATTGTGTGGGCTTAGTTGACACTGTTTAAAAATAATATCTAAAATTAAAAATAATAGTCGGTAGATTTCGGGCATTTATCAGTTCAGTTTCAATTAAATTAAGACAAATGAGTAGAAGACCAAAAGAAACCACTTCCGAAGAAACAAAAATTATTTCCAAATTGCGTGAGGAAGGAAAAACTCTCAAGGAAATTGCTGGCAGCGTTTGAAGAAGTATTTCTACTATACACAACATTTTAGCGAGAAACACGTTCCGTAATTCTCAACGCCCCGTCAGACCAGCAAAACTAGGCATTCGAGACAAGCCGGTTATCGTACGAAAAATTAAAAAATAATCCCGATCTTCAGCAGTGGAAATAAACTGTAGCCTCGCTGAATATAATGGAGTACACGTAAGTGACGAAACTGTTCAAAGAATACTTAGATGTGCCGGCTATAATGGCATCGATGTTTGATCGTCATCACTGTTAATGTCATCACTCTTAAGGCTTGCACTTTTATTGTGTTTCTTCTAATTTCTGATTCAGCTACCAGCCAAGTAGAAAACATACCAACGTTTCCCATAAGGGTGGTACCAGTTAGGGGGTAGGCGTGTTGAGAATAAATGTTAAAGGGCAAAAAAAAAATAGGACCAGCTCATATATTTTACCCCTGTAGGGATTAATGCTGGAGAGATATGAATTGTAATCGACAGTGTTTCTTGTATGAGGACCCCCAGTGGCAGCCGTGGCGTAGAGGGTAGAGAGATACGCCAGAGAACCCAGATTCAAATCCCATCTGAATCAGAAAATTGTTTTCAATTGAATTAATTTTTCTGTTCGGCCGTCACCTCTCTGCAGTCAATGGCAAACCTCAGAGATGAGGTTAAGATTAACAAGTGCGCCTGCGGTTAGGCTTAAGCAACTTGGGTTATCCAAAACCTAGGGTAATAGTTCAGGAAACAGACAACCATGAACTGTGTGTTGAACCACAACACGGACCCGTTTATGTTTTAACAAGTAAAACATACGGGGCATCCGGTGTGGCAACACGAACATGGAAGCTGTTTCACAAAGACAAAGCATCACCCAGTGCCCTGCTGATAAGGAGCATTATGTAATAAATTACATCTACTGGTGGAGACGAGACCTACCCAATCTCTTGCATATTAAGACGTATATGCCAGCCCGGTACCATCGTACCATTGTGCGAGCCTGCCGGTCAATCTAGACCTCGAGACTCCCCGAAGGGCCTGCCCACGACAGTCATCTGGGCAACTCGATCCCGTCAGATGAGGATCCACAACATCCCCGCAAAAAGACCAAGAATACACAAATGAATTATGAAAAAGTGCATTCTTACACATGACTGTGCTCAATGAGCACTTAAGGGATAGTCTATCAATTTGCTGTTGCCGACTCAGCTGAAAACTATTGCACATGACTGGTACCTACTCTGGAGGACCTTTGCAATTGCCACTCTTACTCTGGCCGTTCGGATTTCACCATCCAGACATAGAGTATTGGCCATTGTTCTCAGGGACTGCCGTGCTCAGTATGTGAACGCTTAGTTAAACAACCATTTCTACACTTCCCTCAGTGACTGCCGTGCCAGTTTGAGGGTACGAGTCAAACTCATGACTAGCAATCCACTTTGGAAATCCGAAGAGCCGACACTATTATGCACGCATGTCGACACTTTACAACTGTTGCAACACGCCCATTTAAGGTATCCATGCGGTGGATAGATAGGGTCTACCCCGTCTGACGGGTAAAGACTGTCCCCGTACTAACAAGTTTTCAGGTCAATTGATATACCTTCGCAGGCTTGTTTCATATCGATATACCGAATATGACCTGCTACCAAGATGGGCGCCACCCCGAGCTCTTGGTTGACCCTATCAGTTTTTCCGTTTGCAGGACGTATCCTACAAAAAACCCTCCTCCTTTATCCTGGAAACCTCAGAGAGTAAAAACTGCCCTGAAAAGCTTCTTGAGAACATACAGTCGTTCGGAGTCGGCATGTGTTTCTTGTATGGGGACCCCCAGTGGCGACCATGGCGTAGTAGGTAGAGTGTGTGGCTCATATGCCAGAGAACCCAGGTTCAAATCCCATCTGAACCAAAAAATTGTTATCAATTGAATTAAATTTTCTGTTCGGCCATCACCTCTCTGCAGACAAAGGCAAGCCTCAGAGTGCACATAAAGAACATAAAGCCGTTCGGAGTCGGCATAAAGCATGTAGGTCCAGTTCTTGATCATTTGTGTTCAAACATTTCACAACACACACAAGACAATTGATCATAATAAGCTCGGTCAAAGTCCTTTCAAGGGCTGAAATTGCCATTTTTTTTTTCTCTTCTCTCGTATGGTGACCCCTAGAAGGATGGTAGACAGAGGTCAAGAGTTTTAAAAATAAATTGTTTAAGTGGAAAAAAATTTGACATTTTCGGCACTCTTAAATTAACTCTTTTTGTTTTATTATTCGGACTGAAATGCCCGTCAAAAATAAAGCTTATTTTGTTTTGGAAATGAGGAAAAAAATTAACTATTTTGATACTGATATTATAAAGAAGAAAAGTCGTGATTGTTTCCGAATTTGACAAACTTTCAAATTATTTATAAAATATCAAAATAGTGAAGTTATTAATTGGAGAAATTATTTGATTACTTTTTTGCATGGAATGTTGTCGTAGTTTTCCTACTATTTTGGTTTGAACATAATTATTGATAGAAATTTTTAAATGTTATGGCAGATGTTCATTTACGAGAAATTTTTACCTACTAATATGATAAAAAATGATTCTTTTTCGACTTAAAATAAGTTTTTTGTGAATTTCGCAAAAGAAGTACAATTTTTATTTATGGGAACAGTTTTCACGAATTTAATCTTCTATAGCAAACATTTTTAATCGACAAAATAAACAATCAAAAAAAAAAAAAAATTCTACCCAAAAGCGTTCGCAAAACTGTCATCTTCCGCAAAACCTTCGCTTATGGTTCAGTAGGTAGTTTCCAAAAAGTAACAAAAACTTTTCTGACTTCTTTTATAAAACGAATTTTATATCATTATTTATGATTAATGTTGATTTCGGCACGGAAATTCATATTGATTTCGGTTATTTCTTTTCTTCTAACCTCGATGTGGTTTCCGCTTTCTTTGTTTTCATTCAAAAATAAACGTAATGGATAAATAATTTCTTGTACAACTTCGTTCAACATAAGCTTGTCTCGTCATTGAGTAGTAATTATTTTGTGTGTTTTCATTCGAAACATGAGTAAAGTAGTAGTAAATATTAATTAGTTGCTTGTACAAGATATGGATAAATGATACATTAACGTTGCATTAATATACGAACAAACGTTTAGCTAGATGAACAAAAGACAACAGAGAGAGAGAGAGAGAGAGAGATAGAGCAAAAAACCATGTAACTAACTTAAAAAAAAAGAAAGTCCAAAAGTAGATGTTGGTTGTACATTTGTACAACTAATGGAAGTTATGAGTTCATTAACACTTAATTATATAAATAAATATATTGATTTCAATCGCTAATAATAATAATGCAATGCATTTTATTATGATCGATAATTTCAAATTACATGCTTAACAAGCAACAAATTCTGATTTTCTGAACTGGCTTTTCTTCGCCTAAATTGGCCCTTATAAATAGCTGTTTGAGCCATTTTATGATTATGGCTATTTAATAATTTTGTTGATGCAATTCTGTATTTGTTCCCGAACAAATTCGTGAGAAGCATAAAACTGTGGTTTTCTCAGCAAACATTGAGCTTAGATTATTTATTTTTTTTTTTTTAACCAACTGTTTTTGTTTCTATTGTTTTCTGTTAACTTAAACCACGCTAAAAAGTCATCATCAGCTACTCTAACTGTTTTTTTTTTTTTACTAGCATTTGAAACTAAGGCGCGAATATATATCGCCATATTGTAATTATCTGCAGCGCCATCTGTACCAACAATCAAAATGCTATGCTTGCAAAACAAGAAAAAAAATTAATGCTACTTCACAGTGCAGCACCCAACTAGTAATTCAAGCTTAAGTTTTACTCTAGCGCATTCATTGGATGCAGCTTTTCTCAGCTGCTAAGCGCATCCATTGGATAGATGTAACATGAAACTTTTTAACTTTGGTTGCGCTTTTCTGCATCTTCTGCTGCTGCGGTTGGCTTTATTTATTTGTGCTTTAAATTGCTTTTGTTTTACTTTGGTTTCATTTCTGCTCATAATTGCAATAATTGCATTGCGGCATTTTTTTTCATTTTTTTTTTCTTGCCAACTGCTACTGTTTTTCATTTCATTTATTTTTTCTCTTTATTTTTTTTATTTTTTTGCAACTGCAGTTCTTTTTGTCAGAGTCCATAAGCAATGATTATGTTTCTTTCCATCAGCATCGTGATAAAATTGTTGCAATTTTGCCCTTTGTAACTACTTTTAACGGAAATAATTATAGATTGCTTCCATTAAACGGGGGTTTTTTTTTTGTTTTGGAAATCTATGGGAGCATGCGTATTCTCATATATTACTTTAAAGATAATTATAAAAAATGGTTACATTAAAATAATCTCCAGAGTTGAGGAGCACCAGTTGAGCTGAGTTTGAGAAACCTTTAGAAAAGAATGATTTGCACAATTAAAACCTCCTTTAAACTAGTATCGCATATGAGAATTCTTATTTCAAGAATTAAATCTTTGAGTAAAAAGAAGAAACATACACTCAGGGAAAAATCGCAACTTAAAATTAAAGAATATCGTGTCAATTAACCAATGTAACATTTTTAAAAAAACGTCTTTAAATTCACATTGAAAACCTTTAAATCAAATATTAAAACATTTTGATCTTCAATTAGAAGTGGAAAACTTCAAAATAATGATGATCCACTTTTGTTATTATTCATTAAAGTGTATCCACTTTGAAAATAAGTTTAAACATTAAATTTTTTATTTAAATTATCAGTAGTGAAATTATTAGTAGTGAAAACGAAGTTGAAAATATTTTTCATGTACTTCTGCTCGGAGCACTCATACGTGAGCATGCTCCTTATATAAGCATCCTTTGTCACCTCAAGCATATCCTTGTAGGTCAGTTGATCAATCTCGGCTTTGCCAATAATTGGACGTCCCAGAATGTTCAATCTTATGCTTGCCACCGCCGCACTGTGGCTCAAAAATTAATTCTAATGGCCAAATTTTTGCGCCATTCTGTAGTGAATATATCCAAAGTTAGGTAGCCAAAAATTTAGGTCAAAATATCTAAAATTGTGGGCGTGGCATTCGGTTAAACACAACTGGTGTTGCTAATTTCAGAAAAAGGTGAGTTTTTTATTTTTTTATCGGAAATGAATTGACATTGCTCGCAAACTATAATCAATAGAGGGTTGAATTTTTTTGTTAGGTTAGTTGGACTATTATCGTGTTAAATTATTGTGTGAAGTTGTAGCTGTACTATTTATATTTTGGGTGTTACGAAATATTTTCAAAATGACTGTTTTTTGTATTGTATTTTTGTATTTTAACTTTAGTGGAATAGAACTTCTAAGGATCGAAACGGATCAAAAAATTAAAGCATCCAGTTAAAGGTGAAAGTCTCTTCTTTCACCCCATATATACTTTTATACCCCCCACGATACCACCGTAGAAGCTTTTTTCGTTTTACTGAAACTATTCACACAAATATTCGAATGACGCTTATTTAAATGCTTCCCTTTAAGTATGCAATGATGTATTCTATTTAAACTTTAGATAAATAAATTGATTCGAAAATCATGGAGAAATTCAGTTATGCTGAGGAGCATTTAAGAAACAAAAAACAGAAAGATGTTCTAAGCCACGTTCAAAGAAAAATAAACTTCGAAATACCATTGCATAGAAGAGAACTTATCTGTTTTCGTCAAAAAATTTCAAAAAGCGCTACAGCCAGCATAACTACACCAAAGAAAGATTTTATAAACATAACGAAAAACGGCTGGAATGCGAGATTACTGTGCGGAGAGCTTCAAAAACTACCGACAAAATCATTACACCACAACGCTTGCTACAATCATTTAAAGAAAATGAGTTGAAGCAATATGGGAACTGCAAGTTAATTATTTTTTGCAAATGGGGATGTGATGGTTCTTCCGGACAAAAACAATACAAGCAATTGTTATGCGAAAATACCTTGAACACGGATATGTTCATAGTGTCATTTGTACCATTGCGAATAAAAACGATTTTGGAAGACCCAGAGCCATCGACCAGCACAACGCACACCAGAGATATTTGGAAAAATCGGACACCATCTTTCACGAAATACTGCAGGCCCATTAAAATTGAATTCAAAAAGGAAACCCAGGATACCATTAAGAAAGAAGTAAGCGATATCAGAGCCCAAATTGCACAGCTTCATCCACTACAAATAGAAATTAACGGACAGAAAATCGAAGTAAGCTACCAATTAGTGCTTACAATGATTGATGGGAAAGTAGGCCAGGCTTTGACTCAAACAATGGGTTCAGTCAATTAAACCAAGCCAATTAAACCAAGTCCCAAACAAATCAATAGATTATACTGATGCATATGAATTCGGATTATTTATGGAACACATACTGAAAATCAGTAACGATTTGGAATTCGGACCTACAGGATCAGTAAGAAACAACGACACAAACAAGGAGTTACGAAGTTTAAAAAAGAAACATGTCCAAGACATATATCGAAAAAATGGATTAGTTATAGATCAGCCAAAACAAGGTTCAGGCAATACAAATGATGGAAACACAGCCAGAAGATTCTTCTGAGATCCGGAAAGAGCATGTGAAATAACAGGAGTTGACTTAAACCTTATTTCCAGGTTTAAAATAATCATTGAAGTACTTGCATGTAATGAGAAAAATTGACGCGAAAAAATTTGGTGATTACGCTAAGGAAAATGCAAAAATATATATATACAACGAAATACTCATGGAGAAATATGTCTGCAACAGTTCACAAAATCATTTATCATGGAGAAGATGTCTTTAAATATCATTTAGTACAACTTGGAGATCTATCGAAGAAAGCTCGGGGAAAAAAGGAATAAGGATTACAGATTTTATAGAGAATACAACACCGGAAAATTTCACGAAATTATACAAATGAAGATCTTTTTAATAAATTATTGGCAACGTTAGATCCGTTCATCTCTAGCATGCGACATCAATGGAAAGTGGAATATCTGAACTTAGATAAAGAAGCGAAAGAGCTACTATAGGGTGAAAATAGTTCAGAACTGAGTACGGAATATTTGCAAGAAATATTCCAACCAAATAAATAATAATTAGAATATGATTTTTCTTGTTTTAGTAAGATATATATAATATTAGAAAGAAAAATTAAAAACAAAAAATTAAATAAAATGTTTTATTTATCAACATATGACTTTTTTTAATAAATAGAAAAGATTAAAAACATAAGAAAAGCATAATTTCATAATAAGAGTTTAAAATTTTAAAAGTTCAACTTTGACCTTGTATTAAGTAATAAGTACTCAATCGATTTCAACAAAATTTTAAACACAATAAATTCAAGGAATTATCCGTCAGTTCAAATATCTCAATTGGTTCAAAAGTTATAGAATTTTGGTCAATGAAAACGTATTCTGAGCCACTTTGCGCCACGGCTGGCTCGGACGTAATCTAATCCGGAGGTCCAATCTTCAATCACTTTTTCCAACATTTGTGGCCATATATCGGCAATTACGCGGCGAATGTTGTCCTCCAAGTGGTCGATCGTTTCGTGCTTATCGGCGTAGACTAACCACTTCACATATCCCCACAGAAAATAGTCTCACAGGCGGCTTTAAATCTCACGATCTTGGAGGCCAATTCACGGGTCCGTAACGTGAAATTATGCGGTTACCAAACGTTTCCTTCAGTAAATCAATTGTGGCACGAGCTGTGTGACTTGTTGCGCCGTCTTGTTGAAACCACAGCTCCTGCACATCATGGTTGTTCAGTTGAGGAACGAAAAAGCCAGTAATCATGGCTCTATAGCGGTCACTATTGACTGAAACGTTCTGGCGAACATCGTTTTTAAAGAAGTAAGGACCAATGATTCCACCAGCCCTTAAAGCACATCAGTCAGTTTTTCTGAATGTAACGGTATCTCAACATACACTTGTGGATTATCTTCACTCCAAATACCGCAGTTTTCTTTAGCCATTCAACCAAAAGTAAGCTTCATCGCTAAACAAAATTCTCTTATGAAAATCGGGATCAACGGCAATCTTGTTTTGGGCCCATTCACCGAATCTAGCTAGGTGATCGTGTGGCTTAAATTCCTGCACGAGTTAAGTAAAGTGGCACGAGTAAAGTGGATGGACACACATCCAATTCCTGTGCACGATGCTTGATAGACTAATTTGGGCCTTCCTCTACGTTACGCTCTACAGTAGCAATGGCTTCTTCCGTACGCACTGTATGACGTCTCTGTGGATGCGTATTATCATTTAAAGTAAGCGTGGTGAGAAAACGGTCCATAGTTAGTCGAATTAATTGCTCTGATGGACGATTATGTTAACCGTAAAATGGACGTAGCTCGCGTTACGTATTTCGAACTTACTTACTTACTTAGGTGGCCGTAACAACCCGTGTCCGGGTTTCGGCCGACCTCATCAGCCCTCGACCGGCACCTCAGCTTTGCGCCCGCCTTCTCCAATCGGATACACCAAGTGCGGTTAGGGCTTCCTCAGCCTGGTCCATCCATCGGAGGCATGGTCTACCTCGTCGTCGTTGACCAGCGACCATGGCCTCGAGCACCTTTTTCGCTGGAGCTTCGTCGTCCATACGATGGACATAACCCAGCCAGCGTAGTCGCTGCACAGTTATACACCGAACTACGTCAATGTCTTCGTAGAGCTGTATGTCGTGGTTCATTCGGATGCGATTGTCATCGCCGACTCGAACAGGACCGAAGATTTTGCGAAGAACTTTTCTCTCGAACACCCCCAGAGCGGCTGCGTCAGTTTGCAAAACTACTCATGGCTCAGCGCCATAAACACAAGCACAGGTAGAACGAGCGTCTTGTAGAGTGTTAGTTTTTTCGATCGAGAGAGGGCTCTGGAACTTAGTTGCTTACTGAGCCCGTAGTAGCACCTATTAGCAATTAATGTTCTTCGCTTTATCTCCAGGCAGACTTCGTTTTTGTTAGTAATGGCGGTGCCCAGGTATACAAACTCCTTGACTACTTCAAAGTTATAGCTGCCGGATAAAACGTGGGAGTCTAAACGCCGCGCTTCCTTTGTTTGTAGACAGCATATACTTTTTTAACCCTCATTTATCGTCAAAACCACTTTGACTGATTCGTTCTCGATAGCGGCCAAAGCAGCGGTAACATCTCTCTTGGTTCTGCCGACAATATCAATATCATCAGCGTACGCAAGGAGCTGGATACCTTTACAGAAAATGGTGCCATTACGATGCACACCGGCCTTTCTTACGATCCCCTCCATGATGATGTTGAAGAGATGGCAAGACAGTGCATCGCCTTGCCTGAAACCTCTTTCGGTATTGAAGGTTCCGGAGAGGTCATTTCCTACCTTGACGGAGCTGCGTGTGTTGCTCAACGTCATTCTGCAAAGTCTAATCAACTTTGCAGGTATACCGAACTCAGACATTGTTGCGTATAGGCAATCCCTTCTCGGGCTATCGAACGCAGCTTTAAAATCGACAAAGAGATGGTGTGTGTCAATTTGATTTTCGTGGGTTTTCTCCAGGATTTGTCGTAGCATGAAAATCTGGTCTATGGTGGACTTTCCAGGTCGAAAGCCACACTGATAAGGTCCAATCAGTGTTTTTGTAATCGGTTTTAATCTTTCACACAGTACGCTTGAGAGAACCTTAAATACGATGGAAATAAGACTGATACCTCTATAACTTGCGCAGATTGTTGGGTCTCCTTTCTTAAGTATAGGGCACAATAGATTTGTTGTGTTTAATGTTGACACCTGCCTTGAAGGCTTAATTCAACGTTGTTCCATGACAATTGGGACCGATACAAAGCGTCGGTCAGCGCCCCTTTGAGGATTCAAAGGTACCAAATTAGCTCCATGTTGTGATGACACTTCGCAACCCTTTGTGATGGTGGAGGCATATCTAAAACCTCTTCCATACGAAGGGGTATGGCGCCCGGTTTGAGAGTGCAAACCACACCGAGCTAGATAGCTATGCCCGCGATATGGGTGGTAAGCCACATCCACCCCGAAGACTCCCCGAAGGGCCAGCCCAATCCAGTCAGCCCAGTATATGCCAGCAGATGCCAGACATACACCGGGGGCCGCTGACTGTCCGTAGTACCAGTTTTAAAGTCCTTGGTCAGACCTCGTAGCACTAGCCCCGGCTACTCCCAGTTTTAGCCCATCACAGCTTTGGACTAGTCACCAATCAAAACACAAAAGCTCACAAGAAGGCGAACTGCCCCACACACACAAAACTCATTCACACCCAGGTTCCTCTCATACAAAAATGCATTTAAGGAACCATGCCCAGTCAACAGGAAACCCAGGCTTAAGCCGAAGCTAAAGTCCGGGCGTCCAGCGACAAACATCACATCACGTATAAAATTATACGTGACATGACCATTAGTACATGAACTCCATCTAGATTGCCATCTAGACCTCACACACTCAAACAACCTGACCTTCCGCTCACTCCCACTCAGACCGCTCACATCGGAATGCGAGACCCAGGTATAGGGCACAGTACGCTGAGGTTCCAATCGTCGGGCATGCTTTCTGCTAGCCATATTTTGCTAATGAGCTGATGCATGCGCCTTATCAATTCATCGCCGCCGGTTTTAAACAATTCAGCTGACAGGCCGTCAGTACCCGCTGATTTATTGTTTTTGAGTCGTTGGATAGCAACTCGAACCTCTTCATGTATAGATGGTGATACCATGATATCATATCACCACATATTTCGAACAGAACCATTATTTACATAATAAATTTGCACGATTTGGAAGCGTTGTTCAGGCGTCAGTCGATTCATGTAAAAATGCCAAACCAAAGTAAACACCAATCACTTGACAACTGACAAAAGGGCCGCCAGTTAAAACAGTATTGCCAACTTAAAGTTCTATACTTCTAAAAAAAAACACCTTTTAAAAAATAAATTAAGCTTTAATAAATATTAAGCTTTAATAAATATTAATATTAATAAAAATCACCTCTTTAAAAATAGATTAAGCTTTAATAAATATTAATATTAATATTAATACATATTCAAATTCAATGCTTTTCAATTATTAGAAAACATTTTTTGAGTTTCTTAATTTAATACTAAAATTTTTCTTTTTCTAATGTTCAGGGGGATAAACTGCCCCTCCTGCCCTACCCTCGCTACGCCCATGGTGATGTACCTCTAAATAATGGTTTAAATAAAAAATGTTATCCTTATTGTATTAATATCATCTAACCTTCATTACAAATGATCAAAAACTTATGCTGTATCTATTCAACTTTAAGTTTAAGTGTGTCTAATTTAGTTAAAATTGTGTTGAGTCTATATAATTTTTAAATTTTAACTACATCTCTTTATGACTTAAACTGCACCAGATCATTTTTCGACATCAATCATCGAAAAATATTTACTTCACATTTGAAAAATTTTTTTTTTTTGTATAGACTTGTTCAGTGTAGAATCCAACCAGCATGATTCGTAACTTGAACTAAGTATAAATCAGCAATATTGATTCTAATCAGCAGCTGTACTCTCCTAATTTCTAAGTCAGTCCCAGTCATCGAGAACATGTGTGCATGAACATATTGGATTCCATGAAATCACATCAGTATCTACACATTCTTACCTTGCAGATACCATTACTTCATCTAGAATTTTCAGCAGGTAGTAAAAAGTGTCTATGCCACTTCAGGAATGTTCGTTGACGCCTTCAATAATTGAACTCTTCTAAAGAATTTCTTATTACTGATGTTGAAGGTTATTATGTGTTACATGAACCTGATGCTGACAGCAGTTTTAATTATTTGCCGCACCAGAGAAAAAGTAAGGCCAGCTGACAGGAGGCGTAGAGCGCAACTAATGCCACAATTGTTAGAGTTGAGCTGCATTTGTTAAACATGTGGCTGTGGCCAGCTGACTAACATTTATAATGGAACAATTTTAATTTTGATTAAAATTAATTATGTTTCTCGAAACTTAAGTAGTTTCATGCTACAGTTAATAAACGGATATTACTTGAAAAACATATTAAAAATCACTTAAAATTCATTAAATGTTGCATAATAAATCATAAATATTGGAGAAATATGTGTATAGGGAAGAGCAAGAGTGGTGATAAACGGTGGAATGGTGGTGGTGGTGGTTTACTTGTGGGACTAATGACCCACACCAAATACAAACAGGAAAACCTGAAAATGGACAGAAATCACAGAGAAATAGTGGAACACAAAAAGAAAAATATAAAAGGTATTGGGAAGGTATCGCATAAATATAGCTATTGAAATTGTTTATTGAATAAAAGCACGTTTTATGCAGAGAGCTGCATAAGGTAAAAATATTGATTGCATAAATCGTGAATAAATGACTTACAACTTTATATATATATATACATATATAAAAATAGGCTAGAGAACTAAAAACGGTCAGCAACGACCTGGGCACAATGAGCTGAGAAAATAGCGCACATTAACGTATTACACGTGTTCATAGAAATTTCTAAAAATAGTACCTAATAATAAGTGACCCAAACTTATGAAGTAGACATAAAACAATTACTACTGATATGAATTTAACTACAGACATACTGACAGACTGATATCAGAATGCCGAAGATGACGATAATGATGATGATGGTGATGATAGCATAAAACTTAAATATCGAAATTGCGCTAATATAATTAAATTCAAGACAAGTTCAGGCTGCTATGTGCAAAGAGTCAACGGGGCCAGTCATAATTACACTGAAGTGAAGAAATAGTAGTATATGCAGATGATTGAAAAAGAATAACGTGTAGCTGTCAGAAGATAAAGAACAACAGATGTTCAATGGCACGCACACAAAATACAATTAAGAGATTATAAGTGAAAAATGCAGACCAACAACTAAGCAGAAAAAAAAAACAATATACAATCGAACAAATAAACACGTGTTTTACTCCTATACTTCTATCATCTATACTTCTATCTTTTATGCTTGATTTAATAAAAACAAAAAAATTTAATCATAGACTAGATTAATAGGGACTCTAGAGATTTCTTCGTTGCACTTGCAACGCCCCTTGTTATAAATAGCTCATTAAAAAAACAAAGCGTCCCCTTTTTTTTTAACAAAAACAAAAGATAAAAAAGCGTCATTCACCATAAATTGTAAAATTGCCTGTCTATAGGCCATATATATTTTATTTTATTTTTTTTTTTTTTTGTTAAAGAAAGAAAACTTGTTCGTTAGCACAAGAAAGGCAAAACAGCTAAAAAAAATTAGGTCATCGGGAGTTAACCACAAATAGTGAAAAAATCAAGCATACATGCACAAAGTGAAAAAACCAATAAAATAACTTCAAAATCAAAAGCAAATCATAACAAACAACGTTGAAATCTATACAATACATTCAGATAGCTAGATACAAAAAAAAAAAGAAAAAAAAACAATGAAAAAAGAAGCACAAAATCAATGAGCGACTAGGAGGATCTGAATATAAAGTTCAAACATTGCCTTAAATGATTTTAAATTTGAAAATGAAGAATATAATGCATAAACTTTTTAGTATGTTTGATACCATGAATGGCATTGAAAAAGCATAAAAAAGATAAATAAAAAACATAGATGAAAAAATGTACAAAAAAAGCTTAACAAAACATTCGAAATTAAACAATAAAGCAATTTTTTGAAGAAAATCATCAGCGTTGTAAAAAGCTGACTCATTTTGTGCATAGAAAAGGAACAGGTATAAATCACGCAGCCACTACATAATCCTAGATTAACAAATTTGTAGTGAGATTTATGGCTCTTTTAAGGAATTCTTATAAACTTTAGACAATTATCTAGTCGATATTATTAATGGCCTAATAGGCTGAGCTCTTCAAGAATGCAAGTGAAGAATAAAGTCATTTCTTGTTCATTCACGACTTATAATTACAAAAAAATGGTCAGATTTTCTTGTGAAAGCTATTGCATACCGTACGACTGAAAACACAATAAAAGTGCTGCTTTGATCATTTAAACTTTCATATAGCTTCAGGAGATAAAAGGACTAAAGGCCTTAGCAATCCATCATCGATCATATATTAAAGATACAAAAAAATCTTGAAGATGGTACCTTTAAAAAACAAAGGGGCATCTAATGTCTTCTTTTCGATGACAAAGTTGCTTTCAAGTTGAAATAAAACAATCGATAACTTTAGGAAATCAGTGATATTTTTACTTAGCAAGCAGATGAGCAAAACAGTGCAACAAGTCTAAGAGCTCGTTAACAATGCCAGCTGGTTGCTGTGCCGAGCCGAGCCGAGCCAAGCCGAGAAGGGAAAAGCTGAAAAACGCAGCAGACACAATCATATGAAATAAGCTTAAAGTGCAGGCAGATTAAAATGACTGGCTGGCACAGGGGTGCCGGAAGCGGGGAAAAGGAGGCGGTCACTCTTCCCCCGGTAAAAAATAAAGTGCTTGTGATAATATGGATTTTATAACAACAAAATAAAATTTTTTGCACATTTCAATTATTTTATTGAATTTCTCTGAAAATGTTTTTCAATATGATTCAAACTATTCAATTGAATAACGGCTACAAGCAACAACATATAAAAAAAAAACGAAATGGCCATTTCAGCCCTTGAAAGGACTTTGACCGAGCTTCTTATGCCCAATTGTGTTGTGTGTGATGTGAAATGTTTGCACACAAATGATCGAGAACTGGGCCTACATGTTTTACGCCGACTCCGAACGGCTTATGTTCTCAAGAAGCTTTTCATGGCATTTTTTACTCTCTGAGGTTTGCCATTGTCTGCAGAAAGGTGACGGCCGAACAGAAAAATTAATTCAATTGAAAAAATTTTCTGTGTCAGATGGAGGATTCGAACCTGGGTTCTCTGGCGTAAGAGTCACACACTCTACCCACTACGCCACGGCCGCCACTCAAGTGGCAACAACATATAAAGGATTAAAAATTGGCGATGCAAAAGTTGCATTACTAAATATGAACTCCAGAGGTTAACAATTGATTTGCGGTTTAAATAATATGTTAGAAAACGAATAGATTGTACTATTTTTTTGTGATTGTAGTGTCCAAACAAAGGTTAATAAAAAGCATTAAAATTTTACAAATATATCTAGTCTGATATAACCTAACTAATAATATATAAGAAAAGTTATTAACGAATCATTTTTTCGTTTCATATTGAAATAATATATTTATTTTGTTTTTACATGCTTTTATTCAACTTATTTTTATGTCAATCTTTTTGTAATATTTTATTGATATGTTCTTTTCCTTCATAATGACATTTTTAATAGGGTGAGACGGGGTAATGTGTATCATAGGGTGATATGTAACGCGACGATTTTTCATACAAATTGTTAACTTATGAGTGAATGAATAACTGCGATATGTTTATTTTGACAGCATTTAGTTTTTCATAAGTGTTTGAAGTAGGCAGACATACGTTTTATAAGTTGTTAAAAAGTGTAAGGAAAAATTTTTGTTCAAAAGCTTTTTTTAATTTACAAGATATAGCGTTTCGGACAAAATTTTCTTCAGATTCTAAAAGTGAGTAGGTGTAAAATTTGGAATTGTTGCGTATCTTTAAATACTCGTATAACCAAGATTTTACATTTTTTCAGGCTGTGGTATTAATCCATCAATGAGAAAAAAGTGACTTACATTGGGGTGATGTGTAACACTCGTGGTAGGGTGATGTGTAACACATCTTACACATTATAATTGCCATTAAAGAGGCAACAACGTCAAACTCTGAAATGCATTGACATCCACGGCATCGGCTCAGTTCATACTATTCCGCTCAGACTAAAATCCAGTCGTAATAGGAAGTCAATGAAAAGCTGTGTTCTACCACTCCACAAAAGCATTTACAGTTGCAGAAGGTGGCAATAAAGAGAAAAGTATGGAAAAGAAAACCAAACAAACGACAACGAAAGCTGCAAGCTCTCGGCCGCAAAACCGGCGCTCTTCGTCATCATCCGAAGAAGACCGAGATTTTTGCATGCTTTGTTGAGATTTCTTGCCAAAACATTTAAATCACAAAAATTCACTTGAATGCAACAAATGCCTTTTTTATTTTTTGTGAGCCATTTTATTTGTGAGAATTGTCACACCGATATATATAATAAATAGTAAAATTAAATGCATATATTATATTGAAGTTAACGATCAGTTTTTTAATTTTAACTTATATGTGTGTGTGTGTACATTGAGAATTAGATAGATTTTCGAGATATTGCTATTATTTCTTTAAGTTCTTATCATAATACTTTTACTAAACATAAAAAGTCAAAATATATATAAAAAGTAAAGTTCTTGGTCTTTAAATCAACATTTTGTTGGTGTTACACATCAACCCACCGATTTGAAAAAGATCAAAGAAACCATATTTGTAATTTTTGTTCTACTTCATGCATTTCTCAAAATATTCAACAGCTATGAAAACAGTCACTTCGAATTGTTTCTTCTGTAAGGAATATGCCTTAAAATCAATAAAAACTTCAATTTCTTAATACTTTTATTGGAGCAAATAAAAACGTGTTAGACATCACCCACATCAGGCTATAATAAAAAATGTTTTCATAAATACAAATTTTTTTTATTGTAAAAAATGTTCTGCCTCCCCCCCTCCCCCCAGTTGTACTGATCCCCCAGTTGAGATGAGCTTCCAGCGCCTATGGGCTGGCACTATACGCACTTTGGGCCTATTTCAAGTGATTGTATGTGCAGCATTTCTCAGCTTTCCTTCTCAGCTCGGCTCGGCACAGCAACCAGCTGGCAGTATAGGCGCACTCTTACTCTGGCGCTATAATTTTTCAGCAAAAATTTGAGATTTACGGTCGATCTGATAAAAGCGGTAGATCTTTCACAATAACCAATCTGCTTCAATGACATGTACCGATAAAACGCTTACTTGATAAAACTTTTTTTAACATTAAGGGGGTCTTCTCATTGAGCAACTTTTTTTTTTTTCAACTTTTTTTTTTGCATTTATTTATAGCTTGGGTAGTTGTGAATATGCCCCTAAAAAGATTTTTAGAAATTCGAAATACTTTAGAAGATACAGCCTTTTTTGTGAAGCAAGGTCTGATGGACAAGAAGGTGATGGAGGTAATAAAACCAGCTTACGAAGCGCTGTCGGCAGATAATTTGCTTGAAAGATGCCTTGGATCTGAAACTCAGAATTCCAATGAGTCCTACAATTCTGTTCTTTGGTCACTTTCGCCCAAACACATCAACTCAGGTGCACGCACCATCGAAGTGGCCAATTTCATTGCAACGTGCCTCTTCAACGACGGTTTTATACCCATACTTAAAATTATGGGTTTGATGGGTATTGCGATTGGCAAAAACGCATACGAATACGCACTATCTCGCAATGAAGACAGATTGAACCGATCAGAGACTCGAGCTGCGGCATCATCAAAAGCTGGCAGAACGGCTCGCAGAGCAGAGAGGGCAGCAGAAAGCAGTTTCTACGAAAAAGAGGAAGGTGGCCTGTATGGAGCTGGCATCGCCGACTAATATTTGTCAGTAAAAATAGTCAGCTCTTTAAACTGCATTTAAACATTTTTGATTTTTTTTTCGAACCCACGTTTTTCGAACTGGCGGCCATGATATCTCCAGTTCAACTGAACCGATTTTCATGAAACAAAGTGGAATCGACGCAGAATTGTCACCATTCTCGGGTGAACCTCGACCATAATTTTAAAAAATTTTTTACTATTTTTTTTTTTACACTAAACTTCAAAAAAAAAAACCCGAAATTGAAATTTTTTTTTGAATGGCCGCCATTTTGTCAAAAAAAATCACAAAATTAAGCTTGAGGTTCACCCGAGAATTACATCTATATTGATTATAACCCCGTTTTCTTTTTTCATTTCAGACACTCCGGAGACCCGGAATCGTGGCCGCCGTGACGACACCTTTTTTTTTCACCACCAACTTTGAAGTCTCATTACTTTTTGAACAGCCCACGTATCGAGGCAAAAAAAATTTTTTATTTACATTGAACCTTTTGTAATACAATAAATAAAAAAAGTTTTCAATTATTCTTTGCGTTTTCAAATAAGAATTTTTTTAAAAAGGGTCCAAAAAACGGGTTTTGAATGAGAAGACCGCCTTAAGCGAATAGAATACGATACTCCAGAAAAAATGTACCCCTGTTAAAATTATTAAACTATGCCGAATTGACCAATTGTTGAAAGAACCATCAAAACTTAAAACTTTTAAAACTTGCAAGAAACTAGATTGCAATGACTTCAATACAAGAAGTCCTTAAATCATTTTGGATTATAGAATGCATTCAAAAAAGTTGAAGTCATTGCTGGCTTCACTAAATTTTATACCGCTGTCATGACTTAAAAACTAAATTGTTGCATTCATTAATTCTTTTGAAAAGATTGCAATCACTGAAGTCTTTGAAGTCAATTTGAAGTAATTGAAGTTATATGATTGCAATCTCTAAAAATAAATGAAATCATGACCGAGAAAAATCATGATTGCCATATGATTTATATATTTATTTATATATTTTATTAGCTTAATTTGTACCGTTTCAAAAAAGAAAAAAATTAGCGAAAAATTGCAAAGAACATTTATTCGTTTTGTTTTTATGTTTTTTTTTTTTTTTAATAATTTGTTAATAATAATGTATTTATTATTTGAGTAAAAATATTAACAACTTGAATTTTGAAAACTTTTTTGAAAGACTTCAAAAGTTTTTGAATGCAATCAGAAGACTTCAATTGAATTAAAATTATTTCAACATTTCACTGATTGATGAATGTTAATTTCAACTGACTTAAAATAATTTTATTGACTTCAAATTGATTTCAATTGAATGCAATCAATGACTTCAAGGACCTCAACTTCAATCATAGTGAATGTATCAAAAGACTTCAACAAAAATGTTTGCGTATTGATTTCGAAGTCATGACATCAAAATGATTGCTAATGTTAAAAGTCATGAAGTCATGAAATCAAAAAATTATTGAATAACTTAAATGATTTTTTTGGCATTTTGTGCCAGTTTTTGGTTGAATGAATGCATTCTTTTACAACTCTGTTTTATATTTACATCTTGAAGTTATCTTGTTTTTTTGCAATCTAGGTACTTGGTACAAACTAGTACTTTCAAAATACCGTTTTTACATAATTCTGTAAGAGAGAAAATTTTTTTCTTTATATTTGTGTCTACTGAGTTAAGATTTTAAAAACAAACTTTTGCAAAAAACCAAATTATAGAAACATAAATTTACAAACAACCGAATTTTGTAAAATTAAAAAACTTACTATTGAATATTAAATCGAATTTTAAAACTCTAAAAAGTTTTTTATAAAGACTTTTGTTATATAAAAGCAGATTTTTGTATTAATTTTTTTCGAAAAGTAAGTGCATCATCACATACATAAATTCATTTAATAAGAGCAATTAACAACTGCTAATTTTCACTACATAAATAAACCATTTTCATTTATTTTTATATTTAACACATTTTCCTCTATTTTCTCTATGCAAATGTAGCGCACTCTGATTGCTGCTTTTACGTGTTTGTTTGTCTGTCTGTCTGTCTGCCTGTCCGTTGTCGTAAGGCACTGTTTGGAAGTGCTTTCAAATTTTCAAATTCTGCTCATGTCTTTTTCTAGGCGCTATTTTTAGTAGGACAGACAAAAATAGACATAAGACAAAAAAAAAAAAAATACATGGCACAACATGTCGACATCAATTTATGTCGCGTGAAGTTTCTGGCTTAAGCGAATGCAAAATTCGCTATACAGAGCGAGACTGCAGTTTTCTACAGTATAAGGTGAATATCTTATATATGAAAAAAAAAATTTTTTATTTTAACTACATATTTTTAATCAATAATTGTTAAACTCTCTACCCAAGCTCAAAACTTCTTAAGGTCAATTACCAGCCAGAAAAATACGCAAGCTTATAAACAGCTGTTATTTATTTATCAAAAAATACAAACAACCTTAAAAACAACTCGAATTGTAAGGTTTTTTGATCATTTAAAAAAAAAATAAAAAAAAAATTATTAAATAACCAGAAAAATCAGTGAAGGCTAACCGGATCTTAATGTTCAACATTCAAAAAAATGTTTACTCTGACATTTGCAATTGTCAAAAGAAAAAGCAACCCACATGCAGAAGGTCTTTTTTTTCTTTTTTGTCATTTCAACTGCGTACGTTTCACAACACTGAAATAAGTGTGACCATTAAAAACAATTAGGGCCAAACTATTTTTGGTTATAACATGAATTGAAGTGCCACACTTTAATTAAAGATCCATAAGTAAGGTTTTACGGTCTTGTCTTAAAATGCATGGAAGAAATTGTTTGCATTTTATTAACACATTTTGCTTAAATATACTCGTAATTATTGAAAAAAAATCCAAGCAAAATTTTTTTTTTTCTTTTTTATTCGAGCCCTAATTAATATACAGTAATTTTTTTTAAAATCTTGACGATCTAATCATAACCATCAAAAACTTGTTGAATATTAAGAGCAGAGATACTAGTTTTGGAAATAATAGATGAAAATAATTTGAGAAATTTGGTTTAAACATATAAAAACACGTAATTATGTTATAAATTGCTTATCTATAGCTATACTTCTATATCTATATCTATCTATATCTATACTATTATATAAAATTGAAGTGCACATTTTTTTTCCAAGTAAATTCCAAAAGTATGGGCTGATTTTTAGGAAATAAGTTTTAAAATGTCATATTTGTGGTACGGCACAGCATAGGGGTATTTTAATTTCGAAATTTTTTATAAAAAGTATGTTTTATTGAGGAATTAAGTCTTTTAAGAAATCATCCATTTAAGTTCTTGTTGCGAGAGTTTCAATAAAATCCATGTTGCTCTCTATAATGTTGCTGGTGCATTTTGTTTGACATGCATTGTCTTAAGAGCTGATGTCACACGGTGATCGTTTGAATGGCGATCAAAAGGTTTTGTTGTTGCTTTCAATAGAAACTTCCAAAGAACAGTAAGAGTGAGAACGGATAAGCACATTGTAGAACGATCAAAATTTGTTCATTTTTGAAGCCGTGTTTAGGACTTCTTCATGTGAAGTTTTTGCGCTCTGCCTCTCTGTACATTCATTTAGAGTAACAAAGAGAGTAACAAAAACGTGTTACCGCTCTTTGTTGATATAAAAAAAAACGTCCGTGGCGAAGCCGCGGATCACGGTGGCCTGCAAGTAGGCTATTATAAATCCAGTTTTCAAAATAACAGTTACATTTAACAATAAATATCTTGGCTCATGGGAATAGCGAGGGTATGGCAGGGGTGGCAGTTTGCCCCCTGAACATTAGAAAAATAAAAATTTTAGTATTGAATGAAGAAATTCAAAACATTTTTTCATATAATTAAAAAGCATAGAATTTATAAATATTTATTTAAGCTTAATTTATTTCTTATTACAAACTTACGGCTGACACATTTTTTCTTTATTGATCAGTCACATACAAAAAAATAGTTTTGTTCAGCACTGAGCAAAATCCTGGCTACGCCCATGCCTTGGTTTAAACTATAGTACAAGGGGACTCAAAAATGTTCGTGCAAATGGAGCTGGTTTATTTGTTTTTACAAAATTTAACGATGAAGATACGATTAACAATCATTTTACGATATTTATTTTTAAATTTCAGAAAGATTAATCACAATGGAGACAAGAAAAAGTAAAATAACTCATAAATGGTCGATAGATATTCCATTTGACGGCTTTCGGCGTCAACTCAAGCAATTAAAAATTATCAATGAATGCCAAATTGCAGGCTGAACATTTTTCTGCGCAAGACGAGTTACGAGAAGGTCGGCCCAAGGTTGATTTATAAGGTTGTCGCAAGGGAGAGAACGAGTTCCCATAATTGTCAAATCGAAGTTGACAGCTCATAGAAACTCTGCAAGTGCTCTCTTTTATCATCCGTTTTTCTTTCGGAGTCATTCGCAAAATTGGCTGGTTTTGACAATTATGGGTACTGAGAAGAGAGTGCGATCAGTCCTGCGACAACCTTATAAATCAACCTTGGGTCGGCCAAAATTTTCGACCGTTGAGAGAAATGTGGCCCTGGCCAAAACTAAAGTTGAGAAACATCCACGTTTGACACAAGAAATGATTGCTGACGAATGGGGCTTAAATGTCATTGGAATTGGCCCAGCACCATATTCTCCGGATCTGGTGCCTTGTGATTTTTTGCTATTTCCAAAAACTACAAAAAATGTTGGGGGAAAACCTTCAGCAGCAATGCGGAGATAATTAGTGCAGTTAGTTAATGACGAAAATTTCCTACCTCCGAGGTAAACTTTTATCAATTGGAAACAAATAATAGTCACTGGGGATTAGATCTGATGAATAAGTGGATTAGTCAATCAATTTGAGTAGCAATTCATGAATTTCGTGAAGCTTTTTTCAAGATAATATAAGCTTAGTTCAAATGTGTGCTAATTGTGACTATTTATGTACTACCTTTGAATTTTCTAACAAAATTCACGAACGGGTGGTCCTTTTGTATAATATTTGGAGTTTTACGCTAAAGTGAATCAAGTCAAAAAATTTAAATCATAATTTTCATCACTTTAAGCTCTGAGATAATGAAAAATGCTACAAAAAATAAAGCATTAAAATGAACTTATATTGTATACAAATTTCTCCTGTATTAAAACTGAGATGTTTTAATTTTTTGTATTAGTGAAAAACACTACATTGAAATTAAAAAAAAAAAACTCCTTTTGACTTGACTCAATTCAGCTCTGAACACATGTATGTACAAAGTGTTCACCCAGAATTTTTTGATTTATAATTAAAAATATGTGCTACAATGTGCGCAATAAGGGTATAATTTTTATGAGGTGATGAAATTTTTTTAGAAATTAGAAAATTGTGCTGTGATGTGCTCGAGTTGTGCTGTGATGTGTTCGAGTTGTGCTGCACTGTGCTATATGAAGTAAATGAATAATGAATAAATTTAAAAAGAAAAATTATGGAAGAGCTACAAGGTAAAAATAATTCAATTGCCGCTATCAAAATGAACAAAAGTGCATTTTTCCCTCTGTAATGTACATAACACAAAAGTAAAAGTTGATTGCATAACACTTTTGTTTATCTATATATATGTAAAATACAATTTATGAGTTTATCTATTTATGTACAAATCCGATAAACTTCGGAAGGCATGGAGAGGTTTCGATGCAGTTTTCACCATCCAGTAGAATATTATTTCAGCAATATTTAAGGTTATGAATAATGTCTTTGAGGCAATGGGATATTGCACCTATTATATAATTCTAAAATTTTAAATGCAATAACTTGTTGCGCATAGAAGTGGCAATCTTAAAATCGAGAATGGGATTTAATACTAACGCACACAATTCCTCCAAGAAAAGTAATTAAAATTAGACAAAGGAGCTGGCCACCTTCCATTTAACTACGAAGATAGAAATGCAATTGCTTGTCCTTTATAGAAGCAGCTTTCTTAAAATTGGAAAAGGGATTGAATCAAAAATGTTCACTGAAAAATAAATTAGCGAAATTGAATAACGAGGTGTGGCACATCCCATGCTGTGGCACTCTAGTCTAAATACAGATAACTTTCATATACATATAACAATTTCACCTAAATATTTGAAGTTTTTCCAGCTCAACGTGAAAATGACTTGTATAAAAGTAATTATTCAAGCTTTGTCTGAAACAGCCTTTTAAAATCCTTGAAAATTCCATTATCTTGTATAATTTCTTATATAAAGCTTTATTCAATTAGACATTCTTAGAAAGTATTCAGAAGATTTTACTCAAGTATAATTTCTTACATAAAGCTCTATTCAAGAATACATTTTTAGGAAGTATTCAAGAAGATTTTTACTCAAGTAAATTTCTATTATAAAAAACTTGTGATCACAAGTTCTTTATTTCAATAATAAAAAAATGAACTTAAAAAAAAAAACCTTGTCTGTGTAGCCGGATTCGAACCACAGAACTCTTAACTGATAATCTATTTGAAGCAATTTATGGCAACCATATTAAGTGCAAATGAATATGAAATAATTTCAGTTGAGGCTTGTGGCGGCCGTGGCGTAGTGGGTAGAGTGTGTGGCTCATACGCCAGAGAATCTAGGCTCGAATCCCCCATCTAGAGTAAAAACTGCCATGAAAAGCTTCTTGAGAACATAAGCCGTTCGGAGTCGACATAAAACTTGTAGGCCCAGTTCTTGATCATTTGTGTTAAAACATTTCACAAGCACACACAACACAACTGATCATAAGAAGCTTGGTCAAAATCCTTTCAAGGGCTGAAATTTTCGATTTTTTTCGAGGCTTTTATAAAAATTTACTTAAGAAAATGTATTTGCAGAATTATACGTAAAAATAATTAAATTAAAATCTAATTTTTCACAGATTTCAAGTTCACACATAAGTCTTGAATAAAAACCTTATATAAAACATAAATAAAACTTTCTATAAGTTTTTTAATAAAGGAATTAATTTCATACGCCTTTTCTCCTTGCATAGACCTTGTCTAAAACTTATTTCAAGTACTATTCAAGGAAGTTAAAATTCTCCTTCCTACATAAATTCCTTGAATAAAGCTTTACTCAAGGCTTATTTAGGTGAAACTGTTACCTGGGAAGGGTTGTAAGCTTAAATATTTGAATGGAGGTTTACATTTTCAGATAATTTATCGAAAATATGGGTGCGATTGAAATACGGCGCGTAAATCTTTCCATATAACTTCGGAATTACAAACTCTTCAAAAACTTCTCATTTACAGAATCTAAATTGTTATAAACACGATTTATCGATAGTATAGCTTACGTTTGCATTTAGTGAAAAATTTATTCAACTTATAAAATTCATAAAGATGCTCGCATTCTTTTTTGAAGTCTGCGGTAAATAATAGCACAAATAGAGCATATCACAGCACAAGTTCTAAATTTATGAAAAAATTGAAGGTAGCAATATTTTCTAAAAAATTCGTGTACTCTGCTCTAATGAGAAGATATGCTTAAATGCGAATATACCATTTTTCTTTATGGTGAATCGAAACAAGTCCCGAGCACAACCTACGTTTCCAAGCTAAAAAAACTAGTTAACCTCTAATAAATATTTTTCGCTGTAAAATTCATAAAGTTGTCAATTGTTTGACATCTCTGTGACACATTGCAGCACAACTTAAACGGAACAAACTAGCCTTGACTTGTTAAACAGACTTAATCGAATTTAAAAAAAAAAAAAAAGTTTAATTAAAAAAAATCATTCCCTTAGAATCAAATTTTATTTCCAATGCAGCACATAATGGCACACATCGGGCACATTCCAGCACATTCATTTTTTTAAATAATAAACTGAAAACTTCATATCTCGTTAACTAAATAAATTTTAATTAATTTACATATGACTTTAAGTCATAAATTTAATTAATTTAAGAAAGTTCATAAACAAATTTTTTTTTTCTTCACAAACTATTAATCTGTATTTTTAGAAAAATCTTCTGGTTTTCATTATCTATCTTTAACATTAAATAGCCTGAAAATGTCAAGCCGTAACATTATTTGTTTTTTCTTTCTTTAATGGCAAGGCTGATTTCTAAATGATAATGAATTGCCTGGTAATTGCTTCCCTCGTCGCTCCATCAAATAAAATTTATGCAATCTTTTTTTTTTTATTTTGCTTTTTCATTTTCACTTCTTGTAAACTGTTACGTGTGATTTTTTTTTTTAATAGTTTCTTATTTTGCTTGAATCTTTCAATCTTTTATGTTAATGAATATTATTGTTATTAGATAGCTTGGGGGCATTAATTTTGAAGTCTATACTTAGTTGTTAGTATTGTAGTTACAGATAATTTCGACAATAGGAAAAAATGAATGAAATCTACAGAAAATACACGTATTTTAAAACCAGTTTTAGTGTATATCTAGATATTGATACAATAAGTATCATATTTTTTTTCTACGAATTTAAACTATAAAATAATTTTTTTTTCCAAGAAATTGTGAGAAGCAGCTGTTTAAAATTAAATTTTATTCTCTTTTAATGACATAAACAATTCTCTACAAATTCTACACCTACAAATTGAAGTATATCTATGTTTAAACGTGTAAACAATAATAAAAGTAAGAAAAAATTAAAAACTTCACTCATTGAATATAAAAATAAATAAAGTATCAAGTGAATAAAGCTAAACTAAAACGAATTATCCAAAATAGTTGAGGAGGGTGAGGGCGAAAAAATAACAAATGAATATAAATTCAGCTAAAACATGTGTAAAAACACGACTTGGCGTATAGCTTTTTAGCCAAATCGTCGCGAGTTTAAGTTGAGTGCGGTGCGCGGTGAGTATAGCGGAAAAATACGCTATGCTCTGACTGTCGTGCCATTTGGAGATATCGTGAAAGAGCAGCGTTAAAACAATAGAAAAACAAAAAAAAGCACAACTAAATAAAAATAAAACTCCGTAACAGCCAGTAAGCTTAGAAATTCAAGCGTTGCACGTTTGGCTAGTAAAAAATACTCAGGCTAAAGTTAAGCATCTGAGATGAAGGTTTTTAGTTTTTCTTTCCTAGTTGTACTTAAAGCTGCACAAAAACGCAATTAACTTTGACTCTAAATTTTAGAGAGAAATAGAAAAAGTCATCACAAATTAATTTCAAACTAATGACAGCCTATTTTTAACTTTGGATAGGGAAAAGGAAAGGGGAAAGGGTAGAGATTTTCAAAAAGAGTTTAGTTACATTTATTTCAGCCTCTTAATGCTTGAGTTTTTCATTCGCTGTATTTTAACCCTAAGCAGCAATTTTTTTTTAAAGCTGCTTTAAATTTTGGTTAGATTTAACAGTTTTTAACTCACCCATTGATTAAGCTCGGTGTATGTTTGGATATGCTCCGTACTTTAATAAATTTGGGGAATAATATTACAATTCTCATTGAATTTTCTCTAAAAACCAGCATACCCTTGTTTTCACTCTGAATTTAGATGAGTTAAACTTGAATTAAACTTGGATATATGCTGAGTTAAACTTGTATAAATTATCGCTGGAAAGCCATTATATTCAGGGCTGTTGTAGAAACCAAAAGCTCTTAGAATCAGAATTGAAACCGACAAATATTTCGCTTAGGTGACATCGGATAACATAGCTTTCTGTGACATCTAAAAGGGACACCGAAGCCAATTCGAATATAATACCGCCAAATCAGAATCCATGATACCTAAGCGACACATTTGTCGGTTTCAATTCTGATTTCAAGAACTCTTGGCTTCTACAACAACCACGATTAATAGTTTAAATTAGTTAATCCTTATTTTCACGCTGAATTTTGATGAGTCAAGCTCGGTTTGTTACCTAGAGTTGGAACCATAAGTAAAAAAACTGGTTTTACTAAAACTAACTCATCCCCAGATAACAATTTCACCTAAATCTTTGAAGTTATTTCAGCTCAACTTGAAATAGCCTTGTATAAAAGTATTTATTCAAGCTTTGCTTGAAAGAGTCTTTTTAGGAAGATACATTTTAGGAAGTATTGAAAAAGATTTTTACTCAAGTATATTTCCTTATATAAAGCTTTATTCAAGTATACATTTTTAGGAAGCATTTGAGAAGATTTTTACTCAAGTTAAATTCGTTGTGTAAGACTTTTTTCAAGGAAACATTTTTAGGAAGATTTGAACAATTTTTTTTCTATAAAGCCATAACAAAAACATTAAAAATTCTTGAATTAAATAAAGAAACTGCCTATCATAAAAAACAAAAATTAATTAATTCAATAAAAAAAAAATTAAAAAAACTTTTCTGTGTCCGGCGTCGAACCACGAAACTCTTGACTGATAATCTCTTTTCTTAGACCGCAAGGTTACCGTTGCAATTAATGGTCGGCAAATTAAGGGCCTATACGAAATGATTTCAGTTGAAATTTTTATAAAGTTGTACTCAAGGAAATTCAAAGAAAATGATAATCGGGTCTCATCCTTGGTTTGAATGATGATACTACCACGAGTAGTATTCAACTAGCTCTGATAAGCCGTTTTGATATCATAACCTCTTGTTCCCCACGTACGCAATGTTGTGTACGTTGCGTACCAGGAGGTTTTTGTTTCCTTCATAACCATCCGGCCGTGGCGACCGTGGCACAGTGGGTAGAGTGGTTGGCCCATACGCCAGAGAACCCTGATTCAATTCTCACCTGCCACAGAAAGTTTTTTCAATTGAATTAATTTTTCTGTTTGGCCGTCACCTCTCTACAAGCAATGGCAAACCTAAGAGAGTAAAAACTGCCATGAAAAGTTTCTTGAGAACATAAGCTGTTCGGAATCGGCATAAAACTTGTAGGTCCAGTTCTCGATCATCACGCAAAACACAATTGATCAAAAGAAGCTCGGTCAAAGTCCTTTCAAGGGCTGAAATGAGCATTTCGTTTTTTTTCATAACCATGCAGTGCGGTTAATAGTTGTTAGTATGTTGCAAATTTTCGTTGCAGAGAGTTCTTCCAAATTACCGAAACGGCTTACCTAGCACGCTCAATCTAGATAGATGCCGGCTAGTCCATGTAATAGAAAGTGTGTTAGTGTTGCTTTTTCATTTGGGGCATCGCAGCGGCGACAATGGGAGTTGAAAGAAATTGCGATTTTTTTCAGTGTGCACTTCAATGCACCAGTGCACCATTATGATAGCTGTGATCTTGGCTATGTCGGTCCGGTATCTAGATAGCATATCTTAGGCTCTGCCTAGATTGTAGGTTGGCCACATTTTTCTTGATGTGGTACACTTTGGTAGTTCTCTCCATATATTACCAGCTATGACAAGGTAATCAGAGTGAGTCCTTCCCTTCACTGTACTAAGGGGGACTGCGACTGGTTCCGCACTGAAAACGTCGAGGGAAGAACCCAGCCTTTCGAGTTCATCTGCCTTTTCATTACCATAAATGTTCCTATGGCCGGGAACTCATATTATGGTTATGTCTAGTTGGTGACTAAGCCGGGCTTGTTCCTGCTAACACTGCCTAACCAGTTTCGAGCTGGTTTTAACAGCAGCTAAAGCTTTATGGCGGCTTGGCTGTCCGACAAGATTGCTGCATTAAGGTTGTTTGTATTGGTTGGTCGACTAATAGCTCTACAAGCTTCTCTTATTGCTATTGAAGTTCGGTCTGAAAGTCCCTAGCCGAGACCGGTAGACAGAAAGCTTCCGCCACACTCAGTTGCTCTGAGAAGATACCGGGTCCAACTCTGCAGTCCATCTTGGGTACATCAGCGTAGATTAATATATCAAAGACAGAATCAGGTCCCCCATTACGCCATTCTAGCCTGGTTGGGACTTTTATTGTAAGTGGCCTTGTGAAATCAAGCTTAGGGATATCATAGTCTGTAGTCTTGACCATTAGTTCCTGTGGTAATGAACTAAGAATGTTGCTGTGTCTATATAGTATGTTCCTCCAGTTGTAGGGCACCCTAAGTCTGGCTGACCAGTTTGTTGCGATGAGTTTAATATGGAGATCTATAAGAAGTAGGTGTGTCAGGACATTAAATGCGTTGTTAGGGCAAGAGCGGCAAGAGGTATTTAGTGCCGGTCACCAAACTAGTGAACCGTATGTCAGGATAGGACGCACTACCACGTTGTATAACCATATGAGTATTTTTGTTTGAAGACCCCCCATTTTTTACCGAAGGTCTTCTCTCAGGCGTATTGCTGCACCTGGATTTTGTGGTTCCGCGTTACTAGTATTCACATGTAGGCCGCATCTAGCAGCCAGCTGCTGAGCTTGTCCAAAACTCACTCCAAAATCTCACTGAGAGTGGGGGGAAACAGTTTGGAGACCATTACAGCCACATTATCCGTGTATGCCACCACTTTGATTCCATTACAATTCAGTATATCTTCGTTACTTCGTTCATGGTTATGAGCCAGAGTAGGCGAGATAACACCTCTCCCAGAGTTGTACCCCTATTAACGAATCTTGTGCATTGGCTGCAGGGTATCAACCTTATTCAAGCAAATTCCTGTGTAGATATGTGCGTAGTGTGTGCGGCTGACAATACAAAGGTTCCGAGTTCAATCCACTCTGGGTGTGACCATGGTAAATATTGGATATTCGAAAAAGTTCGGTTACTAATTGTCTAGGCATTCCTTACCAAACAACTATCAACCATTTGAAGAAAGCTAGATACACAAAGAAGCTTGAGGTTTGGGTGCCACAGCGAAAAATTTAATTGACCAAATATCCATTTGCAAATCACTGCTAAATTGGTACAAAATCGAAACATTTCTGAAGCGCAAGATTACGGGCGATGAAAAGTGGATCACGTACTAAAATAATGTGCGAAAAAGATCAAAGAAAAAGCAAGATGAAGCCTAACAAAAGGTGACAAAGCCAGGATTGACACCAAGAAAGGTAATGCTGTGCGTCTGGTGGGATTGGAAGGGAATTGTTCATTATGAGATTCTAGGTCTTTGATGATCTCTCGCAGAAACTGGGAGAGGTTGGCTGGGAAGTTTTGATGCATCCACCATACAGCCCGGACCTTGCACCTTTTAAATTATAATTTGTTTCGATCTCTGCAGAACTCTTTTAATGGTGTAAATTTAAATTCTGTGGAGGCCTGCGGCGGCCGCGGCACAGTGGGTAGAGTGCGTGGCCCATACGCCAGAGAACCCTGGTTCAATTCCTACATGACACAGAAAGTTTTTTTCAATTGAATTAAGATTTCTGTTTGGCCGTCACGTTTCTGCAGACAATGGCAAACCTCGGAGAGTAAAAACTACCATGAAAAGCTTATTGAGGACATAAGCCGTTTGAAGTCGGCATAAAGCATGTAAGTCCAGTTCTCGATCATTTGCGTTCAAACATTCTCAAAACACGCACAACACAATTGATCATAAGAAGCTTGGTCAGAGTCCTTTCAAGGGCTGAAATGGCCATTTTGTTTCGTTCGTCGTTCGGAGGCCTGTATAACGCTTTTGGATCAGTTTTTCGCTCAGAAAAACCAGAAGTTCTACACAGATGAAATAATGGCTTTAGCCCAAAAACGGCAAAAAGTTATCGATCAAAACGGCACATATTCGATTTAATTAAGCTCGTCTTAATTATAAGGAAAGGTGTTTTTTTCATTTTGGGTCAAATTTGTAATCGAACTTTTTCGAATACCAAATATGCAAACATTTTTTAAATGTACAAAATTTCTGTTCTAAAATGGAATCAAATGTGATTGCAGAAAAATATACGTAGCAATAATTAAAATCTGATTTTTTCACAGTTTCAGTGTTCCTGAATAAGCCTTGAATAAAAGTCTAATGTAAAACTTTATTCATGTACTTGTATAACTTTATATAAATTTTTGAATACAGGAACTAATTTCATACACCTTTTTTTTTGCTCGACCTTGTTTCCGTGTGCCTGAATAAGCCTTGAATAAAAGCCTTATGTAAAACTTTATTCATGTACTTGTATAACTTTATATAAGTTTTTGAATTCAGGAAATAATTTCATACGCCTTTTCTTCTTGCTCGACCTTGTATAAAACTTATTTCAAGGATTATTCAAGGAAGTTTAAGACCTCCTCCCTACATAAATTCCTTATGTAAAGCTTTACTCAAGGTTTATTTAGGTGAAATTACTACCTGGTATAGTAGCTTAGTTTATGTAAAAAATTTTGTTTAAATACATTTAGTGGTCTCAAAGTCATTGATTTGTTTTTGCCTCCCCATACAAACTTTTCCAGCGTGCGACGAATCCATTAATTTGGATATTCTTCAACACTCTGCTGAACGGAAGCAATATTCGCTTAAGTACACACTCTTTTATAAAATTTTGTTAAGTTATTCAAAGACGTATATCATCGGAGTAAAATTGCAAAGACTACTGAATAAAAATCCCAATGACAGTTTATAATCTGATAGCTGGTTTGACATATATAAACACTGTCTAACGTACTCGTCTAAAAAGAACATCCTTTATGCAGACATACATTGCTCTCCGCACCAATTTCCACACAAAGGACATGTTTTCAACAAGAACTTCCGTCTCTTCAAATTTCAAATAAAGGAAAAACTCACCAACCACCACTTAAAATCTTTACTTAAAATCTTCTTAGTTTACAAAAAAGGACATCTTGCAGCATCTCCCAGTTCTATGCAGTTCATGTCGAATCACAACTAACAAGTGCTTCATATAGCACCACTTCAAGCCACACAACACATTTTGTTCAAACATCTTCACTATCTTATGCAGCTGCACTTCCGGGTCGCTCTTTATTACAAATACCATTTTTCAAGAGCACATAATTGCATAAGACTTGAAAAAGATAAGACACAGATACTCGAAGTTTGTAACATGATATTTTTGCAGAATTTTTATTTTTCGTTTTTTTACATACAAACACCGGTGTAACGCTTGGTTGATCGCCTAACATAGAAGTTCCTTGGCACAATTTTACTGTTTTACCATTTTAAATAAAATTTTTTAGTCTTCCGCAAACGCTATTTTGGGAAAGTAAGAAAATATGTAGTTATGAAATACTATTAGAATGAATCTGCTGAATATAACATGCAGCGTACATGTACATGTGTTCGATTTCAAGCGTTTTCTCTGTCGACAACGACAGTTGGCAAAACTAGATTAAAAAGCAAACAGCAGCAGCACCAGCTTGCTACACATGCCGGCATAGTGTCAGCCGGAAGATATTGTTTACTATGTTTTTTTTTTATCTTCTGTTGTTTTTGTATGGGAACTGTAGCTATTGAATTACTTTGTATTGAAAAAATATTGTATAAAGTTCACCTGTTTTGTGCACGTTTTGGAATTTTTAAAAATTTCTTAGCACTAGAATGATTTTAAGTATAACACACACGGACGTGCTTAAGTCATGTAAAGTCCGCTTGGATAATTTAAGTGTGACAAAAACTAATTATCTTCATTTGAACTGCGAATGATAAATGACAGAACTTTGTGTGTTTGGTGGTGAAAACTTGCACGCAATACTGTTTGTGCACTCAACATAATATTGCATTATTTTTAGGGTGAATCTTCTATGGTTTTGTGGTGTTGTAAAAATTATTTACACAATAGTTTTAATGATTTTTTCCTTTTTTCCTAACATTTGAGTGTACCTGTAATTATTCAGTCTAAAAAATGTTCAATAGAATTTTTTTTTCCTTACCCAAAATAGATATCGTTAACAATCTTCGAAAATTTTTTCTAAAGAAAAAAATACCTACGTGTATAAAATTACGAAAGAAAAGTTGGGCTAACTTTAAGTTTATTTTTGCCCTTTTTTTATTAAAAAACCGAACGTGAATAAAGTATACGTATTTTGAGAAAAATTAGATTTATTTGAAGTTTATTTATGCCCTAGTGTCCTTTTTAGAAACATTTCTATTGCAAAGAGGAAAATATAAGAATTTATCTAATAATTCGCAAAAAGATATTTATACACTTCAGAGTACCTACACCGAGAAAAAAAGCAATAGGTAAATCACCTAAGTCGGCTTGGGTACAGAGAATTGTATGGGAATTATAAACTTATGCTTATTCACCTAAGCAATTTATTGTTTAATACATTGCTTTGAACGCACATACTTCGATACCTTGCCAAAAAAATATTTGATTCACCTTAGTCCAAAATCCAAAAATACAAAATTAAAAAACAACTAGCATGGATGGCTTAAGCATAGTTTCGAGTTATTATCTGCAAAAAAAACACAGCTGCGTCATTAGACACACGAGAGAAGGATAGATTTGATAATTTAATGGTTTTTTTTGTAATAAAACCACTTTCAAATTCAAAAATAACATAAATTAAATTAAAAAACACACGTTAATATTCACACCAGTAAATTTTATTGCATTTCATCAACAAAAAAAAAAAAGAAAAATAGAAAAAAAAAATTTCTTTGCCAACCGTGCGCAATTGAACCTGGAACATTTGGTGCCAGTTCATCGCTCTACCCACTGATCCAAGCAGCTTTGCTAGTATTTCCTGACATAACTGCAGCTATGTTAACAGATGCTGTATTAACAGATACAGTATGTCGCAATATTCTGTTGATAGCCATACAACAAAAATCTTTTAATAGATTATTGTGTTATGCTGCAGCATAGCTTCTGTTGTAATTAATATTGAATAAATCACTCCGCGTAACGAAGGAGTTTGGCTCAATGCGTAGTGTAGTGACTTCATACACAGTGGTATCGTTTGGTTGTGGGTTCGAATCTCAGCGGTATGCGAAGGTAAAATTTTTGTATTTCATATTTAATTTAATTTAATTTAATTTAATGTTCTTGTTTTAATAGACATCAAGCAAGCAAGAAAAGCCGAGAAGTCATTAATTTCTAAGAAAAAAACAACGGCGTTGATAAAAGAAAAATTTGTGTTGCTTGTTGCCAATTTCAGTCAAGCAAGTCACAGAACAAGAGGGAGCGGCAGCTTCAAGAAAAAGGAAAATAAAAAAACCAAAACCCGAAATAAGTTATATTTTGTAAATTAAATGTTTTTATTTAAGGTATTGTATAACAAATTACCAAATACTTGGCTAATTTATCACCCAAATAAAAATTGACAAGTCAACATGCAAAACTTAGGCGTTTTGATAAAGTGCTTGGGAGGCAGAAAACTCCCAAAGCCATCTTATAAATTATACTAGGTTTTTTTTCAATTTAACATAAGCTTTTTTCTCGGTGTAGTATCGTCTGTGGTCAAAATTCTGTCATATAAAAGACGATTTTTGTTTTTCTTTTTTTATTGAAAAACGCTTGGCAAAGTAAAAAAAAACTAGCTATTAAATAATGATTACTAATCGTAATCATTACTAATCGTAATCATTAGTAATTAGATTATTTCTCAAAATGGAAGTAATCAAATAATTACGATTACAAATAATCAAATTATATTCACGATTACTTGAAATTACGAAAATAAGCAAAAAGAATCGAAAGGCTTATTTTTGATAATTTTAATAATTTTTGTCTGAAATGCAAAAAAATGTTTAATTTTTTTTTAACACACATAGATATTTATTTAAATATTAAACAGAAACGACAAAAAATTCATTACAACTTAAATAAAACAACTCCAAATTACTATTTGCCTTCATAAGAACTAACTTTTCAAAAGAAAAATCAGGCAATGATTGCCGTCTTGGACCGTTAACTATGCCGGCAAAAGAAAATAGACGTTTAACCTTACTTTACATTTAGTACTTTAGTCAAAAATCCTTAAAATATTCGAAAAGAATCAAAAAGAATCTCGAACAGTAATCCGATTATTATTCCTTGACGAATTCTGATTCTTTTTGATTATTTTATGATTATAATTTGATTATTTGTAATCGTGATCAATTACTAATCAAAAATTTTTCCCTGAAGGATTATATCATTTTTTCAATTCTTTTTAGGTTAGGTAGAGGCGGCAGCCGGTGTATACGAAATAACATACACCAGCTCACTGAGACCAGATTTTTGAGACCCATTGTGATACCGCTGCAAACACGCCTTTATTCCAAAATGGAACCAACTTGAGCTCCTGATGAACTCTTTTAGACGCCTGACATCAATTGTTGACAGTTCGTCAAGCTCAAGAAAGAAAAAAGACCCTAAATATTTGTGCCTTCTTCTGGCTAGAGCAGGACAGGAGCACAGAAGATGGGAGATGGTGTCTTCCTCTTTCTCGTCCCTGCAGCTTCTACAGAAGTCATTTGAGATAACTCCTAACCTGTAGGCATGTCTGCCTATCAAGCAGTGCTCTGTGATGACAGCCACTATTGTCGCTAAATCTGGTCTTGCCAGTGATAGTAGGGCTCTCGATCGCCCGGGATCTAGTGTCGGCCAGATAAGCCTTGATGCTTTGCATGGCGAGAGTTCAGCCCACTTAGTGTTGGCTTTCGGCATGATATTGTTACTGATTAGCAGCTTAAGAGTTGCTAACGGGATACCCGGTGGGTTCACCACGATTGATGCCGTTCGTATCTTATTTCTAGCATGCTCATCTTCATTTTCATTACCTTTTATGCCTTTATTCCCAGGTGCCCATATTAGGTTGATGCTGAAATAGTTCGACATTTCACCTTATAAAGCACGACATGCTTTAGCTGCTTTAGAGTTTGCAGCCTGGCTATCTTAGAAGATATAAATTTCCCGTTTAGAGACAACGTTTCTTGAAAGCCATGTTGCAACCTCCTTTACTACCATCATTTCGGCCTGAAACACCCTACAGTGGTCAGGAAGCCTACGAGCCAGAGATATCCCAAGCTCTTTTGAGTAGACCCCGTACCCGACCTTGTCGTTTAATTTTGACCCATCTGTATAGAAATATAGAAACCCTCGTTTCCATGATGCACCATTAACCCGGTATGTTCTAGGCGGAATAAGCGTACCATACGTTCCTTTGAAGGAAAGCGAGGGCTTGCAGTAATCAATCCTGGATGGAATGAAGTTGAAGTTCTAAAGTATGGTTGAGTGACCCGTTGTCAGACTTTTCCATACACCCAGTTCTCTAAGTCTAATTGCCGAACAGGCTGCTGTCTGTTTGGCAACCAGGTCCAGTGGTAGAATATGAAGTATGGTCTCTAAGACTGCAGTCGGTGTTGTTATCAGAATGCATATAGATGCCATTCTCTGCACTTTTTGAAGTTGTTTCATATAAGTGACCTTGTCTAAAGACGGCCACCATATTACTACTCCATACAAAAGAATTGGTCTTATGACTCCATCTTGTCCCTATGGACGAGTATTAGTCCCAGGTACTTTGCGTTATCCGCAAGGGACAGAACAGACCCATTTAGTATGATTGGCGTTAAGGACGGAATTTTGAATTTCCTGGTGAATAGGACTAACTCTGTTTTAGCCGGATTAAATCCAAGACCACATTGTTCAAGTCTGCAAAGGGCCCTTTGCATAATGTCGCATAGAGTAGTAGGAAACTTGCCTCTGACTGCGATTGCTAGGTCATCGGCGTAGGCTGCCACTCCCATCCATCTCTCTCAAGAGATAGCAGTACGTCATTAACTACCAAATTCCAGAGAAGTGGAGAGAGAACAGCTCCTTGAGGCGTGCCTCTTGAGACAGATCTTATGGCGCTGTATGCGCCCAGGTCCGATAGAACTATTCTACTGTTATTACTATTCTACTATTGTACAGATCTTGTTCACGCCTAGTCCGACTAATGCTCGTCGTATTGATTGTGGTGTTACGTTATTAAAAGCTCCTTCTCTATCTAAGAAAGAAACCAAAGTAAACTCATTATTTAAGAAGGATTTTTCTATGGTCCTTGCCTTTTTCCAAGCTATGGGAATATATGATAGACTTATGCAGCCATTCAAAATTATACGAAGCCAAGGTTTTATTGTATGCATGGCCTCTTGTAATTCTATAGGGTAAATGCTGTCAGGTCCCGATGATTTATAGGGTTTGAAGCTGTTTACCGCCCATTTTAACTTTCTATAAGAGACGATGTCTTCGACCTTATGCTGGAAACAGCTTAAGTAAGGCAGGGGCGCACACACGGGCGCGCATAAGCGAGTATAAGTATAGCAATAATAGCATAACTAGGCAAATTTTTTTTTGTCGAGAGAATTTTAAATAAAATTTATAAATTTACCTAAGAGAAAACAACATAATTTCATAAAAGTGTTTTTATGATAAATTGACAAAAAAACTTTGTTAGCAAAAAGATCGTAAGTTTTTGTGTATTGTGTTACATAAGTTTTTCTTCGTGTGTAGTAAATGTTATTTGAATAATTTGTTATGTCCATAACAGGTGTTGCGCACCCACTTACATTTCAAATCATTGCTGATGCAGAGGAGTGAAAATTAATTATGTAGTATTAACATTCATTCCATTTAAGGAAATGTTGCGTTTCAATTGCATTCATTGGGGTCAAAAAGCTACTTTCAGAGACGAGTATTTCTCGAAAAAATATAAAACTAAGATAAGCGTTTATATAATTCAAGCTTAATAAAGTTGCATAACGCTTAAGGGGGTGTGGGGTCAGAACAGTCGAAAAAAGCATGTTTGTGAATTTTTGTTTTTCTTATGTGAATGTGTCGGTGTGTTGTTGTTGGACATGTTTTTGAAGTGAAAACTTCTTTGGGTGCGTGTTGAGCACTTTTTGGTAGAGCGCAAAATTATAGATTCGCGCATATCCTCACGCTGTTAGTACTATCATCACGCTTTTAGCTGTTCATTTTTGTTGCATTTTACAGCATTGCTTATGCCGTGGTTATGCTAGGCAAACACGTTTGGTGAGCTTTTTTTATTACCGAGGCGATTACCGAAACAATAACCGATAACCGAAGCAGTTCCCAAACTATTACTGAACCAATTACCGATTACTAGAACTAATTATCGATTACCGAACCAATTTCCGATTACCAACCTATTTATCGATTACTATTATCGATTACTATCGAAGCGATTATCAACCCAGTACCGATGACCGTAGCGATATCCAACCGATTACCGAAGCGATTAGCAACCGATTACCGAAGCGATTACCAACCGATTACCGAACTAATTACCGAAGCGATTGCCAACCTATTGCCAACCCATTTACCGATTGCCGAAGCGATTAGCAACCCATTACCAATTATCGAAGCGATTACCAACCGATTATGAAAGTAATTACCGAAGCGATTAACAACCGATTACCAACCCATTTACCGATTACTGAAGCGATTATCAACCCATTACCGATGACCGTAGCGATAACCAACCAATTATCGAATTGATTAACAACCGATTACCAAAGCGATTACCAGCCGATTACCAAAGTGATTACCGATTACCGAAGCGATTAACAACCGATTACCAACCCTTTTACCAATTACCGAAGCGATTACCAGTCCATTACCGATTACCGAAGTGATTACCAACCGATTACCAATTACCGAAGCGATTACCAACCGATTATCGATTACCGAAGTGATAACCAAGCGATTACCGATTACAGAAGCGATTGCCAACCAATTACCGAGCCAATTACCGATTAACCCACCAAAAGAAATTGTGTTACAAATATATTCTATATATAAACTTTCAAAAATAGCAATTTATACATTCAATAACGCATAAATTGATAAAAATAGTTAAAAAACTAGAACGCGTCTGATTTGCAGACTTTAGACTACTTCGGAAATTCATAATACCTATGTTATTTCATAGCTTTAAGTTTTCACTTCGGTCGGCAGTCCTCCCACTGCCTACTTTTTTTCTTTTTTGGAGTTTATTGGAGTTTACTCCTTTAGAATCGGCTTCATATATTGCCCGCGGTATGAAAATTTTATGGCGAGTGAAATCGAGCGTTATCTAAAAAATCAAGCATTACGCAGTCAGCGTTATACCAACAAAATACATACTCACAGCAGAGAAATACCAACAACGAAGAAATACCAACAAAATACATACAGCAGAGAGAGTTTCAATAAACTCGATGTTGCTCTCTACTCTTCTCTTTGTATGTTCAGCTAGCCACAGCACAACAAAAAAATTGTGTGTTTGAATATGTGTGCATTTGCAACGTAGCCGTTGCGCATACGAGTAGTTTATATTAAAGTGCGCTTTTATTATAATTGATAATAATGTAAAAACTAACTTAATTATAAATCCAACAAGTTTTATTACTAAAATTATTTAAAAATTCGTCGAGTTATAAATATTCTAAATCAGTTGTTTTTACTTAGTTGTTTTAGTTTTTCTACATTTTCAGCAATTTTTCAAGAGCTGGCAACCTGCAAGCCAAAATTTCCAAGGGCTGATTGTAGATACTTTTGAAAACTTACTGTGCAATAATTATTTTTTGAGAGTTCCAACCATTTCTAGCTATGGAGTGTGGCTTTTTACTTCCTCTTACCAATATATGTTGCAAATTAACAATGCTTTAATTTTATGACGAGCTATGTTTGAAAAAGCTATGGGGTGGCAACCTGCAAGCCTCTCCCCTATAATACATCTTTCACAAAAAAAAAAAAAAAACAAATGGAATGGAACAAGTCTGTTTTTTTTTTGTAATTCTGAAAGTTTAAATCTGAAAAATTCGGGCAAGATCGGTTGAATAGTTTTTCAAAAATCTTGACAACTGATCTAAAAAATAAGTAAAGAGAAAAATGGATTTAAAATTTTAGTTTATTTGAGTCAAAATTTAACTAGAGCGTCGGCATTTCATATTGAATAGCTTCAAGAGTTTTGCTCTAAGTGACTTGAAACTTTTAGATAATATTAATAACGATCTTTCTTAATATCCTTAATAAAAAATCTCTATCACCAGTGAATGAAAATAAACGCTAACGTAGTGTATGCTAAGGTACTGTAGCGTAGATTTGAGAGAACAGTACATTAAGGTTGTGTATCGTAGATGACTTCACCCATTATTCTGTAGCGGTAAATTTTTTGTGCTTGTACGCAAACACAAATAATACACTACGATAGCATAAAAATAAGCACAAACGTTAACATTCCGTAGCGTAAGCTACACTAAAATAACCGTATACATGATGGTTTTTGAGAGACAAAGAAATCAGAGAGCTAAAACCGTTATCGTTTTGATTATAAAGTAATTCTCGAAAAAGATACTGAGAACGATAATTTGTCGATACTTTTATCGTTTTAATTATCGATTAATTATCGTTAAAGATAATTTTATCAGTGTATTTACTTCTACACTAAGAGTGTAGACACTAATATACACTAAACCTCCACACTAATCTACACTAAGAGTTACCGTACGCAACGCAAACATTACAAACAGTACTGTATTTTTGTTTGTCGAACTGTTATCGTTTAGATTATAAAGTAATTCTCGAAAACGATATTGAGAACGATAATTTCATGGCTTTAATTATCGATTCTCAATAACAACGCTAATTTATAGATAGCTTCATCATTTTAGTTATCGATAATTTGTCGTTAAAGATCATTGTATCAGTTTAATTACCTTTCTGTACACTGATTTTAACAGAGCGTAATCTACGCTAAGAGTTACCGTATGCCGCAACGCAAATGTTACAAACAGTGCTTTACTTTTGTCTGTCGAACGCTATGGAATGATAATGTTTGTGTTCATTTTTTATGCACTCGTATTTTAGTGTATGTATTTGCGTTGGTGTACACAAAAATATACGTTACAGAAGGAAGACTCATGTCATCTACGGTACATTAGAATATCGTACGGTTTATTTTCGTACTACACTAAAGAAAATCAAAACTTACAGCTATTTGTAGACTCCAACTAGTTGCTGCCAAAACTGTCTGTAAGTTGGCTGGTCGTTTACACGACGACGTTTATTGTGAATCACAGTGTTTTCTTGTTTTTTTTTTTAATTTTTATGCTGTTTTTGCAGAATTTCAATGCAACGCAAATTTATGTAGATTTTTTAGCGTTGATTTTTTTTTCTTAAGATTTACTATAGCACTTCTTTAAGACAGGTTTTAATGCAGTCACCAGCAAGTAAACACAAATTGAACTAATACAGAAACACAAACACACACACTCGCAGTGACGAAACACAAACAGTGAGCACAACTCCAAAAAGCGTGAAGGGAACAGGTAGTTTTGCTTGCTGGGTACTTTGCTGCTTCTTGGATATGTTTTACTTATTTCTTTGTCCACTTCTCCGATTTGTGAAGCATGAATTTTCTTATTTTTTTTTTATTATATTATTTCTTATATGTGGCTTTCTTTTAAATTTAAGACCTTACTTAGCACGTTGAACAGAAGGCACTGTAATGCAGCTGTAATAGTTAAAAAAACAACAACTCACTTATACTGACACATCTGGTAAATAATATTTAAATAAGCTTATTTTGCTTTAAATTATTTTTTTTGCTTTTTTTTACACGTGATTCACATAGAGCTGAATTTTTAATGAGCGCGCATAATTTTTTTCATAATTTTTTAATGCATAACAAAATTTTTTTTAGTAGCTATTTTTTTATAAAGTTTTTAAAAACAACACTTTCACTGCCACTTTTTATCTGCAATCATTGCCAATTTGTTTTTATTTTTTATAAGTATGTTGTTAATATTTTTGCATTCTTTATAACCGTAAAAAACACTGTTATAGACCAAATTTCTATTCCGGTTTATTTGTTTTTGTATTTGCTGGAAAAGTGCATAAAAATTCCAATTTATTCAACCAATTTTTTTTTCCCCGTATGTCTTATTGGTAACGCTGACAACGCGTTTCTATAGTTATTCCGCTTTTAACCAACGTTTCGTAGTCGGCTCAGAAACTCGTTTGTTATTTTTTTTTTTTTTGTTATTTTTCAATATGTTTTGTGTTTAAATAATCCGCAGCACGTTGTATTAAGTTTGGAGCAACACAACCGCATTGAAACGACAACATAAACTGAGTGCCCGAGCAATATCAACAGCAACAACTATTCGACGCATGGAACCGAAGAATTACTTTTATCTTTCTTCGGAGACACGGTGAGAGCTCGTCAGCCAACCAGACTAGAGGTTTAGTCAAAGAGCATGGAACCCAGTCGTAAGCACTGAGTGAGCGCGTAGTTGTTGTTATTGTTTATCCACTGTTTTTATAGGCATTTTAATGGTTTTTTTTTGTTCCTTTAGTTTAGTCAGCCAGGTAAGAATGTGTGTGTAATGGTACAGGATGCAACTTTGCTGCTGAGGGTTGCATCAGCTGCACTCTCATATTTAATTCACTTGACTGAGACCGGTGGCGTTGAAGACCTATGAAGACGTTTCAGTTGAAAGTTGGTCAGAATGACGTCATTTGACTGTAAATATAAAAAAAGAGTTTTGAGTGTTTCAAGAAGCGTTGATTGCGGTGTAAACGATCGAATTTGCATACATTTTTAAGTCTTGTAAAAACCTGTTTAAAAAATGTATGAAGAGAGTTAAAGCAAGACTTTAGTAGCTGTGTTGGATACTTTGTATAACAGTAGCGGAAGTAATAAAACTACAAGTTTTTCAAAATTATATTGAATATTATATTTTGGAATAAAATAGTAACATATCTGTTATATATGCTACTTTAATTTTATTTAAATTAAATTTTTATGTAAACAATTGCTGACTTTAAAAATATATGATGATATAATGACCTAGCGAAATATTGCTAGAAGAACTAAACATTTTTATTTTCACAATTAAAACACACTAAAATTATAATAAAACTAAAACTAAAACCTTTGAACTAAATTTTTTTTTCCTAAATTTAGGATCGATTACGATATCCATGACCACAAGATCTGCGTATTTAGTTCTGAAATACTAATTGAGAAAATAAAATTCACCGATGGATTTATCGATTTATCGATTAGTTATCAAGTCAACGATTTTTAAAAAAAAAACATTCCACTCTACGAAGTCTATCTGAAAATTCGACTATATTTTTGCTTATATTTGACCGATCGGAATAATTTGGGTATCATTCAATAATAAATTTAAATATCTTCATAACAAGATATGAAACAAAAATTTCCTACTTAACCCAAATGCACTACAGATGGTTTTTCGGCATGATATATATTTTTTTCAATAAAACCCTTGTTTTCTCAAAAAAAAAAACGTTATAAAAGTAGATGAAAGATAACACGTGGTGAAAGCTGAAACATTAAAGTTTCGTTTGGTGAATAACATGTTACACTTTTCCCCCCTATTGCTACCATTATTCTCATTTCAGAGCAATTATATGATTTTCATTTTTTTTTTGAGCGTAGTTTTGATGTACTGAAAAAAGTGTACAATTTGTAAAAGACAGAGCCACATTTTTTTTAAAAAATTAGAAAATTTATGGAAAAATATAACATATTACGCAGAAAGACCGTCTGTAGCGTGGCGGATTTGGAAAAAATATTTGGTTTTCTTTTCATATTGAAAATATTTTAATTATCTTGCGAATAACACCTTAATCATTCAGATCGGACAAATATTAGCAAAAATATAGCCGAATTTCCGTTGAGTAAACATTTTTTTGAAAAAATCGATAGCTCGATAACTAATCGTTATATCGATAAATCCTTTGGTGAATCTTTTTTCCTCAATTAGATCTTGGGACAACGGCTATCGCAAAATATATATTTTTTTTAAATAAATTCGACGAAACGTCTTGCTTCAAATAGAAAATTATCTATAAATCTTTTCCGAAAACCGACAAAAGTTTTTTATGATTTTACAATAAATTTAATTTTTGCTAAATGTTCACAAACATTTCTTTAGAAAGCAAATTAGTTCAAAGTCATCCATAAAGTTTTAATTCTTATTATAATTTTAGTGTTTTCTAATTTTTAGGAAATTTGCTAGTTCTACGAGCAATATTTCGCTTGGTCCGTGCCTGTATGAGACTGGTCTATAAATGATTTTTGAAGAATCATGTTAAAGAGGTATCGTGAAGAACTGTGAAGGAAAAGAGTTGGTCTACATCATACATGCCCAAGGAATTTTAAGCGCGGGCCAATGCTTAAAAAAACAAAAAAACAAACACAAAATGTTGCACATCGTTGCGTTTGTAAAGAAATTAAGCAAAACAAAAAAAAATTATCAATTCAATCAAATCAAAAGTCATGAAGTACACTGTAAGAAGAGGTGGTTAATTTTTATAATAATATATTCAATGTTTGTTATGAAAAGAAAAGTAAATGTTGGATAAAGATACATTTACATATGTTGAAGTTTTTTAAATATAATATATAATAATAAAAACAAGATTTACACAGTAAGAATCATTTCATCAAAATTAATTTCTTTTTTTGAAATGGCAATACGAAGCAAATGTTCAAGGTGAAGGTCTGACAAGTTCATTCGGGGCTCAGATTTTATTATTTTTAGGTGCGAAAAACCAGATTCGAACAAGTACCTGCTTCCAAACATGGACAATATTTTAGCCACTTCATTCGTCAGGATTGGATATTTTATTATTGAAACATGTTTCCAAAATGATAAGCCTGTGCCGAAAACTGCTTCTAAATTTAAATCGGCTTGAAGATCGCACAATTCCATCTGAAAGTTCTGATTCTGACTGAATACATCGCAGGTTTTGGGAGATAAAAGAAGTTTAATTCGTTCTCTGATATTATCGAAATCTTGAAATCGTTTATTGAACTCATTTTGCAAACGTACTAAATTGCTATCAAATCTAATAAAGTTTGATAAATTGTACTCAGATTTTATAACAGAGCAACACGGAAAATGGCTTAAGGCACTACATATGTCTTTGCGCAATACTTTAAGCTTTTGGCTGAAACCATCTAATAAAGATATCATATCAATGACGCTTTGCCCCTGTTTTTGCAAGGTCAAATTTAGTTTGTTTAGAATGCCTGTTATGTCAGTGAGAAAAGCAACTTCAGCTAAGAAAGAGGGGTCTTTTAAATTTTCTTGCATAATATCACTCATTTTCACATTCTGCTCGAGGAATATGAGTACTTCTTTCCGAAGTTCAAAAAATCGTTGCAAGCATTTACCCTTGCTGAGCCATCGAACCTCTGTATACATTTTTAAGTCGCCGTAGGAAGCGTCTAGTTCAGCTAAAAGAAGTTGGAATTTTCTATGTGTTAATGCCCTATGGCCTCCTCTTATCCTGTTTACAGTATTAATAACGCACATCATTGTATTATCAAGGCCAATAGTCTTAGCGCATAGTGCTTCCTGATGGATCATGCAGTGGTAAAAAGGAACATTAATGCGACGTTCATTGAATTGTCCCCATAAGCCGGTTATAGTTCCTCTCATATTAGGAGCTCCATCCGTACAAATAGAGCAAAGATTTTGAAAACCCCCTATTGGTTCCACTGATATTTCGACTGTCATATCAGCTCCTTTGGTAGTGTTGTGCAATGTCACAAGGCTTAGCATTCCTTCTTCTTCACTCAAATCCTGATTAACGTACCTTAATTATTTAAATAAAAAAATTTAAATAAATAAGTAAACAATTTAAAAAATTTCTATTAAATATACAATCGACAAAGAATACATTAAGGATTCATTAAAGTTTTTTTAACGAAAAAATGACCTACGTTAAAAGTTTTATTTCAAAGCGACTGCTTGTTTTAGGTAATTTTTGTTTTTTCATAATAATTATATAATGTTTTAAGAAAATTTTACCTTTCAGTTGTGCAGCATCATTTTGATCCGTTGTTTCATCCAACGTTAAAGAATAATATTTGCATTCTTTTGCTTTTTTAATTATTTCACTCTTTAAATAATTGCCAATATCGCGAACCTTTCTTGTCACTGTATTTCTACTTAGAGGAACTTCTTGTATGCAATCTGCCATTTTTTGTCCTTCAGCACCAAAAGAGCTTAACATATCCATACAGGAGTTTTTTAGGAAAACTCCATCTGTAAATGGCTTCTTTGCCTTAGCGATATGATAACTTGCCACATATGATGCTCGAGTGGCCGCTTTTGTTGGCATTTTATAATTTGGTGGGGTATTTTCATCGCCTTCCAAATTTTTTTTTAAATTTTTTATTAAATTATGACGAGAACTTCCTTTAAAATGTTGATAATCTTCGCGATGATGTGTATCATAATGCCTTCCTAAATTATATCTTTTCACTGAATTCAAAGTAACGTGGCAAATGAGGCATTGAGGCTTGTGAATTCTCCAATTTTCAAAAAACATATACTCATATTCCCACTCAATAAGAAAACTTCTCGAATTCATTTTCCAAATTAAAATATAAAAAACTGTAGCAAATTTATCTTAAGTAACAATTAAACAACACAATGAACACAATGTTATTTGCCAGTGCACTGCGACAAGACTGAATTTCTATTACAATAACAATACCTTCATGCAAAAATTTTTCGACACACAAGTAACGGTACTAAAGCTAAAGCATCGACATCGTCGAATGTGCGTTTTTTTTTATTTTGTCTTTGGATACATTTGTTATTGTAAAGCGTGTTGAAATATGTGCTGGAGGGAACGAGTGCGGTTTGTGTGTTTGTTTTGTGCAGGTGTTCTTTCTATTTGGCTAAGCGCAAAGACAAAATCAAGATAGAAAAAAATTTGTATGAAGGGCCACGCGGGCCAATCGGGCTTCTACGTGGGCATGTATGGTCTACATGATGGAATATGTAGAAATAATTTTAAAAAATATTTTTCGTATTCATAACCTGAAATTTCTCAGATTCCTGACGTGATTGACCAATTCTGCGCTCTGATTCGAATTCTACGCAGAAAAATAACTTCTAAAAATAACCTTAACAAAAACTGTTACTATTTGCTTCTGGAAAAATGTCTTACAATTCATCACATAGAAACGTAACTAAAATTCTTTTTAAAATTTTTTCCAATTTGATATAATAGGAGTACTATATCCAATCATAACAAATTGGATATTCTCATGTATGCAAGCATGTGTCGAATGGTGTAGTTAAAGTTAGAGTTAGAGTTAGAGTTAGAGTTAGAGTTAGAGTTAGAGTTAGAGTTAGAGTTAGAGTTAGAGTTAGAGTTAGAGTTAGAGTTAGAGTTAGAGTTAGAGTTAGAGTTAGAGTTAGAGTTAGAGTTAGAGTTAGAGTTAGAGTTAGAGTTAGAGTTAGAGTTAGAGTTAGAGTTAGAGTTAGAGTTAGAGTTAGAGTTAGAGTTAGAGTTAGAGTTAGAGTTAGAGTTAGAGTTAGAGTTAGAGTTAGAGTTAGAGTTAGAGTTAGAGTTAGAGTTAGAGTTAGAGTTAGAGTTAGAGTTAGAGTTAGAGTTAGAGTTAGAGTTAGAGTTAGAGTTAGAGTTAGAGTTAGAGTTAGAGTTAGAGTTAGAGTTAGAGTTAGAGTTAGAGTTAGAGTTAGAGTTAGAGTTAGAGTTAGAGTTAGAGTTAGAGTTAGAGTTAGAGTTAGAGTTAGAGTTAGAGTTAGAGTTAGAGTTAGAGTTAGAGTTAGAGTTAGAGTTAGAGTTAGAGTTAGAGTTAGAGTTAGAGTTAGAGTTAGAGTTAGAGTTAGAGTTAGAGTTAGAGTTAGAGTTAGAGTTAGAGTTAGAGTTAGAGTTAGAGTTAGAGTTAGAGTTAGAGTTAGAGTTAGAGTTAGAGTTAGAATTGGATGGACATGGATATGGATATGGATATAGATATGGATATGGATATTGTTATGGATATGAATATGAATATGAATGTGAATATGAATATGAATATGAATATGAATATGAATATGAATATGAATATGAATATGAATATGAATATGAATATGAATATGAATATGAATATGAATATGAATATGAATATGAATATGAATATGAATATGAATATGAATATGAATATGAATATGAATATGATCATATTGAGAGTATATGATCCTTATACTCTCAAAACGTTATTTATATCATTAGTAAGATCTGTTTGTGAATATGGATGTGTGGTATGGGATCCACACCATGAGACAGATTGTATGCGTTTGGAAAAAGTTCAAAAACGCTTTACTCGTTTTATTATTTTTAAACTGAATTGGGGTTTTATGCCAACCTACTTGTCGAGATGTGCTCTTCTCGGTCTGAATAGTTTAGCCACCAGGCGAAAATTTTTTCTTATCGTTTTTGTTCGTGATTTATTGATGTCACATATAGACTGTGCGCCACTTCTCGCTCTAATTAATATATATGCACCTGTGAGATATTTTAGACCAAGAGAACTTCTATACATCCCATATCATAGAACAAACTATGGCAGAAGTGATCCAATTATTAATATGTGCTTAGCATTCAACTCAATAAGTGCTCGAATCGATTTCACACTGAACAGAAATGTGTTCAGACAAAATGTTTTAGATCTCATTAATACATAATTTTCTAGCATAATAGAGATAAATTAATTTGAAATAAAAAATTTCTTTTTTTTTTTTTTCTTTTAGCACTAATTTATATATGTACTTTTTATATTACATTGTAGAATTTGTCATATTGTATCCCTGAACTGTAAAACGATTGTTGATAGTTTAGTTTAAATAAATAAATAAAAAAATAAATAATATGAATATGAATATGAATATGAATATGAATATGAATATGAATATGAATATGAATATGAATATGAATATGAATATGAATATGAATATGAATATGAATATGAATATGAATATGAATATGAATATGAATATGAATATGAATATGAATATGAATATGAATATGAATATGAATATGAATATGAATATGAATATGAATATGAATATGAATATGAATATGAATATGAATATGAATATGAATATGAATATGAATATGAATATGAATATGAATATGAATATGAATATGAATATGAATATGAATATGAATATGAATATGAATATGAATATGAATATGAATATGAATATGAATATGAATATGAATATGAATATGAATATGAATATGAATATGAATATGAATATGAATATGAATATGAATATGAATATGAATATGAATATGAATATGAATATGAATATGAATATGAATATGAATATGAATATGGATATGGGTATGAATATGAATATGAATATGAATATGAATATAAATATATATATGAATATGAATATGAATATGAATATGAATATGAATATGAATATGAATATGAATATGAATATGAATATGAATATGAATATGAATATGAATATGAATATGAATATGAATATGAATATGAATATGAATATGAATATGAATATAAATATGAATATGAATATGAATATGAATATGAATATGAATATGAATATGAATATGAATATGAATATGAATATGAATATGAATATGAATATGAATATGAATATGAATATGAATATGAATATGAATATGAATATGAATATGAATATGAATATGAATATGAATATGAATATGAATATGAATATGAATATGAATATGAATATGAATATGAATATGAATATGAATATGAATATGAATATGAATATGAATATGAATATGAATATGAATATGAATATGAATATGAATATGAATATGAATATGAATATGAATATGAATATGAATATGAATATGAATATGAATATGAATATGAATATGAATATGAATATGAATATGAATATGAATATGAATATGAATATGAATATGAATATGAATATGAATATGAATATGAATATGAATATGAATATGAATATGAATATGAATATGAACATTAATATGAATATGAATATGAATATGAATATGAATATGAATATGAATATGAATATGAATATGAATATGAATATGAATATGAATATGAACATGAATATGAATATGAATATGAATATGAATATGAATATGAATATGAATATGAATATGAATATGAATATGAATATGAATATGAATATGAATATGAATATGAATATGAATATGAATATGAATATGAATATGAATATGAATGTGAATATGAATATGAATATGAATATGAATATGAATATGAATATGAATATAAATATGAATATGAATATGAATATGAATATGAATATGAATATGAATATGAATATGAATATGAATATGAATATGAATATGGATATGGATATGAATATGAATATGAATATGAATGTGGATATGGATATGAATATGAATATGGATATAGATATGGATAGATATAGACGTAGATGTAGATGTAGATGTAAATGTAGATGAAGATGTAGATATAGATGTAGATGTAGATGTAGATGTAGATGTAGATGTAGATGTAGATGTAGATGTATATGTAGATGTAGATGTAGATGTAGATGTAGATGTAGATGTAGATGTAGATGTAGATGTAGATATAGATGTAGATGTAGATGTAGATGTAGATGTAGATGTAGATGTATATGTATATGTACATGTAGATGTGTATTTTTAAATAATTCTCAGAAAGGTACGAATTTTATGGGGTCAAGGATTAATTTTTTTTTATTGTTTTTTTGTTCTACTTGCTGATTTACTTGCTTTGTCAACATATTTGTTACTGTAGGTCTAAGGGAGATACCCCTAGGGTTCAACCGATTTCGACTATTTTCAGTACACATCTATTACTCTATTTGGATATTCTTCTGGCGAATTTTTGTTAAGATCAGCCAACTTTTATATGTACCTCTCATACAATCTTAAGTAAAAAATGAATATAGGTCTAAGGGAGGTACCCCTAGAATCTAACGGATTTCAACCGTTTTCAGTACACATCTATTACTCTATATGGCTACCTTTCTGATGAATTTTTGTTAAGATCGGCCAACGAATCACGCAAAAACTTAATATAGGTCCAAGGGAGGTACATCTAAGGACTGACCGATTTCAATCATTTGTGAAATTTTTCTTAATTGACTTAAACTAACCAAGCATACAAAATTTCATTATCATAGCAACACTCCTTCTATTTTTGTCCATCTTTTGTATGGGATCAAAGTACTGTGTGCCGGTCCAATATATTTTTGAAACATTTCTGATATATTTATGATCGCTTTCATCTTTAAACAGTAAATTTAAGTATTAAATTTTATTAAAAAATTGTGCATGTTTATAATGTAAGAGGTCTTTGGTATTTGCCGCATCTGCATATTCCAAGAATTTTGTTTTTATGACATCCTTTTAGATCTTTTCATAATAAGCCTCATAAAATGTCAGACGCTTGCGTATTTGTAATGTAATCCAACTAGTTTTATAGCAAGCTATAAAGAAATAAACGAAAAATAAATGTATTTTATTTCAAACATTACAATTCTTTTCCTACTGCTTTCAGGCTCTACATAAAGGATATTCATTCATTCAAATAATTTAACGGTTTCAACAGCATATAGCAAAAATTGGTTTTATGACAGCATCTTTAGATAATTATGAGTATTTAGCATATTTTAGCATATTCTAAAATGGCAACAGGTACAACTTCCTAGCACTGTTTATTGTTTTATAAGCTTATTCTTAATAATTTTGTTTTTCCCCCACCTCGTTTTTTTTTCAAAATAAATAACCAGTGAACATTTTGTTTTTTGACCAAAATAATGGATTTAATCCAACAAATATATGTTACAATTTTTTTTTTTTTTTTGCTTTTTTCTTTTTTCAAAACAAACAATTATTGAACTTCAATTTTTTAAAAAAAATTCACCTAACACAGAAATTTACGCATATGCATGAGCATCGAGATCTTATATTTTAACTTCCTACTGTTTTATTGATTGTTGTCCTTCCTTTGCATCAGCCGCATCTTTTGACGTTTCGTCTGTTGCTGCTGACACTGGTGCTTTAATTGGTACTGGTAATTTTGATGATAATTTAGGCTCCTCTCTGAGTGAATCATGCTGCTTGGAGTGCTTCAGCTCCATGCTTGCTGTATTCAATTTAACTTCAGTCAGCGCACTATAAGTACTTTGTGGCACACCCAAGCCTAACTTTTGCTTGACCTCAGCCATTGTTTGTTGTGCTCTTTGGCGTGCTTTATCCGCACCCATATCCAGATAAGCGGACAGATCGTTGCGTTTAACTAGATATTGCTTGATTTTATTGCGTATAGGATTAAGATGCTCGACAACAGCTTCAGCAACACGCATTTTGTACTTTCCTGTGTCCAGTGACTTTGATTCTTCAATGATTTGATCAATTTTCTGGCCAGAGACTAAGGAATGAATACCGACAAGATTGCTGACACCAGCGCGATTCGTTGGATCATAGGTTACATCTGAGGTAAAGTCAGTTAAGGCGCGCTTTATCTTCTCTGTTATCACTTCAGGTTCATCAGTTAGATTTATAGTGGCACACGGATCAGGATCAGATTTTGACATTTTTTTATGTGGATCACGCAGACTGCGTATACGTGCCGATTGATTGTTGTCTATTACAGCATGGCAGATGGGAAATGTTGTGCCGTATCTGGTGTTAAAGGTTTTTGATAAATGTTGAGTAAGTTGAATGTGTTGCACTTGATCTTCACCAACGGGTACATGGGTCGACCTGAAAATTGAGAGCAGTGCATAAATAACAACATTTATTTGTGTGCATTTAGAAAATTTGTTACTTGTATAGCATAATGTCGGCAGCTTGAAGAATAGGATAAACAAATAGACCCAACGGAATGTCCTTGAGCAGTCGTGTTTTCTCTTTGTACTGCGGCAAATGTCCCAGACGCGCCATAGTGCTCTGACAGTTTAGAATCCAAGCCAATTCAGCGTGTTCTTTAACCGCCGATTGCACAAACATGATGGATTTCTGCGGATCAATGCCGCAGGCAAGCATAGTAGCAGCCATTTGCATAATGTGCTCGCGCAGTATTTCAGGATCCTTAAATTGAATATTATATAAGTTATGAAGTAAAACGAATTATGAAGAAAAACACACACACACCTGCGCTAAGGTTATGGAATGCATGTCCACAATGCAGAAGGTGACATCATCTTTGGAATTTTGCATAGCTGTCCACTTCTGCACTGCGCCCAAATAATTCCCCAGATGCAGCGAGCCCGTGGGCTGAATACCCGAAAAAATGCGACGCGGAAATGTAGCCTATGGATGGGCACAGTTAAAATTGTATTGAAAAAAAATTCAGAAAATAAATTTCAACTCAAAATAGCTCCTCACTTCTTCCTCTTGTTCCTTTGGTTTTGCTGTCACTCGCATTGGCGAGACATTGGGTCCTCGATTTCTATGGCCTAATTGAACCGTACGTGCCATCGCCAAGGATTCCCGGTAGAGATTTCGTGAATAATTTCGAACAATTCTCATTTTTAAAAGAATTTTTTATATAAATATATACGAATGGAAAAAAAAATGTATTTTTCGTTTTAAAATTTTTCGTATTCAAAGTAAAAAAATTTTTGTTTGATGTTTAAAAAAAATTTAAATTACTTTGATTTTTTTGTTTTGCTGTCAAGAACAGCTGCTTGTAATGAGCTTCTTCATACTGCAGTGACTTCAGAACTGTTGTAGGAACAGCTCTGAATAGCACTGCCAGCTGTAATAAATGAAGTAAATTTGAAGATTTCAAAATTGTGCGAGTAAAGTTTCTAAATTTCTGAAAACCTGACTCTGAGTAAACTCTTGGAAGAATTGAATAGGAGTTTTCTTTTCGATTATCACATCATACTTTCATCATATTGTTTTCTTTATTTATCATATGATTATTTTTTGTAGGTTATATTAAAGGGGTTTTTACTTTTTGTCTGTCAAAAGTGCGTATCATTACACTCAAGAATATCTTGATGTATTTTCACATCAGCATTGATCTTGTTGATTAATGGTGTGCATCAACTAAGTGGAAATATGTTTGATATATGAAAACTTGGTTTTAAGTAACACTTTCAATAACATAAGTTCACATTCATAAAAATTGCCGCTTGAACTTGTCTGATTTCTATATATTCGAACTAGATCGCTGATCTTTTTGAACAAATACACATAGTAGCAAATATCGCAAGTTTTGTTCCACAAATTTTTTAAAACAAGGGATTAGTAATAACTGAACTTTTTATTTTAATCATAGAAATCGTAGCGCCTATACGCATATACGTTGTTAGAAGATGCATTTATCCTCTTTCAAACGTACCCAAGCTTATGCAAATTAGATACAGATCATAAAATTACGCGAGTTTTAATGACAACATTTTTTTATTTTTAGTCGTAAGAATATAATGGAATAAAGAGCAAATATTAAATTTTGTTTTAAACTTGGAAAGAAATTCGCTGAAACATACGAACTGATGAAAAAAGTTTATAGTGATGATTGTATATCTCATATACAAGTTTAAGTAGTTACAACGAATCAAAGGTGGCCGTAATGCCTTGAACGACGATCAAAGAAGCGGACGTCCAGAGAACAAAAATCGTGATGAACTGGTGCAAAAATCCGTGAAATCATTACTTTTATTGAACATTTCTTTGTGAGCATGTTGGTTGAGGAAATAGGAATAAAAAGAGAGACTGTTCGTCAAATTCTACTTTAAGATTTGGGTTAACAAAAGGTCTGTGCGCGATTTGTTCCATATGAATTAAATTTCAACAGCTAAAAACGATCCAAATTTCTTAATTCGATCATAACTGGTGATCAAACATGGTGCTTTAAATATGACCCTAAAACTAAGCGTCAATCTGCACAATGGAAATCGAAAGGCGAACCAAACATATAATCCTAACAAATTGCATTTTCAGAAGTCCAGAATCAACGCAATGTTGATCACTTCTACGGATCGAAGGATATTGTCCACAAAGTTTTTGTTCGAGAAAGTCCAACTGTCAATGGTGATTATTATATAGAAGTTTTACGTCATTTGTGGTTGAGAATTTTTCGTGTTAGACCTGAATATCCTATTCACAATATCAAAAAACAGAATGAATTTTTTAATAAAAAATATGTCTGTATCATCAACCACCTTCGTATTCATCTGATCTATCACCGTACGTCTATTGTGTGTTCCTAAAACTGAAAACTGTCATGAGGGGAGCGTATTACGGTGATATTTCGGCCATTCAAGCAGCCATAACGCAGATACTAAAAAACATCCCGGAGTTCGATATAAAAAAAATCGATGCATGCATTAGTTGATCGTGCCAAGCCTTGTATTGACTATAATGAAAACTACTTTGAATAAATAATCAGCTCTGTAATGAATAATTTTTCACGCGGAGTCGGAAAAGGTAGTTTTCGTTTGTCAGATAAAGCTCCAGAACTTTTTGGAAATTTTGAATGCAAATTGGTTCGTTACGCGTCAATATTCATGAGTGTTAGAACAATAAAGGGTATGTCTTTATCTGCTATCTTTAAAACGGAAACTACCTTTTTCGATTCCGCGTGAAAAATTAGTCATGATAGGGCTAAATAACTTTCAAACATAATACATTTAGGCTATTCACAGTTTAAGTACGCAGGCCTGTTAATTTACGATTTGTTACTTTTACGCCCACTTACGGAAGCGTATTTTTCTTTGTTCTTGTTTTGTATGCAAACGCAAATACTCAAACACGCGTAAATAAAAGTAGCCCATGGACGTGTTCTTTGTGTCTCGTATTTTTATGTCCTATCTACACCATATATAACAGCGTTGCAAAATCATTGAATACGGCAAACACATACTGAGGTGCTCACAGTTTCAAAAATAACAGATGCTATAAATACGCTTTGTTAATATAAGTTTAAACTGTGAATAACCTAAATGCATTTTTTACTCTATACATAAAAAGTTCTGTTATTTATTGTCACACTGTGTATATCACTAACCCATTAGAGCCCCCCAAACGATAGTACATGTCAGATGGATCTGCCATGTCATCTCACATGTAGTATCGTTTGTGTGGAAAGAGATCAAGTCGGATGGGTTTGTCCGATGGAAGACAAATATTTTTGATTTTTTTGTCGGACCATCCAACATGTGCGATCGTTTGGGTGCGTATCCATCCAACTTGATGCATTTTTTCATTCGATTCAAATTTTTTAGATAAGCACATCTCGCGCGAAAAATAGATAACATAAGAAATGTTGAATTTTGGAAATAATTTTTAGATATATATAAAAAAGTCTACCGGAGACTTAGAAAATAAAACAGGAAGAGTACAAAAATTATTGCAATCAATGCGTTCGTTATCTTTACGCTACAAAATATCTTCTGCGCTCGATGTTCACTCTCGAAAAACTATAAAATAATGAAGCCCATCCGGAATGTGCAATCGTGTGGGACCAACGAAAAAAGTTCCGTTATTTTGTCGAAGTACATGTCCATCGGACATGTATAGTGTGACCATCTGTCCCATTGACTCGGGACATGTCCCCGAATTTTGGCACTTGTCCCGTTGTCCCTAAATCAGCCCGAATGTCCCGAATCTCTGCCAACAACTTTTTTATTCACAGAGAAAAAATTTATTCAAATGCACCAATATTTCATCGATCTTTTATTTCAAGTATTATCGTTTAAAAAACTTATACAAATTATTGCTTTTATATAATAATATGAAACATAGTAAAATAGTTAAGTACCAAGGTCATACAACAAAAGTACTACTTTTGGTAACTCTGGGTATGAGTTCAAGCGTTCATGTTTGACTTTTTTGACAGAATTGTAGATATAAACGCCAGAAATGGTGAAAAAGGTTGCTGGTAGCGATAAATATCGCCAACAAACAGGGAATGCAGACAAACAATTGGACGAAAAAGAAGCAGATCCAAGCTATCGATAATTATAATTTTAAAAAATTGTAATTAGTTATCTCAATTACTGATTTTTTATTACCTTGGTTTTTTTATATACAAACAAGTAAAAAAATATTTTTTTATGTACATTAATGTGATATTTTTTTATATAATAATTGTCTCCGAATTGTCCCCGTTTTCACCGAAAAACGTCCCTAAATTTGGGCCAATGTCACCGAATTTTTTTCGAATGTCCACGTATAGGGGGTGGACTATCCTACATGCGGGATGGACAATATAGGACGGCAGAATAACTGGAAAGTCTGTTCGAGCCTTCAAACTATCCTACATGTCGGATGGACTTTATTATCTTTCAGCGTTTAAAAAGATAGCATAGTGCAATGGCAAAGAAATTTCTTGCTGCTCTAATTATTGATTAAGTTTTGAAAGAAAAGGTAGAGGAAATACTGTCTTTTTTATGTATTCAACTTTGCTTACCTTTTTCTTCATATGTTCACTCCACGAAGTTTTTTTTAGAATGAGAAAATATATGAAGTCGGATGAACGTGCTTTCGCACTTACTACATGTAGAGCGGGCCAATAAAAAAATTAAAACTTTTTATTTGTAACCGACTTCAACAAGGAGGAGGTTACCAAGTTCGTTGACTCCTTAACCATATGCCGGATTGCTATAATTTTGGGTGAACAGATAGATATCATAAACACGGAGGTGCCCGTAAAAAAGTGGGCGGTATTCGAGAACTGCACGTGGCAATACTATATCTCGCAATACTAGATACTACTGTATCTTGAATAATATTGACACTAGGGTACTGCAATTTAGTGTAGGGGTAGGGACAATTATTACAAATAACCGTCAAGAAAATGGGCGTTGTTCAACAAATGGGCGTGGAAATATTAGAAAATCACTGTATCTGGAATAATACTGATACTAGTGTACTGCAATTTAGTGTAGGGGTAGAGACAGTTAATACAAATTACGGTTAAGAAAATGGGCGTTATTTGACAAATAGGCGAGACAATATTAAAAAAATCTCGAGTAATATTGATATTATGGTACTGCAATTTGGTATAGGGGTAGGCATTATTAGTACAAATTACGGTCAAAAAACTGGGCGGTATTCGACTACTAGGCGTGGCAATATTAGAAAAACAGTGTATTTCGAATAATATTGACACTAGGGCACTGAAATTATTGTAGTACAGGGGTAGGCAGAATTCTTAAAAATTACAGTCAATAAAGTAGGCACTATTCCATAAATTGGCGTGTCAATACTAGATAAACACTATCTCAGTTAATATTTATGCTGGGGTACTGAAGTGAAGTACAGGGGTAGACACAAAGGCGTTATTACAAATAACGCTCAAGAAAGTGGGCGTTTAACAAAGAGGCGAGGCAATATTAGAAAAACACCATATCTCGAATAATATTGACACTAGGGCATTAAAACTCGTTAAAAGAATGGGTATAATTATTTCAAAACACGTGACATCTAATATAAATTTAAGAGACAGATATTTGAAATAACCAACAAACTTTCAAAATTTAATAGAACGAATTTTTTCAGAACAATTCTATTTATGTTGTTTATACACTTTTTTCGAAAATTTATCATTTTCTCTAAAAAGGAAGAAATAAAAACTTTAAAAAAACAACCGACACAAAATCACTACAAAGTAAGAAATAATTTTAAAATTACTTTTCCTTTTAATTTCTTGGTCATATTTGATAATTTATTTAATGATATTATTGCATATGAAATCTTGTTATTTTAATTTTTTATTTATTTGTTTTAATTTCTTAATGAATACAAATGCTTTGAAATTGGCGCTTCTGATTAAAAGCCTGATTATGTTAGCTCCGAAATATGACCAAGATATTAAAAGGAAATGTAATTTTAAAATAATTTTTACTTTGTAGTGATTTTGTATTCGGTTGTTTTTTTTCAAGTTTTTATCATCCAACATGTCGGACAGACCGCAATATTTGGTTTCACACTTCCTACATGTCCATCCGACCTGTCAAGTCGATCCAGCATGTAGGATAGTCCGAAACCCCCTAGTGCTGTACAAGTGAAATGGTCAGACTAGACATCTAGTATCGTTTGGCGGGCCCTAATGGATTAAAGGTGGGCTTAAACTTAAATTTATTGACAGTTTGATGTGCTCAGGATTATGTTTTGTAAATACAAACAATACACTACGACAACATACAAATGAGCACGAACACTATTGTTAAGTAGCGTAAGCTACATTAAAATAACTGTATGTGTAGGAGTTTTTGAGATACACAGAAAGCTGATAGTTAAAACTTCTACAGTTTTAATCATGGTAGAATATATCTAGGTATAAGCAATAAGGAGAGTTACCACTACCTAGATTATTCTACCATGGTTTTACTTATAGAGATGTCTTGTTTTTTTTTCTATCTTTTTTATTCTCTCTTTTAATTGTCGAGAACCTGTGCTCCATCCTTTTCGTACCTGGGTTTAACAGAGCGTTACCTACGGTACACTTCAATATCGTAACGTTTATTTTCGTGCACTACTTTTAACATTTATTGTTTAAATACAAATAAAATACAAATAAATGGAGGCCGTGGCGTAGAGGGTGGAGTGTGCGACTCATACAACAGAGAATCCAGGTTCGAATCCCCAATCTGACAGAAAGTTTTTTCAATTGAATTAATTTTTCTATTCAGCCGTAACCTCTCTGCAGACAATGGCAAACTCAGGGCCCTACTCTGTATTGCGATGCGAAAATGAAATTTGATGCGTACGCAAAATCCGTACAATCAAATCAAATTTGCGGATTTTTTGTCGCATCGCAATAGAGTAGGGCCCCAGAGAGTAAAAAATTGCTATGAAAAGCTTCTTGAGAACATCCAGAGGCTCGGCAATAAGGCCATTTCTCGATAATTTGTGTTCACAACACACAAGAAATTGATCATAAGAGGTCGGTCAAAATCCTTTCTTTCTTTAAAGGACTGAAATGGCAAATTTCGTTTTTTTTTTTTAAATATATCCTTAAATAAATGTTTGGAATTGGAGTAACATATTTAAATAATGAAATTATCATAATTTTTTTTTTAATTATTACAAAAAAAAACTTTTTATAAAAAATATTTATAAAACTTTCAAGGACAGAATTCTTTCTTACAAAAAATTCAATTCAAAGAATTTTCATGGCGATTCAAAATCGTCAATAAAATTCTTTATGGATTCCATTTTCATAGTTAAAATTTTTTTACTATGCATTTCAAACTCGGATTTTGTTTTTTCACATTTTTTATTCGTTTAAAAGGTGTCGAATACATTTATTTTTTTTTTAACTAAAACAGTTCAAGTTTATAATCGCTAATTAAACTTGAATCAGCCAATGTAATGTATTTAAATCAAGTAAGCAGTTTTATATACATCTATATTTTTTTTTTTATATGTAAGAGATATTGTAACGCTTTGGGAATCCACAGATACACATTTTTTGAGAAAAAAAGACTAATCCGATACAAGTCAACAAAAATTGACTTTCAATCCGAGCGCAGTTATATTGCTATAAATAATAAAAAAGAAAAGTTAAAGAATTTTTGTTGAAAGGCGGGAAATTAAAAGTTGATCGGTTTGCCATAGGAGGCGGCAACATTAGCTTCGCGGAGTGCCTCGGCGCAGGTCTGTGGGGAAAAAAATAAATTAAAATCAATAGAAAGTTTTAATGTAATTGAAATTTACTGGATGTGCATGGCAGACTCGCGCCACATCTTCGGCAGATGCGCCATATTCCATCGCTAACACGGCTTCATTGATAAGTTCACCAGCAACCTGTAGAGACGGAGTGAGAAAAAATTGAGATGCAAACAATTTGTTTTTTTATAAATTCAAGCATGCTCACGGGCCCTATAATGTGTGTGCCCAGCACTCTGTCAGTCTGCTTGTCCGCCAACACCTTGACAAAACCATCGGTATCGTTATTGGTCTTTGCACGGGAATTCGCCATAAAGGGGAACTTGCCAATCTTATATTCCACACCCTCCTGCTTGAGCGCCTCTTCAGTCTTGCCAACCCACGCCACTTCGGGATGTGTATAGACCACGCTGGGCACACAGTTGTAGTCAATATGCACATGACCACCTTTCATGCCCTCCACACAAATGATGCCCTCATCTTCGGCCTTGTGTGCCAACATCGGTCCGTGAATGCAATCACCAATGGCATAAATACTGGGCACAATTGTCTGGAAATTACCGTTCACTGGAATGCGTCCCTTATCATCCTTTACAATGCCAACACTTTCAAGGCCCAGACCTTCGGTGAAAGGACGACGTCCTACACAAACAAGCAAAGTATCACAGTTCAACTCCTCCTTGTCACCTGACTTGGCATTTTCAACGGAGACTGTGACATTGTCGCCGCTACGCGAAGCGGCCATAACTTTGGTGCCTAGCTTAAATTTCATGCCCTGCTTGGTCAAAATCTTTTGGAAAGCTTTCGATACTTCGCCATCAATGCCCAATCCACCGATGGTTTCCATGAACTCTACAGCAATGACCTCGGCGCCCAAACGCGACCAGACCGAGCCCAACTCCAAGCCAATGACACCGGCACCAATGACAACCATCTTTGTGGGAACTTTTTTCAAGGCAAGCGCTCCAGTGCTGGACACAACCACTTCCTCATCGACCTGTGTGAATATAAAACAATATAATAAAAATCAAAGCAAAACCTAATAAAAAAAAAACTTACCGAAATGCCGGGGAAAGGTGTGACTTCAGAGCCGGTGGCAATCATTATGTGCTTGGCTTTGACGGTCTCCACAGAGCCATCATTTTTCTTTACCTGCACTTCATTGGGACCGGTGATAGTACCATAACCAGTAAGCTGCGTGATTTTGTTCTTCTTGAAGAGCTGCGCAATGCCACTTGTCAGGCTCTTGACAGCGGTCGATTTTTGATTCATGAGCTTTTCCAAATCTAGCGTTACGCTGCCAACGTTGATGCCACGAGCGGCCAGATCACCGGAGTGCGCCATGTGATAGTAGTGCGAGTTGTTTAACAGCGCCTTGGATGGAATGCAACCCACGTTAAGACAGGTGCCGCCAAGCGTAGGGTTTTTCTCAACATTAACAGTCTGTAAAAAATGCACAATACAAACTCTGTATGAAATAATGACGACATAATTCTATCGCAATAAAATTACCTTCATGCCCAGCTGAGCAGCCTTAATGGAGGCAACATAACCACCAGGGCCAGAGCCAATGACTACCAGATCAGCTTCGGTTGTGCTGGAGTAGAAGCGACCGTTTATGGCACCGAGTATAGCAGCATTACCGCGCACAGGGGACTGCCAAATAAAAAAAATCGTTACTATCAAGAAATAAATCAATTCTAGTGATTGTGTTCTAGATGTCACGCCTCAAAGTCATGCCGCAAGTTAATCGGCCAAGATATTGCATAAATTCTTTTGGGTAGTTTGATGTTATCTAAAGGCGGCACGGCGTTGCTTTAATGAATTCAGCCTTGAGATTGCAGCCAAACGAACATATTTGCACCACCTACACTACACTGCACCACCTACCACATTTCATCCCTTCACTTATTTTATCACTTATTTATTTACACAATTCCACAATTTTCCACATCATCCACACAATTCATACAAAACACTCCATAAACTCTCAATTTAATCCCTTTTTTTTCCTGCCAAATTAGGTTAACTTTCGCATTGCATAACCAACAAAAAACATTCGTTGCTGCATTTGTCTGTCCATCGGAGCCTTTCGCTAGCTCAGTATTTTTTCAGTGCACATTTCTTTCGGGCACATTTTACCTGTATAACTGTTGAGAGCACGTTTCGCAAAGAGCACTGCATTTCAGTTTTATTGAATTTTCTGAATTTCTAAAGAATTTACTGTTAAAAAATTCTGTTTTTAACTTCTAGACTTATAAAACTCCCGGCCAGCCGTATCTCGATAGTTGTACGTTGCTGAAAAACCAATTTCGCTACACTTGAAAAAACTTTTACTACACAAAATTCCAGTGACAAGTCGTGAGAGAAATGTCAAAATTGACAAATTCGTGAGAGGAAATATGAACACTGTGAGCTTCGCAGGCGTCATGTTGGCAGCAATGCGAATAGTGAAAAGAGCTGTTTATTAATTAAATTAAAGAGAGCTTAATTTATTTGAATAGCTTTTCATTTTTTGAAAAATAATGCATACACACTAAAAAATTTTCAAAATAAATTCACACCGGTCAGCTGATAATCAAATTTTTTACACCAAAAACAAATTGAAAAATTTAAATCTCTCAAGACTGAGAGTATTATATAAAATTATTCTAAAAATCAATTTAAAATTATCTGTCATGTACGGAAAAATGATTTCGATATAAATTGGCTTTAACGCTTCTTAATTAAATTTTATTTAAATTTACATCGGCTGCCTTCATTTATCACAGTATAATTTTTTTATGTTTTTCACGCTGTATGTTCTAATCAAACTTAGTTTGCTGATTGTGAAATTTAAAAAAAAAATAGATTTTTCCGATACGCTGTTTTCTTGCGGCAAAGTCGACGCTTTGGGCTTGAAGAGCTACTATTGTCGCCGCATACTGCTTGAACGCGTCGAATTATTCGTCACTGGAAAAGTATCTATAAGATGTCTCTACGTAATGAATTATATCATGGTTTCTTTATATTCTCTTTTATTAAAAGTGAAGCAATTGTCATTATAAAAAATTAAAACATCTTTAACAATTATAATAAAATAAAAAAAATAACGGGTTCAAATTGAAATTAGTCGAAATCGATTTTTAGAACATGTTTGCAATATTATTTGGTATACAATTTTTTTACCCATTCGTATAAATAACAAGTAGGGATAGAGCTTCGGCAGGGTACCAAAGCTATAATACCCCCCAAGGCCATGTTGAGGTTTATTCGAATCCTTTAGCCACGACAGACACGATAGCCTTCAGTTTTATATATTTACGAAAGTTTTCTTATTTTGATGATGTCACTTGGTATGGGAGGTAGGCGTGGTTTTCTTCCAATTTTTCAAAATTTCATAGCCAGGATTTATATTAAATATCAAAGCTCACGCGCAAAATTTGAAGGCATTCCATTAATTTTTGTGGGTTTTTAAGAGGTTTTACTGTAAAAATAAAGTCACTCTGTATGGGTGGTAGGCGTGGTTTCCCTTCTGATTTTGCTCATTTTCCAACTTGATCTTAAGCGATATCTTTAAAATTACGGCTGTAATCGTGATCACAGATGGACAGACAGACATACAGACGGAAATCGACTCAGGTGGTGATGCTGATCAAAAATAAAAATTGTATAAAACATCCATTCGAAATAGTAAAAAATTACACCGTTTCGTTTAAAAAATCATCACTTTGAATTATATGACTAACATAAGTAAATAAACACCTAATAGAGTACAAAACAAACATCCTATCTAATATATACTTATTTAATATATACTTATCGGTGTGGAAAAAATATGACCTTTCGGATATAAAATCCCAGCTCTTTTACATGGTGTTTTTTAATACCGAGATGGAGTAGGATACCGATTGGTGTAAAAATTCTATACAATTTTTTTAATTGTGTGCATATGCAGCTCTTTGGGGAAAATTTACATTATATCGATATTTTGAAAACACGTTTATTTCCACAAAAGGCACAGCGATTTGAAAGTGTTTTTTTTATAAGACAACAAAAAAAAAATTTTTTGGTCTGGTCGATCAAAAAATCAATACCTCGACTCGTTTTCGATTTTTTAAATTTTTTCCTTGCTACAAAATCTCTTCAAAAAAAAAACATCTCTATCTTTGCCAATATCCAATGGATCTAAAACATGTAGGCGTTATTTGAAGATAATTAAATAATCTTTGAGAAAAGTACAAATCGAATATGTATTACCAATTTATTGAATTGTATATGACATTTAATATTTTATTTACTTTTTATTTCTGATAAAAACGTTATTTCCTCAAAAGTTTGCAGTATTAATGTGCTAAAAAATTTATTTTTTTTAAAAGTCTGAACCTTAACCTTTCATTCGATATACAAAGCTTCACTTTTTTAACTCAACACTACGTATGATATATTTGTTACATAAACCAAATAATTACAAAACAAATTCTTGAATAATAACAATTTAGGCAAGACCTATTTTTTCCTATGTTAGTTATGTTTAATAACTCGTTGAATAGGTAACAAAATAACGTTTCTTTTGATGCCCACAATGATTATTTTTGTAGGGAAACTAACAAATACAAAAATCCCAAGTTTTTAGGCCCATTTTCCTAACTTTTGATTCTTTTAAACCTCCTTAAATTACTTTACTTACGTGGTTTTACTTTTTATATGCAGTTTTTCCTTAAATTCTGTTTTTGCCCTTGCAACAATTGAAACAGAAACAAAATAATTTAATTTTGAAAATTAAAAAAAATTTAGAAATAAAAATACATATGTAAGTGCCTAGTAAATTTAACTGTCGGGACCGCGATGACTAGCCAGAGGAATTCATCCTAACATAAACCATTATTTTGAGGAACTGAATCGAACCATTTTTTTCGTGAGGTGCTTATGTGTCTCCAAAAATTAAATATGTTTTTAAATTGAGTTGGCACGAGTTATGGTCTGATTATGCAAACTTGAGGTAACATAAGTTAACATGACGGAACGTACTATGACTTTTTGTTGATTATGCTACCAACGTAGCAACCACAGCAAGTGCCAAATAAATCATTGTCTACCATTCTGAAACATATTTCAATTACTAATAAAAAATAAATTTAAATTAAAATACTTAGATTTCGCTTATATAAATTAACGCAAACAAAGAAATATTACTCAAAAATCAAAGTGTGATGCTAACAACCATACAAAAAGCTCATTGTAATCTGAAATGTCAGTCGACGTAACACAGAAATCAAAATTCAACTTCTACGTCGCGTTACGTTTCCAATAATTAGATAAACGAAAAACGCATTCGATAGATTTGTATGTGACAAAAGCAACGAGTGTGTTGCGTAGATCTATATTTGGCTTATTAGACCATTAGATAATACCTATAAAATTTCGATTTTTTTAGCGCTGATATCGATTTTGCGTGATTTTTTCCAGCAAAGAGTGCGCATAAGCATTTTTGTATGAAATTTGGGTTTTGTAGGCGGTTTTTTCCGAGATATTTTTTTGGCCCCATTACAACGCATAAAAACAGGATTTTTCTTTTGAACCGTAAATTACCTATTTACATATAGGGTGGTTCAGAGCAGCACATGTTATCAAGCTAGGTGTGGTGGCCATGTTGTCAAACCGCATTTAGCAATAAATTTTCAAGCTGCGAGCTAGCAGATAGTATTGTGAAAATTAATTGTTGCTTTTAATTGTTTTGATTTTAATTTTAATTATGAATTAAAAATTTCAACACAAGCATAACGTGTTCTCCCTTTTGCAATTTCTTTAATATGGCGAAGTTCGACGTGTTTGTCCAGCACGTGTTCACACGAAATTTATGTCGCTCATCAAACTGTGAAATCAAAACATTTTGATCTCCAACCAACATGTTGCCAGTCTGCTGTTTCGGGAGTTCGAACGTTCAAATACTCGATTTGTCCTACCATGCGTGACTGGATGTGCTATCGTCTGAGCCCTCCTTATGGCTTAAATACATTTCGGCTATTCATAGTTTAAGCGTATATTAAAAAAACGTATTTATAGCATTTGTTATTTTTGACCTCAGTATGTGTTTGCCGTCAATGATTTTGCAACGCTATTATATATGCTGTAGATAGGGCATAAAAATACGAGACACAAAAAACACGTCCAAGGGCTACTTGTATTTACGCGTTTTTACGTATTTGCGTTTGCATGCAAAAGAACAACAAAGAAAAATACGCTTACGTAAGTTGGCATAAAAATAACAAATCGTAAATTAAACATGCTTGCGTACTTAAACTGTGAATTTCCTAATTATTAAATTTTTAAACACGGAAGTTGTTTATGTGATTATCATTAGATTTTGACAACAAATTCTAGTTTGGCATCACTTTTGCTTTATTTCGTGTTGCACTTTCAGCGCCGTCATGTTGCCTACACTGACTTAGATGAAAGAGAAATTTTTTTGACAGACATTCAATGACATTTCGCCCAGTCTCAAGATGGCGATAAAGCTAAAAAGTATAAAATTGTTAAAGTTGCTATAAAATATTTCGAAGAAATACACAACACACGCGCTCAATACAATAAAAATAGTGTTAAAAACAAAAAGAATACGCCATAAAATTTAAATTAAAGTGAATTTGCGAATTTTGTCAAGGTTTGCATGCAGCAGATAGAAGCCAAAAATCTTGCAGTAGCAGCAGCATCAGCAGCAAAAGTTTTGAAAGCAAGTTAATTTTTTTTTTATACGTTGTACGGGAACGAACGCGAGTACGAAGATTTGTTGTTTCATTGGCTTTATTGTTGGTAACTGGAAAGGGAGAAACAAATAAGGTAACTTCTTACCAATTTAAGAGTTAGGAAAAGACCACAACTGGTCAGTGGGAAGAGCCAAAATAGGTGAGGTGCTGGGTAGGCGCCACGTCTAGACAACACAATGAATACCTATGGAAACATGATGATGGGCGATCAATTCCGCAAAATGGAGTCGACATATTCGCCCAAATCATCGCCACACGGCGGCAGATCACCGGTGGTGTCACGGCAAGACTCATCAGGCACACTTAAGACTACCATTTCGTTGGGAAAAACGCCAACGATAATACAAACTGGACCATTCTACTCTATGAAAGAGCCACCGGGTGAGCAAAATATAATTAATAGTTTTTTTCCGGTTATCTTTACTTATTTGTGACTTCTGTTATGCAGGCAAGGGTGAGTTGACTGGCGATAAGGATTTAATGACTGAATACGGACTGCATCATACACTGACCAAGTTCAAGGACAAAAAGGTAAAGGAATCGTTGTCTTCGTTTCTGCCCAATTTGCCTGGCATATATGACGGCATGAATAACTTGGAAAACAGTACGTTGCGTAGCGTAGTCGAGAAGCCGCCCATTGGTGGCAAGGAGCTGCTTCCAATGAGTGCAGTGCAATTGGCCGGTTTTCGCTTGCATCCGGGGCCTGTAAGTTTGTCTCATTGTCACTGTTTGGATATGGTTTACATATATTTTTGTTATTTTTTTTTTAACAGCTTCCCGAACAATATCGTGCTTTAAATACGACGCCCGCGCGCAAACACAAAAACAAACATAAAAAACACAAACACAAGGATGGTGCAGTGCCACAAGAAACCTCATTAATGGGTGTGTTTATCGCAAACAGGAAGAAATCCTTAATTTTTCCTCATTTTAATTTTTTGTTTTTTGGGCAGATTCAACAGGCCTGGAACCGTACGAAAAGAAGCATAAAAAGCAGAAGCGTCACGAGGACGATAAGGAGCGTAAAAAACGAAAAAAGGAAAAGAAACGAAAGAAACAACGCCACAGTCCAGAACCGCCTGGCTCAGTGCCCTCGCAACAGCAACAACTGCCTACGCAGCCACCGCTGCAACAGCAACAACTGCTGCAGTCGCCCATGTTGGGCAGTGGACTCGGCGGTGCACTTGCTTCAAATATGGGCGGCAACATGCCAGCCAGCGCAGGCCCAGGCGGCTTGATGATGTCGCAACAAACGCCTTTGTTTCAGACTTAAGCCAAAATACAAAATAATAAGCAACAGTCTTTCCCCCCGCTGCAAAAATATAATGCAAAGCAATTACAAGATTTTTTAATTACAAAGCCCATTTTAAATTTTATTTTTTGCATTTTAATTGATTATTTTTTTCTAATGCAAAAAATTATTGTTCTTCCATAACGTTTCCACGCTGTTTGACTCAATTTCTCTCTAATGTTAAAATGCTTTTTCTTAAAAATTCTTTAGTTGCTGCATGAAAAATTTCTTAATCAGCCCAATTATGAAACATTTTTTTCCGGGAGTTGTAAAAGGAGCTTTCGTTTTTAAGATAGCAGATAAGGACATCTCTTTTTTTTATTTTACACTCATGAATATTGACAGTTGAACAAATTTTAATTAAAAATTTCCAAAAAGTTTTTAAACATTGTCTTCAAAACGAAAACTCCCTTTTAAAACTCGCGGGAGAAAATCTTTCAAAATTGGACTAAATATGTATTTAAGTTGATAACTTAACATTTAGTTTAGTTTTAGTTGTAAATTGATTACATTAAGTTTTGAAAATCGAGCAAATTCCAAGCAAGGCAATAAAGAGACGCTGCAATTGTATTTCGTGGGCAAAAAAAAAACTTTCTTTAATGCTCAATTTTTAATTGCCTTAAAAACGTTCTTAAATGTTAATTTAAAGTTCTTAAAATTATAAACTTTTTTCGTATATCGCCGCTGATGTGGCTTTTTGTATCCACGGAACTTACGTTTATATTATAGCTTGCAGTGTCTGCTGTGCGGAAATGTTAGTTCGTTTCATAAATCTAAGTTTTACTTAAGCGATATATATTTAATATTATTAGCTACATTCTATTATAAATTCATACTGAAGGCGAAGCAAAAAAAAAAAAACAAATTAATATTTAATAAAAAAAAATATAAAAAAAACAATTATAGTATGTGCATACAGAATGTTTTGAATTTAATCATTAAGTTTTTGTAATTTTCCATTTTTTTTACTAAACACCGCAACGGGGTTAAGCTATCCAGAAGTGTTAAAAGAAATTAGTAAGAAGCACTAGAGTGAAAATGTTTAAATAAAAAAAAAACAGTTTGAGTACGATTGCAACAACGGTGTTGAAATTACGCTGCATCCACACGTGATCGTACTGGCAGGCCAGCAAAGAATATATATTAACTACGAAAATGTTTCGAAATAATCTACAAATCTACGCTGCGGCCACACGTGAGAGTAAATGTTCATTTGCAAAATGTCGGCAAAGGCAAAGATTCGACAACTTTATTATTTCTGTTACTTTTATTCAGTGATGCTTTATATGCCAACACAGCACGAAACTTAAATGGGATAAAAATGGGGAACTAATTATTTTGTAAAATCTGTTTATCAATATTTCCCAAAATTAAATGCAACGTAACATATGATATTTTATGTGCCAAATAAGGGAAATGAAAATAATTGCATATATTTCACTACAAGACATGAAAGAAAAGTGCATATTTAAAGTTCGATTATTTTAGGGTGAAAATACAACACTGTTTCCTTACTTCGATTTCGCACTGGCTGTAGTTGTCAAAATTCACTGGCTCAAGGTTTATTAATACAGGTTAAGTCACTTGAGAGAAGCTCGGTCGAACTGTCAGAATGGATAAAAGGAAATCAAGAAAAAAAAAACCTGAATATGTACAATTTTTAGCTAACAGCTACTTTGACAGTTCGAGCAAAGGCAGAAAAAGAGTGCCTTTCTCTCAAGTGACTTAACCTATATTAATGAGCATTGCACTGGCTCAGTAAAAGTTGTTGCCAGTGGACTGCCAGTGATGTCAAGGTGTGAGAGTATTAGTGAAAAGTGAGAGTGTATTGAGTTTTTCGAACTGTTACTGTCTTCGAACTGGCATGTGTGGCTAGGGGCTTAGTGAAAAGTGAGAGTGTATTGAGTTTTTCTAACTGTTACTGTCTTCGAACTGGCACGTGTGGCTAGGGGGTTAGAACGATGGTAGTAGATTTCATTACTATAATCTAGAGATGTGCAACTGCCAGCAATAGTTGACTGCCAGCATAAAAGTCGGGCTCAATTACGATAACCGTGGCCCCAAAATCTGAGCATGCAGTTTTGAAGTACTGATTGATAAAGTAAGATTCACAGAAGGATTTATCGATATAGATTAGTTAAAAATTTTTTCAATGCAAATCAGTTATTAAAGTTACCGAATGAAAAATATATGTTTTTCGATATTTTATAATTCTCTTTTGATCGAAATGCTAGAAAAGAGCATCTTAAGTATTTAATAAAAAACAGTTAAACTTTTTTCCGAATTTTGGGTTTTTTTTTATTTTTTACAGAAAATAGCTCAAGTTTGTGCTTAAACCAAACATGCTAATGTTTTCTAAAGTTTTGCATTTTTGGGGATTTTTTTTTTGTAAAAATACTCGAATCTCGAAATTTTCAAATAGGTACACTTTATAACAACCAGGTTATTCAACACAATTACACAATTTCTTGCATTTGCATTAAGTATAGTTTAAGAAAATATATTTCCACAAAATTCCATTTAAATTTTTTCGAATTTGGATATTTTTTCATACAACAAGAACAAAAAGGAGTTTCATCCAATTTTCATGGTTGAAGCTTATTAAAAAAAAATTAAAGAGAAAATGAGCAGCTTTTTGAAAATTTACACCTATACAAAAGTTATTTCGGGTTTCTGAAAAAATTTAAACTTTTTTCCCATATCATCAAGTACTGACACTTATCGATGCAAGTCGGCACGGGTTCCCGTGTTCCTAGGTTCATCAAATTTTATTAACATTTATTTCAATATCCTTCGAAAAAACTAAGAGGGTACAGAAATTTCTGGATATAAGCCCAATATACAGGAAAATTCCCGTTTGAAGTATTTCCTGCTTAAAAATCAACCCGCTTATTACGTTGCAAATGTGTGAACTATTTGAAAAAATTCATGCAAAAATCCTTGGATAGAAAAAATAAAAAAGTTGGCAGCGTTTTGATGTTCTTTTTTTGTGGCATGGCAAGCTTTGTTTTTTGCATACCTGTAAAAAATATGTTTATTGAGTTACGACAGCAAGTGGTCAAGTGCGAAAAACGTAATTAAAATAGTATTCCATATTTTCCAAAGCGTACACGGTATTTTTATTTGCAGCAAATAAAATTAGAACGCTTTCAAAAAAGGAAAAGATCAAAATTATAGGTGAGTGTAAAACTGTTACCAAGGCTGAATTGTATCCAAATTGTGTAAATATTTCATGTACATGCACAATCTAAGATGGATTTGAATTAATGTATAAATGAATATATAGTTTTTTAATTTTTTGTATGAACAAACATACATTTTAAAAAAGTTGCAATTACATAATTTCACGAGTAGGGTGTGTATGCAATTTTCTATAAGCGCGGATTTCTTATATTGGGTTGGCAACTAAGTCATTGCGGATTTCACTCATAGATGGCTTTAGTTGAATTTTTAGGTTTGCTGACGTAATCGAAATGTCAAACACATTTTGTTATTTGATAGTTGGTACTTCAACTGTCAATCAGTAAAAAAATTTGTTAGATCGGTTGTGTAGTTTTTGTTTGGCGTATGTTGAAAAACGGAAAATCAAAACGAACATTTTCCTCATATTTTGCTTTTTTATTTCCGGACAGGAAAAAACGCATCGCAAGCTCACAAAAAGTTATGTGTTGTTTATGGTGACGAAGCTTAACGGCAGTGTCAAAATTGGTTTGCCAAATTTCGTTCTGGTGATGTTTCAAAGATGAAAAACGCTCTGGTAGTCCAGTTGAAGTTGATGACGACTAAATCAAAGCAATAATCGATTCGGATCGTCACAGTACAACACGCGAGATTGCAGAGAAGCTTTATGTATCACATATATGCATTGAAAATCGCTTAAAACAACTTTGCTATGTACGAAAACTCGATATATGGGTTCCTCATGAACTGAAAGAAAATCATTTAACAGAACGCATTAACATCTGCGTTTTGTTAAAGAAACGTAATGGAAATTATCCATTTTTAAAACGATTGATAACTGGTGATGAAAAATTGGTTGTTTACAACAATGTCAATCGGAAAAGATTGTGGAGCAAGCCAGGTGGACCAGCTCAAAAAACATTAAAAGCTGATATTCATCAAAATAGAGTTATGTTATCAGTTTGGTGGGATTACAAAGGAATTGTCTACTTTGAACTTTTACCACCCAACCGAACGATCAATTCAGATGTCTACATAGAACAACTAACAAAATTGAACAATGCAGTTGAAGAAAAGCGGCCCGAATTGACAAATCGAAAAGGTGTTGCATTCCACCATGACAATGCAAGGCCACACACATCTTTGGTCACTCGGCAAAAATTATTGGAGCTTGGTTGGGATGTTTTGCCACATCCACCATATAGTCCTGACCTTGCACCATCTGATTACTTTTTATTTCGATCTTTGCCATACTCTTTGAATGGTAAAAATTTCAATAATAATGATGATGTCAAATCGTACCTGGTTCAGTTTTTTTTTGAAACGGGTTTATTGTATAAGCCCGAAAACTGCTTTTAACCGGGATTTTCATTTAAGACTTTCCTGGATAAAGTGTCTGAATTTTGAGCATTTTTCTCGGCTCTTTTATTATTTTTATTTATTTATTATTGGATTTGGGCTACATTAAGACTTAGTCTTTTATAGTACACAATGGGTATAACATCGTCTTAACAATTAAACTTAAAATTCAAATAATTCTAATTCTGCAAAGTTACATTAACTTAAAACTACTGAATTTAGCAACAAGTAAGCTTAAAGTGGAAAATAGAAATGGCAAAAGGTTAAAATTATACGCTTATAGGGTAATATTTGCTTAAGATCAACCATATTATCAACCATGGGCATAGTCCAGGAATCCGAAAATTACTGTACCACTTAAAAAACGACCAACTTTTTTGGGACACCCTAATATGCATAAACAGGGTGTCCCGCAATCGGGTTCAACTATTTACGGAGGTGATTGGATATGTTGAGCTGAGCACAAAATTTTTTTGGGAGGGAGGGGAGTCTATTGTCACATTCTTAGGAGCTACAGGGTTAATTAATATTTCACGACTTTGATTCACTTTTTTGTTTCTAGCAGAAAAACTAAAACTAACTAATAGTTGAACACCCTGAGCTTTGTTTTAGTTGTATTACTTATGTTTACTTCTCTTTATTGCTGAAAACAGCATTTTGGAAAAAAATAATCATTTTGAGTCTTACATAAAATTACGTAAAATTTTTATTTTTAATAGGAATCAAATTTTACATTGAAGTTTTGACAACATTGACAACAATTTGATTATACCAAGTAATACTCACTCAGCGCTGTTAGAAGAAATAACCAAGGACGAGAATCTAAGGTTATTACCCTGCGATCTCTGCCTTCCAAAATTCAACTTCTACAAAACCTTCCAAGTCTCCTTACCAAACAGAACCACATGGGGAAAAGAGAGGCCATGGTTCACTGGTGACTTTCAAGCCTGGTATACTGATGGCTCAAAGACGAATGAAGGGGTGGGAACTGGAGTTTTTGGCTTAAGGCAGGGAAAAAATATGCCAGCATGAGCACAGGTAATTCAGTCTTCCAAGCTGAAGTTCACGCCATTGAGATCTGCCTAAGAGAGTATGTAAGCAGTCCCACTAGGAACAAAAACATTTACATTCACTCTGTTAGTAAAGCAGCTCTACTTGCACTTAGCGCATATAAAATCATCTCCAAACTCGTATGGGATTGCCTACAGCTACTTATCAATCTCATTTGGGTACTAGGTCATAGCGGCAATTTAGGTAACGAGATCGCGGAAGAACTAGCCAGGGAAGGGGCTGCAAGTTCCTTCTTAAGCCCAGAACCATTCTGCGGGATACCATGGGGCACTATGCGCCATAACATTAAAATGTGGCTAAACAGAGAGGCACTTCATTACTGGAGGGAAACTGAAGGTAACAGACAGGCTAAAACATTCATGCCAACCACTTGGCTCCAAAGAATAAAACAATTCCTGACTCTAAGTGGAAGATCTATCAGACTTGTCACAGGTTTCCTAACTCGACATTGTAAGGTAAATAAACACTTATCAACCATGGGTATAGTCCAGGAAGATCTGTGCAGATTATGTAATGAAGATGAAGAAACAGCAGAGCACATCTTGTGTCACTGTGACGGTCTAATCAGGACCCGTCTTCGTTACCTAGGTGCATTGTACCTAGAACCGCATCTAATAGCGGATAGTTCACCCAAGGACATCGTTCGGATCCTAACGCACTTAACGATTAAGGATGAACTGTAACTTATAGAGGCTTGTTATAATAGACCGCAGTAACTAGGTGACTTGCTCCCTTCTCACTTAACTAACTAACTAACTACATTGAAGTTTCATTAACATTTAGGTACAAAATTTTATTTTTATGCACTCATTCGGGTTTTTTTATTGAGACAGATATATTTTAAAACAAATGATTTTTGATTTTTTTTTTAAATGATAAAACACAATTACAATTATATTTTATATCAATATTTTTTGAATGAAAATTTTTGATTATAAAAATTTTTAAATCAAAATTCTAAGTAATATTAGCTATTTAACACAATATAAACATTTTAAGTCTTCTACATATACTCCTCCTCCAGTGAAACGGTTAAAATAAATTTAATATATATTATTTTTTTAATTAATTAACGTTAAAAGTAACTTTTTTCTTTTTGTTTTAGTTAATTTTGTGGGTATTGTTTGGGGTAATGGTGATGTTATTATGTGAACTGATTTTAAATTGTCGATGGAAATTGATTTAGTGATATTTCCGTATTGTATTTGGAATATTTTATTATGTTTTCTATCACTTTAAAAGGTCCTTCGAAAAGTGGTTGTAGTTTCGATTATTTATTCACTTTGACGAATATATGGTATATTTGCATGTTTTTAATGATTTTGGTAAATAAAATAAATTTCTATTGTGACGGCTTTTGCAGAGTTTCAGTAGAGTTTGGCCTTTTCCACACTTGGGCAACGCAACTCCAACTCAAGTTTCTAGCCTGTGTACTTATACCAGAACCTTCAGATTAAGCAACTTGTATGCAACAAGTTTTCGACACGTTCTCAACTTGTTCAACGCAACGCGGCTTTCCGCAATTTTCATCGGCGGTTTGTTGCATCAGTTTGTTTGTTTTGTGAATTCAATTATTTGTAGTGCAGTACGCTATATATTCATCAAGGTGAATAAGTTAATTAATTAGTTCCTTTTTTCATTAATAAAATCTAGAAGAAGAATAGTTTGCAGTATAAATGGGCAAGTGTTAAATATCAAATTAGTATAAGAAGTCGAAAAGCATGCATTATTATATATTATATAAAAACACATGTTGACCGACTTTAGAAGCAAGTCTGAAAGCATTCGGCTTACAGTTGCATTGCTTTTCAACTTTTTCGCTGTTGCATTGAAGTTGCGTTGGAATTGCGTTGACCAAGTGTGGAAAAGGCCTTAGAATCATTATTCTTGCTAGAGACAATTAACTCTCCATGCAATCTAAGTTTTTGACCATAGACAAGTTCAGCTGAAGAAACTTTGAGGTCTTCTTTAACGGTCGTTTGTAAACCAAGCAGAACCCACGGTAATTGCTCTGACCAATCTATCGAGTCGTTTGAAAATACAATTGACGATGAAAACGTTCTATCATCCCGTTGGCTTGTGGGTGGTATTTAGAAGTATGTATTTTATGTGAACCAAGTATTTTTGTCAATTCCGTGAAAAGACCTAATGTCAATTGTGTACCTTGGTCAACAGTGATTTTCAATTGAATGCCAAAACGAGGAATGTAGTTGTTTACAAAGGTGTGTATTATTGCATGAGTGGAAATGTCTTTTAAGTGGATAAACTTCTGGCCAGCGTTTATGTCTATCAATTATGGTTTATAAGCATCGGTGTAGTGTGCTTTAATTTGCTTCTGCGTTATAAATTATCCATTTGAAGTTTCTTGGGTTCATCTGTTACACCAATATCTTTTATGTGATTGTAATTTATTTTTTTTATGTTATTGTTTTTTGTTTTATTATTTTATATTATTTTATTAGTTTGTTGTTCGCGAGTTACTTGTAAATAAATCTGACCCTTTAAATCTGACTGACATTTTTCGTTTAAAATCAAGTTGCGCCTCTTTGACTGATAAAAATGTGCTTGAATTTTAAAAAATACTTGTTCGTTAGCTGATTAACAAGCAACGAAATAAGAATTTTTACAAGAAACATTATTGTTTAAAATAAATGTTTTTCATCTTTAGCACAGTTCAATATTCAAAAAAGTGCTCATTATATGAAACAATTTAATTTATTTCTTGAAAATTTTTATTTTTTTTAGTTTTTAAGTATTAATTACGAGGGCAGTTTGATAATTCAGTGAAAAATTAAACAAGGAATGATTTTACGACAAAAAAAGTTTTATTTCTCAATATAGTCTTCTTTTAGCTCGATCACCAAATGTAGAGTTTCTGTTTCAAAGCGTCGTTGAAACGGTCTAATTCGGCTGCATAGTATTCGCCATTGATCGTTCTTTTCGGTGGAAGGTTATCGATGTAGATTATACCGCGTTCATCTCAAAATACTGTCGCCATAGCCTTTCCAGCCGATAGTACCGTCTTCACCTTCTTCGGAGCACGTTCGGTCGGTGAAGTCATTGTTTCGACTGTTCCTTTGCCTCTTGTATGAAGTGATGGATCCCTGTTCCGTCCACGGTTACAAATCGCCAAAAAAAATCCTTCTTATCTTTGTTCATCATCGCCAAACATGTCTTTGAATCAGTCACACGAGCGCGTTTATGGTTGAGAGTGAGCAAATGTGGCACCCATCTTGCGGATAATTTTTTCATATCCAAATGATTTTGCAAAAGGTTCCACACCCATTCGTCGGAGATGCCTACGGCCTCAACAATCTTGCGCACTTTAACTCTGTGATCGACCAACACGATATTGCGAATTTTAGTGACCATTTCTAGTGTGGTGACCTCACTCGGGCGTCCAGAACATTCGGCGTCACTTGTGCTTGTACGACTGCATTGGAATTCAGTAAACCACTTCTTAACCATTGAAATTGATGGTGCAGAGCCCCCAAAGTATGTATAAAGCTTTTCCTTGGTTTGGCTGATGGATTTTTTTGCGCAAAAAATAATGCTTCATGAGCACACGAAATTCACTTTTTTCCATTTTCGCCAAATTTCTAAAGATCGTCAGCTGTCAAGGGCTGCCAAACACAAACTAAGCGTCGCAGCGAGCTGAAATTTTGACAGTAGTCTATTAACAGATCTTAGTTGACAGAATCAGTGAGAATCAATCAAAATCAGCGGGAAATTTCATTTTTCACTGAATTATCAAACGGCCCTTGTAAGTTTTTGTAGTAAGACTCAAAGCAGTTTTTAGGAATGTGGTTTTTATTTGCTAGATCTTTGATGTCCTTTTACTTTACTGCCAATAGCGGTAGCCTTTCGGAATATAGCGGGCATAGTCTTTAATTTGAAAGGGTATTATGGGTAAGAACAAAAAATTAGGTTAAATAGTAACTAAAATTTAAACTTTTAAGTAGTATGAATATAAACTACTTATTCGATGCAACTCCGAGACTTAAAACGCTTCAAGTTGCCTTAAAAGATACAATTATCCCTATAAGTTACAAGCTTAAATCGCGGCTCCAATAATATTTAAATAAAAATTAATATATAATGAAAATTAAAATTTTGTTAACTAATAATCTTTAGAACTAAACTAAAATTTAATTTCACAGTTCAAAAAACCATGCCCGAAAATATACGCAATCATCAAAATCTGTATTTGGTCAAAATGAAAGATTTTGGTCATGTGATGTTATGTCTAATTCCAGTAAAATTAAAATTTTACTTGGTTTTCTCTTTTAAACATGTACATATTTGATAAAGCTAATACTTATTAAATAATAGTACTAATAAATAATACTAATGTAATTTCTTACGACAAGCGGAAACCGACTTACGGTTGTACTTACTCAGGCGCCACCTGAGTAAGTAAGTTATGCAATTTCAACAAAAAAAAAAAAAAACACATATCAAAATAAAACAGTAGATTTTACTCACTTTTTTCAGCTATAGGATACCAATTAAAAATAATACACTTTAAAATTTCTCACTTGTTACAAATAAAGGGTTGTTATTTAAAATAAAAATATGTGTCACAAAACATAAATTGATCTAAGACGCCTTGATACAGCTAAAATAAAACTCTTTAGTTTAAAGTGCAGAAGCACCGCAAACATTAAAACAGACAACGGTATTTTTCCAGTTAAAGTATAAAGTGTTGAAAAGGAAACTTTGGCAGTATTTAGAGATGTGTTTTGTGAATTTTTTGTGAACATTTCGGTTGTATTTAGTGTGCGATATATTGATCAAAAATAATTAAATAAATTATGCCTCAAATAAAATTAAATTCAGTTCTATTTTATTATGGTTAAGATATTATGGTATTGTTTTAAAACAGACTTTTTAAATTGCGAAGAAATAAATTTGAAAAATATTATTTTGTATTTTTTTAAGAACATTCCAGAAATTCAAATGGTATTGTATTTAAAATTGTGCCACTGAAGTTATTTCTTTTTTTAACTAAATTAGATCTTGTTTTCTAAGCATCACTTAATATGTATCTAAGTAGCTCTTAATACAGTGCTACCAAATTTTCCTAATATGCGCACCTTCACTGTAGCTATAGTAATTGTCTCGCTACAGCAGTTTGAGTAGCACTGTTGCGACCGCAAGGTCATTACGAACAGCTGTTCGCTCTCAATTTCCGTCTGACATTTGTGTGTCTTAAAAATGATTTCGCTCATTTCGCGCGGTAGCGTCACTGCTACTTACATTTATTTGCCTAAAAGCTGGAGATGGAATAGTTTTCATCTGCTGGATGCCTACACGCAGTGGCAAGGAAATAGCGCGCTCTATACACGAGACTGCAAAGCTTTGAATCAAACTAACACAACTACAACAACAAAAACAACTGGACTGATAAGGAAGCTGCACGGGAAAACGAAGTAATTGTTTGAAATTGAAAAACCAACGTAAACAGTGATAAACAGTAAATAGTGTGAGAAAATCAATAACCAATCTGCCCGTCATTGCCGTATACGTCATTCCGAGTATGAACGTGCCAAGTACGCGGTGTACAGACGTTTTTTTTTTCGTACTTTCGTGCAAGTCTTCGTGATAAACGTTTTGGAATTTTTCTAAACTAAAATTGTATATGTACCGTTTTTGATTGCAGGACTAGTACTGCTACTGCCGAGACCATAAACATGTTCAAACAAAGTGGAATAAACCTGCTGGAACAGTCGCCGGACAAGGTGACCCAATGGCTGGACTCGTTTGACGCTGTGATCACCGATTGCGATGGTGAGTATGCGGTCTGCCGTGTATAGATAGCTGTTGGGGGGTGTGTGTTTAAACAATTGCATAATGCGTGCAAATCGCATGTCAACATCCCGGTAGAATTGAAAGCAAGCTATTACTCAAGAATGCACTTATTTTATTTATGCATTACTTACGTATTTTTTCTTTGACTTTGCTTGCAGGTGTACTCTGGATCTACAGCAACATCATCGAAGGCTCTGTTGAAACTATAAATCGCTTTAAAGAACTGGGCAAAAAGGTATTCTTCTGCACAAACAACTCCACCAAAACACGCAATGAAATTCTTCAAAAATCCGTCAACATGAACTTCGACATTGAGGAGCATGAAATCATATCCACTGCCCACTCAGCCGCTGCCTACCTCAAGAATCGGAACTTCAGAAAGAAAGTCTATGTTATAGGATCTGCGGGCATCACCAGCGAGTTGGATGCCGTGGGTATAGCGCATACCGAAGTTGGTCCCGACACCATGCAGGGCACACTGGCCGAGTATTTGTCGGAACACTTTAAGCCGGAGAAAGATATTGGAGCTGTGCTCATTGGTTTCGATGAGCACTTTAGTTTTCCCAAAATGACAAAAGCTGCCTCATACCTGAGCAATCCGGATTGCTTGTTTATTGCTACAAATACAGATGAACGCTTTCCAATGCCTAAGCTGGTTATACCAGGCACGGGCAGCTTTGTGCGTGCTGTCGAAGTGTGTGCCGAGCGTGCGCCACTGGTGATTGGCAAGCCAAATCCAGGCATTTGCGAGTGGCTCATCAGAGATGGTCTCGTTGATCCTGCTAGAACGCTTATGATTGGCGATCGGTAAATAGTAGTTTATAGTGGCCATTTTGCAGTTGTTTGTTTTAATTTATGCATATTTTTTCTTTCAGCTGCAATACTGACATTTTGCTGGGCTACAACTGTGGTTTCCAGACGCTGCTTGTGGGCACCGGCATACATCAGCTAAACGATGTCACCGCATGGCAGAACTCTAGCGATCCAGAATTGAAGAAACTTATACCGGATGTTTTTCTGCCGAAACTGGGTGACTTGCTGCCCTATATGAAACATTAGCATTGTGTTTTAGTCTGATGTCCCAAGTAGACGCTATATCCAAAGTATTTGCTATGCTTTTTCCAGAATTTTATATATATATGTCTGCATATAAAAAAAAAAAAAAACTAATAACAGTGAAGCATTCATTATTTTGTACAAAAATAAACTTAATTCATGTTAATAACGTTAAAAGCTATACGCAGAGAGAAAAAAAAAAAAATTAAGGCCATACCATGCAGTTGACGTTATTGAAATTAAAGTAGAAGGTATGCCTTAACTCGAATATATATATTCAATGTCATTATGCATAAATTAAAAAAAAAAATGGTTCAATAAAATTTTGTAAAATTGTTTGTTAAATATCGCAGTCTTTTTTTTCTGCTATAACCTAAAAGCTATGCCTAAAAATGTATATCTTCCGAAACTCACACCCAATCTTCATCAGAAATAATGCCTTAGCTAGAGGTCAAAATGTTGAATATGTTTGTTGTTTCATTTGCCTAAACAACGATTTGTTTGTGCTTTTTTTTTTGCTTGTTTTATACCAGTCATGGCATAAAAGCTTTTCAAACTTCATCAAACTTGGTTTTGTTTTTTTTTTTTTATATACTTGCGCTCTCGTGCTTCAAGTTATTTTTAATCTACTAGCCGCGCTCTTAACCAATAAACAATCTGTCAGAATTTTTAACCTTCTTCAAAGTTAGTTCCTTAAAGCCGGTGCAACTATTATTTAAAGAAAACTTATTGCTTTTATTATTATTAAAACTATAAATAAATTTGTTAAAAAGGAAAAGTTAAACATGTATAGCGAGAGTGCAACAAATTTGCTGGACTTGCCAAAGGCAGATGTTCAACAGTGGTTAAAAACATTCGATGCAGTGCTCACAGATTGTGATGGTTAGTATTATTTTATTCAATCATTTTATGCATTAAAGCCGTAGTAGTGGGGCTAGGGAGCGTGCATTCTAGTAAGAGTGGAACCTCTCATTCTAAATCATAATCATACGATATCAAGTGGTGCTGTGCTGATTGAGTGTGAGCAAGTATGAGAAGATAAGCTTTTTTAAGCTTTTCTGCCACATGCATATGTGAGTTTGTCAAGGTTAAGCAAGAGCACAAAATTTACTTTTGCCGAAGAACTTAGAGAAGCCAAAGTGCTGAGTTAATTTAAATAGTAATTTTTTAATTTAACTATTAAGTAATTTTAAAAAGTTAAAATTTTGATATATAAATTTTAATTAAAAAAAAAAGTTGTTCGAAATTTAAAAAATATTTAATGGCCAGCTTTTGCAGATTATTTATTAAAGACTTTAAAACAAGTCAGTGACGAATCTACTTACGGGCTAAAAGGGCTTTAGTCCTGCCCTTGGCGAATTTTTTTGTATGGGAAAATAATGTAAAAAAGGCTAAAAGCCGTTTTATCCCTCCTTCCCCCCTTGGACTATAAAACTGATAAATGCAGTCGCAGCAATAATTTTCCAAAGTTCGATAAACAAATTAAAAAATTTAATGTCTATAGCAATCTAAACTAAAATAGTAGGAAAAACACGTAAGAAAATGTGTGGAGGCTCTTTCAAAAACTTTCACTTTTTAAGTGCATAAAGAATTTATTATCTCTATCTTTATATTTTTTTAGAAAATAAAAGACAATTTTTTCATGGAACGAAATAACTTTATTCTGTAATGTATTGCCCATTTTGAGCAATGATCTTTTGACATCTTTCAGGCAGCATCATAATTCCACGTTCATAAAACTTCTGGTTTTTATCAGCAAAAAACTGAACCAGGTACGATTTGACATTATCATTATTATTTTTACCATTCAAGGAGTTTTGCAAAGATCGAAATAAAAAGTAATCACATGGTGCAAGATCAGGACTATATGGTGGACTTGGCCAAACATCCCAACCAAGCTCCAATAATTTTTGCCGAGTGACCAAAGATAGGTGTGACTTTGCATTGTCATGGTGGAATACAACACCTTTTCGATTTGTCTGTCTGCCTGTCTGCCTGTCTGTCTGTCCGTCTGTCGACACGATTACAGCCGCAATTTTAAAGCTATCGCGATGAAATTCAAAATATAAGTTCAGTTTTAAAAAAGGAAGATCAAGTTCGAAAATGGGCCAAATCTGATGAAAACCACGCCTACCTCCCATACAAAGTGACCTTATATTAACCGTAAAATGTCTTTAAAATCCACAAAAATTAAAGAAATGCCTTTAAATTTGGCAGGTAAGCTTTGTTCTTCAGTTTTAATCCTGGCTCTGAAATTTGGAAAAATCGGATGAAAACCACGCCTATACAAAGTGGCTTTATTTTAAACGTTAAATCTTTTAAAAATTCACAAAAATCAAAGAAATATCTTGAAATTTTGCACTTTAGCTTTAATATATAATATGAACCATCTCTATGATATATGGCAAAATCGGATCAAAACCACGCCTACTTCCCATACAAAGTGACGTCATCAAAATAGGAAAACTTTAGTTAATATATAAAACTGAATATCATCGTGTATGTCGGGGCTAAAGACTTCGAATATACTTCAATATGGCCGCGGGGGGTATTTTTCGGCAGGGTACCGAAGCTCCACCCTTACTAGTTCTACTATGATTTTAAGTATGCAAATTGAAGCACTAAACTGTTTGCTGTTTAAGAGAGGTAATAAAAGAGATTTAAGTATTAGTTAGAACTTTGGTAAGTGTATTTAAATAAAACATTAAGAAGACCGGTTTGTTGAGAGCCTTTAAAAAGAGCTTTAAGAGCCAGGGAGAATATACAATGTTCTCCCTGTTTACACACTTAAGCTCAATACAACAAATACAGTGGTGGCAATTAGAATAAACACTAAATAGATAAAAATTCATTCTCAATTCATTTCCAATTCAACTTTAAATAAAAAAAAATTAATTTTTAACTGGAATGTATAAATAATAACACAAAAAAAAATATAATTAGTAATTCATAACTGCATATCAGCTACATATTAATTTTATATTAAATTTTTGTATTCTTATGTGTATGGAATGTTATGTTTACTGTTTACTTTTAATAAAATAAAATTTATATAATAAAATAATATATTCATTTTCAACTATTTGGTAAAAAAAAAATGTAGAAATGTGAATTGTGCTGTAATGTGCTATAGCAACAGTAAAAAATTTACATCTTTGCATAAATATAAAAGCCCAAGTATTTTTAGAAAAGCAAGCTCTTCTTTTTTTGGCTTAAAAGCATGAGTTACGCAATAACTATGTAACAGCCTATCTTGAAATTCATATTTTTTAATTAATAAGCGGGTTTGCTATCTTAAAACATAATTTAAATTCTCTTTATGCTCTTTAAATACACAAAAACACAAATTCTTTTAATCTCTGTATTGCACATTGTAGCACAACTTGAGCACATTACAGCACAACTTCCGAACATAATTAATTATAAACTAGCTCATGGAAAATATAACCATCAAACAAAATTTTGTTTTTCAATACGGCACAACTCTCTAATCAGAAATATTTTTTTTTATTTCCAGGAGTTCTCTGGCATGATAATCAGCCCATAACGGGATCTTCTAAAGTAACCGCAGCACTGCAACTGCTCGGCAAACGTGTTTACTTTGTCACTAATAATGGCACTAAAACGCGTCACGCTCTCTGGCAGCGCGCCTGTGCCCTAGGCTACGAGATAAAAGAAGAAAACATTTTAGCTCCAACCAGTTCCATTGTGGATTATCTACAAAATCGCAACTTCCAGCAAACGGTTTATGTCATTGGTGCAACATCAATAACTGAGGAGCTAACAGCGGCCGGCATTAAGCATACAGGAGCCGGTGTAGATGTCTTGGATATCAATGTGAACGACTACATAGAACGTGAGCTAGCCATTGCGGACCCAAATGTTGGAGCAGTAGTTGTGGGCTTCGATGAACACTTTAGTTTTGGCAAAGTGATGAAGGCTTCCAACTATTTGGGCAGCAATGAGCATTGTTTGTTTTTGGCAACAAATGCAGATGCGGTGCATAGATATCCAGAGTATGCCATACCCGGTACGGGTGCTATACTAAAGGCGGTGGAGACATGTGTGGGACGTGATGCGCTGGTGCTGGGCAAGCCGAATGCGGTGATTTGTGAAGCTTTGCTGAACAGTGGCACATTGGTGCCGGAACGCACATTGATGGTGGGCGATTGGTGAGTTGATGCTATTGATTAGGGAAGAAATTTATTATTCACTGTATTTTATTTATTACAGTCCCAAAGTTGATGTGACTTTCGGCAAAAATTGTGGTTTCCAAACGCTGCTGGTGGGCACGGGTGGCACGAAACTGGCAGATGTGCTAAAAATGCGCATTAATCTTCCAGAGAATCGGCAATATATACCGGATGTTTATATAGAAAAACTAGGCGATTTATTGAAGTTTATTGAAATTTAAGAAGAACTAATGTGCGCAGCACACACAAGATTGTCTATAGAAAAAAGCGTATCTTGAAGATACTTTTAAAAACTTATTCACGCCTTGTTACTCAAGTGATTTAATTAAAAGTTTTGTTTTTTGGGTACTTGTTTAATATAGATTTTTTTTTTTTCATATTTTTACTACTTTGATATAAGCAAGTTTATGTCAAGACTTAAATTCTAGTTTATAATTAAGTATTATTTGAAACATATATTAAATTTTTTGAAATTTATTTATGTATGCTTAATACTTTTTCTTGTAACATTTGTAGGGTTTTTTTAGTGCTTTTCGTGCACTTTTTTTTTGTTTATTATGGCACCTACACACATAAAAGTACATAAATCTTAAGCTAAAAATAAACTAATTGTTGTTGTAGCATAAAAGCGTTTGTTTTTGTAAAGTCATTATTACTGTTATACAGCATTTTTTGTTCTCTGTTTAGCAATTTAGCAAGAATAAATTAAATATTATTTGAAGCAGCAAAAAAAAAAAAACAGTTTTTGAGTATAAACATGCATAAAGCTTAACATGCCAAATATTTTGACTTATAATTAAAAAAAAAAATAAATGTGCTGCATTGTGCCCGATTTGTGCTATTATGTGCCACCTTTAGAAAATAATTAGTTGTAAGGTTTTAATTTTTATGAGTTGGTGATGCACTTGAATTGTTTTTAAAAAATTTGCTGTTTGTGCTATAATGTGCTCAAGTTGTGCTGCAATGTGTTGCAGAAAAATTTTAAAAATTCTTCTTTATTTAAGTAAAAGCATAAATATATCTTTTACTTTCACATTCGAACATATAATTTTTAAACCTCATAGCAAGCTATCATGCATCAACAATTTTCGATGGCAGAAATAAGTAGTTTAGGCATCTTTAAAAATTTATCTAAGGTGATTAAATTCGCAAAGTTATGAATTTTTTAAAATTATCTATGGTAATGTGCAGCACAATTTGAGCACACTATAGCACAATTTTGGAATATCTGAAAAATCAAACTTTAATCTGCTTAAAAGGGCAATATCACATAAAAATCATAACATTGCAATTGAATTTTTTCTAATGCAGCACATGCTAGCACGTTTTTTTAAAATTATAAATCAAAATATGCGAGTTCAACTTTATGCACATTGTTTATAGTATAGAGCAGAGCACGTGATACTTATGCATCACACACGTTACAGCAAAACTTACAACTACGCATGGCGGTTAATTGTTCCCATTGACAGGTTTTTTCCTCTTTCCTTTTTTTTTTTTTTTTGGATTACTGCATTCAAACTTTTTTCTTGGACTTTGTCTAAATTGCTAAGAGATAACATCAGGTGGTCGTCGGTGTACTGTTCAATATGCGTGAGCTGCGTGACAGATAGGCGCACCAGTAGAAAACATTGATGAGAAAGAAGAGCAGCGGAAAAACGACACGTGAGGCACGATCTATTTTTGACACGGAGTTATACTGAGGCGTACGTTTGCCCTTGCGACGCGCCTCCAGCTCCTCACGACGAAAGTAAGACATGCGACGGCGTCCAGAATGGCTGGGCGTGGCATCTGCTTGGGGGGGCGGAAATTATAAACTTTAAAATATTTATTTATTACAACTACCAACTCACCATCCGCTGCGCGCAGATGCGCTTCCTCGTCGTCCTCATCAGACATATCAAAATTGACGCGATTTTTTAAGCGCCGTCTAAAACAATGCCAGCCGAAACAAGAGAAATGATAGCCTGCGCCCGAATGACGTCTTCTGTTTGCCTCGCGACGCCCTCTGTCACTGCCACTCGGCGGTATGGAAATGGCACACATCGAAAGCGGTATCACTTCGTAAATCTTGGATTCGGTGCTAACATTGAACTCGGAAGCCATGCCACCCATTGCTAGATCCTCTGATTCTGACTCCGAGTCGACTTCTTCAATGATGAAATAACACTCACCCGAGCCATATTTTGTAAAGTAGTGTACGACTGCAAACTGCAGAATAGTGGCGAATATAAAAGCAAAAGAGAGGAATACAAAGAAATCCAGTGCCGTGGGATAGGGTACTTTGGGCAGATCAGTGCGTGCCTCAAGACCGAGAAAAGTCATGGTCAGCACTGTGGTGATGCCCAGTGAAACACGATCGGCGGTCGCCTCGCGATTCAGCCAAAATGAGACCCAAGAGAGCACAACTAGCAGACAGCAGGGACCATAGACTTGAATGAGAAAGTTGCCCATATGACGTTGTAGATGAAAGTTCACCATAAGCATGGAGTACTCAGCTGGAAGAAGAGCAAAAAATAGACAGTAAAAAACAAATTTAAAATACACTTCTGAGGCTTTCGCTCACTATAAAAGTCAACATGGTGCTACATAGCGTATGCGTAACATCGAATTAATATCAAAGGCTATATGTAAATAAATGTTACTCATACGCCATGTGGAGAACAGTTCTTAGACATTTTCACATGCATTTTTATAGGTATTGTACATTAATTTTTAAATTTCTTTTAAAACTTACAAGCAGGACTAGCTTCCTCAATTCTCACACTGCCACCACCCCCTTGTCCAAATGTGCCCTTGTCTAGTTGCAGGCCCACACCGCGTCCATGTTGATTCTTAACTGCTGGCACAGCATAACTTTTAAATGATTTGCCACCGGATTTTCTATTGCTATTTTTGTTGTAATTTCTATAATCATGGTTTATTGGTGCTGCTGCTTTATAGATAATATCGGTGAGATTTCCAGCAGGACAATCGACCAAATCAAATTGAGACAATTTCATGTCTTCAGCTATAGCAACAGCAGGACGTTCATTGTTCCAGCGATAGATAACATCGGAAGTGGTGTAGCCAACTAATGGGTAAAGGAAAAAGAGAGCCAGTAAGCAAGTTTGTATTTGATGAAAATCAAGATTACAAATAATTTGTATGTAATAAAAAACATTGTAACCACAACCACAAGATTTTTATGTGTTGATTTTTATTCAATAACGAATGACGTCATCAAAAATACATTTGAATTTAAAGCGTTGTTAGCATCAACTGAGTTTTTATGATATGTATAAATACACACACACACACACGCACACATACACACGCGTACATATTTTCATAAAAACATAAAACTAATCAACATTTGCTTGACATCGTATACGTAACATCAACGGTTACCAATTAATAGTAGATGTTGCCACAATGTTTTTATTATTTTACTTTTGGGCTTGAAACAGGAGCGGATTTTATGATAAGAATAAGTAAAATAGTCAATTTTTCTCAGCGGAAGTCAAAAAACATGCAAGAACCTCGATATGAATGAACAAATGATAAATCTTGTGCAAATATTTTTGTTCAATATAAAATAGGCATTGGGGGGTGGGGGACTACTGACCAAAGTAAGAAATTAAAGCAATGAAAGACTTAAGGCCATCTTTTACCTATGAAATTTTTTTTTTTTGCTGTTATAAACTAACCTACTGTATTGGGAACATACCTACTGGGCAAATTTCAACCGAGCAGTTTTTTTTCGAATTTTCTTGTGTAGGCAAGTCAGGCTCAAAATCACGCCATATACACATATTTTGTGATCTAACTTTTTTTTATAAAAGAGAGCGAACGTTGCAATTTCAGTACGATAAAGTGACTGAAGGTTGTCTGTACAATTTTGGCCCAGGAGATATGATGTAAGAACATAAAAATACTCCAAAGTTATTGCTTTTTATTTTGGAAAATTAAAAACATTACCATTATTAAGAAAAGTTTTTTTCTCCACTTTCAAAAACCATCCTAATAATTTATTTTTGCAAAAATATAAAGAACATTTATAAAATATTCTTATTTCTTGTTTTTAAAAAAAATCTTACCTTTTGAAGATCACGTCTTTGGGCACTTTATCTCTAATTTCTCGGAAGCAAATCATTCGACTTGCATGAAATTTTTTTCGTGATAGTCAACACCGAAATGTATCGTTAAGACTTCTAACAGCAATAATATTTGTCGGTACTAGAATCATGAGGTTAACTTCACAAATAACAGAGCTATTTGAAGTAATAAAAATGCCTTTCGAAGTGAAAACTTCTTCAGGCGCGTTGTGGACTTTTTGGTAGAGAAGAAAACTATAGATTCCCGATATTATCACGCTGTTAGCGACATCATCCCTCTATTAGTGATATCATCACCCTGTTAGTGTAACAGAAATTATTGCTGTACAGCATTCCTTTTTAGGGTTAGCCTAGCATCGACCAAGCCGAAGACCGCAGCAATTACCAAACTGATTACCGATTAGCAGGCCGATTACCGAACCAATTATCGATTACTGAGGCGATTACCGGACCAATTACTGACTACCGAAGCGATTACCAACCGATTTCTGAATCAATTACCTATTACTAATGCGATTACCAACCAATTACCGATTACCGAAGCAATTACCAACTGATTATAGAATCAATTACCAATTACCGATTACCGAAGCGATTGTCAACCGATTAAAGAACCAATTAATGATTACAGAAGAAATTACCAACCGATTACCGAACCAATTACTGATTATCGAAGCGATTACCAACCGATTACCAAACCAACTAACGCAGCCATTAACAACCGATGACCGAAACAGTTACCGATTGCCGAAGCGATTACCAACTGATTACCAAACCGGTTACCAATTACCAAAGCCATAACCAACCGATGACCGAAACAATTACCGAAGCGCTTATCAACCGATTACCAATAATCGAAGCGATTACCAACGAAACAATTACCAATTACAGAAGCGATTACCAACCGATTACCGAACCAGTTTCCGATTACCGAAGCGATTGCCAACTGATTATTGACTACCGAAGCGATTATCAACCGATTACCAATCGATTACCGACTACCGAATACCAACTGGTCACCGAACCAATTACCAAAGCGATTACCGAAGCGATAACCAATCGATTACCGATTACAGAAACGACTACAACCGATTACCAATTACCGAAGCAATTATCAACTGATTATCGAACCAATTGCCGATTACTGAAGTGGTTACCAACCGATTACCGAACCAATTATCGATTACCGAAGCGATTACCAACTGATTACCGAACCAATCACCAATTACCGAACCTGATTACCAACGGATTACCAATTACCGAAACGATTACCAACCGATTACTGAAACAATTACCGATTACCGAATACCAACTGGTTACCGAACCAATTACCGAATCGATTACCAACCGATTTCCGATTACAGAAAGCCGATTACTAAACCAATTACCGATTATCGTAGCGATTATAAACTGATTTCCAAACCAATCATCAATTTTCGAACCTGAATACCGACGGATTACCAATTACCGAAACGATTACCAACCAATGACCGAAAAAATTACCGATTACCGAAGAGATTACCAACTGATTACCGAACCAATTACCAATAACCGAAGAGATTACCAACCGATTACCGAAGCGATTACTAACCGATTACCGATAATCGAAGCGATTACCAACCTATTACCGAGCCAATTACCGACTACTTAATCAAAGTAATTGTGTTACAAATATATTATACATAAACATTAGCAGCACAAAAGCAGTTATACATTCAATAACGCAATAATTGATAAAAAGAGTTGAAAAACAAGAACCCGTCTGATTTGCCGACTCTAGCTACTTCGAAAATTCATAACAGCTATGTTATTTCATAGCTTAAGTTTTCTCTAATGAAGGCAGTCCCTTCCCCCCAGCCCCCACCCCCCTCTGCTTATTGCTTACTTTTTCAAATTTTCATATTGTTACGCTTTCAGTTATATTTTTAACGACATCTTAATTTTAGTACCGACGATAACGACATTAATTCTTAACATATTTTTTAATGCAAAATTTTTTGCATTACAACGAGCTGCATACCTGTATTTTGGTTGGCTTACTTTGACATGATATACAACAACTAAAACAACGGCAACAATAATTTTTTTAAATAAATGTTATATTTTATACTAGTATAAAAGCGCGTCCTTCGACAGGTTTGAAAGCATTAACGCTTAAACTGTAATTATTTTTGGCCATTATTGCAGTGCTTTTACAACATACTGTTCTGAAAAATGTTCAGCCTGAAAATATGTATTGCATACATAAAAGCAAGCATGTCACTGATAGGTGTCAAATGAAATTTCTGTGCATACTTGCAGGCTGAACATTTTTTAGGACAGTACATGTTGGGAAGAAACTGTAATATAATAATATGCAAAAAGTAATTACAGTTTGAGTGATATTAGGTGCAGAGCATTGTGCTTGCCTTTTATGTAATAAAATATTTTTTAAAAAAAAACCGTTCGTCGTTATCTTTTACAATTTTTGTGTAATTTAATTTTTAGTGAGGAAATACATTTTCGGAACTGCAATGTATTTATATTCATTCTCGTCACATTGAGTTTTGTAAATATTTTAATAAAGAATAAAGCAAAACTTCTCAGATTTACATAATCAGAATAAGATCGAGTTCTATTAAAATATATCTTTTACAATTTATACTAACAATTATGGAATTCTTCTATTCTTCTGAATTAAATGGTATATTTCACTATATAAAATTACTTCATATTTAGAAAACCTTTGTTGTAAGTGTATATTTATTTTTAAGCTATTTAAACATATAAATAAATGAATGGCACAAAATATCTAACGTATTATTTTCTAAATTAAATATTTTCTTTAACTTAATTTTTTTTCGTAGTAGAACCTGTCGTGAAGGGCCAGCATTTTATAGGCTTTAAAGTACTGAACAAATAGTCATACCGCACCTGCTATTATTTGCCGTTGATTGTGTCACTAGCCTATTATCAGAGTCAAATAAAAAAAAAAAAGCACTACGGTAAATAAGTAGCATCAACATTGATAACATCTCTCAACATTGCACGCACATCAATGGAAAATGTGTTTTTCCAATCAACTAAACTGAAGTCGTTGGTAAACGCATTAATACACTGCTAACAAGTATGCCGAACAATCACCTTAATCGAGCATCAAACGCAACGCATGCCCCTCCCCATCCCACTCACTCTAAAATATGCACCAACATTTATTCGACACTAGACATAACATGCCCCGTTGTGGTTTTTTGTGAAGTCAGCATTTGTGGCACTTAATGTAGTACTGTAGATAATTTAAGTCGTTGCCTATTTTGTTGTTGTTGCTGCTGCTGGAATTCACAAAATTTTTTTAAAGCCAACTAGCATGTTTGTTGTGAGCAACAAACAGTTTTATTTTGAGAGGCAAAAAGGGAATGCTTTTTAAATATCACTAAATTGAGGGGAGATAGAGGAGATAGAGAGAAAAGTATGAGTTATAGGAGGTTTAAAATAGGTATGTTTGATTTCAAAATCAAAATTTATTTATGTCTAAGTTATTCACCCAAATTTCTCACTCAACCTACTAGCTTAGTCAGTAGTCCGCGGCTTCGCCACGAATGTTCTTTTTTATCAATAAAGAGCGTTTACACGTTTTTGTTACTCTTTGAGTAAGTGTGGAGAGAGATAGAGCGCCAAATCTTCATATAAAAAAAAAATTCTAAGCACGCTAAAGGTAGTCAGTCAATCGTCTTGCGTTTGAAAATGAACAAATTTTAATTGCGCTACAATGTGCTTATCCGCTCTCACTCTCACCGTTTTTTGGCAGTATTCATTGAAAGCAACAAAAACTTTTGAACGCCGCCGTTCAAACGTACAACGTGAGTGCTCAGCCCTTAAGACAATGCATGTCAATCGAAATAAAAAACATTTTTTCTTTTGTTTTTTGTTTTGCAGCTCAGCACTGCATTTATATGTATCTCAATATTCGCCTTGCGCAAAGCTCATTTGTTTTTATGCTGTGCTGTGTTAGCTCAGCAGAAAAAGAGAAACGTAGAGAGCAACATATAGTTTATTGAAACTCTCGCAACACAAACGCTTGAAAATAAAACAATCAAGCAATTCGTGGCATCGGTTATGATTTTTTAAAAAGCTTAACACTTCAGTTAAACATACTTATTATTAAAATTTCCTCCTTGTTGCACTGTGTTATTTTCAACGAACATTTTTATTGTAAACTTTATACTTTCACAGCTTAATTTTATAAATTCCACGCAAATAATTTTAATAATTTTAACTGAATTTGGAATATATTAAAATCCATTACAAATAGTATATATTTGTTCAAACACATACACAGACACACATGCAAATACAACAACTTATTTTTACCGGAAACATGTTATCATTGTAACCGGATGTTGCATATAATCGCATTTTACACTGTTTATTTCTATTTTTTTTTATGTTAATCGTTTTGCTCTTTTTCAGTGCTTTTGACATTGATTTGCATAACGTTAGAGTCAACATTAGTTAATCGCATTGTAGGCAATTTTTTTTTTGCTACAACATTTGCTGAGCTTTAAGCCGTTTTAGCTACAAACAATTTGAATTATTCAACACAATTTGTTGCTATGCTGGATTATAGAAGAAAATTGTTTTTTAAGCATTTTTCACAAACATTGTCGTAAACAAAATATACATATTAGAAGTTAGCAACACACATACACACACACACTCGTACATGCACCCTATAAAACATTATATTATCATGTTGACAAAAGCTTATCAGCGCTCGTCTTTATATGAAATGAGTATTGAGACTGTCATTGAAGGGACGAGCGGGAATGAGAAAGCTTCATGCTGTTCAATGATGAAAAGAAAATGAAAACGATGGCAATGATGATCAAAGCTTGAGCATAACAGCGATGATGAGTTTATGAGCAGCTTGTTGAAGTTATGGATGTTACCAAGAATGCATTGTTTGAAAAATTCCTGCGGCCATGCTTATTTGGTTGCATATCTGTGTATATGGGGGTGTGTGTGTGTGTGTGTACTGAGCAAGGTTAAGCACTTGATGCACTTTGAATTATTTTTTATAAGACTCAATAAAAAAAATAACTTTAACTTAAATATATCCTACAGCAACCTTTACTCACATGAACCGAATTTAAGCGGACAACGTTGTATATCCATCGGAAAGTCGGCTAAATTCATTGGGCAGCCAGCTTTGATGGTGAGTCTTGAGAGATTATTGTAATAAATTATTAATTTCTATTAAGAATAAAATCTGCTTACCGACTCGAGTACAACACACGCCCATTTTGGTAAATGCGCACAAATTTATTGGGCGTGGTTATTGTATGTAAATAGCTTTGTTTGCCATTGTAGAAATAAGTATCGGGTTTCCAAATGCGCGCCAACATAGAGACGCTCAAAGCTAAAGTATCCTGAGCCCCTTCGAAGGCAAGCCGTCTGTCCACCCAAGATTGACGAAAATAACAATCCATCGAATATGTCTTAAAAGTAAAGCAAATTTAGAAGATATGCATAACATAATATAACAAAATTAAACACAATTTAACAGAAGATAACAACAAAACATAACATAACATAACATAACATAACATAACATAACATAACATAACATAACATAACATAACATAACATAACATAACATAACATAACATAACATAACATAACATAACATAACATAACATAACATAACATAACATAACATAACATAACATAACATAACATAACATAACATAACATAACATAACATAACATAACATAACATAACATAACATAACATAACATAACATAACATAACATAACATAACATAACATAACATAACATAACATAACATAACATAACATAACATAACATAACATAACATAACATAACATAACATAACATAACATAACATAACATAACATAACATAACATAACATAACATAACATAACATAACATAACATAACATAACATAACATAACATAACATAACATAACATAACATAACATAACATAACATAACATAACATAACATAACATAACATAACATAACATAACATAACATAACATAACATAACATAACATAACATAACATAACATAACATAACATAACATAACATAACATAACATAATATTTACCATATCCACCTCAGAAATTGGTCCCATGCTACGCACCATTATGTCAACTTCAACTGTGGCGGGCGGACCTAAGAAGAACTCAAGCAAGTTAATTTTAATAAAAGTACAAATTTGTTTATTAAAAGTATTGCATGAAGGGTTTCTATCACTTTCGAAATCGAAAATTTTTTAGGATATTTTTTTTTGGGAAAACAGGAATTATTGCTGTTTGTTTGCTCTACACATATTTAGAGCTCATTTTACGTAGTTCTTCTCATACAATTTAGACACCTTAGACGCGTTTTTTTTCGAAATATTTTTTTAACACTGTTCTATTCGCAGCTTAGTCAATTTTTAACGAATTCACTTGAAAGTTCAACTGAAATTTTTAAGATTAATTTTACCCTGACAAAAAACTGGTTGTTTTACTTTTTCATTCTTCTCAACAAAAATCATCAAACTTCAAAGGTCGAAAGTAGTATAAAGTCTTTGCAGATAATATGCTGTAAATTTTTTTGTTTCGTAAGCTCTTACTTTTTAGCAGTCAAAATTTTAAAAACCTCATTTCATCAACATTTAAAAAAAAACACAAAAACACTTCTTAACTTTCGTAATAACTGCTAGTTTTTCGTTTAATATATCTCAATATACTACTTTGTATATTTTGCACGTTCAATTTAACCGCCTATCCTGTTTAAATCCTCTCAAAACTTTATTTTTTTTTTGTTGTTTAAATATTTAATAAATTCCTGCTCGAGTGCTATTGAAAAATTTTCGCGCGTAAACAGTTTTTAATAACTTTGATAGCTAAGTGTTAGTTTGTGTGCGGGCGTTTATGAATATGTATGCATTGCATCATATAAAACCGTTTTAATTTTGGACGCTTCCATAATGCTGTTGCTTGGCTTTTAATGAAGTGCTAAACAATGAAAACAAAAAAAAAAACGGAAGATTTTAAGATAATTCTAGAGAATTTAGGTTAAGTTGTGTACTTTCGAACGTTATATAAAATTTTATTAGGTACGGCAGCGTTATTAAATCGCTTTATATAGGCTTTATAAACGACAGTTTTATTTTACATGATATTAGTGATGAAGAGGTAAAGCTGAGCTATACGCTGTTATAGTTCAATACTTTGATATAATACAAAACAGTGCTGGAGTTGAAAATTTATTCCTCTACTTAAAATTTTCAGCTTTAATGGAATAATTGTGAATTATAGCAATTTTATGGCTCTTGCCCACTTCAAGTTTGTCTTGAAGAAAATGTTAAATTATTTGATCTTATTGAAGTTACTTGAGCGCTGATGAACAGTGGGCTGTTACGAGAATAAAATAAAAAATGTTCTCAACGCGCCTAAAGAAGTTTTCCCTTCTAAAAACCTGACTCACACAATTTTAAGCTAACAGCTGCTTTGACAGTTCGAACAATGGCGGAAAAGAGTGATTTTCTCTCCAGTGACTTAACCTATTAATCAACCTTGAACGAAGTCAAGCGCATATTGCTGCTTTTGTTGTGCTGTGACACAAAAGAAAAGCAAAATGATATGAGAATGCTTTCGAAGCACTACGCGACGATACGCATTTTTTTAGTGCTGCAGCTTTTGCTTTGCCTTTGGTGCATGCTCTACTTTCGGACACCGACAAAATTTGTTGTTGTCTTTGCGGGTAAAAGAAGAAACTGTAATTTGAGACAGCTCATCTCTGATCCAATTACTTTCAAGAAACCGACAACTTATGTTTACGGTCCGAAATTGAAAACAACAGGCAGTAAACAGGTTTTGAACAGAAAATAGAAGAAAGAATGTTACCTTCAGCACCGCCAAATAGAAAACTATGTATAGCATACCATGGACAAAACAATGAGTAAGAGAACAGATGGCGAAACTTCTAAAACTTGATAGACAAGTGTCCTAAGTGAGGTATGCATCTTTGGTGCATGCTCCACATACGCACACCGACAAAATTTGTTGTTATTTTCGCGGGGAAAAGAAAAAGCTGGAATTTTAGACGCACCAAACAGAAAACTAAGTGTAGCATAATATGGACATGACAATGAATAAGAGAAAAAAAAAACTGCCGAAACTTCCAAAATTTGACAGACATGTGTCCGTAGTATGTCATGCGGCTTTGCGAAATTACAAAGCGAAGCAAAAACTGCGTATTAGACATGCACTGTATAGTTCTCTTTATCTTTCTCTCTACGTTATATCTTTCTTCTTTCTCATGTAACGAAATGTGCCTAAACGTGACACGTCCTTTAAATTTCACTTTTTCTCTATTCTCATCCAAATACCGAAACACTGTTTAAGATATATTACTTCAAAAATTGTAATCGCCAAATAATTTTTCTATATTTCTGAAATACTTTTTAAATACAAATGTTTATGCTTTTCTCTATTGACGATAGAGTACTGGTGCTTACCTTTGCATAGTGAGATAGTTAAGATCTGTTATATATTTTTTAAAAATGTGTTGTATATATATATATATAAAAAATGTATTTTATAGGAAAGAGTTGTCATGAGTGGGCCTTTTGGCTTATATTTTGTTTGAGATTTCGAATTTCAAAACAAACTATATATCTTTAGAATACTATGGACTTCAGCTACAACTTCGCTATCCTAAGAGATGCTCAAATTTTAAGCACCCAAACAAATATCGCCATGAGTGGGACACCTGAAGAGAATCTCCCAAAAAATGTAAAAAATCAAAATGAAATGAGAGCATATTATTGAAACTTCATTATTATTTATTTAATTTTTAAGATATTCTAAAATTGGTTAATTCATTCGAATCTTTGAATTCAACATCAATGTCTGAAGCACGAACAGCAATTTTAGCACAAAATTAAAAAAGAAAATCCGTTTAAATTAGTATATTATCACCACTTAGTTCGATGCAGAGATTCTCAAATGAATGACCGTTTTACTTAACAGTTTATCGCTTCAATTATTTCAGCTTTGATTAATTCAAGCGCAGTGGAATTTTATTTTAATTCTGCATATTTATTTATGAATTGCATTTATGCATTTTTGCATTTTATGCTGGGACACATTTTGTTTTTATTGCAAAATATTATCTGCAAACAATCATTGAAAAATTATATTTTGTTCCTTATGTTATGGAAAGATGACATTAAAGGCAATTTCCATCGAAAACAAAAAAACATAGAACTGTGTACGATATATAAAAAAAAACTATTGGGTATATTTAAAAAAATATCGACTAATAAGCCACTTATTAACGTGCAACTACAAAAAACGTTCACAAAACATGTTTTCATGCGATAACAATAACGTTCACACATGAAAAAACAACTTTGAAAGTGTCCCATTCATGACGAAAATGTTGTTCCATTCATGGCAATTTTTTTATTTTTTCATTAGCGGTTTTTGTTCGAAAATCGAAAATCGAGGCCTGATTTTTTTTTGAAAATAGCCCTGATTTTTTATACAAGTGTGCACTTCTTCAGAATGGAAATAAGATATCACTTTTTTTTTAAAGCTCTTCTATGATTTCTAAAATCTGATTTTATTTCAAATACAGATATGAAACTGGTCTGAAGTAAAATTAATGATTTTTTGTTTACTCTTTGGTTAGCATAAAATTTGGTAAATAAAAGAAAGCCGGATTTATATATAAATTTCGGCCTTGAAATCTGAACTTAAGAACGGAGGCCGGATTATGTTTAGAAATTTAGTCCAGAATGTCAGTCTGAGTATGAAAGGTCTGAGCGAATTTTGTGCAGGGTTGCTTAAAATACAAACATCTGCTAATTTTTTATTTTATTTTCGTTGAAAAAAATCTAAATTTTATAGTCTCTTGTTATTTAAAAAAAAAGCTCAATTATTTTTTCTTTGCTTGACACAATCTTTTTAAACACTTCTCAAAAATAAGTTAATGATGAGACTGTTCGATGAAAGTTGAAATTAAAGTGTTTCCAGTATGGAAATATTTTTTTTTTACTGTCCCATTCAAGACAATGTCCCATTCATGGCTTCATTACGCTACAGTTTTCTGCAGGGTTGCTAAAAATGCAAGCATCTGCTTAGCATTCTTTTATTTTCGATAAAAAAATTTCAATTTTATATACTCATATTATACCCAAAAAAAAACGAAATTATTTTTTGAATGCTCGACAAAATCTTTTTAAACACTACTCGAAAATAAGCTTATGATAAGACTTTTCGATGAAAATCCAAATTTAAGTATTGCCAGCATATGAAATAATGTTTTTTTACTGTCCCATTCATGACTTCATTACGTTACAGTTTTCTGCGGGGATGCTAAAAATACAATCATCTGCTTAGCATTCTTTTATTTTCGATAAAAAAATTTCAATTTTATATACAAAATTATACACAAAAAAAAAAAGGAAATTATTTTTTGTATGTTTGACATAATTTTTTTAAACACTACTCAAAAATAAGCTAATGATGAAACTTTTCGATGAAAGTTGAGATATACGTGTTGCCAGCATGAGAATAATGTTTGTCTACTGTCCCATTCAAGGCAATGCCCCACTCATGGCTTTATTACGCTACAGTTTTCTGCGGGGATGCTAAAAATACCAGCATCTGCTTAGTATTCTTTTATTTTCGATTAAAAACTTTCAATTTTATAGTCTCAAATTATACCAAAACAAAAAACTGAATTATTTTTTGTATGCTTGACACAATCTCTTTAAACACTACTCAAAAATAAGCTTATGATAAGACTTTTCGATGAAAATCGAAATTTAAGTGTTGCCAGCATGAGAAATCATTTTTTTTTCACTGTCCCATTCAAGGCATTGTCCCATTCATGGCCTTACTACGCTACTGTTTTCTGCAGGGTTGCTAAAAATACAAGCATCTGCTTATTATTCTTTTATTTTCGATGAAAAAACTTAAATTTTATAGTCTCTAATTATACCCAAAAAAATCCAATTATTTTTTGTATGCTTGACACAATCTTTTTAAACACTACTCAAAAATAAGCTTATGATGAGACCGTTCGATGAAAGTTGAAATTGAAATGTTGCCAGCATGTGAAATAATGTTTTTTCACTGTCCCATTCAAGGCAATGCGCCACTCATGGCTTCATTACCCTACAGTTTATAAATCTGATTTGCTAAGTTTATATAATTACACAATAGCAATTTTAAAATAGAGCTTAGATCTTAAATTTGGTAAGAATTATATTTGTAGAATTAAATTAAAATAGTTTTTTTGCTATCTCGCCCACTGTGCAATGTTAACAAGGCAATATCCTGCTGCGCACAAATTTGTCTACTTATTATTTTTTTCATAATTAACTATTATGATGTCGATCATTTTTGAAAACAGTGACATCAAATAGAAAGCTGTAAAGTCGTCGCTGTTGTACATTAAAACAAAAAACTTTGTAACTGACAAACATTGTAAGCGAGTGTCAATTAAAGTACAAATATTGACAACTTTTCTTTAATGCTGCTAGAAAACTTCAACTACATCTAACAAATGCGCATCCTTTCCAACGCTGTTGTGTTTATTAATGGCGTGGAAGGGGTGCGATTTCCGTGCGCCAACAACATCCTGCTTAATGCAAATTAAGGAAATGTTTTGGCAGGATTTGTTTTTGATTTTTTTTTTTTCGCCAGCGAAAATTTGTTACGGAAGTAAATAGCAGCCAGACTGAACGTGTTAATATTTTTGCTCAAAGGGAAGCTAGATAGATGTTTTACTGCTTGATTTGCAAGCGTTTGAAATTGCAGCTACAACAAAGATTGTTCCGATTGAACTGAGGGTGTGATAATATTTGCTATAGCAAAAGTGTTTTCTTTTTTTACTTTCATCTTAATTTAAAGGATGTAGGTAGAGCTAATTTAGCGGAAAAAGCAAAAATCAAGTGGAAAAAGATGTTTAATCAGACTTTGTGGTGGAATTAAAATGAGGTGAAACTTTGACAGCTAGAAGCTGAAGTTGCTGTCAATACATAATGTGATGAATGTTATGTTGGCAGTCTGATTAATATTAAAATTAAATAGCACTGCTTTTGAAATTTCAATAGTTTTAAGTAGTTTAACTGTTTTAAATAATACCTTTAATTCTCAGCACATATTCTTATATCAGGTTTTTATTTTGTCTTAATTTATGTTTAAAATAGTAACTCTTTCTTGAACTCACCGCCAAAGTCCGGGCGAATGCTATTGTCATAGCCACGCAGCAGATTGTCCAGTAGCTCGGAAATGTTTGCATGATTGTTGCGCTGCGTCATACGCATATGAGAGCCTGCCTGTACCAGTCCGCTGCCTATGATTCCAACTTTACCTCTATCATTACCACCATCCTGATGACCAACAAAGGCAGTGAGGCGCAGATTAAGAATCAAAGTGATGCACAGTATAAGTTTGAGCAACAGACGTGCAAAGGATTCCAGCAGACTGAGCACAAGACGGCCGTTTTGTACATTACAGGCAGTGGCTGTTCGAGACATGTTGTTTTTTTTTTTTGTTGTTGTTTGTTGGTGTTAGTTCGGCAGCAACTGGCGTTGACAGGTGACTGTTTATGACCTAGTCTTGGTCAACCGCTGGCAAACTTAGTTGCATATGATAGTTTATTTTTTTGGTATTGTTTTGAGGTTCATATAATTTGTGTTTTCTCAAAATAATTTAAAAAAAAGCTGCAAATTTCAAGTGTGTTTTTTTAATAATTTTTTTATTTTTTTATATTTAGTTTTTGTGTATTTTTAAGTTTTTTCATTTATACTTTAGTATTTTTATATTTTTATATTTTCATATTTTTTATTTTTATATTTTTATATTTCAATATTTTCATATTGTATATTTTGATATACGTTTCTTTTTTATTTTTATATTTTAAAATTTTATATTATATATTTTTAAATATTTTTTAGTATATATTTTATATTTTTAAATTTTTATATATTCATATTTTTATATATTTATATTGATATATTTTTATTTTTTTATTTGTATTGATATAAGAATGAATAATTATTCATTTTTATATTCTTAAAGTTTTATGTATTTTTATTTATTGTATTTTTATATTTTTATTTTTTTAAATTTTATATGATTATATTTTTATATTTTTAAATTTTTGTACAAATATATTTTTATGTATATTGATATTTACATTTTTATTTTCTTATATTGTTATATTTTTTTATTTTTTATAAAATTTTTATTTGTATATTTTTATATTTTTTTAAATTTTTTTGTTCATATTTATATACATTTATATATATTCATTTTTATATATTTGTAAACAGTTTAATATTTTTATATTTTATAATTTAATATTTATATAGTTTTTAATTTTTTATTTTTATTTTTTATATTTTTGTATGCATATATTTTTATAATTATATTTTTATATATGTTTATTTGTTTTGTAATTGTTGTGTGCATAATTGAGCTTAATTAAGCTAAGTTTGTGAGCATAAAAAACAAAACGCTTGTTGTTGTACTTAACACCTTATATATTTATGACTCTTTAAAAAGCTCATTATTACGGTGTGAACTAAGTTAAAATATAATAAAAATAATTTTTATGCTGTAAATGCTAAAAGTCGTTCACTCTGCTTTTATTTCCAATAAAAAATTCCTTTAAGTTTATATAACAATAAATAAGTTCCTTTTAGTTTGCAGCTGCATTTGCTGCAAATCGTAAAGTTTGCTATAAGTAAAAAATTCCATTTAGCTCAATTTAACAATGAACAGAATCTTGTCCTACCTCAATTGTCACGAATACGAAGGAACCATAAAAAGTTGAACTTATTTAAAAAGCTTTAAAAATAAATCCATATCAATCCATTTAAGTGATGTTTTTGATCTTAAAGACTAATCCTTGAAGATGCAGGAAAAAAAGCGAAATTCTATTTAAGCTTTTGTCTACTGTCGTTTTCAGAATCAACACTCAAAGTCAAGAACATGCACAAAAGCGCAGCGCAATTCATGCATGTGCTCCTAAAAGCAGGCTAATCCTTTGTATAAATGTTAGCAATATCCTTGCTAGTGATGAGCATTTTTTAATCAACTAATTTTCAACTAAACTGTTTTAGTGCTACGCAAAAATCTGAATGCAGTTGATGAGCTGAACTCTCAGTGTTATCTTTTTTTTGTTTTTGGATTATATTTTGACCAAACAAAATTTCCCCCATTGACTGTCTTAATAAGAGTCGATGTTGGCAGCTCATTAATTCCAAAAAAAAAAGAAAAAAATTTAAGCTCAAATAAATAATTTCATAAAAAAAGCACTCCATGGTGCGAAGGATGTTGCAGCCAGTAACCTAGTTTTTTGCTGACCTCCTTTTTTGTTTTTGCTGCTTCTGCTGCTGCTTGAATATTTTTGTTGATTAGAACTAATCACTTGTTACTCAATTAATTCTTATCTTTTCCTGCTACACGTGCAAAAAATATATATTTAACATCGATTTTCTTTATTGACACCAGCAGCAAAGAGAAGAAGAGAGAAAAAAACCACTTTTAAGAAAATTCTTTCAATAAAAGCAACGCATTTCGCACATCCTTATTGCTTGCCATAAGCTAGCATTTGAGATTTTTTTTTTTTGCTTATTTACCCTAACAAGATATCCTTTCAGTTATCATTGTCAATAGGTTGATGCAATTTTTAAGGGGTACATGTGGCAGATGGGGTAGATTTAGTGTGGTTTTGTGCTTTTTATCGAGTATGTGGCATGGGTTACTTTTATTTTTTTGCTTTTTTTTTTTGCTTAAAGAATCAACAGTGGGTGCCAGCGCAGCATTGACGACAAAACAACGTCTTGAGCACGTTCAACATATTCGTCGTCTATAAACTGCACTCAATTTTGAAGGATGCGAACTTGGTACGAGTCTTCTTCTTTGGAGCATACATATGAAGGCAACGAGACTTAGGCAGCAAATACAAATACAACAAAACATTTTCGCACAATAGGTAAATGTTACTAATTGTTGTTGCTCACAGAGGGCATTCGTTGTAATTGTTTCTATTGAATTTAAGCCCAAGGCAGTGTGACAGTAGCTTCTTAGCCATGAAGGGCGACAATTAATTTAAAGATGTTAGGAATATCTTTGTATGAATATAATTTGAGTGTTATTTTTTTTAATGATCTTTTTAATGATATATTGTTATTTATTTATTGTGTGATATTTATTTACAAATTTACTATTTACTCTTGAATTTCGTTTTGAGTGTAAACTTTAAAATGGAAATTTTAAAATATATTTAACACCATCTGTACCCGGCATACGTTGTCACGCCTCTCGATGAATAAAATATGTGTCTTGTTTTTTTTTTTTTGTGAATTTATATACAGCTGTTGACAACCGCTGTTGACATCTAATGAGTTGACATTTAATATAATGAGAGTGTTGCACTCTCTTTATAAGTATAAGTGCCCGATAAGCCATAATGAAAAATATAAAAATTTTTATAATTAATATTTCTGCGGCAATAAGCAGTAATCGTCATGGTAAAATAAAAGAATGTAGATATATCGCTTCAGATTCCTATTTCCTATGGGCTGTCAAATTCATTTTGACAGTTATGGCAGTCTGCCTCTCTATCTATCATCGTTGCACTCATCATATGAAATCTTTGTAACAAAAACAAATAAATACTAATTAAATAAAAAGCTCGATAAACGGTGAATTTTTATTCTTTTCTATCATTGTAAAGAGTATTCTACGTATTCGAATGTCGCGGTCTTGTATCTGAATCGTCATTTCTAATTAGTACTTCGCGACTTTTCTACTCAAGTGCCTCTAAATTTTATTTCCAATCAAATTTGGTGGCCTCATCTTAAAAAAATAAAGGTTCTGGGCATAATAATAACATTAAAAATTCCATTTAGATTTTGAAAGCGTGTCGCGTTCGCTATTGTAATAGCATGTTCTCACGGCAGTCTGAATTAAGTAATTCGGCCTATGAATTACGAAACGGGAATTACCCTGTTCTCACGAAGCAATCGTAATTCAGTTTGACAGCTGTTCTTTGTGTATTTTATTTTAATTTTATTTGATTTGTTGTGGAGAACGAAATGGGGAAAAATGTGCAAAATAAATATTAGATTATTATATTATTACTAGCTTATACCCGGCGCGCTTCGCTGCGCTCAGCGCTTATTCCCTAAAAGAGGGCGTAGCTTCAGTGAAGCCATGCTTTTATAGTAACTTCGTACCGAGTTTCATAACGCGGAATAAGACCGCGCCCCTCGCCCCTCGCCCCTCGCCCCTCGCCCCTCGCCCAACACCCATAATATGTTACCTGTGGAACGGCATGTGTAAATTGAGGTCGAATACTAAATTCCTCGGCTGTGCGACCTATAATTCCAAAACTGTTTGATATCGAACATTTTAGGTGTATGTAAGGTGCCTTTTACGATCGGCACCAGACTTCACAGGAACCCTCTCAAGGCTTTGGTATAAAAATTGGCTTAGCGGTTTCGAACTCTTTACGTGATATACATATATACCCACACACGTATATACATTCAGTCGCCTCACGCTCTTTAGGAAAAAAATTATTCAGTCCGGTTCTTCAAAATAAACCATGGCGTATGTTATGATGATCCTCAAAATATTTCGACGAAAAATATTGGCTGCTAGGTAGTTAAAAAAAAACGGTCAGAAATAAGAGTTATGATAAAGTTCTTTTGCATCAAAAAATCTTACATTTTTCCCGTTGGACCAAAGATAATGCGGATTTTTATGGATTGTTTTAACTTTTTCCATATTATTTTCACTAAAATTCAAACGAATTTTTTCCTATACTACTTTAAGTCAAATAAATTGTAAAATGTAAAAAATGTGTAAATTTTTTTGTAATTTCATTCAATTTAGTTCTTCACTTTACACTATATTTTATCATCAATAGATAATTTATTTGACTAAAAGTAACATGGCAAAACAAAAAAATAAAATTTATTTGAATTTTAGTGAAAGTAATTAAAAAAAAAGTTAAAAAAGTAATGAAAATCTGCATTATCTCTCGTCCGACTGTAAAAATTTAAAATTTATTGGTGCAGATTGGAAGAACTTTTTCATTACTATTATTTCTGACTGTTTGTTATTTTCAACTAACACACCATTAAATATTTTTATAAAAAACTCGATTTTTAGAGCATATTTCAAACCATTGCGTAGCATACTGGTTGAGGTGCGTGGCTTGAATGCCATAGAACCCAGGTTCGAATACCACCTGACATAGGAAGTTTTTTTAATTAAATTAATTTTTCTGTTCGGCCGTCATCTCTATGCAGACAATGGCAAACCTCAGAGAGTAAAAACTGGCATGAAAAGCTTCTTGAGAACATAAGCCGTTCGGAGTCGGCATAAAACTTGTAGATTCAGTTCTCGATCATTTGTGTTCAAACGGTCGAAGTATTTTCAAGGGCTGAAATGGCCATTTCGTTTTTGTTTTTTTTTTCTTTTTTATTTCAAACTATTCCAGCTCACGGATGGCTATTCCTACAGTCAAAATATTTGGGGAATCATCATAACATTAAGCATTATTTTGAAGAACCGACTTGTTCACCTTTTTTTTTTTTGTGAGGAGCCTTATTATACATACATACATTTTTTACAGATAGATAGATGAGCAGAAAAAGTAGTCATGGCAACATTTATATATATATATAGTGACCGCTACTTGGTCCCATTGCACCTACGTACCAAGTTTCACTATCAAAACACGTACAGCTCAGAAATTAGAATGATTTTTGAAAAGTCGTCGTAGATAACGTGCGAAACGCCCATTTTTTAAGGGTTCTGGCAGTAACCATATGAACTAATCTACCAAATTTTAGTCTTTTACTCTAAAAAAAGTCTGATATACATCCTTTTTATAGATTTGAGGGCGTTTAAAGTAGGCGTGTCAACATTTATATATAAAGTGAACGCCAATTTGACCCATAGCACCTACATACCAAGTTTGTCTATCAAAACGTTCACATCTCAGGAATTAAAATTATTTCTAACCGATAGCCCTGGCAGCTAGTGCTGACTTAGTTATAATTTTTAAATTGTAATTAACTATAGTACATTAAAAAAATAAGTAAATAATTAAATTAAATAAAATTATTTCTGAAGAGTGGGCACAGATATAGTGCTACCATGCACATTTTTTGCAAAGCTGTCGAGAGTAAGCGTATGAACTTAATTACCAAATTTTAGTATTTAACGATGATAATCGTCTGATTTAAAGAAATTCTATTAATTTGTGGATCAAAAAAAAAAAATCAAGTGGCGGCCGTGGCGTAGTGGGTAGAGTGTGTGGCCCATACGCGAGAACACCCTGGTCCGAATCCCACCTGACACGGAAAGTTTTTCAATTGAATTAATTTTTCTGTTCGGCCGTCACCTCTCTGCAGACAATGACAAACCTCAGAGAATAAAAACTGCCATGAAAAGCTTCTTGAGAACATAAGCCGTTCGGAGTCGACATAAAACATGTAGGTCCAGTTCTCGATCATTTGTGTTCAAACATTCCACAACACTCACAACACAATTGATCATAAGAAGCTCGGTCAAAGTGCTTTCAAGGGCTGAAATTGGCCATTTCGTTTTGTTTTTTTTTTGTGGGTGGTACAATTGGGCGTGACAAATTTTATATATATATATTGACTGCCACTTAGAGCACCTGCATATCAAGTGTTACTATCAAACTTGTGCAACTCAGGAATAAGCATGATTTCGAAAAAGTGGGCGTAGATATGGTGCGACCACGGCCCTTTTTTAGCAGTTGCCGACAGTGACCATATGAACTAAATTACCAAATCTTAGTCTTCTACGGCAAAATCCGTCTGATATAAAGCATTTATACTGATTTGTTAATTAACATGCAATAACAATAGAGTTCAGCTACTACAGCTATATCGCACTTCCTCAACATTAACCCATCTAAAGCCACTACCCAGTAATCATTGAAAATATCAATGTTATGGATACCCGTGACCACAAACAAGTTAATGTGGGAAAAATTTACCCACCAATGAATGGGTTGGGCTCAGGGACAACACAAGACGTAACAACTAACCATGCGTATACATAGAACTATTTACACAACTAATTTTAATCTACTTTTGAGTTGACCTTTTGACAAATTAATATCAAAAACGCTACAATTGTTAACAAAGGAACTCATGCGACTTAAAGGAGCAGTAGCCATATAATTTGTTCTACTAAATGGCAAATAAATTAAGTTGTTAGCGTTTCTACTGCTTCTACGGTTAGTGTTAAAATTTATGTGAGAAAGAAGTTCTGGAGAATCGAATACACCTGTTATGAGCTGGTGTAGATATAATATATCTGCCGATTTCCTTCGATCACCTAAAGACTGCATTTTTAATAGTTTTAAACGATCCGCATAAGGAGGAAGGTCTAATATGTCAGTTCCACTTAAGCCCCTTAGAGCAAACTGAACAAAACGTTTTTGGATTCTTTCTATTCGATCAACATGCACATTGTAACTTGGGGACCACACTTGACTTGCATACTCTAAGTGAGGACGCACGATTGCATAATACAACGTTGTAGTTGTAATCATGCTATTAAATTCTTTGGCCCAGCGTTTTACAAAACCAAGCATTGAAGATGCTTTTTTACAAATATTATCAATATGAATGCTAAACGATAGCTTAGAATCCATGCATATACCTAGGTCTTTGACGGTGTCTACACGACTCAAGGCAGTATCTTTAATCTTATAATCAAAAATATAATTATTCCTTTTTCGCGAAAAGGTCATAGTTTGGCATTTATCTGGATTTAAAAACATATTATTTTTAGAACACCAAACTTCAAAGGATTTTAGATCAGACTGGAGTAGATCTGAATTATCTCTAGAATTAATCGTTCTGTATATTTTCATATCATCGGCATAAATAAGCAGATGAGAGTGTTCAATGACGTGAGTTACATCATTGATAGCTAAAATAAACAGAAGAGGACCAAGGTGACTACCCTGAGGAACACCTGATCCAGCAATAAATTCAGAAGACAATGCGCCTCGGAAACGTATTTGATAAGATCGCTCCACCAAATACGATTTAATCCAGTTCACAAAATATTGTGGAAATCCCATTAACTCAAGTTTAAATAAGATTAGATTGTGTGGTAGCTTATCAAATGCCTTACTAAAGTCAGTGTAAACACAATCGACCTGGTTACCAGAATCAATAGAATTTAAGCAGAATGTTGTAAAATCGAGAAGATTAGACACAGTGGATCTGCCATTCACAAAACCATGCTGACGAGTTGTTATGACTTTGCCACAGTGAATTTTCACCCGATCGTACACCATCCGCTCAAAAAGTTTTGGAATCGATGAGAGCTTAGCGATAGGCCTATAGTTACTGACATCGTTCCTGCAACCCTTTTTAAAAATAGGACTTATAAATTATTTTTTTCCAAAAAAGTGGAAAATAACTTTCGTTAATAGATTTATTGAATAATAAAGACAGTGGTTGACTCAAAACGGAACCGCATTGTGTTAACACTGCGGCAGGAACACCGTCAGGTCCAGCACCAAACTCCTCATCGATCGATCTAATATACATTAAAATATCCTCTGGAGTGAAGGATATATGTTCCAAAGATACTCTGGGTTCGGAATTCATATATTCAAAGTACTCTCCATCAGGATTAAAAGAATCTGAACAGAATGATTCTTTAAAAAGATTGGCGAAAAGGCCACAAATTTTGACGGGATTATCAGTAAATCCCTCAGGAGTTCTAAAAGAAGAAGGAAATCCATCAGATTTCTTCTTTGTGTTTACGAATCCCCAACGAATCTTTGTGGGCGGTAAAAGTGGGAGTGACAACATTTTTATTTACATAGTGACTGCCACTTGGACCTATAGAACCGGCATACCAAGATTCACTATCAAAACGTGTACAACTCAGGAATAAGCATGCTTTTGATAAAGTGGGCGTAGATATAGTGCGGCCATGCCCATTTTTTGTATATTGGCCGACAGTAACCATACGAACTAAATTACCAAATCTTAGTCTTCTACGGCGAAAACCGTCTGATATAAAGCATTTTTACTAATTTGGGGGCGGTAAAAGTGGGCGTGAAAACATTTCTATTTACATAGTGCCTGCCACTTGGACCTTTAGAACCTGCATACCAAGATTCACTATCAAAACGTGTACAACTCAGAAATAAGCATGATTTCGATAAAGTGGGCTTAGATATAGTGCGGCCATGCCCATGTTTTGTACATTGACCGACAGTAACCATACGAACTAAATTACCAAATCTTAGTCTTCTACGGCAAAATCCGTCTGATATAAAGCTTTTTTACTAATTTGGGGGCGGTAAAAGTGGGTGTGAAAACCTTTCTATTTACATAGTGCCTGCCACTGGTACCTTTAGAACCTGCATACCAATATTTACTATCAAAACGTGTACAACTCAGAAATAAGCATGATTCCGATGAAGTGGGCGTAGATATAGTGCGGGCACGCCCATTTTTTGTATATTGGCCGAGAGTAACCACACGAACTTAATTACCAAACCTTAGTCTTCTACGGCAAAAGCCGTCTGATATAAAGCATTTTTAGTTATTTGTGGGCGGTAAAAGTGGGCGTGAAAACATTTCTATTTACATAGTGCCTGCCACTGGTACCTTTAGAACCTGCATACCAACATTCACTATCAAAACGTGTACAACTCAGGAATAAGCATGATTCCGATAAAGTGGGCGTATATATAGTGCGTGCACGCAAATTTTTTGTATATTGGCCGACAGTAACCATACGAACAAAATTACCAAATCTTAGTCTTCTACGGCAAAAGCCGTCTGATATAAAGCATTTTTACTTATTTGTGGGCGGTAAAAGTGGGCGTGACAACGTTTATATTTACATAGTGACTGCCACGTGTATGCATAGCACCTGCATATCAAGATTCACTGTCAAAACTTGAAAATATCATGAATTAAAATTAGTGCTGAAAAGTGGGCGTATATATAGTGTGACCACGCGCATTTCTTGTCCAGTCACCGAAAGTAACCATCTGAACAAAATTACCAAATTTAAGTTTTATATGATTAAAACCGTCTGATATATAGCAATTTGTTTGGTTTGTGGGCGATAGAGCCAATTTGGGTTGTATGGGCGGTACCAAGCCCCCTTGCCCAATCAACACCAAAAAATTTCATAAAGTTTGGTTCGGTGGTTTTGGAGTCTATACGTGATATACACACATATCCACATACCCACATACCCACATACCCACATACATACATTCATTTTTATATATATAGATTAATTTTTTTGAGCAATAATACTCACCTTGTCTGCTGACTTTGAGAATTTGACTATTTGTTTTGTCTTGTTTTTCTTTCTTCTTGTGTTTTGCTTGTGGTTTTCGATTAATTTTTGATAAATATTAGAGATGAAACCGATTTCTACGTAATTCGGATGTCAATTAAAACTGAATTACCGTCAAATAAGGTAATTCGTTTGTCAAATTATGTATGGCGAATTAAATATCTATATCTATATCTATATCTATATCTATATCTATATCTATATCTATATCTATATCTATATCTATATCTATATCTATATCTATATCTATATCTATATCTATATCTATATCTATATCTATATCTATATCTATATCTATATCTATATCTATATCTATATCTATATCTATATCTATATCTATATCTATATCTATATCTATATCTATATCTATATCTATATCTATATCTATATCTATATCTATATCTATATCTATATCTATATCTATATCTATATCTATATCTATATCTATATCTATATCTATATCTATATCTATATCTATATCTATATCTATATCTATATCTATATCTATATCTATATCTATATCTATATCTATATCTATATCTATATCTATATCTATATCTATATCTATATCTATATCTATATCTATATCTATATCTATATCTATATCTATATCTATATCTATATCTATATCTATATCTATATCTATATCTATATCTATATCTATATCTATATCTATATCTATATCTATATCTATATCTATATCTATATCTATATCTATATCTATATCTATATCTATATCTATATCTATATCTATATCTATATCTATATCTATATCTATATCTATATCTATATCTATATCTATATCTATATCTATATCTATATCTATATCTATATCTATATCTATATCTATATCTATATCTATATCTATATCTATATCTATATCTATATCTATATCTATATCTATATCTATATCTATATCTATATCTATATCTATATCTATATCTATATCTATATCTATATCTATATCTATATCTATATCTATATCTATATCTATATCTATATCTATATCTATATCTATATCTATATCTATATCTATATCTATATCTATATCTATATCTATATCTATATCTATATCTATATCTATATCTATATCTATATCTATATCTATATCTATATCTATATCTATATCTATATCTATATCTATATCTATATCTATATCTATATCTATATCTATATCTATATCTATATCTATATCTATATCTATATCTATATCTATATCTATATCTATATCTATATCTATATCTATATCTATATCTATATCTATATCTATATCTATATCTATATCTATATCTATATCTATATCTATATCTATATCTATATCTATATCTATATCTATATCTATATCTATATCTATATCTATATCTATATCTATATCTATATCTATATCTATATCTATATCTATATCTATATCTATATCTATATCTATATCTATATCTATATCTATATCTATATCTATATCTATATCTATATCTATATCTATATCTATATCTATATCTATATCTATATCTATATCTATATCTATATCTATATCTATATCTATATCTATATCTATATCTATATCTATATCTATATCTATATCTATATCTATATCTATATCTATATCTATATCTATATCTATATCTATATCTATATCTATATCTATATCTATATCTATATCTATATCTATATCTATATCTATATCTATATCTATATCTATATCTATATCTATATCTATATCTATATCTATATCTATATCTATATCTATATCTATATCTATATCTATATCTATATCTATATCTATATCTATATCTATATCTATATCTATATCTATATCTATATCTATATCTATATCTATATCTATATCTATATCTATATCTATATCTATATCTATATCTATATCTATATCTATATCTATATCTATATCTATATCTATATCTATATCTATATCTATATCTATATCTATATCTATATCTATATCTATATCTATATCTATATCTATATCTATATCTATATCTATATCTATATCTATATCTATATCTATATCTATATCTATATCTATATCTATATCTATATCTATATCTATATCTATATCTATATCTATATCTATATCTATATCTATATCTATATCTATATCTATATCTATATCTATATCTATATCTATATCTATATCTATATCTATATCTATATCTATATCTATATCTATATCTATATCTATATCTATATCTATATCTATATCTATATCTATATCTATATCTATATCTATATCTATATCTATATCTATATCTATATCTATATCTATATCTATATCTATATCTATATCTATATCTATATCTATATCTATATCTATATCTATATCTATATCTATATCTATATCTATATCTATATCTATATCTATATCTATATCTATATCTATATCTATATCTATATCTATATCTATATCTATATCTATATCTATATCTATATCTATATCTATATCTATATCTATATCTATATCTATATCTATATCTATATCTATATCTATATCTATATCTATATCTATATCTATATCTATATCTATACTTTTATATAAAATTGAAGTGCAAATTTTTGTTTCCAATTTAACTCCAAAATTTCTGTATCGATTTTTATGAAATAAGTTTTAAAATGGCATATTTGTTTTACAGCACAGCATAGGGGTATTTTTATTTCGAAATTTTAATAACAAGTATGCTTAATTAAAGTGTGTATTTTTTTAAGAAATCATCCCCAACATCACGAATTGTGAAAATTTCAATAAATTCCAACTTCTACTCCTTTCTCTTTCTGCTCAGCTACCACAGCACAACTTAAAAATGAGATGAGCCTTGTGCAATGAAAAAAAAGATATAAATACAAATGCAGCTCTGTGCTGCAAATTGTTGCAAAGTGCTGCACACTTTAAAAAGTATGCTTAATTAAAGTGTGTATTTTTTTAAGAAATCATCCCCAACATCACGAATTGTGAAAATTTCAATAAATTCCAACTTCTACTCCTTTCTCTTTCTGCTCAGCTACCACAGCACAACTTAAAAATGAGATGAGCCTTGTGCAATGAAAAAAAAGATATAAATACAAATGCAGCTCTGTGCTGCAAAACAAAACAAAAGAAACAAGTTTCTTATTTCGTTTGACATGCATTGTCTAAAGGGCTGATGTCACACGGCGATCGTTTGAACGGTGTTCAGAAGTTTTTGTTGTTGCTTTCAATAGAAACTGCCATAGACCAGTGAGAGTGAACGCGAATAAACACATAGTAGAGCGATGAAAATTTGTGCATTTCTGAACGCAAGGCGATTGACTGAACACCTTTAGAGTGTATAGGATTTTTTTATATGTAATTTTTTATCGCTCTATATCTCTCCATACTAATTCAGAGAGTAGCAAGAAAGTGTTAAAGCTCTTTATTGACTACTGTGGCCTGCTAGTCATAAATAAAATAAGTGATTTGCCTCGGACAAGTTCACATCAAACTCACTCACAGTTGTACAGAATAATACACTATGATAAAATTGAATCAGCGTTGCATAATCTGGACTCAGCCCTGCTAATAATCTTAAGCCTGATGGTATCAAACTGCACAGCGGAGCGATCTTATTCCAAATTGAAAAAAAAAAATATAATAAAAAATGAAAAAAGAACGACGATGCCCGTAAAAGTCGCAAGTGTCATTTCAATAAATAAAAACATTTACGCTTTGGGTTTTATAGTAATACTAACTTCGCGTATCTCTTCTGTCTTTCGTACATATTTTAACGTACTTGATGATCGTTGCAAAACATAAGTTAAAAAATTTTTAAAGACCGATACCAGTTTACTAGTGGATAGAGGAGCCCACAAGCTTGGATTGCTTAGGGCATCAAGTAATCTTAATCCGGCACTGCCGACAGCTTTTCCTTATGATAAAGCTATTCCTTGATAAAGCAATAAAACACGCACGAACTAAAGCAACAAGCATAACAACATCATCAGCAACTGAAGCATCAATGCATGATTTTCTCATACAAAAGCGCGAATTTTTCTTCTTTGATTTTGCTATCTTGTGACTTTATTAAGGAAGTGAGAAAATCTAAAGTTAGATATTCGTTTTATTGACGATATAACTGATATTTTGGCATATATTTTATATTTGTACAATGAATATTAAGGGCTGTAAGTATACCCTAAAGTGTCCCGCAAAAAACTTCAGCATGACCTCGAAAAAATTTGTGTAAATGATCCCATACAACCATACAAACCGCGCTATAAGACATAACTACGTCAAAAATTATGTTAAAAAAAACTATGAAAAAAAGATCGAAAACACAGAAATGGCTAGAAGTGACGAAAAAATGTTTAGGGGTGCCTTTTATATTTCGGGATTAGAGAACAAAAACAAATATTAATCATCGAAAATCACTTTATTGTTTTTCAAAATATTCTCCATTAAGATCTATACACTTTTGCATGCGTTTGAACCAATTGTCGAAGCACTTTTGCCACTCTGATTGAGGTATCTCCAAAACATGCATTCTGAATGCCGCAACCGCTTCTTCGGGCGTCGAAAATCGTTGTCCACGCAGTTTATTCTTCACGGTTGGGAATAAAAAGAAGTTATTCGGTGCCAAGTCAAGACTATACGGCGGATGACCCATCAAATCGATGTTTTGGGTGCTCAAAAATGCAGTTGTTTGAGCCGATGTGTGAGAACTCGCATTGTCGTGGTGAAGAGTGATCCGTCTTCGGCGGTTGGTTTTCCTGATTTCTTGGAAGACAACTGGCAAACAAATGGTTGTGTACCACTCAGAGTTGATTGTTCTGCGTTGTTCTAGTGGAACGGTTGCGACATGTCCATATTTTCCGAAAAAACAGGCGACCATTTGCTTGGAAGTGCTTCGTGCGCGAACAACAACTTTTGTTATATTTGGCTCATCTTGAAACACCCATACAGTCGACTGCTGTTTACTTTCGGGCTCATACGCGTAAATCCACGATTCATCACCTGTCACGATGTCATAGACGTGTTTCGAAGCACCGCGATCGTATTTTTTGAGCATTTCCTTCGACCAATCGACACGAGCCTTTTTTTGAGCGATTGACAAATTGTGTGGGATCCAACGCGAACAAATTTTTTTGACAGTCAAATGTTTATGCAATATTGAATGTATGCTGGTCCCACTTATGCCTAAGGTTGCCTCAATCTCACGATAGGTAACATGACGATCTTGCAATATCAGTTCGCGCACAGCATCAATGGTTTTCGGAACAACAGCTGATTTCGGACGACCTTCACGAAATTCGTCTTGGAGTGAACTACGACCACGATTGAATTCACCATACCATCGATAAACACTGGTCCTTGATGGAGCTTCATCGCCAAAAATTGAATTAAGTTCATCCATGCACTGTTGCTGTGTTAATTCACGTCGAAGTTGTAAAAAATAATCGCACGAAAATGTTCACGATTTAATTCCATTTTTAGACCGAGATGAATCTTTTAAGTTACTATAAACAACACAAATAGCGCTCGTATGTCAAAACGTTCTGAGTACGTATAAGCCAACAAATGTCAAACTTTGCGATAGAGCTTTCAGTTGACAGATTGCAAGACCAGGGTTGCCAAATCTCGAAATATAAAAGGCACCCTACGTAATGCTTGAATGTACCTACTTTAAGTTCATTTCACATGTATCTGCTTACTTCACATTTACATTATTTATACTTTTAAATAGAGTGAGTGTCTTTAAAGGAAAGTGATTTCCTTTTTTTTGACTTATTTCATTTCAGAGTTAATATTAAATGTACCAAGATTACAATTTAAATTCTGAAGAGCAATTCTGAGTGTCAACATTTCTTTCACGAATTATTTTGAATTGTCTCATGAGATTTACACTGGCTGCGCCAACTGCAATGTCATCTTATAGTTAACCACCACAAAATGTTGCCAACATTTATGTATATAAGATGTATGTATATTACTGGCTGTTGTGATTTAAAATTGGAACAATTTTTCGTTTTTTTAACATTCATTTTTTCTTCATTCTTGTTCTTCAATCAACTAGATTGTATTGTATAATCTTACAACTTTTTGCTAAGCTGCGCCCATACATTTAGATATCTTAAATACAATCAAATACTTTGAAATCCCTTTGAGTCAACTTGACTCTAACTCATTTTCAAAAGCATTCAATTTCAATTCACTCACAATGGTTGTTTTGGATACCCAACAAAGTAATAATATAAAAATCATTTCTACTTCATTTTCACATTTTCAGATTTTAAGCGAATTCAATTAAATCAAATGCATTTTTTTTTTTATGTACGCCTGTAACAATGTACGTCTCTTTCACTCACGCCTCGTTTGTCTCACTTTACAATGTAAATCTCGAGGGTTTTGTAAGATGATGATGACCGCTGCGGGATTTTAGCGGTTGTTTTGGCAAAAGGGTCGAAAGGGGGTATGCGTTGAGTTGGAGATTTTGCAGCTAGTAGAGAGGCAAAAAAAAAAAAACAAAATGGAAAATGTGCCAAAATGAAAGTGTATGGAAATAATTTTGAAACGCCATTTTACCCTTTTTTTTTTCTCTCTCTCTTTTTCTGGTATGCATTTTTTGATGAGGGTTCAACAATGGCACAAAGTGTGGTTAAGCTTTAACAGCGATTTTTTTATTCCTTTTTAAGTTATGAATAAATTCATAAAATTTGAAAAAAATTATAAAGCACTAGAAAAAACAAAAAAATGAATTTGGTCTTCAACAAATCTCTTCAAATTGTTTGCATTTGAACCATATTTTGTGCAGTAATTAAGTGCTTAAAAATATGCATATTTAAAGCAGTAAAAATTATGTCAAAATTTGTTGCATAAAACCGCTTTTGCTAATATTTGTCCACATATAACCAAAAATGGCCGCAATGTTAATAGTTTCGAATGGAACTGCGGTACATGTGCAATTTAAGTGTTCTGCCAAATTTCATGCATTACTCCCCAGAGTAGCGCTTATAAATTAAAAACAAAATTTGTTAGATGGTCAAAATTTAATTCACTTGAGTTGGAGCGGCGCTTTTATAGTGCTTTGGCGAGTATTTTTGTTGTTTCAATTTGTAAAAGTTGCCTTTGGCTTAAATGGTTTATAAAACTAATACATAATGTTTTGTTGCAATTTTAGTCATTAAGTTTTAATATGCTATTTATACTAAACATATTTTGACTATGTGTTTAAAAGTGTCTGTTGCAAATTTTTTTTTTTTTTTGCTGTCCAGCTACTGTTATTGTCAAGTTGAAGGGCTCAATCATAGACTGCTTTTGGGTTTAGGCAGCAGTTTGTCTGATTTTGATTGATTTTTATTTGCACTAATTTGTGTGCCATTTAATTTGATGTCAATATTTTAATTGTGCTGCTGCAAGAGGCTACATTTTGCGGTGCAATATGGCAGTTTTTGTTGTAATTAGTTTAATGCTGTTTTACTCAATATTGATTATTTGTTCGTAATGGCAGGCAGTGTCACAGCAAGGAGACAGGTTTTGGGAGCGGGTCTTAAGGTACACTTTCAGAACAATGCTTAACTATAATGTTGCATTGTAGCGAATATAAGGTGTCTTATAAGAGAGCTTAAGGCAAAACTGGAAAGAAGTTTCCCTACCGAAAAATAAGTCCGAACAACCATAAGCAGCAGGTAAATTGAGTTTAAGATTAACAAGTGCGCCTGCCGTTAGGCTTAAGCAACTTGGGTTATCTAAAACCTAGGGTAATAGTTCATGAAACAGACAACCATGAACTGTGTGTTGAACCACAACACGGACCCGTTTACGTTTTAACAAGTAAAACATACGGGGCATCCGGTGTGGCAACACGAACATGGAAGCTGTTTCAAAAACACAAAGCATCACCCAGTGCCCTTCTGATTAGGAGCATTATGAATAATTACATACTGCCCGTAATAGCAGTACCAGTTTAGACTTCCGTAGCGACGTACTTTCATCCATCTACTGGTGGAGACGAGACCTACCCAATCTCTTGCATATTAAGACAGATATGCCAGCCCGGTCGTACCATTGCGCGACCCTGCCGGTCAATCTAGACCTGTGTAGCATTCACACAACCACAACCAGTACGAGACTCCCCGAAGGGCCAGCCCACGACAGTCATCTGGGCAACTCGACTCCGACAGATGAGGATCCACAACATCCCCGCAAAAAGACCAAGAATACACAAATGCAATTATGAAAATGTGCATTCTTATGCATGACTGTGCTCAATGAGCACTTAAAGGCTAGTCTAACAACTTGCAGTTGCCGACTCAACTGGAAAATTATTGCGCATGGCCGGTACCTACTTTAGAGGATCTTTGCAATTGCCACTCTTACTCTGGCCATTCGGATTACACCATCCAGACATAGAGTATTGGCCATTGTTCACAGGGACTGCCGTGCTCAGTATGAGAACCCTTAGTTAAAACAACCAACGTCAACACTTCCCTCAGTGACTGCCGTGCCAGTTTGAGTCAAACTCTTGACAAGCAACACTTCGGAAAGCCGAAGAGTTAACACTTTGACGCGCGCATGCCAACACTTCACATCCAGTATTTCCAGCCGAATTAAGGTCTCCATGCGGTGGATAGATAGGGTCTACCCCATCTGACGGGTAAAGACTGTCCCCGTACTAACAAGTTTTAAGGTCAATTGCTATACCTTCGCAGGCTTGTTTCATATCGATATACCGAATATGACCTGCTACCAAGATGGGCGCCACCCCGAGCTCTTAGTTGGCCCTATCAGTTTTTATGTTTGCAGGACGTATCCTACAAACAACCCTCCTCCTTTATCCTGGCTTGGGACACGCAGGCGCAACCCTGGCGGAGTTAAGCAGCAGGTAAAGTACTACTTAACACTAGAGGCGTAATTTTTTCATCACTTGCTATATTATAATAATACTAGCAGGCCACAACGAGCCACGGCTTCGCCCCAGACGTTTTCTCTTTATCAACAAATAGCGCTTACACATTTTTGTTACTCTTTGAGTGTGAGTGCTGGTGTGGAGGGACATAGAGCGCTAGAACTTGACATAATTGAATTAGGAGGTTGTCGCAGTCAAGAGCCAAGTAAAAGAAAAAAAAAAAAAATGAAATGGCCATTTCAGCCCTTGAAAGGACTTTGACCGAGCTTCCTATGATCAGTTGTGTTGTGTGTGTTTGTGAAATGTTTGAACACAAATGATCGAGAACTGGGTCTGCAAGTTTTATGCCGACTCCAAACGGCTTATGTTCTCAAGAAGCTTTTCATGGCAGATTTTACTCTCTGAGGCTTGCTATTGTCTGCAGAGAAGTGACGGCCGAACAGAAAAATTAATTCAATAGAAAAATCTTTCTGTATCAGGTGGTATTCGAACCAAGGCTCTCTGTCGTATGGGTCATACACTCTACACACTGCGCCACGGTCGCCACTTACCAAGTTGTCCGCCAAGAGCCAAGTAACATTTTAAAAATTATAAAGGAAGAGGATCCTTAATTACATGGTTGTCAAAGTCAACATGGAATATGCAGTATATCTGATATTAATTGCAGCATGAAAAATAAAAAATGTGACTGAAAATTTCAGGCAAAAAAAAAAACAAAAATAGGTAGTGGGGGGACTGCCGACTGAAGTGAAAACCTTAAATTATGAAATCACATAGCTGTTATTGATTTCCGAAGTAGCTAGAGTCAGCAAATCAGACGCGTTCTACTTTTTTAACTATTTTAATCAATTTATGCGTTATTCAATATATAAGCTGCTATCTTTTATATAACGTACGTTCCAAAAAGTCCATAGAAAGACACATAGATGGTGTTACTAGATTTTTTCCATATGATTTTTATTTAGTACCAAACTTCAAACGATACGTATAAAAATTTGACAACAATCTGACAATTGATTCGTGAGTTATAGCATTTTGTGTGCAACTTTTGTTATTGAAAAAAAAAAAATGGAAAAAAGTGAATTTCCAGTTCTGATAAAGCATTGCTTTTTGATGAAAAAAAAATGCAGTGGAAACCAAACAATGGCTTGATAAACAATATCCCGACTCTGCTCCATCGAGACAAATGGTAGAAAAGTGGATTGCTGAATTTACACGTGGTCGTACCAGAACAAATGATGCAGGGCGCAGTGGACGCCCAAATCAGACTGTTATTCCACAAAACATCAATAAAATTCACAAATTGGTTATGAACGATCGCGAATTGAAGGTGCACGAGCTAGCTGACATTGTAAAGATATCAGATGGTAGTGTTTTTACCATTTTACACGAACATTTGGGTATGCGAAACCTCTGTGGGTGCCGCGTGAGCTCACAGTCGACCAAAAACAACAACGAATTGATGCTTCAGAGGAGTGCTTGGCGCTGTTAAGCCGCAATAAAATCGAATTCTATAATTGATATATGACAATGGCTTCACTATAACACACCAGAATCCAAAAGACAGTCAGCTGAGTGGACAGCAGTCGACGAACCGAATCCAAAGCAAGCAAAGATCCAACAGTCAACTTGTAAGGTGATGGCGTCTGTATTTGGGATGCGAAAGGAATAATTTTCATCGACTATCTCCAAAAAGGAACCACCATCAACAGCGACTATTACTGTGCACTTTTGAATCGATTGAAGGCTGAAATCGCCAAGAAACGGCCACATTTGCGAAAGAGAAAAAGTGTTATTTCACCAAGACAATGCACCGTGTCACAAATCGATTAAAACGATGGCAAAATTGAATGAATTGGGCTTCGAATTGCTTACCCACCCACCGTATTGTCCAGATTTAGCCCCGGCGACTTTTTCCTGTTTTTAGATCTCAAGAGAATGCTTGCTGGAAAGAAATTCAAGTCCAATGATGAAGTAATCGCTGAAACTGAGGCCTATTTTGACGAGAAAGAGAAATCGTACTATAAAAGTGGTATCGAAAAGTTGGAAAATCGCTATACTCGTTATATCGCTCTCGAAGGCAACTATGTTGAGCAATATAATCGAGTTTTATCAAAATTTTGTTTTTTTCTTACTTATCCTACGGACTTATTGAATGACCTGTTATTTATAACACAATTGCTTTGGTTGGGTAATCGGTAATTGGCTCGCTAATCGATTGGTAATTGCTTTGATAATTGGTAATCGGTTCGTAATAGCTTCGGTAATCGGTAATCGCTTCGGGAATCGGTTGGAAATCGCTTTGGTAATCGCTTTGGTAAACTGTAATGGATTGGGAATCGGTAACTAGTTCCGTTATCAGTAATTGGTTCGGTAATCGGTTGATAATTGGTTCGGTAGTCAGTTGGTAGACACTCGGAAATTGGTAATTCGTTCGGTAATCGGTTGGCAATCAGTAACTGGTTCGGTAATTGGTTGGTAATCACTTTGGTAATTGGTAATTGGTTCGGTAATCGATGGGCAATCGCCTCGGCAATAAAAAAAAGCTCATCAAACATGTTTGCCTAGCATAACCACGTCATAAGAAATGCTGAACAATGCAACAGAGATGAACAACTAAAAGCGTGATGATGTCGTTAATAGCGTGATGATGAGGAACATAGTTTGGAATTTTGCACTTGTCACACGTAACTTTTATTTTGAAGCCAAGACCTTCTTTTTTACAAGATTCAAATGCCACTGAGCTATCACACGTTTTACACTTTACTAAAGTTGTTACAGTAGAAAAAAAAAACTAGAAGAAAGTCTATAATTCGATAATGTTTTTTAAGATCTTCCTCGACTTCAAGCTAAGCATTCAATTTGATTTTTTTTTGCTGATGCACTAGACGCTCTTACTATCGTTTTTCGATCCTGCGGCATTACTCTTTTTATTGGTCGGCTTAATCTTGGGCCACCCTGTACACGTCCTTCCCTGCCAGTTTCGGCATTTTTTCAATGATAAATACAAAATCACTAAGAAAACTAAGCAAAAACAAAAAACGGAGCACGAGTTAACGAAATCGGAGCAAAATTGAAATGACGCACATATCTGCTCTCCTAAGCGTTAAATTTTAGACTGAAATATATATTCTACATCGAATGATACAATCTACGTTACACATTTTATTTATCTGAAGATATTAAGACGAAAAGAGGGTATAAAAGTAATACAATAGAGACCGAAACAGTTGCCGCTCGCCGCTCAGCGCAGGTAGCTAAAAGGTGCGCAAAACTAAGTTAGAGGAACGGTTATTCAACGAACTGTAACTTCGTTAGTTTTGCTCCGAATGACCGAAAAATTTAATACAATATTCTACAGATATTGTACTTTCAGAAGCAAAAATAAAAAATATGGAAAAAAAAAGTTGTCAAACCTTACCGCCCCCTTAAGATAAAAGGGTCGGCCAAATCATTATTTTCCAAACCAAATTTTAGGTTCCAGTCTGTCACTGGTTACATCCGTTACTAAAATTGTTTGTTAAAAATAATTTTTAAAGCCAGTAATTTCTATTACCACATATCTTTGCTAAGATTTGTTCACATACGTTATCATGTGTTTGAAAATATTTTGCCAAATATGAATTTTTTGAATTTTTTGTCACATCCGTTACCATAAATACTAACAATACGCACAAACTTTATATTTTGGCACATCCATTAGCACATGATTGATTCTAAATGCCTATAAATGTTTGTCACAACCGTTACCAAGATTTTTAGCGTAGATTTTGCCACATACATAAACACCTATATCTCTTTAAAAATAGTAAATAGATTTGAAAAATATTTTAAAGCATTAACGTTAGACTATGATCAAAAGTTCAGTCAAAAATGCAATAAAATTGGGTAAAACTAGTCGCAGTAAGTTTTTTTTTAGAATAATTAAAAAATAAATTTTCTAGTGCTTTAAATATTTTGTCACATCCGTTATCACAAATGCTTACTAAGCACTTAAACTTTATATTTTAGCACATCTTTTAGCACATATTTGACTTCAAATGAGTGCAAATATTCATCACATCCACTACTAAAATTTTTTGGATGTATTTTGTCACATACAAAAACACTTATCTCATTTTTAAAATATTGAGCAATTTTTTAGTCGAATTAGTTGAATAGTTGGGTAAAAAAGGCAATAACATTTAGAAAAAAATTAGTCGCGGTTAGTTCATTTAAAATAATTGAAGAATAAATTTTCTATTTATTTAAATTTTTGTCACATCCGTTACCATCAATACTAACCATACGCACAAAATTTATATTTCGACAGATCCATTCGCACATATTTGACTCGAAATGATTACAAATACCACATAATTGTCAGAGACGTTACTAAAATTTTTTGAATAGATTTTGTCACATACATAACCACGTATCTCTTTTTAAAATAGAGTACAATTTTTTTCATTTGAAATAAATTTTGAAAATATGTTAAAGTTTAAACTGTTGAAAGACAATAATACTTAGCGATAAAGAAATTAATCGCGGTACGTGTAAGAAAATTAGCTATTTTTCTTTATAAAGTTGTGCTTGGCTAATATCGTTGAAATTATATAAAAAAAAAATTATAATAAATATACATATTAAATTTAATTTAAAAGTTTCATCTTCAATTAAAATCCGTAAAATTTGTTTTTTTTTAAGAGTTTAATCAATTATTTACAACATGTCCTTGTTTAAATAATAAACTTTTTAATAAGGCATTTAAAACTATTTATGTAAAATATTTATTTAAATATTATATTATATTATATTATAATATTTATTTGAATTAAAATAAATTTTAAATGTTTAAAATTTAAATAGCTTTTGAATTAATTTTTTATATTCAAATATATTATATTATTTTAAATATGGAGGGTTAGTTTATATATTTTTATTTCAATTTTTTTACTAATTTATATGTTATTGTAAATATTATAAAGTATTTTTCCCCGGATTTGTAAATTATGATTTTATATTTTTTTATTTGATTGATTATTTGATGATTTATTTATGTTATAATTTTTTTTTATTTGATTTAACATACTAATTTAAATGTTATTTATAATATTAATAAATATTTTCTGCTGTTTTATACATACTTTCATGCTACATTTTTTCTTTTAAATTTTAGATTAATTTATGTGTTATTTAAAAATAGTTATTTAAATTTTTTTCTAATTTTTATATAACATGTAATTTTTTTAATATGTTTATTTTTTGCATATATTTAAAACAATATTTCATATTTTTTAAACACTTGATTTACCGTCGGTTATTTTTAAATATTTGAAATGTATTTTCTATGCTATAAAATTGCACATAGTTTTTTCTTGCGCCACAGTCAACAAAACCCGTCAAGCGCCCAAAGCAGACTGAACTATCATAAATTTCAAGCAAACCTCGCAGGCAAGAAACAAACGCAGACAGACCGTAAGCAAGACACACAGCCATTAATATCACCGACAATCCGCCAAATCACAGCGTGTACAAGTAAAACGCAAGAAAGTGCATCAACCACGATGTTGAAAACAAAAAAAAGAAAACAAAAAGAAAATAACAAAAAACATTAAAATCAAAACAAAACAAAGAAAATCATTCATAAAAATGTTGGCTAGTTGGAAAAATCTATCTATAAACAGAGAGTAGCTGCGGAAAAACAACTCCTGCGCAGCATGGAAAACACGTGCCTGATGTAAACAAAAGCAACTTGTTGCATACACAACAGCTGCGTGCATGCATGCGGCTGGTGGCTGTGGGGGTGGGGCACCTATAAATGGTCATTCCAGGTAAGGCTTATTAAGTAGCAGTCGTTGTCGATATTTGATAAATGGCTGAATTGTGTCGGAAGTGGTGTGAGCAGAAATTTAATCAGATACAACAGAGCATGCAGCGTGTGCATTGGCTCGAGTGGCATGCAAAATTGACATAATAAGATGAGTGAGATGAGTGTGGAATTTAGAGTGCGAGCAGCTTGATCTTTTGTTTAAATAATGCGAAGTAATTTAATGATAATCAAATCATAAAAGTGACAAGAATGTTTACAGTAAAGCGGAGAATGCGGTCTTATTTCACTTTTCTCATAAACGGTAGTAAAAGAATTTTTATAAGGTTCATTTTGTATCAATAGTCATAAATATATGTGCATCACTTCTGATGATATTAAAGGTGACATATGAGTTCATTATGCTTGGTACTAATTCAGTTAACATGGCATTTATGTCTGTATGTATGTCATTTTTATTATTGAGTTAACATCTTGTGAACTGTTGTGAATCGCAAGCACACATTAATTGTTGTTGTATTCAGATACACATTTATATGTGCCTTTGTCCCCAAATAATTACTGACAGTAACGCATGTCAAAGAATTGCCATTTGGTGACAGCTTTGAGCGAATTCTCAATATGTCACACTGCAGCAATGAATGTTTCTGCAATAAATGTTGTGAGAATTTTCTTTGAACATATAAAATTGATACATTAAAAGAAACTAAAAAAAAAAAAAATGTATCAAAAGGTTTTCACTAAATGATTGATTTAACAGCCAATTTAACTGCCAATTAAACTGATGACATAAAAGCGATGACAATATAATGTGTTGTATGCCATTCTGCAAGAGTTTTCATAAACGTTTTATTGCTTTAAGTTTTGCTATAAATACAAATGCACTGATCTGATACTGTGCATTAAAGTGGAAGTTTTATATTGATTGATAGAAGATAGATTAAATGGTGCCCTGGTTTGTTTTAAATTTTATATTGCAACACTTTTTGCAAGGCAATATAAGAAGTGTTGTCATCTTTAATTGTTGGCCTATTGACAGTGAGTAAGATATAAAAGGTGGGCATTTGTAGAAAGGGGAGTACGAAAATTTAAACCAGACATATTAAATAAATTTATCAAAAAAAAAAAAGAAAAAAAATAATAAAAGTACATAGTTTTTAAATTTTAAAAATTAGGAAATTGTGAAGGAAAGTAAAAAAGAGCCCATTTTAAAAAAGAAAATTTTAATTGTTGTGACGCAACGTTATATAGTAAAACAAAAATATATTACTGGCCGTATTTTGT